>JAZHEH010002842.1:11335000-13735000 GCA_036589455.1 Ateles fusciceps
ATTTCAGCTAAGGTGCTAAGATAGGAAAGATATCAGATACCAAGTGATTTTTGAGAAAAAAAGCATGTGTTGATTTTCAAGACATTATCCAAAAACCAGATCAAAGTCTGAAATTGGTTTGTACCCATAGGGAGGTACAAAGGACTTGAGAAAGTAGATTTATGAAGAAAGGCACAGTGGCTCATGCCCATAATCCCAGCACTTTGGGAGGCCAAGGTGGGCAGATCACCTGAGGTCAGGAGTTCAAGACAAACCTGGCCAACTTGGTGAAACCCTGTTTCTAGTACAAAAATTAGCTGGGTGTGGTGGTGGTCACCAGTAATCCCAGCTACTTGGGAGGCTGAGGCAGGAGAATCACTTGAACCTGGGAGTCAGAGGTTGTAGTTAGCCGAGATCATGCCACTGCACTCCAGCCTGGGCAACAGAGCTAGACTGAAAAAAAAAAGAAAAGAAATAAAGAAGGAAGAACAAAAGAAAGAAAGAAAGATCTAGGGAGAGGACTTAGGAATATGAAGATGCTGTGTTGTGACCTTCTCTAAACTATGAGATTACAAAGAAAAAAATTGAAAGCTTGCTGCTTTTCACCTCCAGCCTAGAGGCAGCGTGCTTCATTGGGACCATCTAGAGAGCCAGCAAAAACTGGCTGTCTCTGCAGGAAAACTGGGGAGCTTCTCTGATGGCAAAATAAGTATACATAGTTTCTCCATGAAGGAAGTAGCTGCATTTGCAGCAAACCATGCATGATGAGAATGGACTATAGACCAGAAGTGGACCTCACAGGAGTCAACTAAATGCCTGGCTAATTCATTCCCCCTGGAGGGGGTCAACAGGACTCCCACAGGAAGGAGAAAATTGCATTCAAGATCAGCATGCAACCTGTGCAGTGTCATGGAACTCAGCACTCAGAAGGGCCCACCCCTGACCCCATGCTTGGTTTAATGTTCTGGGTATTAAAATTCTTAATAATTGTATGAACTTGTGTTCTGTAAATCCAATAGGACAATGTGTGCTGGCCATTCCTTGTTGCCCCATTTGCATACAGCATTTGTGATGTCCCATGACACTAGCAGACCCGCAATGCCTGGGAGTTCAGCAAGACTCAAAGTGAGTATGAGGCAAATGCATTATATCTTTAACCTGGTAGTAGTGCCTGCTTACAGGCCCCACAGGACACATTATGCACGTGAATCAGAATTTGCTTTCAATAAAAGAAGATAATAGCATTCTAAGAAACACAAATAACCAAGGAACTCTATCATATGGGTTGTAATTGTTCCTTCTTACTCATTTCACTTTTCTGAATCAGCTAACCATTTACACTAAAAATGATAACACAAAGGAAAGGGAAAGACAGAGAAAGTCATAATTCCTTTTTCTTTCAATCTTTCCTTACTCATTAGTAAGCCCAAGGTAGAGAATGTTGGTAGGATGTACATATATCAAGAAGTGGAATAAAACAGTGAAGTTAGTTTTGGACACTGTTTCCATGGTTCTGTATATGTATGTCCCAGATGCAAAATGCAAGCTGTAGAGTTTCAGTAACTGTGCATACAAATCAAATGCTTTTATATTTGCTTTGAAAAGAGGCAGTACAAAATATAAAGATGAACAGTAAAATAACACTAATTTAACTTTTTCTCAGGATGACATTAAATAGCAAATAAAAATTCCATATCAAGTTGAGACAGACCGTGATAGACAAGAAAAAGCTTTATATTTGAGTACTTTTAGGAACCTATTTTCCCGCTTTTGAACAAAGGACCCTACATTTCATGTTTGTACTGGGCCTGAAAATTGTGTAGCCAGTTCTGACTGGATGCACCACTTCAGACTGTATTCCTTCCCCTTAATTCCCTCTAACGCTGGAAAGGTCAAAACACAGCAAGCTGGGAAAAGTGGAGAAGTATTATGGGGTGGAAGAGCAAGGCCCTTCCCATCCCAATATAACAGGACCTGATGGGAAAGAAGAGAAAATTTAACATTTATGTTTTGATGGTTGAGAAATGGACATTCTAATGTTTGAATTGAGGCTGGTTTTGACCTAAAGTGATACTGGTACAGTCTGTTACCTAAAAGTGAGCAAAATATTAATGGAACCAGCCCTCCATCCAGGGGAAAGGGATTTATTCCACTAAATAAATTTTAAAGGAGCAATAGGGGACAAAGTGAAGTTGCATTTTTATCATATCTCATGAGTCATGCTTGTTCAATACCACAGTTACAAATGAAACATAAAGTTCAAAGAAGTCTGATCAGACTTTTGTATTTGGGAAAAAAAAAAAAAGAAAGAAAACTTATCTTGGTTTCAAACGCTTCAGTCACAAAAATCACATTGAAAATGATTAGACACCATAGCTGACTTTACCTCACAAATTACCCATATGTTCCAGTTCATGTTACAATTTCTTTCAGGAGCATTAAAATGATTTTTCAATTTTCTCACTCAATTTCTTCTATCTCTGCTGAAAATAAGAGATGACATTGTATGATAAGAGCAAGTCTCTTTAAATTAGACCAACTTGACTTTTGTCTTGCAGTCAAAGAGAGATCAAATGTGTTTTTCTCCAAATCCCCCAAACGTGAAAAATTCATAAAGAAGTGCTTCTGGGAGGATCCAAGATGGCCGAATAGGAACAGCTCTGGAGTGCAGTTCCCAGCAAGAACAACACAGAGGGTGAGTGCCCACTGCCTTTCCAAACAAATTTTTACTGCCAACAGACCAGGAGATTCCCGGGCCAAAAAGCACCATGAGTTTTCAGCATGGTGGTTTCAGCTGGTGCCGGGTTGGCATACAGAAACTCACACAAATCTGGGTGGCCCTTTCAACTGGCTCTGGGAACGCCTGGGGAGACACAGCTGCCCATTCAACTGAAAGGGAGGGGGCAGAGACAGGGAGCAAGGCGATCTGGCTCAGCGGGTACCAGCCCCACAAAACAAGCAATCTGAAATGCTCCGGATTGAGAATTTCACAGCAAGCACAGCTGGACCCAGGACAGTCCAGCTCAGTGGTGGGAAGGGCAACCACCACTACTGAGGCAGTCCGCCACTACTAAGGCAGTTGACACAGCAGCTGGGCAGAGCCTGCAGCAGCTCAGCAATGCCTCTGCTGGCAGACTGTGACTAGACTACTCCATGCGGGGCAGGGCATCTATGCAAAAAGGTAACAGCATAACAGGAACTTATAAATAAAGCTGACCTTCCTAGGACAAAGCACCTGGGAAAGAGGCGATTATGAGTTCTGCTGCAGCAGACTTAAAATTACCTGCCCAGCATCTCTGCACAGACAACGGAACTCCCAGCACAGCACTTGAGCTCCTATAAGGGACAGATTGTCTCCTCAAGCAGCTCCCCAACCCTGGTATGCCCAAAGAGACACCTCATAATGGAGAGCTCAGACCGACATCTGGCAGGTACCCTTCTGGGAAGAAGATAACAGAAGAAGAAACAGACATGTTCTGCAGGCCCCACAGGTGATCCCTAGGCAAGCAGGGTCTGTAGTGGACCTCCAGCAGCCCTGCAGTAGAGGGGTCTGACTGTTAGAAGGAAAACTAAGAAACAGAAACAAATAACTTCATCAGCAACAAAAAGGATGTCCACTCAGAGACTCCATCTGAAAGTCACAAACTACAAAGACCACAGGTAGATAAAGCCACTAAGATGAGAAGAAACCAGTGCAAAAAGGATGAAAACACCAAAACCAGAACGCCTCTCCTCCTCCAAAGGATCACAACTCCTCACGAGGGATCAAAGATGGATGGAGAATGAATCTGATGAATTGACAGAAACAGGCTTCAGAAGCTAAACTTCTCAGAGCTAAAAGAACATGTGCTAACCCAATGCAAAGAAACTAAGAACCTAGAAAAAAGGTTAGATGAGATGCTAACTAGAATAAACAGCTTAGAGAAGAATATAAACGACTTGATGGAGCTGAAAAACACAGCACGAGAGCTTCGTGAAACATACAGAAGTTTCTTTCTTTTTTTTACTTTAAAAGTAAAAAAAACTTTATTTCTACAATAAATGGGAAACAAGTGTCTCTTACAATGAAAATAAGGTCATTTCAAAAACATATGCAAAAGAAACAAAATATTATAACATTAAAGCCAGATACTATTAACTGCTGAGGCCCTCTCTTTTTTAAAATGGAGATTAGAAAACCTTGGAGAGGCTGGCAAAGTAGCTTACACCTGTAATCCCAGCACTTTGAGGGGTTGAGGTGGGTGGATCACCTGAGGTCAGGAGTTCGAGACCAGCCTGGCCAACATGATGAAACTCCATCTCTACTAAAAATACAAAAATTAACTGGGCATGGTGGCATGCACCTGCAGTCCCAACTACTTAGAAGGCTGAGGCAGGAGGATCGTTTGAACTTGGGAGATGGAGGTTGCAGAGGGCTGAGATCACACCATGGCACTCCTCCAGTCTGGGTAACAGAGGGAGACTTTGTCTTAAAAACAAAACAAAATATGTTCAAAAGAAACAAAATACATTTAGGCCAGATACTATTACCTACTGAGGTCCTCTGTGTTCAAAATGAAAATTCGAAAACCTTGGAGATGTGTTAAAGATGTAATAGACAATGAGATGATGTGTGCTTGTAGTCCCAGCTGCTTGAAAGGCTGAGGCAGTGAGCTATGATGGCATCACTGTACTCTAGCCTGGGGAACATAGTGAGACCCTGTTTCACAAATAAATAAATAAGCAGGGCGCAGTAGCTCACGCCTTGCAATCTCAGCACTTTGGGAAGCTGGGGTGGGTGGATCACTTGAGGCCAGGAGTTTGAGACCAGCCTAACCACCAAGGTAAAACCCCATCTCTACTAAAAATACAAAAAAAAATCTGCGAGATATGGTGGAGTGTGCCTGCAATCCCAGCGACTCAGAAGGCTGAAGCAGGAGAATTGTTTGAACCCAGGAGGTGGATGCTTCAGTGAGCCGCGATCACTCCAATGCCCTCCAGCCTGCGTGATAGAGTGAGACTGTCTCTCAGACAAACAAACAAACAAATAAAAACTGGAATCCTGCTGAGCACAGTGAATGTTAAAGGCCCTAGACTGAGATAGCCTGAGGGGGAAGGGCATCTATGCCCTCTCCTCCTACCACTCAGCCCAGGGGTTCCGTGTTCTTACAGAGTGGAGGGCAGAAACCCTTGCATTATTTAAAGGGTTTTTCTCTCTATCTGTCTAGTTTCTGTATCTTCTTTCTCTCTCTGCCTCTCTCACATTCAAACATTCACGGTTGCATTTACCAAGTTAAATACAGGGATACTATCATTCCACTGTGGCATACACAAGTTTCAAGAGCTGAATCGACCAAGCAGAACAAAGGATATCAGAGATTGAAGATCAACTCAATGAAATAAAATGAGAAGGCAAGAATAGAGAGAAAAGAGTGAAAAGAAATGAACAAAGCCTCCAAGAAATACGGGACTATGTGAAAAGACCTAATCTATATTTGATAGGTGTACCTGAATGTGATGAAGTGAATGAATTCCAAGCTGGAAAACACTTTTCAGGATATTATCCAGGAGAACTTCCCCAATCTAGCAAGCCAGGCCACGATTCAAGTCCAGGAAATACAGAGAACACCACAAAGATATTCCTCAAGAAGAGCAACCCCAAGGCACATAATCATCAGATTCACCAGAGTTGAAATGAAGGAAAAAATGCTAAGGGCAGCCAGAGAAAAAGGTCAGGTTACCCACAAAGAGAAGCCCATCAGACTCATAGCGGATCTCTTGGTAGAAACTCTACAAGCCAGAAGAGAGTGGGGCCAATATTCAACATGCTTAAAGAAAAGAACTTTCAACAGAGAATTTCATATGCAGCCAAACTAAGCTTCATAAGCAAAGAAGAAGAAAAACCTTTATGGACAAGCAAATGCTGAGAGATTTTGTCACCACCAAGCCTGCCTTACAAGAGCTCCTGAAAGAAGCACTAAACAAGGAAAGGAACAACCAGTACCAGCTACTCCAAAAATGAACCAAATGGTAAATACCATCAACACAAGGAAAAAATATGCGTCAACTAATGGGTAAAACATCCAGCTAGCATCAAAATGGCAGGAGCGAATTCACACATAACAATATTAACCTTCAATGTAAATGGGCTAAATGCCCCAATCAAAAGACACAGACTGGCAAATTGGATAAAAAGTCAAGACCCATCGGTGTGCTGTATTCAGGAAATCCATCTCACATGCAAGGATACACAAAGGCTCAAAATAAAGGGATGGAGGAAGATTTATCAAGCAAATGGAGGGCAAAAAAAAAAGCAGGAGTTGTACTCCTAGTCTCTGATAAAATGGACTTTAAACCAACAAAGATCAAAAGAGTCAAAGAAGGGCATTACATAATGGTAAAAGGATCAATGCAACAAGAAGACCTAACAATCCTAAATACATATGCACCCAATAAAGGACTACTCATGTACATAAAGCAAGTTCTTAATTACCTACCAGGAGACTTAGACTCCCACACAATAATAGTGGGAGACTTTAACTCTTCATTGTCAGTATTAGACAGATCAGTGAGACAGAAAATTAACAAGGATATCCAAGACTTGACCTCAGATCTGGACCAAGCAAACCTAATAGACATTTACAGAATTCTCCACCCCAAATCCACAGAATATACATTCTTCTCAGCACCAAATTGTATCTACTCTAAAATTGACCACATAATTGGAAATAAATCACTCCTCAGCAAAGGCAAAAAATGGAAATCATAACAAACAGTCTCTCAGACCACAGGGCAATCAAATTAGAACTCACAATTAAGAAACTAACTCAGAACCGCACAGCTTCATGGAAACTGAACAACTGGTTCCTGAATGTCAACAGGATAAACAATGAAATGAAGGCAGAAATAAAGATGTTCTTTGAAACCAATGAGAATGAAGGCACAGCGTACCAGAATCTCTGTGACAAATTTAAAGCAGTGTCTAGAGGGAAATTTATAGCAATAAATGCCCACCAGAGAAGAGAAGAAAGATCTAAAATCAACACCCTATCATGAAAATTGAAAGAGCTAGAGAAGCAAGATCAAAAAAACTCAAAAGCTAGCAGAATACAAGAAATAACTAAGATGAGAGCAGAACTGAAGGAGCTAGAGACACAAAAACCCTTCAAAAAGTCAATAAATCCAGTAGGTGGTTTTTTGAAAAGATCAACAAAATAGACAGCTAGCTAGATTAATAAAAAAGAAAAGGGAGAAGAATCAAATAGATGCAATAAAAAACGATAAAGGGGATATCACCACTGATTCCACAGAAATACAAACTACCATCAGAGATTACTACAAACAACTCTATGCACATAAACCAGTAAACCTGGAAGAAATGGATAAATTCCTGGACATTTGCACCCTCCCAAGCCTAAACCAGGAAGAAATTTAAACCTTGAATAGACCAATAACAAGGGCTGAAGTTGAAGCAGCAATTAATAGCCTACTATCCAAAAAACGTCCAGGTCCTGACAGGTTCACAGCCGAAATCTACCAGACATACAAAGAGGAGCTGGTACCACTGCTTCTAAAACTATTCCAAACAATACGAAAAGAAGGAATCCTTCCAAAATCATTTTATGAGACCAACATCCTCCTGATACCAAAATCCAGCAGAGACTCAACAAAAAAAGAAAGCTTCAGGCCAATATTCATGATAAGCATAGATGCAAAAATCTTCAATAAAATACTGGCAAACCGATTGCAACAGCACATCAAAAAGCTTATCCATCACGATCAAGTTGGCTTCATTCCAGGGATTCTAGGCTGGTTCAACATACCCAAGTCTATAAACATAATTCACCACATAAACAGAACCAAAGACCAAAACCACATGATTATCTCAACAGATGCAGAGAAGGCCATAGACAAAATTCAACAGCCATTTATGCTAAAAACTCTCAATAAACTAGGTATCAAAGGAACATAAATAAAAGCTATTTATGACAAACCTACAGCCAAGATCATACTGAATGTGCAAAAACTGGAAGCATTTCCTTTGAAATCCAGCACTAGACAAGGATGCCCTCTCTCACCACTCCTGTTCAATATAGTATTGGAAGTTCTAGCCATAGCAATCAGGCAAGAAAAAAAAATAAAGGGTATTCAATTAGGAAAAGAGGAAGTCAAAGTGTCCCTATTAGTAGACGACATGATTGCACATTTAGAATACCATATCATCTCAGCCCAAAATCTCCTTATACTGATAAGCAACTTCAGCAAAGTCTCAGGATACAAAATCAATGTGCAGAAATCACAAGCATTTCTATACACCAATAACAGACTTAAAGAGAGCCAAATCATGAGCAAACTCCCATTCATAATTGCTACAAAAAGAATAAAATACCTGGGAATACAACTAACAAAGGATGTAAAGGAGAACTACAAACCACTGCTCAAGGAAACAAGACAGGACACAAACAAATGGAGAAACATTCCATGCTCATGGTTAGGAAGAATCAAGATCGTGAAAATGGCCATACTGCCCAAAGTAATTTATAGACTCAACGCTATCCCCCATCAAGCTACCAATGACCTTCTTCACAGAACTGGAAAAAACCACTTCAAACTTCATATGGAACCAAAAGAGAGCCCGCATAGCCAAGACAATCCTAAAAAAAGAACAAAGCTGGAGGCATCATGCTACCTGATTTCAAACTATACTGCAAGGCTACAGTATTCAAAACAGCATGGTACTGGTACCAAAACAGAGATATAGACCCAAGGAACAGAGCAGAGGCCTCAGAGGCAATGTCACACATCTACAACTATCTGATCTTTGACAAACCTGACAAAAACAAACAATGGGGAAAGGATTACCTGTTTAATAAATGGTATTGGGAAAACTGGCTAGCCATGGGCAGAAAACAGAAACTGTACCCATTCCTGACACATTACACTAAAATTAACTCCAGATGGATTAAAGACTTAAACATAAGACCTAACACCATAAAAACCCTAGAAGAAAACCTAGGCAAAACCATTCAGGACATAGACATAGGCAAGGCTTCATGACTAAAACACCAAAAGCATCGGCAACAAAAGCCAAAATAGACAAATGGGACCTAATTAAACTCCACAGCTTCTGCACAGCAAAAGAAACAATCATTATAGTGAACCGGCAACCAACAGAATGGGAAAAAATTTTTGCAATCTACCATCTGACAAAGGGCTGATATTCAGAATCTACAAAGAACTAAAACAGATTTACAAGAAAAAACAAACAAACCCATTCAAAAGTGGGTGAAGGATATGAACAGACATTTTCAAAAGAAGACATATATGAGACCAACAAAGGCTGGACGCAGTGGCTCACGCCTGTAATCCCAGCACTTTGGGAGGCCAAGGTGGGTGGATCACGAGGTGAAGAGATCGAGACCATCCTGGCCAACATGGTGAAATCCCGTCTCTACTAAAAATACAAAAAATTAGCCAACATGGTGGCACATGCCTGTAATCCCAGCTACTTGGGAGACTGAGACAGGAGAATCACTTGAACCCAGGAGGCGGAGGTTGCGGTGAGCCAAGAATGCGCCATTGCACTCCAGTCTGGGCAACAAGAGTGAAACTCCATCTCAAAAAAAAAAAAAAAATGCTCATTATCACTGGTTATTAGAGACATGCAAATCAAAACCACATTGAGATACCATCTCATGCCAGTTAGAATGGTGATCATTAAAAAATCTGGAAACAACAGATGCTGGAGAAGATGTGGAGAAATAGGAACACTTTTACACAGTTGGTGGGAGCGTAAATTAGTTCAACCATTGTGGAAGACAGTGTGGCGATTCCTCAAGGACCTAGAAATAGAAATTCCATTTGACCCAGCAATCCCATTACTGGGTATATATCCAAAGGATTATAAATCGTTCTACTATAAGGACACACACACACGAATGTTCACTGCAGCACTATTCACAATAGCAAAGACCTGGAACCAACCCAAATGCCTATCAATGATAGACTGGACAGGAAAAATGTGGCATATATACACCATGGAATATTATGCAGCCATCAAAAAGGATGAGTTTGTGTCCTTTGTAGGGACATGGATGAACCTGGAAACCATCATTCTCAGCAAAGTAACATAAGAACAGAAAATCAAACACCGCATGTTCTCACTCATAGTGAGAACAATGAGAACACATGGACACAGGAAGGGGAGCATCACACACTGGGATCTGTTGAGGGGAAAATAGGGGAGGGACAGCGGTGGGTGGGGGAGTTGGGGAGAGATAGCATGGAGAGAAATGCCAGATATAGGTGATGGGGAGGAAGGCAGCAAATCACACTGCCATGTGTGTACCTATGCAACAATCCTGCATGTTCTTCACATGTACCCCAAAAGCTAAAATGCAATAAAAAAATAATAAATAAAAAAATAAAGATGATGTTGAAGGTGATGCCCACAGTGGTAGACCATCCATACCAATTTGTGAGGGAAAAATTCATTTTGTTTGTGCCCTAATTAAAGAGGACCGACAATAACAGCAGACACAATAACCAACACCAAAGACATCTCAATTGGTTCGGCTTATACAATTCTGACTGAAAAATTAAAACTTTAGCAAATGTTCCATGGAACAGGCACCAAAACTGGTCAGCAGTACACGAGCAGAGCTTTCAATGAAAACTTTCAACAAATGGAATTAAGATTCTATAGATCTTCAAAGAATTGTAATAGGAGATGGAACATGGCTTTACCAGTACTATCCTAAAAACAAAGCACAATGGGAGGTGGATCCAAGATGGCCGATTAGGAGCAGCTGAGGATTGCAGCTCCCAGTGAAAGCGCGGAGGGTGAGTGGATGCCGCATTGCCAGACAGATTTTTATTGCCCACAGACCAGGAGATTCCCAGGGGGGAGGAGCCCCACGGGTCGCCAGCGCGGCTGGTTTGGCCGGCGCAGCTGTTTTTGCCAGCGCGACCTGTTTCCGCCGGCACTGCTGTTTTGGGCGGCGTCCCCGGTGCAGCGGTCCCCCATAGAAAATACGTGGGTCCAGGTGCCGTTTTAGCTGGCAATTGGAGCTCCGGGGAAGGCAGAGCCGCCCATTCATCTGATTAAAAAAGGGGACTGAAACAGGCAGCCAGGCCGGGAGATTTCCCGGGCAAAAAAAAAACGCCACGAATCTCCGCGCCCGAAACCGCGGGCGCAGTAGGTCGCCGCACGGGAAATCACACAGATCCCGGCGCCCTTTCAACAGGCGGCTGGAACACCTGGGAGACTCTGAGGCAGGGAGCCAGGTGAACAGGCTCGGCTGGTCCCACCCCCCACAAAAAAACAGCCATCGGAAATGCTCTGGATCGAGAGTTTCACAGCAAGCACAGCTGAGCCCGGGACGGCCCAGCTCTGTGGGGGAGGGGCGTCCGCCATTACTGAGGCAGTCTGCCGCTACAGAGGTAGTTTGCCATTGCTGAGGCAGTTCTCACTACACCGGTATAAACAGGACTGCAGGGAAGTTCATACGGCAGCTGGGTGGAGCCCACAGCAGCTCAGCAAAGCCTCTGTAGGCAAACAGTGACTAGGCTGCCTCATCGCTGGGCAAGGCAGCCCTGAGAAAAAGGCAGCAGCACCAGGGAAACTCATAAATAAAGCCCTAACTCCCCGGGACAGAGCACCTGGGGAAAAAAGGGGTTTATGAGTTCTGCTGCAGCAGACTTAAACGTACCTGCCCAGCAACTCTGAATGAACAACGGAGCTCACAGCTCAGCACTTGAGCTCCTATAAAGGAAACTCTGTCTCCTCAAGCAGCTCCCTGATCCCCCGTATATCCAACAAGTCACCTCACAAAGGAGTGCTCAGACGGACATCTGGTGGGTATTCTTCTGGGACAAAGATAGCAGAAGAAGAGACTGGCAGCAACCCTTACTGTTCTGCAGCTGCTGCAGGTGATCCCCCCAGGCAAGCAGGGCCGGGAGTGGACCTCAGCAGTCCTACAGCAGAGGGGTCAGACTGGTAGAAGGAAAACTAAGAAACAGAAATAAATAACTTCATCATCAACAAACGGGACGTCCACTGAGAGACCCCATCTGAAAATCACCAACCACAAAGACCACACATAGATAAATCCACAAAGATGGGAAGAAACCAGCGCAAAAAGGAGGTAAACACCCCGAAACCAGAACGCCTCTCCTCCTATAAGGGATCACAACTCCTCACCAGCAAGGGAACAAGGCTGGATGGACAATGAGTGTGATGAAAATGACTGAATCAAGCTTCAGAAGGTGGGTAGTAAGAAACTTCTGTGAGCTAAAAGAACATGTTCTAACCCAATGCAAACAAACTAACAACCTTGAAAAAAGATTTGACGAAATGCTAATGAGAATAACCAACTTAGACAGGAATGTAAGTGAATTGATGGAGCTGAAAAACACAACACAAGAACTTTGCGAAGCATACACAAGTTTCAACAGCCGAATTGACCAAGCAGAAGAAAGGATATCAGAGGTCGAAGATCAACTCAATGAAATAAAACGAGAAGGAAAGAGTAGAGAAAAAAGGGTAAAAAGGAATGAACAAAGTCTCCAAGAAATATGGGACTATGTGAAAAGACCTAATCTACGTTTCATAGGTGTACCTGAATGTGAAGGAGAGAATGAATCCAAGCTGGAAAATACTCTTCAGGATATTATCCAGGAGAACTTCCCCAACATAGGAAGGCAGGCCAATATTCAAGTCCAGGAAATACAGAGAACACCACAAAGATATTCCTCAAGAAGAGCAACCCCAAGGCACATAATCGTCAGATTCACCAGGGTTGAAATGAAGGAGAAAATGCTAAGGGCAGCCAGAGAGAAAGGTCGGGTTACCCACAAAGGGAAGCCCATCAGACTCACAGCAGATCTCTCAGCAGAAACCCTACAAGCCAGAAGAGAGTGGGGGCCAATATTCAACATCCTTAAAGAAAAGAACTTCCAACCCAGAATTTCATATCCAGCCAAACTGAGCTTCATAAGTGAAGGAAAAATAAAATCCTTTGCGAACAAGCAAGAACTCAGAGATTTCATCACCACCAGGCCTGCTTTACAAGAGCTCCTGAAAGAGGCACTAAACATAGAAAGGAACAACCAGTATCAGCCACTCCAAAAACATACCAAACAGTAAAGACCATCAACACAATGAAGAAACTGCATCAACTAACAGGCAAAACAGCCACCTAGCATCAAAATGGCAGGATCAAATTCACACATAACAATATTAACCCTAAATGTAAATGGGCTAAATGCCCCAGTTAAAAGACATAGACTGGCAAACTGGATAAAAAGCCAAAACCCGTCTGTGTGCTGTATCCAGGAAACCCATCTCCCATGCAGAGATACACAAAGGCTCAAAATAAAGGGATGGGGGAAGATTTACCAAGCAAATGGAGAGCAAAAAAAAGCAGGAGTTGCAATTCTCATCTCTGATAAAATAGACTTTAAACCAACAAAGATCAAAAGAGACAAAGAAGGACATTACATAATGGTAAAAGGATCAATGCAACAAGAAGAGCTAACGATCCTAAATATATACGCACCCAATACAGGAGCACCCAGATACATAAGGCAAGTTATCAATGACTTACAAAGAGACTTAGATCTCCCACACAATAATAGTGGGAGACTTGAACACCCCGTTGTCAATGTTAGACAGATCAACAAGACAGAAAATTAACAAGGATATCCAGGACTTGAACTCACACCTGGATCAAGCAAACCTAATAGACATTTACAGAACTCTCCACCCCAAATCCACAGAATATACATTCTTCTCAGCACCACATCGCACCTACTCTAAAATTGACCACATAATTGGAAGTAAATCACTCCTCAGCAAATGCAAAAGAACAGAAATCATAACAAACAGTCTCTCAGACCACAGTGCAATCAAGTTAGAACTCAGAATTCAGAAACTGACTCAGAACCACACAGCTTCATGGAAACTGAACAACTGGCTCTTGAATGTTGACTGGATAAACAATGAAATGAAGGCAGAAATAAAGATGTTCTTTGAAACCAACGAGAACGAAGACACAACATACCAGAATCTCTGGGACACATTTAAAGCAGTCTCTAGAGGAAAGTATATAGCAATAAATGCCCACATGAGAAGCAAGGAGAGATCTAAAATTGACACCCTATCATCAAAATTGAAAGAGCTAGAGGAGCAACATCAAAAAAACTCAAAACCTAGCAGAAGACAAGAAATAACTAAGATCAGAGCAGAACTGAAGGAGATAGAGACACGAAAACTCTTCAAAAAATCAACAAATCCAGGAGCTGGTTTTTTGAAAAGGTCAACAAAATAGACAGACCACTAGCCAGATTAATAAAAAAGAAAAGAGAAAATAATCAAATAAATGCAATAAAAAACGATAAAGGGGATATCACCACAGATTCCACAGAAATTCAAACCATCATCAGAGATTATTACAAACAACTCTATGCACATAAACTAGTAAACCTGGAAGAAATGGATAAATTCCTGGACACATGCATCCTCCCAAGCCTAAACCAGGAAGAAGTCGAAACCCTGAATAGACCAATAACAAGGTCTGAAGTTGAGGCAGCAATTAAGAGCCTACCACCCAAAAAAAGCCCAGGTCCAGATGGGTTCACAGCCGAATTCTACCAGACATACAAAGAGGAGCTGGTACCATTCCTTCTGAAACTATTCCAAACAATCCAAAGAGAGGGAATCCTTCCTAAATCATTTTATGAGACCAACATCATCCTGATACCAAAACCTGGCAGAGACTCAGCAAGAAAAGAAAACTTCAGGCCAATATCCATGATGAACATAGATGCAAAAATCTTCAATAAAATACTGGCAAACCGATTGCAACAGCACATCAAAAAGCTTATCCACCATGATCAAGTAGGCTTCATCCCAGGGATGCAAGGCTGGTTCAACATACGCAAATCTATAAACATAATCCACCACATAAACAGAACCAAAGACAAAAACCACATGATTATCTCAATTGATGCAGAGAAGGCCTTTGACAAAATTCAACAGCCCTTTATGCTAAAAACTCTCAATAAACTAGGTATTGATGGAACGTATCTCAAAACGATAAAAGCTATTTACGACAAACCAACAGCCAATATCATACTGAATGGGCAAAAACTAGAAGCATTCCCTTTGAAATCTGGCACTAGACAAGGATGTCCTCTCTCACCACTCTTATTCAATATAGTACTGGAAGTTCTAGCCAGAGCAATCAGGCAAGAAAAAGAAATAAAGGGTATTCAAATAGGAAAGGAGGAAGTCAAATTGTCTTTATTTGCAGACGATATGATTGTATATCTAGAAGACCCCATCGTCTCAGCCCAAAATCTCCTGAAACTGATAAGCAACTTCAGCAAAGTCTCAGGATATAAAATCAATGTGCAAAAATCACAAGCATTCCTATACACCAATAACAGACTTAAAGAGAGCCAAATCAAGAACCAACTGCCATTCACAATTGCTACAAAGAGAATAAAATACCTAGGAATACAACTAACAAGGAACGTAAAGGACCTCTTCAAGGAGAACTACAAACCACTGCTCAATGAAATAAGAGAGGACACAAACAGATGGAGAAATATTCCATGTTCATGGCTAGGAAGAATCAATATTGTCAAAATGGCCATACTGCCCAAAGTAATTTACAGATTCAACGCTATCCCTATCAAGTTACCAATGACCTTCTTTGAAGAACTGGAAAAAACCACCTTAAACTTCATATGGAACCAAAAGAGAGCCCGCATAGCCAAGTCAATTCTAAGCAAAAAGAACAGAGCTGGAGGCATCACACTCCCAGACTTCAAATTATACTACAAAGCTACAGTAATCAAAACAGCATGGTACTGGTACCAAAACAGAGATATAGACCAATGGAACAGGACAGAGACCTCCGACGCAACACAACTCATCTACAACCACCTGATCTTTGACAAACCTGACAAAAACAAACAATGTGGAAGCGAGTCCCTGTTTAATAAATGGTGTTGGGAAAACTGGCTAGTCATGTGCAGAAAGGAGAAGCTGGACCCTTTCCTGACACCTTACACTAAAATTAACTCCAGATGGATTAAAGACTTAAACATAAGACCTAACACCATAAAAACCCTAGAAGAAAATCTAGGCAAAACCATTCAGGACATAGGTGTAGGCAAGGACTTCATGACCAAAACACCAAAAGCAGTGGCAACAAAAGCCAAAATAGACAAATGGGACCTAATCAAACTCCATAGCTTCTGCACAGCAAAAGAAACAGTCATTAGAGTGAATCGGCAACCAACAGAATGGGAAAAAATTTTTGCAGTCTACCCATCTGACAAAGGGCTGATAACCAGAATCTACAAAGAACTGAAACACATTTACAAGAAAAAAACAAACAAGCCCATTCAAAAGTGGGCAAGGATATGAACAGACACTTTACAAAAGAAGACATACATGAAGCCAACAAACATATGAAAAAATGCTCATCATCACTGGTCATTAGAGAAATGCAAATCAAAACTACATTGAGATACCATCTCACGCCAGTTAGAATGGCGATCATTAAAAAGTCTGGAGACAACAGATGCTGGAGAGGATGTGGAGAAATAGGAACGCTTTTACACTGTTGGTGGGAGTGTAAATTAGTTCAACCATTGTGGAAGACGGTGTGGCGATTCCTCAAGGACCTAGAAATAGAAATTCCATTTGATCCAGCAATCCCATTACTGGGTATATATCCAAAAGACTATAAATCGTTCTACTATAAGGACACATGCACACGAATGTTCATTGCAGCACAGTTTACAATAGCAAAGACCTGGAACCAACCCAAATGCCCATCGATGATAGACTGGACAGGGAAAATGTGGCACATATACACCATGGAATATTATGCAGCCATCAAAAACGATGAGTTCGTGTCCTTTGTAGGGACATGGATGAACCTGGAAACCATCATTCTCAGCAAACTGACACAAGAACAGAAAATCAAACACCGCATGTTCTCACTCATAGGCGGGTGTTGAACAATGGGAACACATGGACACAGGGAGGGGAGTATCACACACTGGGGTCTGTCGGGGGAAAAAGGGGAGGGATAGTGGGGGGGTGGGGAGTTGGGGAGGGATAGCATGGGGAGAAATGCCAGATATAGGTGATGGGGGAGGAAGGCAGCAAATCACACTGCCATGTGTGTACCTATGCAACAATCTTCCATGTTCTTCACATGTACCCCCAAACCTAAAATGCAATAAAAAAAAAAAAAAAAAACAAAGCACAATGAAAACAATGGCTACCAAGAGATGGAAGTGGTCCAGTCAAAGCAAAAGTGGACTAGTCAAGAGCAAAGGTCGTGGCAACAGATTTTTGGGGTGCTCAAGGAACTTTGCTTGTGGACTTTCCGGAAGGCTATAGAACAATAACATCTGCTTATTATGAGAGGGGTTTGAGGAAGTTAGCCAAAGCTTTAGCAGAAAAATACCTGGGAGAGCTTCAACAGAAAGTCGTTTTTCAGCATGACAATGTTCCTGCTCATTCCTCTCATTAAACGAGGGCAATTTTGCAAGAGTTTTGATGGGAAATCATTAGGCATCCACCTTAGAGTCTTGATTTGGCTCCTTCTGACTTCTTTTGTTTCCCAATCTTAAAAACATCTTTAAAAGCCACCCAATTTTCCTCAGCTAATAATGTAAAGAAGGTGGCACTGACATGGTTAAGTCTCCCAGGACCCTCAGTTCTTTAGGCATGGGTTAAGCTAAGACTTAGAAAAATGTCTTGACCTTGATGGAGATTATGTTAAGAAATAAAGTTTATATTTTAAAAAAAAGAAATTCTATTTTCAACTGAAATTCTAAAAATAAAATTCAATTTTACAAAATTATAAAACATAAATATTAGGTTTAGACCAAATAATGAATACAATAGATTATGGACTCAGTGTGTTGAAGGAGTTGCTGATGAAGTAAAATGTCATGAATAAACAAATATGAACTTTATGAGATGTGTCTGTCAAATCATGCTCTGTTTCTGAAATTATACAGAAGCAAGAAATAGTTAGAAATTCTGAGTCCCTCAAGAGTCCATTAAAGTTTCTTGATTTGGGATATTTTTCTTAATTCTCCATGATCCTGACAGGGCAGAAGTATTCTGGATGACATTTCACTGACTGCCTCTTATGTGCCAGGTATTATGCCAGGTGCTAAGAAAAACAAAAATTAGTGCCTTCAGACTAACTGCGATTGTCAGATGGAGTGTAGTGCTTCCTGTTAAATTTGAATTTCAGATAAACAATTTTTTTAGTGTAAGTATGTCTCAAATATTTTATGGGATATATTTTTATTTGTCAAAGCTGGCGAGACTAGACTAGGGGAAATAAAGGTTTTGTTTCTGTGCTACCAAATTAGTACTTGACGATCCAGACATCGCCAGCTGAGCTTCGGCCCTGCCGCCCCTCTGCTGGTGCCCTCCCCTTCCTCTCTCTCCTAGTTTTATAAAAAATGTACCCTGTTTTTCCTAAGGTTTATCTCTTCCTCCTTTTTGGAATAACACTTTTCTTTCATGAAATATATTTTCGAATAACTTCCATAAGTCACGATGTGTGGGAGGTAAAACTTTCTGAGCTCTTACAGGTTTGACAGTGCCTTTATTCTGCCATCATATTTGATTGATACTTAATCTGAGTGTAGAATTCAGGATTAAAATAATCTTTTCCTCAGACTTGAAAACATTGCTCCGTTGTCTTACAGCACCCAGTATCTCTAATGAGAAATCCAAGGTCAGCCTGATTCTCCTTCTTTTGTAGGTAATTTGCTTTGTTTCTGTTTTCTGAAAGTATGAATTTCTCTTCATTCTTGGTTGTATTTGTTTGCTAGGGCTGCCGTAACAAAATATCACAGACCGGGTGGTTTAAACAGTACAAATCTATTTTCTCACAATTCCGGATGCCAGAAGTCCAAGAGCAAGATGTCAGCAGGTTGACAGTTTCTCCTGAGGCCTCTCTCCTTGGCTTGCAGACGGCCACCTCCTCACTGTGTCCTCGCATGAATATCTCTCTGTCTGCGTTGTCTGTGTTCTGATTTCCTCTTCTTTTAAAAACACCAGTCATATTGGATTAGGTTCCAAACCAGTGACTCTATTTTAACTTAATTACCTCTGTAAAAGCCTTTTCTTCAAATACAGTCACATTCTGAGGTACTAGGTGTTAAGACTTCAACATATGAAATTTAGGGGACACCGTTCAGCCCATGATATTGGTATTTTGAAATTTCACAGTGGTATCTCTGGGCGTTAGCCATAGTTTTCATTTATGTTGTTGGTCTCTCACTAGACTCTCTCAGTATAAAGATTTGTGACTTTCAACTCTGGAAAATTATCTCCTATTATCTATTTAAAATTTTTCTCTGTCTTTTTGTCTATCTTCTCTCTCTGGAACTCGTTTATCAGTAGCTGTACTAGCAACATAGGCTAAATGCTATAGCAAGCAATGCCAAAATCTTAGTAATGTAAAAACACAAAGGATTTTTTTCTCACGGATAAAACAATGTAATGCGTGTCGGTGAAAGCTATCTCCTCCACGCTACAGGGGAGGGTCTGCACCAGTTAGTGACTCAAGGACTATTTTTGATAGCCCTAATAATTTTCAATCCAACCAGTAGTGGTTACTTTGACGTAGTGGCTGTGTGTCACGCAGAGCCTTGGAGTCATTTTACTGTGTTCTCTGCACTCTCCTACTATATGGAAGAGGATGAAGGATTTCACAGGACATGTTTGCGTTCCATTATAAGAAAGAGCCTGTATCACTTCTACCAGAACTCAGAACTGCAATGAAGGCTGGGAAATGTAGTAGAGCAATGAGCCAAAGGAGGAGAGGACTTTTATTAGCGAGCACTACCAGTCTCTGCCACAGCCAACCATATGGAGCCTTTCTGCCTCTTCTTTCTAATCATTTCTTTTCTTTTGAGAGGAAGTCTCACTCTGCTGCCCAGGCTGAAGTGCAATGGCACAATCCCAGCTCACTGTAACCTCCACCTCCCGGGTTCAAGCGATTCTCCCACCTCAGCCTCTTGAGTAGCTAGAACTATAGGCACATGCCACCACACCCAGCTAATTTTGTGTATTTTTAGTAGAGATGGGGTTTCACCATGTTGGCCAGGCTGGTCTCGATCTCCTGATGTCAGGTGATACGCCCACCTCATCCTCCCAAAGTGCTGGGATTATAGGCCTGAGTCACCGCGCCTGGTCCTTTCTAATAGTTTCTATCCCTTTGTCTTTTGTTCCATTATTTAGGAGATTCCTTCCATTTCATATTCTAATTGTATATTTTATGTTTTTATTTTTATATATAATTTTCAACTTCCAAGGGTTTTTTCCCCTATTCTATTGTTTTTTACTAGCATCCTCTTCCTGTTTGATGGGAGTGTCATTTTTCTAAGTCTTCAGCAATACTAACTGTAGTGTATTATATACTTTTTTTAAAAAGTTCACTGCCTTGCTCTGTTTCCTTCAAAATATGTTGCTATTTATATGCCCTGGTTATTTTCTCTCAGTTTGCCAGCTTCCCATAAATTTCTAGTGATCCTTAGATACCCATAGTTATTTATGAATGGGTCAAAAGAAAAGCTAGCTGTGAGCACTGAGTAGCCAGAAAGTGTGAGTATGGGGGGCCTTGCTAACTGCCTTAATTTTTCTCCAAAGTGTTCAATTTCTATAAATAAATAAGGAAAAAAGATCTCCTTGTTTTTTGCAGTATGCTGGACTGGAGAGAAGCATCTATTCTGCCTGTAGAGTTTCAGTCAAGCCTCTTATTTTAAATCCTGCATTGCAATTCCACCCTCTATTGAACTTGGCATTTCTGGGTCCCAGGTCTCTCCAGTTCTGTGAGCAAATCTTTCCTTCCTTGGCTGCAATTCTTTTTATCTAATGTCTGGGTGGAGCTTCCTCATCTCTGCTCAGCAGGCAGTGTGGTCAATCTGCCTTCACTGAATTCTCTTACCACTAATTGCCCCCTCCTCTCCTAACCCTTTTGTTTTTGTGGCTTGTACATTTTCTTCTTTCGTTCCTATTACTTTAATGGAGTCTGAGGAAGGACACAAAAAGAAATTTAATAATTTCACTTTAGGATAAAAGAACAATGAAATAATGTCTTGCTAAAGTGCCAGAAAATCCTTAATAATCTTTATTTTATTTTTGCTGTTGTTGAATTCTATATTTGAAGTTAATCTACGGCAGTGAACATTGGGGGGATTATATATAGGTTTGGTACTGTAAGAGTTAACCCAAGTTCCTATCAAAGAAAAAACTAGGTAAACAGGAACTAGCTGAATTTTTTTAAATACTGATATGGCTGCGGAAGTGTGTTTTGCATGTAGAAATATGAATTACAACAGTGAAAATATGAAAAAAAAGTGTTGATTGTTATGAATGTTTCCATGAGGCATACTGAACCTAAGAACATTTTTCTTTCTTTTCATTTGGCTTCCTCCCTGGATGATTTTCTAGGATTTCTGTTAGTAGGCTCATTCCACTTCAGTGAAATGTAGCAAGTTCTTCCAAATCAGTCTTCTCAACCAGAGAGTGCATCAGATCACCAGGAAAGCTCATTCAAAATACACATCCCTGCCATAGCCCACCCCCAAGACTTATCAGCCTTTCTCAGAAGGGGTGCCAAGCATGTATATTTGAAAAGGCTTTTCAAGTGATCAGAGTATTCTGTTTTTCATGTCACATCAAGCCCCTACCTTTTACATACCGTACACACACGTAACTACAAGCCACTGTTCTTGAGGGCAGCTTGTTCCCAGCAGAATCATTCAAAACATTCATTCTACATAAAATGAATGACGTGATCATTAAAAACTCAGGTTCTGGAGTCAAGTTGGGCTTGCACTCGAGATTTTGTATGTGTGGCCTTGGCCAATTCACTCTACTTTCACTGGGAATAATAGTAGATATAAGTAACACTGAGTATTTCCTATGTTCCAAGCACTTTGCTAAACACTACACGTGGATTAACTCACCTAATTCTGCAACAAACCTATGAAGTAGGTGCTGTTCAAGGAACTTAAGGCTTAGAGAGGGAATAAGCAATGGTTAACTTGGTTAAAATTACACAGCCAATCAGCGATACAGCTGGAGTAACACCTAGGTCATCTAATTCTAAAGCCTATGCACTTGGCTACTTCATTGTATTGTCTCTGAGAAATACAAAGAGAGGAAAAGAGAAAAACCTACAAAGAAAAAACAGGAATTAATGAATCTAAGATAGAAATAATTCAAAATGAAAATCTGTGAAGGGTATTGGCCTGACAATGTGCTAGAAACTAGCAACCAACTGAAAAACAGAAACGGGGATAATGTTCCAAGGAAGACTACAGGGGGGCAGCCCATAAAAGCCTGTGTAGCTGCAAAAGGGATTCCAATTGATCAGCTTTTCCCTAACAACCAACTTGTTAAATGAAGAATGACAGATGTGATGTCATTGTCACACTTGGCCTTTTAATAAACTTCTCCTGAAAGCACCGAATGGAAGCCTCAGTATGACAGCTGTTCAGCAGGAATAGAAACTTTCAAGTTCAGCTTTTGCACTGTCAGTGGGAATGTGCATTAGCTCAACCATTATGGTGACAGTGTGGTGATTCCTTAAGGATCTAGAAATAGATGTGCCATTTGACCTAGCAATCCCATTACTGGGTATATACCCAAAGGATTGTAAATCGTTATTATAAAGACACATGCACACATATATTCATTGTAGCACTGTTTACAATAGCAAAGACTTGGAACCAACCCAAATGCCCATCAATGATAGACTGGATAAGAAAATGTGGCACATATACACCATGGAATACTATGCAGCCATAAAAAAGAATGAGTTCATGTCCTTTGCAGGGACATGGATAAATCTGGAAACCATCATTCTCAGCAAACTGACACAAGAACAGAAAATCAAACACCACATGTTCTCACTCATAAGTGGGTATTGAACAATGAGAACACATGGACACAAGAAGGGGAACGTTACATGATGGGGTCTGTTGGGGGAGTTGGGGGCTAGGGGAGGGATAGCAGGGGGTGGGGAGTTTGGGGAGGGGATAACATTAGGAGAAATACTTAATGTAGATGACGGGGGGATGGATGCAGCAAACCACCATGGCATGTGTATACCTATGTAACAATCCTGCAAGGTCTGCACATGTACCCCAGAACTTAAAGTAAAATAAAATAAAATATTTTTTAAAAAAAGAAACTTTCAGGTTCAAACTGGAACAGGAAGACACAGGCTCTAGAAGGAAAGCTTCCAGAGGAGATGAAACAAAGGGGGAACTAACAAAACATCATGTTCTGGAGAATTTGGGGGTAAGATTGAGACAAAAAACATAGACTAATTTTGAAGATATACACAAAAGAAATTAGATCTTGGCTTTGTGGTGAACAATATTTACCCAATTATAATTGTGTAAACACTATTGATGGCTTCCAGCTTTTTGAATCAATCTATAGACTAAGCATAGAAGACCTAATTTTTGTTGCAATTACTATTGTTGCAATAGCTATTATTTTAAATTTGGTTTAACTGTAAAACCAAATAACTTACCCTTAGACGTGACAGAAGCCTATTGCCCTTTGATGTGAACAGAGTCTGCAGTAAGTTTTCTGGGGCTGGTGTAGTGCCTCTCATCCAAAAGCATCCAAGCTGCTTCCCGACAAGATGTCCATCTCAGGACCCAGGATGGCTGCTCAAGCACTAGCTATAACATCTGCATTCCAGACAACAGAAAAGTGGAAGATATGGAGAAAAATGTGTCCTCTCCCTTTAGGGACATTTTCTGGAATTTATACTCAACACTTTGCTTACATCCTCTTGGCCAACCACTCAGCCAGGTCTAGTCACAGAGACATTGGGAAAGGTAGATTCTATCCTGGGCAACTATATGTCCAACTAAAATAGAGATTCTATTATTAAGGAAGAGGGAGGAATGAATGTTGAGTGACAACAATCAGTCTTTGCCACAGTTATCATCCTTGACAATGTAAAAGAATAGATAGAAGAAATAGAAGATGAAAATAAGGAAGAGAGCTGAAGAAAAGAGTATAAGTCGTTACAAAGCAAGGAGTTAAGAAACACTATGTTTACCAAAAAATTAAAGTGCAAGTAAGAAATTTAAAATACTGTAGTGATACAGCTATTTGGCAGAGAAAACGGAGAACTAGTAGAAGGAAAGTTTAATTATAACTGTCTTGTTCACTCTGGGAAACAGATCTAGGGAGGGAGAAGAAAAGGAAGGGAAAGGGGGTATAGGATAAAGATAAAGACATACAATGAGAGTCAACTTACTGAGAGAAAAGAGTCCACAGATACAAAATATAAAGAATCCAAAAATTAATAGAGAAATCTTCATTTAGGGGTATAGGGAATGTCATTAGTTTCTGACTTAGAGACTTGGTGGTTTATTCCAGTTATGAACACCCCACCACTCACCAAAAAAATTAATTTAGCCATGGTTCATATTCATGGAAGAAGTAATAATGATATATCTTTATTAATAAGTGAAAATTGAAGTTGAATTATACATAGAAAAGATGTGGTAAATTTTACCTCCAAATTCTTTAAAACTGCCAAAAGTCCCTTTCAGAATCTCCTCAGGTTTCTTTATCCATCTCTTCATCTTCTTGTCAAAGCTGTTTTTCCATAGGTAGTACTATTTGGAAAAAGTTTAAACTACTTTTTTCCTTTTACATATCTGCTTCACTTTCAGTATTAAAGTATTATCCCAATTTAACATATTTTATGAGTATGTACACTCAATGATACCTAAAAAGCGATGTCACAATGTTGTATTTTATTTAATATGCTTGGAATTTCAGCTGCATTACAGGTTAATGTAATTTTGGCCAATGAAATTTTAGGTTTACAAAAGCACCTGAAAAGTTGACGTCATGGTGATGAAAGTGTGAACTGATACATAAGATGACAACTAACGCCAAATGTGACTGTTTTCTTGGATTACTTTGACATACATATATTTCTAAGAAAAATAGCACGTATTTCTGGAACAATGCCATGTCTGAAATCTTTCTGTTTTGTGTAACATCAGCAGAATAGAGCCTAATGTCAGCAATGTTTTCTTGGGCTGGTCATATCTCATGGAGGGAGGATGTCAGCTTGCCAAAGAGAGCATTATATGCCAAGCACTGAAATATAATCTACTGAATCTTGCCATTCAACAGTATGGTGCAACAGTCATTCATGAGAGGTGGTGACAAAAAGAAGTTGTCAGTCTCATGGGTGATCTAACAAAGTTTATCTGTTAATTATGAAAGATTGGCTTTCTGTGGAAATAAAGAACTTTTGTCCATCCAACAGACCTCTAAACTTTAAGCATGAATATTAAAATATGTGAAAACATGCATATGCCCCATCGCATTGAGTTTCCAAAAATATTAAATTTTTTTCCCAATTAAAATGCCCTGTGTGACAGATGCCTCTAAACCAAGAAATTTTAGAAAGCTCAGGATTACAGGAGCAAAGCTTTTAGTTGACTCTTGACTTAGTAATGACTAAACTTCTTTGTTCATGCAAAGGGTCAGACTTCTTTAGTTAGTACAGACATGCAAATGTGCTTACTTGGAGAAAGGATTTGTCTTTTTCTTTTTTGAGACAGGAACTTGCTCTGTCACCCAGGCTAAAGTACAGTGGAGTGATCAAAGCTCAATGTAACCTCAAACTCCTGGGCCCAAACAATCCTCCACCTCTGCCTCCTGAGTATGAGTAACTGAGACTATAGGCACATGCCATCATGCCTGGCCAGTTTTTAAATTTTTTGTAGTGGCCAGGCACAGTGGCTGGCCCACACCTGTAATCTCAACACTTTAGGAGGCCAAAGTGGGCAAATCGCTTGAGCCCAGGAGTTCAAGACAACCCTAGGCAACATGGCAAAACCCCTTCTCTGCAAAAAAAACAAAGCAAAAATTAGCCAGGTGTGGTGGCACTGCTTGTAGTCTCAGCTAGTGGGGAAGCTGAGGTGAGAGGACACTTGAGTCAAGGAAGTGGAGGTTGCAGTGAGCCATGATCATACCACTGTACTCTAGCCTGGGTGACAGAGGCAGATCCTGTCTCAAATATATACATACATACATACATACATACATTCTTTTTTGTAGACCTATATTGCTCAGTCTGGTCTTGAACTCCTGACCTCAAAATATCGTCCCGCCTCAACTTTCCAAAGTGTTGGGATTACTGTGAGCCACTGTGCCCAGGCAGAAGAATTTTTATCAAACAGCAAAGGACTAAAGAGAATTTTCACAAACAACTCTCCTAAGGAAAACTTTGTTATTCTTAGTTTCTTTTCATTATATATACTTTGTTCTGCTATAATCAACAGGAAGAAGTCTGCCCTTCAAAACAGCTAGGCTTATTCAGAATTTCTGACTTTAGAATATTTCATGATATCCCTTGATTGTTAGAACAAAACATTTTAAGGAGAGTTTATTCTGTAGAATTCTCTGAACTTCGACTGTTTCTCTTTGGCATATTTATCTACAATTTAGATATTTATCTACAGTTTAGAATTGTTCTGACTCTATTGGGTAAAATTGCTCTCAAAAGAAACATGATCCTTGAAGAGACCTACACATTTATATTCTACCTCATTCATTACTTTTTGCTTTTTCCTTATTTCTAAGTTGCAATTTATAGATCATATGGGAGGTCACAGTAAGCCCAGTATTGTATATGTATAGTCTCTTCTATAAAAAATCAAGACTGTCTTGTGGTTTTGTTTGTTTGTTTTTTGTTTTTGTTTTTTTGAGATTGTCTTGATCTGTTGCTCATGCTGGAGTGTAGCGGCACAATCTCAGCTCACTGCAACCTCCACCCCCTGAGGTTCAAGCAATTCTCATGCCTCAGCCTTCCGAGTAGCTGGGATTACAGACATGCACTACCAGGCCTGGCTAATTTTTGTCATTTTAATAGAAGCAGGGTTTTGCCATGTTGGCTATGCTGGTCTTGAAATCCTGGCCTCATGTAATCCGCTGGTCTTGGCCTCCCAAAGTGCTGGGATTGCAGATGTAAGCCACCACGCCCAGCATGTCTTGTTTTTGAATGAAACTTCACTCCTGCGTTTCAAGACATGTTTTAAATGTTTAGAATACAGTTGGTAAATGATCTCTCAGGTTTCAATAAGAAAATCTACCTCTGAAAAGCATCTCCCTCAGCTTACTCTCTTAAATTTTAGAGTTGCTGTTGTCTACTTCTCAGTTTCTTATTCTTACTTTAATCAGTCTTTGTGTAAATTGATCTGACATACGGTTGTAATGTTATCCTACTGAGTTGCCTGCCTCGATGTCTCAGAGATTCATAACTAACTTATATCTTTCCCTTATATTTTATACCCCATACTGTGAGTCTTATATATCAGTAAATGACACTCCCATCACCTGAGCTAGAAACCAGATCTGTAAAAGTTGTCCTAAAGAGTAACTTCCGGGAGGTGGAACAAGATGGTAGAATAAGAGGGTTTCACCAATCATCCACCCTGCAAGAAGGACACCAATTTAACAACTATCTATACAAAAAAAAAAAAAGCATCTTCATAAGAACCAAAAATCAGGTGAGCTCTCACAGTAGCTAGTTTTGACTTCATATCGCTGAAAGAGACACTGAAGAAGTAGAAAAAACAGTCTTGAATTGGGGATGACACCTCTCTCCATCCCCCCCCTGCAGCTGTGGCCTGGTGTAGAGAGCAATTTGTGTGCAGGGGAGGAGAGCACAGCCATGGTGAAGCATTGAACTCAGGGCTGCCCTGTCATTTAGCAGGAGGCAAAACTGGACCAAACTCAACTGATGCCTGCCAACGGAGGGAGCATTGAAACCAGCCTAGTCAGAGGAGAATCACCAATCCCAGCAGTCTAACTTGAGTTTCCACAAGCCTTGCCACCATGGACTAAAGTGTTCTGAGACCTTAAACAAACTTGAATGGTAGTCTAGGCTACGAGGACAGCAATTCCTAGGTGAGTGTTGATAATGAATTAGGCCCATAGCCAGTGGATTGTTGGGGACACACAACCTATTGAGACACTAGCTTGGGTGCCTTACAGGGTGCTGGCATCATCCCTCCCTAACCCCAGGCTGTACAGCTCACAGTTCCAAAAGAGATCCCTTTCTTCCACTTTAGGTGAGAAGAGGAAAGAGTGGGCACGACTTTGTCTTGTACCTTGGATACCAGCTCAGCCACAGCAGGATAGGGAACCGGTCAGAGTTGTAAGGTCTCTTTTCCAGGCCCTGGCTCCAACACAATATTTCTAGACACACTCTGGCCCAGAAAGAAACCTGCTACCTTGAAGGGAAGGACCCAATCATAGAAGGGTTCATCACTGCTAACTGAAGAGTGCTGGGCCCTGAATAACCAGCAGCAATACCCAGATAGAATATCGTGGGCCTTGGGTGAGCCTCTGAGACTTGCTGGCTTCAGGTGAGACTCAGCTGTGGTGGATATACCGTGAGACTCCTGCTTAAGAAAAGCAGAGGGAAAAGTAAAGGGGACTTTGTCTTGCACCTTAAGTACCAGCTCAACCACAATAGGGTAGAGCACCAAGCAGGCTCTTATGGCCCCTGATTCCAGGCATTGAACCTTGGATGGCATTTCTGAGCCTGTCCTGTGGCAGAAGGGAACCCACTGACCTTAAGGGTGAGTCCTAGGCCAGGCAGCATTCACAGCAGTCTGACTGAAGAGTCTATGGGCCTTAAAAGAATATCCACAGTAGTCTGACAATACTCTCCATGGGGCTGTGGTAACAGTGACCATGGGGTAAAACTTCTCTGCCTTTGGCAAGGTGAGCAAAGAGTGAAAAGGACTGTGTCTTGTGGTCTGGGGGCCAGCTCAGCCATAATACAATAAAACTTCCAAGGTAAACTTCTAAGGTTTTTTACTCTGGTCCCTGGCTCCCAGATGGCACATATGGACCTGCCTGGGGGAACTCACCTTCCCTGAGGACATGAGCCTAACTGGCTTTGCTACTTGCTGATTATATAGCCCCAAGGCCTTGAGCAAACATACTGGTAGCCAGGGAGTGGTTACAGCAGGCCTTGGGCAAGATCCAGTGCTGAGCTGGTTTCAGGTCTGACCCAGTACAGTCCTAGTGGTCGTGGCCACAGGGCTGCTTGTGTCACCCCATTTCCAGCTTCAGGTGGCTCAGAACAGAGAGAGACTTTGTTTGGGAGAAAGCAAAGGAAGTGAACAAGAGTCTCTGCCTGGTAATGCAGAGAACTCTTCTGGATCTTGTTCCACACCATCAGGACAATACCTCTATGAGTCTTAGATGACAGCTTAGATGAAAACACCAGTCCTTTTGAATTTCTGGAAAGCCTTTCCAAGGATGGGTACAAACAAGCCCAAGCAGTGAGGACTACCATAAATACCTAACTCTTCAATGGTCAGACACTGAACACATCTACTAGTATCAACACCTTCCAGGAAAACATGACCTCCCCAAATGAACTAAATTAGGAGCCGGTGACCAATCCTGGAGAAACAGAGATATGTGACCTTTCAGGCAGAAATTTCCTAAACATGTACAACTTAGAAGAAAAGTTGTGCTTTGAACCAGGAAAAAGTCCAAAACTTGATCAGACCAATAACAAGTAACAAAATCAAGGTTGTAATTTTTAAAATCTCCCAATAAAGAAAAGCCTGGAACCTGAAGTGTTCACTGCTGAATTCTACCAAACCTTTAAAGAAGAACAAATACAAATTCTACTCAAAGTATTCCAAAAACTTACCCTGATACCAAAAACAAAGATACATCAAAAAAAGAAAATTGCAGGCCAATGTCTCTGATGAACATTCGTGCAAAATCCTGAACATAATACAAGCAAATTGAATCCAACAATACATTAAAAATATTATTCATTATGACCAAGTGTAATTTATCTCTGGGATGCAAGAATGGTTCAACATACACAAATCAATGTGACACATTCATATCAACAGAATGAAGGACAAAAACCATATGATCATTTTCAATTGATGCTGAAAAAGTATTTCATAAAATTCAACATCCTCTATGATAAAAACTCTCAAAAAACTGAGGATAGAAGGAACATAAGTCAACCTAATTAAAAGCTACATATAACAGACCACAGCTGGTATTATACTGAATGGGGGAAAAACTGAAAGCCTTTTCCGTAAAATCTGGAACATGACAAGGATGTCCGCCTTTATTATTCAACCTCGTACTGGAAGTCCTGGCTAGAGAATCAGACAAGAGAAAGAAATAAAGAGCATCCAAATTGGAAAGGAAGAAGTAAAGTTATTCTTATTTGCAGGTGATATATTTGGAAAAACCTAAATACTCTACAAGAAAACTATTTGAACTGATAAGCAAAGTTAGTAAAGTTCCAGGATACAAAAATCAACATACAAAAATCAGTTGCATTTCATATGCCAACAGTGAATAATCTTAAAAGAAATCAAAAAGTAATCTCATATACAATAGTCACAGATAACAATAGTCACAAATACAATTAAGTACCTAGGAATTAACTTAATCAAAGAAGTCAAATATCTCTATAATGAAAATTATAAAACACTGATGAAATAAATTGAAAAGAACACCAAAGCATTGAAAGATATTCCATGTTCATGGACTGGAAAAATCGATGTTGTTAAAAATGTCCGTACTACCCAAAGCAATCTACAGATTCAATGCAATCCCTATCAAAATGCCAATAACATTCTTCACAGAAATAGGAAAAGCAACCCTGAAATTTATATGGAACCACAAAAGACCCAGAAGAACCAAAGCTATCCTGACCAAAAAGAACAAAACAGGAGGAATCACATTACCTGATTTCAAACTATACAACAGAGCTGTAACAAAAATGGCATGGTACTGGCATAAAAACAGACACATATGGAATAGAACAGAGAATGCAAAAACAAATCCACTTACTTACAGTGAACTCATTTTTGACAAAGGTGACAAGAACATACACAGTTGCTTCAATAAATGGTGCTAGGAAAACTGAATATCCATTTACAGAAGAATTAAACTAGACCCCCTATCTCTCACCATACACAAAAATCAAATCAAAATCGATTAAAGACTTAACTCTGGGGCCTCAAGCTATAAGACTACTACAAGTAAACATTGGAGAAACTCTCCATGACATTGGTCTGGGCATTTTTAAGTAATACCCAACAAGCATAGGCAACCAAAGCAAAAATGGACAAATGAGATCATATCAAGTTCAAAAGCTTCTGCACAGCAAAGGAAGCAATCAACAAAGTGAAGAGACAACCCACAGAATGGGAGAAAATATTTGCAAACTATCCATGAAAAAAAAAGATTAACAACCATCATATTTAAAGAGTTTAAATGATTTCATAGGAAAAAATCTAACAATCTAATTTTAAAGTGGGCAAAAGATGTGAATAAACATTTCTCAAAAGAAGACTTATAAATAGCAAACAGGCATGTGAAAAGGTGTCCAAGATCATTGACGGTTTGACAAATGCAAATTGAAACTTCAATGAGATATCATCTCACCTTAGTTAAAATGGCTTATATCAAAAAGTCAACTTATATTAACAAGTGTTGGCAAGGATATGGAGAAAAGGAAACCCTTGTACACTATTGGTGGGAATGAATTAATACAACCACTATGGAGAACAGTTTGGAGGTTCCTTTAAGAAACTAAAAATTGAGCTACCATATGATCCAGCAATTCCTGGGTATAAACCCAAAAGAAAAGAAATCAGTATATTAAAAAGATATCTGCAGTCCCATGTTTGTTGCAGTGCTGTTCACAACAGCCAAGAATTGGAAGCAACCTAAGTGTCCACCAACAGATAAATGGATAAAGAAAATGTGGTACTTATACACAATGGAGTACCATTCAGCCATAAACAAAAGAATGAGATCTTGTCATTTGCTACAACATGGATGGAACTGGAGGTCATTATGTTAAATGAAATAAGCCAGGCACAGAAAAGCAAACAGCATGTTCTCACTTACTTGTAATATCTAAAAATGAAAACAATTGAACCCATGGACATGGAGAGTTAGAAGTAGGGATACAGAGGCTGAGAAGGGTAGTTGGGGGAGGCGGTGGGTTGAGGATGGTTACTCAGTTAACAAAAAATAATTAGAAAGAATAAGACCTCCTATTTGATAGCACAACAGGGTGACTATAGTCAATAATAATTTAATTGTACATTTTTAAATAACTAAAAGAGTATAACTGGATTGTTTGTAACACAAAGGATAAATGCTTGAGGGGGATGGATATCCCATTTTCTATGATGTGATTATTATGTATTGCATGCCTATATTAAAATATCTCACGTAGTCCCTAAATATATGCACCTAGTATGTACCTAGAGAAATTAAAAATTAAAAAAGAGTAACTTCCAAAGAAAAAGAAAGGCTTATCCTAAATGTTGCAGTTTGTCTCATTCCCCAAGCATCCAAGCAGAAAATGAATCTTGTGGATTTATTATATAATAATGGCCCCAGCAGAGCCCAGAAGAAATATGATACGAGGAGCTGAAGATGTCTCCAATCCCATCTCCATTGTCTCACCTCCTACACATAGGGGAATCTATTTTCTTACGCTTCAGGGAGGGTTTTGACTGAAAGAGGAAGGACATGGGTCCCAGGACTCACAAGACATAGTGAGGTAGTATGGAAATGAGGGAGGTATCTATTTGTCACCCAATTCAAAGAGCTAATCCAGAATCTTGATAGAGAATGGGATAGAAGCAAAAGTCAAAAAGCAGGTGCTGTTTTGATGAGGGTGATAAGATGACAATCAATAGTTCTGGTCTCATCACTTCACTCCTGGCTAACCTGCATTTGCCGATTACCTGGTTTTTCTCTGTCTCATGACACCCCTTCAACTGACCCTCCACAAAGCTGCCAGAGTGGTCTTTCCAAAGAATCAATTTAATAATTTCAGTCTCCTATTCATGAGACATCAAACGCTGTCCATACCTTTACTGGTATATCCAATTTACTATCCTACTCTTCCTGTCAGTCCCAATGCTTGATTACAAAAATCACTGGTAGTTACTTGAATACACTCTACTATTTCAAGCCACCATCATTTCACATAGCTATTCCTTTTTCTTGAGTCCCACCATTTTTCTTCCCTACACACCAATATGTTAACATTTATTTGTTCTTTAAAATTATTCAGGCATTGCCCTGCAAGGAAAGCTTTTCCTGTTCCCTAGAATGATTTATATATCCACCATCTGTGTCCCCAAAGCACTCTACATTTACCTCCACCACTCATCCACTGTTACCTTGCTCTCACTCCCATGAGAATGTAAGATTGTCAAGGTCTTTGAGAAAGTATTAGTCATCTTTCTTTAATCCCTGTACTGTCTGCTACATAATAGATACACAATAAATTTTTCTGCATAAACAATATAACATTGTTTTCATAGAAACATATTTTCCTAGTTCCAAACAAACTGATACACAAATATATTTTGTGAACTCAATCTGTTCATAAGTTTTATGGGCTCTATTATGGGAAATTGAAAGTCACTTCGTATACCACACATGAATAATCAGTTGTCAAACAGAATACAATCAAATACACCAACTCCAAAACTGAGGCAAATATAATTTAACTTTTATTAATTTGGTACCTTCTTCGTAACTTGGGATGCCTCATAGGCATAATCATGAATATCAATTTCTATTGTATTATACATAAAATATGTTTACATCATGATAAAGATTTTTAGCTTTGATGCCAGAACATTTGGTGTATTAACATTTATTTTTCCAAAATTAATGCTAAGTTGCATGCTCTACATTTCACAAAGAATGATCTTAGCTATATATAGCTGCTACCAAAGCAAACTTCCAAGAATCTTAAAACAAATGTATGGTGACATCACCGACACCAACATAAACTCATTAGAACTGCAATGAAAGTCACCTTTCTCTTGTCAAGTTTTAATTTTGATAAATATGTTTCCAATGTGAAAAACATCTGTGCTATAAAGCACATAGAAATTTCATAAAACACTCTCCAGGTCTAAACTTGCTAAAAGTGCACAACATATCTACTTGTTGAAGATTATTTGTTCAACTTGCTAATGGCTAATTATTTTTAAAAATTAATATGCAGCTCCAAAGGGCAAAAATAGTCCTTTCTCTGCCTTGCTAGGCATCTCCTATTTTCAGAAATATTGGATATGTATTTTTCCAAATAGGTGTAAAAGGGTTCTTCCTAAACATTGTGCTAGACACACAACATCTAGTAAAAAAAATATTATAATTATAGAAAAATGCTTTATTTCAATGAATTGTGTGTGCCCTGTGTACGATTAACTGTCTCTTCATATTATGATTTGAAATGCCTTTCACATTAAGGCATGTGTTATTTTATGTATGAAAATGAGGCTATTGAGCTGCCAACAGTGTGACTTGCATTTTGAGCTATTTTTCTAAACAAGAATAAAAGGTTTTCTCTTAGCCGCCCATGTTTTGGTCAATGACAAGTATGTGTGAGATGGCTACCTGGAATTCTAGTATTGTTTATAGCCACATAATAGAGATTTATTCTGCCTAATACAATGGATTTGAGAAGACAGAATATTTTCAAAGAACAGTTCTCAGGAGAACTCACTCACTATCCAAGGACAGTACCAAGGGGAATGGTGCTAAACAATTCAAACTGGATCTCAGGAGATCCAGGAGGTCCTTTCAAAGCAGACTTCAATCAAGAGAGCTAACCTTAGAGATACACTAACTGTCTTAGTCCATTTGGGCTGTTATAACAAAAATACCATAGACTTGGTGGCTTACACAACAAACATTTATTTCTTACATTTCTGGAGGCTGTGCTGACAGATTGGGCATCTGGTGAGAGCTCTATTCCTGGTTCATAGACAGCAGTCTTCTTGCTTCATCCTCACATAGTGGGAGGAATGAGGGAGCTATCTGGGGTCTCTTTTATAAGGACACTAATATGGTTGTGATCTGTGTCCCCACCAAATCTCATGTTGAGTTGTAATTCCCAGTGTTGGAGGTGGGGCCTGGTGGGAGGTGATTGGATCATGGGGGGGCAGAATTCTCACGAATGATTTAGCACCATCCTCCTTGGTATTGTCCTCAGATAGTGAGTTCTCCCCGAGAACTGGGCCTTTAGAAGTATGTAGCAAAAGTATGCCTGGTCCTCCACCCTCTCTTGCTCCTGCTTCGCTCATGTAAGATGTGCCATGCAAGACTTCCCCTTCACCTTCCACCATGATTGTAAGTTTCCTGACGCCTCCCCCAGAAGCAGAAACCACCTTGCTTCCTGTACAGCCTGCTGAACCATGAGCCAATTAAAACCTCTTTAGTTTGTAAATTATCCAGTCCCAGACACTTCTTTGTAGCAATGTAAGAATGAACAAACATAGTCACTAATCCCAGTCACAAGAGCTCGACCCTCATGATTTAATCACTTCTAAAGGTCCTACCTCTAAATACCATAACACCAGGAATTCAGTTTCAGTATGTGAATTTTGGGGAGGACATACACATTCAATCTATAGCACCAACCATAACTCAACAAAGCAAATTGTACATTGAGAATGCACAACTCTGAACGTGATACGAATGCTCCCATATCACGGTGATGTCAATATCATGATCATGGTTGTTCTTACGTAAAAATTAAATTCCAAAGCTCTAGTCATTGGTAAATGCTGACAACTTCTAAAAGAGCAAAGCCAAAAGAACCATTAAATTAGCACTTAATTCTATAATATGAACACTAGTCCTTTGACGCGTATAAAAACTTGGATATTTGTCACCATTTAACATTATGTCCTCCCTTTTCAGGCTGTTTTTACCAGATAAGCATTTTTTTCACACTCCAAAATTTTTTTATTAGCACTTCTCCATGAAATGGGCCTTTTTATTTTTAACTTTGCCTAGATTAAATTCCCTTTGATGTATATTTCAAGCTTCCCTCTTTGACTAGCTCAGCGTTATAGACCTCACTGAATCCTTATTCAAATGGCAGGCACGACACTGCTCCCTTCTCTAATCACAGCGGCCAAACTCTAACAGAAGCTATTCCAAGACTCCTGGAAAAAAAAATTATGTTTAATCTGTGAGGAGAAATTTAAGGTGGCAGGATTTCATTTCTCTAATGTACATACATGTGTATAAGATACAAGAAACACAAAAAGTGCTGCTTGAAGCTTTTTGTTTTGTTACAAAAGCAATACATAGGACCTATGTATTGAATTACAATTATTCTGGCTTAATTTGACTACTGTGGGACATGGAATGTAATGTCTAAGGAACACCTACAAAATGAAGTTCAAATGAAGGACTCAGATCTCAGACAAACACAAATTGGGAGGTAATGACATAGCAAAATTGATCAGATTACTCCAGCCTTCATCCTCTCTATCAATAGAGAGACCTTTATTTACTTAACTTGCTATTTTCAAAGGAAGCATTATGAGAGAAAATTAAAGAGCTATAAATCTATAAAAAAGGAATTTTCATCCAGATAAAGGAAATAGAAGCACCTAAGCCCTAGGAGTTTGAATAAGCATTTCTTCAAACTTATGCTTTATACATAGCTGATAATAAAAACTCAGTCTAACATATTTACCAAAAAAATGTTTTCTTAATCCTCTTCATGTTTTATCTTATTTCCAAGTTGAAAATTAGTATTTCCACTAGGGGCTTAGGTTTTACCTCAGCTCATCTCTAATGTATCCAAATTTACTCTTCGATTAAACATTAAAAACTTAGCACTCAACTGTCTCAAGGGCTGACAATAGATGCCCTAGGGAGAGTGCGTATGTATAAAATAGTGGTTGCTGACTGTTAGATCCTATGAATTAGACAGCAGTCACTGATTTCATTTATAGCTTAAGGGATGAATGAGATCCTATGAATTAGATAGCAGTCACTGATTTCATTTATAGATTAATGGATGAATGAGACATGTACATCAATATACATAAAGGCAGAAGAATAGGTGCTAGATTGGAGGCATAAAGGGCTGTAAGAGTCAAAGTCAAAAGAAATTCCAACAGATTAGGGAAATGTTAGGATTTTCCTGAAAAAAAAAAAGAGTAATTGAGATGTATCTTAAAAGTTGACTGTGAATTGTAAAGACAGACAGACAGACGTAAGGAATCTATAAGATATAAGGAATCTATAAGATATAAGGAAGTTGAGCTAAAAAGAAAAGAATTTCAGTGACATGAGGTGCAGAGAGACCAATAATAGCAATCTGATTTGATTGAATGGTAAAGTTCAGGAGAAAATAGAGAATGGGAAAATAAGTTAGAAAGAGGTAAGCCAAGGGAAGCAAAAGAAGAAATTTGTACTTTCATAGAAGTATGGAATTTTATAGTTGAAAGGAACTATAGAGCCATCTAGAACAACCTGCTGATTTTTCAGTTGTAAAAACAGAGACCCAGACAGAGACATGAATGACACCACTCGACAGTGGCAAAGCCATTATATGAATAAATGTCTTCAGACTCCCGATCCAATGCTCCTTCCACTCCGCCGCTTCTGGGTAGAGAGCAGACAGGCTTAGAAATATGTTAGGCAAAGATCACCCCAGCAGCATCTGAAGAAAAGATCTAAAATGAGAAAGAAAAGAAGCAGAGATTCTATTTAGAAGACTCGAATAGGCTAGTCTAGGTGGGAGGTAATAAGAGCCTGAGCCAAAGTGAGAGTAATGAAAATAGAAAGGAGCAGACAGATTTGAGTAGCATTTCTCAAGCCGATAATTCTGTGGGGTTAATGAGTGATGAGAGGGGGGAAAATAGTTCTTGTTCATTTAATTTTGAAAGTGTTAGGTTAAACCAAGATAAATATCTTCACAATAGGATTTCGAAAAGCCTTTACTACGCTAACATGGACTAAGAACCTCCCACAGTGAGACAGAGAAAACAATGTTGCCCAAAGTGTTTTAAAAAGAATTTTTAATCAAATAACTATTAACATGAGTTTTCAGTGACAACCCAGTTTGTGAAACACCATCAATATATGATAAATATGGAGGGTTTTGTGAATGATCATACCAATGTGGGGAAAAAAAAAAGCAGTCAAAATTAACTCTTCAGATTCAAAAGCCTAAGTGCAGAAGGGAGCTGGTTTGTTTTAACATATCTCTTATTGACTATAAATGAACGGAATATATCCCACCAGTGTCTATAACAAGAATCCAGTTTGTCTTAGCCAAAATTTCTTGTTGTTATACAATTTCATAATGTTGTTATACAATTTGTTATACAAATTCTTGTTGTTATACAGTTGGAAGGTAGTCTTTCAAAATTGTTTGGGAAAACAGTTGTTTCCTAAATGGGTGAATGGTTTTTGGTCCCAGAAAGATTTTAATATTAGTATGGAAATATTTACAAGAACTAAGACTGTAGTATTAATATTTGTTTGCACATTGGTTTATATACACTTGTCATTGAAGAATCTTTGGCCTATTTAAATAACAGTTAAGACTTGTAATCCCAACTTAAAATGTTGAGCTAAATAATTACAGACTGGTGGTTTTAGTTGGCATATGACTCTTAAGAGAAATTAAATTTCACTGTATTAATGTCTAGTAGGTTTTTTTTTTAATTTATAAGCATTAGGAGCCTGAGAATCTTTTTATAGAAATGAATGATTGTAGTGTTTAAGACAAATCAAAAATATTAAATTTCTAAATACCAGTTGAAATGTTTAAGTGAGTTCCATTAACTGAATTTGTAAATGTTCCCAAATATTTAATACTGATTAAAAGCTCCTTAAATAACTAAAATGTGTTGATTTATAAACAGAATAAAACTTGTAAGCTGAACCTGAGAGGTAAAGAAAGAATTATTGTTTTGTTTGTTGTTTGTATTTTTTATTTGTAACTTCAATAAATTCTATAGTAATTTTAAATATCAAAGTTCATACTGATGAACTTTGAATACTGTTTTCTGCAGAGAAACCTTCCTAAAGATAGTAAACCTCACATTAAACACAATTACAAAGAAGTCAGTGAATTGTTGGCTGATGGGTAGATTACAGACACGTTTGAGAGAGCAGGTTGGGCACAGCGGTCAGAGCAGAGGGTGGAAGATGCTGGTGGTGAAGATATGGAGACAGAGTCACAGACCATTGTGTTAGTTTCTTAATGGCTGCTATACAAATTACTGCAAACTTAGTGACTTAAAATGACACAATTTTATTCTCTTATAGTTCTGGAGGTCGGATATCCAAAATGGGCCTGTAGGGCTAAAATCAAGGAGACAGAAGTTCTTTATCTCCTAGTTTGTACAGGCTGCTTTAACAAAATACCATAAACTAGGTGACCAATAACAGAAATTTATTTCTCCCAGTTCTGGAGGCTGGGAAGATCAAGGTGATGGTAGATTCAATGTCTGGTGAAGGCCTGCTTCCTCATAGATGGCCAATCGCTCACTGTGTTTAGTCACTACCATTCTCTACCTTCTGCCACAGCAATGTTCCACATAGTGGCCACCTGTCAGCCTGGGTCCTAGATGAAGTGATACAAAACCCCCAAAGCTGCCCCATGATATACACATACTGAGTGAGAAATAAACCTTGGTGATTTGAAGCCACTGAGATTTGGGAGTTGTTTGTTGAAGGATCATGAACCAGCCTCTTGTGATTAATACAAGGGTACTAAAGAGTTTCTACACATCCCAAAAACATTTGGCCTAACCTATAGGGCTTAAACTCCTAAGTGGAAGATGCAGATTACGTATTCAGAAACATTTTCTCAGTTACACAAAATCACAGAATGTGGTGCAAAGCTGTAGAATTTTCTTTGCAGGCAGTATTTGAGAAAAGGGTCTAATCTGGTTTAGGTTTCAAGCTGCCTAATGATAAGGCAGTAGATTATATAACCACTCAAATTTCCTCTGAGCCTTATGGCTTTACAGGCTTTAGTATAATGCCATGCTGGCAAGAAGTAGGTTACAGAAAAGAAACAATGTGGTTCATATTCTAGGTTAGTCAGCAGTTTCTATAGAATATGTCAGTTATTTTAAGATTCACAGTGAATTCAATGCTAACATTGATGAACTGCAATAATATCTTATATAAATTACTTGGAAAAATGAAAGACCGCAGCAGTGGCCAAAATGTACACAGTCAGAGTAAACTAAACACTTTTTATTTCACTCAAAAACATATATTAATCCCTACCCAAATTCCAGGTACTAGGCTAGACCCACAGATAGAAAGATAAATAGGAAATAGTCCCTGTCCTTCAGGGCTTACAGAGGTACAGTATAAAACTAATCACAGGGCAATGTGTTAAGTGTCATAATAGAGGGATAAATAAAGCTTTCAGTGATCACAGAGGAGTAGGTAATAATTAACAAAATATGTCAGAGAAAGCCTCTAGGAAGAAAAAAACTTCCATACTATTAATTGTTGCTGAAATTACATATACATACATATACATATATAGTAACAGAGTTAGGATACACATACATACATACATGCATATATATGTATATACATATACAGATTTTAGCTACTTTAAATGCATGATTTATGCCCTCATTTACCTAAAACATGAAAATAAATTGAATATTTTGAAACAGAAATAGTAAGGCGTAGGTAGAATACTTAGGTTTATCCACTTTTAAAAGCCATTCTAAACATAATGACCTCGATCTCTGATGATTCAAAGAGACTTACAGGATAATAAAAGGCCTTGAGTTGTTACCTATGGCAAGTGACCTTAACCTCTCAGCCTCAATTTCTGATCTATGAATGGTGATAAAGCCTTCCCTGCAGGACTATTCTGAAGACTAGAAATAACACAAAAAAGCACCTGCCACATAGCTGGCAAATAATTTGTCCGCAATAAATAGTAGTTGTTATGGTTAAATGTATTTGTTAGCACTAGAATTAGGAAGCTAAACAGAACCTGCTCTGACCCTAAAGCATGCTGTGGATGTTATGCTTTTGATTTCCTATTAAGATTTTGTTATGCATTGTTTTTCTATTTTGATTTTCTTTTTCCTGTAAAAGCATAGTATAAACTTAACTCCCCCCCCAAAAATATCAGCAGGTGGGCTTTTTGATTATTTGAATTCAGAAGCAATAGGAGTCTATAGGTTTTGAGGAAATGAAAGGAAGAGAAACAAAAACATCGTAAAGTGGAAAATGTATAAGGAAATGAAGGATTTAAACATATCTGGCCACCCCAGTTATCAAATCAAAATACTCATTGAGCTATGGTTGCTGCTGGAGGATTATTTCAGGCCTAAAATATTACAATCGTCTTTAACATTTCTTCTATACTATACAAGCAAAGCAAACTGTGCCATAGCTAAATAAATGCCTGGGTGGTAATTATTTACCTCTTGGTTACATAAATTACTCAAAAACAGTGCCCATGTTTACTAAATATCTATGCAATAGTTTAGATAGTAGACATATAATATAATATGAAGAAACAAGAGCAGATATGATCTCTACCAAACTCTTACATGCATTTCTTTTTGGAGAATAACCTAAAAGAAGAATACAGTCAAATGATAAAAATAACCTTTCTTTAGTCTGTGATCACAGCTGATTAGTAAATGAAGATTTAGCAATTAGATAACTAATGTTATACGTAAAACTACATTTATACTTAGAAACTCAAATCTATATTACATAAACATGTTGGGAGAAAATTTTCCGTGGATCGCTCATGTTTTTGCATGTCTTACAAGCAGTAGCACTGAGAGATTTTGTTCCAGATTCCTTTCTTTTACAGTGTTTCTTAAAAATGATTTATCTCTTTTGCAGTACTTTCTCTCTTTTTCCATCTTTATTGTGGCATAATTAACAACTAAAATTTATATATACTTGAGGCAGACAAGTTAATGTTTTGATGTACATATTAATTGTAAAATAATACCACAATCAAGTTAATTAACCTGACATGGTTACTTTCTTTTTTTTTTTTTTTTTGTTTTGGGTATGTGTGGTGAAAACACTGAAGATCTACACTCTTAGCAAATTTCAAGTATACAATACAGTATTGGTAACTATATTCCCATTGCTGTCCATTAGATTTTCAGAACTTACTCATCATGGGTAACAGTTTCACTTCTGGGATACATACAAATAAATGAAATCATTATCTAAAGGAGATATCTACATGCCCCTGTTCATTACAATATTATTCACAACAGTCAAAAGACCAAAATAACCTAAATGCCCACTGATAGATGAAAGGATAAAGAAAATGTGTAATATATGCACAATGGAATATTATTCAGTCTTTTAAAAAATTTCTGCTGCTGGTGACAATGTGAATGAACCTGGAGGGCATTATGCTAAATGAAATAAGCCAGACACAGAGATACAAATAGCACATGATCTCACTTATATGTAAAACCTAAAATAGTCAAACATAGAAATGGAAAGTAGAACGGTGGTTGCCAGGGACTAGGGGGAGGCGGAAATGGGAAGATACTGATTAAGTGGTGCAGTTTCAGTTATGCAGACTACTTTTTCAAGGCTGTTTTTATTTCAGCTTTGATAAATGGATTTAAGGGTCCCTTGGGAACAGTGGACAGATTTATTTGCGTCCAATATACGAATGTCTCCTTCCAAGGTAAAGACTGGGCAGTTTTGTTTGCAGCTCATTATGAAAGACTGGAGTTCCCTAAGCTCAGAGTTCCTTACTGAGATGCACACTGTGATAGCTAATTTTATATATCAACTTGACTGGGATAAAGGATGCCCAGATAGCTGGAAAAACAGTATTGCTGTGTATAGCTGTGAGGGTGTTTCAGGAAGATATTAGCATTTGAACTGGTAGACTAAGTAAAAAATATCTCACTCACCAACCATCATCCAATCCATTAAGGGCCCAGATAGAACAAAATTATGGAGTAAGGAAAAATTTATTCTCCTTCCTGAACTGGGACATCCATCTTCTCCTGCCCCTGGACATTGGCCTTCTTTGGTTGTCAGGCCTTCAAACTCAGATTGGAACTTACTTATACTACTGGCTCCCCTAGTCTTCAGGTCTTTGGGCTTGGACTGGAACAGTACCACCAGCTTTCCTGGGCGCCCAGCTTGCAGATACAGGACAGTGGAACTTCTCAGTCTCCATAATCCCATGAGACAACTCTTTATAATGACCTTCTTTTTATATATCTGTCTGTTTCTACAGGTTCCTATTATGCCATGAGTAATAGTTGTTTTGTTTTTGTTTTGTTTTGTTTTGCTTTCTGGCCCAGAAGTTTCATGACTTTGGTCAGCATCCATGAAACTATGACAGGCTAACTTGTCAACTTGTTAGTAAGGTAAACTCTCAAACCCTTCACAGTTCTTGATAAGGCATAGCTTAAAGGTTAATCATTCAGTGACTTATGAACACACTTTAGAAAAGGGATAACTTTCAACTCAACAGATATTTATTGAGAACCTAGAGTGTACAAGATACGCTGCCTCAATTCTTAAGTTCCAAATTATATTTATGTCAATATGAGCATTGAGCAGGAATGCCGGTTCTTTCAGCAAAAATAAAAGTTTTTAAGACTTCAAGAGACTTAAGTAATAACAAAATTCCACTGACACGTAGTTGCAGTGCAGTGGACCTAACGCAGCTCAATTCTAGTGTGTGTCTCACAAAAACTTTAAATTCTTACATGCATGGATCTTTAAACATCAGGTCTATAAAAATCTAAAGTCTAAGTTCTTACTGATAGACTTGAATCCTGCCCTCAGGATTCAGAGGGAGGAACTGGCTCAATATTTCATGTCCCTTAACCAGTACTAAACCTACTAGTAGTACATCGAACCCATCCTAAGCTTATCTAAGAACATGAACTTTTTTAAAGAAAGAAATATCTTTAACTTCAAGGTTCACTGTAGTTAATAGGACCATATAACTTGTCATTCGACCAGGGACACTTCTGGGAAGTAAAAAGGGATGCTATTAATAATTACACTGAGGCAACAGACATAAACCAGGACTGACTGAGGCAAACTGTGACATATCTTTAGGCTGAATATACCACCTACATTCCAAGGAGTTCAAAAAAAACCATTCCCTTGGCAAAGCCATTAAGTGAGTTTGGAAGGAAATGTTTTTGTATGCAGCTCTAGACACTAAGCTTCTCTCACTTTCAGGTCGGTTATAAACTTATAATTAGAGCAAAGCTAACCAAAATCTAACACATGCAAACAAGGGAGCTTCGCAAGCTATTTTTTAAAGCATTTTCTGTGACTGACTCAGCACACGTTTACTTCTCACAGAGAGTTATTTTATTTTGAAATGACTTGCAAGATTTCATTCAGTGTCATCCCTGCAGGGGACACAAACTCCAACTAGCATCAAGAGTTGTACTCCTAATTCCCTGAATATCACACTGTTAATTAACCTCAGTGAATAAAAGGATTTCTAAGGATTTCTAATGCTAATTATTCTGATGTCATAATTGCCTAAAGGTGTTTCTGATTATCTATGAGAAGTGTCAAAAGATATGCTTTAGTCACCATGTGATCGAGAATTTGGACAAACAAGCAAGAAAATCTGGTTGAACTGAAGTCAGTGGTAGCTAGGTCAACAGACGCCTGTTAAAGAACTTGAAAGAATTTCATTTTCACAGGAGTTGTTTTCTCTTCCTAAAGAGCAACTACAATGAAATCAGAACATGAAACTTCACTGGGAAGTGACTGTGAGGGACAGTGAGTAATGTAAAACAACTCAGGCCATTTCCCTTCAAGGCACATTTCCAGAGAGATTCGATATCTTGTTTCTTAATCATTTCAGGTAGTTGCTGAGGAATTCATGTTGGTGTTGTCTTTGCCATTTGAGCATTCTGAAGAAAATGACTTGTACTGTATATAATCAATATTTAACAATCCAGACATTGCTGCTATTGCCTCTCAATTTTCTCCTTTCTTTCCATGTTGTCCGTCCTTGCTATATAGAAACTATAAATCGAAAACGTACAGCAGTGGGCAAGATGCTTATATCCTCCTCATCGGGTTGATTCTTCCAGGAAAGAATTTCAAGTTCTTTGACATTCTTCCTTGATTTTTTCAATTCTAAACATCTATTTACTTTAAAAAGTGCAGGCTAGAGATCAACAAAAAACTTTGGTGGCTTTGAAGCTGCACACATTTGTGATAAAGACAGTTAATTGCCCTTCAATATCCATTATACCTTTATTTATTTATTTATTTATTCCTTCCTTCCTTCCTTTCTTTCTTACTTTCTTTCTTTGTTTTTGTATTTTTTTTTTTTTTTTTTGACGGAGTCTTGCTCTATGGCCAGGCTGGAGTGCAGTGGCCAGGCTGGCATGCAGTGGTGCAATCTTGGCTCACTACAACCTCCGCCTCTCAGGTTCAAGTGATTCTCCTGCCTCAGCCTCCTGAGTAGCTGAGACTACAGGCATGTGTCACCATGCCCAGCTAATTTAGTAGAGACGGGGTTTCATCATGTTGGCCTGGATGGTCTTGATCTCTTGAACTTGTGATCCCACCTCAGCCTCCCAAAATACTGGAATTACAGGCATGAGCCACCACGCCTAGCCTTCCCTTTCTTTCTTTTAGTATTGCCATTCCTCAAATGTTAGGGTGATTGTGTATTGCTACCCACCTTGCAGCTAGGTGTAGGGTACGTTCCCCACCGTCTCCTGCAGCCAATAGGATGACCTAAAGTAATGTGAGAGCCACTTAAGCCAGTTGCCTTCTTCTTTCCCCCTTTCTTAGGTCTGGAACTCAGGTATGTTGGTGATGAACCAGCTTAGAACAGGCAGCCAAGGTTAACACTCCCTAGATTGTGGAGTAGTGAGTCAGAAGATGCCTGAGTCCCTGAGATGTCCTGTGGAGTGGTCCCACCTTGACACACTGGACTGCCTTCCAACTCAGACTTTTATATCAGAGAACAATTTCCAATCTTATTTAAGCCATTTGTATTTTGATCTCAAAGTAGCCAACTAACATCCTAATCAACAAAATATTACAAACTAATTTATTTTAAGACCATCCTGCTTTTTATTTACCTCAGATCACTTAAAATGTCAGCATGTGGCTGGCAAATCTCTCTGCTAAAATACAAAATCTACTTCAAGGATCCATCAGAGAAAAATTTTGAAAACTCATTTGGTAATTGCATTCCACTGCCCATCAGTTAACCTGCTTATATATTCATGTATCCTGAGAGACAATTTACTGAATTAAATGCTTGAAGCTCAAATTCAGTTATTTAAAAACAAAGTGTAATTTTTTTCTAGGCAACAACTTGAAATTAAAATTTTAGGCCTCCCAATTTTGTTTTTATCTGTTTATTGTTAGTGTTACATAAAAAATAAAATTATTTTATTAACACAATAGTATAGCAGGCATACAAGGTATTGATCAGCTATAAACACTAATGAAATAGCAAAATGTCTATTTGTTGGGAATTTTACCTCAACCACATCAAGAACTCACAGTGCATGCCATCATTCCTTTAGTCTTCATTATTCAGTGTTCACTATAACATAATCAGTAAAGTACAAGCAAGGCTTATAACTCTATACTAGTAAGATTCACTTTATTGACTAGCTTTTGTTGTTTATTTTTCTCTTGTGTTTCTCACTGGGAGTGAAATGAAAAATTTCACAAGAACTCCTAGAAAACAAATGTGGTTACCAGTGTTCAAAGTGGGGTGGGGGGTGAAATAAGATGATGTTGATCAGAATACAAATTTGCAGATGAGGTAAGTTCTAGAGACTTACTGTACAGCATGATGACTACAGTTAATCATAATGTATTGTATACTTAAAATTTGCTAAGAAAGCAAATCTTAAGTATTCTCAACACACACAAAAAAGGTAATTATGTGAGGTAAGGATATGCTAATTAGTTTGATTGTGGTAATCATTTCACAATGTGTATGTATATCAAAACATCTTGCTGGACACCTTGAATATATATAATTTTTATTTGTCAGTTATACCTCAATAAAGCTGGAGGGGGAAAAAAATAGGAAAAAAAATGATCTTGAATTATGACATAACATTGTCATCTTCCTCATGGCTTTTCTTTGTTCATTTAGTCTTGCATCTATTTATTGTTTCATTCAACAAACCTTTATTGAGTGATGTGTGAGCCTGGGAGATATAATAATAAATAATATACATTCCCTCCACACACAAGGATGCTAATAGACTCAGAAATAGGTAAAGAAAATAATGAAAGAAGTGGATGAAGAACAATGCCAATCCCCAGAATTTCTTTGGGGAAGGGCAGTGTTTTGGGGGGGAAGAAAAACATTGTTATGCCACATTTGGGTGATGGGTCTGACTCCCAAATTTCACAGCTTCCATTTTTCTTTTTTCTTTTTTTTTGGTTACAAAGAGTATGTGTCCTGCTAACTGATTAAATTAGTAATGGAAATATGGAACTGCCAGCAGGGCTGGTTTTTATGTGTAACAGAGAGGACAAGCAAAAAAGAGGTTGCTTTGGGCTATCAGATCTCTTTAGCAGGCCTTTTCTGGAATATAATGAAGTTCACACTGGAAGGTAGAAATCAAAGACAGTGAGGGGCAAGAAGTGAAAAGAAGTCAAGAAGTCTTGGTAGGTTGGGCCTAAATTGTGAAGAGTCTTCTGTGCTATGTCCAGGAGTTTACTTTTATCCTAGAGAGAATAGAATTTTAAGAATGTTACAGGGTTTTCTGCAGTGACAGCAATCAAAATGAGATTACAAAGTAGACTAAACATAAGCAGCACTAGAGGGGTGGGACTGGGCTACATGTTTTAACAAAAAACACAGGAAGCCTACGTAGCAACGGGATGGCATTCTTGACAACCCAGCAGCGCCTACAGGTCAGCGGAAGAGGTGGGCCTAATCTCCCAACACAAACAAAAAAGACACAGGAAGCTTTCCTAGTAACCTAGAGTCCCTAGAAACCCAGTAGCACCCCCCACAGGCAGACAAGCAACCTCATCAAGCAGCTCTCTGAAACCACAACCAGGTAAATCCACAAAGATGGGAAAAAAACAGTGCAAAAAAGGTGAAACCACCAAAGACCAGAACACGTCTTCTCCTTCAAGGGATCACAACTCCTCAACAACACAGGATCACAACTTGACTGAGAAGGAATGCAAAGAATTGACGGAAACAGGATTCAGAAGGTGGATGATAACAAACTTCTCAGAGCTAAAGGAACACGTTCTAACTCAATGCAAAGAAACCAAAAACCTTGAAAAAAGGTTAGACGAAATGCTAACTAGAATAACCAGCTTAGAGAAGAACATAAACGACTTGATGGAGTTGAAGAACACAGCAAGAGAACTATGTGAAGCAAACACAAGTTTCAATAGCCAAATCAATCAAGCAGAAGAAAGGATATCAGAGATTGAAGATCAACTCAATGAAATAAAAAGAGAAGGCAATACGAGAGAAAAAAGAGTGAAAAGAAATGAACAAAGCCTCCAAGAAATATGGGATTATGTGAAAAAACCTAATCTACGCATGATCGATGTACCTGAATATGACAGGGAGAATGAATCCAAGCTGGAAAACACACTCCAGGATATTATCCAGAACTTCCCAAGCCTAGCAAGGCAGTCCAAATTTTAAATTCAAGAAATACGGAGAGCTCCACAGAGATATTCCTCAAGAAGAGCAATCCCAAGGCACATAATCATCAGATTCACCAGGGTCGAAGTGAAGGAAAAAATGCTAAGATCAGCCAGAGAGAAATGTCAGGTCACCCACAGAGGGAAGCCAATCAGACTCACAGCAGATTTCTCGGCAGAAACTCTACAAGCCAGAAGAGAGTGGGGGCCAATATTCAACATCCTTAAAGAAAAGAACTTTCAACCCAGAATCTCATATCCAGCCAAACTGAGCTTCATAAGTGAAGGAGAAATAAAATCCTTTATGGACAAGCAATTATTCAGAGATTTTGTCACCACTAGACCTGCCCTACAAGAGCTCCTGAAAGAAACACTAAGCATGGAAAGGAACGAGTACCAGTCACTGTAAAAGCAAACCAGTTGGCAAAGACCAAAAATGCAATGAAGAAAATGAGTCAACTAATGAGAAAGAAAACCAGCCAGTAACAAAATGGCAGGATCAAATTCACACATAACAATATTAACATTGAATGTAAATGGCCTAAACACCCCAATCAAAAAACACAGACTGGCAAACTGGATAAAAAGTCAGAACTCATCAATGTGCTGTATTCAAGAAACCCATCTCACATACAAAGACACACACGGACTCAAAATAAAGGGATAGAAGATTTACCAAGCAAATGGAGAACAAAAAAAAGCAGGGGTTGCAATCCTAGTCTCTGATAAAATGGACTTCAAACCAACAAAGATCAAAAGAGACAAAGAAGGACATTACATAATGGTAAAAGGATCAGTCCAACAGGAAGAGCTAAATATCCTAAATACATACGCCCCCAACACAGGAACACCCAGATACATAAAGCAAGTTCTTAACGAGCTAAAATGAGATTTAGACTCCCACACAATAGTAGTGGGAGACTTCAATACTCCGCTGTCAATATTAAACAGATCAACGAGACAGAAGATTAACAGGGATATCCAGGACTTGAATGCAGAGCTGGACCAAGTGGATCTAATAGACATATACAGAATGCTCCACCCAAAATCCACAGAATATACATTTTTCTCAGCACCACATTGCACTTACTCTAAAATTGACCACATCATTGGAAGCAAATCACTCCTCAGCAAATGCAAAAGAACACAAATCATAACAAACAGTCTGTCAGACCACAGCGCAATCAGACTAGAACTCAGGATCAAGAAACACACTGAAACCTGCACAACTGCTTGGAAACTGAACAACTTGCTTCTGAATGTTGACTGGATAAACAATGAAATGAAGGCAGAAATAAAGATGTTCTTTGAAACCAACCAGAATGAAGACACAACTTACCAGAATCTCTGGGACACCTTTAAAGCAGTGTCTAGTAGGAAATTTACAGCAATAAATGCCCACCAGAGAAGAGAAGAAAGATCTAAAATCGACACCCTATCATCAAAATTGAAAGAACTAGAGGAGCAAGATCAAAAAAACTCAAAAGCTAGCAGAAGACAAGAGATAACTAAGTTCAGAGCAGAACTGAAGGAGATAGAGACACAAAAAACCCTTCAAAAAATCAATAAATCCAGGAGCTGGTTTTTTGAAAAGATCAACAAAATAGACAGACCGCTAGCCAGATTAATAAAAAAGAAAAGGGAGAAGAATCAAATAGATGCAATAAAAAACGGTAAAGGGGATATCACCACTGATTCCACAGAAATACAAACTACCATCAGAGATTACTACAAACAGCTCTACTCACATAAACCAGTAAACCAGGCAGAAATGGATAAATTCCTAGACACTTATACTCTACCAAAACTAAACCAGGAGGAAGCTGAAATCCTGAATAGACCAATAACAAGGGCTGAAGTAGAGGCAGCAATCAATAGCCTACCAACCAAAAAAAGTCCAGGTCCAGACGGGTTCACAGCCGAATTCTATCAGACGTACAAAGAGGAGCTGGTTCCATTCCTTCTGAAACTGTATCAAACAATATAAAAGGAGGGAATTCTCCCTAACTCATTTTATGAGACTAACATCATCCTGATACCAAAACCAGGCAGAGACTCAACTGAAAAAGAAAACTTCAGGCCAATATCCATGATGAACATCGATGCAAAAATCTTCAATAAAATACTGGCAAACAGATTACGACAGCACATCAAGAAGTTTATCCATCACGACCAAGTAGGCTTCATCCCAGGGATGCAAGGCTGGTTCAACATATGCAAATCCATAAATGTAATCCATCACATAAATGGAACCAAAGAAAAAAACTACATGATTATCTCAACAGATGCAGAGAAGGCCTTCGATAAAAGTCAACAGCTCTTCACGCTAAAAACTCTCAATAAACTAGGTATTGATGGAACGTATCATAAAATGATAAAAGCTATATATGACAAACCTACAGCCAATATCATACTGAACAGGCAAAAGCTGGAAGAATTCCCTTTGAAATCAGGCACTAGACAAGGATGCCCTCTCTCGCCACTCCTATTCAACATAGTATTGGAAGTTCTAGCCACAGCAATCAGGCAAGAAAAAGAAATAAAAGGTATTCAATTAGGAAAGGAGGAAGTCAAACTGTCTCTATTTGACGATGACATGATTGTATATCTAGAAGACCCCATCGTCTCAGCCCAAAATCTTCGCAAACTGATTAGCAACTTCAGCAAAGTCTCAGGATACAAAATCAATGTGCAAAAATCACAAGCATTCCTATATACCAATAACAGACAAACAGAGTCAAATCAAGAGCAAACACCCATTCACAATTGCTACAAAGAGAATAAAATACCTAGGAATACAACTAACAAAGTATGCAAAGGACCTCTTCAAGGAGAATGACAAACCACTGCTCAACGAAATAAGAGAGGACACAAACAGATGGAGAAACATTCCATGCTCATGGTTAGGAAGAATCAATGTCGTGAAAATGGCCATACTGCCCAAAGTAATTTATAGATTCAATGCTATCCCCATCAAGCTACCAATGACCTTCTTCACAGAACTGGAAAAAAACACTTTAAACTTCATATGGAATCACAGGAGATCCTGCATAGCCAAGACAATCCTAAGCAAAAAGAACAAAGCCAGAGGCATCACACTGCCAGACTTCAAACAATACTATAAGGCTACAGTAATCAAAACAGCATGGTACTGGTACCAGAACAGAGATATAGACCAATGGAACAGACAGAGACCCCCGAAGAAACACCACACATCCACAACCATCTGATCTTTGACAAACCCAGCAAAAACAAGCAATGGGGAAAGGACTCCATGTTTAATAAATGGTGTTGGAAAAACTGGCTAGCAAAGTGCAGAAAGCAGAAACTGGACCCCTTCCTGTTACCCTACACTAAAATTAACTCCAGATGGATCAAAGCTTTAAGCATAACACCTAACACCATAAAAACACTAGAAGAAAACCTAGGCAAACCATCCAGGACATGGGCATAGGCAAGGACTTCATGACTAAAATACCAAAAGCAATGGCAATAAAAGCCAGGATAGACAAATGGGATCTAATTAAACTCCAGAGCTTCTGTACAGCAAAAGAAACCATCATTAGAGTGAATCGGCAACCAACAGAATGGGAAAAAATGTTTGCAATCTCCCCATCTGACAAAGGGCTAATATCCAGAATCTACGAAGAACTAAAACAGATATGCAAGAAAAAAACAAACAACCCCATTCAAAAGTGGACAAAGGATATGAACAGACACTTTTCAAAAGAGGACATATATGAGGCCAACAAACATATGAAAAAAATGCTCATCATCACTGGTCATTAGAGAAATGCAAATCAAAACCACACTGAGATATCATCTCACGCCTGTTAGAATGGCGATCATTAAAAAATCAGGAGACAACAGATGCTGGAGAGGATGTGGAGAAATAGGAACACGCTTACACAGTTGGTGGGAGTGTAAATTAGTTCAACCATTGCAGAAGACAGTGTGGTGATTTCTCAAGGATCTAGAAATAGAAATTCCATTTGACCCAGCAATCCCACTCTTGGGTATATACCCAAAGAACTATAAATCATTCTACTATAAAGACACATGCACACGTATGTTCATTGCACCCCCTGTGTACAATAGCAAAGACCTGGAACCAACCCAAATGCCCATCAATGATAGACTGGACAAAGAAAATGTGGTACATATACACCATGGAATACTACACAGCCATAAAAAATGATGAGCTCCTGTCCTTTGTAGGGACTTGGATGAATCTGGAAACCATCATTCTCAGCAAACTGACCCAAGAACAGAAAGCCAAGCACCACATGTTCTCACTCATAGGTGGATGTTGAACAACAAGAACACGTGGACTCAGGGAGAGGAGCATCACACACAGGGGACATTTGAGGCGGGTAGGGGAGAGACAATGGGCGATGGGGAGGGAGGGGAGGGTGGGGAGGGATAACATGGGGAGAAATGCCAGATACAGTATGCACCTAAAGTAAAATAAATTTTTTTAAAAAATGAAAAAAAAAAGGGAGGACAGCAGAGCCTTAGCCCCTAAATGACACTTACGGCTTTTCAAAGTGATCTAATAAATTATGTCTGGGCTTGGTAACTCATGCCTGTAATCCCAGCACTTTGGAAAACCGAGGCAGGCAGATCACTTGAGCCTGGGATTTCAAGATCAGCTTGGGCAACATGGCAAAACCTCATCTCTACAATGGTTTAAAAAAAAATGTGATCTAATTGTGACACAGAGTCAAAACTAGGTAAACCAAATGCACAAACTTTCCATTCTTAAAATATATCCAAACAGATCTGTAGAAGTTAAAAATAAAGTCAGAGAAATTATCTGGGATCAATTGTAAAAAAAAATTGTACTGAGCCACTTAAACAGTCAAGGAAGATTTTATTCAAGATGATTGCAGTAGGAGAGAGACTATTGTAACAGGGGGAGAAAAATTGGACTCAACGCCACTGAAACAAAAGGCAGGAGGATTGTAAATGCTGGAGTAAGCTAATGGAAAATTCCGACAGACATTAGTGGAGCTGTTGGTCAACACAATTAGGCCATCTGTGTTTACTAATTGTTGCTTATAAAAGTTAGGCTCCTACCATCCCACAGCTAGACAAGAATTCTAGCTTTCAATGATAATATTTCAAAGGGTCCTAGGTACTTGAGAACAATATTTCTGGATTGTAGAAGATTTACATCTCAAAGAGACAGAGAAAGAATTTACAGTTATAAGTTTTCTGAGTAAATGTTTTAAGAATAGAGAGATCAGCAAAGACTTGGAACCACCCAAAATGCCCATCAATGACAGACTGGACAGGGAAAAATGTGGCACATGTACGCCATGGAATACTATGCAGCCATCAAAACCGATGAGTTCACGTCCTTTGTAGGGACATGGATGAACCTGGAAACCATCATTCTCAGCAAACTGACACAAGAACAGAAAATCAAACACCGCATGTTCTCACTCATAGGTGGGTGTTGAACAATGAGAACACATGGACACAGGGAGGGGAGCATCACACACTGAGGTCTGTTGGTGGGGTACTAGAGGAGGGACAGCGGGGGATGAGGAGTTGGGGAGGGATAACATGGGGAGAAATGCCAGATATAGGTGATGGGGGAGGAAGGCAGCAAACCACATTGCCATGTGTGTACCTATGCAACAATCCTGCATGTTCTTCACATGTACCCCAAAACCTAAAATGCAATAAAAATCTATATATAAATAAAAATAATTAAAAATAAAAAATAAAGAATAGAGAGATCAAGAACCTATAGTCAGTAAGAAGCCTGTTTAAAGTTTAGTCAAGCTGAGGGAATGTTAAGGTAGGGAAAGAACATGCTTAGAACTATTTGCATCTGATGTAATAACAATCACCCCTCTTTTTCCTGGTTCAGATTCTATTCTGCAGGTTAATTGCTTCAATGAAAGATTATTCATAAGGCAAATGGCAATCATATAAAACTCCTCTTTGCAAATGCTATTTTCCACGTTCAACCTAAATCTTCCCTGGGGGCTTGCTGCTCCCAAACACACATTTGGTGTTTAAACTGACAGTACTCTCCCCACCTAAGTTAATCTTTCAAAAGGAGAAGATCTCAAGTTTAGTGGCCCACAATTGGCCACTGGAAAATCTTTTCTGCAAAGGATATTATATGTAGGAAGTTTTTGACTCAACTGGCATCTCAACTTAAAACTTACACTTCCTTCACGTGTGTATCAGTCACTTGTCACACAATGGATCTAGAAAGAAGGAATGAAAGATTTCTGACAACTGTTCTAACAAAAACATAATGAAATTCTTCTGATGAATTCCATTTTAACAGGTCATGGCATCAGATTGACAGGTCCAGCAATTCATTTGATTACTGGAGCTTTGCAGGGGAAAATGAGGTCTGAGAAAACCAGCTGATAAAAAAGCACAGCAAAGGTCGAACAAATCAGAGAAATGATCAGCCAAATGAGCCGCAAAATTATTTATTTGCTTGTAAAAAAGAAAGTAGCCATACTTCATCATATATAACCAATACCTGTCCTAGTTGACGGAACACACGATTGCTCAAAAAGAAACAGGGTAGGGGTATTCACGTGTGCAGCCTCTAGGGGGACTATTGGATTTCTAACAATTTGAAAACACTGGAGACATACTGAGAGTCAAAATAATTAGGAAATCATTGTTGATTGAATCCAGTATCTTGTCTTCTTGTCTGATGGGGCTTCCAGCTTGTTAAGGTGGTTACTACACAACAGGGAATGAAAGCACTGAGTCCAAGTTCATTTGGTTATTAGGCTTCTACTTATAGTTCATGTCCATCAGAATGTGCCTATGCTTACCTTGCTGTTTCATCCTCCTGCTTTCAGATAATCCCTTTTCCCCTCTAACATAAAATATTCTGACAACAAACGTTAAACACCTGCTTGTTTCTCTTGGTTAACTATTTTCTTGCATGTTTCTTTCCCCTACAATATAGATTGCCATTTAGACTCTTGTTCTTTTTCTATGCACAGATCATCATTGTTCTAAACACAGGAAATTAATATTCTATGTGCTGTGTTCCATCCACAGAACAAGAGAGTACATATACCTACTCCTTCATCCACTAGTCCAGTATGGTACAGATGTGAGATGCAGCTTTGTAGAGCCTAGTGAAGAGAGTTGCTTCACCTCTCCTCGGTGTGGTGCTTACCCTATGTTTCAGTTCAGCATCCTCTTGACATCTTGATTTGGTGCTGTCAACCAGTGGCATTTTTCTCACATAATTACAAGTGACCATAATCCTCCAAAAGAGTGCAAAATACATTGTAAATGACCAAAGACATACTAAGTGTGTATACTATAGAGGGAAGGAGACCTTAGACAAGCATCATTAAAACAGAAACAAACCGGGTTGTTTTGTTTTTACTTTTCATGTTAAAATAACAAAAAGGAAGTTATAAAACTTGTACATAAGCTCCCTTGCACCCTTAACCTAATTTCCCCCCAATAGTGACATCTTATAAAACTGTACTACAATATCAAAACCAGGAAATTGACATTGGTAAAATGCTGTCTGTTACACTGTTAACTAGACTACAGAATTTATTTTTTTTCACCATTTTCACATGCGTATGTTTATGTTTGTGTGAGCATACATAATTCTATATAATTTTATCCCATGTATACATTCATGAAACCACTTCTGCAATCAAGATACAAATCTGTTCCATCAGCACAAAGGAACTGCTTCATGCTATTCATTTATATTTGTACCACCCACCCATCACACTCTTTCCCAATCTTATTCCCTGAAACAGCTAGTCTGTTTTCCATCTCCATAGCTATATAAATTGTAACCATATCATATGTAACCTTTTGAGATTGGCCTTTTTCACTAAGAATAATATCCTCGATATCCTTGCAGGTTTTTCCCTGCATCAGTAGTCTGTTCCTTTTATTGCTGAGTGGTATTCCATTGTATGGATGTGCCAGAGTTTGCTTAACCATTCAATCACTGAAGGATATTTGGATTGTTTCCATTATTTACTATTACAAATAAAACTGACATGAAAATTCATCAATACTTTTTTGTGTAAACATAGGTTTTCATTTCCCTGGGACAAAGGCCCAAAAGTGGAATTGCTGGACCATACGGTAACTGAATGTTTAGCTTTGTAAGAAATTGTCATATTATTTTCCAGACTGGATGTACTATTTTACATTCTGACCAGCAATATATGAGAGACCTAGTTTCTCCACATTATTACCTATATTTGGTATTATCACTATTTTTTATTTTAGCTGTTCTAATAGGTTTATAGTGCCATCCTATGTGGTCAGAATGTATTTTTATACAATATGTTCCCATTAATAAGTTATGGCCTTCTAAATTCTCCATTGCTCATTGTTATAGGTGCACTTCACATCCATAAGCCTAGTTTTCTCTTCTCTCTCCTACACAACCTTCTCGCTTCTATAGACACACAGCTTAACAAATACTCTGTAAAACAGCCTTCGATTTTGTTCCTATCTTTAATCTAAACTCTAGAATGTTGTAAGACTAACTAGACAAGTGAAACTGGCTTGGCTTGCATTTAGGAACGAGAAAGCAAAGTACCTGAAGACTCCATAAAATATGCATCTTATGGGTCTGATTTTTTTAATGAAATACAAGATTTCAGATAAATCTTTTTTTAATGAAATACAGGATTTCAAAGAAACTGTAGAGACTCATTTCCGTAGTCAGACTAGTAGCTATGGATTCTATGTCCTATCAAAAAAGTAAGGGTCATTATGTTCCAGGAGCTAATTTGGGACTGAGAAATTGAACTAATTTTATTTGTTCAGATAAAGGACTAATGAAGATATGAGATCTAGCTGTGGTGAAATCAAAACAGACACAAAGAGTTGATTCTCATGGCTCCTGAGTAACCCAGGAAATCAATTACCTGCTGTGCTATCAAGGAGACCTTTGTGGCTATAGCAGCCCCAATTACTGGTACTTGAGCTCATACCATATATCTTAAATGAGAAGTCTTCAGTACAATCTACCCATTTGTTTATACTGTCTTAACAATGTGTCATCACGGGATCAGCAAGGTTGCAGAACTGGCATCTATTTCCATATCATATATAAACAATTTTATAATATTCAACACACTCCTCAAAATTCCAGATAAATCTATCCAGTTTAAAAAAAATTTTATAACTTGTGCTGAAATTCCTCAAGGTTTTATTTTTCAGAAAGAAGGCAGGGAAAAGTGTGAGCACATCCATAAGTGGTTATAAGTAAGAAAAGCAATGAATCTTATGCTGAGTGCCACCCTAGCCAAATTAAAAAGGAAAAAAAAAGGCATGAAGAAAAGGTGATAACGAAGGTACCACTTCAAATCAGGAACAACTAAAAGAAAGATTTTTAGATCTGAAAGAAACATAACTGTATCAAAATATTTACATGAAAGAAGAAATATTAGGTCAATGAGTTAATATCTGCTTGCCTAAGAATAGAGCTTAAAACTTATGGGTTGTCAATATAGAGTTTGCTGTGTAACAAACAGCAACATGATCTCATTTGAAACTTGATAGTCAAAATCAATTCAAACAGATTGGGAACAATTTTGCTATTTTTTAAATTATGTGTGTGTGTTTGCATATGCACTCATTACTGATCTTATAGCCAATCTCAAGTCTCACTTGACACATCACATCTGGCAACGAGGAAACTTGTGAAGTGTATTACCCTGTATCACTACATTATAAACAAGCAAGGATAAACTTTAGAACTTCAAGAATATAATTGTTAGAGAAGGAAAAATATTGGGCATGGGTGGGAGAGTAGGAGATAGATTCAAAAAATAAGAAAAAACATTGTATCTTCAAGGAAAATATGTTCTTTTCTCCAAAGTTATAAAATATGCTGATCCCAAGAGGATAAACTCCAAAGGTATCATAAGATCCCATCTTAACCAACCAGTGTCATCCATCTTGCTGTTATTAGCCTATCACCATGCTCAAGCTGAGGTCTTTTCAATAGCACTTAATCGTCTTAAAATTACAGAATTAAGAATTAAAGCTCAGTGACACTTAAAAATTGGAGCTCATTTACATTTTAATACAAATTCTAAATAGGTACTTTTAATATATATCTTAAGATATTTGGTTGCAATTATAAAACATGATTTGAGGACTGACATATTTCCCTAAAGTTAGGAAGACTAAATTTCATAGAGAAAGAAAAGAAACTTTCCTTCAGTGGCTTGGCTGAATTCTACTATTCATGTGTCTAAGGCAGCATGACACTACTTGGATCATTTTTCTTCCAGTAGTAGAGTTGTGAAAGTTTGAGGATAAGAAGAAGGCCATATAGGCACTCAAGACCCAAATGTTTCACCTTGTTCATTGACAGTGAACTTCAGAGATACACAATATCACTGATAACTCTGGGAACAGAGAGTTCAGTTATCTATTTCTGGTTTGTTTGGCGTTTCTGCGGAATGTGCAGAAAGATTCAATGTGCTCAAACTTTAATTAAAGTGGAAATTCAGGCTTCCTATTTCTATGCATTTTGTTACTCTGAAGTGATGGGTTTCTATATCGACTGAAAAGTTTCTTCACATAATTGTCCTAAACCATAAGTGACACCTTAACCTTTACAGTCAAAATGTTAAGAGATAGATATTGGAAACTTATACTAAAAAATAGTGCTAGTGAGGCAAGTAGAACAGCTTGCAATTAATGTAATTTTTCACTCCCTTCAGATAAGATGTTAATAGTAAAATTAAGAGAACCATAAAACTGTTATGATGATGACTTTATTAGAAAAGAAAAATGGCGCTGATATTTAAAGCATTATCATAGAAGACTACTTTATTACAAATATATATACCCCTTTAGGCATTGTTCTTTTAGCTCTCCTAGGCTATTGCTCAGCCAAACTAATAAGTCTGAACTGTTTACTAATTCCTGTGTAAAGACGAAGGTATTAAAAACTTAGCATGAATACTAAAGAAGAAATATATGCACTAGGGAAAATGCACCTGTGCATTGCTATTCTCTGTCTGACTCTCTAACTGCCACCGTTAATATTTTTTGTGTTTCTCACAGCTGTCAGGACGTGCTGGCTTCTGCTTTATTCTCAGCTCTTAAACACATCTTTGTAAGTTACATGGTTTGCATGCTAATGTTCAACCGAAGCATATTATTCACTCAAATTTTGATCTTATCAAACATAGGACAAGGATTTTTAAATGCAAGAACCATTCATACTAATTAGAAGAACTATTTAACAGCCAGTCTTAAGCTTCTGAAAGACTAAGGCAAAAATTAAAAATGAGCCTCAAAATTAATAGCAATAGCATAGAAATTCTTTAAATGTTCACATGTGTTTGTTTTTTGTTTTAAATCCAATTGAGTGCTATTTTCAAATAATCAGAAATCTGAGGATATACCATTTATACAAGATAAGATCAAAGAGTTTCAAGTCAAATACTATCTTTGAAATCATTTGGCACAACTCCATAATTTCATGAATGAAGAATCCTGGAGAGCATGAAAAAGTTTGCAATCTTACCCAAAGTCACGTTGCAACCTCATGACAGAGTCAAGATGTAAAATCATACTGCTCTGTCTCCCAGCATACAAGATAAGCTGAGATCAAACGGAAAAAAATGCCAAAGCATTTTTACAATCAGAACACTTAAGAGATATTTTTAAATTGCTCGTTTGATGTAGAATTTCTATTCAAGTCAAAATGATCCAATTTCCTAACAAGTCTTTTAGTTCTACTTTTTAATCGGAAGTGATCCCATCACCTCTCCTATATGCTACAGTGGGAGTTGTAACATTTACGCTGTCAGAAGAGCTGCAATTGATCAACATGCCACTTCTCAAAATCTTACACTATTCTGGTGTGTGGCCTTTTACCACTTTATTTGGAATATTGATTGACTCAATGCATAAGAGGCATAGCTTTCCAAACCAACACTCCTCAGGAGACACAACTTGACTCACTCAAATGAATATTTGGACTATTAATTAGCTCACTACTATTTAAATGATTTAGCCTACCCATAGGCTATTCACACAAAGTACATATTTAGGCTGGGCATGGTTGCTCATGTCTATAATCCGAGCACTTTGGAAGGCCAAAGTGGGTGGATTACCTGAGGTCAGGAGTTCAAGGCCAGCCTGGCCAACATGGTGAAACCTCGTCTCTACTAAAAATACAAAAATTAGCTGGGTGTGGTGGCTGGCGCCTGTAATCTCAGCTACCAGGGAGGCTGAGGCAGGAGAATCACTTGAACCTGGGAGGCGGAGGCTGCAGTGAGCCGAGATTGCCCCACTGCACTCCATCCTAGGCGACAGAGCAAGACCCTTTCTCAAAAAAGAACTCTATAAAGTGCACATTTGGGTTTCCAAGTGCACAGTCCTCTACAATCTTGAAACCCATTTCTCACAAGTGGGAGCTACATAATGTGTACACATGGACATAGAAAGTGGGATAATAGACTCTAGAGATTTGAAAAGGTGGGGGGAGGAGGAAAGTGAGGGATGAGAAATTACCAAATACAGTGTACACATTTCAGCTGATGGTTACACTAAAAGCCCAGACTTTGCCACTAAGCATATATCCATGTAACAAATCTGAACTTGTACCACCTAAATCTATAAAAATGAAAACTATGTAATTTTTTAAATGATCAAATCTGAAGGCTGTACTGAGCATACCTTCTGCTTTCATCATATGGAAGAGTCTGCATGCACAAGAGAAAGTAACACATGAGGTAGAACTGCTTTGAAAAAGTTCCCAGAGATGTTCAGATTCGTGATTGTATATGTCGTATATGCTAAGCAGATGGTTAATAAGACAGACTGATGCAAATTTGTGAATTTTCCACACGATATGGGGAAAATATATAACTAAGTATTGTTAACTAGAAATTTTTTCAGCTATGAAGACACAAAATTTATCCCTTTAGTGCCAAACTAAAGGGATAAATTTTTAATTACTCATACCTTATATTAACTGGAAGTCTGAAGTTAATAAAACACTGTCAAATTAGAAGTCAAAAGACGCCTTATGTTAGTAAACTGGCGCGTGACGTGATTTTTGAGACTGTGTCACTAACTTCATTGTATCAAACTACTTAGAGTTAGTTACATATGAATATATAGGAATGTGGTAGAGAACAATAAAACTTGAGGGAAAACACAGAAAAGAGGAAGGACAGTAAGTATAATACTCTTTGGGTAGTTGACCATCATATACCTAATAGATATGAGAATCAATACATTTTGTGTTTGCCTTTTGTTCTGATACCTGTGAAGCATGAAGAGAAGTAGAACTTTCACCTGCATTTCAAAGGAAACTTAGAGAAACAGAAGGGGTATAATTTTCCTGTTCTAAGACTAAATTGTATTCTCAGATATCAAGCTTCCTCAGAACCAGAATGAAAATATCTTGAGAACCTTTTATATTACACATTCACTCCTACAATCTCTGTTTCTTAGTAGTCGATAAACAGCAAAAATCAACACAGTCTCCTGTTTGGGGAAAGAAGGCAATATGTAGATATCTTTAATTGGGAGAGAACCATGGCCTACACATTCAAACATCTTTTGTACATTAATCTCTCCCTTCTTAATCATCACACTAATCTTGTAAAGAATCACACAGATCCAGAAACGTCAAAAGACTTAATTGCCATAATTGTTGAGGATTATATCCTGAACACAAAGACAGATGGGAAAAGGCTTCTGGCTCCATTTCTATTGTGTGCTTGGGGGGTCAATCATTAGATAAGCAGAAGCCTGTTTGCAAATAGAGTAGCAAAGAATAACATACCTTTGAATGAAATGCTCACTTAATGATATGGCATTTCCTTTAGTGATCTGGAAATCAATTAGTTTTAACCCATTTCACTGTACTGACTACTAAGATGAACACAAAAGACTCAATGAGACTTCTTTGGCTTATACCAACGTCCCCTCCCTTCAAAAAAATTCACTTGGAGAAACTCAAGATTCTATAATGTGAAGTTTTACAAAAGACTTTTTTTCTCATATAATGGAAATCGTTTGTTGTATTATGCAGTGCACTTTATGTTTTCTGAGGCATATTTCAGTGGTTCTGCTCCACAGCACCCACATCTCCATGGCAAGCAATGACGTCTGTGTTTCTGCTATGACTGTCACTGTTATTTTGACTGCCTTTAACCTGCTTGGCAACTTGAGAATCGTTTTGTCAAGATCTGCACCCATAAACTGGCCATGGCATGGCCTTTGTTGATAAATTGTTCTCACTTCACTGGCAGATATTTTCTGATGTCTTGAATATAGCCACAGTGATCCCACAGTGACAGCTAACACTAGAAAAATTCTACAATGCAATTTTAACTACAAGATGTAGAAGAAAACACAGAAGACATAGGTGAATGGAATTGACAGGTCAACGGGTACAAAGACAAACTCCTTCCAGGAATGTTTGAAAGTGCCTGGTTTTGTACATCCTTGCCAATATTAGGTATTATGATACTTCAAAATCTTTGCCCATTGATTTAATTAAAAATAATATCTTGTTATAATTTGTATTTTTCTTATGAATGCAGCTTATATTTTCACATCTTAATTTGTCATTGCTGTCTTTTCCTGTTCACTTTGTCTGCCTGTTTTTCTATCGAGGGCATTGTCTTTATTGAATTGGAAGACCACTTTATGTACAGAATACCAATTCTAAAGTTGAGAATTTATTATGAGATAAATGACCAATATCTCTTTGATCTGAAATGCCTGCAACAGGATAGTGAAAATGTTATTCATTGAAATTCCAGAAGAGTCGGTGGGGGAGGAAGTATATTTCTCTGCAGTCTCTACATGAAGGAAGAGTTGTTTATCGAGCTTTGATTTTCGGAAGCTTGAGGCATGCAAGAGGCATGAGAAAGGCAGTGGGAAGTGTGGGTGTGTGATGTGAATGGAAGCAATCTGAATGTCAGCAATAGAAGATTATTAAGTAAATTATAATATGATACACATAATGAGATGCTATGCAATTGTGGTAGGCAGCTTCTAAAATCATCCACAGTGATACCCAGCCCCTGATATGTATGTCTTTGTATTACCTCCTCCCCTTGAATAGATATAGTGATTTGCTTCTAACAAACAGAATATGGCAAGAGCCATGGGATATTGCCTCTGAGATCAGGTTACAAAAAGACTCTGCTTCTCTCTCGGTCATCCTTTCTTGTTCTCTCACGTCCTCTGATTGTATCCAGGGGCTCTGCTGTGAGCTGTCCTATGAAGAGGCTCATGTAGCAAGGAATTAAGGGAGGTTCAGTCCAGTGACCTACAAGGAATGCAGTTCTCCCAGCACCATATGTGTGAGCTTGGAAGCAAACCCTCCCCCAGTTGTGCCCTGAGATTTCTATAGCCCCAACCCACATAAATGTTTATTGTTTTAAAACACTAATCTTCAGGGTAATTTGCTATGCAACAATAAATAATGAATGCAGCAGCCACTAAAAATGATCATGCAGATGTCTGGTTGTATGTACAATGGGGGGATGGATGTGTGAGTATGTGCACATGTTGTCTGTTCTGCTGCAACACGTTTCTGTATATACACAATTAGTAAATAGGGGAATTATGGCACTATAAGTTGGAGCTGTGCTGGTTCATATGTGACTTTTTCTGGATAAGCAAAGCCAGAATAGGAGGACTGGACTTCTAACCATAAGCAGGAAAGGAAAAACCCTCTGCTCAGCAGCTGCTCTGACGGTAGGAGCCCCTTGCCTGTTTTAAGAAATGTATAACAAGTACTTAAGAAGATAAAAAATGGACAAGGCTATTTATTAAAGCATGATTTGCAAGATTTATAGTAAGAAAAGACTGAAAAAAACCTGAAATTCCATCCAGTATAAGATTGATTATGTAAACTATGGTATACTAACCAATAGAGGACTATGCAGATATAATAGCTGATGAAAATTCATTATGGTAATGTAGAGTAATCTACAGGATTTAGCTATTAACTGAAAGACAGCAAGGAACTGAACAGTGAAACTCATAAAAGAGGGGAAATATCAATATGTATAATATTTGCTAAGATTTTCAAAAAGAAACTTAGAAAGATACCCAAAAATTATTTTAAAACATAACACCAAATCCAATTAACAAATTTTCCTTGAATTTTGATTTGAAGAAAGAAATGACAGAAAGATTTTTTTTTAAGACGGAGTCTCGCTCTGTCACCAGGCTGGAGTGCGGTGGCACGATCCTGGCTCACTGCAACCTCTGCCTCCGGGTTCAAGCAATTGTCCTACCTCAGCCTCCCGAGTAGCTGGGACTACAGGCACACACCACCATACTCAACTAATTTTTTTGTATTTTTAGTATACAATGGGTTTCACCATGTTGGCCAGGATGGTCTCGATCTCTTGACCTCATGATCTTCCCACCTCGGCCTCCCAAAGTGCTGGTATTATAGGCGTGAGCCACCACAGCCAGCTGATTTTTTTTTTAACTGGAAAAACTCGAATATGAATTTGATATTAGATGATGTCAAAAATTTTGATCAATTTTTTTAGGTGGGGAAAGTGGCATTATGTTTATAGGTTTTTAAAGTTTTTATCAGGTAGGAATATATACTGATTTATTAGCAAGTAAAATTATAGACAGATGCAACAGGATTGGAAAAATATAATTGCTGAAGCTAGATTTTGAATGCACTATGCATTTTTTTTTACTTCAAGGTAAGCTTAAAATTTGTCATAATAAAAAGTTGAAAAACAAATAAATAAATTTTAAAAAAAGGTTTGCTCGTAGACCTTTCTACTTAGAGAGACACAGCCCCCGAGAGGTGAGAAGGGTGCAGCTCTCACCTTATGGCAGATTCCACAGTTGCCAATGCCTACCTTAACGGTAGCCCCAGTGACTCAGAAATCTGCTTCTATCTGTACTGTGCATACTTTCCACAGCATGCTCCTTCCTGTTCTAATTAAAGGGTTGACGGCATTACCACTCTATCGTCCTTGCATTTTTAAAATCTCTCAGATACCAGTCTGCAGTAATGCTGAATTGTCTGTCTGGCAGTCTATCTTATCTACCCAGGTACTAGCAATTGTTTTTGCTGGTGCCCTGGCTGCAAGTTCACTTGGACTTTGAATACTCTGTCCTAACCTTATTTTCCAATTAATCCCTGTCATTTTTAGTGTACAATTTTGCCAAATATAAGGTTTTTTGGAAATGTATACACTCCATTTTAGCAGAAATACCTATACATGCAAAAAAATGTACAGATAAGAGCAATTTAGCAAATAATTTTTATATAGCATAATTCAAATTGTGTCGAAACACATACATATATATGCATAAAAAAAGATTTTTGTACTTGTTTGTATGAGTTCTCTAACTTTTCTAGAAACATTTTGTGGGTTTATAAAAGAAATGATAAGAGATTTTAAAATAAAACAAGCAACTGATAGCCCAGAGCCTGACCATTTATACAACTAGAAAGGTCAGATTCAAGGGCAAAGAAGTGGAGGTGGAATAAATTCTGTAATTGCCTGTGGCTTAGAGAAGTCTCAACACTCTGTTCTGAGTGTCTCTGGAAGAGATCACTTCACAAACCCCACACCAGCAAATGTTTAATTGTCCTGTGCCAGGGTGAAAAACAGAATGGGCTGGGGGATTTGGGAGGAAGGGGTTGACTATTCTGAATCTTATTTTGGCAAAGGCTGCTGAAAAGCCAAAAATCTGACAGTTATCAAGACGACATCTTAAATTGAAAGATATTTTTGAAACTCACTTTTATCAAAGCCACCTTCTACTGTGATAGTCTTCTTTAATGTATCATCTTGACAATATTTTTGATATATGTATAACTCTCTTCACTTTACAGAGTAGGAAACACTGAGAGACTTAACTAATATGATGAGGTTATGAACAGGGTAAGAATAGAGAAGGGAATTCCTTCTACTTCTCTCCTGAAAGTTTGTATTTCAGAGAAAATCACACATAAAATCAACTTATTTTATAAGCAAGTTAATTTCTCAAGATTGGACTATCTGGGTGACTTTCCAAAATATCAGTTAATATTATCATGGTAAAGTAATCCCTAATATCATAATTCAGTTCCACCATTCTGATTACAACTAAATACAAACATTTGCCCAGAGATATGTAGTTAATTGTTGATTATCTTTGTCCCTAGAACTGGAGGAAGCGGAGTTTATGTGAATAAGGCAGCCCACTTGCCCAAAGCCACACACAAAACTGGAAGCCAAGAGTTAAGTGTTCCTGTCCCTTCCTGAGAATGGACACTGGGGCAGTGCCTGTTAGCCCAGGTTCTCTGCAGGATCCCATAGAGAATAGCACATATAGTGGCCTATCTGCTGATCTTCTCCGTCCCTCTTCTTTCTCACCTGGGCCGTAAATATAGTTAGCATATCCTCCTGAATAAATCCATACAAATTATGCCATCAGTAGAATCATTACATTTTTAGTTCAGGTTTAATTTTTCTTTAACTTGTTAGAAATCTTAATCAATGTCTTATGTGGTGTTGCAAAGGTAACACCCTAAGGACCTCATAAGAGCCCTTTCTCCAGCCTTTTTAGTGTTTTCACTTTCTATCTCTTCCAAATTGCCAACTTTCACACTTGCATAACCTTCTGATCCTTGGAACACTCCAATGAATACACCCTGATTTGCTGTAGCTGCTGAACTACTTTCTGCTCTTTTAATTCTGCTCCAAACATTCATTTCCCTTGAAACTCTCCTTGTTCGGCCCTGAAACTCTCCTTGCTGTCTCTTCCACCTTCTCCTAAAGTCAGCCTTGAGCACTCAAGAGAGGTAAGGGGCACTGAAAACACTAGAATTCTGTCCACCAGGCCTTTCACATACTTACAACACAGATCACCGGCATTCCTGATGGAAGCACCGAAGTCCTCCCATCACCCAATGCCTACTAGATTATCAAAAAAAATCAGTTATGGAAAGATAATTTTAATATTGACTAACGTGATTCTATTCTGGCATTTAAATATTAATAATACTCACCTCAGGCCAGGATTTCGAGACTAGTCTGGGCAACATAGCGAGACCCACATCTCTACAAAAGATTTAAAAAATTAGCCGGGCATGGTGGTGCACACCTGTAGTTTCAGCTACTTGGAAGACTGAGGCAGGAGGACGCTTGAGCCCAGGAGTTCAAGGAGTTCATAGCAGTGAGCTATGACCGCCACTGCTCTCCAGCCTGGCTAGCAGAGCAAGATCCTATGTCTAAATAAATAAATATATATATATATGTATACACACACACACATACACACACACAGATATATATATATACACACACACATATATATATGTATATATATATATATATATATATATATATACTACCGGCATAAGTGTTAAATCTCAGCTTTTTTTTTTGCATTTTTTTATTATACTTTAGGTTCTGGGGTACATGTGCAGATCATGCAGGATTGTTGCATAGGTACACACATGGCAATGTGGTTTGCTGTCTCCATCCACCCATCACCTACATCTGGCATTTCTCCCCATTTTATCCCTCACTGACCTCCACACCCCCAACTGGCTATCCCTCCCTTGGCACTCCCCCAACAAACCCCAGTGTGTGATGCTCCCCTCCCTGTGCCCATGTGTTCTCATTGTTCATCACCCACCTATGAGTGAGAACATGCAGTGTTTGATTTTCTGTTCTTGTGTCAGTTTGCTGTGAATGATGGCTTCCAGATTCATCCATGTCCCTACAAAGGACACAAACTCATCATTTTTTATAGCTGCATACTATTCCATGGTGTATATGTGCCACATTTTCCTTGTCCAGTCTATAGTTGATGGGCATTTGGGTTGGTTCAAGGTCTTTACTATTGTAAACAGTGCCACTAGGAATATACGTGTGCATGTGTCTTTATGGTAGAATGATTTATAGTTCTTTGGGTATATACCCAATAGTGGGATTGCTGGATCAAATGGAATATCTATTTCTAGATCCTTGAGGAAGCATCACACTGTCTTCCACAATGGTTGAACTAGTTTACACTCCCACCAACAGTGTAAAAGTGTTTCTATTTCTCCACATCCTCTCCAGCATCTGTTGTCTCCAGATTTTGTGATGATCATCATTCTAACTGGCAGATGGTATCTCAATGTGGTTTTGATTTGCATTTCTCTAATAATCAATGATGATGAGATTTTTTTCATATGTTTATTGGCCTCATATATGTCTTCTTTTGAAAAGTTTCTGTTCATACCCTTCGCCCACTTTTGGATGGGTTCGTTTGTTTATTTCTTTCTTGTAAATCTGTTTAGTTCTTTGTAGATTCTGGATATCAGCCCTTTGTCAAATGGGTAGATTGCAAAAATTTTTTCCCATTCTGTTGGTTGCCAGTTCACTCTAATGATTGTTTCTTTTGCTGTACAGAAGCTGTGGAGTTTGATTAGGTCCAATTTGTCTATTTTGTTTTTGTTGCCAGTGCTTTTGGTGTTTTAGTCATGAAGTCCTTGCCTATGTCTATGTCCTGAATGGTTTTGCCTAGGTTTTCTTCTAGGGTTTTTATGGTGTTAGGTCTTATGTTTAACTCTTTAATCCATCTGAGTTAATTTTAGTGTAAGGTGTCAGGAAGGGGTCCAGTTTCTGCTTTCTGCACACTGCTAGCAAGTTTTCCCAACACCATTTATTAAACAGGGAATCCTTTCCCCATTGCTTTTTGTTGTCAGGTTTGTCAAAGATCAGATGATTGTAGATGTGTGGGGTTGTTTCTGAGGCCTCTGTTCTGTTCCATTGGTCCATGTCTCTGTTTTGGTACCAGTACCATGCTGTTTTGATTACTGTAGCCTTGTAGTATCGTTTGAAATCAGGTAGCATGATGCCTCCGGCTTTGTTCTTTTTACTTAGGATTGTCTTGGCTATGCAGGCTCTCTTTTGGTTCCATATGAAGTTTAACGTGGCTTTTTCCAGTTCTGTGAAGGTCATTGGTAATTGATAGGGATAGCGTTGAATCTATCAATTACTTTGGGCACTATGGTGATTTTCAGGATACTGATTCTTCCTAACCATGAGCATGGAATGTTTCTCCATCTGTTTGTGTCCTCTCTTATTTCGTTGAGCAGTCGTTTGTAGTTCTCCTTGAAGAGGTCCTTACATCCTTTGTTAGTTGTATTCCTAGGTATTTTATTCTCTTTGTAGCAATTGTGAATATGAGTTCACACATGATTTGGCTCTCTGTTAGTCTGTTATTGGTATACAGAAATGCTTGTTATTTCTTCACATTGATTTTGTATCCTGAGACTTTGCTGAAGTTGCTTATCAGTTTCAGGAGATTTTGGGCTGAGATGATAGGGTCTTCTAAATATACAATCATGTCATCTACTAATAGAGATAATTTGACTTCCTCTTTTCCGAATTGAATATGATTTATTTTTTTTTTCTTGCCTAATTGTTATGGCTAGAACTTCCAATACTATATCGAATAGGAGTGGTGAGAGAGGGCATCCTTGTCTAGTGCCGGATTTCAAAGGGAATGCTTCCAGTTTTTGCCCATTCAGTATGATATTGCCTGTGGGTTTGTCATAAATAGCTTTTATTGTTTTGAGATATGTTCCTTCCATACCTAGTTTATTGAGAGTTTTTAGCATAAATGGCTGTTGAATTTTGTTGAAGGACTTCTCTGCATCTATTTAAATAATCATATGGTTTTGGTCTTTGGTTCTGTTTATGTGGTGAATTACGTTTATAGACTTGAGTATGTTGAACCAGCCTTGCATCCCTGGAATGAAGCCTACTTCATCGCGATGGATAAGCTTTTAGATGTGCTGTTGCAATCGGTTTGACAGTATTTTATTGAAGATTTTTGCATCTATGTCCACCATGGATATTGGCCTGAAGTTTTCTTTTTTTGTTGAGTCTTTGCCAGCTTTTGCTATCAGGATGATATTGGTCTCATAAAATGATTTGGGAAGGATTCCCTCTTTTTGGATTGTTTGGAATAGTTTCAGAAGGAATGGTACCAGCTCCTCTTTGTATGTCTGATAGATTTCAGCTTTGAACCCATCTGGACCTTGACTTTCTTTGGATGGTAGGCTATTAATTGCTGCCTCAACTTCAGCCCTTGTTATTGGTCTATTCAAGGTTTCAACTTCTTCCTGGTTTAGGCTTGGGAGGATGCAAGTGTCCAGGAATTTATCCATTTCTTCTAGGTTTACTGGTTTATGTGCACAGAATTGTTTGTTGTAATCTCTGACTGTAGTTGTACTTCTGTGGAATCAGTGGTGACATCCCCTTTATCATTTTTTATTGCATCTATTTGTTTCTTCTCCCTTTTCTTTTTTATTAATCTGGCTAGTAGTCTGTCTGTTTTGTTGATCTTTTCAAAAAAGCAACTCCTGGATTTATTGATTTTTTGAAGGGTTTTTTGTATCTCTATCTCCTTCAGTTCTGCTCTCATCTTAGTTATTTCTTGTCCTCTGCTAGCTTTTGAGTTTTTTTTTATCTTGCTCCTCTAGCTCTTTCAATTTTGATGATACAATGTCGATTTTAGATCTTTCTTTGCTTCTCATGTGGGCATTTATTGCTATAAATTTCCCTCTAGACACTGCTTTAAATGTGTCTCAGATATTCTGGGACATTGTGTCTTCATTCTCGTTAATTTCAAAGAACATCTTTATTTCTGCCTTCATTTCATTGTTGATCCTGTCGACATTCAGGAGCCAGTTGTTCAGTTTCCATGAAGTTGTATGGTTCTGAGTTAGTTTCTTAATTCTGAGTTCTAATTTCATTGCCCTGTGGTCTGAGAGACTGTTTGTTATGATTTCCATTCTTTTGCCTTTGCTGAGGAGTGATTTACTTCCAATTATGTGGTCAATTTTAGTGTAGGTGCAATGCAGTGCTGAGAGAATGTATATTCTGTGGATTTGGGGTGGAGATTTCTGTAAATGTCTATTAGGTTTGCTTGGTCCAGATCTGGGTTCAAGTCCTAGATATCCTTGTTAATTTTCTGTGTCATTGATCTAATATTGACAGTGGAGTGTTAAAGTCTCCCACTACTATTGTGTGGGAGTCTGAGTCTCTTTGTAGGTCGTTAAGAACTTGCTTTATATACCTGGGTGGTCCTGTATTGGGTGCATATATATTTAGGATCGATAGCTCTTCTTGATGCATTGATCCTTTTACCATTATGTAATGCCCTTCTTTGACTCTTTTGATCTTTGTTGGTTTAAAGTCCATTTTATCAGAGACTAGGATTGCAACTCCTACTTGTTTTTGCTCTCCATTTGCTTGATAAATCTTCCTCCATCCCTTTATTTTGAGCCTATGTGTGTCTTTGCATGTGAGATAGGTTTCCAGAGTACAGCACACCAGTGGGTCTTGACTTTTTATCCAATTTGTCATTCTGTGTCTTTTGATTGGGGCATTTAGCTCATTTACATTGAAGGTTAATATTGTTATGTATGAATTCGCTCCTGCCATTTTGATGCTAGCTGGATGTTTGACCCATTAGTTGACGAATTTTTTTCATTGTGTCGATGGTCTTTACCATTTGGTACATTTTTGGAGTGGCTTGTACTGGTTGTTCCTTTCCTTGTTTAGTGCTTCCTTCAGGAGCTCTTGTAAGGCAGGCCTGGTGGTGACAAAATCTCTCAGCATTTGCTTGTCTATAAAGGATTTTCTTTCTCCTTTGCTTATGAAGCTTAGTTTGGCTGCATATGAAATTCTCTGTTGAAAGTTCTTTTCTTTAAGCATGTTGAATATTGGCCCCTACTCTCTTCTGGCTTGTAGGGTTTCCGCCGAGAGTTCCACTGTGAGTCTGATGCGCTTCCCTTTGTGGGCAACTTGACCTTTCTCTCTGGCTGCCCTTAGCATTTTTTCCTTCATTTCAACCCTGGTGAATCTGATGATTATGTGCCTTGGGGTTGCTCTTCTTGAGGAATATCTTTGTGGTGTTCTCTGTATTTCCTGGACTTGAATGGCAGCCTGCCTTGCTAGGTTTGGGAAGTTCTCCCAGATAATATCCTGAAGAATGTTTTCCAGCTTGGATTCATTCTCTCCATCACATTCAGGTATACCTGTCAAACATAGATTCGGTCTTTTCACATAATCCCATATTTCTTAGAGGCTTTGTTCATGTCCTTTCACTCTTTTCTCTCTATTCTTGCCTTCTCCTTTTACTTCATTGAGTTGATCTTCAATCTCTGATATCCTTTCTTCTGCTTGGTCAATTCGGCTATTAAAACTTGTGTATGCTTCGTGAAGTTCTCATGCTGTGTTTTTCCACTCCATCAGGTCATTTATAGTCTTCTCTAAACTGTTTTTCTGGTTAGCATCTCATCTAATATTTTTTCTAGGTTCTTAGTTTCTTTGCATTGGGTTAGCACATGTTCTTTTAGCTCTGAGAAGTTTATTACCCACCTTCTGAAGCCTGTTTCTGTCAATTCATCAGATTCATTCTCCATCCATCTTTGATCCCTAGCTGGTAAGGAGTTGTGATCCTTTGGAGGAGGAGAGGCATTCTGGTTTTTGGTGTCTTCATCCTTTTTGCACTGGTTTCTTCCCATCTTAGTGGCTTTACCTACCTGTGGTCTTTGTATTTGGTGAGTTTCGTATGGGGTCTCTGAGTGGACATCCTTTTTGTTGCTGATGAAGTTATTTATTTCTGTTTCTTAGTTTTCCTTCTAACAGTCAGGCCCCTCTGCTGCAGGACTGCTGGAGGTCCACTCCAGACCCTGCTCACCTGGGGATCACCCGCAGGGGCTACAGAACAGTAAGGGTTGCTGCCAGTTTCTTCTTCTGTTATCTTCATCCCAGAAGGGTACCTGCCAGATGTCAGCCTGAGCTCTCCTTTATGAAGTGTCTCTTTGGGTATACAGGGGTTGGGAGCCCCTTAAGGAAACAGTCTGTCTCTTACAGGAGCTCAAGTGCTGTGCTGGGAGCTCTGTTTTCTGTGCAGAGATGCTGGGAAGGTATGTTTAGGTCTGCTGCAGCAGAACTCATGACCACCTCTTTTCCCAGGTGCTCTGTCCTAGGAAGGTCGGCTTTATTTATAAGTTCCTGCCATGTTGCTGCCTTTTTTCGTAGATGCACTGCCCCACACAGAGTAGTGTAGTCACCGTCTGCCAGCAGAAGTGTTGCTGAGCTGCCACAGGCTCTGCCCAGCTGTTGTGCGGCCTGCCTCGGTAGTGGTGGTTGCCCTTCCCCCCCACTGAGTTGGACTGTCCTGGGTCCAGCTGCACTTGCTGCAAAACTCTAAATCCAGGGCATTTCAGATTGCTTGTTTTGTGGGGGTGGTACCCACTGAGCCAGGTGGCCTGGCTCCCTGTCTCTGCCCGCTTCCTTTCAGTTGAATGGGCGGCTCTATCTCCCAGGTGTTCCAGGTGCCAGTTGAAATGGCAGCTCAGATTTGTGTGAGTTTCTGTGTGGCACTGGCTGAAACTGCCATGCTAAAAACTGGTGGTGCTTTTTGGCCTGGGAATCTCCTGGTCTGTGGGCAGTGAAAATTTATTTGGAAATGCAGTGGGCACTCACCCTCTGTGTTGTTCTTACTGGGAACTGCACTCGGGAGCTGTTCCTGTTTGGCCATCTTGGATCAAATCTCAGCTGTTCGTAATTACATAATCCATTTCCCCAGCAGGTCATCTAGGACAATGGTCTTCATTGCACTGAGTTGAAAATATGCTTATGGAACAACATAGCCAAGCTCTATCCCCTGCAGAGAATGTATGTAAGATCCCATGATAGCCAAAAAGGCTTCACATGGAGCCAAAAAGCATTTAACTTGTTAAAAGCATTCCTGGGAAAGAAAAAATTCCCATCCTGTGGAATTAGTCAGATCACTTTAACACCTGCTTCTTCTAGTCTTCTTTCCTATGATCTTGGCTATTTCCCCAGTTGCCAGGCTGTCTTGCAACTATGGCTCTGGCTCAATTGTTCAGCTTTTCCTATTTTCTTCAACCTTGACTGCTCCCACAATCCTATCTTTTGTCTCGCAGCTTCAATCTGATGCCCACTTGGTGCTTTCTGGTTTTGACTCATGTTTGAACTCTGAACCCTGGGTAGTAAGGATGTCATGCTAGACATATAGAAAGTTTTCTAATTACTGAACCTCTTGGAATATTAATACATACAGTCATATTCAGGTCCTGTTAAAGAAAAACAATTATTTTGACACTTGTTGAAATGGTAAAGACTTTATTTAAGACTATTGCAACAGGTGTCAAGACTATTACAATAAAAGAGAGAAATTATGCTCAATTCCAAACACAGTAAAAGTAGTTGGGAATTTATAGCCAAGGATTAGGAAGTGAGGGGTGTCAATGGATAGAAAATTACTAAGAAGAAGCATCAAGTGTAGGGGAATTCTTGCTAAACCATCTTAACATAATTTCCGCTGAAGTTAGTTCAGGATGATCAGATATCAAGGGGGGCAGATGAGGAATGTGATCAGATATCCAGAGTGATCAGATACCAAGAGTGGAGTTAGCTCCGTAAACTGTCTTAACAGGACTCTTTCTAAGACCGGACTTAGCAGGCTGGAAGACAGAACCCTAGTTGAAAGATGGTTCAGAGAAGCCTGTCTAAAGTTTGGTCAGAGAGAGACTTTGTCAATACACAACAGTATTTGTAAACAAAAGAAGGAAAGGGGGAGGGAAATTAACACTTCTTTTAATGACTGTCTGATTGTGACCCTGTGTCACTGCATGGTACTGCATATACATATTATATTATTTAATCATAACTATTATGAGGAAAATATCATTATCCTCATTTTACATGTAAAGAAACTGAGAGTCAAAAAAGTTAAATAATTGGCCATGGGATCAGAGGACCCGGATTAGACGTTGACTTTTTACCCTATTACCTCCGGTGACCTTAAACAAGTCACTAACCTCTGTCAGTCTCACTTTATGTGCAAAATTGAGATAAGACACCTTCCTCCCACAGCTTTAACAATTATCTTTGTGAGAATAACTCCAGAATCTCTCTCTCTCTCTCTCAACTCTTATTTCCAAATTCATATCTCCAACTGTCTCCTATACAGATACTTCTAAAAAATAATGTCCCAAATTGAACTTATTATCTTGCTTCAAAATAACTGCATTTCTTTCTAAATGCTTAAACTCATTAGATAATACCTATATCATTTTCTAAGCTAGAAACATGAGAGTTATACTCAACTCCAAGTACTCATGACCCTGCACCCAAACACACATACTTCCACAAGCAGATGCCTAGTTCCAAGAGAAATATTTCCCAAAGCCACCTTCTCAATTATGTCCTTATGACTATTTCTTCTGTTCATGCTCCAATCATCACACCTGGGCTGCTACAAAAGCCTGCTGGTGGTCTCCTTATCAACAATCATATCTGTCCCAGTCCACCCTCTTAATTGTCATTACAGTTATATCCATGAAAACAGAATTTAGTCCTATCACTGTGCTGCCTAAAAACTCTGTAAGTCCTTCACTGCCTACAAGTGAAATTCAAAATCCTTAGCAAGACATACAAGGCCCTTCACAGACAGCCTCAACTTATTTTCAAGCACCATCTTTAACTGTCCCTCCCCACTGAGGGTCCATTCAGGGAACTCTCCCTCTGTATTACTTGTTCCCTCCCTGAATGTCTATCCCTTAATCTTTCATCTGGTAAAATATCTTCAAGATCTAGGTCAAATGTTATCTTCTTCCCTAAATCTCCTTGACACCATCTACCCTCCTCCAGATCCCCATGGCTCTTTGTTCATACCTCTAGTATAAACACTATGGTCTGAATGTTTATGCCCTCCTAAAATGTATATGATAAAATCTTAACCTCCAAAGTGATGGTTTTAGGAGTTGGGGCTTTTGGGATGTGATTAGGGCTCTGGCCTCATAAATGGGATCAATGTCCTTATAAAAGGGACCCCAGAGAACTCCCTTGCCCCTTCTGCCATGCAAGGACACAGCAAGATTACAGCAGTCTATGAACTAGGAAGTGAGCCCTCACTAGACACAGAGTCTGCCAGCACCTTGATCTTGGACTTCTTAGCCTCCAGAACTATGAGAAATGAAAGTTTGTGGTTTACAAACTACCTAGTTTATGATATTCTGTAGCTCCACAGAAAGGAGCTCTCTTTGTCCAGAAAGGATGAAGACAGCCCTTAGCTACAAAGGAAGTAAATGTCTCAGACATGTTTCTCCTATCAGACTGTATGCTTCTTGAACACAAAAAGAATGTGTGAGTCACACTTATGTCCCCTGAGCCTTACCTAATCTAAAATATCATTATGCCTACAATTCATTTTCTAAACCACAAGATTATAGAAAATAAGACAGCTCTCTTTATCCATTATTTAAAATAAAGAAAAATGAAGACAACTGCAATTCAATGTGCAATGTTAATTTAAACTCAGTAAGGTTCCCATTCATTTAAAATTAAGGAAGCATAAGATCCAAAATACTTTTCCCCTAGGATTAAAACACATTATTGTATAATTATAGACAACATTTTAAAAACTGAAGTGTGTTGCTTCTTTAGGGACTTGATTTCTTTCATTCCATTTACTATTTTTATGCATTATGATAAGCCCCCAAAGCCATTCCCTAAGTTGTTACAAGAATAAAAGAAACTTAAATTAAATACCTTAAAGTTTTTCCTAAAAAGTAATTCGCCCCTGCCAATGACTTCCCAACAAATTTCCTGAGTCACTACAATTTTACATTAAAGAATTAAATTCTGAGATAGAAAGAGATTTAAAATTACTCTGCATTTAAGTAATGATAAATGAATCAATAACAACTTAAGGCATATAAACTCATTATTTAAGATATTTTTATCTGTTTTAGTTATCAAACAGATGAGCCACAAATATTCTAAATGGTTAATGTTTACAAAATATGATTGTTTTAATTATTACAGAATCTACCTTTCCAAATACTAATTGCAAATATTAAAGAATAGAGCTTAAATAATTATATTTCTAAATAATTATTATATATCACCATATTTTATAGTCTATATGATCCACACTGACCTATCTAGAATTACTGTGAATTATAATTTAAATCTTACAGTTAGAACTATTTCTGGGCAATGTCTTTCAGCAGACAGAACTACATGGATGTCATACAAATTGTTCTTTGGTGTAGAACTTGAGCTATCTTCTTTGCTTTACTCTACATTTGCACAATATTATAAAGAATACTTTACATCCACGCTTTCTAAAAACCCGAAACATAATTTTCCGTAGATAATTTTCCAAACATTACCTCCAGGTGATGTGGCCTAGTCAATTTCATTTCTAAAAAAGGCAGATAAAATTTTTATTTACCTTTTAGATATATTTTACTCTGTCAGAGTATCTATATCTATTCTCCCCTTCTTCACTAACGGAATTCCAATTTTGTTGGCTCCAAAGGAAGAAAAGCAACCTCCCTTGCAGATAGGTATATGGTATATGGAGCAGGCCAACGCTTGGAAGTGGCCCTGGTATATGGAGCAGGCCAATGCTTGGAAGTGAAAGTTAGGGTGTTTGGAGAAGCTTCAGAAAAAGGGAATTTGACTCAGCTGACAGTCATTTTTGTCCTTTTTTTCCCTCCATTTTCCTTCTTTAAATCTTAAGAAAAGGGCTGAAAGAATTGCAGAAATCACAGTCCTGACACCCTCAGCCACCAAGCTAATACCAGCAACCAGGCTTTTCATTACATAAGAAAAATAAGCCCCTATCTGGTTTAAGCCACTGTTATTTGAGTTTTCTGTTTCATGCAGCAGAACTGAGTACCTAACAGAAATTTGTACCAACACAGTAGTGTCTTTTACTACAATCACTCAGTGTACCTAACTACACAAAAGAACAGCACTGCTTTCACACATGGATTTTGTTAAATTTTAAATTACAGCACCTTATTAAAAGTCATTAAACAAATCCAATTTCATCTATATATGAAAACCTTTTGAGAGACTGAGTCCCAAAGGAAGAGCACAGTATAAAATAAAAAGCAAGACAATGATGGAAAAGAAGGTCAGCATCCTCAAAGACAGATTCCTATACAATAGAGCCCTGAACAAAAATTAGGCAGAGTCCAACAGAGCTGTTCCTGAAAATAATGGCTATGTTAAAAAAAAAAAAAAAGAAAGAAAGAAAAAGCCTAAAGAAGGAAAAAACCAGAACAGCATAGCCTTTGAAATGCACAGAATGTTACAAAAATAATGATTTGTTCTATATATCTGTTATTTAAATAATGGCTTCATTATTTTTTTGAAATGCATTTATTTCCAGGATATCAGACATACTCATAAGTACAAAGTCATATACAAAAGTTTTTGGACTCACTTTCTCATTCACTGAATATTTATTAAATGACTACTATGTGCCAGACACTATTCTAGGTCCTATAGATATGGCCGTAAACTAAATCTTCAAAGCTTCTGTCCTTAAGGAACTTATGGTTTGAAGGGGGAGGAAGACCCATGTAAACAAGTTTAAGAGTGACAAGCACTGAAGAAAAGGAGAGAAAGAATGTGAGGTGAAAGGAATAGGTGCAATTTTAGAAAAGGATAGTGAGGAAGCCTCACTGAGAAGATGACGTTTAGTAAAGGTCTAAAGGAGAGAAGGAAACAACTATGTTGGTATTAAGGGGAAGAACATCCCAGATAGGTGGGAGTTGGGTAGCAGGACGGGGGATGACAAAGTGTAACTGTGGGGACTGGAGCACTTCCCTGGCGTGCAGTGGAGTGATTTGGAACAGTTTAGGCACCATTTGTCCATTTGTTCATCAACATTCATCTGTAACATAAAAAACTTATATTTGACCCTCATAGTTTCTAATGACATTTGGTGGGGGAGCAGAGTGAAAATTGTTCCAAATAAAACATAAACATCCAATTTTCTTGCCAAATAACTGAAAGACTAAATTTCTCAGCTATGTATGTTTTTTAAAACAAAAATTATCTATTGAGTAATAGTCTGGTTATCACAGAGTCAGTTACTACGGATCATTACATTAAGTGGGGTTACTCAGCATAAACTCTTTTCACAATGCTTACTTACATTTTAAAACCTATACTTACCAAGCTTTTAAATGGGCAGTGTAACAACATTTTTAGAAGGGAGTTTCTTATATGTGATGTTTTATAAAACAATAACAATAGAATTCTTGACATAGCATAAGAAAGTTTGCTTTTAAATAATTGATTAGAAGGAACTGTGTTTTCATATTGTTACTAATTTTTTAAAGTGGTACTCATCATATATTTCTAGCACTTTTTAAATCTCAGGTTTTCAAAAATGTGCTACACATATTAAGTACCAGTTTCAACTTTTAGAAGATTTTTATCCTGTAATACGAGTAATCTTCTGAAAGAGTATTGCTTGTGTGAAGAAAATTAAGCACCTGTCTCAATTTCAGAGTATGTCTGAAAGAGTATACCTTAAAAGGGTTATATTCTTAGGGGTCAGAAAAAGTGGATTGAGGTTTGTAATGTGTATCAAAATGGAAATTTTACTTTGATAGACTTTATATCACTCCAATTGCCCCACTGAAATGTCTATATGAAAACACTAAAATCTACTGCATTAAAATGTTAAGCTTGTTGCTCTAAAATGAATATATCTTGACTACCTAAGAGCTTGGGGCGAGTCATTTATCCTCTTATTCTCCCACAGGGAATTTGATTGCATTCAAACTACCCAGCTGGAGAATTCAGCTACCTTTGGAAAAGTTACTATCAAAGAAGGAAGAGGAGCTCTCCCATCCTGCACGGGAGTTTGAATATGGTCTGTGGCAGCCATCATCAACTCTTCACAGATAAGAATGCCAGAGTAGGTGTGGTGCCAACCTTCTTCAGATACTTTTAGCATTTGTGAATTTACAGTTGTAGAAGATGAAAGAATGGATTTTAGCATACTCATGTTTTTTTTCAAAGTAAAACCATTTGATTTAACCTACTTTATAGGTCCACGGTATTTTAAGTAAGTAAATGATGACAGTTATCTCTTTTATAGATATTTATCTAAAAAAACTTATATGTGTCTACAATATTTATATAGCAGATACTGTTTCAAATACCCTAAAACTATTAATTAATTCAATCCTCCTGCTAATCCTGTCAGGTAATTGCTATTATCACTTTACAAGAAAACTAAGCAACACGAAGCTAAGTAACTTGCCCAGCGTCATGCAACTGGTAAGTAGTAGAGCCGAGATTCAGACCTAACAGTGTGGGGTCCAGACGCTGTACTTTTAACCGTGATGTTATGCTGTTTAACCCAAGTTCTCAGTGCTATGATCTCTTCCAATGAATCATGGCTACAAAATGTGAATCTGTTTATTCTACAGATATGTAATTGTGCATAAGCAAGACACTACCAACGACAGGTAACCAAGGTACTTACCCCATGATAGGAAATGAAAGACATAAATCCACAGAAACATATTTAGCACTACTGACTTGTAAACAATAGTTAAATAAGCCAAATGTATAGAACAAAAACTCCATGAGTTAAAAAGAAAAACTTCTAAACTAAGGTTATTAGCAAAGGATTCAAAGTGAGAGGGAGATTTGAGGTATCGACGAAAAAAGATGAATAGGATTTGAGAAAAAGAAAAGCATAGAAGGGTCAGCTTGAACCAAGGATGTGAAGAAAGAAAGCAAAGTTTTGTTAACCAAACAGCCAATCACATCAACTGCTGTCGAGGCAGATTCACCAACATCAATGGAATACGGTGTAGGCATTTATTTCTTTAAATATATTATGTTCTTAGAATATTGTGGAAAAAGTAAGTATTTAAATTAAGCCTGAAAACAGAGTAAAACGGAAATCCATCCTACTTTTTAGTTTTCATTTGCCTCATCAGGTATCAAGGCCTTTCCTGGGCCTTTTAATTCTATCATCTCCAAAATTCTACACAAGCAGTTTCTGTATAACAAAGGATATCTGCATTATTATTTTGGTTCCTTTTACGTACTTGAACGTTAAAACGAAAGCTTATAGTTTTAATCCCCCTGTTTTGTTTTATAAGCGGTTATTATACAAGTGTCATTTTCAGATGCGTACTGGGCTTATTCCATCAGAAGTGGCTTAGGGAGTATCAAAATGTAGTTATCCCTAACTTTTTAATTTAAGATAACAACTAATAAAACTAAATGAATTTAGATTGCTAACAAGTTTTTGCCTATGAAACAAACTGTGCAATCACATGCTACAGACTAAAAAATCTAGCAATATTTTGTGGCAAACTCCCTCTTCTCACATATGTATAGATATTATAACCCCTGTGCAGGAAATGGGAGTCACTGTAACTGTAGATGTGCTAATATCCACGCTGAGTGAAATGTGCTAATATCCACGCTGAGTGAGAATACTATTGGTTAGATAGGGACACGTCAAGCATGTGGGACCCTGATGTGTGTGAGCTGAGTCGTTGATAGGCTATAAAGGGAAGAGGAAGCTTTAAGAAAGGCTGAAAGTTGAGAAAAATAAGAATATTAAAGTCTACAAAACCTATTTTGCAGAAAATGTGAAAGCAAAGAAAATACTTTAGAGGCACTGGGTGGCTTCAGCATGTGCCTTGAGCCATTTTCGTCTGTATCCACCGGGGCACTTTAATTAGGGACAAGCAGAAGTGCTATGCTAAACTTTATGCGCTACACACAGAATTTCGAAGTCAAACAGTCTTGGCTCTGTCCCTTAGCTGTGCGATCTGGCAGGTTATTTAATTGCCTTACTCTCAATTTTCTAATCTATAAGAAATTGAAGGGTATATCTCAGATTAAAAAAGGCAACTAAGTGCTCAATGTTAGGAACAAACCATACACATACACCCCCAAGACTCATCACTGTGAAGTTCAGAACACTGATGGAAAGATCATAAAAGGATCAAGAAAGAGAAATATAGATATACATATCATAGAAGAGATGACGGCTCCCTGCATGTTACTGTCCCTGAAGACAGACCTTCCAGCGGGACAAGATGTGGAGGTGGAAGACATTGATGTTGATTATTCTGATCCTGCGTATGTGTATTAGTCCATTTTCATACTGCTATGAAGAAATACCCGAGACTTGGTAATTTATAAAGAAAAAGGAGTTTAATGGACTCACAGTTCCACATGGCTGGGAAGGCCTCACAATCATGGCAGAAGGTGAAGGAGGACCAAAGCCACATCTTACATTGCAGCAGGCAAGAGAGCATGTGCAAGGGAACTGCCCTTTATAAAGCCATCAGATCTCATGAGACTTATTCAGTATCACAAGAACAGTATGGGGAAAACCCACCCCTGGGGGTTCAGTTACCTCCCCATGGAGTCCTCTCATGACACCTGGTTATTATGGGAGCTACAATTCAAGATGAGATTTGCGTGGGGCACAGCCAAACCTTATCAGAATGCCAAGTGTGTTTGTACTATTTTTGTTCTAATTTTTAACAAAAAAGAAAGTTTTTTTAAATAGTAAATAAATAATGTTAAAATGGAAAAAGCTTATGAATAAGGATATAAAGAAAATTATTTTTGTATAGCTGTACAATATTTCTGTGTACCTGAACAATGTGTTTTAAATTGTTATTACAAAACAGTCAAAAAGGTTTTTTTAAATATTTTAAAACTTCTTAAGGTAAAAAAGTTATGGTAAGCTAAGGTTAATTTATTGTTGAAGAGAGAAATTTTTTCTACAAATTTAGTATAGCATAACTGTATAGTGTTTATAAATTCCACAGTAGTGTACAGTAACATCCTGGGCCTTCACATTCATTCACCACTCATGGACTCACCCAGAGCAACTTCTAATCCTGTAAGCACCATTCATAAGTGTCCTATACAGAGATATCACTTTTTATTTTTTATACCATATGTTTACTCTACCTTTCCTATGTCTGAATGTACAGATACTTGCCATTGTCTTCCAATTGCTTACGATAATCAGTATAGTAACATGCTATATAGGTTTGTAGTCTAGGAGCACTAGGCTATACCATATTGTCTACATGTGTAATGGCTATGCCATCTAGGCTTGTGTACTATGTACCCCCTATGATGTTCACACATGACAAAATCATCTAACGATTAATTTCTCAGAAGGCAACACATGACTGCATATATATGTCACATATAAGGCATAGGAAACAGAATGACATGTTTCAACAGCAATGCTGGAATCTATAAGGAGTCAATGTCTTCAATATTCTGAGGGAGATACATTTTTAATACAGAACGCTTTGTTGAACAAAACTATTAACCAAATTGAGGGCAAAAGAAATTTTCAGACATGCAAAGAAGCATAAAAACTTATTTCTCAAATATCCTTTCTTAAGCAGCTACTGAAGAAGTTTTTTCCTTCAGAGATGCAAACAGTACCACCAAAGGAAGTCATGGGATCCGGAAACATCAGGATGGCAGCAACAGAAAGTAATTTCTAAGCCATAATTCAGAAATTTTAATTTAAAATTAGATAAAATATATACATTAAGTAAAAAATAATTCATTCAAAAAAAAGTATTTGTCAAAGTTGGAGAAATCAAAACAACTTACCTATTTCTTATACTATATTTCCTCCACTAAAACATCTTTGTCGTGTCACCCCTTCTTGAAGGCAGTTGAATAATAGACGATACAAAACGTCTTTTCAAATATGAAAGAATCTTGGAATCTCTGAACCAGAAAAATTGATGGCTTATTGTTTTCTCCAGTAATTTGATCTTTTTAAAATTCATCTTTCACATATTTTCTGGCTTCTAAAATTGGTATGTGAGACCAGGGATTCTAATTCATTATTCACTGTAATTTCAAAAGTCCTCAACATATGGTAAGTGCTCAATAAATAGCTGTATAACCTAAATGATATTACATGCATAACAATTAAAGTGTAATTAATCTACATGAACTGCCACTTCAGGTATGAAGATTGTTAATGGTGCTACAGAAGAAGCTATTTTAAAAACTGCACAATAAAGACAAAAGAAGAGTAAATGAATTAAATAGGGCACCAGCATTTTGAAGAAAGAAGACCCTCCCTAAATATGCAGTGGCAGACTCATTACTATACTGTGAGCAAATACTAAGCAAAGACTATAAAAGTTCTGTGATTCTTAGGGTTCTAAAACAAGAAACTGACAATGCAGAACAGGTGGCATGAGAAATGTAGAAGTGTGTCCCTGGAATGAACAGAATAAAGTGAAATGATAAGAAAGAAAGGAGGTCATTTGAAGAGAGGAAAGGAGGGAGAATTGAAGAAAGAAAGGAAGGGAAGAGAAGGGTAGGGGAAGGGAGAGGGAGAGAAGGAAAGGGAAGGGAAGAGGGGGTAAGGGGAAAGAGGGGAAGGGAGGGAGGGGGAGGGAGATTCAAATGGAATAAACTCAAAACTATTCTCTTAGTGGTAGTAAATTAAAGTCATTATTAGGACTCACAGAAATTATCAGACTTCACTTTTTTCATTCATTTAACAAACATTTATTGTGACCCCGTGTCAAATACTGTGCTAAGAATTAAGGATTCAACAATAAACAATATACCCTGATAACTCTTCTCGTGGAGGTTACAATTTGTGTATAGACATATGTATGCCTAACAAAATGTATACTTCTCATGTTATTGTCTTTAGAACGCTCAACATCCTTTCACGTTTTCATTAAAATTCAGAATAAATAAACCATTTGGCCCTAACTGGATTGGTCTCATCTAACCACAGTCAGGATTTGGGGGAGAGGAAGATGTCAAAGCTATAAATAAGCAACACTCTACAGAATCATATTTTACTGAGACTTATTTTTTTCTGGGTATACGACATAATACAGTTGCTGATTTGTGTGTATTGCAGCTGTTGATGCTAAAGGGGACATTTGGAAACCAGGGATTAAAAGTCTTTAGCTCCACATGAGCTCAGGGTTATAGCCCCAGACCTTACACAAGTAACCCTAATCAGTTTTGCCAAGATTCTCATTAATAGAGTCTGTAGGATCAAGAGGTGTGTCAAGGGTCTCGTGTACTAAGATATATTTTTAAAGCTACAGTCTTTCGGCATTCTCCCCCGCAGCCCACTAAACCACTGGGAAATACTGAAGCAGGATTTCAATAATGAATACCTTTGTATTTTACATGCAGAATTGAAACCAGGCAGAAAAGACCTGGAATTCAGTCACAAGCAAGTGTTCAGACAAGTTATTTTATGCATCTTTTCTACACACAGACTAGAATCTATATCTCTAAAACTGATCCCACTGGGACCTAGAGGCAAAACATTTTTGGGGGTGAATACATTATGCTAATTGCTTTACTCTATCCATTTGTTCCTCATCCTTTCCTGGTTTCCACTTTTCTCTCTACCTTTGCCCTTTAATAATCTCTCATGAGAGGGGAAGTTATCTTTTTTTTTCCTTTACAGTATGTAAAGGAAATACTCATAAGCAAGGAGTCATCTGAGGTAAGAACTAAGGCAAAGAATACATTCAAGAACAGAATCCTTTTTTTAAAAATGCTTTGTATTTTTCATTCACCGGCTTACGCAACTGAATCCTTGCAGGGGATCAGAAAAAGAAGCACCCCAGTTCTTTTATAGAAGGCCAAGCATAAATAAGGTCATTCACCTCTTCGCCTCTCCCTCTCTGTTACTTAAGCCATCCTAATAAAGAAGTGAATTTCCCTCTCCTCTATTTTCACAGTGTGTGTCACAGCCTCAGATGCACATTTTGTTATTCTGTAGTCCTTGTGGACAAAGATATTTGAGATGTGAGGGGCATGTTAAGAAACCATTTATAGCTTTTACAACAGAGTTTTAAAAAGCCCAGGGTCAGCACAGCAATGTCCATTTCACCTAAAGCCAAACTTCTAAGCCAAGGGAAAAAGAGAAATAGTGCTTTGAGTTTTATTTACCACATACTGATAATTCAAAAAAAGAAAAGGAACAAAAACAAAAATAGCAAAGCTTACTATTGACTCTTTAATACAGAACAAATGATTTTTGAATGTACAAAATGAAAAATTTTTAAATTTTACTGTTTAGAAATTGTTATTTAACAATATTTTTGTGTCCTGCCCTCAATTTAGAAACATCTCTGGAGCCAGAACTTTTCCAAAATAATATACACTTCTTTATCCTGGAGAACTTGGCTTCTAAACATCTTAATGATTATTATAAAAATTTACTTCCAAAAAATTTAATTTTTAACCAAAAGACAACAGAATGAAAAGAAAATATTTGGTTGTCACTAACTTGAAGTGTAATACTGTAGGTTGCCTACATAATCTTTGATACTCAGCTTTTAAGAGATTGAAACAGCGGTTTAAGGGCTTAAAAACATTCTCTTACATTCTATTAATCCTTACTTTAAAAGAATCTGTTTATGGCTGCCTTTGGGCAAACTAGGAACCCAAAAGGTAACCGACTGTAAAAGTTTCCATAGAATCACATTCAAAAATAGGTAGCTAAGTAAGTGATGTGCCAGAGTATGGGATCTGGGGTGGGGAGCTAATGCATAACTAGGTTTGAGGAAGGAAGACAAAAAGATCAGAGTGGGAGAGAGAAACTGATTGGCAGGAGAAGAAGGATGAGTCAGAGTAGGACAGGTAGATTTCTAGGAGGTGACTGAGTGACTGACGAAGCCACTTCTGTAACCGGTAAATACAGCTTCAGTCCCTTTTCAAAGAAACATTTTGTGCCTTCCAAGGAAATTGGGGTCAGAAAAAGAGAGAAAACCCACCACATATGAAACATTGCCACTTTTTTCACTTCTTTAACTTCCACTCCTCCATCTATTTTGGAAGAAATTCTCCCCACCCTGCTCCCAAGACATAAAGAGTCATTTTGGGCCTGGCGTGGTTGGTCACACCTGTAATCCCAGCACTCTGGGAGGCCAAGGTGGGTGGATCACGTGGTCAGGAGTTCGAGACCAGCCTGACCAACATGGTGAAACCCTGTCTCTAAAAATACAAAGAAAAAAAAAAATAGCTGGGCCTGGTGGCACGTGCCTGTAATTCCAGCTACTCAGGAGGCCGAGGCAGGAGAATTGCTTGAACCCAAAAGAAGGAGGCTGCAGTGAGCTGAGATCACACCACTGCAGTCCAGCCTGAGTGACAGAGTGAGACTCCATCTCAAAAAAAAAAAAGAGTTATATTGTTGAATTAACCTAAAAGAATCTAAAAGAATCTTCTTCCTGGAAGAGCTGCTGACCACAGTGGCCATTAGGTTTGGGAGTGCAGTCATCCCATTTTTGCAGCCTCTGAGCTAAGTCTAGTGAGCAGCACCTGCAGGCTCCTCCTCCTCCAACCAGGGACTCTGACAACAGTCACCAGTACTAGAGAGGCAAAGGGATTGCTGGTGGACTTGAGTCACCCTGCTGGGCTTGAATTCCAGCTCTGCTAACTACTAGCTATTACAACATGAGCAACTACCCATCTGTAAAATGGGGTTGCTGATGATAATATCAATATTCAATATTATTATGAGGTTTAAGTGAATATTCATAAAATGCCAAAGTGCCTAATTAGTGCCTGGCTTGCAGGCTATGATAAATAGCTTGTCAAATAAAGCTTAGGCATATTTAAATGAATGCATTTTAAAATTGTTATTGTAATTATGTATCACCTCCATTTGTGATTAAAACATAGTCACCTTCATACTTTACATTTTTGATTTTTACATTTCTAGAATTAAAATCCCTGGGCCCCCGTTCTTCTACTTTATGTAACATAAAATAAAACTCAAAATTGCGTTTTAGGTAAGCATCTTGTCTCTTTTTTTTTTTCCTAAACACTATAGTACCTATCAATAGAACTTAAACTTGAGTGAATTATTACAAAAATCAACACTTTCTTAATAACATCCTTTCTTGTTCTCAATGACATAGGGAAGCCTGTATAGTAAAGGTTATTCCCCTATGGTTTTGTCATTTGCAGGCAGTGCTTCCAAGCTTGAATACAACAAAGCAGAAAAAGAAGAAAAAAAATACATTTCAGTCACTGAATCCTGTAAGCCAGTACAAAAAGATGCAGCTAAAGGTGCCATTTTCCATCCAAATAGGTATCTTGAATGCAGTTCTTTGTGATACTTCCAATTTTGGATGGTATTTTAATGGAAGAAAATGAAAAATAAGGCCAGTCTGAGCAGTATTATATTATGCCCTACTGCCATGACTCAGTGTAATTTGATTTAACCAGGTTCAATACTAGTTTCACAATTCATTCCATCATGAACTTCAGATTTTTCTTTGCAGTAAAACTCTTCTGAATCTTGATTTCCAGCCAACATTCACATCACCTGTCGTTATTCTTAATTAGAGCAGTTTGACAAAAATGCTAAGGGCCAAAATTTTATACCTATTCAGAAGAAAGTCAGTCCAGTGCCCTCACTTAGGAAAGAAGTACAGAGCAAGCACTCAAAAGGGAAATAAATGTGTATTATTTACTGATACCAATAATGAAGACTCCTGGAAACAAGACATTTAAATGTTTCAGCTCAATATGAGTTTAGAGTCAGAGTTGCAAAACTCAGAACAGAAACTGATTTATTTAGCCACAATTGTCATCAGTAGCATTTGTAAGTTTGAGGCCGGAAGATCAAAGGTTTGCCACAACAGATTTATCACTTCTAAGTCATGTTTCTGTCCATCATCCTCTGCTCAAGCTCAGGCTGTGATCAATGAAAGGATGTCCATCTACAGCCCTGAGATTTGATATATGGATGCTCCGTAAAATTCAGCACTTTAAAGACATGTATTGATTGATATAATTCCAATATAAAGGAATAATTTGATGGTAGAGCCTTCACATCACAAAACTTGAAAGCTATTTTAAAGGCAGATGAATATATTTATGAAGAAATTGCTAAGTAAAATCCTCAAAAGAAAACTTTGAGACTATAATGTAGGAATTGTTTAATTGGGTATTCACTGTCTAATTAGAATTATGTGATTTCAATAATGTTTAGCATTTATAAAATAAACCAGAATCCTTGGACTATGCAACCTCACATTACAAAACGATAAACAAATCTAAAAGAATCAATCAAAATGGTAAAGATAAAGATGTAGAATTAAAAGCAGCAGCAGATTCTACAATACTCCATATGCCGCTTTGCTTTCATGGTTAACAAGAAAACAGACTAAATATGAACAAGACCTGACAAGCTGTTTTCAACTATGAAGAGGGTAAAGACAGTGCCTCCAAATATGTTGACCCATACAAAACCCAATGCCCTTTTTTAGAAACACTAAGTCGGGACTCTTTTGAGAAACAGTTGGCCAAAGCCTTACTGATCATCCTCACGTTGCATAAGACAGTAACCAAGACTTTTTTAAATCATCTTACCTTTCCTTTGGAGATAAAACTTTATCTTTTCAGCTCCCCTCCTGCCCCTGACACAGATACACACACCGTGAATTGTTAACAAAACTGAAGATAGGTGAAAACAGATGGCAATAGTGAGATTTTCTAAATAATAAGCATAAGCATTGAACCTAGTTTTTAAAATAATGTGTAAAATTCTTAAAAATATAAATGGCTTGTGAGATTTTTTCTAATTTATAAATAATATACATTACTTATATGTTAAAAAAGAAAAATAAATAAAATCTCAAAGAAAGAAAACAAAAGTCATCTATTATCCTATCACCTAAAAAAGAAACTACTAACTCTTTGATGTATTCTTCACTCGTATATAGCAAAAGAATTCATTGCAGTTAGTTTTATAATGCAATTCTTCTAAATAAAATGTGGTATATTGATTACTTTTAGATGTTAAAAAATAAAACAGAACTACCTACCCAGAAATCTCATTAAAGGGTATATATTCAAAAGAAAATAAATCATTCCACCGAGAAGTCACATGTACTCCTATATTCATTGCAACACTATTTACAATCGTGAATGTAATGCAAAGACATTAGGTGTCCATCAACCTAGGTGCCCATCGACAGTAGATTAGATAAAGAAAATGTGGTATATATACACTATGGGACACTATACAGCCATTAAAAAGAATGAAATCGTCCTTTTCAGCAACATGAATGCATCTGGAGGCCATTATCCTCAGTGAATTAATGCAAGAACAGAAAGCCAAATATCACATGTTCGCAATTATAGGTGAGAGAGCTAAACATTGGATTCCCATAGACATAAAGATGGCAACAATAGACGATGGGGACTGCTAGAGTTGGGAGAGAGGGAAGGAGACAAGGGTTGAAAAATTAACTATTGGGTACTATGCTCACTATCTGAGTGATGGAATCATTCATATCCAAACCTCAGCATCACACAGTATACCCATATAACAAACCTGAAAATGTACCCCTGAATCTAAAATCAAAGTTAAATTATTTTTAAAAAGGTTCATGGAAACATGTATTATGAAAAACTATGCATGGAGTTTGAATATTTTCACACCAAAATAAACTTATAGCAACTTGTTATAACATGTCTGAACAGGACCTAGTTTGAGGCACTAAGAAGGATAAAACATCAGTTTGAATAGAGCCCCTATCAGAGCAACATGAACTCTGCTAAAATTAAAGCAAGAACAGACATCAAATTTATGGTGAACTTTGTGTGGAAAATAAGTGAAATCACTGATGCTTTATAAAAACTTTATGGGGATAATGCTCCAAAGAAATCAGCAGTTTACAAATGGATAATTCATTGTAAAATGGGATGAGACCATGTTGAAGACAAAACCCACAGTCATAGATCACCCACATCAATTTGTGAGAAAAAAGTCTTGTTCGTGTCTTTTATTTATTTATTTTTTTTTTTTGAGACAGGGTCTCAGTCTGTCACCCAGGCTAGAGTACAATGGTGTTATCCTACTCACCGCATCCTCAGTCTCCCAGGCTCAAGCAATCCTCCCACCTCAGCCTCCTGAGTAGCTGGACTCCTGGCTAATCTTTTTTGTTGTTTTAAGTAGAGATTGGGTCTCACTCTGCTGTCCAGGCTCTTGTTTTTGTCTTAATTGAAGAGGACTGATGATGAAAAGCAGAAACAATAGCCAATGCTATCAACATTTCAACTGGTCCAGCTTATATAATTCTGACTGCAAACTAAAGTTGAGCAAACTGTCTACTTGATGGGTGCCAAAACTGTTGCACCCAGATCAGCTGCAGACAATAGCAGAGCTTTCAAAGGAAATTTTAAATAAGTGGGGATCAAGACCCTGGAGCATTGCTTAGAAGAACTGTAATAGGAGATGAAACATGACTTTACCAGTACAATCCTGAAGTTAAAACATAATCAAAGCAATGGCTACAAAGAGGTAGAAATGGACCGGCCAAAGCAGAAACAGACAAGCCAAGAGCAAACATTATGGCAACAGCTTTTAAGGCTGCTTAAGGTATTTTGCTTGTTGACTTTCTGGAGGGTCAATGAATAATTATATCTGCTTAGTATAAGAATGTTATAGGAAGTTAGCCGAAGCTTTAGCAGAAAAACAGCCAAGAAATCTCCACCAGAGTGTTCTTCTCCGCCATGACAATATTCCTGCTCGTCCTTCTCATCAAACGGTAATTTTGGAAGAGTTTTGATGGGAAATCACTAGGCATCTACCTTATAGTCTAGATTTGACTCTTTCTAACATCTTTTTGTTTCATGATCCTAAAAAATCTTAAATGGCATGCATTTTTCTTCAGTTAATATTGTAAAAAAAAACTCCCTTGACATGGTTAAATTCCTATGAGTCAGTTCTTTAGGGATGCTCTAAATGACTGGTGTCATCATTTACAAAAGTATCTTGAACTTTATATAGCATATGTTGAGAAATACAGTTTATAATTTTTACTATTATCTTTTAATTCTATTTTTCAATGAACTTTTTGAAATCTCTACGTTTGTGTGTGTGTGTATGTATATATATATGTATGTATATATATACATACATATGAGTTTTTACGAAATTGGGATCCTACTAAAATTAGTTTTGCACACTTAACATTTTCTAAACTTAACATTATCAACATTTTTACATCATTAATATTCTACTAATTACTTTAGTAACTACATTTTATTTAGCCATTTTATTCCTCTACATTTAATTTCCTTGATTTGAAATTACAGGTGGTTTAATTTTGCATTATTATAAATGCTGCTTTGATAAATATACAAGTTGATACATCTAAAACTGTTTTCTTGGGAAATACTTCTAGAAGCAAATTATGTTAAATTATACATATTTTTTTAATGTTTTGATTCATATTGCCAGACTACCTTCTTAGAGGAACTTTTTTAAATGTTCTATGTTTTATTTAATTGACTGTATCACTAGCTAGATTAGCAAAAATTCATAGTCACCTAGACTCTTTTCATGGTTTATTCAACAGGGCTTTATAATGCTGGCCTCCATTATACCAAAGAGGCATCAATTAGAGCTCCGCCATCACTGCCTATAGCTAGAGAGGCCGCCATGAAGGAAAGTCTGGGCAAATGTCTCTAACATCAGCCACAACTTCCTCAAGGGGTTGTTTAATTAACATCCTCTCTTTGTGATTGGGTGGCAGTGAAAAAGAAAATAAAAGTGCCTACATTTTTTCAAAATGTTCAGAAATTAGGATTTCATATTTTAGGGAATTTTATACTAAGTCACAATATACAATTTATACTTATAGTAATTCCTAAATGAGTTTCAAAATAACTGTTTTATGCAGTTTTTAACAAAGATTCTTCTTTTTGTGATTAAAGGATGAGGCCACGTAGTACTACTGTATTGTAGTTAAAGGCAAAGGTAAGTTCAGCAATTGGCTTCATTGTGTTTGAATCATTTTTTCATCACTTGCTGGTTCTGTAGTCCTGAGCAAATTATTTAACCTCTCTGAACCTCAATTTCTTCACATGTGAAATGTGAGTATAACAAGAATTAAATTTTTTCTGCAGTTACTCTAAGCAAGCATTAAATAAGAGGGTCTGTGTAAAATACTTAACACCATGCCTCACACACAATGAGCATTCAATGTATCTTGGTAGTTGTTATTGTTAAGCAAAAATTACCTTTGGCTCTTGAAACTTGTTGCCCTTCCTTCTTCATTTGCCTAATACAATAATATACATTCTGTGCAGCCTGTGCAGAAGTAAGGTCTCTTTCAGCTCTGTGATGCTAAAAGAACTTTGGTAACTCTTAGAAGCCACCCAGTAAGCGTGCAGAGTGTTGATTAGCAGTCATACAAATCCTCTTGGGCTCCTCCAGAGCCACAATCTGTTTGCAATGAAACAACACTGACATCTAGTGATTAGAAAGATGAACTACATATTTTGACAAATATAAAAGCCTGTGTTCTTGGCCCAACTAGTTTTCCTATGGTTTTAGGGAAAATCCTAGGTAGATTTATGCATATGCTTTTTATGTTAGCTATATATAATCCTTTGGTTATCTGAATAACTGACATCCATATTATTATATCTATTATATCAACCTTCACTTTCAATTGACTTGTGTACCTTAAAAATGTGAAAAAGAGAAATGTGGTTAGAAAGAAATATTAAAGTTTGTTCATTTCACTTTCAAGACAAGAATAAAAGTCTAGGAAACTAATGCAAATTATTGCAATGTGATATAGCAGGGATAAAATACAATAATGGGCCTTGAATATTATATATTAATTTATGAACTACATTTTACAAAATTTTATAATGCAGATTACAGAACTGAAATGATAGTGTTAGATTAAAATGTAACCAGTCAAGGGTTTTTCTGTTTTGTGTATTTTTTTAATAACAAAAAGGAGTTGAAAAATATTTCAGAAACGAGTTTACACATTCAATCATAAAACAAGCTTCAAGAGAATTTCTTTTTTTATTATTTTTGAGACAGAATCTTACTGTTGCCCAGGCTGGAGTGCAGTGGAATGATCTCGGCTCAGTGCAACCTCGGCCTCCCAGGTTCAAGTGATTCTCTAGTCTCAGCCTCCAAAGTAGCTGGGATTACAGGTGTGCACCACCACATTGGACTAATTTTTGTATTTTTAGTAGAGACAGGGTTTTTCCATGTTGGCCAAGCTGGTCTCAAACTCCTGACCTCAAGTGATCTGCCTGCCTCAGCCTCCCAGAGTGCTGGGATTACAGGTGTGAGCCACGGTGCCCAGTCCAATCAGGAGAATTTCTTACATGAAGGTTAGACAGTAACAGAAAATCCACAATTATTAGTCTATATTTACTGAAGCTGTGCTAGTACTGGTTTGCCTTGTGTTCTAGTCACATGATTAAGCCCTTTCAAGGAAACCTGAAGATTCAAGTCAGCCGCTCAGAAGTAAATGCTAACAGCAGCAACTACATCGTGAGAAGAAAATTGAGAGAGATCCCCTGAGTCAGCTGAACCATCTGTTTATTATCATCATTATTAATACCATCTAACATTTGCAGAACATTTATTATGTATCACACTCTGCGAGGCTCTTCTAATTCGTAATTGTTCATTTATTCAACAAACAGACCATCTGCAGTCCTGCCAGACCATATAATAACTATGGTGGTTCACACCAGACAAAATCTCTATCCTTGTTGAGATTCTAAGCTACTGGAGAAGGCAGTAATAATTACAAGATGGAATATAAACTATAAGTGTATGTTATGGACTGAATTGTGTTCCCCCACTCTACTGCAAAAAAAAAATTATATGTTAAAGCTTCCAATATCTCAGAATGCAACTGTATTTGGGGATACAGTCTTTAGAGAGGTAATTAAGTTAACGGAGACCAAATAGGATGGGCCCTAATCCAATCTAACTATTGTCCTTATAAAAAGAGGAAATTTGGACACACAAAGAAACACCAGGGAAGCATGCACACAAAGAAAAGATCATGTGAAGACTAGCAAGAAGGAAGCCACCTGCAAGCCAAGAAGAGAAGCCTTAGGAAAAAAATCAAACCCGCCAATACCTTGACCTTGGACTTCCAGCTTCAGAATTTTGAAAAGTAAATTTCTGAATCTTAAGCCACCCAGTCTGTGGTATTTTGTTATGGCAGACATAGCAAATAATACACTGTGATAAAATGACAAAGAGAGTTCACATAACTAAGAGCTCATATAAGAGAGCATTAGGCCTAATCAGAGCATTAGAGAAGAATGAACTCTAAAGAATGAGTTAAGTCAGAAAGAGAGAAGCAGTGTGTTTCAGGCTGAAGGGAGAGTTCATGCAGAGCCCTGTAGGAGGAGGAAGCAGAGCGTATTTCCAGGAACTGAAGGAAAATCGATATGGCTGGAAGACAGACTGTGAGGGGGAGCATGCTGTGGAACAAAGTTGGAAAAGGAAGCAGACACCAAATCATGCAGATTCTTGCAGGCCAAGAGTTAAATATTTTGGTCTTTATCCTGAGAAAATTGAACGTCACTGGTGTTTTAGGCAGGAAATAATATGTTTGAATTTTAAGAGCGTTCCAGCTGAAGTAGGGAGAACAGATTGGAGGGCAGCAAAAAAAATAGGAAGACCAGTTAGGAAGCTATTTCAGTTGTCTAGGGTAGAAAGTGATATCCTAAATGAGGGAGATAGAGTGAAGATGGAAAGACGTCAATATTTAAGAGTTTGACTATTATAGCTTCCTCATACAAATGCAATCATGCAGCATTTGTCCTTCTGTGACTGGATTATTTCACTTGGCATAATATCCTCCGTGTTCATCTATGTTGTCACAAATGATAGGATTTCCTTTTTTAAGGGTGAATAATATTCTATTACATATATATATACCACATCTCCTTTAACCATTCATCTATCGATGGACACAACAGTTGGCCATCTCTTGGCTATTGTGAATAATGCTTCAATGAACATGGGACTGCAGATACCCCTTGGAGATCCTGATTTCAATTTTTTAAATATATTCCATAATATAATAGTGGATATCATGAGCTGGAGGTAAAATGAGGCACTGTTGTTCCATGGGGATAAAGTTTCAGTTTTGCTAGATGAATAAATTCTAGAGATCTACTGTGCAACATAGTACATATAGTTAACAATAAGGTATTGTGCATGTCAAAATTTCTTAATAGGGTACACCTTGTGTTATGTGCTCTTACCACACACATACACAAAGGAGCAAAAGAAAACTTTGGGAGTTGTTAGATACGTCTAATACCTTGATTGTAGTGATGGTATCACAGATGTTTGCGTATGTCCAAACTCATCAAATTGTATACATTAAATATCTGTAGTTCTTTGTCAATTATACTTCAACAAAGTTGTTTTTAAAAGAGAGATTTAAGAGATAAGGGTAAAGAGACATGGCAATGATTTGGTTATGTGGAGTGACAAAGAAAGTTCTTTCCAGATTCCTGCCTTGTAAAATGGATAGATAAAAACACTATCATGGCCAGGCATGGTGGCTCACATCTGTAATCCCAGCAGTTTGGAAGGCCAAGGCGGGTGGAACATTTGAGGTCAGGAGTCCAATACCAGCCTGGCCAACATGGTGAAACCTCATCTCTACTAAAAAAACAAAAATTAGCCAGGTGTGGTGGGGGTGCCTGTAATTCCAGCTACTCAGGAAGCTGAGCCTGGGAGGCCAAGGTGCAGTGAGCCAAGATTGTGCCACTGCATTCCGGTCTGAACGACAGAGTGAGACCCTGTCTCAAAAAAAAAAAAAAAAAAAAAAGAAAGAAAGAAAAGAAAAAAAAAGAAAAGAAGGAAAAAAGAAAAGAAAAGAAAAATGCTACTATACTCTAAGAGAGGGAAATAAATGAGAGCAAGATATGAGGAAGAAAAAAATTTAGCTCTATTTCGAATTCTTTTAGTCTGATGTTGAGTCTGAATTTGCCTTTTGAGACCTCCAAGAAGAAATGTCAACAAGTTCATTAGACAAGTGTGAAGCCCAGATAAAAGATCTGGGCTACAGATAAATCTGGGAGTCATTCGCACTTAAGTAAGAAATGAAGCCAAGGATATAAGTGAGAAGATCTAGAGGATGAATGCAAAATGAGAAGAGGACAGCCTAGGACTAAGTCTTAGAAACTCCAATGGCAAAGAAATTGACAGAGGCAGGATGAAACCTCGGGGAGTGCAGTGTCACAGAGTCTAGGAAAGAGGGACATTATCACCAAAGCAGAATGCTGCTGAGACATTAGGATCAATTTAGGAATATGTGAGAGTTGTTTCAAGATTGAGCTGAGAAGTGAATACAAGGTGAGAAAATGGAAGCAGTGAAAATACATAAGTATTTTGAGATAGTTCTCTAGGAGAGAAGTAGCTGTGAGGTTGACAAAAAGTTTGGGATATAGATTTGGGGATTTTGTGGGTATTACGGAGTGAATATTTGCATACCCCTAAAATTTGTATGTTAAAGTCCTAACCCCCAATGTGCTGGTATTAGGAGATTGTATTGGAAGATAGCATTTTACAATAGAAAATATCCCCTGAGAATCCCCTCATGCCTGGGAAGTAATTGGGTTTGGAGAAGGTCATGAGGGTGGAGCGCGAATTATAGGATTAGTTCTTTTATAGGAAGAGGAACAGACATAGCTTCCTCTCTGCCATGTTGGTGGCCGTATACAAGCAGGAAGAGGGCCTTCATCCAGAACCAAATATACAGATACCTTGATCTTGTACTTCCCAGCCTCCAGAACTGCAAGAAATAAATATTGTTTAAGCCACTAGGTTTATAGTATTTTGTTATGGTAGCCCTGTCAGAATAAAACCATTGCAGGGTCAGGGGGAGAGGTTGTTATGTATTATTGGGTTGGGTTGGGTTTGGTTTGGTTTGATTTGGTTTGGTGGGAGAAAATAGGAATACGTTTTAAAGCTGATGGGAATCACACCATCTTTGAGGGAAAGATATTTTGGTACACATGTTATAGATCAGAAACCCAAGAACCATAAGGATTTAATAATTAGTTCTAAAGAATATAGCTAAGAAGTGGTTGAATGAGGTCCCAAATACAGACCTGTCTGACTCCACCTAGCCATTTTGCTATCAATAAATATTTACTATACACCCACTATATATAAGACCAGATGATATCAATTCAAATTCAACTAGGACTGGGAACAGATTCAGTATATAATGTGATGATCACACTCCATATTAAAAGAATCTGTTCTCAAGTCTGGTACATACCAGAAAGACTCTCAGCCCTAGAATTGCTAACTTTGTATAGTGACAACATGAAATTTTAGACTTGTCTAAAAACTTAGAGCTGCCTAGAACAATTAAGAATCAAGGAAAAGGATGGAAAGATGGTGTGTAAGAGAGTAGAAAAGAGGGAATAAAGGCATGATTTGAGCCTTAGTTATATAATTATCCCATTCTTAGAGATCAATGAAGAAAAACATGGGATCTCTAATTTATGTATTATCATAAATACTTCTATGGTACTGATGGTATCATCTCATTTCATTCCTAATGCACATATTCCTCTCTTATGGGGATTTTTAATAGGCTGGCATTAAATAGTTTCAAGGAACACACTATCTTTGTCGGAGTGGGAATCCCTAACTGCTTCCCAAATTCCAGTAAGAAATATCCCCCTGAGAATCCTAACCACCAACCATTCTACGACCTAACACCACTGGATATTTTCTCAGTGTTTTTTGTACTTTCCCAGGAAATATTTTTAAAAGAAAAAGAATTGAGAAAGTTCTCAATTTTGACTCTCAACTTTGGCTGCACACTGTAATTACCTGAAAAGTTTTTAAAATTCTGCTTTTGAAAGCACTGATGCCTGGGCTCTTACTTCCAGAGATTCAGATATAACAGGTCTTGAGTGTGGCCTATGCAATGGAATTTTTAAATTTCCCCCAAGTAAACCAAATGGGGATCCCTGGCCCCTGTCACCCATACAAGTGCACTCTGGGGAAGTTCATTCTTGCATCCTTGCAACAGTCAATATTCACTTCAAAGTAGACACCATGCTAGACACACAGGCACAAAGATAAGTAAGACAAGATCCCCATCCTAAAGGAGTTTGCTTCCTCATGGAGGGGGTCAGATATAAAACAATTACAGTATCTTTAATACAGCCTCAGATACCAACCTCACCACCACCTCTTCTACATTGGAGAATTTCATTTGTTAATTGGCAGAGTATGCAGAACATTTGTTTTCATTTTCTCCATAGCAGGGGAATTTTTCTTCAGGACCTCCAGAGTTGTGGTTCTCTAGACTATGCTGCCACTGAAAGCAAACAGACACTCCCCTTTACAGTCCACTCTAAAGGCGAGTGCCCCCTTCCTTCTGGGATCAAGGAAGAAAAGAGGAACAGCAAAACATCTTGTAGTAGACATTGTTCTTTACCTACCATAGACATACTCCCACCCACCATCACCATTTCTTCCCTCTGTGCAACAAGAATATCAATTTTGTGTTCAGTCAGATAGGGAAGCTGGGCTTCCCCCTCAGGTTCAGGAATTGATCAGGATCAACCGGAACCAGTTATGGCAATGCGTTTCCACTTTGCCAGATATGTTATTTCCCCAGCCTCCTTTGCCACTAAAGGTGCCATAAAACACAATTTCAGCCAACAAAGTAAAAGGAGAAGTTTGAGAATGAGTTTCAAGGAAAATTTCTCCACAATAGGAGAGAGCCCTTCTTTTTCTTTTTCCTGTATTCAAACAGATGTAATGTCTGATGCTGGAACAGACATCTCGAAACCATAAAGCAAAGCACAAAAAACCAACGTGCTGAGAACCGGTAGTCAGAAAGAGAAAAGAAACCTGAGTCCAGCATGACATGATTGAGCCCCTGCTCCAGTCTTAGACTTCATTCAGACTTCTTACCCTGTACAAAAAGTTAATTCCTATTTGTTTAAGTTACTCTTGGTCAGGCTTTCTGCTACTATAAACATCATAACTAATACACAGCCCTTCTTCCCTGCTAGTTTGCCCACCTGGCCTCCAGAAGACTAACATTAGATGGCAATGTAATGATGAAGTTATTTTGGAGAGAAGTTCAGAAGAGACATATAGTATGAGATGGACAAAGTTAACATTCTGGCTAATCTGGACTTTTCCATGCAGCATTTAAGCAAAGCATCTCCAGACTTTGGTCTTCATCCTTCACTTTGGAGGTGGCCACCTCAAAGCTTTCTCTATTTTGGATCAGACCCATTTCTCTCCAGTTCGCAGTTGTGCTGTGGATGTTTTCACTGTCAAATTAGGGAACCACATTTCCTAGGATCTCCTTCCCTGGATGGCCTGAGGTAGATTGACCAAAAGAAGAATTTGCACGAGATTTGAAAGACAGAAGTAAAGCAGGGACCATTATTCTCTGGAGTTCATTGTTGACAGACATAGAGATGGACAGATGCAAAAATAACCAGCAGGTTTCATCTCATCCTCAATTTCCACTGTTCTTCTTCCCAAAAGCTGACCTAGTTGACCCCAGGCTCACCACAGGTAGTAACCACACAGAGGCAAGAACTTGCCACGATCTTTCCATGTGCTTCACCTTTGCAGCCCCATTTTACTGGCTGGATATGCTTGGCTTCTCAGATGGACTGTTAGTACAGCCATTATGGAAAATAATACGGAGTTATCTCAAAAAGTCATTTAGTTTCTGATCCTGAAACTCCCCTTTTAGATCATCACTTTCCCAGCACCTCAACTGTGTAAGATCTAATTCCTATAATAAATCCTTTATCTCATAACACTCATATATACTCTGTTCCCCTGACTGATACACCTGCTCACCCACTCCCTTCCTTGCTATACTCCACCCAGCAGGTGAAAAGACCCTATTCTCAATTTCTTCCTCAGATCAGATGGTGAGCAGTGATATTATCCCCCACCCTATTGCAGTTTATTAACCAGAGTGAACATGTGTCCCCCAATCTAGTTCCAGCTTTCCTCCTGCGATAGTGACAAGCCTGCTGATTCTTTTACTAGGAGACCAATTAAATAGGCACTTTTCTCAGTGACAAACATTAGCTTTCCTTGGAGACAAATAAGACTCCATGTAGAAGAAAGAACATTTTCCCAGTAACAGGTCTCTGTCTTGCCATGGAGAAATAATGGGCAACACGTTTCAGCTCAGAAACACTGGGGTTTCATTTAACTGGGCAGAGACCAGACAGCTACACAAGAGAATCGCACAGTGGCATCGTGTTTCCCAGGTAATGGCCCCCACTCAGGTCATATCATGTTGAGTTTTACCTCCTTTGACGAAAAGGTTAGGGAGTGGGGGGTTATTTGGCAATTCCTCCCCACCATAGACTGTGAAGTAAGAGCTATGAAAACACCAAATATGAAGTGATAATGGAGCTGGAGAGCAAAGAGCTTTCCATTTCGGCTGGAACCTCTCTTGTTAGAAAAGGGGGAGATTATTTTTCTAAGCTGAGTATCCCTCACTATCTGAATATATTCTATTCCTGCATCCACACATTAAGAGCTGGAATAAAAAGGAGATAGAGCATTATCAGAGCCTATTCCAGTTCCTCAAACAAACTGAGACATGTTGCACCTCCTCGCAAGGAAAGAGGAGGGAGAAAAGTTTTCACAGCATTTCAGTAAAATATCACCCTTGTTTTATTAGCAATATTTCTAGTCACAGGTTTTTAAACACAGAATCCAATGAATCATAACCCATAATCATTTTGGTAAAATAGCAAATGTTAGCACAGAAACCTCTTTACAACCATTTTTTCTGAGAGAGAGACAAGAATTGTCATTTCGACCTTTCTTTCTCAGATTTCAAAGCTGCCAAAAAATGAGTATACCTTGACCTCCAAGAATAAAAAATATCATCAGTAGCACTCTATCTCTCCATAGTCTTTTCAAAAGATGCAGTAATTGCTTAAAAGTTAAGCCTTAAATTTAGGTTTCCTTAAAGACAGGTAGCACTTTAACATGTAAAATAGATCATAAAGTTCAGCTGTAAAATTAACTTTTACCCCAGTGAACTTTTCTTAAGCTGCTGAAATATTGCCATAAAAGGTCAAATCCTTGGTAAACTCCAGAGAGCAAGATTGTTCAAATAATGTTCAGGTTGAATCAGGCAAATAAATGTGCTAATCATTTGAGCAGGATGAGATTGGAGTACGTAGAAATAGATGATATGCAGCTTGGAAAAGTCTTTTTAAATACAGCCAATATGAATTTCAGTCAACAAACTCATATGAAATAAAAATTGCTTTTATTTACTGTAAATCAGTACTTTGGGCCAGCAGAAAATTCACCCTGAGGCATTCTTGGTGCTCCCACACACCCTCCCCAGGGTTAAACCAGGATTCCAGGGTTTGCCTAACAAGAATTCAAATGGAAAACCACTTGGGCCACTGGCCTGTCCAAACAGACCATGCCTGTGAGCTGGTCTTCAAAGTGCACTTCAAAGCCGACAGCCCTCTTCCGCTTCCTTGCCACCAACGGTACATCAGAGTCTGCTGAGGCTGGAAACCCAGCATTTGGAATGCTGCATTCCTGCTCAGACAAACTCCCCTTGGGAGTCTGCTGCTTCCTTGGGATGCAGCCACAGGCAGTACACCTACATGCAGTGCCCACAGATCTCCTTCTCCTTTCAGACCTGGATGGTGCCCACATACTACTCCCAGCTTCCCCAGGACTCTGCCTGTAATCTCAAATCTTGTCATTCTTCTTTTTTAACAAAACCTTTTGGTGGCTGAGTATACCCATTATCTGAAATAGTCTCCTCCTCCTCCTCTTCCTCCTCCTCCTCCCAGGAACCTTTATTTCCTTACTTGTTTTATTTTTTGTCTTACCACTTTTTTGAAATCAGATACTTGTATTTTTTATTGTATTGCTCTACCTATATAAACATTTCTCCCTTTACATCTCCCTATACATTTACATAAAAAGTAAACTAGTACCCAGAATAATGAGTACTAGTGATAGATGCTCAACAAAGCATTACTGAATAATAAGTGTTGAACACACAATTTAGCCACCAACTAGTTACCCTGTCCTCATGAGCAGGAAGGGTTTCATCATCAGACCCTCCTAGAAAGCAGGTGAAAATATTTGTCTCACATCCATCTAGTACACTGAATACAAGAAAAAAAAAGTTATGTTTCTATGTTTCGACTAGTCTGAATGTTCTTAACTTGCTACATATGTTTTCAAGTTAAATGATTACTATGCTGCCTTGGGTCTCCATGAAGCACCCACGTTGTCCTGAAGCTAATCTGTGCTGGGACTGATGACCTACAGTTTTCTCCCCATGCAGTGCAGTGAGAGAAACCTGTGACACCTGAGAGGAAGAAAGAGAAGGCGGGCAGAATGGACTCCTGATCTTGCTCTTTGTGCTCTGCTTCTGTTGCATTTCAATCATTAAATTATATCATGGGGTTCAGAAATTGTATGAAAACCTTTTTATTCCGAACAATGAAAACTAGTCACCTAAAGGGAGAAAATGTATAGGAATTAAATAAAACGTTGTAACTGGCTAATGAAAAAGTAATTGTTGAAAGGAAGATGTCTGTTAAAAATACAGTCTCCTCAGTTTAGTTTCATCTAACTATAGAAGAAAAAAACAAAAATCCATTTCACAAAAAAAATAAAAAAGCCAGGTGTCACATCTCTTTACCACTGTGCCTTTGCACTTATAATGCATTCATAGGACCTGTTGACTCAAGTTATTACATTCTAATATAGATTAGCTAAATTGTTGAAACGCAGATACATACTCAAAGAGAACATGAATTTTAAAATCCAATTTTATATTACATTTCTTGAGAAGTTTTAGTATGGTTTGAAATCCATCTTGGAAGAGCTTAGTAGAATATTCTGCCCATTTGTATTTTATGTGAGAAAACCAAGGGGTTCACCATTTATTTCTAACTAAAATTGAATTGTCTGAGGATTGCAATAACTGTCAGCCTCTAAAGAGCTTATCTCACATCTCACAGTTTAATTGGATTGTTTTCTGAGGCAGCCTTTCCTTTTCAATTTCATAAAGACCATAAATGCTTCTATTATTGTTCTTTTGTTCTCTTTCTTCAGAATTTTGCTCACTTTAATTTTTAGTTACAGTGGCCTAAAAATGACCCTGTTTTCTCTTCTAACTCAAAATTCAAGTGAACTGCAGCTATGGGACCATTTGACATCTTTCACTCTATAATTACATTGATAAGATAAGTAGGAGCTTACTAAGGAAGGCGATGAGTCATTTATAATATTTGCAAGTGATCAAAATCATAAAGGAGCAATGCAAATTTCATTCTACAAATGAATAATTTTTAAGTCATGTACCCAGAGATAATCCATTTATCAAGAAATCAAACCAGAAAATGACAGAAGACATTATTTTGTCTTGCCAAATTTCCAGCTGTGAGTTCTCTAATAAGAGATAGCCCTTGGGTAACAAGGTACTCAACAAAACGTACTACAAAGCAAATTTGTATAACAATATAAAAATTTGTTGGCATTAAAAACTGAAATAGAGGCCGGGCATGGTGGCTCATACCTACAATCCCAACACTTTAGGAGATTGAGGCAGGAGGATTGCTAAAGCCCAGGAGTTGGAGACCAGACTGGGCAATACAAGGAGACCCCCATCTTGACAAAAAAAAAAAAAAATTTTAATTAGCCTGGCATGGTGGCACCTGTATTTCCAGCTACTTGGGAGGTTGAGATGGGAGGATCAATTGAGCCCAGGAGACAGAGGTTGCAGTGAGCTAAGATCATGCCAGTGCGCTCCAGCCCAGATGACAGAGTGAGACACAATCTCAAAAAACAAACAAGCGAACAAAAAACACTAAAATAGGATTATACTGAAAAAAATGTCACCCATAAATACACCACAATGTATTGAACTCCTAACCATTCTTAGCACTATATTAGGCACTAGAGTAATATAAAAATTTTATATCTCAGTTTAAAATATAATTATAGCACAGATGTAAACATAAAGCAAAATGGCAAGAAATCTTTTAAAAATTCTTTGATAATTTTTGTTAAAAGTAAAATACAGAAGGTAATCTAGGCAGTACTCCACAGCCTCTTCTAGACACATACGTAGCTACAAATATGATTTCAATTCTATATATGAATAAACATACACACACACCACTCCACACTCCCACACACATACACACATTAATTAATAGCAGCTATCTCTTGGTGGTGGATTAATAAGTAATTTTCTCTTCTTTAGATATTTGAAAAATTTTTATAATAACTAACTGTATATTACCTTGATAATCAAATACTGAACTACCTCGGTAATCACACATGCATATTTGAAATCAACTTGACTCCCTAAATGATACTTACTTACTCCAATATACTTATATTTTAAGTACCGAAGGATGCTCTATATATGTTGAATAAATAGTGAATCAGGGACATGAACAATATAATCCTATCATAGCTTCTTTGGAAATATAGTCTATCCCCTACTCTGTTGTAGTAGTCTGTTTTCACACTGCTATAAAGATACTACCCAAGATTGGGTAATTTATAAAAGAAAGAGGTTTCATTGGCCCACAGTTCTGCATGCCTTACAACCATGGCGGAAGGAAACTTATAAGCACGGCAGAAGGCAAAGGGGAAGAAAGGCACCTTCTTCATAAGGCCTCAGGAGAGAGAAAAGCCCCAGCCCAGGGCAAGTGCCCTTTATAAAACCAACAGATATCATGAGACTTACTCACTATCATGAGAATACCAGGGAAAAACTGCCCCATGATCCAATCACCTCCCACTAGGTTCCTCCCTCTACATGTGGGGATTATAGAGATTACAATTCAAGATGAGATTTGGATGGGAACATAGAGCCAAACCATATTATCTGTCTATTATTCTCATAAGAATCAGAACTTCCTCTCCCAATCTCCCATGCCCTCCTTCACACACACACCACAACCATGGCATAGAAACCCTCCATTTCTTACTTGCATGTCACGGAGAATTTTGGAAGACAATGTCTGAGTCTTGAAGTCTTTATTAGATATTTTTAGGTAGGATACTGTTGAGATCCCTTCAGATTTCACTATGTGGGACTACATCTATCAATCAAGGGCCAGATCAGACACTTCAGAGGCCTAGACACTGAAAAAATTAAACCCTTCGTATGGAATTTTTCAAAGTGACACCAAAAAATTACATACATACTAAAATCAAAATAGCCTCTGTCTAACTGTTGTACCTTCAGGTTCAGGTTTAGAATTCCCTTTTCAGTAGTGGAGGCAGGTGGTTCTTTGCTGGTCCCCTAAGCTTGCCAATATTCCACTCACTGATTAATCCAGCCATGCACGTCGACAGTGGACAACTCTGTTCACCTCCGCGGTTCTGCAGTAAATCTTTGACTGCAGAGGGAATTGAATACCAGCACATACTCTATTTGAATAAATTTCCCACTTCACAAAATCAAGAAGTTTCCAAATTAACAATAATAACATAATCTCTAAACTGCTGCTTTCTGTCTTTTGAGTTTCTTTTTCTTCCTGTCTGAAGCACACAAAGCCATGCCTACAAGATCAGATATCAGTTCATACCTCACTCCTCTCATTTCCATCTCTTACCAAACCATTCTTCTCTTCACAAAGCAAGCTAAACAAAAGACTAAGTTGAGTGCAGTGCAGTCAGAATAATTTATTCCTATCTAGCTATATAAACACATAAGTAATGAAATTCAAATATATATGTATGTATACATTTTGACATTTTAAGATTTGACTTTGAATTAAGAAACATACTATCAAAAGAGAGCTTGTGTATTGCAGGAAGCAGTTTGGTCAATACTCAAACTCCACAGAATGAAAATGAAGACTGAATCCAGCTGTCTAAGTAATCAATTATCAACAGCTAGCAGTGGGTTTGTGTTTTGCTCAGAGTTTAAGTGTTAGCAATTATAAATTCACAAGTGTCACTAGCATCTAAAGTGAAGAAGAGAGCTTTTAATGCTACTATTCAAGCTTAGTTGACAATAAAGAAAAGGGGAAAAAGAAGCTTCATTTGTAATCTGAAAAACCACACATGCACAAAAGAGTACATTTCTACCATTGCTCTTCCATAGTAGCAGTAACCAAAGAATTTAGAACCAAATGTTTCAGGAATTTAAGAGTCCATTAAATAGAAGGAAGAATTAGATCTCCAGGGCACTGGCTTCCCTTTCATTTGAAGTGGGTGTTTGTTACATGTTCTATTTGATATGAAGTGACTAAGACCCACTAATGCTTCAGGTCACCCAGGGAGTGTCCCCAGCTGACACTCTCATTGTCTGACCTTAGCAATAAGGCAGGACTGCCAGGCAATTTCTACTTTATGGCTCTAAGAGATCTCTAAGCTGTACCTCCAAAAGGAACTGACAGGAAAATTGCCTCTAACCCAATTCTCTTTCATTATCAAATGCATTTCAAAATATAGTTCAGGCTTTTCTTTTCATTTAATCCAACAAAACTATTTGCAGAAAAGCATTAGTATACAACATAAATGCTATGTTTTTAATGTTTAATTGTGATAGCTCAGCCTCCATGCATATGTTTATATTGTTGCTATCAGATTGAGTCCATAAAGAGGCTGATTTTATACTTAGGGTAAAAATCCAGGGTCACCACCTGGCATAAAGTTAGCTGTATGCTAAACAGCTCGGCCTTTCAAAATTACTCCTCTTGTCATGAGGGTTGGAAATTTCCACCATTTAAAACTTGCTGATTCTAGGAACCTCTTTGGAATACCCTTGGATACTATTATAATTATTTAATAATGAATTAACAAGAATTAGTAATTAAACAATATAAAGTCAGTCATTTATAAAAATAATGTCCTACATAGAATAAAAGTCCTAAAATATTTGATTTGATTATGTAATGAAACCATAACAGACTATATCTTAGCAGGTTACTGCTATGGTTTGAATGGTTGTGCCCCTCCAACTTTATGTTGAAACTTAATCCCCAATGCAACAATATTAAGAGGCAAGGTCTTTAAAAGTTGATTGGCCATGAGGGCTCTGCCCTCTGGATTTGTGCATTATAAAGGTGCTTGAGGGATTGAGCTTGCCCCTTTCATCAAGTGAGCCAGAGGTTGCACAACTGGTCCGCAGTCCCTTCCTTTTGGCCCTGGCTGCTGACTGGCTTCTGGTGTTGGTGCATCCAGCTGCTGGTTCCATTTTATGGCAAGTTGGGTAGTCTTTGAGCATCCTGCTGGTCAGTTTTTCCATAACCTCTTTGTGTCAGGAGAAAAGTGGAACAGACCATTACCTGGGAGTTTGTCACCACAACTCCCAGGTAATGGTCTGTTCCATAGCCTGTGCGGGGTCTCAAAGCCTTGGAGGTAGCAAACCAGTCTGTAAGCACAGATGCTTTCTAAAGCCCACTCTGTACCTTGAGGAAACCTGTTAATATCAACTATGACAGGCTCAGCTCCACAGAACACTGCCTTCTTCTGACAGGGTATGCGCTCTGCTCATTTTCTGCTGCCCTCCTACCAATTCCTGGGATTGATTATGCCTATAAGTTCTGCCTGTCAGAGAGCTCCAAATAAGAAACTAGCACCAGGGCCTATATTAAATACCGCCAATTCCAAAAGAGAATTTTTTTGCAACCCTAACTTCAGGACAGGAGGAGGCATATAGAACATTCCTCTCTCTCTGCATGAGGTGGTGGGAAGGCACAAAGCACCTACAACTAATATTCCATAACCTCTTCTGCCCCACAGAAATTTCCCTCTTCCATCCAGCTTGCCTTATATATCCCCTTTTTATTTGCTCTGTCATATTTTCTTACACCTGTCAAGGTCTATATTCCACCTAGACACTGCTAATCTACTGCCTTCATTCTCAGGCATGCTAAGTGGAAAAGGGAAAGAAAGAACAAGCTCTTATTTTACCGTCTAAAGTTACTGTCGCCTTCCTTATTCTACAATCCTTCAGTGATCCTATGAGTGCACTTGTCTCACGTCCCCTGTCAAAGATTGAGACCACACTTGAAATCTGAAACCAAAAGCACAAAGATGAACCTGATGCTTAAGTAATAAAGAGCTACGCAGTCAGGGAGAGCAAACTTCTTACCTTTTAGAGCATTCTTGGGAAATGTTTATTGATTACAGAGGTGAGAAAGGGTTGAGATCAGCTTGAAGAGCACATTTTGTGTTGATTACGCAGACAGACATTTTTAATGTCAGCCTGAGAAGCAGGTTCACTGGAATGAGACCACTACCCATTCTTGATCATTATCACTAATCAGACAATTAAGCAAGTTGAAAATCGGTGCTAACCCTAACACTAACCATGGCTGTGCAATTATCAATCTTTTTCTAGGAGTCTGAAGACTATTATTCTCTACCCTCAATCATGTTTTTCATATTCTCTCAGCCAAAGCTGCAGGAAATATAATCAGTATTGTCCAGATCTTCGCCACTGATTCTCTTGGAAGCTCATTTGCAGAGGCCTCATTTCAAGTCTGAGTGTTCTTCAGCCTATTTTTACCTCTTTTATTTTGGATCATCTCTTAGGAGAGTGGCATGTAGAAGCATTTAAGACTTGATAATAAACGTGATATGACTGAAGAAAACAGGAACAACTGAGGTACTAAAATAAGGCACTGCAGGGGAGTGGCCAAGATGGCCAACCAGAAATGGCTGTGGTAAGAGGCTCCCACTGAGAAGAATGAAAACAGCAAGTGAATCCTGCACTGGCAACTGAGGTATCCAGGTTCTCTCATTGGGACTGACTAGGCAGTTGGTATGACTCATGGAGAGCAAAGAAAAGCAGAGTGATGCAACGGCCTATCTGGAAGCCACACGGGGCAAGGGGAGCTCCCACCTTCAGGCAAGGGAGGCAATGAGTGATTGTGCTACCCCGATCAGGAAATTACACTTTTTATATGAATCTGTGCAACTTGCAGATCAGGAGATACCCTTCATGAGCCCACACCACTAGTACCTTGGGTCCCAAGCACAGAGCTGTGCAGATTCCCAGCAGCCACTCAGCTGGAGACTGCCTAAGACTGCCGGGTTCCCGTGGGAAGGGACAGCCACCATTACCAAAGCTGCCTGCTGCCGGGAGACGACTGAGCTCCTCAGGGGGAGGGGCGGCAGCCAATACTGCAGCTCCAGTTTGCCATTTTTCTCCTGCCAGTGCTGGGGGAGACTGGACAGCTTGGACCTGGGAGGAATTCCCCACAGCACAGCACGGCAACTGTGGGAGATTGTGGCCAGACTGCCTCATTAGGCCAGACCCTGACCCAACCCTCCTCACTGGGCAGAGCCTCCCTGCAAGAATTTCAGCAACTCCAGCCAGGGGTTTAGGAACAGAAGTCTGATCTCCCTGGGACTGAGCCCCTGTGGGGAGGGACGGCCAGGGTCTCTAGATCAGCAGACTTAGTCTTTCCCCCTGCTGGCTCTGAGGAATCAGGCAGTCAGAACAAGTGGGATTCCCCCCCAGTGCAGCACACCTGCTCTGCCAAGGGGCAGCCAGAGTGCTTTGTTAAGCAGGTCCCAGATCCTATGCCTCTTGACTGGGTAAGACCCACTAACAGGGGTCACCAGACACCTTATGCAAAACTGTTTCCACTGGCCTGTTCCCCACTGGCATTAGGTTGGTGCCTCCCTGGGACAGAGATCCCAGAGGAAGGAGCAGGCAGCCATATTTGCTGTTCTGCAGTCTCCACTGGTGACACCTCCAAGCATGGGAGGGACCCAGGTGAATATGGTCTGGAATGAACCCCCAGCAAAACACAGCAGCCCTGAGGAAGAGGGTCCTGACTGTTAAAAGAAAAACAGAAAACAACAACAGCATCATCAACAAAAAATGTCCCCACAAAAACCCCATCCAAAGGTCAGCAGCCTCAAAGATCAAAGCTAGACAGTCACAAAGATGAGAAAGAATCAATGAAAAAACATTGAAAATTCAAAAAACCAGAGTGCCTCTTCTCCTCCAAATGATCACAACACCTCTCCAGCAAGGGCACAGAACTGAGTGGAGGCTAAGATGGATTAATAGACAGAAGTAGGCTGCAGAAGGTGAGTAATAACAAACTTCACTGAGCTAAAGGAGCACATTCTAACCCAATTCAAAGAAGCAAAGAACCATTATAAATCATTAAAGCATCTGTTAACCAGAATGGCCAGTTTAGAGAGAACACAAATGACCAGATGGAGCTGAAAAGCACAGCCCAGGAACTTCACAATGCAACCACAAGTATCAATAATCAAACAGAACAAGCAAGGAAAAACTTCAGAGCTTGAAGACTATCTTGCTGAAATAAAGACAGGCAGACAAGATTAGAGAAAAAAAGAATTAAAAGGAATAAACAAAATCTCCAAGAGCTAGGGGATTATGTAAAAAGACTGAACCTATGACTGATAGGGGCACCTGAAAGATATAGGTAGAATGGGACCAAGTTGAAAAACATACTGCAGTATATCATCCAGGAGATATAGGTCCTTCCCAAACCTAGCAAGATAGGCCAACATTCAAATTCAGAAACTGTGGAGAACCCCAATAAGATATTCCATGAGAAGATCAGCCCCAAGACACATAATCATCAGATTCTCCAAGGACAAAATAAAGGAAAAAACATTAAGGGCAGCCAGAGAGAAGGACCAGGTCACCTACAAAGGAAAGCCCATCAGACTAACAGTGGACCCCTAAGCAGAAACCCTGCAAGCCAGAAGAGACTGGAAGCCAATATTCAACATTATTTTTAACAAACAAAAGAATTTTCAACCCAGAATTTCATATCCAGGCAAACTAATCTTCATAAATGAAGGAGAAATAAAATTTTTTTCAGACAAGCAAATGCTGGGGAATTTGTCACCACCAAGCCTGCCTTGCAAGAGCTCCTGAAGGAAGCACTAAATATGGAAAGGGAAAACCATTACCAGCTACTGCAAAAAAAACGCCGAAGTACAAAGACCAATGACACTATGAAGCAACTACGTCAACAAGTCTACAAAATAACCAGCTAACATCATGATGACAGGATCAAATTCACACATAATAATATTAACCTTAAATGTAAATGGGCTAGCTGTCCCAATTAAAAGACAGAATGGCAAGCTGGGATAGACTCAAGACCTATTGGTGTGCTATATTCAAGAGACCTATCTCACATGCAAAGACACACATAGGCTCAAAATAAAGGAATGGAGAAAAACTTACCAAGCAAATGCAAAGCAGAAAAAAGCAGGATTATCCAATAGCTTATGTAATACTTATGAAACCTTTGTTGAACTGTAGGCTTATTTCCTTTGAGTTTGTCACGACAGTTGCTATTATAGTCCAAGAATATCTACAGTCCCCTATACTAGCGTGAGCACAGTTTCCTTTATTTACATATTGTGTTAAAAAGAGGATAATTATTGGTAAAGTTTATGTAACACATCTTTTTATCATTCTTTAAACTGGCTTCACTAGCAATAGCTTAGGAGAGCTGAGTTATAGTTATGGTTATAATCACCCCTACATTCCTACACATTATTATTATTATAAGAGAATTATAATAAATTGTTAGAAATGTGTAAACATAAACCAGCAAAGAATAAATAGCATAACAGAATTGATCAAATAGAAGTGAAAACAGAAATGCAAATAATCTCTGTGCCAGCTCCACCCTTGGCAATTTATAGTGTACTCAGCAACAAAGGGGAAACAATTTACAATGCTCAAGGGGAAACAAGTTTGAATGTTTCAAGGTAAGGCAGTATGACTGACAGCCTGAGCCATTACCCCGCTAAGCTTTATCCTCAGCAGCCATGAACTGTGTAAAACCAAAATGTCTTCCTTGCCTCATATGTGAATGGAGCAAAGCTCATTGGAAAGAGCCCTAATGAGTAAAGCCTTTCTGCAAAGGCATTTGGGCTCATCTCTAGAAATAGCAAATATTATCATGAATGAATGGAATAAATCATTGAGTGTTTTGAATAATGCTAATAAATGGACTGTAAAACATTTGGTCCTGCCTCAGAAACACCATCCCAGTGTACATTCATATCTGCATAGATCCTATCCCTCCTCTACTACTCTTTTCCACCCCGAGGCATTATTTAACCAAAAGTAGAAACTCTGAAAGTATGATTTCAAATCATTCCTGCTTAGGCCATCAGATTTTCTTTAGGCTAATAATGACGTGTTTACAGCCTGTGTTTCTGGGTGACCCATGTCTGTCTGAGAGGATCAGGGGAGGGAAAAGATCTTTAGGTCACAAGTGAAATAATTTGATGGATGATCCTGGGGTGCATAGATTAATACCTTGAAATGCTTTCCCATCACGCACACACTGCCAGTAAGAATGAAGCCACTGAACTTCACTCTATTTCCTGATGTTATACTCAATGACCTCTGTTTCAGAGAGTGTGTCAAAGAGTCAGAGCAGTGCAACCTCATGCAAGCAGCTTATAAGACAGCTATCATAGCAGCCTAATATAAATATGAGAGGAAAAAATGTCACCTAGGAGCAGCACCAGAGATGAAGACTAGAAATTGGGTCTTGCCACAGGATTAGATAAAATGGATTAGGATACTGAGTGAGGACCTGACATTTGGAGGTTCTTCAGTTGGAATCCCTTCCAGTTTCCAAAGTACAGCCAAAAATGTGAGCAAGTCTGTCAAGGTTTTGCTTTGCAATACACTTCTAACCTTTGTGGAGCTGATGTAAATGATTTTACTCCATAAAACTGGGTTCTTAGTTTACATAGTAAGAGGCACAAAAACTAAGCTGAATCAAGGCAATGAGGCAGAGAAACACACCTATAACTTCCCAAGGCCCACCAAAGTTCAAAATTGGGACGCAGGACCTTCTTCCCACAATACCCAATACAGGATTAATTAGTCTGCTACAAACTGAATGTTTGTGTCCCTCTAAAATTTGTACGTTGAAACCTAATCCCTAATATGATGGTATTTGGAGGCAAGGCCTTCAGGAGGTGATTAAGTCATGAGGACAGAACTCATAAATAGGATTACTGACTTTATAAAAGAGACCCCAGAGAGCTCCCTTACCCCTTCTGTCATGTGAGAATACAGTGATAAGATGGACATTTATGCACCAGCAAGGGTGCCCTCACCAGACACAGAATCAGCCAGTGCCTTGATCTTGGACTTCCCAGCCTCAGAACTGTGAGAAATAAGTGTTTGTTATTGTTAAATGACCCAATCCATGATATTCTGTTAAATAGCAACCCAGATGGACTAAGACAGTCAAAATCTAAGGATGATCAAAGGAGTCACATTCAAGCTCACATTCAGGAATGGAAAGTAAGAAGGAAAGGTGTAAAAGAACAACAGACCCTTTGAAATGGAAGACTAGATCTATATGGGCGTCTACAATCTCTTTATAAAGAGACAGTAGGCACTCTTCAGCAGTCCTTAATCCAGTGCAGCAGTGGTATTTGCACACAGACCCAGCCAAGAGCACCCGGGAAAAGCTAGAAGACTAAATCTGCAATAAGCACTGCCCAGCACAAAGAGGAATACCTTTTAAAATGAAAGAGAGGGTCCAAAGAAGACATTTCTGCCAAATTTCAGGGTTGGCCCCAGGCCCTCAAACAAGTTACATAAAACAGAGAAGCTATATTCTCAGGAAAAATAGTTAATGCATGCTGGGCTTAATACCTAGGTAATGGGTCAATAGGTGCAGCAAATCACCATGGCACATATTTACCTATGTAACTAACCTGCACATCTTGCACATATACCCTGGAATTTAAAATAAAAAATAAAATTAAAGAGAGAAGCTATGCTCTTTCTGCCACACACTGACCTGTAAATGGTATGGAATATACTGCTTTAGCCTCAACGCAATATGATTCCACGTGTACTTGAACAGCTCTCAGCAAATCTGCCTCTTACACAGCATACTACTCCTCCCTTCCCTGGACATGAAGGTGGTGCATGGCCATTATAGACAAGAAAAGATACTAAAACCTACAACAAGCAATAACAAGGGCATTTTTTTATCCCCTATAGACTGGAGCCTCGACAAGTTTTCTTACTTCTTGAGTATACTATAAGGCACATTTTTTTCTCTCCATAAACAACCACCAAAGAGAAAGAGAGAGAAAGTAAGTACTTTGTTTATAAAATTCAATTTTTTTTTAATTTAGCAAACACTGAGCACCTATTTTTGCCAGGCATTTTAGGAAACATCTTAAAAAGTAGCATAAATCTAAAAATCAGATGGTACTTCCAGCTTAAGGCTTCCAGAATTTTGTTGTTTTCGAATTGGAAGTGCTAGGGAATGTTAGGAACAGATGGTCTCCAAAGGATATCAGAAAATGGGTGCCCCAGGAATGAGAAGACTGCTCTTACCGTCTCTTGCCTAAAACATCACCGTAAACTCCAAATCGGTGCCTCTGCATCCTTTCCATTATCTCCTCTCAAATCCACTCTTCTCATGCTATCAAATCTATCTCAAAAAAAAAAAAAAAAAATCAGTCTTAGCATTTCATTTCCTCCTTTCTTCTCTGAATAATCCCACATAAAGTCCAAATTTCTTGTCATTCCATCCCAACCCATTTCTCCTCTGGCTCTGACTCATCTTTTCAATTTCAGCCCCTCCTCTGCAGAGGCCAACATATCTCCCCCCCAGTCTACAAACTAGATGTCTGAAAGATGCTATTAATATTGTTATAACTTCACAATGTCTGTAGCAGCTGAGACAATAATATGGTTGCCTTTTCCCAGAAACGTCTTGTCAAAACCCCAAAGGAACCAATAGCTGGACTCATCCAAAATACTGTCCTTAAATTAAAAAGCATTCTCGCTGCTATGAGCAGTGGGATTTTTAGGAAAGCCGCTTAGAATATTATTTGTGCTGCAATGAAGGAGATGAAAGCCAGGAGTTTAATGAGCATCATAAAATCTGCAGTGACCCAGAACCCTAACCTACGCCTACTCTGGGTTGTGACAACACAATGGTTTAAAACAGACCCCAGGGTCTTATACTGCCATTGTTCTGAGTGTCCCCCTTCATTGCTGGGATAGCCTTAAATAAAGTTGCAAAATAGACAGTCCTCCTTGGGCTCAGAAAAAGGAGTGAGAGAAAGTTACTTTCCTTTGTAGCTTGCCCACCCTCTGACCTGAACCCCTCATGCCTCTGTCCCAGAATTTTCACACTGCGTACCATGCATCATAGTTAATTTTCTCTCTAACGTACCCTCCTCTCCACCCAATATGATTCACATTCTTTCAGTGTCCCACTCCCATCTAGAAGCTGATTGAACATCGGTCCATACGTTCCCCATAATAGGATTAAACATCCATGCCCTTTGCTATGTCACTTGCTAGTGCCCTCCCACTGTGATTGAAAAATACTTTCCTGCCCCTTTGATATTGGCTGTTTTGACAATGAATGTCAGTGAATGTGAAATGAGCAGATATCTTAAATGTGCTTTTGTAGTTTGGCTTCTGCTTTTGTGCTGCTGTGATTTGCCATGAGAAAAATAACACCCCTAGGTAGCTGCTGGTCCAAGGAGAAATGAGAAAATGGAACATAGCAGACATAAACACAACTAATCCCAGCCAAGCACATCAGAGCCACAGTCTACCCATGGTTCCATGACCAAAAAGATATAAATGCTTGGCTTTGGAAGACACTGAGTTTTCAAGATGGTTTATTACACAGAATTATTGTATAATAACTAAATTATACACTTAATAAATTAATTTGTGTCAGGGCAATAATAATCAATACTACCCTCTATATGCCAGGTTTTGGGGTTTTTTTATTCTTTCTCATACCTACTCATCTGACGTATGCCAGTTTATCTGTGAAATGAAAATAAGAATAACCTAACTCAAATAGTTACAGCAAGAAATGAGTAAGATAACAATTACAAAGCTCTCGGACAGGAGTGGGCCCACAGAAAAACATAGTATAGTTATTTTGAGATTGCAGTCATTATTTTTTAAAGACTTTATTTTTTGGAGTACTTTTAGTTCACAGCAAAGTTGAGAGGAAAGTAGAGAGATACCCAACATACCCTCTGCCTCAAACATATATAGCCTTCCCTATTCTATTATCAACATCCCTCACCAGTGGGACATTAGTTGCAATTGATGAACCTACCTTGACACATCATTATTGCCCTGAGTCCATAGTTTGCATTAGGGTTCACTCTTACAGTCTACAGGTTTGGACAAATACAAAATGTATCCACCACTAGAGTATTATACAGAGTATTTTCTATGTTCTAAAAATCCTCTGCTCCACCTATTTGTCCCTCCCCACCCCTAGTAACCACTGACCTTACTGTCTCCATAGTTTTTTATTTTCCAGAATGTCATACAGCTGAGATCACAGTACATAGCCTTCTTGGACTGGTTCCTTTCACTTAGTAATATGTATTGCTTTTCCTCTATGTCTTTTTATAGCTTGATAGCTCATCTTTTTTATTACAGAATAAATTTCTATTGTCTAGATGTACCTCAGTTTATTTATTCACCTACTAAAAAAGATCTTGATTACATCCAAGTTTTGGCAATTATTAATTAAGTTTCTATAAACATTCATGTGCAGGATTTTGTGTTAACTTAAGTTTTCAACTCCTTTGGATAAATACCAAGGAGTAAGATTGCTGGATCATATGGTAAGAGTATGTTTAGTTTCACAGGAAACTGCCAAACTGTCTTCCAAACTGGCTGTACCATCTTGCATTCTAACCAGCAGTGAAGTTTCTGTTGCTCTACATTCCCACCAGCTTTTGGTGTTGTCAGTGTTCTGGATTTTGGTCATTCTAATAGGTATGTAGTGGTAACTCATTATTGTTTTAATTTGCATTTCCCTAATGATATATGATATGGAGCATGTTTTTATATGTGTATTTTCCATCTATATGTCTTCCTTGATGAGGTGTCTGTTAAGATCTTTGACCCATTTTTAATCATATTTGTTTTCTTATTATTGAGTTTTAAGATTTATTTGTGTATTTCGGATAACAGTCCTTGATATGTTTTTTGCTAATATTTTCTCCCAGTCTGTGGCTTGTCTTTTCATTCTCTTGACAGTAGCTTTCACAGAGTAGAAATTTATTTGAAAGAAGTTCAGCATGTCAATTCTTCTTTTATGGATACATTTGGTGTTATATCTAAAAAGTCATTGTGAAACCCAAGGTCATCTAAAATTTTTCCTGTGTTAACTTCTAGTTTTATAGTTTTGTGCTTTACATTTAGGTTTGTGATCTGTCTTGATTAATTTTTGTGAAGGGTATAAGATTTGTCTGTATTCATTTTTTGCACGTGGATGTCCAGTGATCATTATTTAATCTATTGTCTTTCCTAGTTTGTTTGTATTTTCGGATGTTTTTCCTAAATCGTATGATCGAATTTACAAGTACAGCTTCTAGTTGAGACCTCCTAGGTACTCTCTATTCAGTAATAAACTGCTATGCAGTGGTGCCTGTTTGAGAAGGGTCAAAAAGTAGAAAAATGTAGAGATGACTGAGAGGAGAGGAAACACAAGAGAACTTACACTGAGAATTCAGAAGAAGATAAGGATAAGTTGACTGGCCAATATCTTATAACTGGTAGGCTCCTTTCTAACCTCCCTTTACTTACATAACCAAAGCATGATTTAATAAATTCTTCCTGGCATTAACCCTTTGCTTCCAGCAATGCCTCTGACTCACAACTCTTCAAAGTTGACCTTTGAGGGAAGAATTACTACATCCTAGCAAGACAGAGGGACTCAGTCAGAATTATCACTGATTTTTCCAAGTCATTTCCTAAAGGAATCTATTTCTTTGACTAAATGCTGACTAAATATGACTGTCGAAGCCGAAATGATTCCCAAAGGAACCTTGCCCTTTTCTTTTTCTAAACACTTTAAGTGACTGGACCCAAACCACTTCATGCTCAGTTACACAGTAGTTTTATTTGCAGTATTTTAAAATAGGACAGCACTTTCACCCAAAGGAATAAATTTCTAGTGGTGAACTTGGAAGCACTGTGGCAAATGAATAATGGAGAGACATTTGAGGGGAAAAGGAAGCTTTATAAGGCCCTGAAAACCACACAAACATCCATCCTCTTATTTCATCTGCTCACCAAACCAATCACGGTGGCTACATTAGAACAAAAGTACAAAAAGATTTAAATTGATCTCTGATGAACCTGAAAAGTTGTAATTTCTTTTCTTAGAAATAGGTCATGTGAATAGTTTTCGTCACTCCTTGGGCCTCAAGATTCAGAGTCCTACCCTCACGTATGTCTACTCAGAAGGCACCTAATGTTTTCTATAAGAAAATGGAAGGACATTGAAAATAATCACCTATTATGTCCTCTGCTAGGAGATTTAAAATGTTAGAAAGCAGGCACAGGGCCAGCTTCATGGGCAGATGACAAGTGCAATCACATAAAACCCTGCTCTCAAAAGGGTCCTGAACTTGGTTAAAGCTCTGCTGTTAAGAATCGTGAATCTGAGTGTGTGTTTTTTAAGCAAATTTCCATAAAACAATAGATCATGCATACCGCACAGTATGTGCTATATACTCTGCACGTGCCAGCTATAACTTGCCACCCAACCTGCATATAGTCTTCATGGCTTCCATAACATGCTTCTTTCACTTTGAGTCTTACTAAAATACAATGCATAGTGGATCCACCACAATTCTGTGTTCATGTTCCATACTTCACATCTAAAACTGAGTAAGTGATGTCACTGACAGATCTGAGAGTTTATGCTTTTCCTTTGAACCAAGACTTGCTTGGAATGCAGAAAAGGGTAATGGTGTTCTAAGAAACACAAATGACCAAGGAACCCTATTATGTCCTTTTTTATTCATGTCACTTCCCAATACCACTAGTGCTGAAAATGATGACTTAGAAAAGAAGAGAAAGAGAAAGCAAGCCACGGTTGCTTTTCATTTCAATCTTTCCTTACACGTCAGTAAGTTGAAATAGAGAGTACTGGTAGAATATGCTCATATAAAGAAGTGAAATGAAAGTCAGCTTTGTGCCATTTTTTTCCTACTGTCTGTTAAGAATGAAATATATATGCATGTATGACCTATAAAATGTTGCTAATTCCATATGAGTTAAATGCCCTTATATTTGCACTTATAATATATATTATAAACATATATTGGCACTATACAATGCAGAGGATGGTAAAATTCATGCCAATAATTTGACATTTTAATATTTCTGTACTTAACAATTATACCATTAGGCTTTAAAATATTTTTAAATTTTCATTTAAAATATATTTAAAAGCTTTATAAATTGTATGCATCTAAAATATATTTTAAAACTTTATACATCAGTACTTTTAACAGCACTTTCTTCCTGCTTTTCGAACAAGAGGGCTAGCATTTTCTTTTTGCTCGCAGTCCCACAAATTATATAGCCAACCCTGAGTAGATACTAGTATCCCTCATATGTAGACAAGAAAACTGTGACTCACTGAGATTAAGCAGCATTTCCAAGATAACAGAACTAGCAAGAGGTAGACACCAGATTCAAACATAAATTGACACCAAAGATATTGCTCCTCTACTATCCAATACTGCATCCAAACTGCAGTTGGGAAAAGGTCCAAAGGAAACTATAACACATGCTTGGGACTGAATCTGTTGCTTCAACTCCTCCCTAAGTAGACTTAATTCAAGTAAAGATTTGGGTTAAGACCCATCCCAAATATTGCAATGTGGCTGTTAAGGAGCCTATTTTAGGAAACTTCTACTAATATTATTTTCACTACTCTGTGAGCTGGTTTCTCAGCTTTGCAGTCCATGAATTTGAGGTCATCAACTAAAATGTAAGTTTATTATGCTCAGTTGTCAGTTGTCAAGACTTTTGATTTCTCTCAACCCCTCTTTTTTTCTAAATTCTACGTATTTCTTTCTTTTTCTTTTCAGATAGGGTCTTGGTCTTGTTGCCCAGGCTGGAGTGCAGTGGCATAATCATGTAACTTTCTCTTTTTTTGTTATTATACTTTAAGTTCTGGGGTACATGTACAGAATGTGCAGGTTTGTTACATAGGCATACACGTGTCATGGTGGTTGCTGCATCCATCACCCGTCATCTACATTAGGTATTTCTCCTAATGCTATCTGTCCCTTATCCTCCCACCCCCCTGCTATCCCTCTCCTAGCCCCCCACCCCCTGGCAGGCCCTGGTGTGTGATGTTCCCCCTCTCTGTGTCCATGTGTTCTCATTGTTCAACTCCCACTTGAGTGAGAACATGTGGTGTTTGGTTTTCTGTCCTTGTGTCAGTTTGGTGAGAATGATGGTTTCCAGCTTTATCCATGTCCCTGCAAAGGACATGAGCTCATCCTTTTTTATGGCTGCATAGTATTCCATGATGTATATGTGCCACATTTTCTTTATCCAGTCTATCATTGATGGGCATTTGTGTTGATTCCAAGTCTTTGATATTGTGACCAGAATCACTGTAACTTTCTACTCCCTGAGCTCAAGCAATCTGCCTATTTCAGCCTTTCAAAGGGCTGGGATTACAGGCATGAGCCACTGCACCTGGCCAAATATTACATATTTCTAAATCCCAAATATTGAGTCACATGAAAGTACTCATTTAATTTTCTTATGCTATATCATAATTATCAACTAGATGGGTACAAGGAATTGTGCTAATATGACTTCAATCCCCATTTTTCTAATGACTTTTGCCCAATTCTTTTTACCTGGTACTTCGTAAGCATCCTGTTGTTCATAGGACAATTTATCTTCTGGCTTCAGGAGGCATTTTCCTAAATCCACAGCAATAGTTGCTAAGGCCCTTTCTCTAACCTTTCCCAGTCACATCTGTAAAATCTGAGTCAGCAATCCTGTAGACTGATAGTTAAGGGAATATAATTTTTTGCAACCTGTAAATGGTTAGTGAAAAAGTTATCTTGTTACCACACCTGCAGGGGGAAGTGCTTTTCTAAAGCCAGAATAGAGCTTGCCTTTTGCCTTCTAGAAAGAGAAATCATCAACCATATATACAAATACACACACACACACACACACACACACACACACAGACACACACACACATCTATATATAGAGAGAGGTGTATAATATATGTGATGTACTTTTTAATATATATGTGTGTTCCTATTTGCTTCCTCCCCTAGAATTATGGAGTTACTGCCAAAGCCAAAAATGTGAAATATTTGCGTCAAAAATTTTATCACAGCAACTCTTCCTTTGAGATTTTCAGAGAATTGAATATATTTTATAGATATTTCCAGACATAGAACACAAATACTGCTGTCAAGAAAATTCCCCATAAGAATGATGCAGCAAAGATGTTACTGTCAGAAAAACAATGAATTTTTCAATGATAATAATTTCTGTAATACATTCCTGTAGCATAGGAATAACACTACATAAATATTCTTAATCGAACAACTCGAGAAGACATGCATAAACTGTATTTATAGGTTTAAAAATTATACTACATGAAATCCTAAAAATATTCCTTTTGATTTTTTATTTATTTATTTATTTTTTGATTTTTTAAATCCATGGATTCTCACTGCTACAAAGAAAGAATAAATTGACAAGGGGAAGACGGAAAGACACACAACCAGGGACAGGGACTTTTAGACAAAACCCAAGTGTACTATATCATCACAAAATGTTTTTAAATATGAGAGAAATTATAATTTTCCTTATACCAAAAACTTATTTACCTAGTCTCAACAGCACAAGAGCCATAAAAGAAATTCCTATAGGGAAAAAAAATTATAAGCCACTGTATAAGAAGACACTAAAAACAAATGATGTTCTTATTTAGAAGATGGAGCCTGAGAAATGATGATTCCAACTTAGAGTAAAACATACTTATTAAATACATAGAATATGGTAAGTATAGTTATTCAAAAAAAATTGATTGTGATATCCAGCCTTCCAAGATTGCCCACATAATCACTGCCTCCTGGTCCTCCTCAGATCCATGACCTTAGGTAATCTTCTCCCATGTTGAATCATTGCTAGCTTGTGTGATTAAAAAGAATACTGCAGAAAGAAAAGATATCACCATTTCTGCCTTATTCTGTCTCAGATTACTAGCTATGGGGGATGTCATTTTCCATGTCATGAGGTTATTGTTGAAAGTCCCAAGTGGGAAGGAACTAAGTTGCACCACGGGTTATCAGGACCAACTTGCCAGCATGTGAGTAAATTCCTTTGGAAGCAAATCCTCCAGCCTCCATCAAGCTTTTCGATGGATGTAGCCCTACTTCCATTTTTATTGCAACCTCACAAGAGACCTCAAGATAGAATCACCCAGCCAAACTGCTTTGGAATTTCTGACCCACAGAAACTGTAAGATAATAAATGTTTATTGTTTAAAGTGAACGTTTTGGAGTCATTTATTACACAGCAACAGATAACTAATACAATGGCCTCCTCAACCTGATAGGTAGATGTCCTAACATGACATTTACATCTTGGTGAGATTGAAAGGAATATATCCTTTGCTTTCCAAGTTAATAAACTCAATTTTATCAGGTCACCCAGAAGTGATGAGTCTCTAGGAAGTCAATCATTCCCACTAGATGTCAAACTCAGAACTGCATTACTCTTAACCCAAAAAGTCAATTTATTAATTTAAAATGGGAAGTAGACCCGCCATTGCTCAGAATGTTAAGTACTTTCAAGAGACTAAGTTAATAACTAGGAAAAAAAATATATGGTCAACTGTGATTCTTTTAAGTAGGAAAAAAAAAAGAGACTGAGTTAAAATCCAACCATAGTTTCATGAGAGTAGAATTAGATGGCATGTCACTAGATATTCTTACAGAATATGTCCACAAAACATTGGGAGCTAAATTTAAAAATCTTTCTCCTTTCTAGGAATATTTCTGCCAAAAGAACTAGTCACTAGAACAAGAGCACACTCTTCTTAGGACATGCTGCATAGACTGAAAAATTCTTTGCCATTCAACTCCTCTGTTCTAATGTTTATGGTATCAAGAAAAGTTTTAGTCATTAAAATTTTATCTCAAGCCAAATGTTACAGTTAATCAGCATGCAATTTAATTTACAAATTCTTCCCTGTGAAATATTAGGTCAAATCCTTATATGTCAGCTATTTGCCAAATCTTACAGTAATAACCCCACAAATAATTGATTCTTCAGGTTTATACTAATTTTTTCAACTTTAAAGAGGAACACTCCTACTGACACAAAATTCTGGGAATATAAGCTCTCAGGATATTTCAAATTTCTGCAGACTCCCTGGTAATCACTGACTTCATCAAATTGTAACAAGATTATCCAGAGGCCACACTTTTAAGAGAGTCACAAGGAAGTGATGCTTTCTGTAGCTACTGACTTGTAGGAATCCATTTGCACACTGCTGATAGACATACCTGAGACTGGACAATTTACAAAAGAAAGAGGTTTAATGGACTTACAGTTACGCATGGCTGAGGAGGCCTCACAATCATGGCGGAATGTAAAAGCCACATCTCACATGGTAGCAGATGAGAGAAGAGAGCTTGTTCAGGGAAATGCCCTTTTTAAAACCATCAGGTCTCATGAGACTCATTCACTATCATGAGCAGCAAAGGAAATACCCACCCCTGTGATTCAATCACATTCCACCTGGTTCCTCCCACAACACATGGGTATTGTGGGAGTTACACTTCCAGATGAGATTTGGGTGGGGACAAAGCCAGACCATATCATTCTGTCCCCGGCCCCTGCCAAATCTCATGTCCTCAAGTTGCAAAACCAATCATGCATTCCCAACAGTCTGCCAAAGTCTTCACTCATTTTTCAGCATTAATTCAGAAGTCCACAGTCCAACATCTCATCTGAGACAAGGCAAGTCCCTTTTGCCTATGAGCCTGTAAAGTCAAAAGCAAGTTAGTTACTTCCTAGATACAACAGGGGTACAGGCATTAGGTAAATATAGCCATTCCAAATGGGAGAAATTGGCCAAAACAAAGGGGCTACAGGCCTCATGGAAGTCCAAAATTCAGCAGAACAGTCAAATTTTAAAATTCCAAAATTATCTCCTTTGACTCCATGTCTCACATCCAGGCTACAGTGATACAAGAGGTGGGTTCCCATGGTCTTGGGCAGCTCTGATCCTGTGGCTCAGCAGGGTACAGCCTCCCTCCTGGCTGCTTTCACAGGCTGGTGTTGAGTGTCTGCAGCTTTTCCAGACACACAGTGCAAGCTGTAGGTGAATTCATTCTGGGGTCTGGAGGACAGTGGCCCTCTTCTCACAGCTCCACTAGGTGATGTCACAGTAGGGACTTTGCGTGGGCACTCCAACCCCACATTTCTCTTCTGTACTGCCCTATCAGAGTTTCTTCATGAAAGCCTGCCACTGCAGCAAACTTCTCCCTAGGCATCCAGACATTTCCATACCTCTTCTGAAATCTAGGCAGAAGTTCCCAAAGCCCAGTTCTTGATTTCTGTGCACTCACAGGCTCAACACCACATGGAAGCTACTAAGGCTTGGGGCTTGCACCCTCTGAAGCCATGGCCTGAGCTCTATGTTGGCCCCTTTCAGCCAAGGCTGGAGTGGCTGGGACACAGGGCAACAAGTCCTAGGCTGCACACAGCACGGGACCAAAGGTCCAGCCCATAAACCACTCTTTCTTTCTAGGCCTCCTGGCCTGTGATGGGAGGGGCTGCCACAAACATCTCTAAAATGCCCTGGAGACATTTTTTCCATTGTCTTGAGGGTTAACATTCAGCTCCTCATTACTTATGCAAATTTCTGCCGCCAGCCTGAATTTCACCTCAGAAAACGGGATTTTCTTTTCCATCACATTGTCAGGCTGCAAATTTTCCAAACTTGTATGCTCTGTTTCTGTTTTAAAACGGAATGCCTTAAACAGAACCCAAGTCACCTCTTGAATGCTTTGCTACTTAGAAATTTTTTCCACCGGATACCCTAAATAACTGCTCTCACATTCAAAGTTCCACAAATCTCTAGGGCAGGAGCTAAATGACACCAGTCTCTTTGCTAAAACACAGTAAGAGTCACCTTTGATCTAATTCCCAACAAGTTCCTCATCTCCATCTGAGACCACATCAGCCTGGATTTCATTGTCCTTATTATTATCAGCATTTTGATCAAAGCCATTCAACAAATCTCTAGAGAGTTCCAAACTTTCCCACATTTTTCCGTCTTTTTCCGGATCCTCCAAACTGTTCCAGCCTCTGCCTGTTATCCAGATCCAAAGTCACTTCAATATTTTCAGGTATCTTTTCAGCAGTGTCCCGCTCTACTGGTACCAATTTACCATATTGGTCCATTTCACATTGCTGATAAAGACATACCTAAGACTGGGCAATTGACAAAAGAAAAAAGCTTAATGGACTTCCACATGGCTGGGAGGCCCCACAATCATGGCAGAAGGTGAAAGCCACGTCTCACATGGTGGCAGACAAGAGAAGAGAGCTTGTGCAGGGAAACACCCTTTTTAAAACCATCAGATCTCATGAGACTCATTACTATCATGAGAAAAGCACAGGAAAGATCCACCCCCATAATTCAGTCACCTCCCTCCGGGTTTTTCCCACGACACGTAGAAATTATAGGAGTTACAATTCAAGATGAGATTTGGGTGGAGACACAGCCAAACTATATCATGACTCTTTCTGAAGGTGTGTCCACATCAGTGAAGCCTGCAAGCACAGTAGTTTCCAGAGGTGTTTAAATTAATCAAAATAGAGCTGTAACAGTTATTAATGGACTGTAAGAAACACTGAAATACATCCCTAAGTTTTCAGAGAGCGCATTGATAGATACTCTTCCTAAAACACTTCTTCACTCTACTTCAGAAACAGCCTACGGATCTGTCTGTCATTCCAGTATGTTTCTGTGTTGAAGGTGCTGCTGGAACAAAGCCCTCCATTTTTCTACCCCTCTGAATGCTTCTCCTCCATATAAATGTAAATTCACACTTGGGTATTTCCAATCAGGAAAGTTTCTATGCCTTTGCTTTTCACTTTTTTCCTACTCCTACTCCTCCTCCCCCAATTCTTATCTCAGCTGTTTTTTCCTCCAGAGAGCTAATTCATTTACTGTCTGATAACCTGTTTAATGTGTTAACCTGTCTAGACATATTTCAGGCTTCAGAAGCTTCTAATAAGGTCATGAGTTTTAAACTTCAATATGTATAAGACTCATTCAGAGCTTATTTAAAGGCTGGGAATGGTGGCTCATGCCTGTAATCCCAGCACTTTGAGAGGCCAAAGCAGGCAGATCATTTGAGGTCAGGAGTTTGAGACCAGCCTGGCCAACATGGTGAAACCCCATCTCTATTAAGAATATAAAAATTAGCTGGGTGTGGTGATGCATGCCAGTAATCCCAGCTACTCATGAGGCTGAGGCAGGAGAATCACTTGAACCCAGGAGACAGAGGTTGCACTGAGCCAAGATGGCACCACTGCACTCCAGCCTGGGCAACAGAGTGAGACTCTGTCTCAAAAAAAAAAAAAAGAGATTATTTAAAATGCTATTCCCTGGTTTCACTCCTACATATTTTTAGTCCATAAATCTAAGGTAGGGCCCAGAAACCCGCATTTATAACAAACAACCTCCCACCCCCATTCCCCATGTTGCTTATAGAAACGATCCAAAAACCACTCATTGAGAAAATGCAACAAAGGAAGATAATTTAGAACTAAGGGAGTCTAGGTTATCAGAAACTACTAGCAACTATAGTTCCCTACTTCTATCTTCAACCTGTTTCTTACAACTATACTTGCAATTACAGGTTTTCATTTGCCAAACAGCTGCATAATCCTGTTGGTCATCCTGCAAATCCAGATACAAAACAGTCCACCTTTTCAACAGGCATATAAATTGCATCTTGGTTCAGATGGCTTTCATTTTAAGGTCAGATTTTTATTCTCAAGTTCTGAGAGTTATTCTAGTGGCATAATTGATCTAAATGCCATGATTCCTGACTTGAGGTTTTTACCTATTCTGTCCTTTCAGTATTGCCTTCCCACCAGGATTTCCAAGCTCGATAAGGTATCCTTCTCTGAGACCACAGACCTCACTCACTGACCCATTCTGCTGACCCAGAGCCTTGAGGATGACCCTCCTGAGTCACTGTTTTTCCTGGGGTGGTTAAGGGACCACTTATATCTTAAAATCTGAGAATTTGGGAATGAAACCATGAAACACACATGTTTAATGCGTTCCCCAGGCATACTTGATATAAAAATCATTAGTGTTGAGGAGTTTCTCAAAATTGCCTAATGATATAAGTCACCTGGACACTGGGTAGAAAATATAGTTTCCCAGAAGTCATTGTCTGACTAATATGAATGGGGAGGGATTGGCTTTATTTTTGGCAAGTGCTCCAAGTAATTCTAATAATTGGGCAGTTTTGGAAACTCTGGCATAAAGTATCAATATAAGGCTTTAACATAAAGACATCTTTCTAAGTTCAGTTTTATACTAGATTGAACATTAAAGCTAGGAGAATGAAGATAGACAGTATTAGGGAAGTAATCCTCAGAAGATAACAAGTAGCTTACTAAGAAGTCTTGCCCTTACATTTTATCTTTCACATGGAAATATCTTAAGTAGTAATGAAGGAATTTTTTTAAGTGGGTCCTTATAACAAGAGTGAATTCAGTGCCCTTTTAAAACATGAATCATTCCATTCTTTAAATCTTGTTTCAAATTTAGCCCTAAAAATAGCATTTAAATGGGAAAACTTAGGGTATATAAATATAAAAATAAGCTATTCATTTTTTAAACAGTATTCTAGGCCGGGCACGATAGCCCACACCTATAATTGCAGCACTTTGGGAGGCCGAGGCAGGTGGATCACCTGAGATCAGGAGTTCAAGACCAGCCTGGCCAACATTGTGAAACCCCGTCTCTACTAAAAATACAAAAATTAGCTGGGCATGGTGGTAGCTGCCTAGAATCCCAGCTACTTGGGAGGCTGAGGCAGGAGAATCATTTGAAACCGGAGGTGGAGGTTACAGTGAGCTGAGATCATGCCATTGCACTCCAGCCTGGGCAACAAGAGCAAAATTCTGTATCAAAAAAAAAAAAAAAAAAAAGAAAGCAAAGAAAAAGAACACTTTTCTAGATACATAATTACTACTGGAGTTTACTTTTAAATATTCTGAGTTAAATACTGGTGGCAACGGTTTTGCTCATAATTCCAATTCCAATAAACCTGTCCTAAATCTTAGAATATCTTTGGAACTTATTTTTAGTAGTACAAATTATTGAACCCTAAAATAAACAGAGAGAATGGGAGGAAGGGTCTAAATTTTGGATTAATAATACCTCTTACCCAGTGTCTTTCCTTTTATAAATTGCCCACCAATAATAAAATTACAAGAAGTTCTAATATCATGGATTGCATCCATCTCATTAGAAAATGCTTAAAATATTGAAGAATACAGCTAGAAGATGGAAGTGTTACATGTTACGTGGTCTCCAGTCTGTGCACCTAACTGTATAGAATTGGTCTTTTTGGTAGTGTCATTCTTGGAAAGATAACTTGAATAACTACTGATTTTTATAGTCTTAATCTGAACAGCAAGGGTAATGAAAAAAAGCACTTGGTTTAGGAGACATAAGACCCTGAGTACAAATCTTGGGTGTCATGTATCGGCCATATGACCCTGGGTAAATGATATAATATTTCTGCACTTCAGTCGCCTCAACCATGGATTTAACGGTGATCTGGCTGCAACATCTGTCACCCCATAGATCGTCAGGGTTGATTTGGCTGATTTGGCTGGCTACGCGGGTGTCCCCTTGCTCCCTCACTGCTCCACGGGTGTTCCAACCGAAGCTGCACACTCAGTCGAAGAGGACAATCATCCCCGATAGAGAACTGGTCTTCGGTCGAGGGTATACAAGTAGCTGCACTCCCTTGCTAGAACCTCCAAACAAGCTTTCAGTTGCCTCAACCGGAAGAAAAAAATAAAAAACTCTTGCCTATTTCTACCATAAAAGTTGTTCTGAGATAATGTTTTTAAAATGAGAAATAAATTATTTATGAAAATCTGCATTAACAACTGTTAAACAAACACATTATTTTTCAACTCTGCTTTATTTAATAGTATAATTTGTTGTTGTTGTTGTTATATGGATGAGAGGTTTCTATGTTGCCCAGGCTGGCCTCGAACACCTAGCCTCGCCTCCTTATGTGCCAGGACAACAGGCCTAAACCACTGCAGCTCCCTTAATAGTACAATTTTATAAAACACAAACATATTTCTTTACAGGACATTTTTACCCTTTCTCCCTTAGTTCTATTGCACCAATCAAAGCTTTTTCACCAATATGACTGCCAAGTTCAGAGACCTTTAGCCTCATCTGATCTTTGATATACCCAAACGAATGCAAACTATTGGTGCAGGGAATGGGAAGGATCGGGATGCATAGAACCCTTGGGCTGACCAAGCACCTGAAACACTCTCCATGTAAAGCATATGGCCAGCCTTGGGCCCAGAGTATTGCCGCTACATCCTCTTCTCACTTGCTGTACCGGCTTCCTATTGCTGCTGTAACAAATTGCCACAAACCAAGTGACTTAAAACAATACCAACTTATCCTATTACAGTTCTAGAGGTTAGAGGTTCTAAATGAGATTTACTGAGTGTCATAAATGATCAAGGTGTATGCCCAGCTGTGTTGCCTCTGGTAGCTCTAGAAGAAAATCTGTTTCCTTACATTTTCCAGCTTCTAGAAGCCACCTGCATTTCTTAGCTCATGGTCCATTCCTCATCTTCAAAGCCAGTAGCATAGCATTTTTAAATCTCTCTCTCTGGGGAGCCATTATTCTGTCTACACTTGCTCTACCTACTCTATCATCTATGGATGTCTCCACTGCAAAGTGTGATCCCGTCTGCCCAGATTCTCCCTATATTCCTCCCAATGAGAAAAAGAATAACCTTTTGTTTTAAAGGTTGCTAATGCTACTCCCTAGGAGGAGTTAACAGGGGCAACAAAATTACTAAATGAGGGGCACTATAAAGAGCTGGTGTTGGGGGCATTGGGAAGAAGAGCTGGGAAATCTTACAAAGTTGAAGACAGATGACAGTGGATGAGAGCTGAGACTTTAGCATTGACAGTACCTAAGTCAGAGTCCCACATACCAGCTTGTGAATTAACAACATCTCAACTGGTTCACGTTGGTTATTAACATAGTCTGATTGCAGATGTGTTTCCGTATGTATTAGTCTCACTTGGAAGAAGACAAGTAGACAGTTTTATCTTGAGGATTGAAAAGGGATAACAAGAATGTGTGGCAAGGACCTAAACATCCTGGTTGAGGCATGAAGCCTGGATGCCTGAACAGTTACTTAAACTCTCAGTGCATGTAAAGCATTTACAAGAGTACCTAGCATGTAGGACAAGCTATAAGAGTGTTGACTTTCCTGAAATGGTTATGATGGATAATTTTAGTGTGTCAACTTGACTGGGCTAAGAGATGCCCAGATAGCTAGTAAAACAATATTTCTGTGTATGTCTGTGAAGCTGTTTCCAGAAGAGACTAGCATTTGAATCAATAGATGGAGTAAAGATCCACCCTCACCAAGGGATTGTGTAGGCATCAGCCAATCCATTGAGGGCCTAAATAGAACAAAAAGGCAGAGGAAGGGCAAATTCTCTATCTCTCTCCCCCTACCCTGGCCCCCTCTTGATCAGGAAAACCCATCTTTTCTTGCCCTCAGGCAAAAGATCTCCTGGTTCTCAGGTCCTTGGACTCTATATCTTATACCAATACAACCCCCATTCCTTCTCTTAGCCTCCCACCTCCGTTCTTGGGCCTTCAGACTCTAACTGGGAATTTGCAGACAACATATCATGGGACTACTTAGCCTTCATAATTTCCTGAGCATGATCCAATCCCATAATAAAAAATAAAATTCAGCCCAAGTGCGGTGGCTCACACCTGTAATCCCAGCACTTTGGAAGGCTGAGGTGGGCGGATCACTGAGGTCAGGAGTTCAAGACCAGCCTGGCCAACGTAGTAAAACCCCATCTCTGCTAAAAGTACAAAAAATTAGCCAGGTATGGTGGTGGGCACCTGTAGTCCCAGCTACTCAGGAGGCTGAGGCAGGAAAGTCACTTGAACCTGAAAGACGAAAGTCAAAATGAGCTCAGATAGTGCCACTGCACTCCAGCCTGGGCAAAAGCAAGACTCTGCCTCAACAATTAATTAATTAAGTAATTAAATGTAATAAAATTTTAGAGTTCCCCAAAGAAACAGAACCAACAGGATATATATATTGGTTATACTGGATATAGATATGTATACATATTGGTTATACAGGATATATGTGTGTGTGTGTGTGTGTGTGTGTGTGTGTGTGTTGTATTCTATTGGTTCTGTTTCTTTGGAGAACGCTGACTAATACAATGGTCTAAAAGACAGCTAGGCCTAATTCTGCTAACATATAAACAAAGAATGGGGGAAAAATGCAATGTGGATTACAGTGAAAATAATAGCTAAATTTCAGTGCCAAGTGCCAGGTATTTTTCTGGACAATTCGTATTATCTCATCTGAACCTTACATCCTCACAGTAGCCCTATAAAGTGGTGCTATTATAATTCCTATTTAAGTGTGAGGTTTTTATTATCCTCATCTTTCCTATCTCCACACCCCGGACAATGTTGTCTCTGACCTCCCTGCCGGAGCTCACCCCCTCTCGCCTCCTCTTCCACTCACCATGCACACTATCAAATTATCTTTTAGGTATTTCTCTCCCCCATTACACTGTGAGATCTTGAGAGCCAGGGCCATTTCTTCTTAACAGTTATATTTCAGCCCCTTATTTAGTAATTGGCACACAACACATGTCCAACCAAGGAAGAAAACATAAAAGATTAGACAAAGGAAATCATTAGAGAAGAACACAAAACATACAAAAATTTATGACATGGGACTATCCATATCACAAGTTGGAACTAACTTAAATGTTCAGCAATAGCAATTGGTTAAATGCGGTTAAATGCATTTCATTTCATCCATAATTTCTAGTCCATATTTTTCAAGATATTTAAAGTCGTGGAAGAGTGCAATTTTAAACAAGCAGGACACAAAATTGTACAGATAATATTATAGCAATTGTGTTTTGAAAATAGCCATATGAACAGAAAATATAAGTAAAAATACTAAAATATCACTAGCAGTTTTATGTGGATGGGTATTTGTGAGCAATTTTTATTTTCTTCTAGAACTCTTCTGGTTTTCAAATTTTCTATTAAAAAACATTATTTTTGTAAGTATTTTTATACAATACACATTCATTTTAGAAAATTTACACAAACAAATATAAAATCTTACATTACATGTAATCCCATGATCAATAAACAGTGATTGGTTGACTAATTGAGCAATAGATAGATAATGTATGTAAGGTTTTACTGAAAGGGACAAACATGGTAGCACACAATCAGGGAACAGCTTTTTTTTTCCATGCCACCTCCTTCAAACTGGTTCTGACAGCTCTCCTTTCACCTCCCTTGGTATGTCCTGAGTGGGTCCCATGTTTTACTAGTCATTTACTGGCTACAGAACATTTTATCCTTTCCCCCATCTCAGAACTTATACAAGGATTGAAGTCCTGTGATGGTGTGGAACTGGAGGGAGGAGAATGTGGCTCTTCTTTCACATGCCTTGCTCCACCTCCTCCTACTTCTTCTGGCTCTGACAAGAGGATTGGATCCAACAAGCAGGAGGGATAAGAAGAAATGGCCTTTTTACTTAGTTGATGCCCTTGTAAAAAGCACCAACTGTCATGGCAGATGATCAAATTCCAGTTCTCTCTTGGGGGAGAAGAGCATTATTTTCAACCTGTTTTGGAAACACTTCCCACCTCTATGGGCACTCCACCTGTATCTTGATACTAAAAATACTTTCTATGATACAAGCACTCCCTGCCACTATCTGCCACCTGACAGTTCATCCACAGCCTCTTTTTGCTGGAGGCCCTTTCTAGGGCAAGTAGCCCACTTGGGTAAGACACTTTCAAGACCCTTAACACCCTCCTCAGTGGCTATGTGGCTCATGGAATTTACATATCTTTTCTCCCACCCATCCTGACTGCTGCCGTCTCACAAACAGCCTCCCAAAGCCAAGATTTTCCAAGCAAGAGGCAGTCAAAAGTTTTGATCTTCCTTACATTTGACCTGAAGTTCTGGGCACAGGTATCCAGTTCTCTTGTAAAATGTCTCCTGCGTCACACCTATGCACCTTTGCAGCCCTCTGTAATAAATGTCCAGGCTTGACTTAAATAAGCAGCTGGGGTTATTAAAGGGCTATTTTGGCCCACTATATCATAGCAAGTCCTCTGGGATGTGCTTACACCTCTTTTGAAAATTAGTGCGTACTAATTGTCCATTGTCCTCAGCTTTGATGAGTTAGTCAGAATTCCATGACAACAGAAAAGTCTCATTTAACATCTGTTGTGTCATATATTATACTTTTACAAAACTGGGACTATATGTAAATATTGATAAGCATTATGCCTCAAAATGTATTGCTTGTCCATTATGCCCCTGGTATTAAGGGAAATAAAAATATGAATATGATAAAAAAAATCCTGTCTTTTAAAAAGCCTACAATCAAGCAGGGAAGATACGACATATGAACAAATAACTGTAATAAAAAGCATTATAAATGCCATAAATGAAAAAAAAAAACATTTTCAGTGATAAAGAAGGGGGAGGGTTACTTCTAGTGTGGAGTGATTATTTGTTAGGAGGGGTTAAATATTCAGCCAAATGCTAAAGAATTGGTAAGATCTGGAGGTGTACAGTATAAAATGGAGGTGGGGGAACACATATACCAAGGACAGGAAACAGAATGAATAAAAGCACAGAGACTAAAAACATAACATTTTTTAAGAGAATATTAAATAGCCCAATTTTTTAGGAATACAATATTCCTCAAAAAGTTTGACATTTTTACAATAATAACAATTAAGGCAGCCTAGATTCCTGGTCATGTATTGACACATTATTAGGGCACTATGAAAAATTATGGGGGACTATGTCATGAGCGGTATCTAGAGAATTTGGACTGTTAATTTAGCAGTGAGGAAGCACTGAAGAATTATAAATTATAAAGAAACACCAGGCTATGCAAGGGCCAAAGGCAAGAAGGAAAGTATCTAGAAGGCATGTGCAATAATTGCTGCCTGAACTAGGACGGTGGCAGCAGAAATGCAAAGAGCATGCCAATTCAGATGACAATCCAAAACCTTTTGAGCATTCAGTCCATCAGTCATCCTGATAACACACCGATAAAGTCTTGCTGGAGAGGCTTTGGGTTGACTGTTCACTAGTGATGAAGGATTTGCACTGAGGATACAAATTCCCACTTCTTATCCCCTTCAAGGCCCAGGTAATGTATTTTCAAAAAGCCGGTCTAGTGTTAAGGGGCCAGGCTGAAGTCACAGAAAAAAGCAAAGTTAACTAGCTAGTAAGGGACTCTAACTCACCAATAGAAACAAAGGGTCACAGGTACATTTCAGGAGGTTTAAATGGCTCAACAGAGGAAAGGGATAGCAAGTTCCTAGCATCTTCTTGAACCTGCCAATAATAGCAAAACATCATAATGCTCAGGGTAAAATTATGTGTATTAATTAAGAAATAACGATAAATGCTACCTGGGGATTGTTAATATTTAGACGTACAGTGTTAATTTAAAGTGCTATTCAGAACTCAATTTCTATACTAGGTACCTCAGCAATGTCCCAATCCAAGACTAAGAATTCTTAATATTTTAGGTTGCCTTTACTGTTATAAAAATACAAAATGCAATGGCTACTAAGACTTTGTAGTACCCAGGACCTGATCCAGCACCCTGTAGCTACTTTAATGTTTTACAAATTTCACTTTGATGTCAGATATAATTAGTGAATAAATGTCTCAAGAGTGGGTCAAAGGGGAAATAATAAAAAGGGAAGACATTTTCATTGGCAAATGAAGGTCATCTTTATAGAAACAGAAACACCAATTGTGCATTACCAGCAGAAAAAGCCATGTTTCTTTAATGGTGCTGTACTGCCCTCTAGAGGCAAGCCTATGACATGCAGCTCTAGCTAAAACCAAACTGAAAATCTAAAATAAATCCAAGCACAATTCAGGTAAAATGGAAAACATAGAAAATTCTAGACTAATATCTTCAAAGAACTCCTACCTCAACAGGAAATAAAAATCGCTTCTAAGTAAAATAGTAAGGTAAGGATGTTTTGAAGTAAAAGATATGCATTTTCCCAGAAATCTGAAATATGAGAGTAAATAAATTAACTATGGAACTTACAGCAGTTTAAAGATCAAGCTATAGGCCAGGCACAGAGGCTCACGCGTGTAATCCCAGCACTTTGGGAGGCCAAGGTGGGCAGATCACCTAAGTTCAGGAGTTCAAGACCAGCCTGACCAACATGGTGAAACCTTGTCTGTGCTAAAAATACAAAAATTAGCCAGGCATGGTGGCAGGCGCCTGTAATCCTAGCTACTTGGGAGGCTGAGGCAGGAGAATCGCTTGAACCCTGAAGGCGGAGGTTGCAGTGAGACGAGATTGCACTCCAGCCTGGGCAACAGAGCGAGACTCCGTCTCAAAAAAAAAAAAAAAAATCAAGCTATAAATAGATTTTTTAAAATTCGGACTGGAGACAATAAAAGGAAAAGTTTACTTGGAAAACAACAGCAATTAATGACTTGAATAGCAAAGGATGGTCCAGAAGTTTTACAGAGACAATTATGTTTACACTATAACAAGTAGCTAGATTAGTCAAATTATGAATCATTTGCACTTTAAAACACTGTTTGTAAAAATGACCATTAATAGTGTTTCATTTTAACCTGAAACAATATTATATATAATACTACAACCAGGCCTCCTAATCAGCCCTTCAGAAAAGACTGCATCTAAATACTAATATTAATTGCCAGAAGATGAAAGCCCATGACCCTCCCTATGGTCAGACTTCTGAGCTTTCGGCTCCACTCACCTAAACCAACTCCTGTGTCAGAAGTGACAGAAGGTTTAGGGACACAGAAAGAAAGAGAGTATCAACTAGATGTCATTTGAGGTCACTCTGATCTCTGAAATGTATACGAACTCTTTTCGACTCTTATCCCAGGGTCCACGGGGAAAGCTACTGCCTCTTAGGATTCCTGAGAATTCCTGGAGGCTCATAATCTCATAACTGCCTTGCACTCGATTTCCTAACTCACTCAATTCTTAGCTCTCCAGTCACTGCATGATATGAAACTATCTCTTTTTTTTACTTTGTTCAAAATACAGCCAGCACAAGGATGAGGGAGAGTCATATTTAATCAAAGGTCTGGGAGACAAAGAACCACAGAGCTAATAAACTAACATTGATAGTAGATAACCCTGTTCTTTAAAGCCTAACATGAGAAAATGTGTCTGTTACCACAGGGCAGAAGAAGCTCCAGTCAGTAGTAGTTTTAATTAAACAATTTTACTTCTGATTAAGAGTCAATTAACTCATTCCTTCTTGGCCCAAGGGCATGTTAACAACCACCTTCAACTATGTCTTCCAATTCCTTTATATGATATATTGAAAAAACATTATATTTGTATAGTGTCATATTTTTTTCAACATGTTATTGTAGTCCAATGAAGTGATTAAAAAGAAAAATCAAAAAAAAAAAAACCACACAGTTAATCAGAAACTCGCAAACTGTTAAAAGGCATGCAAAGTACTATGGTTGTTAGTCATGCAACGCCAAACACATCCTAGAGTCATTTTCTTCTGGACATTTTATACCTTCTTACACTCTACTTAACTTTGACATTGCTGTCTTTCTGCTTACATAACCTCTCAGCCAACACTAAACTGCAGAACAGGGAGCACAGCAGGCATGAGAAAAAAAAGTTTCCGTGGTAAAAGACGACATGTTAAACATGAATTTGCTAAGATTGAGAAAGTAAAGTTGATTTATTTTACTGTAACAGATATGGAGTGAATAAAAAAAAAAATCTTGTTGTCTCCTTCAGATGTCATACATATGATCAGATTTTCTGTTCAGAGCTGTGTACCTGTGGTAAATCCCAACATAAAGAGTTTTATGGATATTAGGCCAGGCATGGTGGCTCATGCCTATAATCTCAGCGCTTTGAAAGACTGAGGCAGAAGGATAACTTGAGCCCAGAGTTCAAGACCAGCCTGGGCAACCTAGTGAGACCCCAGCTCTACAAAACATAAAAACTTAGCCTGATATTGTGGCACATGCTATTTGAGAGGCTGGAGCAGGGGGTGTCATTTGAGTCCAGGAGATTGAGGATGCAATGAGCTATGATCCACCACTGTACTCCAGCCTGGGTGACACAGCAAGGCCCTGTGTCAAAAAGCAAAAAACAAAACAAAACAAAAAACAAGGTTGCATGGGGGATTCCACTGTTTATGATAGCTTCAGGTTCAAATTGGGTCCTTTTTATTATTATTCCTCTTTTTTCTTTCCTTTTTTGGTTAAGTACAACTTACCTGGTACTTGTATTACTTAGTTTCAGCTTTATCTCATGGTATCTATTTTTACCACACAAAAATAATCTTCAGATGGGAGGCAGAACAAGGTCTTTTGTATTCCAGGAAGCTCCATGCCTGGACTTGTCTTCACAGAACCCACATGCAGGGTCCTCATGACCTCTAATTAACATCTTACCTTCAGCTCCCGTGGCTACCTTGTGTTTTTCCCTTTACTCAAGCACGTTGGCCTTCACCTTTTAGATCATCAGACAGTGAAGGCTTCCAAGAGATACCACCTTCGTTGTTTTTCATGTCCTGGAAAGCAGCATCACCTTTGCTCATGTCAGGCCATCTCCTATAGCTCACATTCTCACAAACATGCTGATTTTGAGACAAAGATTTTGAAGTATTCATTGTGAATAATGACTTTCATTTTGTAACTGTCACACTGAACAAGAAGGACTCTTGGACTATAATCAGGAAGTAACTTTACTCTTTAAGCACTAGTCCTTGAAATACAATCTGTGAAGCTAGATCAACCTCCCTCTCCAGTCAAAAATTAAGGCAGGCTTCACACCATTCCTATCTTTTGAATAATACCAAGAGTTCTTCCCTGTAGCAAATGCCTCTGAAACCTGGGTCACATTCCCTGAGCCTATCCCTGACTTTCTTTTTTGTGTGTTTTCCAAGTTTTGGTACCAGGATGATGCTAGCTTCATAAAAGGAGTCAAGGAGGAGTCCCTCCTACTCAATTTTTGGAATAGTTTCAATAGAATTGGTATTAGCTCTTCTTTGTGTGTCTGGTGGAATTCAGCTGTGAATCCATGTGGTCTGGGGCTTTTTCTTTTTTCTTTTTCCTTTTTTATTTTTTTGGTTGTTAGGGTTTTTGTTACTGCTTTCATTTTGGAACTCAGCACTGGTCTGTTGAGAGTTTCAATTTCTTCCTGATTCAATCTTGGGAGACTGTAAGTTTCCAGGAATTTATTCATCTCCTCTAGATTTTCTAATGTGTGTGCATAGAGGTGTTCATAATAGTCTCTGAGGCTCTTTTGTAGGATCAATTATAATGTCATCTTTGTCATTTCTCGTTGGGGTCACCACCTGAGGGGGGTCTGTCCTGCAGACCCTGACTCAACAATGGATAAATAACATACACTCAAACACAGAATATGGTGAATGAGTGGGCTGGGGTGTCTGGGCCACTCACAGACACTTGAAGAGAGTGCTGTCAATAGTTAGCAACCGCCAGCCCCAACCAGCCAGCGAGACTCGCATCTATTCAGTAAGGATTAATTGACAAAGGCTTGAGTCAACACCATTAGCATAGAGAGATTAAAGGACAGGTTCCAAGGCCTAAGCAAACACCATTAGTGGGTAATATCCTTGGTCAACCTCCCTGCAAAAGAGTCAGCCAGAATGATCAAAGGTTAGTTTATAGGACAACATGAGTAAACAAATTATTCGGCTAAATTCCCCCACATTTCCCAGCTATATGCTTTTCTTAGCAACTAAAGGTAAAGGGGATAAGGCTGCCTTCAGCCAAAACTTCTACTGAAACCATGCAAATTTCTCAGCTTTCCAAGAAGGTTTGTGACCATATTCTATAACTTTCTCTAATGTTTTTTTTCCTTAATATTTTTGCCAACACCCTGACTGAACTCCCACAATTTCTGATTGTGCTTATTTGAATCTTTTGTTTCTTTGTTAATCTATCTAGTGGTATATTGATCTTGTTTATCCTTTCAAAGAACCACCTTTTGGTTTCATTAATTTTTTTGTATAATATGTATATTTGGATCTAAATTTTGTTCAGCTCTGCCATAATTTTAGTTATATCTTTTCCTCTGCTAGCTTTGGGGTTACTTTGTTCTTGTTTTTCTAGTTCCTGTAGGTGTGATATTAGATTGTTAATTTTCTAACTTTTTAAGGTAGGTGTTTTGCACTGTAAATTTTACTCTTATTACTGCTTTGCTGCATCTCAGGTATCTTGGTATGTTGTGTCACTATTTTTATTTACTTCAAAGCATTTCTTGATTTCTGCCTTAATTTTGTCATGTACCCAAAAGTCATTCAGGAGCAAGTTGTTTAATTTCCATGTAATTGTGCAGTTTTGAGAGATCCTCTTAGTATTGATTTCTATTTTTATTCCACTGTAGTCCAAGAGTATGGTTGGTATGATTTCAATTTTTAAAAAAAATTTATTGAGACATTTGCTTTATGACTGAGTATGTGGTCAATCTTAGAGTATGTCCCATATGCAGAGGAGAAGAATTATATTCTGTGGTTGATGGGTAGAATATTCTGTAGATGTCTATTAGTTCCAATTGGTCAAGTGTAGAATTTAAATCCAGAATTTCTGTTAGTTTTCTGCCTTGATAATCTGCCTAACACTATCAATGGGGTGTAGAAACCCCTTACTGTTATTGTGTGGCTAGTTAAGTTTTTTTATAGGCCTAGAAGTACTTGTTATTTGAATCTGGGTGCTCCAGTATTGGGTGCAAATACATTTAGAATAGTTAAGTCATCTTGTTAAGTTGAACCTTTTATCATTATGTAATGCCCTTCTTTGTACTTTTTTACTGTTGTTAATTTAAAGTATGCTTGATCTGATATAAGAATACTGACCTCAATCTTTGTTGTTTTCTGTTTGTGTGGTAGATATTTTTCCAACCCTTCACTTTGAGTTGATGGGTGCCAATACATGTGAAATGGGTCTCTTGAAGATAGTAGACAGATAGGTTTTTTTTTATCCAATTTGCACTCTGTGCCTTTTAAGTGGGTCACTTATGCTCTACTTTTTACTTCTATAAGATCTACTTCTTTTTAGCTTCCACGTATAAGTGAGAACATGTGGTGTTTAACTTTCTGGTCTTGTCTCATTTCACTTAACACAATGTCCTCCAGTTCCATCCATGTTGCTGTGAATGACAGAATTTCATTCTTTTTTGAGGCTGAATAGTAGTCTATTGTGTAAATGTAGCACATTTTCTTCATCCATTTATCTGTTGTTGGATACCTAGGTTGATTTCATATTTTGACTATTGTGAAGAGTGGTACAATAAACATTTGTGTGCACATGACTCTTTGATATACCTGAGTTCTATTCCTTTGGATAAATGCCCAGAAGTGCTTTGCCCACATTTTAATCAGGTTGGTTTTTTAGCTATTGAGTTATTTGAGTTCCTTATATGTTTTGGATATAAACTCTTTATCAGTTGTGTGGCTTGCAAATATTTTCTTTCATTCTCTAGGATGTTTCTTCACTCTGTTGATTTTCTTTGCTGTGCAGAAGCATTTTAGTTTGATGTAGTCCCATTTGTCTATTTTTGCTTTTCTTGCCTATGCTTTTGATGTCTTATCCAGAACAATCATTACCCAGAGCAGTGTGAAGATGTTTTCTCATATGTTCTCTTCTAGCAGTTCTTTAGTCTTATATTCTTTGTCTTTAATATATTTTAGTTAGTTCTTGTATATGATGTAAGATAAGGGTCCAATTTTATTTTCTGCATATGAATATCCAGTTTTTCTAAACACAATTTATTGAAGAGACTGATCTTTTCCAATTACACAATGTCGTTGGCATCTTTGTCAAAGCTTTATTTGATCATAATGTTTGCACTTACTTCTGGGATTTGTTGTTCCATTGGTCTACATGTCTGTTTTTGTACCAGTATCATACTCTTTAGGTTACCATAGCTATGTAATATATTTTGAAATCAGGTAGGGTGACACTTCCAGCTTTATTCTTCTTTCCTGAGATTGCTATAGCTATTCAGAGTCTTCTGTAATTCAATAAAAAGTTTTAGTGTTTTTGTTCTATTTCTGTGAAATATGTCATTGGAATTTTGACAGGGAATGCAGTGAATCTATAGATTACTTTGGGTAGTATAAACATTTTAATAATATCGATTCTTCCAATTCATTAAGATGAGATATCTTTCCATTTATTTATGTCTTCTTTAATTTATTTAATCAGTGTTTTATAGTTTTCAGTGTAAAAATCTTACACCTTCTTGGTGAAATTTATTCCTAAGATTTGCATATTTTTTTTAGCTATACAAATAGAATTGTTTTCTTGGCTTCTTTTTTGGATAGTACATTGTTAGTGTATAGAAATGTTACTGATTTTTGTATATTGCATTTGTATCCGGCAACATTATTGAATTCGTTCATTTGTTCTACCAGTTCTTTGCTTGAGTCTATAGGATTTTCTATATATCAGATCATGTCATGCAAACAGAAAATTTTACCTCATTCTTTCCATTTGGGATGACTTTTTTCTTTTTCTTGACTAATTACTCTGGCTAGGACTTCCAATACTATTTTAAATAGAAGTGCTGGCTGGGCACGGTGGCTAATGCCTATAATCCCAGCATTTTGAGAGGCTGAGGTGAGTGGATCACCTGAGGTCAGGAGTTCAAGACCAGCCTGACCAACATGGCAAAACTCTGTCTCTACTAAAAATACAAAAATTAGCCAAGTATGGTGGCACACACCTGTATTCCCAGCTACTTGAGAGGCTGAGTCAGGAGAATAGTTTGAACCCAGGAGGCAGAGGTTGTAGTGAGCTAAGATTGTGCCATGGCACTCCAGCCTGGGCAACGGAGCAAGACTCCATCTCAAAAATAAATAAATAAGGTGAGAGTTGACATCCTTGTCTTGTTCCTGAACTTTGAGAAAGAGCTTTCAGCTTTTCAGTAGTAAGTATAATGTTAACTGTAGGTTTGTCATATATGGTCTTTAATATGTTGAGTTCCATTCCATCTATACCTAACTTGTTGAGCAATTTTATCATGGAAGGATGTTGACTTTTTTCAAATGCTTTTTCTGCATCTATTGAGATGATTGTAAGATTTTTATTCATCATTTTGTTAATATAGCATATCACATTTATTGATTTGCATGTATTAAAGCATCCTCATATCCCAGAGATAAATTATACTTGATCATGATGTATAGCTTTTTTTAATACACTGTTGAATTTGGTTTGCTAGTACTTTGTTGAGGATTTTCATATCCATGTTATTTAAAGATATTGGCTTATAATTTTCTTCTTTTTATAGTGTCTTTGTCTAGCTTTGGTATTAGATAATGCTGGCCTCAAGATTTTGGAAATATTTCTTCCTCTTCAGTTTTTTGAAAGAGTTTGAGAAGAATAGGCAATTTTTTTTAATGGTTTACAAAGCCAGCACACCCCTCCAGAGGGACACATGTCTTTGTGTTCAATCACCCTGGAAAACACACATGCCACGGAAGAAGAGGAGTAGAAGCAGCTTCCAGAGTGGGTGAGAGGACTCATCAAACATCTAAATGTGCCATTTGGTGATGGACTAAAGCTGCTGTAGGTGAGCTAGAGAACCACTTCATTTGTAAACCTAGCATGACATCATTTAGCCTTCACTTGACACAAATAAGAAATTTATGGCCCACTCCTGCTTTCAGGACACAGAGAAGGCACCCAGACCTGTGCTTGCCAGCACCCCACCCCTTAGCCAATACCACCTCCAGTGCAATGGCACATATAGTCACCCGCAGGACACCCCTGCTACCCCCCAATTGCATTGCCTCCACCACTGTGATGAATACTCACAAGAGGCAGGCACCCCAGCACCCACTAGCTCTCTGCCACAGCTGCCACTACAAGGATGGATCTTGTCACTACACCGTGAAATGCTGTGGCTGAAACCACTCATTAGAGTGCAGTAAGTGGTCTGGGAGCACCTCATCCCTAAACCCAGCACAGTGGATTCCTAACCTCAAGGAGACAGAGAAGAAAGTTGGGGTCCAATACAAGTCCCCAAGAGTTAGACCATATAGTCCAGGAGTTGGGAGCTGAGTATTGGTCCCCTAAAATCTCCCAGAAATGAAGTCAGTTGGCTGAATTCACCTTATATGACAATCAAATGTTCAAGGTCATCAAATAGGATAAAGAAAAAAAAATCCAAAGGTCAGCAACCCAAAAGATTGAAGGTGGCTAAGCCCACAAAGATGAGAAAGAATCAGCATAAGAACTCTGACAACTCAAAAAGCCAGAGTGCCTTCTTTCCTCCAAACAACCACATCACTATTCTAGCAAGGGTTATAAACCAGGCTCAGATGACTGGAATGACAGAAATATAATTCAGAATATGGATAGGAACGAAGATCATTGAGCTACAGGAGTACCTTGAAACCCAATCCAAGAAAGCTAAAAATCACATTAAAACAATGCAGGTTTGGGACTGCAGGAAAGATTTTAAAAACCAAAAATAAAAATTAAAAAAAAAATGCTGGAGCTGACAGACAAAATAGCCAGTAGATAAAAGAATGTAACTGACCTGATGGAGCTGAAAAATAGACTATAAGAACTTTATAATGTAATCACAAGTATTGATAGCAGAATAGACCAAATGGAGAAAAGAATATCAGAGCTGGAAGACTGGCTTTCTGAAATAAGACAATCAGACAAGAATAGAGAAAAAGAATGAAAAGAAATTTTTTTTTAACTCCAAGAAATATGGGATTATGTAAAGAGAGCAAATCTGACTCATTGGTATTCATGAAAGAGAACCAACTTGGGGAGAATGGAACCAACTTGGAAAACATATTTTCAGTATATCATCCATGAGAACCCCCCATAGCTAGAGGGACCAACATTCAAATTCAGGAAATGCAGAGAACACCAGTAAGATACTTCACAAGAAAATTATTCCCAAGACACATCATTATCAGATTCTCCAAGGTCAAAATGAAAGAAAAAAGGTTAAAGGCAGCTAGAGAGAAAGGTCACCTACAAAGGGAAGCCCATCAGATTAGAGCAGACCTCTCAGCAGAAATCTTACAAGCCAAAAAAGACTGGTGGCCAGCATTCAACTTCTTAAAAAAAGAAAAGAAAAAGAAGAAAGGAAATTCCAACCCAGAATTTCATATCTGGTCAAACTGAATTTCATAAGCAAAGGAGAAATAAGATCCTTTTCAGACAACCAAATGCTGAGGAAATTTATTACCACCAGACCTGCCTTATAAGAGCTCCTGAAGGAAGTGCTAAATATGGAAAGGAAAGACCATTATGAGCCACTACAAAAACACACTGAAGTACACAGACCAGTGACACTATAAAGCAACTACATAGACAAGTTTGCAAAATAACCAGCTAATATCATGTTACATCATGCACACATATCAAACAACTAACTTTAAATGTACATGGGCTAAATACCCCAATTAAAAGACACAGAGTGGCAAGCTGGATAAAGAACCAAGACCTATTGGTATGCTCTTCTCAAGAGACCCATCTGACATGCAGTGACACACATAGGCTCAAAATAAAGGGATAGAGGAAGATCTACCAAGCAAATAGGAAAGTGGAAAAAAAGCAGGGGTTGCAATCCTAGTTTCTGACAAAACATACTTTAAATCAACAAAGATCAAACTAGACAAAAAAGGGCATTACATAACAGTAAAGGGTTCAATTCAACAAGAATATTCAACTATCCTAAATATATATACACCCAACACAGGAGCACACAGAGCATAAAACAAGTTCTAAGAGACTTTCTAAGAGACTTAGACTCCCAGACAATAGTAGTAGGACACTTTAATAGTAATAGGAGATTTTAATATTAGACAGATTATCAAGATAGAAAATTAACAGATACTCATAGCCTCCACTCAGCGCTGAATTAAATAGATCCAATAGACATCTACAGAACTCTCTTCCCCAAGAGTTATTCATTATTTTCACTGAAACATAAGACATACTCTAAAATCAGTCACATAATTAGAAGTAAAACACTCCTCAGCAAAAGCAAAAGAACTGAAATTATAACAAACAATCTCTCAGACCACAATGAAATCAAATTAGAAATAAAGACTAAGAAATTAACTCAAAACCATACAATTACGTGGAAGTTGAATAACCTGCTCCTGAGTGATTTTAGGGTAAATGACATTAAGGCAGAAATCAAGAAGTTCTTTGAAACTGTTCATAACAAAGATACAATATACCAGAATCTCTGGGACACAGCTAAGGCAGCATTAAGAGGGAAATGTATAGCACTGAATGCCCACATCAAAAAGTTAGAAAGATTTCAACTTAACAAACTAACATCACAACTAAAAGAACTAGAGAACCAAAAGCAAACAAATTCCAAAGCTAGAGGAAAATAAGAAATATAACCAAAATCAGAACTGAACTGAAGAAGATTGAGACATAAAAAAAGCATTCAAAAGATCAATGAATCCAGGAGCTGTTTTTTTTTAATAATAATAATAATAAAATGGATAGACCACTAGCTAGACTAATAAAGAAGAAAATAGTTTTCTCTTTAATAACACAATCAGGAATGACAAGGGGAATACTATCACTGAACCTACAAAAATACAAACCATCAGAGGGTAATATGAACACCTCTATGCACATAAACTAGAAAATCTAGAAGAAATGGATAAATTCCTGGACACATACAACTTCCCAAGACTTAACCAGGAATAAATTGAATTCATGAAAATACCAAAAACAGGGTCTGAACTTTAGTCAATAAAAAATAGCCTACCAACCAAAAAGAAGTCCATGACCAGAGGAATTCAGAGCTGAATTCCATTAGATGTACAAAGAAGAGCTGGTACCATTCTTGCTGAAACAATCCCAAAAACTTGAGGAGGAAGGACTCCTCCCTTACTCATTCTATGAGGCCAGCATTATCATGATACCAAAACCTGGCAGAGACACAACAAAAAAAGAAAATTTCAGGCCAATATCATGATGAACACTGATGTAAAAAATCCTCAACAGAATACTGGAAATTTGAATCCAGCAGCATATCAAAAAGCTTGTCTACCATAATCAAGTAGGTTTTATCCCTGGAATGCAAGGATGGTTCAACATACACAAATCAAAAATGTGATTCATTACATAAACAGAACTAAAGACAAAAACTGCATGACTATTTCAACAGATGTTGAAAGGGCTTTCAATAAAATTGAACATCTGTTCATGTTAAAAACTGTCAACAGGCTAGATGTGGTGACTCATGCCTGTAATCAGAGCACTTTGGAAGGTCAAGGCAGGTGGATCTCTTGACATCAGGAGTTCAAGAACAGTCTGGCCAACATGGTGAAACTCCATCTCTACTAAAAATAAAAAAATTAGCCAGGCATGGTGGCATGCATCTGTAACCCTAACCACCTGGGAGGCTGAAGCAGGAGAATTGCTTGAACCCAGGAGGCAGAGGTTGCAGTGAGCAAAGATCACACCAATGCACTCCAGCCTGGTGACAGAGTGAGACTGTCTCAAAAAAAAAAAAAAAAGTATCAATAAACTAGGTATTGAAGGACCATACCCCAAAATAATAAGAGCCATGTATGAAAAATCCACAGTCAATATCATACTGAATGGGAAAAAGCTGGAAGCATTCCCCCTTGAAAACTGGCACAAATTCCCTTACCATTCCTATTCAACATGGTAGTGGAAGTCCCTGCCAGAGCAATCAGGCAAGAGAGAAAAATAAAGAGCATCCAAATAAAAAGAGAGGAAGTTAAACTATTCCTGTTTGCATACAACGTAATCCTATATCTAGGAAGCCCCATGGTGTCATCCCAAGAGTTCCTTAAGCTGATAAACAACTTCAGCAAAGTCTCAGGATACAAAATCAATGTGCAAAACTCACTAACATTCCTCTACACCAACAACAGTCAAGCCAACAGCCAACTGTGGAATGCAATCCAACGCACAGTTGCCACAAAAAGAATACAATACCTAGGAATACAGCTAATCAGGGATGTGAAAGTTCTCTACAAGGAGAACTACAAAACACTGCTCAAATAAATCAGAGATTACTGGCCAGGTGTGGTGGCTCACACCTGTAATCCTAGAACTTTGGGAGGCTGAGGTGGGTGGATCACTTGAGGTCAGAAGTTCAAGACCTGCCTGGCCAATATGGTGAAACCCCATCTCTACTAAAAATACAAAAATTAACCGGGCATGGTGGTACATGCCTGTAATCCCAGCTACTTGGGAGGCTGAGGCAGGAGAACCACCTGAACCCAGGAGGCAGAGGTAGCAGTGAGCTGAGATCGCACTACTGCACTCCAGCCTGGGTGACAGAGTGAGACTTCCTCTCAAAAAAAAACAAAAAGAAAAAAGAAATCACAGATTACACAAACAATAGAAAAACATTAAAACATTCCATGCTTATGAATAGGAAGAGTCAATATCATTAAAATGGCTATACTACCCTGAGCAATTTATAGATTCAGTGCTATTCCCATTAAACTACCATTGACATTTTTTGCAGAACTAGAAAAAAACTATTTTAAAATTCATGAGGAACCTAAAAAAGAGCCCTAGTAGCCTAGGCAATTCTAAGCAAAAAGAACAAAGCTGGAGGCATCATGCTACTCGATTTAAACTATACTACACAGCTAGAGTAATCAAAACAGCATGGTACTACTACAAGAACAGATACAAAGGCTGGGCGTGGTGGCTCATGCCTGTAATCCCAGCACTTTGGGAGGCTGAGGCCGGTGGATCATGAGGTCAGGAGTTCGAGACCAGCCTGGCCAACATGGTGAAACTCTGTCTCTACTAAAAATACAAAAAAAAAAAAAAGAACAAATACATAGACCAACAGAACGGAATAGAGAACTGAGAAATAAGCCTGCACACCTACAACTATCTGATGTTCAACAAACCTGACAAAAACAAGCAAGGGGGGAATAATTCCCTATTCAATAAATGGTCCTGGGATAACTGGCTAGCCATATCCAGAATATTGAAGCTGGACCCCTTCCTTACCCCATATACAAAAATTAACTCAAGATGAATTAAAGACTTAAATATAAAACTCAAAACTATTTAAGAAAAAATCCTGAAAAACAATCTAGGCAATATGATTCTGGACGTAGAAATGGGCAAAGATTTCTTGATGAAGTTACCAAACAATTGCAACAAAGGCAAAAAATTGACAAATGGAATCTAATTAAACTAAAGATCTTCTGCACAGCAAAGGAAACAATCAACAGAGTGAAGAGACAACCTAAAGAATTACAGAAAAATTTTGCAAACTATGCATCTGCAAAAGTCTAATATCCAGCATCTACAAATAACTTAAATTTACAAGAAAATGATAAACAATCCCATTAAAAATTGGGCAAAGGACATGAACAGAGACTTTTCAAAGAAAGGTATACATATGGCCAACAATCATATGAAAGAAGGCTTCACATCACTGATCATTAGAGAAATGCAAATCAAAACCATAATGGGATACCATTTCACACCAGTCAGAATGGCTATTAAACAGTCAAAAAATAACAGATCCTGGCAAGTTGTGGAGAAAAATGAATGTTTATACACTGTTAGTGGGAGTGTAAATTAGTTCAACCATTGTGGAAGACAGTGTGGCAATTCCTCAAAGACCTAGAAACAGAAATACCATTAGACTCAGCAACCCCATTACTGGGGGTACTCAAAGAAATATAAACAGTTCTATTATAGAAACACATGCACATGTATATTCATTGCAGCACTATTCACAATAGCAAAGACATGGAATCAAACTAAATGCCCATCAATGGTACACTAGATTGAGAAAATGTGGTACATATACACCATGGAATACTAGGCAGCCATAAAAAGAAAGAAATCATGTCCCTTGCAGGAACATGGATGAAGCTGGAGGCTATTATACTTAACAAACTAATGCAGGAACAGAAAATCAGCCACATGTTCTTGCTTATAAGTGGGAGCTAACTGATGAGACCACTTGTACACACAGAGGGGAACAACAAACACTGGGGACTGTTGGTGGGTGACAGGTGAAAGGAGGGGAAAGGATCCAGAGAAATAACTAATGAGGATGAGTTTTAATACCTGGGTAATGAAATATTCTGTACAAGAAACCCCCATGACACAACTTTACCTATGTAACAAACCTACACATGTACCCCTGAACTGAAAATAAAAGTTTAATAAAATAAATAAATGTTTTACAGAATTCACCAGAGAAGCCATCAGGTTCCAGGCTTTTCTTTGGTGGGAGGTTTTTGAATACTGATTCAATCTTATTTATTAGTCTATTCAAATGTTCTATTTCTTCATGATTCAGTCTCAATAGGTTATATATTTATAGAAATTTAACTATTTATTCTAGCTTATTCAATTTGTTGGCATATAGTTATTTTTTGTAGTCTCTGATGATCCTTTGTATTTGAGATACTAGTTGTAATGTCTCTTCTTTCATGTATAGTTTTATTTATTTGAGTCTTATTTCTCTTAGTCTAGCTAAAGATAATGTCAACTTTGTTCATTTTTTCCAAAAAATCAACTCAATTGATTTTTAGTCTTAGATCTTTATAGTCTTAGTCAGATCTATTTCATTGTTTTTCTAGTCTTGACTTCATTTATGTCTGCTCTGATTTTCATTACTTCCTTCCTTTTTCTGACTTTGGACTTAATTTGTTATTTTTTCTAGTTATTTGAAGTATAAAGTTGTATATTTGAGATCTTTACGCTTAATACAGACATTTCTATCTATAACCTTTTCTCTTAGATGTAGTATATCTATAGCCTTTTCTTAGAAAACACACATCCAATAAGTTTGAGTGTGTTTTCTTTCCATTTTCTCAAGATTTTCTTATTTTCCCTTTGATTTCTTCTTTAACCCACTGCTTGTTCAAGATGGTGTTGTTTAATTTCCACATATTTGTGAATTTTCCAATTTTTTTCATGTTATTGGCTTCTATTTTCATATCATTATGATCAGAAAAAATACTTCATATAATTTCAGTCTTCTGGAATTTGCTAAGACTTGTTTTGTGGCCTAACATATTATCTATCCTGAAGAATGTTTTATGCGCCCTTGAAAAGGATGTGAGTTCTGCTGCTATATCATGACATGTTACAGAACATACAGCGTCTATTATGTTCATTTAGTCTATATTATTGTTCAAATTTGCTGTTTTTAATTGATTTTATTTCTAGATAATCCACCCATTGCTGTAAGTGGGACATTGGGTGCCCTACTATTATTATATTGCTGTCTATTTCTCCCTTCGGTTTTGTTATTATTTGCTTTATATATTTAGGTGCTCCAATGTTGGGTGCATATATATTTACAATTATTACATCCTCTTGATAAATTGACCCTAATCTTCTTTGTCTTTTTTGACAGTGTTTGACATAAACTGTATTTTGTTTGACATAAGTATAGTCACCCTGTGCTGTTTTGATTACTGTTTGCATGAAATATCTTTCCCTTTCTTCACTTTCAATCCACGTGTGCTCTTAAAGCTAAAGTAAGTCTCTTGTAGGCAGCATATAGTTGGATCTTTGGTTTTTATCTAACCAGCCACTTTGTGTTTTGATTAAATAATTTAATTCATTTAAGTCTAAAGTATTAATAGGTTTAACACTTACTAATGCCATTTTGTTAACTGTTTTCTGGTTGCTGTTTTTTAGCTCCTTTGTTTCTTTCTTCCTCTCTTGTTGTCTTCCTTTGTGATTTTATTATATTTTTGTAGTATGCTTTGATTCTTTTCTCTTTATTTTTTTGTGTATCTACTACAGGTTTTTTTCTTTGTGGTTTCTATGAGGCTTACATAAAATAGCTTACAGTTATAACAGTCTATTTTAAGCTGATAACAACTTAACTTTGACCACATAGAAAAACTATTCTTTAACTTCTCATCCTCCCATGTTTTGTTATTGATGTCACAATTTACATCTTTTATATATCATGTATCTATTAACAAATTATTGTAACTATATTTATTTTTAATATGTCACTTAATTTTTATATGAGTTAAAAGTGAGCTGGCCCTGTTCTTTGGTCAGCAAGTAGGCAGTCCTGCAGTCTAAGTCCACAGGGGCCAGCCTGCTGCCTATGTCTACCGGAATAGACCTGGGGCCTGAGTCTGCATGGATGGGCCTGGTACCTGAGTCTGCAGTGGTAAGCCTAGAACCTGGGTCTGTGGGGCTAGCTTGGCCCTGGGGCCTAAAGGGGCAGGTGTGGAGTCTGGGATCACAAAGGCCAGCCTGAAGCCAGGGTCCACACAGACTGACCTGGCACTATAGCAGGGCTGATGTCTGGATTTGTGAGCATGGGCCTGTTCCTGAGTCCTCAGGAGCTGGCTGGATGCCAGAGTTTACCCAGGGTATCTTGGAGTAGGCTTGGCACCTTAATCTATAGGAACAGGCCTGGTACCTGGGACTATGACGGCAGGCCTGGAGACTAGGTTTTGGAGGATAGGCCTGGAGCCAGTGTCTATTGGAGCTAGCCTATAAACTAGGTCTATTGGAGCATATGGCTTTAGGGATGATCTGGAGCCTATGGCCGCATGGGCCTCCCTGGTACTGTGGCAGGTCTGGAGCCCTCAACCACAGGAATCGGCCTAGAGCTTGGGACCACAGATACCAGCCAGATGTTGGAGCTGACTTACATCCTGAGTCCCTGGGGCTGGCCTGGAGTCTGGGGCTGTAGAGGCAGTCTGGCACTGGGGCAGACTTGAAGCCTGGGTCTGCATAAGTAGGCCTGAAGGGGCAGGCCTGGAGCCAGAGGCTGCAAGGACTGATCTGAAGCCTAGACTATGTGGGCTGGCCTTGTGCCTGTGTTCACTGGAACAGGTGTGGTGCTGTGATTCATAGTAAGTTCTGCTCATTACACTCTCCTTCCCTCACGTGGTGGGTCTCTTTCTGCACTGCACTGTTTAGGTTTGGGGGAACAGTGATGCTGGCAACATGAAACTGTCCTTCCTACCCTCTTAAATGTGCCTTTTCTTATTTCCATGTTTTTCCCAGGTGCGGTCATCTCTCATCTGGATTCTTTGGCTCTTACAAAGGTATTTTTGTACATGAACAGTTGTTCAAATTGATGTTTTTCCAAGGGGATGAGTGCTAGAAACTCATATTCTGCCATCTTGCTGATGTCAGCTCCTCTAATACCCAAGACAGCAAAGGAACAAGTATTTTTTTCAGAGCTCTGGACTTGAAGTACTTTTTAAATAGAGACTTCACACAAAAGATCTCCAGTCTGTCTATATTCTCAGACATAGAATATATAATTCAGTGACTCTCAGGTTCTCAAAAAACTGTTAATTCTTTATCCATCAATCCCAGAAGATTCAATTATCAGGGAATAATTGAGATATATCACCAGGCTAGGAGTTCTCTGACATCAATAAACAAAAGAGGAGGTATATAGTCCCAGCATTTCTCCTCTCATCTCTGTATCCTCTCCTCCCTAGATGATTCTATTCACTCCAAGGCTGAATATGGAGAAAGATATTAAAAACAAAACTGCATAGTCTGGAAAAGACAAATCAAGGGAAAGATGGGTTGTGATGCTTTCCTACTTCATTAACCTACTTTAAATAGAATGTTTAACCTTAAATATGCTCTGATTACTCTGGAATTAAGCTTAGAACCCTATTCCTAAAGAAGGAAATGTGGCTTAGAAAATGAACGAATTTATAACCAATCATTGCAAGCATCTGCTGGACTTGGAAAACCATGGATGCACAGGAACACTTTGTACTATTTTTGCAACTTTCCTAGAAGTCTGAAATTCTCTCAAAATAAAAAGTTTTAGAAAAAAATGCATAGATCTGTGATTGTCAAAGGTCTCCTAGGAAAGGAGAATGTCTAGTGTTTAATTAGAACTTTTTGCATTGCTAACACATAAATCCCTCTGAACCTTTCCCAATTTTTGAGCAAACTCAACTACACATAAAAATGACAATGACAGTGAACAGTTGAGTCTCAACCCTGGGCAACTGTCATGAAGGAAAGAACACATGTGAAATAGCAAGATAATCCATGAATTGTTCTAATTCAGCAGAAACTGTAGAGGAATATAAAGAACCACGAGAATCTACGATCATGGGAACCACTTTGTGTTTCCACATAATATAAAGTAAAGATACGAGACAACATTATGTAGATATTCAGGAATCAGGCCCCCACTGTGGTTGGCCTTTGGTTAGAAGTGCTTAGTTCAGGGTAGTACTTGATAAATGTTATCTATTAACAGTATTGCTTAAAAGTGGAGCACAGGTAGGAAGGTTCATCTGTGGCAAATAGGAAGGAAAAAGAGCCAGGACCTGGCAAATGATCTGCCCAGTAGATTCCAGGGGAAATAACTGGGAAAAGGAGAAACTGTAAAACTCAAAGGATCATCCATGACATGCAGCAACCTCAGATAAAATTCCAGAATCAGCTTTTACCAAGATGAGCCTAAAATGAATTATAGAATCTCAAAAATAGATAAAACTCAGTAGCTTAAAATCCATGCTTAAAACTTCAGATAGGCAAGTAAGCAAATAGTTTTTTTCCAGGATACCTGCCCTAGGTTTTCAAGGCTATGAGTGAGATTATCATTCTATTTTAAAGAGATTCAGTAATGCCTGAATGCTACCTCTTACCTCTTTGACATTTGTGGTTCTCAACTAGGGTACCAATGTGCATAGGACTCACAGCCAAGTAAAAAATAAAATACCAAATTATTAATGCTTGGGCAAGCACATGATACTCCCTGTTGCTGGGCTTTTCAGTTAAGTTGAAAGAATATTCTCTTCAAAAAATTGTGTTGGAACAAGTGGATATCCACATGCAAAAGAATCAAGTTGTACTCCTGTCTCACACTATACACAAAATTAACTCAAAAATATCAAAGACCTAAGTTTGAGAGCTAAAACGTAATAGAATCTAATTCCATTTTTGGATGTTGACTGCAAGTAACTTTTAAGCCTCATTCATGAATTTTCCCTTCTTCCACATATCTGGGAATGCTGATAAAGCTCTGATGCTCCCACCTTTGGTACCATCAGGGGATTGAAACACATAAGCTCCTGCTTGTATGCAGGAGCCCTCACCCTGGCTCCAATTCCCCACAATAGAAATCTCCAGCCAGTCTCATTTCCTTGCCTCTCAACCCATTTTCAGACAAGTTTGAGAAGTCTACCCTGCTTTCATCAAAAATCCTCATAAGTAATAAAAGTTTTCACTCTGTTGCGAGGTGTGTGTGTGTGTGTGTGTTGTGTGTGTGTGCTCACGCGCACACAGGTTTATGATCATCAATCTTGACATCCAAATCAAATTTTGAGTGGTAATCTAGCCTGTATCTATGGAGTGGTCACAAAAGTTGATACTGTGAGCCAGATTGTATAGATGTTGACCACCACCACTGGGAATCTTCCTTCTCTTGCTCTGGTCGTCACTAGGTACAAACCACTGCACATAGCACATAGGATATGTCCTCTGCTTGCTGGCAAGCAAGTTGTGCCGTACTGCACAACATGTGTCGAGTCCTACGAGACCCCTGTTATAAATTTAGCTGAAATAGGTCAGAAGTTCTTATATTTGGCATTTGGGGATAAAAGCATAGTATTGGGGCTCTCCATAAAGTGGTCTTGGCTCATATGTCTCAGGCTAGACCTATCTGTGTATCTTAGAATACAGTTGTACCAGGTGTTATGTTCTGGGAAAAGACTCTTACCCTGTAACCAGTTGGTTGTATCTCAACTTGGCACTGTCCCCTGGTCTATAAAATGCTTTTGGGAAAGACTATACTCTATGCAAGATATGAGTCCATTAGTGGTTGCTCATAAAAAGAACAATCATTAGGGAGACATTTTTTAAAAGAGAAAGAGAAGAAAAAAGCATTCATTATGTGGTGGGCTGAGATTTACACTCTAAAGAACTAAGGGCTCACCAGAATACTTAAGTATCTTGGTTGCTATGCTGCGTATCCCTCTGTCACAACTAAGATCCTAATCTTCAAGGTAATATGAAAAAAACACCCATGGCACCCCTGTGGCTCAGCAAAGGGGGTTAGTTCAAGCCTGACTTAAGCCTGGGATCCTTTAATCCTATAAAACATCCATTGCCATGGGGCAGGTCCCTAACTTTGATGACATGTATTTGAGGCTCTCTGGTAAAAGAAATTTATGAATATGACCATGTTGGAAGTCTCTCTCCCTTCTATCTTCTTGAAACATGTCTAGTAACACCACACACACACACACACACACACACACACACACACACACACACACACACACACACACACACAGAGTCCGTAGAGAGCACGCAAGAGAGCAAGAGCAAGAGCGAAAGCAAGAGAGAGAGAGAGAGAGAGAGAAGCAGCAGCAAGGCTGGATACATGAGGAAGAAACAAACAAACGAAAAACTAACACAAAAGTCCACAGTTTGACCCAGCTGGAAATCCAAAATATAATAAAAGAATATATACAACAAAAGATAAAAGAGCATTGACTGGCTTCTGTGCCTATAGAACATAGGTTCTGAATTAACTTAAATATCAGCTAAAATGCATCTATTGGCAAAGTTTTATGGATTTAATCAATACTAGGGATCCCACTATATTTAAACAAGGTACCCCCTACACTGTTACGAGAGGTACTAAACATAAAATAGAGGACAAATAGATATGCCTCACCTTGGCCATTGGAACTATCACCTTGCCTAAATTATCCATAGCCATCACATTGCCCTAAAATATACCATAGTGGGCATGGATGCTCCTACCCAGTGAGTAACAAATTAAAATTAAATTAAGCCTTTGGGGCTGGGCATGGTGGCTCACATCTGTAATTCCAGCACTTTGGGAGGCCGAGGCAGGTAGATCACATGAGGCCAGGAGTTTGAGACCAGCCTGGCCAACATGGTGAAACCCCATCTCTACCAAAAATACAAAATTAGCCAAGCATGATGGCAGGTGCCTGTAATCCCAGCTACCTGGAAAGCTGAGGCAGAAAAAATGCTTTAACCCAGGAGGCAGAGGTTGCAGTGAGCCAAAATTGTGCCACTGCACTCACTCCAGCCTGGGCAACAGACCAAGACTCTATCTCAAAAATAAATAAGTAAATAAGCCACTGGTACTTGATAAAATGTGACCTCATGGATCTTCTCCTCCAGTTAAAATAATTAATATGATCAAATGTAAATTAAAATATTTAATGATTGAAATCTATTATATAAGATATATAGAGAAGGGGTGATTATCCTCACTGCCTCTCCATTTAACTGCCTAGTTTGGCGTGTATTTCAACTTGGAAAGAATGACTGGTATTGGCATATCATGGTGAATTACCACAACATTAAACACCATTTGATGGGTCCCCCCCCCATGAAATCTCCTATAACCTTTAATATTGAAATTATTGACTCTATCCAAGCACCAATTGATAAATATTTTGCTATTATAGATTTGATCAATACGTTCTGTTTAGTGACTTCTTTGACAGTCTCTGAGCAGCAGTTTCTTTTCACCTCCAAAGAGACACAATACACTTTTACTGATAGGGTACCTTAACAGCCTTAACATTACACACAATTTTGATAGGCAAATCTTAACTGCATCCAATTTTCTCTAGGGTCACAGTATGAAATTACATTGATGTCATTCTCCTCCAAGGAGATTTATTAGAAACACTCACTTGAGATATACACTCATAAAGAAGCTCAAAAAGCCAGGTGAGACATTATCCCACACATAATATAAAGCCTCAAGACTTGGGTAAAATTCCTAAAATGTATTTGGTAAACCAAGGGCCACTCCATCTCTGACACTGTCAACAAACATCTCTTGAGCCTTGCAGTTCCCACGTCTTTTAGTTCTTTATGGGTTCTGAAGACAATATATTCCCTATTTACAAATTTTACATAAGCCTATTTATACTATTACTTGAAAATTGGCCTACTTTAAATGGTCCCCCTCCAACAAAAGGCTCTAGAATCTGTCTATATTGCAATATAACAGGTATTCTTATTAATGCCCCAGACTCCTTCACTGTAGAAGCTATAGCAATCTCCTCTCATGTCCTGGAGTCTCTGGACCACCCATGGGTTTCTTATGCAAGAAACTGCACTCCTCAGTCCTGTGCTGTACACCATTAGAGCAGAAAATTCTGGTCACATACTGGGCTGTCCTAGAAATAGAGGCTGTCACAGGACCTGAGCCCATGAACCTTCATAGTCACCTGCCCATTATGCCTTGGGTCATAGAAGCAGCACTCCGCAAGCTCAGCAGAGCTACAGAGACCTCCTTGCTACAGAATGAAACTAAGCCTGAACATTCTGACATATTTCATCTGTAAAAGAAGGTAGCCTCCTCTGTCCTCAATTTCTTACAAGATACTGTAGTGCTGGAGGAGCCCAAACCTCTCCCAGACCCCTCAGTAATCTGGAGAACTCCAGAGGACCAACGGAGTGAACAGCAATGGATGTTTGTACACTTTGCAGTATTCCTCAGGCACAATAAAAATGATTCCAGATGGAAGGGCAGAGAGTTGGAAGGAATAAAAAGCAAGGAAAATGCTAAATATGTGGGTGAATCTAAGTTAATAGTGATCATACAAATCAATTATAATAATATTTTATGGGGTTTCAAATATATATTGAATTACAGTAGGAATAACAAAACAATAACAGCAACATATAACTCAAGGGGAATTAAAATGTTCCAAAATCCTTCCATCATTTAGATGAAAAGTAAAAGAATAAATTAACATTAGACTTTGATTACCAAAATGCATGTTGTAATTTCTAGGTTAACTACTAAAAGAATAGTAAAAGAATGTATACCTTCTAAACGATCAGAGGAAAAACTGGAACAATAAGCATTAAAAATTCAAAACATGAAAGTGGAGAAAAAAGACATAGACTGGATAGGACAAAAAGAAAAATGTAGAAAATAAACTTAAACAGAGATACATCAATAATTGTAGTAACTAAATATTCCCTATTAAAAGACAAAATTTGTTAGGCCAGATTAAAGAAACAAAACTCAACTATGTGCTGTTTACAAGAAATACATCTAAAACACAAAATACAGAAAGATCAAAAGTAAAACACAACACAAAAAGATATACCATCAAACACTAAAGAAACCTGATATCGTAATTACATTAATATCAAATAACCATAAAGCAAAAGGTATCACTAGAAATACAGAAGATCACTTTATCACCTTTGATGGCTCAATTTACCAAGAAGTTAAAACAATTCTAACGTGTATATCCCTAACTCCCACCTCTCATTGATAAATTCCCATGGATAAATTAAAGTTTCTACAAAATTAGAGCCCATAGTTCTCCCCTTTCAATCTCTTATTGTGCTCAGTGTCAGCCCAAAGGTAACTACAGAGGTCCTGTGAGATCTGGCTGCCTTCTTCAGCAGCAGCCTTAATGGTCTTCCACTAAAATGAGTGTCATTCCTTCAGCACCAACAAAGTTAAATTGATACTACACTCATTTCTCACATGTCTAATTTTTCAACTTGAAAATATCAGTAAGTCACATGAGTATCTATGTCACTCCCAAACCCCTCAAAATTTAGAACAAATGTGACAGCTTCCCCAGTGGTGTTTCCCAAGACAAAGAAAAGATCCTACATTGTTGTTGCCAGCCATGTACTATAGAAGAGATTTGGTGTTATCTGAGAGAAGGAGGATAGACAGAAAAAAAAACAAAAGAAAAAATGAGAAATTCTTTGTGGTTCTATCTTGCCAGTATACCAGTCACACCAGGCTAAACATTTGAGGCTACGGTTTATGCAATTAAACATAGCTTAATTCAATTAAACTCAAGGCTTACAGAAACTCAAGGAATTGGTAACCTGGAGGCTGTAGTCTTCCTTTATCCTCAGAGACCCAAGGAGAAGCAACAATCTCTGCCAACTGCTTCTCACCAGAACATTGTTTTCCTCTGCTGTTGAATTCCTGACAGTTTGGTTAATCTTCACCATGCCAAGGGCAGCATCCAAAAATAAAAATCCAAGCAAATAAAAATTCCTTGTTACTATATGGTTTCCTACTGCAAATTACCTGATCTTCCCTGAAGAACAAAACAATCTGTTGGTCCTTGCTGAAAGATCTGAAAGGAAAAGCAGAGAAGAAAGGGGGCTAGGGCTGCATAATAGCAAAATGCATCTCTAAAAAGCCTGAGCACCAAAGCTGTGCCATTTTGAAGTTAGTAGTCTCTGGCCCTAGCAAGAGTTCACCCTTTCCCTATGCAGTCTGCTTGCAATATTTGAAGCTGCCTCTGTAAGTCTACAGCCACCTTAGAGGGTCTTCTTGCCTCAAGGAAGTACTTCTTTCCCCTCTCAAGACCAGATCCCTGCTTGTTCGGGCTGCAGTCTCAGTCAAGCCTGCTTTGACCCCAGAATGAACACTTTTTCTTGCCAAATCCAGCCAAGGTCCCATTTCAGCAATACCATCTGCTGCAGCTGGGCTGCCACAATTTAGGCCAGCTGCTGCACACCACACAAAAGCCAAAGTCTTCCCACACAGCAGTTTGACTCCAAATTTCAGGCCCCCTGTTTATGCTCCCTCGGCCCCACAGTGAACAGCAATGTTTAGGGATGCAAGGTGGGCTGTGGATGGCATTAGTCTACTCTTAAGTTCAAAACGTGCCCTACCACTCACCTCTCCTGCCTGTGTTTTCCAACCAAGAGAGCTATATTTAGGAAACAATAACCAGTGGGAAAGTTACCACTTTATTAACAGCCAATTTAGCCTCCAGTAACTTTGAATGTTGAGGGCTGACAGCAGCTGGATTGAGGAACATGGCTTAGTCCTGGAGGCCTAAATGGGGCTTCCCATATTCTCCCCTAAATCTAAAATGCAAAGGCCTGCAGAATAAACAGACTCTGGCATTATGCCACCACCCAGTTATAGACCTGGAATGGGAAAAGGAAAAACACACACCTTGTCTAGACAGTTCAATACAGCAATTGAAGATACAAAAGAAGAGAAAGATGTCTGGCTTGCTCTAAAAAGGCAGGACCTGCTTGGGTGTGCTTACCATGGGAAAGTAGGAAGAACAAAACAGAACACCATGCGTAAGTATTGATATTTAAAGCACAATGACCTGCCATCTTAGTCTGGGCTTCTTAAATGTAGCACCACACACTGGGGGGCTTATAAACAACAGATATTTATTTCTCACTGTTCTGGAGGCTGAAAGCTCAAGATTAGGGTGTCAGCATGGTCAGGTTCTGGTGAGGGTCCTCTTTCAGATTTTAGACTTCTGACTTCTTGCGGCATTCTCTCTTGGTCCTATTTTCTTTTTTTCCCCCCTCCCCCGAGATGAAGTCTCACTCTGTTACCCAGGCTGGAGTGCAGTGGCACGATCTCAACTCACTACAACCTCCACCTCCCAGGTTCAAGCAATTCTCCTGCCTCGGCCTTCCAAGTAGCTAGGCTTACAGGCACGCACCACCACACTCAGCTAATTTTTGTAACTTTTTAGTAGAGACAGGGTTTCACCATATTGGCCAGGCTGGTCTGGAACTCCTGACCTCATGATCCACCCGCCTCGGCCTCCCAAAGTGCTGGGATTACAGGCATGAGTCACCGGGTTCCTCCCTCATGACCTAATCACCTTCCAAAAGGACCTACCTCCTAATATCATCACTTGGGGATTATGATTTCAACATATGAATTTGGGGGGGGGGGTAACAAATATCCAGTGCATAATATCTTCCTAAAAGTAATGCAGGTGCCAATGAATGCCTTGGGCCCCAGCCAACCAGAATATCCACTTTTCTTCACATGGGTAGGGGATACTTAGAAAAGGATGAGCAGAGGGCGGAAAATATAGGAAAATAAATGTACATGAACACACACCTGCCACACACAGACATACACATACTAGGCAGATATACACAAGTGGTATCTACCTACACTTGTATACAGGACAAAGCTGAATTTCTAGAGGAGCATTAGGACACCATCACAGATAGATAACTTTATAAGAGTATGAGCCAAGTCACAAAACCAGCTCTATTTTGACTGAATCAGGGACAGGACTAGGGTGAGCTAAGGGAGACACCAAGGGCCTCCTTATATTTTGCAGCCTAAGCTTTCTTGCCTCACCCTAGTTCTGGCATAAGACCGAATTAACATATATGCGGTAAGAAGCAATATAACTCAGAAGACAGGAAAGCACTTTTTTGCACAAAGGAAGCAGAGAAATCCAGGTCTGGCTAACAAAGGAGACTCAGGAGGAAGATGCAACTCAAGAGTCATCACTGGATAAAGGAACTCAAGTCTAAGAGAGTAAGTGCATTCCACTGTGTCACAATAATCCATGAAGTATATTATTAGAATATCAAAATTTGTATTTTAAAACTCTTTACTGTATTAGTTATCTGTTGCCGCATAAGAAATTACTCAAAAATTGGTGGCTTAAAACAACACGTATCTCACAATTACATTTGGGTCGGGAATTTGGGCATGGCAATTGCTGGCTCCTCTGGCTCAGGGTCTCTCAAAGGCTGCAATCAAGATGTCAGAGGACTGAAGAGCCCTTAAGCCCCAAATAACCTGGGTATGCAGTGGGCCTTCTGTGAGACTCTGAGACTAGCTGGTTTCAAATGAGACTCAGCACATTCCCAGCAGTGGTGGCTATGGGGGAGAGACTCCTTATGTTTGAGAAAAGCAGAGGGAAAAGTAAAGAGGACTTTGCCCCTTAGGTACATGCTCAGCCATAGTGTAGTAGAGAACCAAGCAGGATCTTGAGGTCCCTGATTCAAGGCATTGGCTCCTGGATAGCAATTCTAGACCTGCCTTGGGCCAGAGGGGGATCCCACTGTCCTGAAGGGTGAATCCCAGGCCAGGCAGCATTTACCACAAGCCGACTAAAGAACCCAAGCGTCTTAAGTGAACATCAGTGGTAGGCTGGCATTACTCCCTGTGGACCTGTAGTGGCATTGGCCATGGGGTGAGCTTCCTCTGCCTATGGAAAAGGGAGAGAAGAGTAAGAAGGACCACATCTCATGGTTTGAGTAACAGCTCAGCCACAGAACAACAGAACATCAGGTAGACATCTAAGGTTTTTGACTCTAGTCCCTGGCTCCCAGATGACATCTCTGGACCCACCCGGGACCCGGAGGAACTCATCCCCCTATAGGGAAGGACGCAAGTCTGGTTGGCTTCACCACTTGCTCATTGTAGAGCCCCCAGGCCCTGAGAAGACATAGGTGATAGCCAGATAATGGTTACAGTGGCCCTTGGGCAAGACTCAGTGCTTTGCTGGTTCAGGTCTCATCTAGATAATCCCAGTGGTGGTGGCCATAGGGCTACTTGTGTTACCCCACCCCCAGCTACAAGTGGCTCAGCACAGAGAGAGAAACTCCATTTCCTTGAGAGAAAGTAAGGGAGGAGATGAAGAGTCTGTACTTGGTAATCCAGAGAATTCTTCCAGATGTTACCCAGAGACCATCAAAGTGGTACCTCTATGAGTCTGCAAGAACCATAGCGTTACTGGGCTTGGGATGCCTCCTAATGCTGATGCAGATTAGATCATGACACCCAGGTGTTTTTGAATAGCTAGGGAACATTCTCAAAAAGGATGGGTACAAACAAACCCAGACTATGTAAACTATAATAAATACCTAACTGTTTAATGTCCAGACACAGGAAAGAATCCACAAGCATCAAAACTATCCGGGAAAACATGGCCTCACCAGATGAACTAAATGAGGCACCAGGGATCCATTCTGAAGAAACAGAGACATGGGACATTTTGGACAAAGAATTCAAAATAACTGTGTTGAGGAAACTCAAATCAAGATAAAGCAGAGAAAAAAAATCAGAATTATATGAGATAAACTGAAGAAAACAATTTAAATAAAAAGAATCAAGAAGAAATTCTGGAGTTAAAAAATGCAATTGACAAACTGAAAAAAGAAGAAGAAAGAATTGGTGAGCTTAAAGACAGTCTATTTAAAAATAGACAATCAGAGAAGACAAATGAATTTTTTTTAAAAAAAATGAAGCATGGCTACAGGATCTAGAAAATAGTGTCAAAAGGACAAATCTAAGAGTTATTGGCCTTAAAGAAGACATACAGAAAGAGAAGGGGTAGAAATTCATTCAAAAAGATAGTAACACAGAATTTTCCAAACTTAGCAAAAGAAATCAACATCCAAGTACATCAAGATTATAAAACACAAAGTAGATTTAACCCAAAGAAGATTGCCTCAAAGCAATTAATAATCAAATTCCCAAAGGTGAAGGATAAAGAAAGGACAAGAGAAAGAAACAACATACAATGGAGCTCTAGTATGTCTGGCAGCAGACTTTACAGTGGAAAGTTTATAGGTCAGTAGAGAGTGGCATGACATATTTAAAGTGCCAAAGGAAAATACTTTTCTCCTAGGATAGTATATTCAGTGAAAATATCCTTCAAACATGAAGCAGGAATAAAGACTTTCCCAGACAAACAAAACCTCAGAGATTTCATCAACTCCAGACCTGTCCTACAAAAAATGCTAAAGGGAGTACTTAAATCAGAAAGAAAAGGATGTTAATGTGCAATAAGAAATTATCTAAAGGGAAAAAAAAACCTCACAGGCAGAAAAGTAAGTACATAGGAAAACACAAAATATTATAGCAATATAACTGTAGTGTGTAAACTAATCTTAAGTAGAAAGAATAAAAAATGAATTAATTAAAAATAACTACAACTTTTTAAGACATAGACAGTACAGTAATCTACAAATAGAAACAAGAAAAAGTTAAAAAGCAGGGGAGAGTGGCCGGGCACGATGGCTCACGCCTGTAATCCAAGCACTTTGGGAGGCCAAGCTGGGCAGATCACCTGAGCTCAGGAGTTGGTGAAATCCCATCCTTACAAAAGTACAAAAAAAAATTAGATTGGAGTGTTAGCACATGCCTGTAATGCCAGCTACTCAGGCGGCCGAGGCAGGAGAATCACTTGAACCCAGGAGGCAGAGGTTGCAGTGAGCCAAGACCATGCCACTGCACTCCAACCTGGGCAACAAGAGGGAAGTCCATCTCAAAAAAAAAAAAAAAAAAAAGCAGGGGGGGAGGAAGTTAAGGTGTTAAGTTTTTATTAGTTTTCTTTTTACTTGTTTACACAAACACTATTAAGTTGTTATCAACTTAAAATAATGGTTTATAAGATAGTATTTTTAAGCCTCATGGTTACCTCAAATCAAAGATCATGCAACAGACACACAAAAAATAAAAAGCAAGATATTAAATCATACCACCAGAGAAAATTACCTTCACTAAAAGGAAGACAAGAAAAAAGGAAAGAAGAAAGCAAAGACCAGGAGACAATGAAATGGCAGGAGTAAGACCTTGCTTATTAATAATAACATTGAATATAAATTAACTAAACTCTCCAATCAAAAGACATAGCCTGAGGCCCAGCAGAGTGACTCATGCCTGTAATCCCAGCATTTTGGGAGGTTGAGGTGGGCAAATCACTTGAAGTCAGGAGTTCCGGACCAGCCTGGCCAGTATGGTGAAACCCCATCTCTATTAAAAATATAAAAATTAACCAGGTGTGGTGGCACATGTCCACCTCTTAGGTTCAAGTGATCCTCCAATCTCAGCTACTCAGGAGGCTGAGATCAGAGGATCACTTGAACATAAGAGGTGGAGATTGCAGTGAACCAAGATCATGCCACTCCAGCCTGGGTGACAGATGAGACTCCATCTTAAAAAAAAAAAAAAAAAAAAAAAGACTTAGACTGGTTAAATGGTTATAAAAAATAAGACCATTGATCTGTTGCCTACAAGAAACACATTTCACCTACAAAGATGCATGTAGACTTAAAAAAAAGGATAGAAAAAGATATCCCATGCCAATGGAAAACAAAAAAAGATCAGGAGTTACTATACTTATATCAAGCTAAATAGATTTTAAGATAAAAGCTATAAGACACAAAGAAGGTCACTATATAATAATAAAGGAGTCAATTCAGCAAGGGAATATAACAAGTTTAAATATATATCCACCCAACATTGGAGCACCAATACATGTAAAACAAATATTACAGCTAAAAAGAGAGACTCAAATTCATTATTAGCTGGAGACTTCAACACCCCACTTTCAGCATTGGACAGATCTTCCAGACAGAAAATCAAGAAGAAAACATTGGACTTTATCTACACTCTAGAATAAATGCACCCAATAGATATTTACAGAACATTTCATCCAATGACTACAGAATACACATTGTTTTTCTCAGCACATGGATAATTCTCAAAGATCGACCATATGTTACAACACAAAACACATCTTATAACAGTCAAAAAATTGAAATAACAGCAAGCATCTTCTCTGATAACAATAGGCTAAAACTATAAATCAATAACCAGAGGAATTGTGGAAGCTATACAAGCACGTGGAAATTAAACATGTTCCTGAATTACCAGTAGGTCAATAAAAAAATTAAGAAGGGAACTGAAAAATTTCTTGAAACAAATAAGAGAAACAGAACATGCCACAACTTGTGGGATATAGAGAAAGCAGTACTAGGAGGGAAGTTTATAGCTATAAGTACTTATGTTAAAAAAGAAGAAAATTTTTCAATAAACAACATAATGATGCACCTTAAAAAACTAGAAAAGTGAAAACAAACACAAATTAGTAGAAAAAAATAATAACTGTCTGGGCACCGTGGCTCATGCCTGTAATCCCAGCACTTTGGGAGGCCAAGGCAGGTGGATCACCTGAGGTTGGGAGTTCAAGACCAGCCTGACCAACATGGAGAAACCCTGTCTCTACTGAAAATACAAAAAAATTTAGCTGGGTATGGTGGCACATGCCTGTAATCCCAGCTACTTGGGAGGTTGAGGCAGGAGAATCACTTGAACCCAGGAGGTGGAGGTTGTGGTGAGCCTAGATCATACCATTACACTCCACCCTGGGCAACAAGAGCAAAACTCCATCTCAAAAAAAAAAAAAAAAAAAAGGAAGAAGAAAGAAAGATATGAGTAGAAATTAATTAATTTAAAGTGAAGAAAACAGTATAAAAAACAATGAAAAAAGTCATTTGATTTTTCTTTTTTTTTTTGGAGATAGATTCTTGCTCTGTTGCCCAGGCTGGAGTGCAGTGGCATGATCTTAGCTCACTGCAACCTCCACCTCCCAGGTTCAAGCAATTCACCTGCTTTGGCCTCCCAAGTAGCTGGGACTACAGGTGTGAGCCACCACACCCAGCTAATTTCTATATGTTTAGTGGAGATGGGGCTTCACCATGGTGACCAGGCTGGTCTCAAACTCCTGACCTCTTGTGATCCACCCACCATAGCCTCCCAATGTGCTGAGATTACAGGCATGAGCCGCCATGCCCAGACTATTTTTTTTTTTTTTGAAAAAACAAACAAAATCAACAAAGCCTTAGCTGGACTAACCAAGAAAAAAGAGAGAAGAGTCAAATAATAAAATCAGAAATGAAAAAGGAGACATTACAGCCAATACTACAAAAATTCAAAGGATCATAAGTGGCTACTATGAGCAACTATATGCCAATAAATTGAAAAAGCTGGAAGAAATGGATAAATTCCTAGACACATACAACCTACCAAGACTTGACTATGAAGAAATCTAAAACCTGAACAGACCATTAACAAGTAATGAGATCAAAGCCATAATTAAAAGATTTCCAGTGAAGAAAAGCCCTGGATTTTATAGTGTTACTGCTAAATTCTACCTAACATTTAAAGAACTAATACTAATCCTACTCAAACTATTCTGAAAAACAGAAGCAGAAAGACTACTTCTAAACTCATTCTATAAGGCCAGTATTACCCTGATACCAAAACCAGACAACGCCACATCAAAAAAGAAAACTACAGGTCAATATCACTGATAAATATTGATGCAAAAATCCTCAACAAAATACTAAGAAACCAAAATTGACAACACATTCAAAATATCATTCTTTATGGCCAAGTGGAGTTTGTCAAGGAATGCAAGGATAGTTAACATATGTAGATCAATTAACGTGATACATTATATCAACACAATGAAGGACAAAAACTATATGATCATTTCAACTGATGCTGAAAAAGCATTTGATAAAATTCAACATCCCTTCGCGATAACAAAAAAAAAACCCTCAAAAAAATTGGAAATAGAAGGAACATACCTCAACATAATAAAATCCATACGTAACAAACACATAGCTAGAATCATACTGAATGAGGAAAAACTGAAAGCCTTTCCTCTAAGATCAAGAACATGACAAGGATGCCCACTCTCACCACATTTTTTCAACATAGTACTTGAAGTCCTACCTAGAGCAATCAGATAAGAAAGAAATGAAGGGGATCCAAAATGCAAATCAAGAGTTCAAATGATCCTTGCATGCAGATGCTATGATCTTATATTTAGAAAAAACAAAGACTATACCAAAAAACTATTACAACTGATAACAAATTCAGTAGTTGGTTATAAAATCAACAAACAAAATCAGCAGCACCATTTCTATATGCCAACATTGAACAATCTGAAAAAGAAATCAAGAAAGTTGTCCTACTTACAGTAGTTACAAATAAAATTAACTACCTAGGAATTAACCAAAAAAGACTTATACAATGAAAACCATAAAATATTAATGTAAGAAATTGAAGAATACACCAAAAAATGGAAGGATATTTCATGTTCATGTATTGGAAGAATCAAAATCGTTAAAATGTCCATACTACTCAAAGCAATCTACAGATTTAATGTAATCTCTATCAAAATACCAATGACCTTCCTCACAGAAATAGAATAAACAATCCTAAAATTTACATAGAACCACGAAAGACTCAGAATAGACAAAGCTATTATAAGAAAAAAAAATGGAGGAATCACATCACCTGACTTTAAATAATACTACAGAGCTATAGTAATCAAAACAACATGGTACTGGCATTAAAACAGACACACAGACCAGTTGAACAGAATAAAGATCCCAGAGATAAATCCATACATCTACAATAAACTCTTTTTTGACAAAGGTGCCAAGAATGTACATTGGGGAAAGTACAATCTCTCTACTAAGTGGTGCTGGGAAAACTTGATATCCATATGCAAAAAAATAAAACTAGATTCCTATCTCTCACCATCTACAAAAATTAAATCAAAATGAAGACTTCAATCTAAGACTTCATACTGTGAAACTACTACCAGAAAACACAAGAGAAACTCTCCAGCACATGAGACTGGGCAGATTTCTTGAGTAAGCACAAGCACAGACAACCAAACCAAACATGGACAAAAGGGATCACATCAAGTTTAAAAGCTTTTGCACAGCAAAGGAAACAATCAAAAAGTGAAGAGACAACCCATAGAATGGGAGAAAATATATGCAAACTACTCATCTGACAACGGATTAATAACTAGTATGCAATGCATAATAGAAGAGAACTCAAACGACTCTATAGGAAAAAAAATCTAATAATCAGATTTAAAACGAGGCAAAAGACCTGCTAGCTATTTCTCAAAAAAGACTTACAAATGGCAATCAGATATATAAAAAGGTGCTCTTCATCTTTGATCTTTAGAGAAATGCAGATCAAAACTACAATGAAATGTCGTCTCACCCCAGTTAAAAAGGTTTTTATACAAAACCAGCCAATAACAAATGCTGGTAAGGATGTGGAGAAAGGGAACCCTCATACATTGTTGGTGAGAATGTAAATTAATACAATCACTATGGAGAACAGTTTGGAGGTTCATTACAAAACTGAAAATAGGCCAGGCATCGTGGCTTATACCTGTAATCCCAGCACTTTGGGAGGCTGAAGCAGGTGTGTCACTTGAGTCCAGGAGTCAAAGATAAGCCAGGGAAACAAGGCAAAACCCCATCTTTACAAAAACACACAAAAATAAACCGAACTCAGTGGTGAGCACCTGTAGTCCCAGCTACTAGGGAGGCTGCAGAGGGAGGATTTCTTGACCTCGGGGGGGCAGAGTTGCAGTGAGCCCAAATGACACCTCTGCACTCCAGCCTGAATGACAAAGTGGGACCCTGTCTCAAAATAAAAATAAAAATAAAACACTAAAAATAGAGCTACCATATGATCCAGCAATCCCACAACTAGGTATATACCCAAAAGAGAGGAAATCAGTATATTAAAGCAATATCTGCACTCCCATGTTTGTTGCAGCACTATTCACAATAGCCAAGATTTAGAAGCAACCTAAGTGTTCATCAGTAGATGACTAGATAAAGAAAATGTGATACAAATACTCAATGGAGCATATTCAGCCATAAAAAAAAGAGATCCTGTCATTTGCAACAATATGGATGGAAGTAGAAATCATTATGTTAAGTGAAATAAGCCAGGCACAGAAAGACAAACATATGTTCTCAATTATTTATGGGAGCTAAAATTTGAAATAATTAAACTCATGAAAATACGGAGTAGAAGGATGGTTACCAGAGACTGAGAATTGTTGTTGGGGTGGGGGGTAGTAGAGGGAAGTAGGGGTGGATAATGGGTACAAAAAAATAGTTTAAAAAAATGAATGAGACCTAGTATTTGCTAGTACAACAAGGTGACTATAATCAAAAATAATTTAATTGCACATTTTGATATAACTAAAAGAGTGTAATTGGATTGTTTGCAACACAAAGTATAAGAGCTTGAGGTGATGGATATCCCATTTACCCTAATGTGCTTATTATGCATTGCATGCCTGTATCTAAATATCTTATGTAACCCATAATATAGACACCAAATTGCACCCACAAAAATTAAACATAAAACAAATATTTTAACTTAAAAATTAAAATTTAAAAAAGTTATTTTAAGATGCCAGAGAATGGGCTTCTAAGCTCACTAACATGGTTGTTAGCAAGCTTCATGATGGCTGCTAGCCAGAGGCTGCCTGAAGTTGCTTTCCACTTGGGCCTCTCTAACATGCAACTTCCTTTATCAAAGCAAGCAAGCCAAAAAGGCAAGAGAAGAAGTTCCAACAAGATGGAAGTCACCGTATTTTATAACCAAATCTTGGAAATGACATTCTATCATTTTTTGCTGTATTCTATTCATTGGAAGTAAGCCATTAAGTTCAACCCACACCAAATGGGAGGGGATTACATAACGGTGTGAATACAAAGAAGTGGGGGATCATTGGAAGCCATCTTATATTGCCTTCTCTTTTTACTTCATTGAGTTGATCTTCAATCTCTGATATCCTTTCTTCTGTTTGATTGATTCGGCTATTAAAACTTGTGTGTGCTTCACGTAGTTCTCGTGCTGTGTTCTTCAACTCCATCAAGTCGTTTATGTTCTTCTCAAAGCTGGTTATTCTAGTTAGCATTTCGTCTAACCTTTTTTCAAGGTTTTTGGTTTCTTTGCATTGAGTTAGAACGTGTTCCTTTAGCTCTGAGAAGTTTGTTATTATCCACCTTCTGAATCCTGTTTCCGTCAATTCTTCGCACTCCTTCTCGGTCAAGTTGTGATCCTGTGTTGTTGAGGAGTTGCGATCCCTTGAAGGAGAAGAGGTATTCTGGTCTTTGGTGGTTTCACCTTTTTTGCGCTGGTTTTTTCCCATCTTTGTAGATTTAACTGGCTGTGGTGTCAGAGAGCTGCTTGATGAGGTCGCTTGTCTGCCTGTGGAGGGTGGTACTGGGTTTCTAGGGACTCCTTCAGGTTACTAGGGAAGCTTCCTGTGTCTTTTTTGTTTATGCCGGGAGATTAGGCCCCCCTCTTCCGCTGACCTGTAGGTGCTGCTGGGTTGTCGAGAACCCCGTCCTGTTGCTACCTAGGCTTCCTGTGTTTTTTGTTAAAACATGTAGCCCACTCCCACCCCTCTAGTGGTGGGTTGTGCCCTTCCTCCACTGGGCTGGATCATTCAGGGTTCCTCTCAGACTGTGGCACTGGCTATGCAACCCACTAGAGTCAGAGCTTCAGTCTTCTGGGGTTTGTGGGGGAGGTTAGGGACTCGTCCAGCCGCACTGGCAGTCTCCCCCTTTCAGCTTTCTCTCTCTCTGGTCATGGGGTAGGGGCCGCCCAGCTGCTCCCGCTTACAGCTCCCTCTCTCTCTGGGCGGGGGGAGGGGCGATAGCTCAGTCTGCAGACTCTTATTCAACTCTGCATTTGTAATTCCCGGCACTTGACTGGCAAAGATCCCCTGTTCTGTGTATTGCTGAGGCTTTGGGGGAAGCGCTGTATCTGGACTGGAGCGCCAGAGGTGGAGCCTCTGACTCACCAGTCAGATGCAGTTTCTGGGTGAAGCAGCACCCCTCCCCACCTCGGTCTGCCCTGAGTGGGCTTTGCTCACCCTCGGACCAGACCCGTTGAAGTGCACCTGGTACCTTGGTTGGAGCTAGGAGATCTCTGGGTTTCTGCGTCTCTTCGCTGGGTGTTGTGTGCTGGAGTTGTGTCTAATCTGCCATCTTGGATCCTCCCCCCTGGAAGCCATCTTAGAAGGCTGCCTACCACACCCATGAAGATTGGAGATGAGCAATAGAAGACATATTTTTCAAATTGTAACAGGTATATTCTATAGTCCTTACACAATAACTCAGACTGAAGTTTCCCTGCTTGAAATTATGTGACCTCAATAGTTTTGCACCATTTTGATGAAATAGTTAATGCTAAAGAAGATCCATGATAAATTGTGTTATCAACACAAGTCTTCACGTTACGTATCCAGGTAGGTGAATCTCGGTAGAGGACACTTGTGTTTTAATCTCCTCAGCATAACTGTCTGCAATGGAAAACTGCCCCTTCTCCAATTATATATGGTTCTTGTAAAACTGATAATCACTAGACACCCCCTTGACCCCTGGTTAATCATACAACCATCCTCCTTTTCATGGTGATTGGTCAAAGGGGTGATGGCCAGAGCCCATTCATGCAGATTGTTATGAGAACACTGGAAGAGGAAGGTCTCTTCTTCCTTCCTTTTGAATCATGAACAATAAAAATGAAAGCTTACAGCTTTGGGAGCCACCTTTCCCACTGCACAAAAAGACCTATTAGTAGAGCTGAAAGAAGGAGCAAAAAAAGAGAGAGGAAGCTAATGACACCATGTGAGCCCCTGGAAGTCACCGTGGAGTACTCTAGCCAGCTCCACTCTGAACTTCCCAGTTATACGAACCAATAAATCCCATTTTTCTCAAGCTTGTTTGAGTTTCTGACATCTGTAAATAAAAGAGTCCTGATAATACAGGCTTATTTCTTCTTACTAATCAATACATACATTCCATCTCCGTGTGGTTTTTAAGCCAGGAAACACAGTACAGCTATCTGAAAAAGTTTTTTTTTTAATGCAGATTTCTAGACCCCACTGAAATCTACTGTTTCAGAATCTTTAGGGATAGGATCCTCACATCTATATTATTTTAAATTCCACAAATGACTCTGAAGCCCAGTCATTATGGATACTCACTAATGTTCTGGAAGCTAGGAGCCCAAGATCAGAGTGTCAGCATGGTCAAGTTCTGGTGTGACCCCTTTTCCAGGCTGCAGACTGATAACATCTCATTGTATCCTCACATGGTAGGAAAAGGGCAGGAGATCTCTCTAGGACCCCCCTTATAAGGACATTAATCACATTTATGAGGGCTTCACCCTCACAAACTAATAGCCTCCCAAAGGACCCACCTCCTAGTACCATCACATCAAGGATTAGGATTTCAACATATGAATGGAGGTGGAGGGGATACAAACATTCAGTTCATAACACTATTCTATCTACAAGAAGACAAACTCCAAATTCTAAGATGACTTTCTCTTACTTGAATTGCAGGCATGGATCTCTCTGTCTAGAGTCCTACAAAGGAAATAGGTAGGTTTCCCTACATTCTACCATTAAACTGTTTTCCCCCCCAATAGAAAAATCAGTTAAATGTTTTTAAAAATACTTTTATAACAGAGACAGGGTCTGGCTCTGTCACCCAGAGGTGACAGAGCCCACTCAGGGCTCTCTCTGGCTGAGAGCCCTCAAACTCCTGGGCTCAAGCGATACTCCCAAAGCACTAGGACTACAGGCATGAGCCACAGTGTCCTGCCCATTTATTTATTTATTTTTAATTCTATGGATAGAAATAATTGGTGGGAAGAGTATGACAATGTCAAATATGATAATATTCGTTTAGTGCTCCTTCAATTCACTATCATAAAACTAGCATAAGAATATGAGTGAGCAGTAATGCAAATGACCTTCTAATGCAAATTTCTGTACTCAGTGGCACTAAACAGAGTTGAGCCATGGTCCCACAACTTTTTACATCGGTACCTGGACAAATTGGTAAACTAATCTTACATGCTAATGTTTTGGTAAGTGCTAAGAAAAAGCAACTTTTTAAAAGAATGACATCAAGACTGGGTTTCAAGCTGACCATACAGAAAACCTGGCCAGGAGTCCCTTGGCCAATTCCGTGAGGCAGGCTAGTGGGGCTGGCAGAGCACTTTTGGGTCATTTGCAATGTCTCAATGATTCCTTTAAATCTGGATACACTCATTTGACAACTGATACTATGACAGCATGGTACAGCAAAGTTTAAGTCAGTCTGTTTGTTCAGAGTAATCTACTTGTTATGTCAAGAGAAGAGAACCAAAGTAAGAGATCCTCCACAATCTTTATATCCTTCATAGTTGTGGCAATCTTTGCATGTTTGCTGGTGTGTGTGTGTGTTGTTCTGTTTTCCTCTCGTTTGGTGTTTTTGAGACAGGATCTGGCTCTATCACCCAGGCTGGAGTGCAGAGGTTCCAATCTCGGCTCACTGCAAATTCCTCCTCTCCGGCTCAAGCCATCCTCCCAACTCAGCCTGCTGAGTAGCTGGGACTGCAGGCACATGCCATAACTAATTTTTGTATTTTTTGTAGAGATGGGGTTTCACCATGTTGGCCAGACTGGTCTCAAACTCCTGAGCTCAAGAAATCCACCTGCTTTGGCCTCCCAAATTGCTGTGTTTACAGGCATAAACCACCATGCCTGGCCTACTGTTTTGTATTATCATCTCCTAGAAGAAGACATGGATCCTAATAAGAAAAACTAGTGATCATCACTGTCAATCATCTGGGATATAAAATCAAGAGATAGGCTTAATATAATTCCTATCAAAACTTCAGTAAGATTTTTATAGACATAGATAAGGTTATTCTAAAATTTATATGGAAAGACACAGAACCCAAAATAGCTAAAACAAATTTGAAAAAATAAAATAAAATGTGAGGAATCACTCTACCCGATGTTAAGATTTTCTTTGTTGGGAGCCTCCAAGACCATCTCCAGTTTAGATGATTTGCCAGGAGGACTCACAGACTCAGCATACACTCATACTCATGGCTATGATTTATTACAGCATAGGGAAAAGGTGTATTGGGCAAAATTTAGAAAAAGGCAGGCACAAGTTTCCAAGAGTCCTTTCCTATTGGAGTTAGGACATACATACTTCCTCCAGCAATTATTTCTGATAACATGCATGAAGTATTGTCTCCCAGGGACTCTGTCTGATAAGACTCAGTCTTTTCAGGAATTTTACTCGGGGCTGGTCTCACAGGCACACTCTACATAGCACATACTAAAATTCCAGACTCCCAGAAGCAAAGAAGATGTTCACCGTAATCATTATTGTTCGCACAAACGGTTTGGGCACAGTGAGTCACTATTATCAGTTAGGAAATTATAGAAATCTTCTTGATTAGCCACACTAATCAAGACAGTGTGGTAGAGGCAGAAGGACAGATGCATAAATCAATGGAACAGAATAGAGAACCCAGAAATGAACCCACACAAATATGCCCAAGTGATTTTTGACAATGATACAAAGACAATCCAATGAAGTAAGTATAGTTTTTTTCAACAAATGGTGTCAGAACAATTGGACATATATACAGAAAAACATAAACCCCAACTAAACCTAACACCTAATGCAAATATTAAAATGGAGTCTTGGACTTATATTTAAAACATAATATAAAGATTTTCAAAAATGCAGGAAAAAATATTTGGGACAAAAGACTACAGAAAGAGTTCTTGGACCAAAAAAAAAAAGCTCAACATCACTGATCAGTTGAAAACTGCAATTCAAAACCACAATGAGCTACTATCTCACACCAATCAGAATGGCTATTACTAAAAAGTCAAAGAATAACAGGTGCTGGTGAGGTTTTGGGAAAAAAGAAATGCTTATACGCTATTGGTGGGATTGTAAATTAGTTCATCCATTGTAGAAGACAGTGTGGGGATTCTTTCAAAGACCTAGAACAGAAATAACACTGGATCCAGCAATCCCATTATTGGATATATGCCCAAAGAAATACAAATTGTTCTATTGTAAAGACCCATGCACTCACATGTTCATTGCAGCACTGTGCACAATAGCAAAGACTTGGAATCAACCTAAATATCCACCAATGACTGACTACATAAAGAATGTGGTACATATACATCATGGAATATTATGCAGCTATTAAAAAGATTGAGATCATGTCCTTTGTTAAGGATAATGGAGACCATTATCCCTAGCAAACCAATGAAGGAACAGAAACCAAGTAGTGCATGTTATCACTTATAAGTGAGAGCTAAATAATGAGATCACATGGACACATAGAAAGAAAAAACAAATACTGAGGCCTATTGGAGGGTAGATGGTGGGAGGAGGGAGAGGATTCAGGAAAAATAACTAATGGGTACTAGGCTTAATACCTGGCTGACAAAATAGTCTGTACCACAAACCCCATGACACAAGTTTACTTATATAGCAAACAAGCACTTGTACCCTTAACTTAAAATAAAAGATTTTTTAAAAGTTCTTAGACTTGGCACCAAAAACATAATTTACAACATAAAAAGTTAATATATTGGACCACATCAAAATTTAAAAATGTTTCCCTCTGAAAGACCCTGTTAAGAGGATGAAAAGACAATCTAAAGACTGGGAGAAAATATTTTTGAACCACAAATCCAGCAAAGGCTTGTATCTGTTGTATCTGGAATACATGAAGAACTCTCAAAAACAGTAAAGAAAAAAAAATCCAATTAGAAAATGGGTAACGGACATGACTATATATTTTACTGAAGAGAATATACAGATGGCAAAGAAGCACATGAAAAGATGGTCAATATCACTAACCACTAGGGAAATGCAAGTGAAAACCACAGTGAGATAACACTGAAATAAAAATAATAACTATCACTGAAATAAAAAATAAATTATTAATAACAAATTATTATTAATAATAAATATTTATTAATAACAAATAATAAAAATTAAACTATCACTGAAATACAAATAACTCTCACTGAAATAATCACTGAAATAAAAATAATAAATTATTAATAAGTAATATTTATTATTAATAATAACAAATTAAACTATCACTGAAATAAAAAATAATAATAACACCAAATCCAAGTGAGCATGTGGCAAACTGGATTACTCATATATTGCTGGTGGTATAGGTACTCTGAAAAAAAGTACAGCAGTTTCTTACAAAACTATACATGGGTTTGCCATATGGCCTAAGAATTGTACTCCTAGGCATTTTCCCCAGAGAAATGGAAACTGTTCATTGAAAAACATGTACACAAGTGTTTATAGAAATGTTATTCACATTTACAAAAACCTGAAACAACTCAAATATAATTCGACAGATGAATGGGTAAATAAACTGCAGTATGTAGTATATCCATAACAGAGAATGGATATACTACACTCAGCCAAATAAAAAAAAAAAGTAATGAATTTTTGACACACACAAGAACTTAAACAGATCTCAAGGCAAATAAGCTGAATGAAAACCCACTAAGACTGTAAAAGTGTATCACAAAAGATTCTTGTATCAAAACTGTTTTGTATCTTGATTATGTTGGTGGTCCACAAATATAAATGTTATAAAATTGGATGAAACTAAACGTGCACACACGCAGGCACACACATAAGTGCATGTAAAATTGGTGAAATCTAAGTAAGTCCTGTGGGTTGTACAGATGTAAATTTCTTGGCTGTAATGTTGTATCATAGTCATGTAAGGTATTACCATTGAGGAAACCTAGGTAAAGTGCACATAGGAGATCTCTCTGTGTTTCTTCCAAGTGCATGCAAATGTAGAATTATCTCAAAATGAATGTTTAAAAAAAAACACTTCAGGTCAGGCATGGTGGCTCATGCCTATAATCCCAGCACTTTGGGAGGCCAAGGCAGGTGGATCACCTGAGGTCAGGTGTTCAAGACCAGCCTGGCCAACATGGTGAAACCCTGTCTCTATTAAAAATACAAAAATTAGCTGGGCGTGGTGGTGCACACCTGTAATCCCAGCTACTTGGGAGGCTGAGGCAGGAGAATTGCTTGAACCCAGGAGGCAGAGGTTGCAGTGAGCCGAGATCACGCCCCTGCACTCCAGCCTGGGTGACAGAAAAGACTTGATCTCAAAAAAAAAAAAAAAAAAAAAAAAAAAAAATTGAAAAGAATCAAACTAATAGGGGAAGTTAATTAAATGCCTTCCAAAAGAAAACACTCCATTAAGGACAACAAAATGTAGACTTAGAACAACATAGCATTCATTATGGAGAGCATATGTTAAAAATTACTAGGAATGTAAAGAAGCAGGAAAATGCAGGCCATAACAACAACAAAATCAGCCAGTTGAAATTGACTTAGAAATGACTGCGATAATGAAATTAGTAGACAAGAACTTTGTAAGAACTATTATCAATATGATTTAAAAGAAAGGATTCATGAAATTAAGGAAAAATAGAGTATCTCAAAATAGAAAATTGAAAGAAAACATTTTAAAATTTTTTAAATGATTTCATACAACTGAAAAAAATACATCTGAAATGAAAAAAATTACCTGAATGGACTTTGAAGCAGATTACACTCTACTGAAAAGAAGATAAGTAAATTTGAAGATGGAAAATTAAAACGATCATAAGTAAAGAGAGAATAACAGCTAAAAATAAAAGCCTCAGTGGAATATCAAGTGTCTGCCACATGTGTAATTGAGAAGGAGAGAGACATTGGTGCAAAAAAAAATTCTCAAGACAATGGGAATTTTCTTTTCCAAATTTGCTGAAAACCACAAAATCATAGAAACCTTAATGAAGCAAGGCAAGATAAGGAAATAAATGTGGCCGGCCATGGTGGCTCATGCCTGTAATCCTAATACTTAGAGAGATAAAGCGAGGCAGATTGCCTGAGCACAGGAGTTCAAGACCAGCCTGGGCAACATAGTGAAACTCCATCTCTACAAAAAAATTAGCTGGTATGGTGGCCTGAGCCTATAGTCCCAGCTACTTGGGAGGCTGAAGTGGGAGGATCACTGGAGCCCAGATAGGTTGAGGTTGCAGTGAGCCATGATCATGCCATTGCACTCAGCCTGGACAACAGAGTGAGACCCTGTCTCAAAAAAAAAAATTAAAAAATTTTTAAAGAAATGCACACTATAATCAAATTACTGAAGAGCTAAAACATGGGCATTGCCTTTGGGACAAGATATAAGGAAGAATTATTATATATATATTTCAAAATCACAAAAGCAGAGAGTATTCATCAACAGATATTCCAGTTATATAATGCATGGTAACAAACTACCCTAAAACTCTGACTTGAAACAACAAATATTTGATTATATTTCACAAAATTTTTAATTGCTAACATGTTTATTTATTATTGAAGCCAAAGAAGTTACAAATACATTTTAGTATCTTGCTGATAAAATAGTAATTCTATTTTTGCAATCTGATAAGGCATACAGGAAGATATTGGTAAAAGCTTTGATGTACATTTCTATTATAACCAGGTAATCAGAACACATCAAATCACCGACTTTAGTGGTATACCATACCAACTTTTCAGAAAGGTGATCCTGAAACTCTACTGAATAGCTAAGTAATATCATCCAATGTTTAAAGACTGGGGAATAGGAAACAGAGATGGAAGTAGTAAGCAGGACACATTTCAAAGCCCACTTTTAGGCCCACAATACTATGAATATTAAAAAATATATATGCTCCCCAAAAAAGGCAATTCAGCATTTTCAGAAAGAGCATTTGGCAATATTCAATGCATAAAGAGATTGTGCTTGGGGCCATCCACTCTTTCCAGATTTTCAGTGTTTCCTAGTTTTTCGAATGTTGATCAGAGTAGCTATAGAAGGCATCTATGGATCTGACAACCATCACCTAGATGTTTGATGTGAAGATGTCAGTGAATGCAGTGAAGATGTCAATGAATGCAGTGAAGTTAGAATTCGTAACTTCTATGCTCCAGAAAGAAGGGGCCAATTTACTGCAGCTCAGCGGAACTGCTTAATGATGTTGCTGATCTTCTCAAACCTGTGGCCATCATGATGGTAATGGGAAATAACCAAGAATGTAGCTCTTTCAAACAGCAGAACTTCATCGACTTCAAGAATTTGGGCAAAATTCCTTAGGTTCATCTTCAGCTGGTGATCATTGGGAATCAGCTGATAGGCAATACTAGACCAGGCTTTGTAGAGCTTTTCACGCCAGGTGAATGTTTGCAAATAATCACACTCTAGTGGGTGAGACAAACAAATCAAGTCCAGGTATGAATGAGGCTCTGTCCATGCTGTTCAGATACTCTTGATCTGAAAACCTGTGAACTGGCAAAACAAGTTACCTATCCCATACATGCACAACATAGAATGGTGGGACAGGCATAGAATAACTGCAATAAATATTTCCATGGAATAAAGGAGAAAAATAGGAAATCACCAATTCATTGAAATTCTAAAATCTAGCTGGGCATATGTTACCATTTTGCAGTCAGGCCTAATCTTGTTTTCTGAGAATGATTTTCCGTGATGTTTGGCTTTTCCCTTTGGGATCTTGGTTTTGCCCTCTCAGACATTCTTTTCTCCAAGAACTGTTCCATTCTGGCAGATTAGTGGCCTACTCAGTCTGCTTCCTGCTCATAGAAGTTTGAGGGTCCAAAAGTCTTTTTTCATTTTGTATAGTCTCTGGTTTTTTGGTTTTTTTTTTTAATGTGAACTGATGTAATTACTTGTAAAATTTTGTGAATTTTTTGTGTATCAACTTATAATCGATTTTGTTAGATAAAAGCCACATCCATAAATATCTTCTAGATAAGCCCTTTTCTACCTCAGGCTCCCTGTGAGGCTGCTGTAGGGCAATGCCCTTAAGATTCTTAGAAACCTTGTTGTTTAAGAGTCTGTACTTTAACCCCTTAAGAATTGATGAAATAGAGATCATAAGACTTATGGAATGGACTTTCGACTTTGTGGCAATAAGATACCAAATTATTAACAATACCTAAGACCATGCCAGACAAGGGTTAAGTCATGCACCTATACTTAAAGACTTAAGTATGTTTTAACTGCCACAGATTTTTCATTTTCTCTAGCAGCTAATTAAGCACGGGCGTTGAGGTAAGCAATACTAAAACAACTGCAGCTCATCAACCACTAAACACTGACTGACCCCTGTTTTTTTTGGACAAGAGGCTGATTTTAGTAACTTTTCCCTCGTAAGAGACCACTGACCATAGACTGGTTCTGGCTGGTTTACAAAGGCTGTACTGAGTGCCTTCATGTCCTCTGCTTCACCTTTTGGCATATGAGGCCCAACTCTAATGCATTTAAATGTGAAGTCTCCACCCTAAAGTGAACATGGGATGCATGTAACATGCATGTTTGCTTACTTTGCTTGCACGCCCCGCTGTGAATATCCATAGCTCCTCCTATAACCTGTTGATTATGTATACTTAGCCAAACCATTTGGCACAAATTTCTGTTTCACCCTTCCCTCCAAGTGCTTGCTTTCTGTCTCTGCTAGAGGCTATGCTTCCTAGCCTGTCAGGATAGCCAGCCTGCAAACTGCAACCCTTCATAGGAAATAAAACTCTTATTTTCTAAATTTGTACATCTCACAATTTTAAGTTAACAGAATCTTACAAGGTCTTTTATTTTGTTTCTGAACTCTTAACAAAAGGATTCCAATCACATCCTTGGATTAGTTCTATCTTGAACTCATGTTTTTCTAATAAGACCTTAGGATTTGATCTTTGCCCTGCAGCTCTATCTTACTTTGAGCATCTTCTGCTGGGAGAAACTAACAACAATAAATAATTTCATTTTCAGATCTAGTTCCTACATAATTCCTCTAAATTCTGTTTGAAAATTGAATAACTTCTTCTTTAGTACAGATTTGTCTAGACAGACGTTTAAAAACAAACAAAAAACAGTTGATACTTTCAACATTCTTCCTGGAAATCTAAGCCAGATACAGCAGTTCATTAAATACATTTTCAATTTGCTATGTTACCACATTTGCTGATCCATCTATCGTGACAAGACAAGAGCCTCCTTTCCTCTACCCTCCAATAATGTTTTCCTTACTTTCCTTTAAGCCCTACTTAACATCCTCCTCAATGCCTGTCAGGATTCTGCTAACAGTCTCCTCAAAGCTCTCACAAGTTCTTCCTTACATCTTGTCCCAAAGGCAATGCCCATGTTTTCGGTTTTTATTACAACGCCCCCAATTCTGTCCTACTTATCTAATGATGTATAAATGCTTCAACAAATAGTTACTTAGAAGAATAATGATTTTATTTTATCTCATGATTAAGAGAATGAGAGATTTGGGCAGGTTTCAGCTGGGTGATTTTTTTTTTACACCTTTTAGTATCAAGGGAGGTCATCAATAGTATTTACCTGGTGAATGGGAAGTCTGGAGGATCTGGAGACTTTTACTCATATACATGGCATTGTGGAAGGAACGACTGACCAGAAGGCTGGGCTTAGCTGGCTCTGATGACCAGAATATAGCCTCTCCAGCATAGGGGTCTACTCACATAATGGCTCAGGGCTCTAAGAGCAAGTATTCAAGTGAATAAGGCAGAAATTGCATGGTCTTTTATGACCTGACCTCAGAAGTCAAAGAGTTTCATTTTTGCTGTACTCTATAGGTCAAAGTCCACCCAGATTCAAGACGAGGTAACAAAGACCCAGTGTCTCAATACAAACAACATAAAAGATCCTGCAGCCATGTTTAAAAACCATTTTCGGAGATCATTAAAAAAATCTGGAGACCACAAATACTGGAGAGGATGTGGAGATATAGGAACACTTTTACACTGTTAGTGGGAGTGTAAATTAGTTCAACCATTGTGGAAGACAGTGTGGCGCTTCCTCAAGGACCTAGAAATAGAAATTCCATTTGACCCAACAATCCCATTACTGGGTATATATCCAAAGGATTATAAATCGATCTATTATAAAGACACATGCACATGTATGTTCACTGCAGCACTGTTTACAATAGCAAAGACCTGGAACCAACCCAAATGCCCATTGATGATACGCTGGAAAGAGAAAATGTGGCACATATACACCATGGAATACTATGCAGCCATAAAAAATGATGAGCTTGTGTCCTTTGTAGGGACATGGATGAATCTGGAAACCATCATTCTCAGCAAACTGACACAAGAACAGAAAATCAAACACCGCATGTTCTCACTCATAGGCAGGTGTTGAACAATGAGAACACATGGACACAGGGAGGGGAGCATCACACACTGAGTCCTTTGTGGGGACTAAGGGAGGGACAGTGGGGAGTATGGAGTTTAAGAGGAATAACATGGGGAGAAATGCCAGATGTGGGTGACGAGGGGATGGAGGGGAGCAAACCACATTGCCATGTGTGTACCTATGCAGCAATCCTGCATGTCGTTCACATATACCCCAGAACCTAAAGTGCAATAAAATATAAATATGTATGTATGTGTATATATATATATATAAACCGTCCTAGCAGACAGCACTACAGAAAATGTTAAAGCAAGTTCTTCAAACTGAAGTGAAGTGATACCAGAGGGAAACTTGTATCTATGCAAAGGAATAAAGAGCACCAGAAATACTAAACATGTAGGCAAATTAAAAAAAAAAAAAAAAAAACACTTTCAGTGAACTAAAATCTGATTTTTCCCTCATTTGTTTACTTTTCTTTCTGTGATCTGCAGGGGAAAAAAAAAAAGGACCCAGCCCATGTGGCTTTACATTGGGAAGAAGTGGCACCCACTGTTTCCTAAAATTTAAAGCTAGAAGAGGCTGGAAAGAGCTGATCCTACCCCCTGATTTTTTATAATCAAATTCCTGTATCACAGTTGAAATGATTGTCAAAGGTAAGAACACTGTCAAAGATCGTCCATTGGGGGAAAAGTCTGTTGGGGATACCTGAAGGAATACGTGAATTTGAAGATGTGAATTCTATTTTTGGAAAGCTTCATGGAACAGAGTCTGATATAATAGCAAGTGATGGCTGCTTCCAGGGCTAAGTCCCCACGACTACCGCTTTCTTCTGAAAAATTACTGGAAAATACATCTACACTAAAGTGTATGACTAAATTTAGGGCCTATGTGTTCTGATTTTCCCCAAATAATAAGGCTATGAGTTCTACTGAATTGAGTTATAGAAATTAGATTTTCATCCCTTTCCTAGTTGTTATTGTACTTTATATAGCTTACATATTTTCAAAAGCAGGAACCTTCTTAACTTCAAGATCCTCAGGGACTCAAAGTTCATGATGGGAACTCAGCAAATTTACTGGGATAGACAGATAAATCTTATTTGTCTATGTCAAACTTGATCTAAAGACCACTTTACCAAGAATATGAGACCCAACAGAAAAATAAGACTTTAAACAGATTTTTTAAAGGATAAGTTTCAAAAAATATATAAATGGGGTATATTTTAAATTTTAAAGACTGATAGCAAGATAATATGAATTATTTTTGCTTTTGGCTAGGCACAGTGGCTCATCCCTATAGTCCCAACACTTTGGGAGGCTGAGTTGTGTGTATCACTTGAGTCCAGGAGTTCAACACCAGCCTGGGAAATGGGGTGAATCTCTGTCTCTACAAAAAATATACTAAAAAAATTAGCCGGACATGGTGGCATACACCTGTAGTCCGAGCTTCTTGGAAGGCTGAGGTGGGAGGAGCCCTTGAGCCTGGGAGGATGAGGCTCCAGTGAGTTAAGACTGCGCCGCTGCTACACTCCGGCCTGGGCAACAGAGAGAGACTCTGTTTCAAAAAGTAAATAAATAAATACTTTTAAATTATTTCGTAAATTCCCATATAGCAGTAAAAATGTACAACAAGCACAGCACAAAAGACAGGAGTAAAATACATCTAACTTTGCGCACTGCAGAATCACTTGTTTTGTCAACCAGCACGAGAAACTGTCAGAACTGCCAATCAACGATGCAACGGAGATAGAAAAGGTGCCACTTTCAAACAGTACAATAATAGAAATAATGATAACATCATTTTATCAGAGGGAGGAGAAAAGTGATATCAGGATATTTATTTCTCCAGGCCTCTCACTGAGGGGTAATTACGGGCTGGTTTTGTCTGTAACAGCCTCTCCAAACAGGCTCTGTGACTTTAAGTTCAGATATCAATGTCCTCCTCTCATCTTTTCAGATATTTTTACATCCCAGGGTAATCACTGGATTATCTGTTGTGGTGGACTCTGGACCTTTTTAAACATCTACCAACAAAGTTTATAGATTCAAAGCAAAAATTCAGCTTTTGGAAAAATGAAATTAAAAAAATACTTTACTAATAATATAAGTTAGCATTATAATTTGAATTCTAAAGAGGACTTACCAAGACCAGTAGAAGGCCGGGAACAGTGGCTCACACCTGTAATCCTAGCACTTGGGAAGGCCGACATGGGTGAATTACCTGAAGTCAGAGCTCGAGACCGGCTTGGCCAACATGATGAAACCCCCATCTCTACTAAAAATATAAAAATCAGCCAGGCATGGTAGCAGGTGCCTGTAATCCCAGTTACTTGGGAGGCTGAAGCAGGAGAATTGGTTGAACCTGGTGGGGTGGGGGTTGCAATGAGCCGAGATCACGCCACTTCACTCCAGCCTGGGAGAAACAGCAAGACTCTGTCTCAAACAAACAAACAAAAAAAGGCTAGTAGAGCAATATCTGTGTATGTCTAATGGAAAACATCATGATTGTTTTGAAGTAGTTGATATGAAAATTTGAATGGATTGTTAAACTTACTATCATTATTACAAAGAATTTCAATCTTAAACTAATCAGTGAAGGCGCTATTATATTTAGAGTAAAAAAATTTTTTTGAGACAGTCTCACTTCATCACCCAGACTGGAGTGCAGTGGCACCATCTCCGCTCAGTGCAACCTCCGCCTCCCGGGTTCACGCAATTCTTATGCCTCAGCCTCCCGAGTAGCTGGGACTACAGGTGTGTGCCATCACGCCTGTCTAATTTTTGTATATTTAGTAGAAATGGGGTTTCACCATGTTGGCCAGGCTGATCTCAAACTCCTGACCTCAGGTGATCCACCTGCCTTGGCCTCCCAAAGTGCTGGGATTATAAGTGTGAGCCACCGTGACTGGCCTGAATTCTTATTAACGACAATAAAAGATTATCTGACAATTGAAGAAAAAGTAACAAACTATCTTCTGCTATTTGCCATCATCTACTTATGGGTATGAAGACTGGACTAGCCTTCAAAGTTAGGTCACAAAAGGGTACGCAGTGTCTGCTCTCGTTCACTGAAATACTTGCTCTGTTAGAGCCTGAGCCTCTGTGTAAGACAACCATGCTGAGGAAGCCACATTCTGCCAACAGAGGCAACTGAGCCCAGTCTTACTGTCAATGGTAACTTTCAAGAATTTAAGGAGATTATCATGAACATATATTGAAAGGGGGTTGTGTCAGTCATTTCAAGCATAAAACCTGGTATTAAGAAATCTTGTTCACGATCCCTCACTGCAGATGGCACAGTTTGAAAAGTGCTTAGCAGTGTCTTTTAGAGTTGAACATACAATACCATAAACTCAGGAATTTCACTTCTACATGAATCTCAGCATACACATGTAGGTGTATTACATACATAAAAGTACTAAAAACATGTCCTAGAAATACATACATATGTATATGTTCTATAAATAATACCAAAAGACATGTATTAGAATTTCAGATCAGAACTCTTCATATCAGCCAAAAACTAGAAACTACCCAAACACCTATCAAGAAAAAATTAGACAGATAAATTTTGTGCTATTTACAAAACAGAATATTAAGGACAATCACATAAAACAACATAAGTAAATCTCACAAACAACGCTGAGGGAAAGAAACCAGACACATAAAAGCACATGCTTTATTATTCCATTTACATAAAATACAAAAACAGGCAACAGTAATCTGTGCTGTTAGAAATCAGCATAATGGTTACTCTTGGGGTGGGAGGTAATGAAAGAAGAGGAGGTTGGGGTGCTGGTAATGTTCTGCTTTTTGATCTGGGAGCTTATTACATAAGTGTGGTGGTTTTAAAACATATCCACAGATTCTCTGACACTCTGCCTATCAAAAGGTGAAGCCCAATTCCCTCCCTTTGAATACAGACTAGCCTTAGTGACTCACCACTAGCAAAATAGAATGCACCAGAACTGACACTGCATGACTTTGGTTACTAGGTTAGTGAAAGGGTTTCGATTTGCATCCCTGCCCATATCTTATGTCAACTTGTAATCCTCAGTGTTGGAGGTGGGGCCCGGTGGGAGGTGACTGGATCATGGGGACATTTCTCCCTTTGGTATTACTCTCATGACAGAATTCTCACAAGATCTGGTTGTTTAAAAGTGTGTGGCACCTCCTCCCTCTCCCTTGTTCCTGCTCTGGCCACGTAAGACATGCTGGCTTCCACTTCTCGCTTCCACCATGACTGTATGTTTCCTGCGGCGTCCCAAGAAGCGAAGCAGATGCCAGAATCATACAGCTTGTAGAACCATAAGCCAATTAAACCTCTTTTCCTTATAAATTATCTAGCCCCAGCTATTTCTTTATAGCAATGTGAGAACAAACTAATACAGTTACAAAAGGCAATAGAGGGCTCATGCCTGTAATTCCAGCACTTTGGGAGGCCGAAGCTGGTGGATCATGAGGTCAGGAGATTGAGACCATCCTGGCTAACATGGTGAAACCCCATCTCTACTAAAATACGAAAAATTAGCTGGGTGTGGTGGTGCATGCCTGTAGTCCCAGCTACTCGGGAGGCTGAGATAGCTGAATCTCTTGAACCCAGGAGGTGGAGGTTGCAGTGAGCCGAGATATCGCACTGCTGCACTCCAGCCTGGCAACAGAGCAAGACTCCATCTCAAAAACAAAAGGAAAAAGAAAATGCAATAGAGCTTCCACCCGGCTCTTTCTTGAGACCCTCACCCTTAGTACCCAATCACTATGCTGTGAGAAAGTCACAGAGCCACATGGAAAGGCCATTTGTAAGTATTCTGGTCACAGAGACAGCAAAAGTCCCAGAAAACAGGTAGTACCAACAGCTGGTCAAAGAGTGAAGGTGATATAGTTTGGATTTGTGTCCCCTTCCAAATCTCACGTCCAGTGGTAATCCCCCATGTTGGAGGAGGGGCCTGGTGGGAGGTTATTTGATCATGGGGCAGACTTCCCCCCCCTTGCCATTCTTGTGTGAGTGAGTTCTCACAAGGTCTGGTTGTTTAAAAGTGTGTAGCACCTCCTCCTTCACTCTCTTCTCCTGCTCCAGCCATGTAGGATGTACCTGCTTCCCCCTTGCCTTCTCCCATGATTGTGTTTTTTTAAGGCCTCCCCAGCCAAGCTCTCCTGTACAGCCCGCAAAAGTGTGAGCCAATTAAACCTTTTTTCTTTATATATTACCCAGTCTCAGGTAGTTCCTTATGGCAATGCAAGAACAAACTAATACAGAAGGAGACTTTGGATCTTAGGCTCCCAGCCTTCAAGCTATTTCAGCCTTGCCTAAATTTCAAATTAATCAGTAAAATAAACATTGCTATTTTAAGCCACTACCTTGTGGGATGATTTGTTATGCAGGTATACTTAACTGGAATACACATCACATGTGCTCACTGTGAAAATTCATTGAGCTGTATAATCACAATATATACACTTCTCCTTAGGTATATTATAATTAGGTTTGAGTAAAGATTTGAAATTAAAATCACGTCATGGAAATAAGCTCATATTTATCAAATTTTAGATGGATTTTATTGAGAAATTTTATACAAATTCAGCATTCCATATCATTCCTAATTTGCTTGTTCTTACAATGACATAAAGAAAATGTAATAAATTTTTTTGCCACACCTCATATAGACACTTTCTCATACCCATCAGTTTACCCTCACACATTGCCTAATTGTCATCATTTACCATGTATGGATTTTTTAAAAGTTTGGACACACTGCTGTAGCAGATGTCTCCCTAGCACTATTTCTTCTTCTTCTGTTAATAGGTCCTCGTTGTCCTTTGGGAAACTACCTCCCCACTTATCAATCAAGGTCTTGTCTTTTGTCTTCTCTTGTCTTTTCTACTTTTTTCTTTGAGACAGTCTCATTCTGTTGCCCAAGCTGGAGTGCAGTGGCATGATTAAAGCTTACTGTAGATTTAACCTCCTGGTCTCAAGCCATCCACCCTCCTTAGCCCTAAAGTTGCTGGGACCACAGGCACATGCCACCACACCCAGCTAATATTTTTGATTTTTAGTAGAAATGAGGTCTCACATAGGCTAGTCTATAAGTCCTGGGTCAAGCAATCCTCTTGCCTCAGCCTCCCAAAGTGCTGTGATTACAGGCATGAGCCACCATGCCCAGCCATTTTTTCCTTTCTTCAATTTTCTTTAAATTAATTCTATTATATCTCACATCCTTCCAATAAATTTTAACTTTCTTGAATTCTATTATATCTCCACTCCTTCTGATAAATTTCCTATTTAAATTAACAATATTTGGTCTCTAGTCCTTGCAACCAAAGAACACTTACTGATACAGATCTCCAAGTGCTAGCATGCTGTCTGACATATGGTTGATGATTGACAATAAGAAAATGTTTATAAAATGGTATTGGGCAACTAATTTTTGACAAAAGCACAAAAGCAATCCAGTGGAAAAAGTACAGGCTTTTCAAAAAAAAATTGCTCCAATGATTGGGAATCCATACAACAAATATGAACCTGGATACGTGCCTCAAACTATATAAGGAAGTTAACTAAAATGCATCATAGATCTAAATGTACAGCCTGAAAATGTAAAAATTTTATAAGAAAACATAAGAAAATTTCTTTGTGAGCTTGGGGTGGGCAAAAATGTCTTGGAAATAACACTAAAAATGCAGTCTATAAAATAATAAATAAATTAAACTTTATTAAAAGTTAAAACTTCTCTTCAAAATACACTGTTAAGAGAATGAGGGCCAGGTGCAGTGGCTGAAGCCTGTAATCCCAGCACTTTGGGAGGCTGAGGTGGGCAGATCACCCGAGGCCAGGAGTTCAAGACCAGCCTGGCCAACTTGGTGAAACTCGGCCTCTACTAAAAATACAAAAATTAGGCCGGGCATGGTGGCTCACACCTGCAATCCCAGCACTTTGGGAGGCCGAGGTGGGTGGATCACCTGAGGTCAGGAGTTTGAGACTAGCCTGGCCAACAAAGTAAAACCCTGTCTCTACTAAAAATACAAAAATTGGCCGGGTGTGGTGGCACACACCTGTAGTCCCAGCTACTCGGGAGGCTGAGGCAGGAGAATCACTTAAACCTGGAGAGGTGGAAGTTGCAGTGAGTCAAGATCATGCCACTGCACTCCAGCCTGGGCAATACAGCAAGACTCCATCTCAAAAAAACAAAAAAATTAGCCAGGTATACTGATCTGTAATCCCAGATACTTGGGAGGCTGAGATACCAGAATATCTTGAACCCAGGAGGCAGAGGTTGCGGTGAACCGAGACCTCACCACTGCACTCCAACCTAGTGACAGATCAGGATTCTGTCGCAAAAAAAAAAAAAGGCGGGGTTGGGGGGCGTTAGGTAAGCAGAAACTTAAGGGTGATGGGCATACTCATTTGATCATAGTGATGGTTTCAAGGGGGTATACGTATGTCAAAACTGATAAAAAATTATACACTGTAAATATACTCTATATATTCTATGCCAATTATACTTCAATAAAGCTATCTTAAAAAACCCTGCAACTCACATGTCAGATTTTGAAGAGAGTGGAAAAGATGCAGAATTAAAATTTCAATTAAAAGCCTCAGTGAAGTTTGTGAATTATCCAAGTATTCAAGGAGTTCATGCTTCCTCCAGCTAGCTAGAACTCGTAGAGTTTAATGAGCAATCTCAATACTATTCTTCCAGAAATGGTATCATCCGCCATATTATGGCTGTTTTCAGGAAGACAATGATCTAATCAGTAAAAAATGAACTCCACATCTTGTGACAGATTTATAGTTAAACACATAATTCACATTCGCAAACATTTTTAAAGGGCTTTTCTACCTGTAGGATAGGCTTAACATTGAGAGTGAACTTTTTGCAAGTGAGTTCCAACACACTAGTTTAATCTCTAAGAGCCTCAGTTTCCTCATCTATAAAATACCGTAAGAAATAAGAAAACCCAGGAAACTAAAAAGAGCAGGCTTTGCCAGAGCTATTAATTCTTTTTTGGGTAGAACTAAAACTCAAGAAATAGATGTCTTTCTTCCATTTCTAGACTTTTTTAGAGAGACTCATGAGGAAGGTCCCCTCCATAGCTTTGTCTAACCATCACACTGGTCAAAAAGCTCAGCCTGTGACCAAGAACCACACTGATCTATTAGGACGGTCTTGAGCTCTCTCATCAGCCCTCATGTGTTCTGAAGGTTAGAGCTAACTTTCCAGACCCTCTCTAGTTGAAAGGCTGGATGGGGAAAATCTCAACCAGATCTCCATGCCTACTTGGAAGTAGAGGTAGTTTTGCAGGGTGGCCTGTGTTCTCCAGATGCAGAGCCATATGGGGCCTCGCCTCTTTATGGGAGATGCAAAACCTAGGCCATAATGAACAGAAATAGTGTTTGAGCCCACAAACTAGCATTAAGTTGTTCTAACTTTAATTTCCAGCTCTGTCACTTGCTGTGTGGGACTTATTATCTCCAAAACCCAATTTTTTCAACTTTACAATGGAATTAAAGCAATCTAATTTTTCAAAATGGGGTTAACTTCCACTGTAAATTACAGTATATTGGTCAATAATTAACTTGAACACTAAAGCTGGCATTTAACAGGAATTCAACTGTTTGCTAAGTATATACTTAAAAGCTTTTAAAACTGTAATTTACTGAGAAAACAAAGCTTTCTTTCTGGGTTAAGAATCTGAGAAAACAAGACCCAGAAGCAAACTCAAATCAAGTCCTAAAATGGTACAAACCTCAAAAAGCTCATCAGGTTTGCCAATAAAGCTCCGCCTCCGTGCAAACCCTGCCCACTTCCGGCTTCCCCACCCAACTCCTAACACTGGAACACCACCCCTCTCTGCGAGGCCCCGCCCCCTACACCTGATCCTGGTTCCCATTGGGAGAATGTGGATGCTGTATACACACCGACACACGCACGTTAGGCTGGGGCGTCTTCGCGCCTGCGCAGCAGTGCTGTCAGGCGGCTGGAAACGGGGGGTTTGGGGGAGGGGGGCGGAGGTCATGCCGAATCTTCCTCCGTAATAAGAAGCGACGTGTCCCACTGTCCTGGCTCCGTGGGTCCAGCGGGATTGGGCCTGGGCTCTGGAGCTGCTGTGGCTCCCGCCACGGCGGGTACCATGGAGGCCGTGCCAGAGACCAGAACTCACGCCGGGGGAGGCCGAGACAGCCGGCGATGCTCGTAGATGAGGCGGCGGCGGCGGCGGTGGCAGCAGCCCGGGCTCTCCATGAGCAAGCGGCGGCGGCGACGGGTGCGGCGGCACCGGCGGTTTTCGGTCCCCGGGGAGGTACGAGGAATTGGCTTCCTGGTGGACGGAGACCGGCCGGTGTGGGAACGCTCCGCGGCCCGGCCCTCCAGTCCATTTGCCCACAGTCCTGGGCACTCGGCGGGGCACTGCCCTGACAGAGGCGGGGGCGCCCCAGACGACTCGCGGGCCACTGACTGGGGGACCCGTCGGCCTCAAGTGCCAGGCCTTCCGGGCGCGGCCGCCCAGGGCCAGGGTGGGCGTGACCGGAGCGTGCGGGCTCCCCCGGGGGCGCACGTCTCGCGCCCTCCTGGTCCCAGTCCCGAAGCCCCGCGCTGCTGGGGAGCGGGAGCGCGTGGCTGTTTTTTAGAGGTGTATTTCGGGCGCTGATTTGAGGGGATCTTTAGAACCCATGAGTCCTTAGGGAGTCCGGCGTTCAATGCCTTGGGCAGGTGGTGGGGTCCTCACGGCCAGCTTGGGGTGCCCATTGCCTCCGTTAGAAGTCACCACGAAAGAAAGATGTTTGCCGGAGAAATAGAGGTCAGTTTTCCAAGTTTATTCAAAATGGAGGGCCTGTTGAGTCTCGAAAATAAAGCCAGTGGAATAATCGTCTAGTCCTTCCAATACAGATCCTAGCTAAACAGCGAAGACAATTTTAAGTAAAGCTCATTACAGCTATCTTTCCATTATTTCTCCCCACCTCCACCCCCCATTGTTATTGCAATTTACTTTGGAACAAATCACCAAGTTCATGCTGAAACTAGTATCCTTTATTTCTTCCAAATTTTCCCTCCTCCTGTTTTTCCCAGAGAAAGACTAAAGTAAGTTGCCATATATATCAATATAGTTTAATTCTCTTAGAGTGTGACTATTGCTTTACAGAGCTAGTTACACTTCATTTGGTCATGTCTAAAGACAATTTGAAGAAAATATCTTAGAGATTTATGCTTGCTTTCCAATGCAATATTTTAGGAATCTGACCTCAGGCTCTTAAATCAATCTTAAACCTTGCTACAGAGTTCTTTAAAAGTTAATGGAAATAAACCATAAAGTTATTTTCGTTTTTAAAGTATTTGAGTGCCTAATTTTTTAAAAAAAATTTTTGTAAACAAAACGCGTCCGTTTCTATTAAGAAACTGAGTTTCTGTTTTCCTAAGTTACAGATTTGCCACACCCTCTTATTCCTAAGTGGTTGACTAGAATCAACGTGTTGGCCAAGTAGATATAAACATCCACACTTCATACTAAATATAGTTACTTGATATTTTAGACTGCACAGTATCTTGCTTCAAGCTGAAAACAGTGTGTTCATGTGTGTTTAATATATTGCAGAAGTGAAATTTTACTCGTGTTGCAGAATGATTTGGACTTAGTTTCTTACACAAATAAAACACATAGGACTGCAGCATTATTAAGGGTTGAGTTCATGTTGTGTTTGGGAGGATGCAGCACTTGAAAAGATGGTCAAAACAAGACACTGATCTCAGTCACTCATTTCTCTGTTTGCCTTCCTCAGATGCGTTTTTCATAACATAACTTCTCTATAAAAGTAACGTTGGAAAACGATATGATGTTTTGAGTTTATTTGCTTGTCCCCAGTAAGGTGAAGCAATTTTTTCAATACAATTGCAAAAACTCTTTTCTTTCAAAAATATGTGCACTATGTAACATACCTATAACACAACATATTTATTAAAATACTCTCCGTGCCTTTAAAAACAAAATGCCTAGGATTCGTCAAGGTTGGGGGAAGAGTGCCAGTTTCAAAAGGGAGGATGCTTTGGTTCATTCTCAAAACATGCATAGGGAATAATCAGGATATTTATCAAGTTCTGAATCAGAGAGTATAGCCTCTGTAGTTAAAAATTATAGTATATCTAAATTGCACAATTAATAGCACAATTCTGAGTTGCAAATAAAAATCCCAAAGTGAATAGCAATATTAGCTATGCTACTATTCACTTAAGATTTCATGATTACTCCTCACGCTGTCTTTCGAAGGTAAATGTCAGAATTAGTCTTAGCCTATACAGCAACAGGAGTTCTTTTTTTTTATGTAGTTTTTCTATACAAGAGATAAAATATGTAGTATAGTTAATATAAAGGTTACAGAATAGCTATTATTCTGTACCCCCAATTAAGGATCCCATTATAAATTTCTTAAGTGGAACCACCTATATTAACAAGAAAATGAAGCACACCCCTGTATTTTGGAAGAAGGAGGAGGTTTACATCAGGAATATGCCTAACCAAATTTAGTTTATGTTTTTAATATCTTTATTTTCATTTAGGATTTTTTCATTACAGGGTTTTCCTCTATCACAGATAAAATCTGCAATGTAATTAATATAAAGCCTATGAAATGGCCACCTGTATCACAAAAAAAGACTGCAGTTTCCTAAATGGCCTTTCCAGAAAGTGTGCATAGTGCCTGAAAAGTGGCTCATTTAAATTTTTTTACTATGTTGAGAAGCCTAATAACCACATTTGAGTCTTTACATGTATTTATTTTCATTTAAATATATTATGCTTTTAATACACAAAGTCACAAGTGTATGTGTTCTGTTTTAAACTTTAAAATGTAGGATGAAGACACTGTTTGAAGAGATCAAAGCATCAATTAAAAATAACTATAACCAAGATCGATCATTCTGGAGGCCTGTTCTTCCTTGGGGGGGTGTTTTTACTATAAAAGCGGGCCGCAAAGCAGTATCCTGTACACCACTCTATGTTGAAATAAGACTGAAAAATACCTGCACCATAGATGGATTCTTGATGTTATTATATGTCATTCTTAATGAAAATGAAAATTTCCCCAGAGAACTCTCTCTTCATTTTGGTAGAGAGTTTGTAGACTGTTTTCTTTATTTAATGGACACCTACAGTTTTACAACTGTGAAGCTACTTTGGATTTGGGACAAGATGGAAAAACAGCAATACAAATCTGAAGTTCATAAAGCTTCATTAATAATTGATTTATTTGGGAATGAGCATGATAATTTTACAAAAAATCTTGAAAATCTCATGTCTACCATTCAAGAGAGTTACTGTTCCAACTGGCGATGCCCAACTCGAGTGCAGGAAGATCAGCAGCGCACAATTAATATAAAGTAAGTTGGTCTAACATCTGTTTTGCCACTTTTACTTTTTTTAATGAATGTTCCTTTAGATATGTAGTTGTGTACCCCATAATGACATCTGGACTAACAGAGGACCACATATGCCATGCCGTTTTGTAAGATACTGTGTATTTATTATACCCTTCTGTGTTTAGGTACACAAAGACTTACCATTTTGTTAACATTGCCTACAATATTAAGTATAGTAACATGCTGTACATATTTGTAACCTAGGAGCAATAGGCTTTACCATATAGCCTAGGAGTGTAAAAGGTTATACCATCTAGGTTTATGTAAGCACACTCTATGATGTTTACACACTATGAAATCATCTAAGGATACGTTTCTCAAAATATGTCCCCATTGGATGACAAATGACAGTATTGCCAAAGTACTTGTTAAAGTACAGAGCTTTTGTAATTACTTATGCATGAAGCAATCACACAAATGCAGGATTCTCTGCAGGTCCCCTAAAACAGTGTTGCAGCCTATTACCTCCAAACATCTTAGAATTACTTTACAAAACCAACTGATAACCTTGTCAGTAGCAAAGTAATGAATTACTCCGTATGAAAAATGTATTACTCTTACTTGAGTTTACTAATATGACTATAGATGATTCTTAGTGTCACAAATTTAACCTCTTTAAGAGCACTTAATACTGTTTTAAGAATGTTTCACCCTTTGAATAGGTCTCTGTCAAAAGGGCTAGTTCGACGTGAATAAGAAAATTAAAAGTATTCTTTCTTATCATGGCCAAGACATAATTATAGACAGAAACCTAGAACTTGGCATCTCACATGTGGATGTGGATGTAAGCAGCTTTTATTTTGACTAGGAAATGTGCAAAGACCCAGATGAGTGTTTTTGGCTTTCAGAGAAAAGGCAGATCTCCAGCTCAGTAAATGATAGGGACAGAATCCAAACTGGCAAGCCCTAGTGGAGTGTTGGGGAAACATTAAAGCCTCCAAGGGACATGAGCTGGAAAGGGGATAATTGCCAGTGGAAGAAAAACAGACCCAAACACATTGCTGGCAGAAAGGTATCTGGCCCCATCGTCCAGAAAACAGCCTGGTAGATTATTCCCATTTGGAAATGTACATTATATACCCTAATTCGTTAAACTCATATTTCTCTGAGATATACTTTGTCTATTTTCCTGTATTGCTAATTTGAAATATCTATCAATGGAAATGATTTTCAAGTCATGAAGACAACTCAGAAGTGTTGCAGTGATCACAGCCTTGAACTCCTGAGCTCAGGTGATCCTCCTACCTCATACCTCACCGCCTCAGCCTTTCCGGTAGCTGGGACTACAGACATATGCCACCATGCCCAGCTAACTTATTTTTTTATTTTTTGAGACGGAGTCTCACTCCATCTCCCAGGCTGAAGTGTAGTGGTGCATTCACAGATCACTGCAATGTTGACTTCCTGGGTTCAAGTCATCCTCCTGTCTCAGCACTCCCAAGTAGCTGGGACTAGAGGCATGCACCACCATGGCCAGCTAATTTTTGTGTTTTTTGTAGAGATGGGGTCTTGCTTTGTTGCCCAGGTTGGTCTTGAACTCCTGATTCACCTGCCTCACCTTCCTAAAGTACTGGGATTATAGGCGTGAGCCACCACACCCATCCTAATACCTTGTTTTTTAAAAACTAGTTTCTTTTCATCTGTAAATGTTTTGAAGCTATAATGAAATATTTATAATTCTACGTTATATTTTATACTATTTAATAAAATATTTTTCATCATACTCTATAGCTTTTTAATTTCTGCCTACTTTTTAAAAATCCTATATTTAAAACAACCTCTGAAGTAATGTAGGAAATAAAATTTTTTAACAGATTAGGTACCTGAGGCCAAGAATGATTATTACTTACATTTAGTCAGGTAACTAGTCAGCTGCTCTCCTGATTCTGGGTCTAAGTTCCTTCCACCAGACCAGATTGCCTCGTTTGAATCCTCTCACAAATGTTTTAGATTAACGTAGTAGCAACTGGATATATCAGGATTGTTTATACAAGAATGTTTCTTTGAAAATTTCATACATTAGTGTTTATTGAGTTCGATTTCTAATACTGTCTGGAAGAAATTCCAAACTGTATAATAGAGGCTGTACTTGGGATAATTGGTTTTGCTAATAATGGATTGAGCTATAAAATTTGTTATAATAATATATTAAGATGTAAAATGTTGAAGCAGCTCTTATATGCATTTTATAATTGTTATAGTCCTCCTCAAGAAATTCCACATGGAAACTTGATAAGACTGGCTGTGGATGAGTTATTCTGTTCCAAGATTGAACTGTGTGAAGAGCATGGGTGAGTATATGACAGACGTTTAAAATGACAATATGTATGTGTTTATAAGGAAACCTGGGCAGATGTGCTCCTTGAAGTACTTTATGGATCTTATTAACAAACCTAGTTTACTGTGACATTTTATAGTGTTTTTATTATGGAGTATCATTATATAGAATATGGTACTACCACTGATTGATGAATACAAAGCAAATACCTTTTCTTTTTTTTTTTTTTCCTTACTGCTGAGTAGGTACAATAAAACCTTGGTTAACCGAACCCAGCTAATTGGGACCCTCAGTTATCTGTATTTTTTCTGCATTTCTCATTTAGGAGAAAGAGGTAAATGACAACTAAAAAACTTAACCTAGTAAAAAAAGAGTTCAGAGAAGCAGAACATATTCATCCCAATCTCAACAATTTCTGTGAGTACATTATTGTATAATGAGAATTAATATTTAGAAGGATGATCTTATAGCTAGTTAATTACAAAAGAAGATAAAAGTATGTTCTGTTCATTGTACCTATGAAATCCAGAAAGTGAACTAATATATTGTAGCAACAAATACTGAAACAGATGGTTTTCTGGTTAATTTGGTTTAGTTAATAATGTCTGTTAACCAGAATACTGTACCCTGAGCATTCCGGTTAATCAAGATTTTACTGTATAATTGAATTTGTCATATTTTGATCCATATACGTAATACCTCATAATATGAGGAAACAAAATTTGTTCATGCTTATAAAAGAGTCTAATGACAGGGAAGTGGGCGGGGGAAAAAAAAGAGTCTAATGACAAAAGGAAGCAATTAGAGTCATATTATTTACCCTCTCTGCCATTATTTGAAACCAGCATAGAGAAATATAAAAGCATTCCTATCAGTTCTTTAGAGTTATACTTTCATAAACTTACATAGAAATAGCTAGCATTTCCTGGAGTTTAATATATCATTTCTAGTATAAGGAATGCAGCTTATAAACTTCTAGAGCTATTAGGTGATATAAATTACTAATATAGCCATACCATGACCTATACCTATAATAGATAATTATAAGAAAATTAAAGTCATAAAGACAATTCAGAAGTGTTGAAAGACAACTTTGTCCCAAGTATAATAATGTTCATGCCTGTTTTCTATTTTAGGTGTGGTGGCTTAAGAGAATTTTCCCAACGAATTTTCTGCCATGGGGCACCCCCTTTTGTTGTCTTAAATATGCAGCATTGGAAATCTGAAGATCTGGCATATGTACCCTATTACTTGGATTTGTCTGATCACAAGTAGGTGTTTTTTTGTTGTTTCTTTATAAAACTAATAAAAAAAATTTATCCTGTTATGAAAATTTATCCCATTATTCTATTATGATTTTGGCTAGCCCTTAAGAGATGTTGTTGAGGCTGGGCATGGTGATTCACACCTGTAATCGAAGCATTTTGGGATGCTGAGGTGGGCAAGCACGAGGTCAGGAGTTCAAGACCAGCCTGACCAACATGGTGAAACCCCAACTCTACTAAAAATACAAAAATTAACCAGGTGAGGTGGCTCACACCCGTAGTCCCAGCTACTCAGGAGACTGAGGCAGGAGAATTGCTTGAACCTGGGAAGTGGAGGTTGTGGTGAGCTGAGATTACACCATTGCAATCCAGCCTGAGCAACAAGAGCAAAACTCCATCTCAAAAATATATATATATGTATGTGTATGTTATAATATATATATATATATAGGTGAAAACAATCATATCTGTCTCTAAATTTACGTATTCTGAATAGAATCAGAATCTGTTACAGGGAGTCAGTTACTAACAGTGCACATAGTGGGCAGGTATGTAGACTATAGAATAGACAGAATTGGGTTCAAATCCTAGCCCCATCTTTTATAAGTTAACCTTGGGCCAGCAACTTAACCAGTCTACATGTCATTTTTCTTATCTGTAAAACAGAGATGATGGTATCAACCTAGTGCAATTATTGTAAAGATTTCATACATACTAAGCGTTTAAGATAGTGCCTGATACATAATACTGGATAGTATAATAATACCACAGTATTTTGTTCCTGACACATACTGGCTAATACTTGTATTTAAAGTCAAAGAAGTGTGTAGTAGTATGCAGGTGGTCATCATTTAAACATAAAATGTTACTTGTCAATATAAATAAAAATATCTGCATACACATCAGGAAATAAAGGTTTCTTTTAACATTTTCCCTTTAAAAGTTTTCTTATGTATATGTTTACTCTTTTTTAAAAGAACCATGGCAGGTTTTAAGTTCATCTGCTAAAATATGTTTTTAAAAAATTCTGGCCGGGCATGGTGGCTCACACCTGTAATCCCAGCACTTTGGAAGGCTGAGGCGGGCAGATCATGAAGTCAGGAGATTGAGATCATCCTAACCAACGTGGTGAAACCCCGTCTCCACTAAAAACACAAAAAATTAGCCGGGCATGGTGACACACGCCTGTCGTCCCAGCTACTCGGGAGGCTGAGGCAGGAGAATCGCTTGAACCAGGGAGACAGAGGTTGTAGTGAGCCAAGATGGCACCACTACACTCCAGGCTGGGCGATAGAGTGAGACTCCATCTCAAAAAAAAAAAAAAAAGGAAATTCTTAATTTCCACATTTCCAATTATATTACATGATTTATAGAGATGGATATCTTTTTCAGGTAACAGAATACAATGTCAATTTTATTCCTTAGTTAAGAATTTAAGGAATGTTTATCTTAAAAACAAAGTATTACAACTTTCTCCTATACTATGTTATTTAATTTGCAGGTATTTATTGGAAGGTGCCACATTATTTAACAAAGAGGAACATCATTATTCTGCAGCTTTCCAGATTGATGGACATTGGATGCACTATGATGGGCTCAGAAATGTGAATTTAATTTTGTTAAATAAACCCCCAGAGTTTCTTCTCTTGTCATCATTGGTTTATATTCGAGCAACAGAGAAATAAATATAGACTGATACCAAAAGTTGTTTTCCCTCCTGCCCATGCTCCCCCAGATGAAGGGCTTATTTTGTGTATTCTTGGTATCCAAGGAAACAGTTCAACTATACTAGTTTCAGAGGTGTATTTTCAGTGTTTAATCCCAGGTAAATGTTTTATATAGAGGATCTATGCAAAAATGTTTGTATTTCTTTTTTTTATATTTCCTGAGTTATTTTTATATGAGCATATTTTATGTTGAAATAAAATATATCTTGTGGCCTTTGTATTTTTTATTTATATGTACCTCAAAGATTTTTACAGTTCTGTCCTTGAATTCAAGAAATATTTTGTCATCTGAATTCGAAATTTTTCTTTTTGGATATCCAAGTAAAACCTAGGTAAAAGTCAGTATTTCAGTTTATATAATTTAATAGTTCAAAATATAGCTAACTATATTTCTTTGCCCTACCTCACTATAATCCAAAGTGCACTATTTGATCTAGTACGGATTTGAATGTACAATTTATGGATGGCTTCGTTTATTAATTTGATTTGCCCAATATCCCTGCAGCAATTTTTTTAAAATGTATAAGAAATTTTTTTGAGCTTAACCTGTTTCTTTATAATGGCAAATTACTTTAACTAATTCCCAAAGTATTATAAACCTACCAGTGGATTTTAAGTGATAACTAAGTTTCCAAGATTAATTCAAGTTACTACAAATAGATTATATAACTATCCTAAATGTTCATCTTAAATGTAATTTGAAATGCTCTTAATATATTTTGCAGATAAAACAACTGTAAACAGTATTAGGTAACTGGATGTTCACTAGTGTTGGTCTAACAATAGAAATGCACTTTAAATATATATTTAAGAGGAAATGGGTGCCTGGAAGTATTTCTTTTCCTAGTGAAGTTTTATATTGACACAGAGAAAAGAATACTTAAATTTTTGGAGTGATGTCTGCTGGCTTCCTTATAAGTAGCGATTGATAGCATGAAGCTTTGATTTGCAATACAAATCATTAGGATTTTATAGTTATCAGTATATTATGTTTCTTTTTTTTTTTTTTTTTTATGTTTTGCCCTTAAGATCACTCTGCTTTTTACAACTTAAGGGAAAAATATTTTCAAAGGAAAATACTTTTTGAAATTTATCACCACTTATTTTAGTGTTTACATTTTGAAATTAGTTGCAGTATATTTGGAAACTTCTGCATGACAGCACAGATCACTGCCATCTGCTGAATTGCTAAAGCGCTTGGTGCCATGTTGAGAAAACTTACACAAGAATGAATGAATATGGGCGAAACATTACTGAGAATGCCTCACTTTAGCAAATACTATGAAAATTCTTTTTTATATATCAAACTGATTTACAGAAAGAATTTTACCCCAAGATTTGTTTAAGTAGTTTTCCAAGTATAACTGAATAGGATTTAATTTAGAGTAAACTTTTCTGGGGACACCTGATTGCATGAATTGAAGTATACAAAAACACGAATACTAGAGTAAACATAAATGGTGTTATTAACAAAATTATTTCTAATGCAGATTTATTCTTTTCGGAATTGCACTTTATTTGCAATACTAGTTTATCATGAAACAACGACTTACCTACCTCACAGGGTTGTTGTGAGGATTAATATGTTTGTTAAAATCTTGACTACCTTGAACATGCTAATAAACATTTTTCTACCTCCTTTATTTGCAGGCAAGACTCCCAGATTTTCTCTTACTATGAACTTTGCAGATTTTTACAAATTATTTAGGCTGTAGCTCATATCACTAATTAGCGTGTAATGGAAATTGAGTATGCCTTCCTAACCCCATGCTGGGGTTAAGAAGAACAGATAGTTTATTTTTATGGTAGCCGTTAGTTGATAGAAATAAGAAATCATCCCCTGCTGACCAAACAGTGAATAGAAAAAGAGTCAAAAAGAATTAACTAGATTATCTACTGAATGTGAAGGTGAAGGTATGGAAAATTCTTTGTAATTCTATAAACACTCTTAGGAAAATCAGAATAATCTACTGGTGGGGGGAGTAGCTAAAGATATGAGAGAATAGTTAGAATATATATACACATATTTTTGAGACGGAGTCTCTGTCACCTAGGCTTGAGTGCAGTGGTTCGATCTTGGCTCACTGCAGCCTCTACCTCCCAGGTTCAAGCAATTCTCCCACCTCAGCCTCCCGAGTAGCCTGGATTACAGGCCCACAGCCACGACACTTGGCTAATTTTTGTATTTTGAGTAGAGAAGGGGTTTCACCATGTTGGCCAGCCTGGTCTGGAACTCCTGACCTTAGGTGATCCGCCCACCTCGGCCTCCCAAAGTGCTGGTATTACAGGCGTGAGCCACCGTGCCCAGTCCTAGGATATATTTTTAATCAAAATACCGCAAACTCCTACTATACCTATGGGGACAGCAAAAATAACTTTAAAACCTTTTCTACAATCTGGCATAAAGAACAAAGAACATTTAAGGAGTCTTCAACTAGCTTCTCTTCAGCAAAAGAAACCATTTCTTCTCTAATTTCTGCAAATAATTTTACGGAGATTATTCCTTCAAAGTAGTTTATAATAATTTATAAATTATTAGAGTTTCTTTAAACTGTCACTAGATCTAATCCAATGAAAGAGGAAGATAAAGAATAACTGACTACCACAGGCATGCTTACTAGGGTAAGTCCCATGTTCTATTTCTTTCCTAAAGTATGAGCAAACAACTATATAATCAGATGTCCACTATGACACATAAAAAGCTATACATGGCAGGACACGTGGCTCATGCCTATAATCCCAGCACTTTGGGAGGCTGAGGTGAGAGGATCACTTGAACTCAGGAGTCCCCTGGGCAACAGAGGGAGACCCCGTCTCTACTAAAAATACAAAAATCAGTCGGGTATGGTTGCCTATAGTGCCAGTTATTCACCTGTTGCCTATAGTGCCAGTTATTCAGGAAGCTGAGGTGGGAGCATGGCTTCAGCCTAAGAGGCGGAGGTTGCAGTGAGCAGAGATCACTGGAGCAGCCTCGGCAATGGAGCGAGACCTGTGTCCAAAATAAGGAAAAAATAAATAACTGTACATGTTGAGCATATGAAAAATTTAGTTTTATAATGATTCAGTGATGTTTAACTATTAGAAAATAACTGTAATGAACTATAAGGCAGAAAGGGTAAGAAGTTCATGTAAAATGACTAATTAATATTACTAAACTACAGCCAAAGCAAACATTTAATTTTTTAAATTTTTCTCATTTTCCTTTGTCGATGCCCTAGCATTTACAATCATCATCAAATTCTTCTGCCTTAAATTGCATTGCTTTAAAAGTTCATCTTATTGCCGGGCATGGTGGCTCACCCCTGTAATCCCAGCACTTTGGGAGGCCAAGGCGGGCAGATTACGAGGTCAGAAGTTCGAGACCAGCCTGGCCAAAATGGTGAAACCCTATCCCTCCTAAAAATATAAAAATTAGTGGTGGCAGGCAACTGTAATCCCAGCAACTCAGAAGGCTAAGGCAGGAGAATCACTTGAACCCTGGAGGCAGAGATTGCAGTGAGCCAAGATTGTACCACTGCACTCCAGCCTGGGTGACAGAGCAAGACTCCATTAAAAAAAAAAAAAAAAAAAAGTTTATCTTATTGAGATATTTATACAAAGGTCTTAAATTCAGTGTCCTACTATCAGGGGTTCCTACATCCTACCTTACTGGCCTAAGCTTCACTCTCTGGTCACCTGGACAGCCTCCTTGCTATGGTTTGAATGACAGTGTCCCTTTCAAAATTTACATTGAACTTAATCCCTACAGTGGTAGTACTGAGAGCTGGGGGCTTTTGGGAGGTGATTAAGTCATGAGGGCTTTGCCTTCATGAGTGAGATGAGTTGCCCTTATAAATGGACTTTTTCTTTTTGAGACGGTTTCACTGTGTCACCCAGGCTGGAGTGCCATGGCACAATCATGGCTCACTGCAGCCTCAACCTGCTAGGCTTAAGTGATCCTCCCATCTCAACCTCCCAAGTTGCTGGGACTATAGGCATGCACCACCACACCCGGCTAATTATTTTGTAGAGACAGGGTCTCTCTATGTTTCCCAGACTGGTGTCAAACTCAGCTCAAGCAATCCTCCTGCCTCAGCCTCCCAAAGTGATTGGATTATAGACATGAGCCACTGTGCCCAGTCAGAAATAAGCCTGAGAGAGTGAATTTGGCCCTTTTGCTCTTCTGCCTCCTGCTATGTGATGATGCAGCAAGAAAGCTCACATCAGATGCTGGCACCTCCATCTTGATTTTTCCAACTTCTAGAACTGTAAGAAGTAAATTTCTGTTCTCTATAAATTATGGAATCTCTGGTGTTTTGTTATAACAGCACAGATGGACTAAGACACTCCTTCAACCTCAAATTTAATTTGATCCTGGGGGAGAAAACAGCCTTTTACTCTATCCCTTGGAAGTTGAGGAGAAGGAAGTTAGTAAAAAGCCATTTGTAGCCAGATAATTTATTTATATGCCGAGGTTGTCCATTAGATTTACCCTCAAATGAGCAATCAGTTCCACAGTTCATCCACTGTGTTCTCAATAAGATCTTCTGCAAGGTATCAGAAGGAATATCGCTAAAAAATGAAAAGGTGAGCTGCTTTGGCAGGAACCTCAAAAGGATGTGGAATGCAACAGGAGCTTTGAGAGCAAATTCACTGTCTAGACAAGTTAGCCATAGCAGAGTCAGCAACTTGCTATTTATATACTTGGATGGATGTTCATTAGTTGTTTTATCTTTGAATTTTATTTTATTTATTTATTTCTGAGATGGAGTTTTGCTCTGTTGCCCAGGCTGGAGTGCAGTGGCATGATCTTGGCTCACTGCAACCTCCGCCTCCCGGGTTCAACCAGTTCTCCTGCCTCAGCGTCCTAAATAGCTGGGATTACAGGCATGCGCCACAACGCCTGGCTAATTTTTGTATTTTTGATAGAGAGACAGGGTTTCACCATGTTGGCCAGGCTGGTCTCGAATCCTGACCTCAGGTGAGCCACCTGCCTAGGCCTCCCAGAGTGCTGGGATTACAGGCGTGAGCCACTGTGCCCAGCCTATCTTTGAATTTTTTAAAGACTTATTTCATAATATGAATATAAAATGATATGTAAATCAGTAATACAAAAGAAGTTTGAAGAAGAAAATAAAGGTCATCCATAACTTCTCCACCATCATTTCTTCCATCCATAATTTATACAATTATCACTGGATAATCCAATGATTGCCTCACATTGGTAAAGACTTTTTGGAAATGATGAGAACAAATCTTGATGTGTGTGATGGATTATATTGTTTACTAAGAACGACAGAAAGGACCATTGAGCCATTCCCAGGTGGGAAACTGCTCAGGTCATTCTAAAACAGTAAACAATATATAGATGTCATGCACTAGTTAAACCAGTTCTTAAAACACAGAATATGTGACTTTGCCCCCATTGCTCCCTCATGAAGAATGCTTTCTAGTTTATCTTTAATTAGTAGTGAACAGGCACTACCTGCCTGCCTAGTTTATCTTTATTCTATGAAAAGAACACCTGCTCGTTAAAAATAATCACTTGTTCACAAAGAATAAATACATGGATCAGAGTCTGCTCTGGGCTATCAGCTCAGAATGCTGTCAACCCCCTAATTCCCACTTTGCACTCTATCTTTGTGTCTGTTTCTTAATTCCTTCAGCACCACTGGGTTGGGGTCTCCACGACTGAGCTGATCTCTGCATGGAAAGTCTAGCATGGCTCTACAGTACTGAAGAGAACCAAGAACCAAGGAGTTAGGGCTTGGAAGGAAGGAGTGTATACTCCTAGAGGCCAACATAGTGATGATACAGATAATTAATATGAGAAAACTCCAAGAGGAAAGTAAGACTCAGGAAAACAGCTGTGGCCACCTGTTCAGGCATTTCTTTCCACCTGGACACTTGTTTCTTAGAAACATTTGTCTTCTTAAATCTTCAATAACTCATTCTTTTATTTTACAAAGGATATCATTCCTTTACACTACTCTACCTACATCTCAATCATAACATCCCAGGTGCTGAAGTCCGGAAGCAAGACCAAGATGGTAAAAATTGTCCCCAAATAGATACAAACAAATAGACTTTCTGTTTTCCTATTAATCTAACACAGCGGTATAACAAAGAAAGATTAAAATACACTCAACATAATTAGCTTTAAGGGTAGGGTGGACAAAATCTGAGGGAGTTTTTGAAGACAAGGGAAGCAGATACAATAAGTATCTAGGCATACCCAACATATGAGAAGTTTATGGCAGTAGAAAGGAAGGGGAGGGGGAAGGAAAAAACACAGGAGAGCTGACCTGTGCTCAAGTTAAGAAGAGACCAAGTGCAGTGGCTCATGCCTGTAATCCCAGCACTTTGGGACGCTGAAGCAGGAGGATCACCTGAGGTTAGGAGTTTGAGGCCAGTCTGGCCAATATGGTGAAACCCTGTCTCTACTAAAAATACAAAAATTAGTTGGGTATGGTGGCAGGTGCCTGTAATCCCAGCTATTTGGGAGGCTGAAGCAAGAGAATCACTTGAACCAGGAGGCGGAGGTTGCAGTGAACCGAGATGGTGCCATTGCCCTCCAGCCTGAGGGACAAGAGCCAGACTTCGTCTCAAAAAAGAAAAAGAGGTCAGGTTAAGGCTTTGAGACAATGGAGAAAATGGCCAGCCAGCCCGGAAAATCCTTTCCCAAGCAGGCTGTTTGATTTGGAGGCTCCAAGCTAGAATAAGGTAATATCAGACATATTTTCTCTGCAGCATTCATTTAATGATACTTACTGAGTATCTACTATTTGCTAGTTGAATTAGATATGCTTTCTGTCCTGGAAGTCTTTCCATGCTTAGAGAGGGAGAAAAATGAGTAAAGCAATGATGACGGTATAAAGGGAAGTACTATGGCAAGTACCTGGGGCTTTGAAGATACAAAGGAGGAACACCTCTGCAAACAACTGCTGAGACGTTTTTGAATCAGGCCTTTCACAGTTGCTGCCTACCACTCCTGGAGGAGGTCTGTAAAGGAAGAAGACTGCAGATTGTTGAGACAGAGTCTTGCTCTGTGGCCCAGGCTGCAGTGCAGTGGTGCAATCTCGGTTCATGGCAACCTCTGCCTCTCGGGCTCAATCAACTCTCAGACTCAAGCAATTTTCCGGCTCAAGCTTTCCGAGTAGCTGGGACAACAGGGGCGCTCCACCATGTCCGGCGAATTTGGGGGCTTTCACCATTTTGACCAGGCTGGTCTCGAAATCCTGGCCTCCAGTTGATCCGCTCGCCTCGGCGTTAAAAAGTGTTGGGATTACACAGGCGTGAGCCACCACGCCCGGCCGGGCTTTCTTTGAACACTTGGTAAACATGTTGTCCGCTGGACTTGAAGGAAAAGGACTGATTCCCAACTCCTGCAGTATTCTTCAAAAACACTAGGTGGCAGGAGTTCCACGGTAAAGAATGTAAAGGCCCTGGAGTGAAAACAATACCTGCACTTTTTTGGCCTTAAAAGTATTAATCTACTTTTTTTTTTTTTTTTTTTTTTTTGGTGACAGCGTCTCGCTCTGTTGTCCAGGCTGGAGTGCAATGGCGCGATCTCGGCTCACTGCAGCCTCTGCCTCGCAGGTTAAGCTATTCTGAGGCCTCAGCCTCCTGAGTACCTGGGACTACAGGGGCACGCCACTAAGTCTGGCTAATTTTTGAATTTTTATTAGAGACGGAGTTTCGACATGTTGGCTAGGCTGGTTTCGAAATCCTCACCTCAAGTGATCTGCTCGCCTCAGCCTCCTAAAGTGCTGGGATTACAGGCGTGATTCACCGGGCCCAGCCATTAACCTACTTTATAATTTGGGTGAAGCAAGCAAATTTTCCTTCTGTTCGATGACACTTACCTACTCATAAGTCGGAGGAAACATACAACCACGGCGCGTTTGATAAAGTTGGCTGTGCTCTCTGCCAGCACTCCCGCTAAAGTATGATTTGCAAGCTGACCCTGGGGTTTCTTCACCTATTTCCTCCCAACCCTCATGGCTTCTGAAATTTTCCCCTCTTCCTTCACCTCTCATTTTGAGAAGGCTTAGGAATTTCTATCCTTAGCAAGCTTATAAAATGCCAGAAGACCTAATTCAGGACTGCCTTTTTTCACCTAGGAAAAAGATTGGAGTTGCAGACTAAGTGAATAATGCTTATATGATCAATGGATTATCTCTATTATTATTATTTCTTGATTGATTTCTGGTTTTCAGGCTGTCGAGGAAAGGCAAAAATATGGCAGTTAAATCTGGACTCTGAAGTTAGATTGCCTGGATTCAAATCCAGGCTCAGTCATAGGCTGTGTGGCTTTGGGCCTGTGACTTAACCTCTCTATTTCTGTTTCCTCACTGATAATACTAGAATATATCTCATAAGGTTGTAGTGAGGATTAAATGAATTACTATATATAGCACTTACTGCCTGACACATAATAAGCACTATGAAATTGCTAGCTACTGAGGCAGGAGAATAGGGAATTAGGGTAACGAAGGGTTAAGGCATAAGCAAAAGAACAGCAGGTGCAGACAGTTCTAGGCAAGATTAGGCAGCATACAGGCCACATGCTGGCTCCTGTAAACAAGACAGAAGTTCACTTCAACCTCTGATTGACTGCAGGCCAAGCCTCTACTTCAGCCTTTGATTGGTCGTAGGTCAATCCTTCATAGAGTGTAACCAATTAGAGACCTTCAAAGGGCACATAGGGGGTGTTGCCCCAAGTTCTTTTGGCTTTATAAACAACCCCGGGGAGCATTTCAATAGAGGGGCTCTTGAGCTGCTTTTTAAAGCCCATTCCCACTCTGTGAAATGTACTTTCACTGCGATGTTTTCGTTACTCCATTATTTTGTTTCTTTGTCCTTTGTGGTTTCTTTCTGTTACTTTGTGTATTTTGTTCAATTCTTTGTTCAACACTCCAAGGACCTGGACAATTAATTCACAGTTAAGACCTTCCACCCAGTAACACTACCATTATTGATTCCTCTTTCAATTTTTTAATCAAGAAACTACAGTTAATCAGTGCGCAGTATTGTTGCAGAAAATGAAGTAAATTCTATGCAAATATTTCAAGTTTGTTGGCTGAAAATCATTGCTGGTATTTCTGTGGAAATGAAGCTCACAGAACAAATTACAATGTAAAAATAGTTTTTAAAAATTTAAATACATAAATTAGTTGAAAATGCAAGAACAAAGCAAAAGCAAAAATGTGAAGAGAAAGTGAATGAGGGCTGGGAGCAGTGGCTCACGCCTGTAATCCCAGCACTTTGGGAGGCCAAGGCGGGCAGATCATGAGGTCAAGAGATGGAGACCATCCTGGCCAACATGGTGAAATCCCATCTCTACTAAAAATACAAAAAAAAAAAAAAAAAAAAAAAAAATTAGCTGGGCGTGGTGGCATGTGCTTGTAGTCCCAGCTACTCAGCAGGCTGAAGAAAGTAGGATCATCTGAGCCAAAAAATAAAGGCTGCAGTAGCCAAGACTGTGTCATTGCACTGCACTTTGGCAACAAAGTGAGACCCTATCTCAAAAAAAAAAAAAAAAAAAAAAAGAAAAAAAGGAAAGAAAATTACTTTTACTCATAAAATAAAGACTGAATCCATTCAGGCCTGTAATTTACAACTTCCTAAAAATGGCACCCAAGTCTCAACGGCTTATTTCTTTAGGATTGTGGGTTACCTGATACCGACCATAAAAGTAATGGAATCCTCTTGCATATTACCGTGTCTGCCTCAAGTAAATTTTTTTTTTTTTAAGACAGAGTCTCCTTCTTGTCGCCCAGACTGGAGTGCAATGGCGCAATCTTGGCTCACTGCAACCTCTGCCTCCTGAGTTCAATCGATTCTCCTGCCTTAGCCTCCCGAGTAGCTGGGACTACAGGCGCATGCCACCACGACCAGCTAATTTTTTTTTTTTTAAGTAGAGACGGGGTTTCCCCATGTTAGCCAGGATGGTCTCAATCTCCTGACCTTGTGATCTGCCCGCCTCAGCCTCCCAAAGTGCTGGGATTACAGGCGTGGGCCACCTCCACCGGACTAAACCTTTCTTAAAAGGCTGGGTAGAGACTCTAAAAGACAGAAATCTGGGACCGCAATGGGCTTACTGAACTCTTTTGCTCCTGTTTCACTTATGTTTCTTTGAAAATTCATAAGACATTTAGTTATTAATGCAAACATCTGAATGTGTGGCAGAATTTGGCCTAAGACATGTTTTTACTGTAACCTGATAAAGAGGATGTAAAGGAGTGGCTACTCTATGGCTACTACCTAATTATGCAAAAAACCTAAGAGTTGAGCATGACCAAGTTAGCTTGGTTCAGTTCACAATTATGACATACACAAAGTGGATTTTTCATTTTTATTTAAACATTTTACATTAAATGAAATTTAACCATAATCATTACAGAACATTACCACAATAATAGACAAAAATAACCTTTAAAATAAAAAAAAATACAACTCTCAACTACTTAAATGCCACTTTACTATGTAAACATAAATAAAATAAAACCCTGATGCTAAAAAGGTACATGTTCAGAGGTAAAATACATATACAAAAAACATTTAAACTAACATAACCCACAACTAGATCACATTCTTTGCAAGAGAGTACAAATATTAGTACTCTACGGCTACAAAATTTCAGAATCCTGTTAAAATCAAAACCGCTGCTGGTTTATTATCCACAGCACAATTCATAAGGCAAAAATATAGGCATTATCATCCAGTTCTTTAATTTCACTTGTATTTTAAGGCAAACTTGGAACTTTTTGCTTAGTGTTTTAAAATAAATGGGACTTACACATAACTTGACAAAATTAACAATAAATTATCTCTAGTTAAAGATGTACACTATAAAAGACATACTGATAACAATTTTTCTCTCTGCAGAGATGTAAACTGGATTTTTATTTGACTCCATAATCACACCAGTAGGAAAATTTGTAAACCTATTGTATTAAAAATGTATTGTATTCCTCACTCTTTTCAAATGTGCATCAACACCAAATCAATGTACTGTAAGTGAAAATCCAGCACATATCCAGCCATAGAATAATTGTTATCTAATTAAATCATGTCTAATTAAAGTGCTGTTTACAAAGGGAAAAAAAGGTTAAGAAATAGAACTGGATGTTAACTTGACATCTGACATCTTATAATTTCTTAACTTTTAGACTACAGAGGTTATGAGGTTATCACAAGTTTACTGAACTTTAAGCAGTAAGTGTTTATTGTAGAATCTGATTTTCCTGAAAATGAGCACTTAGGTGACAATACCAGGAATCCAACACCAAAACTGAAAATAAACACATATACATATATTTCTCTCAATGTCAGCCAGAGCCTTGATACTATAGGAAATATGTATTTTTAAATTTTCTATAGTTTTCCTACTAGAAAATACATTATCCAATTCTAGGAGATTTGGAGTTCCATAAATATTAGGTTTTTAAGTATTTCTTTTTCATGCCAATAAAACCTAATTGGACACTAAGAAATTGCTTATGCATAAACTAGGTCTCTAATCACTTCTTATGACATCAGAGATAAGGAATTAGATTCATCCTTCAACATAATAGTTATTAGGGTCTCTCCCACTATATTTTACTCCCTTTGAGTGAAAAAGAGTGTATCTTACTTATCTCTCTAGCTCCCACAGCATCTAACAGAATATCTCATACATAAAGTAAACCCTCCATATGTGTCAGATTATCTAAATAAAATTTCAAAACCGAATGCCATTTTCCTATCACTTGATACCACTTCCTGTATTTTAATATTCACTCATATTTAAAACAATAAAAGCAATAACATGGAATTTATAAATATCCTTGGAGCTACATTAAAAGCCACTTACATTCTATTACAACATCCAGTGAATACTGAATAGCCAAAGATGTCTAACAGATTAACTCGTTATAATTACAGGAGGCAATTATCTTGCAACTGATTACATTAATTTCTATTTCCCAGTGCTGCTCTTTTCCAAAATATTTCTGGGAAATCTTAAATAGCTTTTCTTTTCTTGCCTGAATATGTGTAATTATTTCTAATACTTTTAATCCTGAGGATTTATAACCAAACGTTTTGTCCTTTTTAACATTAAAAACATGTGGCTTTAAATTAACAATCTGTCAGCAGTGTTCATAATGAAACGTCTCACAAATTTGTAAAAGAAGGCTCTAATGTAAACATATTAGTTGTCAGGACAGATTAGTATCTCTGGTTGTTATGAATAGTACAGTAGGTTAAGCAATTCTAAAAGAAATACACCTCTAAATTTTGAACATTTTTTCTCTTCCCTTCACAGATTTTCATGATTTGTTCATTGGTGTATGGCTCCTGCTACTGCCCAAGGTGTTTCACATTTAGCCTTCCTCAAGACGAAATTTAGATTTTTCAAAAACAATGACCAGTATATGTTTTTTATCTAATTTATCAAATGATTATACAATAATTTGATAGTGGAGATGTTACATGAGTAAAACATTATTAAAATACAATGTACAGAATAGATGTGTTTATAATTAAAATCATTTTCTATAGTCTTTCAAATTCCCTTATCTTTAGGGAATAGCGGATTAAAAATAGTATAATAGGATATATTTAATAATTTGATTGATATAAACAAAGAAAACTAAACTGGGGATTTAAAACCAAATATGTGATGAATCTATTTTAAATTGCTTTTCTTTAAATAAAGTCTGGGCCAACCACAATAGTGCACCTATTTCTATGCAATAGATTTATTCAAATCAATGAAAAAGTTATTGCTATATATCATTATGTTATTCAAACAAGCAACATAGAAAATACTCAAACTATCAATTGTATTAGTTGCTCCTGTTGAGTTCTAAATTAGAAGAGACTAAAAATCACTTGCAAGGTTTTATAATCTGTGCAAATATTCATAAAGCATGATACTACGTTTACGATTAAAAATGATTTTACATAGTTTCGTAGTATATATTCAAATCTACAACTGGCAGTTTATGGAAGAACAAAGAACTGTAAATTGCCCGGCTATAGTATTCAAGAAATAAACATATATACTAACAAATGAACCTATGTTCTATCATTACAAATGGCTTCTTAATAATAGTCTAGAACATTATGGCACTTAAGAATATAGTATGAATTTTTTTTCTTAGGAAAAATTATACATTGGTCTTGCAGAAACTTTATAAGGAGATTGCAGACAGGTTAAAAAAAATCAAGAAAAAGAAAACCAAATGACTACAGTACCAAAATACAAGTACCAACATTATAATAAAATGCAAGTGTATTTAAGACTAACAGACATTTACTAAAACATGCTAAAATAAAATAAGTTAACCACTTCCTTTAAATAAGCTGTCACTGGCTAGAGCAAACAATTTTGCTTTAAAAGATAATTTCTTTAATCAAAGCAGAACTCAACTTAGAACCATTACTCAAGTAAACATTGAGTTCCAGTTTTCCTCAATAACATTAAAATATTCAGTTACCTAAGAAATGTACAAAGTAATACATAACTGCCTAGTGCTTTATATTTAATGCATATATTTCTGTTTTCAAGAAGGACATGTAATATCTAGCATAAGAAGAAGAAGATCAAAAATGTAACTTTCTTTAAATCACTATTCAGAAACCATGTAAAGCATAACACAGGCCATTTTGATGATTTTTGGATGTTAACATTAGTGTAATCACTAACATTTTTAATAAGCACAAATGAATCAAGCCATTAAAAATGCAAAAGACTATCAAAACATGTCATGCATATCTCATACTGAACATCCAAAAGGACATCAGTTATAGCCTTGTTATAAATCCTACAATTAGCACCATTTTTTTAAGAATCTGAACACTTTGAAAAAGCAAAGATCTTAAAAAACTAAAATTATTATAAGGATATATGAAAAAATTAATATGCACTAAGAATGGGACTAAACACTGCTCAAATATTTACATCAGCACTGGGAGGCCTGCTGTACTACTGAAGAAAAACTGAAACAACTGATATACTTAACTCCTATCCATGCTAACCATAGCACAGATAGGTAATTAAATTCATCCAATGTTTACCTGCCCATATACAAAAGGCATAAACAGCAAATTTATCTGACTTCCTAAAATAGGGCCCCAAATATCGTGATAATAAAAGCAATTGTCTTAAAAATTTATTACATCCCTAGCCCTAACACCATTTAGCAGGAAGAGTATTCAGATGACTCCCTATGGCATGGTATTTACAACCCTTAAAAGTACCAAAATAAAAAGCAGCCCTTTATTTGTTTTAAAACAAATAAAAAATGTGAAGCATAGGAATTTACATCTCAGAAGCAGTATCAGCACTCTGCCCATTCATTCAATATACTCCAGCACCTAAAGCATCGCTCCTCTAGTAAATCATGGTATCAGGGAAAAGAGCTAAAATTTAAAAAAAAGAAAAAAAGCAGCAACGTTTTCTCTACACGGACACTTATGAATATAAAACTAGTATATCTCAGTCTTAGGGGGAAGTGCACAATTCAATTGGCAAGGTCTTTACTTATTTTTTCTTTTTGATTATTGATTTACTGTGTAATCAAGAGCAACCAAAACTACTTGTCAATTAAAAGTGAGTCTTCATGCTACTTCAAGTTAAAAAGAAAGCAATGCAGCTTGTGGGTTTCAGAAAACTGGGCCATCCGTTCATGCAGTACAAGTTTCACCACCATACTATTTCCAAGAGTTCACACTTGTCAAAGTGCAGTTAACCCAAAGTTGCAGCGACAGTATATCATGCCAGCTGAATCCAGCCACGTATCTGAGATAGGATCATATTTCTGCACTGTATTCAGATAGGACGACCCTGAGTGACCACCGACTACATAAAGGTAGTTATCGATTACAGCAGCACCAACTCCTAGGAAAGGTTGATAGAAAGAAGAAAGAAACATGTTAGCCATGAAGTAGACTTTTTCTCACTAAAAATAAATGTGTATTTTAATGTTATCTTAAAATACATTTTAACAATTATTAATTATACAAGCAATATACGGCAGTCCTCCCCTTATCTGAGTTTTTGGTTTCCATGCTTTCCTGCAGTCAGCCATGACTAGAAAACAGGGAGTAATGTACAGTAAGATATTTTGAGGGGAGACCACATCCACATAACTTTTATTACAGTGTATTGTTACAATTGTTCTATTGTTATTGTTGTTAATATCTTACTGTGCCTAATTTACAAATTAAATTTTACCATAAATATATATGTATAGTAAAAAACATTACATATATTGTGTTTGGTATTATCTGCAGTTTCAGTCCACTGGGGGTCTTGGAACATATCCCTGTGGGTATGGGGGGCCTACTGTAGCAATATGTGTTTGCTGGAAAAACACAGTCCTTAAAATCAAAGTAAGAGTTACTGAAGTGGGAGGATCGCTGGAGGCCAAAAGTTTGAGGCTGCAATGAGCTATGACTGTTTCACTGCACTCCTGTCTGGCTCAACAGAGTAGGACCCTGTCTAAAAACGAAAATAAAATCAAGTTAAGAGTTGAAATCATCCTTTACCTTTCCTCTCTAATCCTATTCTTCCATTCCCTTCACTACACGAAAATGGAGTCTATCTTTCCATAAGCTTTCTTCCTTTTTCCTTTAAATTTCATCTCATTCTAGAAGAATCATTTTATGAGGTTTTCAAATACATTGAAAGATTTAAAATATATTAATTTATGCTTCTAAAAATTCTGCTTTAGATATTATCATATGTCATTCTAAAAAGAAACAGTTTACTCTCAATTTTTAAATTCTCATTATTTCTATGACTTTCCCTCTCAAGGATACCAAAGACACAAATTATAGTAAACACTAAAGTAACTCATTTCAGTTTGTCCTTTCAGCTTCTCTTGCATGTTTGTTTCAAGAGTTTCTTTAATCATAAATACAGGTTGAATATCCAATGTCCAAAAATATGAAATCCAAAGTGCTCCAACATCTGAAACTTTTTTTTTTTTGAGATAGAGTCTTGCTCTATCTCCCAGGCTAGGGTGCAGTGGCATGATCTCAGTTCAAGCGATTCTCATGCCTCAGCCTCCTGAGTAGTTGACACTACAGTATGTGCCACATGCGAGGCTAATTTTGTCTTTTTAGTACAGACAGGGTTTCACCATGTTGCCCAGGCTGGTCTCGAACTCCTGACCTCAAGTGATCCTCCCACCTCGGCCTCCCAAAGTGCTAGGATTATAGGCGTGAGCCACCGTGCCTGGCCCAACATCTGAAATTTTTTGTTGCTCAAAGGGAGTGTTCACTTAAGCATTTCACACTTTAGATTTTTGAACTTGGCATGCTCAACCTGGTAAGTATAATGCAAACATTTCAAAATCCCAAATCCAAAATCTGAAACACTTCTGGTCCTAAGCATTTTGGACAGGATAGCCAACCTGTATGAGGAGTGCTCCCTAAAGCATTTCCATCAGTAACTTAAAACCCTTCCCGTAAAATGATGTGGTGAGTTTAAGTTCAAAGATAACAATTTCTCCTGAACCACAAAGGTGGATTTTTTTTTTTCCTAGGAACTCTCAAATGCAACCCTTTTTGATCAACTATACCCCTTGGGGAAGACAGAACATTTGAAAGTGATCATACAGATTACTGATATACAATAGAAAATGAAACAGAACAATCCAAGGACTGTAGGTATGTAACATGTGAAAAGATGACCTCTGATATATGGACAAAAATAGCTTCTATAAGTATATACTCTAAGCATAAGCATTTCCCAAAATGCATTCACCAAGTTTGAGAAACAATAATCTGCACATTGGCATATACAACTCACAATAAAGAAATCTATATAATTTTGTCTAGCTAATTGTCTTTCAAGTTTACCACATATAAGTGTTTTTTTTTTTTTTTCCTGGAGAAGTAATATCCCTGCTGCTATATTCCAAGGAACTATTATTCCAATCACACCATTATAGAAAAAACTACCTTATATGTTTAGAAATTAATAAATTATTATTACCTGTTCTAGGTTCTTTCATCGGTCTACACACAGTCCACTGATTTTGATGAGGATCATATCTTTCAATGCTTGACAAATGTGAGACTCCATTATGTCCACCCACCACAAAAATAAAGCCTAGCATGACACCCACGCCAAAGTGAATCCTTTTATCTGCCATGGATGCAACCATCTCCCAGGAGTCCTTACTTGGATCATAACGCTCCACACTGCAAATATTTTTAAAAAAATAATTAATTTACAGATCTTTCGTTATCGTTCTTCCTGCTAAAGCAAAACTAAAACCCACTACAGCTTTCAAAGTTCACATAATAGATTTTTTCTTTTTTTTTAAGATGGGGTTTCACCATGTTGGTCAGGCTGGTCTTGAACTCCCGACCTCAGGTGATCCGCCCGCCTTGGCCTCCAAAGTGCTTGGATTACAGGCGTGAGCCACCACGCCCGGCCCACATAATAGATATTAAAGAAGAGTAGCCTGCCACAAATGCTTAGGCTTTGCTGATAAGATTGCAAGGATAAAATCTTACCTTATAAACAGGGGTGCAATTCCACATGCTATTCCATTATATTGTACAAGTAGCAAAGTCTATTAAGAGCATAGAATTTAGAGTCAGAAGACCTGGGTTCAAGTACTAATTCTGTATACCTAGGGCTGAACGAACCTTAGCCCTACTACTGTGGATTTGTGTAATCCTGAACAAGTCATTTCCTCTTACCTGCAAAAATGAGGATAGTACAACTTCAAGGGATTCATGTAAGAATAAAGTCAAATGAGTATGCATGTGACTTTGAAAACCAGTAATTGAATACAGATTTGGTTTTTGTTTCTAAATTTTATTTATTTATTTTAGAGACAGGTCTTGCTCTGTCACCTAGGCTGGAGTGCAGTGACACAATCATAGCTCACTGCAACCTCAAATTCCAGGGCTAACGTGATCTTTCTGTCTCAGCCTCCTGAGTAGCTAGGACTAAAGGTACACGTCACCATGCCTGGCTAGAATACGGAGGTTTTTAGGATCTTCTATACAGTTAAGGGAAAGGGAAGAGGAAGAGAAGGGGGGAAAAGAAAAAACATTTTTTATTTCTCACAGGATAATTCATGTGGTTTACTGCAAAGCAATTACTGTAGATTGCACAGTACAAACTGGCTAATCATAATTATCTCAGGGTGATTTAGGAGTACTCAGGAATTTTATAACTTGATCAAGACAGTTAAAAAAAGAGAAAAAGAATTTTTTAAAAAAGGAGTACTCAGGAATTTGAGTCAAGACTATGTTCCAGAGAACCTGTGGCATATCCAAGCTGCATTATGGAATCCAAAGTAAATTAGAATTTTCAAAAAGGCTTCCCTAGAAAATTCTAGCAGCTGTTTAAGACTATGGTTTGCCCTGAAGGGGCACAAAAGGTACAGAGGTAAGATTATTGGGCTTGTTCTGGCCATAACCTAACTTCCTGAAAAAACCTTAAGCATTTGAGAAGCTGTTACACCATTCTGGAGTTCATAATAGAGACTGGATAACAATGTTCCTGAAAGAACTCCAGGATAGAATCCATTAGACCAAAACTACTGAAGAGTTGATGAACTGCAGCAAGACCTTCAAGAGCATCAAATTTAAAATACTTAACCTTTTAGCTTATGAATTTTGGCCAGAAGTTTTTCAAATAATAGAAATGCATGTCTATGTCCCAAATATTTTTCCTTTAACTAAGGCAGAAAAAAGAAAAAAAGGAGGAAAAACTTTGGCTTAAATAGAAGTAAAAATTTACAGATGAAATGCTGTTGTGCCATCACTTTCTCAGCCAACAAACCTCGGCAGTTGTAGATGATTGGTTCCAGGATCCACCCCATCCCAAGGATACCAAAATCTGCAGTTGCTCAATTTCCTTATATAAAACAGTCTAATATTTGCATATAACCTACACATACCTTCTTGTATACTGTAAATCATCTCTAGATTACTTATAATACTATGCAAATAGCTATTATACTGTATTATTTTTCATTTGTTTATTATTGTAAATTTTTTCAAAAATTTTTTTATCCACAGTTGGTTGAATCTGTGAATATGGAACCCGTGGATATGGAGGGCTGACTGTATGTTCGCTCACTAAAATAGTCACAATCAAAATAACACAAACCACTCTAATTACTATTTAAAATAAAATCTTTTCTTTTTTCTTTTTGAGACAGGGTTTCATTCTGTTGCCCAGGCTGAAGTGTAGTGGTGCAGTCAAGGCTCACTGCAGCCTCAACCTCCTGGGCTCAAGCAATCCTCCCATGTCAACCTCCCAAAGTGTTGGTATTACAGGCGTAAGCCACCACACCTGGCCAAAGATAAAATCTTTGGAACATCAATTTTCAATAAAGGCAGAATTATGATTAATTTCCCATATAACCAGTTACTTCACTTTTATTTTTTCCTTTATTTAGATGATACTACAGAATACAGATATCACAAATTTAAACTCCAGCACAAGTCAAATACCTAATCATACATGTACGATTACAGAATAATAATTCAGAAAGGAATATTTAAATAAGGTTTTAAGTATATTATGGGTTATACTATCATATAGACATATAGGAATTAAATTTCCACTTTATTCTATTAAGCAATACAATAAAAGTTTACACACTGTGCACATATATATATATACATGTATATATTATATATACCTATATACATGTGCATATATAATATATATTATATATACATACACATGTATATAGGTATATATAATATATATACACACATATATATATATATACTATATATATGTATATATACCATGTATATGTATATTACATATATACATACATAATATACATGTATATATATATTATACATGTATATATATTATATATACGTATAATATATATACACTCACACACAGACACACACACCACAGAAAATCTAAAGTTGTCTAACTTCATCTTATTTTTAGGTTTCTGAGCTTTAAAATCTAGTCCATTTACACTGAATGAACGTAAAATTTAATGAGAGGGATTTGATTGTTAGGTTTGTATTAAATTCCCACGTAAAATAATTATAATTACATCCTATAGAGCAGATTAAGTTTCCCAAATGCCGGATATTAATTCATATACACAAATTGTTTAAAACTCAGAAATCATTGCTAATGAGACTTTTAAAAATCCACAAACATATATGATTTAATTATTAAATTAAATACCTGTTCATGTGGGCAGGACCATACCCACCAATGGCATATATCATTCCATCCAATACAGCCGCAGCAAAACAACTTCTTGTTGTAGTCATTGGTGCCACAGGTTGCCATTTTCTTATTTTGGGAATATACTTCTCTACAGATTGTAAATAAGATTGTCCATCATAACCACCTAAGGCATAAAGTTCTCCTGCAAGTACTACTACTCCAAGAGTACTTCGGCTTTCATTCATTCTCTCTAGAGAAGTCCAAGTATTTGTATCAGGATTCCAGCATTCTACTGAATTTTCATGTTTTCTGATAGTGACGCCAGTACGCACATTAGTTTCAATACCACCTATAACATATACTTTTTGGTCTAAAACGCATATTCCAAATTCATAGCGAGGAATGTTTAGGGGTGCCAAACCAATCCAAGAGTCGTTTTGAGGAAAGTACATCTCCACACTAAAGAATAAGCACAAAAAAATTAAAATTTAAAAACCGAAGTGGCCCATAAAGACAGATGTGTTTAATCTTATTAGTAATCAGGGACACAAAAATTAAAACCACAATAAACCATGACATATCTTCCAAAGTGGCAAAAAATGTAAAGTCAGATAATAAATGTTGACAAGAATGTGTAGCAAGAAATGCATACTCCATTGGTGAGAGTGTAAGCTTGTATAAATCACTCTGGAAAACAATTTTACCTTAACTAAAATTGTTGAAGATACAAGCTTCCTGACTCAGCAATTACATTCCTATGTATCTACTCTTCTGAATGTCTATTAGTCAGTTTTGCATCTAGACACATACACAGAAATGTTCACAGCAGCACAACACAATCATCCACCAAAAGGAGAACAAAGTGTACTTTATGTGTCCTGTCTGAGCAACTCTATGGAAGAGAAAGCATGCATATGTATATGTACAAGTGTTTACTACAGTATTATTTGTAACAGCTCCAAAGTGGAAACAATCCAAATGTTCATTCACTATAAAATGGATAAACTGTGCCATATCATACAAGAGAATACTATATGGCAATGAAAAGGAACAAACTACAGCTACATGTCACTGGGGGAATCTTACACACATAGTGTAGAGAGAAAAAAGCCAAATTCAAAAGGCTATCAATTAAGTTCAAAAACAGGTAAAACAAATCTCTGGATTAGAAATAAAGATAGTGGTCACCTTTAGGGAGGATAAGAAGGGAGCTCAAGGGGTGGCTTCTGAGTGTTGGTCATACTCCATTTCTTGAATTGGTTTGTAATGTTTAGTTTGTGGTAATTCACTGAGCTGTACATTTGGGATTTGTACATTTTTCTGTGTGCATGTAACACTTTAAAATTAAAATTTTTATCGTAGAAAGATAAAGTGTATTATGCTCATATGCGATATAACATCACATTTCAATTAAGTGAACCATTTCCTGATGCAGTCTCACAGATGAATTTCACAAACATTGTTCAGTGAAAAAACATCTGTGAATAACATATATTACTGCATTTATATTAAAATGTGTAAAACCTAACAATATATCAGGGCACATTTGATATGTGGCAAAATTATATGAAAAGCAAGGGAACAGTTCATAAAAATTCACGGCAGTGGTTACTTCCAGAGGAAGGGGAGATGGCAGCAAGGAGGGGGCACAGGGGGACTTCAAAAGTATTGTTAATAGTCTGTGAAGCTGGTTCATAGGTACTTGAGTATTTATTCTTGACGCCCTGCACCTATACCTATATACTATATAATCTTTTGCGTATATATATATATATATATACACACACACACACATATATACATATATATGCATGTAAATAGTTCTGTTAATAACCCACTGTTTTACATTTGGTACATCTGTGTCTGCTAATACAGTTAGCTTTCTCACTTTTCTGCTTATTTGTTGAGGCTGAATTAAAATTAGACTTTAAAAAAAAAAGGATTTCCCTCTCTGAGATCCCCCTCCCACAACAGCATGGGTGCTGCCTTCTCTCTCTCTCTCTCTCTCTCTCTCTCTCTCTCTCTGTCTAATAAATTGCTCTACCACAAAACTCTTTGGGTCCACAATTGTATTTGGACAGTAAACTCACCGCGTCTCCGGGCCCCTTTCCCCATTCTTTGGGGTTAGAGAGGCCAAGAACCTACGAGCTGGGTACTCCCCTAGTAACATCTGTTGGCAAGCCAGCCAGAAGACATTAGACTTCAGAGTGAATTGATGCCATGAGGCTACAAATAGTCCTGCAAATGGAACCCCAGATGTCCCTGGCTCATAAGTTCTATCGTACACCTCTGGGTTGACTTGCACCCCTGGAAGACTCCCCTCTGGAGGAAACCTCAACTGCAGGGCCCCTTCTATGCCCCAATTCAGCAGGAAGTAGTTAGAGAGCTATCGAGGCCTGTGTCCCAACAGCAGTTGGACTTTCCTGTTCAGAGGGGGGATTGAGGGACTGTGTCAAAGAAACTTCTCTCCCTTGGTGTGCTAGGGGAGGGGTTTTCAAATGCAGGAATTTCCCAGCTCCCCCATGAGGCGGCTGGGGCTCTTTGAGCACCTCCTCCATGTGGGCCAGGTAACATTCTTTGTCTGATCTTCCTGTTTGTGGGAAAGCCAGATGGGGTTCTTTGTCCCAGATTCCCACAGAAAGCTCTGGGAGGAGGGGACTCTGTAATTCAGGGTTGTAGAACAAGTAGCCAATCCAGTATCAGAGTCAAAGATCAATCACTCCAGAGGAAGTTTGAAAGAACTCCTCATTGGACGAGAACATGAATGGGGGAGGGAACTCAAGGGTTAAAACTTCAGCTGATTGGATCACCTGAGGTCAGGAGTTCAAGACCAGCCTGGTCATAATGGTGAAACCCCATTTAAAAAAAAAAAAAAAAACTTCAGCTAATTTCCCTCTCTGGGTTCCCCTCCCACAACAGCGTGGGAGCTGTCTTTTCTCTCTAATAAACCGCTCTTCCACAAACAAACAAACAAACATCAACAACATATATATGCTTCTTCATCCTCCAAAAGTTGGGAGAAAGTAGCTAATGTCCCCCAACTCAATAACGTAACAGCATTAAAAAAAAGTCCTCTATCCAGTATAATCAAGATATATTCATTCACTCAATAGTTACTGAATTCCTGTTTATGGTCAGTTGTTATAATATTTGTTTTAAAAAATATGAATTTGATGAAATGATATATTGTGGACTACTCTGACCCTAACAAGGTCTAAAGAGAATGGGAGATAAGGAAGTGAAAACAGGTGGTATAGACAATTTTCCAATGATTTTTACTATAATGAGTAAAATAAATATGAGAGATAGCTATGAAGTGGAGCAGAGAAAGACCATGGGGACCAGAAAGGATTAATTTAATCTGGAAGCTGAATCTAGAATGTGTTTGCATGCAGATGCTAATGATACATATAGTACAGAGGGGAGAGAGGGAGAAGGTGGTAACACAGTAGAGAGACAGGATAAATGGAAGAGCAAAGTCTTTGTGTAATGGAGAGTGAATGAAATCTAGTGAAATAAGTAGAGAAGTGGAAGGGTTGGTCTTAGAAATAAGTCAGCAGATTTGGTGTTGGGAAGATGAGGTAGTTCTCTTCTGGTTGTGTCCATCTTTTCAGTAGAATAACAGGTAAGGAGAATGGGTTTTGGATGCTTTTAGGAGAGCAGAAAGTGTGAGACATGAGGAAGTCAAATAATAAACTGATTAGAGAAAAGTAGAGGGGGAGTGCTGGGGAGTGCTGAAGGCCCCATGTGAGACCAGTTAAAATGAGTATGTAGGTTTCTCTAGTCATAGTCTGCTGCTCAGATGCAGCCATGACATAAGTGGAGAATTGAATTTAACTAGAGGAGTATCATGAGGAACAGAAAGGCAAAGGAGCCATGGTGTATTTAAAGGAATGATGCTGTGATGTTCCTCAAATCTAAACTAGGTAAGCTGGGAAGATAAGAACATGTGGCAGTTAAAGAACGATTAGTTCTACTAACTGATTATGGGGCCAATGGATGAAGAATCCTGAAAGGAACAAAGACTCATTGGAGGGTGTGTACTGAAATAAATAAGCTGGCAAGAGAAAACCACTGTCAAAGAGTGGAATGTGTGAACCAAGATTTTGGATGTGTTGAAGTTACCAATAATGACAAAGGCTGCCACGTTGTATGTATTTAGCTAAATCACCTTCAGAAATCCGTAACTTCTAGATAATCCATCATCATAACCTTCAGTCTTACTATCATTTTTTTTTACTCTCATAAGTAAATATATGAGGGTCTTACTCTCATAAAAATAAATATATGGTTGGGCACCATATATATGTATTTTTGAGACACAGTCTCGCTCTGTTGCCGAAGCTGGAGTGTTATGGTGCGGTCCCGGCCACTGCAACCTCCGCCGGCTGGGCTCAAGCGATTCTCCTGCCTCAGCCTCCTGAGTAGCTATAATTACAGGTGCCTGCCACCACACCTGGCTAGTTGTTTGTATTTTTAGTAGAGATGGGTTTCACCATGTTGTCCAGGCTGGTCTTGAACTCCTGAACTCATGATTCTCACCCCTCAGCCTTCCAAAGTGCTGGGATTACGAGCATGAACACCGCGCCTGGCCATATATTTTTATGAGAGTAAGACTCTCATGTATTTCTTTATATGAGAGTAAATAAAAATGATAGTAAGGCTAACACTTATGATGATGGATTATCTAGAAGTTACAGATTTCTGGAGATGATTTAGCTAAATACATACAACATATAATGTCATTAGTCCTTATGGTCTTTTGAGGGTGTCTTAGTTCATTTTCTGCTGATAGAATGCTACAGACTGGGTAATTTATAAATAACAGGAGTTTAGTTGGCTTATGGTAACGGAGTCTGGGAAGTCCAAGAATATGGTGCTGGCATTGGGAAAGGTTCATCTCATGGTGGAAGACATCACATGGGTAGCTAGCAAGCCTGTGCACAAGACAGAGAAAATGGCAGCCGAACTTACCCTTTTATCAAGAGCCCACTCCCACAATAATTTACTCAATCCCACAATAATGGTATTAATCCCTTCAAGAGGGCAGAGCCTTCAGGGTCTAGTCATCTCTTAAAGGCCCCACCTCCTAATATTGTTCCATGGCAATTAAGTTTCCAAAATATGAACTTTTGGGGAACACTTTCAAAGCATAGAATTTTGCCCCTGGCCCTCAAAATTCATATCCTTCTCACATGCAAAATATATTTATTCCATCCCAATAGACCCAAAAGTCTTAACTCATTCTGGCATCACCTCAAAAGTCCAAAGTCCAAAGTCTATCTAAATCATATATGAGCGAAATTCAAGGCATGATACATCCTGCGGCAAACTTCCTTCCAGCTGTAAGCCTGTGAAATCAAAACAAATTATTTACTTCCAAAATACATTGGTGAGAGGCATAGGATAGATATTCTCCTTCCAAAAGGCAGAAAGAGGAAAGATAAGGAGTAAGAGGCCCCAAGTAAGTCCAAAACCCAACAAGGAAAACATTAAGTGTTAAAGCTGGTGAATAATCTCCTTCGACTCCATGTCCTGCTTCCTGGATACACTGGGGCAGGAGTTGGGCCCCCAAGACCTCTGGCAGCCCCGCCCCTATGACTTTGCTGGGCTTAGCCCAGGCAGCTCTCACAGGCTGGAATCTTGTGCCTACAGTTCTGACAAGCTGACATTGCACACTGCTTGCACTACACTTCTGTGGTTCTGGGGGTCGCCCATTCCCATGACTCCCCTAGCCACTGCCCTAGTGCTCTGCAGTGGTTCTGCCTCTAGACAGGTTTCTGCCTGCCCCCTGAGCTACCTGCAACACTCTTAGAGTAGGAAAAGGTAGCCATGCTGCCATAACTCTTGCAGTCTGCAAGCCTGCAGACTTAACATCACATGGCCAACACCAAAGCTTGCTACTTGTGCCTTCTAGAAGCAGCCTAAGGCACATCTGGGCCTATCTGAGCCACAGCTGGGGCAGCTACACTGGAATGTGGAGAGTAAAGGTGGCCATGGGCAGTGAACATGTATAGGGTGTCCCAGGTTGGTCCCCCAAAACCGTTCTGCCCTCCTAGTGTTCAGAGACTACAATGGGAGGCATAGCCTTGAAGATCTTAAAATGCCTTCAGGGACTTTCTCCCATTGTCTTGACTAGCATCTGGCTCTCTTGTAAGCAGTCGTCTCTTTAGCACACATCCTTGGTTTACTTTCCTAAAAGATACCTTTTCACTTTTTACATGGTCAAGCTGCTAATTCTCCAAGTCTTTCTGTTCTGTTTATCATTTAATTATAAATTCCATTTTAAAATCATTCCTTCCCTTTCGCACCTTACTATACGCAGTTAAAAGCAGCCACAAAGCAGCCTGAATGTTCATCGCTCTGAAGTTCTGCATTCCATAAAGTTCTAGGACATTGAGGCAATTCAGCAAGGGTCTTTGCTAATGTATAACAAGGATGGCCTTTACTCTCAGTTTCTGCTTGAGACCTCATCAGAATAGCTTTACTGTTCACATCACTATCAACATTCTGATCATGCCCACATATCTCTAAAAAGTTCCAGAATTTCCCTATGGCTCTCTTCTTCTGAGTCCTCACCAGAATCACCCTTAACATTCTATTCACAGCAATCTAGGCTTCTTCTAGACTGCTACTTAAAATTCTTCTAGCCTCTACCCATTAACCAGTTCCAAAGCCACTTCAATATTTTCAGATTTTGTTATAACAAAGGCTCCCCTTTTGGTATCAATTTTCTTCCTTGGCCCATTTTTGCTGCTATAACAAACTACTGCGTAATTTATAAAAAACAGAAGTTAATTTGGCTCACAGTTCTGGGGGCTGTAAAGTTCAAGAATACGAGGCCTGCATCAGGGAAGGGTCATCCCATGATGGAAGTCATCACATGAAGTGCAAGCGAGTGAGATAAAGAGAAAATGGAAGCAGGACTGATCTTCTTATGAGGAGCCCACTCCTGAAATAACTAACCTACTTCCACACTAATGGCATTAATCTCTCCATGAGAGCAGAACCCTCATGGCCTAATCACCTCTTAAAGGCCTCTTTTTTTTTTTTTTTTTTTGAGATGGAGTTTCGCTCTCGATGCCCAGGCTGGAGTGCAATAGTGCGTTCTCGGCTCATTGCAACCTCTGCCTCCCGGGTTCAAGTGATTCTGCCTCAGCCACCCAAGTAGCTGGGATTACAGGCATGTGCCACCATTGCCAGCTAATTTTTTGTATTTTTAGTACAGATGGGTTTCTCCATGTTGGTTAGGCTGGTCTTGAACTCTCAACCTCAGGTGATCTGCCTGCCTCGGCCTCCCAAAGTGCTGGGATTACAGACGTGAGCCACCACACCTGGCCAGGCACCATCTCTTAATATTGTTGCAACAACAATTAAGTTTCCAACACATGAATTTTGGAGGGGCACACCTAAACTATAGAAGAAGGCAAATAATAATCAGTTCTAATGAGAGTTTCACTCTTGGAATTAGACCTGTAGTTTATCATGTTGAGTGATGTGGCTGAATGTCCATTCAACATTTAACATATTTGCACAACTATTCAAAAAATACTTTCAGTGTATTGCCATCCTTATGACTCCTTATGTGTAAGTAGAAACAATACAGTTCTCAGAGCCATCCTTATGACTTATGTGTAAGCAGAAACAATACAGTCCTCAGAGCTTCCCCAATTTTCTCAAGCTACCTACCAAATCCCCCACTTTCTTCTCTAGCAGGCCTCTTCTCTTAATTAAAGAAAAAACACTAAAGCCATTGGACAAGATCTGTTTTAAACCTTTGCTTTTGCCCTCCCCCTGCCAGTAAACCTAAATTGTCTTGAGGCATAAAGAGTCTCTCTTTCTCCTATTCAAAACTTTTTCTCCTTGCTTTTGATATCAATCTCTGCTGTTTCCTCTAAGATCTTGCTTCATCAATGAACCTTCTTCTACCTTATATCTTTACCCTATTCCTCTTTACTTATCTCTTTACTCATTTAGTATAAAAATACTCATGGCTCTCTCTTTAAGAACAAAATGAAACCAAACAAAACTCCCCCTGATGCTATCAGTTACTGCCTTAATTCTGTCCTTCCTGTCTCTGGCAAGATTCTTAAAAGAATAGTCTTCATTCACAGTTCATTTCCTTACTTTGTGTTCACTTCTCAATCCACTGAATTGTGTCTACAGCATTTCTACAACTCTGTTTGAAATCACCCACCAGAAGTCATTAATGATCTCCATAATGTCAAGTTTAAGAGCCACCTTTCCATTTTTATCTTTCTGGATCTTTCCAGTGCATTTTACATAGTTTATCACATTCCTTCCTTCTCAACACACAAATTCCTTGTTTTTTATGGCACTATTCTCTTGGTTCTCCTACCTCTAAAATTGTTCCTGCTGCCCTCATCCTAAATATTAATGTTCCCCACATTTTCATTCACAATCCTTTTTCCTCTCTATATTTTCTCAGCAGGGAAAAAAGGGAATAAACTGTCAATAAGTCCATCAAAGACTTCATTGTTTTAATTATACCTCTAATTTATACTATATGCTGATGACTTCCAAATTTCCAGCCCTGAGGTCTTCTTTGAGCTGTGTACTCATATCCAGCTACAATAGAATATCATTTACCTGAATATTTCATAAACACTTCAAACTCAATGTGCCCAAAACTTTTCCCCTAAAAGTGGCTTCTCCTCCTATATTCTCTTTCTGTCTCTATCTATATACATATATGAAGCATCCATGCAATCATGTAATCAAAAGAGCTCATTCATCTCAGATTCCTCCCTCTTCCTCACCATCCCTCCCTCATATCCATTTAAACACCAAATCCTGTCAATTTACTCTCTTAAAACTTTTTTTAAATGAATGCCCCATTCTCTATCTTTACTACTTCTACCCTAATTTAGGATCTCATTATCTCTTGCCTATATTAGATAAGAGGTTCTAAAATAACAACTTATTTAATCAATCTGATATTAATTCTGGCCTCTCAATTTTTCCCATAATACAGCCAGAACGATCTAATAAACAAATCTGATCATTTCACTAACCTCTTTAGAATGGTTTTGCAACCCACATAAAAGTCTTTATTTTTTATCATGGCATACAATAACTTCTTTGACTTAGTTCAAAGACTACTGCCTGACACTTCTTAGTTAGAACACTATACTTCTGAACACCAATCAGTTTTTAGTTTTCCGAATATTCCATACTGTATCATGCCATTGTGTCTTTGCACATTCCCCGTGACCTTTCCTCTTTCTATGCTTGATTCTTGCTTAACATTCAACACTCAACTTGTACACGAACTTCTCTACAATTTCTCTTCCCTAAATTTCCCAGATGGGATAAATGGCTCTCTTTAATCTTTCTATAAAATTATCTTGATCACTGCATTAACATTATGTGTTATTATTTTCTATTTGTCTCCTTTACTAAATTATGAACTTGTTGAAGGCCAATTATCTAGCAGTGTATCTGATGCACAGGTGTTTATTATTTTTTATAGAGTTAAATTTAATGATCATTCAGGTTGGTTTTAATTTTTCCAAAGTTATAATAAGGCTGCAATAAACAGCTTTGTGCAAATAATACTTTTAATTTTAAAATTTTTATTATGATGGATTATGTGACAAAAAATTACTGTGTCTAAAGATATGAAGTTATTATTCTTCAATATTTTGTTATTTTTAACAGTTGAGAAAATAAGAGGCAACTGCTCAAAAATTTTTACAATATAAATGCATACTGAAAATTTTTGTCGTAATACTAATATAATTTATTTTATGCCAGTAACCAGTGCATTTAAGAATAAGAGTTAAACAATAAATGTGTAGCTAACATAACTATCTATGTGTAGCCCAGTCTCAACAATACTAGTTTTAGATTACAGTTAAAAATGTATTATGAGGCTGTGTGCGGTAGCTCATGCCTATAATCTCAGCACTTTGGGAGGCCGATGTGGGTGGATCACCTGATGTCAGGAGTTCAAGACCAGCCAGACCAACATGGTGAAACCCCGTATCTACTAAAAATACAAAATTAGCTGGGTGTGATAATGCATGCTTGTAATCCCAGCTACTTAGGAGGCTGAGGCAGGTGAATTGCTTGAACCCAAGAGGTGGAGGTTGTAGTGAACCCAGATCGTACCACTACACTTCGGTCTGGGCAACAAAAGCCAAACTCTGTCTCGATAAATGAACGCGTACATACATACATACATACATAAAGTGTATTATCAGACCTTTTTTTTTCCCAAGACAGGGTCTCATTCTGTCACCCAGGTTGGTGTGCAATGGTGCATTCATAGCTCACTGCAACTTCAAACTCCTGGGCCTAAGCAATCCTCCTGCCTCAGCCTCCCCAGTAACTGGGACTACAGAAATGTGACACCATGCCAGTTAATATTTTAAGTTTTTTGTAGGAACGGGATCTCGTTATATTGCCCAGGCTTGTCTCAAACTCCTGCCTCAGGTGATTCTCCTGTCTTGGCTTCCCAAAGTGCTGGGATTACAGGTATTGTGAGACTTTTTAAAAAATGCAGAATTTATCAGTTGCCATTGATGAAACACCAAGTTTCCTAATATTAGAAAGGGAAAGCAATCTACCAAATTTTTGGAAATGGTCAGAAAGAAATCCACAGTATTAAAAAAACATATTAAACACAAAAGTTTTTATGAAGCAATCCTATTAAGAAAAAGCAAAAATAACTTCAAGCTATATTTTCAACATATAAAAGTTACTAGTATAACGCACCAAATTAAAGGTTGGCAAACTATTACTATGGGCCAAATTTAGCTCACTAGCTATTTTTACAAATAAAGTTTTATTGAAGCACACCCAGGTTCATTCATTTATGTATTATCATGGTTGCTCTCAGACTACAATGGCGGAGTTAAGTAGATGTCACAAAGATTATATGGCTCACGAAGTCTAGAATATTTACTGTTTGGTCCTTTATAGAAAAAGTCTGACAATTCCTGCTCTAAGTTATTAGGGGGAAAAACACACACACACACACACACACACTTCTTAATGCTGTCTTTTAAAAATACTTACACTGAAGAAAACAAATTGCACTCAAAATACCTAATTTATATCAGTATCCTATTTTTCTCATTTCTTTGGTAGCACTTCTAATGAACTGTTTTCATTCAAACCCATTCCTGTTCCCACTCTGTCCTCACCACATGTTCCCAGCTCTCTCCTTTGGTATCTTCTCATATAACCGACAATAATAAATCTCTTCTGATGTAGTCTGACTCAAATAAAGATGTAAATGGTTCCAGGAAAAAAAAAAAAAAAAAGAAAGACATAAAATGGAGGAAAAGTTAATGAGTAACCAGGTAGATAAAATGTGTACTTGGGGGAGTGGTTAATAACTGAGAGTATTGTAGAGAATGACAATATAATAAAAAAAAAAATCACATATATATTTCAGGAAGAAGAAAAAACTAAAAAGAAGCAAAGAAAATCAAACTATTTTTAAAATATAGAAAATCTGCACATTTAAAAAGCATAAAATCAATCAGTATCATTCATTTAGGAAAGACTTCTATTTACCTATCCAAACAGGCAAAGAGTCCAGATTTCCCTCCTACTGCACAAAGTACTTTGGGGAGCACAGCGAGGTCGTGTCATCAAGACTGTCTGATGAGACAGTCTATGTTCGGGCATAAAGTGGTACTTTAGGGCTTCATTCAAAAGATGTTTACAAGTGCGATCATCACGAATAAGATGATTTGCTTCATATAGTCTAGTGAGAAACTTAACACTCAACAATGGTAATCGTACACTGTTTAGTAACTGTGCTAAGTATTTCTGGCGTTCTTGTACATCATACTTGATCCAAGACTCTAATGCATAAAAAACAGTCTCTTCGGTAGCTACGTTCAAACAGTCATTGGAAACAATTTCATCCAAGTCAGCATGTGTAAGCTCAAAAAACTCTTCAGTCTGGCAAACAGCTTCAAAATTCTGGCATATGTATTTAGTGGCTGCCAAATAAAGGTCATGGCAACCATACGTTTCTGCAAAACGAGAAATTCCAATACAATTACCAGGATCAAGTTGGCTTTCAAGAAATGCACAACATTCTTTCAGGACAAGTTTTATCTGAAGTAGGTTTGCTGCTGGCAGGAGAGATTCAACTGTGTCCTGAGAAATAAAAACAGTCCCTGTGTAGGCATACTCCACAATGGCCTGGAGAGCAGTTTCATCAATGCACTGAAACTCAACCTCACTGTTCTCTTTTTCAGAAAGGTTTCCAGTGAACATAGCTTTGAAATACGGGCTGACGCTGGCAAGTACCACTTTGTGAGCATGAATTTTAACATCACCTACTCGAAGAATGATGTCACAGAGTTCGTGATGCTGGCGAAGAATATTCAAGCCCTGCAGAAGTTGTTCAGAATGCAAGTGGGTTAAGTTAGCAAGCATGTAGGTCGGGGATGTGTGGTCCATCTACAGAAAAATAAAAAAGCATGGACAGTTATTTCAAAGTAACTTGTCAGTAATACTGCTTTTCATATAGTACAGAATAATCAGATTTGTAATTTATTTGCCTGTTCATTGGTTTTTAAATGCTTCATAGTAAATACTACAACTAGAGGCTTTCAGAGTTAGAAGGGATTTAACAACCACATAATTCAACTTATTTATTATAGATATTAGGAAATGGAAGCCCAAAGGTTACATGAAATGCCCCAAACCATAAAAATCTCTGACAATGGACTTTTGGATCAAAACTCTACCAACTTTTTCATTTTGTTTCCCTTGCATTAAATTCAGGTCTGAGCTATCACTGAAACAAAATGAAAATATGAGGGGGAAAAACCTGCTAAAAGTAAAATTAGATGTAGAACAAACAACACTTTTTGCCAACCAGCAGATGCTTTCTTTGGACAGAAATTTCATGTTAACATGCTTTACCTAAAATTTCAATAATTGCTTTGATAGAGGGTGTTGAATTTAATGAAGGTACCATTACAACCAATTAATTTAATTAATTATGAACAGAATCCAAAGTTCTATAACGAGGGCAGTAAGACTCACTTACTGATCTATACCATAGCCACTCAACTCTTTTTTTTTTTTCTGAGATGGAGTCTCACTCTGTCACTCAGGCTGGAGTGCAGGGACACAATCTCAGCTCACTGCAACCTCCACCTCCCAGGTTAAGCCATTCTCCTGCCTCAGCCTCCCGAGTAGCTGTTATTACAGGCGCCTGATACCACGCCAGGCTAAATTTTATATTTTTAGTAGAGACGGGGTTTCACCGTGTTGGCAAGGCTGGTCTCGAACCTCATGTGATCCGCCTGCCTCAGCTTCCCAAAGTGCTGGGAATACAGGCATGAGCCACCACATCCGGCCTCAACTCTTGATCATTAACTCGGATCATGCCCATTCAATCTACTTGCCACTTTGTGCTTCTGGAAGATGAAAAAGAATAAAAATTGGAGGGGAAGAAAAGTGATGAGAAAGAAAAGAAAGTGGAAAGACAATAAAGACTATGGTAGGCAGAATAATGGCTAACCAAATGACATTCACATTCCAATCCCTGGAACCTGTGAATATTACTTTATATGGCAAAAAGGGACTTTGGAAAGGATTAAAACTTTTAAGATGGGGAGGTGATCCTGGCTTATTCAACTGGGCCCAAAATGCAATCAACATGTACCTTATAAGGAGGCAGAGGGAGATGTGACACAGACAGAAGAGGTGGTCATGTGACTAAAGAGGCAGAGAGTGGAGTGCGGCAGCCACAAAGCCAGGAATGTTGACAGTCACCAGAAGCTAGAAGAGGCAAGAACAGATTCTCCCGTAGAGTTTCCGGAGGGAACATGGTCCTGCCACCTTAATTTCAGTCGACTGACACTAATTTCAGACTTCTGGCCTCCACAACTTTGAGAGAATACATTTCTTTTGTTTTAAGCAACCGAGATTGTGTAATTTGTTACAGCAACCTTAAGAATTAATACATGGATATTTCAGAATGGACTACAGCAGTTGCTTAGACTAGACAAAACGAATACAGGGCATGTATACGATATAAGATATTTCCTCTCTGTCTCATTCACATTTGAAACACAAGTTATGGCAATAACAAAAAAGTATTTCGGTTTCCATCTTAAAACCATCAATTCTATCAATTCAAACATTTTGAACACTATTAAATAATATAAATGTTAGCAGAACTGAGAGAGTATAGCACTTCGTTCTTGTACATTTTTAAGTGGAAAAAATCCAACAATTGAAATTTTTATCTTTTTCAAGTACTTAATTGTTTCATACTTATTTCACACTGAATTTTAATTCAGTTAATAAATTACATTAATACGGCCACTTTACAACTGATAACAGCCTCTACTTCTGATCTCTGCAAATAAGCTCATAGTTATCTACCAGAAAAATTCTCAAATATTATTGCAGTCATGAATAAACAAGTCCCGAGAAGCTTCTGGGTCTTCCAGTAGGTACTTTTTCTCCCATAACATAATACATACTACAAGAAGATAGCAATCAGAAGGCATAAGTTTAGATCTGCATATGTTCTGTTAGTTACTCCACTGTTGACCTTTTTAACCTATGTAACTACTTTTAGCCTCAGTTTTATGACAAAGTTAAAATCTAGACTTAAAAGTGAAGAATGAACAACAGTAAAGGCAAGTAGAAAAAATAGGTAATGGGATTAAGAAAGCAGTCCTCATTAACTTTACCTTCTCAATCTTTGTTTTCTTTATTTGCAGAATGAGATCATAATAATACCTGAACTAGATTATTCAGGTAATAATGTAGCTGAGGTTTTTGAAAATCAATCAGACAATGTACATGAAAACATGATAAACTATAAGAGTAAGTGATATTGTACTACAGTAGTACTATGGTAGTAGTGAGGCAACAGAGGTATAACAATATCAGTGAAGAACACAGACTTTGGAAATACAAGGTAATGAGTTTTAGTCCCATCTGTGTCTTGAGCTGTATTAGATGAAATTGGTACCTTTCATAATCTAAGTATTAATCTTTTCATTCATAAAATAAGAATACCCCAGCGAGGCATGGTGGCTCACGCCTGAAATCCCAGCACTTTGGGAGGCTGAGGTGGGCAGATCACCTGAAGTCGGGAGCTCAAGATCAGCCTGACCAACACGGTGAAACACCATCTCTACTAAATACAAAAATTAGCCGGGCGTGGTGGTGCATGCCTGTAATCCCAGCTACTCAGGAGGCTGAGGCAGGAGAATTACTTGAACCTGGGAGGTGGAGGCTGCGTGTGCCACAGCACTCCAGCCTGGGCAACAAGAGCGAAACTCCGTCTCAAGAAAAAAAAAAAAAGCATACCCCACTTATCTCAGAAGTTTACCTGAAAGTGATTCTAATAAAGTTCTACACAATATACAACTTGAGGTGTTAAGAATATTTATGTCTCACTGTATTAAACTACCGCTTCCCAATATCCCCACTTTCACTAATTCTCATTCCTTCTCAAATTCCCATTCTTTCCCACATTGACCTTTTACTCTTATGATGCTCACGTAGTGACTACAGCTCTATTTAAAACTTGCTATCTCCCAAATATTTTCTTAACCATACGTTAGATTTTGTCTATAACCTTTCTCCTCTCATCTTCCTTTCCTCCAATTCAAATTCTCAAAAATCAAGGTCAAAAATTAACTTTACCTGGATGTCTATAAACATTTATTTACTACATTCCTTTACATGCAATTAATTTAATTATATGTGTTGCTCTGTAAAACATACCCCCTTCAACTCTCACTTTCTGATTTAACAAGGAGAATGACAGACTAAAAAGTGAAGGATGAACAACAGAAAAGGAAAATGTATATGAAAAATAAGAGAAGGAATTAAAAAAGGAGAACTAGTTACTTTGTAAATTCATCTCTCTCTCAGACTAAACAACTATGTTTCAAGGTATTTAAAAGAACCTGAAAATGAGATTCTTGAATCATTACCAGTACCACAGGACTGGAGACTATTTTCAAAAATAAGACAGGTTAATGAATAAATTCTACAATACGGTAAGAATTCTGTTCATTTCAGATAACATTCTAAAACAAATTACTAAAGATTTGACTGTGAATACCAATAAGAAGATATAAAGATCTTTAGGATTAAGATACTTGAGCTAAAAATAGTAAGACATGTCACAGGCTAGGTTTGTTTCTTTTTAAAGACGTATTTAGAAGACTTATAGATCAGAAAAGTACACTTGATATTTAACTAGATAGTAGTAAGTAATTTTATAATGTCCTTCATGATTTTTCAAAGAACAAAAGTAAAAAAATTATAAGCTAGATTAGGTAGCTAAATTAGCAAGTGGTGGAACAAATACCCCCTAGAGTACACCACTTAATGAGATGAGGCCTAGAGGGATGTTTCTAGTGGTATTCTAAAAGGCCAAGATGAAGATATTGTATGTCCTGAACTTTGAAGATGACATGAAGCTGCAAAGGACAGCAAAAGCATTGACTAACACAATAAAGACCCCGGACGACCTGATATCTAACAAGAAGAAATTTAAAAGGGATAAATGTAAACATTCTATAGCAGATTCCAAACCAACTACCCAAGTATAGAATAAGAGAGAAAAGACTCATCTATAGAACGTGTCTAACAGGTTTAGGGATTTTAATTACAGTAGTATTTTAACACCATAAGCTTATGTGGGTTTAAGCTGCATTAACAGAACTGTAACACACAGCACTACAGAGGAGAAATTTTCTCTTTGCTCTGCAAATGTCAGCCCATATCTGTAGTACAGATTTTGGGTATCATGATTTGAAAGGGATCTAAACAAACCGCAACACCTGATGAAGAGAAGAAATTCAAATAATGTCTTACAGGCAATGGAACAAAGGTACTGAGTCTGGGAAAAAGGAGATCTGAGTTATCACATGAAAAACCAACGAATGAAAGTTACTCAACAACAACAGGAATAATAATTATAATACAGGATTGCTTTGAGGATTAAATGAGTTTATACATAAAAAGGGCTCAGAATAGTGCCTATCACTTTGTAAGCTCTTAATAAATATGAGTTATTACTAGCGAATTCTTTGAGTTGTCCCTTGAGAGGTGTTCAACTTTCTATGTTGCACTACCTCTATTAGATAAGAAATCTACTTTGTATTCTCTGATACGCTGGACAACACCAAGTATCGCAGAATGATTGATTCTCAAATCAAGGTTATGAAATATTGACTAGATTAATTTGTAATATAAGTAGGAATCATATAGTGATAGATCCTACATTGATAACCTAATTTTTGTGTGCCCAATTCAAAACTGGTAAATTACCACCAACATATGACATGCATGCATGACACAATATAGGTCTATAAATATAAACACATATGTACAGACATAACACATAACTATAACACACACACACACACACATATTTGTATGATATGCAGTATAGTTTTAAGAGACTGGGCTTTGGTATCAGGTTGCCCAGGTTACAATACGGTCTGTATTGTTTAACAGTTATGTGACCTTGGGAAACTCAGCCAAAAGTCTCAGTTTTCCCATTTGTTAAAAAACAGACAAAACTGTATAAATATCAGTTGTAAATATGCCTTTCTATGTGCTGGTACATAAGCACTCAAAAATTGGTAGATGTTATTTATTTTTATTGTTTATCAACCTTTAAAAAGCTTGGTTATTGCCAACTATACCCATGAAATGCCTTTCCATGCATACCAAAAAAGGAAGGAAGTTTGCTTACTGTCAAGGAAACAAATACAATGAAAGCCAGGCCAAAGCCTCACTAATTCTATCAGTAAAGAGACGACATATGAGCCATTTTAAAATTTAGATGGTTTATTAGATTTAGATAGTTATTACTTAGAGAGTAAAAAGATTAGCCAAAGAGCAAACTGCCTGGATCCTTGTCCCACATATCAAAAATGGTAACACAAAAAAGGGGCTGGCCCAATGTAAACTATGGCTAAGCAGTTTTCTACTCTGAGCTCTATTCTAAGGGTGTGGGGTGGGGTCAAAAGTCGAATACCTAATCAGAACCAGGGAAGTGAAGAGAAATTGTCTCATGATACACTTCTAGGAGAAATAGAGAGGTGAGTGGGAAATTGGGAGATGACCTCACGGTAGCTCCTTAGAGGCCTCGCACCCTCTCATATTCCAGGAGAATCACAAGGTGTGTCAAGCCACAGATAAACTGCAGTCCTGAGGTTCAAGTCTTTGCCTATACGAATATATGCCAGGTCACCAGAGTGCCATGACAAAGTTGTTCCCCTACGCTTATACCCCTATAATACTTCTTTATCTCATTTTCTTAGATCTCTGCTGTTAAAACCTTTTAAATATTTTCTGAACATTCCAACTAGTGAGAAAAACATTCTCTTCATCTGAACCAGCATGACTCATTTTACTCTAAAATAATTAAAATTATCAAAGTGTTTAAAATGGGCCAAGAAGGCTGGGCTCGGTGGCTCACGCCTGTAATCCTAGCACTTTGGGAGGCCGAGGTGGGTGGATCACCTGAGGTCAGGAGTTCAAGACCAGCCTGGCCATCATGGTGAAATTCCATCTTTAAAAAAAAAAAAAAAAAAAAAAAACGAAAATAAAATGGGCCAAGAAAAGGCACTGATAAAGATAACTTCATAAAAGAAAGTCCATACATATTTCTATCTTCATGTTAGATGCATATGACATACTTTCATTTCTTTTTAGAACTACTGAGAATAAAGTCTATTTTTAAAAATTATAGTTTTAATGCTTAACCCAAACAATGTCAACTAGTAACTTCAAAAAGGCAAGGTAAAAATAGGGAACTTAAAATGAATTACACGGCCAGGCCCGGTGGCTCACTTCTGGAATCCCAGTTGCTCAGGAGGCTGAGGCTGGAGAATCGCTTGAACCCAGGAGGTGGAGGTTGCAGTGAGCCAAGATCGCACCACTGCACTCTAGCCTGGGTGACAGAGCGAGACTCCATCTCAAAAATAAATAAATAAATAAATAAATAAAATGAATTACACTAGCAGTTTGCCATAACATAATTCTTTTTTGTTTTGTTTTTGTTTTTAAGACAGGGTCTCACTCCTGTTGCCCAGGCTGGATTATGATGGTGAGATCTTAGCTTAGTCACTGCTGCCTCGACCTCCTGGGCTCAAGTGATTCTCCCACTTCAGCCTCCCATGTAGCTGGGACTACAGACACACACCACCAGGCCCGGCTAGTTTTTCTATTGTTTTGTAGAGACAGGGTTTCACCATGTTGACTAGGCTAGTCTCGAACTCCTGGACGCAAGCGATTGCCTGCCCCGGGCTCTTAAAGTGCTGGTATTACAGGTGTCAACCACTGAGCCTGGCTAAATTAATTCTTAAAATTTTTAAATTGACTCATTTCCTCTCTCAAAAAAATATGACTTTAGAAAAATGTCCAGAACTCCAACTTTTTCAAATATAGTTTCAAAAAATATGACTTTAGAAAAATGTACAGAACTCTAACTTTTTCAAATACAGAGTTTTTAAAACAGTGGTTTTCAAAATATGATCCTTGTACCAACAGTACAACATTTGGGAACCTGCTAGAAATGTAAATCCTTGAGCCCCATCACAGATGTAAGCAATCAGAAACGACAATGGCACAGTAGGGTTGCACGAAATGGACAAACTGTTTTAAGTCCTCCAGGTTATTCTTATGCATCTTAAAGTTCCAGAACCAGTTAAAATATTTACAGCTTGAGTTTAACGTCTTAAAAATTACTGAAAATTATTTGAAAGAAATATTTAAAATAAAATGTTTTTTTAGAGACAGGGTCTCAGCACGTTGCCCAGGTTGGAGTCCAATGGCTATTCAAAGGCATGATCATGGCACAATGCACCTCAAACTCCTAGGCTCAAGTGATCCACTTGCCTTAGCCTCATCAATAGCTCAGACTACAGGTGCACACCACTGCGTTTGGCTTGAAAACTATAATGCCTTCAAAATTATGAATGACAACTGTGACCAGATTTGGTTCTCAGTTATTTACCCATAAATGGCTAAACATAATTCAAAGAAGTAATACTTTCCAATCTTCAAAGCCTACATTTGTCAGTTTTACACTGGCAGTTTCATTTATCTCAGTAACCACATTGTGCAAAAGGAAGGGTAACTACCTAAAAACAGGAAAGAACAGTGAGTAAAAGCATTAATTTTAGAGACAGAGAGATCGGATTCAAGTCTACATTTTGCTACTAAATAGCTGGGCTACTTAATACTTGGGCAAATTACTTATGCTAAGCTTAAACATTCTCATTTGTAAAATTTGTTGTGGATTAATAGGATTAAACAAGAAGTATGTAAGGAAAAATAGATCAATGGAGAATAGAAAATATAAAAGTAGATCATTTAGATATGCATGTTTAGTATATGATAAAGGTGGCATCTCAGCGAGGGAAAAGAGAAACGTTTAAATAAATGTGTTGAGATAACTGAATAGTCATATGCAAACAGGTAAAATTAGATTTCTGCTGCATACCTACACCAACAGGATAAATTCCAAATGAATCTGAGGTATACATATGAAAAATGTGGCCGGGCGCAGTGGCTCATGCCTGTAATCCCAGCACTTTGGGAGGCCAAGGTAGGAGGATCACGAGGTCAGGAGTTCGAGACCAGCCTGACCAACATGGTGAAATCCTGTCTATAATAAAAATAGGAAAATTAGCCAGGCGTGGTGGTGGGTGCCTATAATCCCAGCTACTCAGGAGGCTGAGGCAGGAGAATTGCTTGAACCAGGAGGCAGAGGTTGCAGTGAGCTGAGATAGCACCACTGCACTCCAACCTGGGTGACAGAGCGAGACTCAATGCCAAAAAAAAAAAAAAAAAAAAATGCAATTAGCTAAACATTAGAATAAAATGGGGGTGAAAACTCATGTTGAAATTTACTCCCCCAATGTGGTAGTATTGAGAGGTAGGACTTTTAAGAGGTGACTGGCAGAGTCCTCATGAATGGATTAATCCACTTATGGATTACTCAAGTAACATGCTAGCAAATTAAAGTGTTATCACAGTAGTGGGACCAGTGGCTTTATAAGAAGAGGAAGAGAGAGCTGAGCTAGCACACTCAGCCCCCTCACCATGTGAGGCCTTGTGCTGCCTCGGGACACTGCAGAGTTCCCATCAGCAAGAAGGCTCCCACCAGATGCAGCCCCAAGAAAGCTCTCACCAGATGTGGCCCCCTCGACCTTGGACTCTCAACCTCCATAACTGTAAGAAATAAATTCCTTTTATTTATAAATTACCCAGTTTCAGATATTTTGTTATAAGTAACGGAAAACGAACTAAGACAACCTGGGATTAGGGAACAGTTTCCTAACTACGATACAAAATCCTGAAGACATCAGTGAAAAAAACAGATAAAACTGATTATATTTAAAAAATATGGAATAAAGAAATCATAAGTAAAAATATAAATGATATCGAGAAAAACATTTGTAGCATCTATAAAATATATATCAGTAATAAATGAAACGTTTCTAAAATTCTATAGCCCTATCAAAAAAATTGGTTAAAGAAATGAACAGATGGTTAAAAATATAAATGGGTTTTAACCATACAAAAATTGCTCAACTTCACTTAAAAATCAAATAAATTAAAACTGCATGGAATTAACAATTCTCTCTTGACAGTATACTCTATTGATGAGGATGTGAAAAACAGGAAATCTCACTCATTGCTGTGGAATTAGAAAATGATACAAAACCTATGGAGGTAAATCTGTCAAAATCTAGCAAAATTACATTTGGATTTAGCCTTTGACCCAACAACCCTACTTCTAAGAATCTATCCAAAAATTACACTGCCAAAAATATATAAAGACAAATCCATAAGGCTAATAATAATTGCAGGTCTATGTATAAAAACAAAGAATATACTCCAGTTTCTTATTCCTCGTATTTAAGAGACCAAAAGGCAACTGACCAAGAATTTCAAAACAACTCTAATGTCCACCAACAAAAGAATGGTTGCGAAACTATAGAACATCCACACAATAGAGGACTATACAGCGATGAAAAGGAATGGGGATTCTCTGTATAGAATACTCTGCAGTGATCTCCCTGATCTAAGCAAAATGTGTATTTGGTGTGTCACTATTTATCTATGAAAGGGAAGATTACAAATATACATAATCATTTCTATTAAAAAACAAAGGAAATATTAAACAATATATACTTTTGAAGATTACCTAATAGGAGGAGGTATGGAACAAACTAGAGAGGATAGAGACAGAATGTAGACATCTTTAAATATGCTCTGTTTTATAGATTTGACTGTGGGATCAGAAAAGTACTTTACACAATTACAAAGCAAAATTAAATCTTAAAAACATGATCCAAAAGAAATCTGAAAATACAAAGGAAACAAATATGTACCTAGTCAGTGACCTTACCATACCATTCCAAATAACTTTAAAACAGTAATTTGATAGTCTCTATTGCGATATGCCCTAAAATATATATCTTATGCTGTTTTCAGTAATCACATCACATTGTTGATAAAGACATTCTTTATTTGTATTCTAACACTATTAATGTGTGTACTGTGCTATAAAGCAAATGAGTAACGATATGATATCCTAACATCCCTAGATCACAGGGTCACTGTGATCTAGGATTCTGGGTATGGGAAAACGAAGATAAAGATGTAACACTCAGATGTTAATTATGAACCTCATAGTATGTATTTGAATAAAAAGTATCAGAATAAATACATGTATATAAAAACAGTAAATATTCACTAATATATAATTTATATATAATATGTAAAATACATGTGAGATACACATACATATTAAATACATGTAATATTATTTTAAGAAAAAAATTAATTATATTTCCTAGCTCTGTCTAGTTAGAAAAGGTCTAGAAACTGACCATCCCAGCAGCAAAGAACATTTCTAGGATTCAGACTTAGTCCCTAAATACCACTTCTCTCAAAGAGAACAGAGAACTCCTTGGACAAATGGCTGATTCCATGTCTGGGGCAGAAGATGTCAAGGTAAATTTGGAATCTAAATTCTAGGTAGCGTAATCCCAGCACTTTGGGAGGCTGAGGTGGGAAGATTGCTTGAGCCCAGGAGTTTGAGACCAGACTGGGCAACACGGTGAATCTCTGTCTCTACAAAGAAAAAAACCAAACAAAACAATAAGCTGGGAGTGGTGGCACACGCCTGTAGTCTCAGCTACTTGAGGGCTGAGCTAGGAGAATTGCTTGTGCCCAGGAGGTTGAGGCTGCAGTGAGCAGTGATCGCGCAACTGTACTTCAGCCTGGGAGACAGAGTGAGATCGTGTCTCAAAATAAGTAAATAAATAAATCCTAGGTAGCAAGAAAGCTAACAAGTACTACAAGAGTCATATAAAAAATATTGAAGGACAAAACTGAATACACTTTCACTAGTCAAAGACAGGACAAACTGATCAATAGTAATAACTGCAATTGATTAAAAGACATCTGATCCTTTAAATCTATGAGTTAATATGAGACTTAAAAAAAGTCCTAATGGTCACCACTGGAGGACGCTAATGAACAAACTCACTATTTGAAACTGAGTAAACAACGAGAAAGAATCAAACATTTATCATGCCTTTCCTATGCTAACTATACTACTGGGTTTCCAAATAGATGAGGGTTTTTTTTTTTTAAGAGATAGGGTCTTACTACCTTGCCTGCATACTAGTCTTGATCTCCTGGTCGTAAGCGATCCTGCCACCTTGGCGTCCCAAAGTGCTGGAGTTACAGGCATGAGCCACTACACCTGGCCAAGTTTCAATTTTTAAAAGTATTCCTGGCCAGGCACGGTGGCTCACACCTGTAATCCCTGCACTTTAGGAGGTTGAGGCAGGTGGATCATGAGGTAAAGAGATTGAGACCATCGTCACCAACATAGTGAAACGCTGTCTCTACTAAAAATACAGAAATAGCTGGGTGTGATGGCAACTACATTTTGAATTTAGTCCCAGATACTCGGGAGGCTGAGGCAGGAGAATCGTTTGAACCTAGGAGGCAGAGGGTGCAGTGAGCCGAGATGGCTCCACTGCACTCCAGACTGGTGACAGAGCGAGATTCTGTCTCAAAAAAAAAAAAAGGCGTTCCTGTTAATAAAGAAGGAATAATGGAATATTACCATTTTGCATCCTTAATAAATATTGAGCATTGATTATAAAGGGCTGTTTATATCACAAAAAGAGAGACAATCAGATAATTGGGCCTTCTGATGGAGGAACATAACACCCATGAGTATTCTCACATACCACCCTAACACACACCAAAGTCAAGCAAATTAAACTACAGTCAATTCTCTACCTCTACTAATTTACATAAAATATTAAAAATAGAAAAAACATGTTAAACAATACCAGAAAGATGGAAAAACATAGTGACTGTGAAAAATCTTGTAAAATAAACTAAATTCCTCAACAAACAAACTGCAAGAAATAAAGAGAATGAACCTATAAAGTAAATTTAAAAGACATATCAACCAAATACAACCTGTGAACCATACACTTGTGTGTGCACCCACAGATTTAGAAAACAGCTGGAAATTTACAAACTGACTGGATTATTAACATATTAACTAATCACTGTTATTTTTTGTTACTGAATTATAGTGTTTGTGTTTTTAAGAGCTTTTATCTTTTACAAATACATACTGAAATTGGTATCCAATGGTGCAATCATAGCTCACTGTTACCTTGAACTCCTGGGCTCAAGGGATTCTCCTTCCTCAGCCTCCTGAGTAGCTAGAACTACAAGGGCATGCTACCATATCTCGTTAATATTTTTTATTTTTATTTTTTGTAGAGATGGGATCTCACTATGTTGTCCAGGCTGGTCTTGAACTTTTGGCCTCAGGCAATCCTCTTGCGTTGGCCTCCCAAAGAGCTGGGATTACAGGTGTGAGCCCCCACGACCAGCTGTATTGAAATATTTGTAGATGAAATAATATACTGTTAGGAATTTGCTTCAAAATAATAGGGGATGAAGGAGTGGAAGGGGATATAGATGTTGTCATGAGTTGATAATAATTGAAGATGCGTGATAGGTAAATGGATGGTCATCATATTATTCTGCTTTTACATGTTTTTAAAATTTTGCACAGCAAGAAAATTTTTTCTTAAAAAACAGAAAATATAAGGCACTAAATTTTGAATAAGACTTACAGCTTTAGAATCCTAAGTTCAGAGAGTTTAAATGAATTAGCAAGATCACATCATTAGTAAAAGACACGAGACTAGAATGTTTGCTTAATCTTAGAACAATGCTCTCTACACATTACATTCAAAAAATTAAATGCCAAACAATGTTGAGCTGCTTAAAATATCTTCTGAATCTATTTATAATTGTTGTCACTTCTCATAAAATGAAATTATTCTATGAAAGAGCATCTAGAATACCTTTGACGATCATAATGTACCAGTTAATATTCTAAGCTTTTTACATGTATTAATTCCCTTCATTCTCAGAGCAACAATATAATAGGACCTGTTATTATTACTACCATTTTACAGATAAAGAAATTTGAGGCACAAAGAAATTAAGTCCAAGGCAAGATTTAAACCTTGGCACTCTGTCTACATAATTCTTAAATATTCTATTATACTGCCTCATTTATGAAATAAGCTCAGAATTTCTTAATCTTATTAAAATTTTAACTCAAACAAGAAACTAAAAACGTGCAGAACAGAAATCCAAAGAGGACAGATCATTCATATAAAATCTTTATAAAATATATACACATTAGATACAAAAATACATCAGGGCTTTAAAATGAAATAAAGAGGGATCCATGAAACAATCATTGCCTTCCAGTATTTGTCTAAAGGCAGATTTGGTATAGCAGGTTCCTCCATATCCCTGCCACAGTATTCTCAATCTCGGTAACCGCATTAGTCAATATCAACTAAAAAATATCTACTTGAAATTAAAATAAAAACAAACTTTCCAGAGTCTACAGCAACTTTAGGCTCTGAAACTAAGTTAATAAAGGTCAAGTTGTGAGTTTAGTACCTATCCACTTAATTGACATCTAAACCACAAAACAGTGGTGCTGAAATCAGTTGGGAGGCAATTATCTGCCACCCTATAAATATAGATCACAACCAGAGTAAACAAATGGTGAAGAGAAATCAAGATTACTCTAAAAAAAAAAAAAAAAGATCAGTTTTCTGTAAAAGGAGAAAATAAGAAATTATTTATGAAATTAGGAAAATATTTTATTGCATCTGCTCTTTTCTTAAATTTCTTTCCCACAGTTCAACTTTCCTGATAGGAGAATTCAACTAAGAATGGTATATAATTTTATCAGTGAGCCTATGGAATTAATTGGGATTTTTCCATTTCTCTGAGATTCGCCTTTTATTATTACTTGACTAAGATTATTATTAGAAGCCTGTCAGAGCCTTACTGGATGTGGTAATGGCTTTAGGAACTTGCTTTCTTCTGTGTTATTTCTGAATCCATGTTATGACACGTGTCTAACTTACATAATTAACCCGTCCACTGAAAAACTGTTTGCAACAGACATGAAATTCTGTTAACTTATACATAGTAATTAATATGCAATACAAGTTGGATTTTTGTTTAAAATCATGGTTTTGACTGAAGACAGAAATATGTAATGGCTTTGGAAGATAAACCTAAGTAGATGAAAATATATCACTCATATACATCAAGATAACTGATGCAATCCTGTATAAAATAAGCTCATAATTTCTTAACTTATTGAAGTGTTACCTGAAACAAGAAACTGAAAAGATTTTGAATAGTAATTCAAAAAAGACAGATTAAAATATAATCTTCAACCAAACAAGGATTAAAAAAAATGAAAAAACATATAATCCAGTGATATATAATAAAATATATGAATAATTAATAACAGAAAAAAATCTAATTTTATTCTAAAGTTTCAATACTGACCTCCACTAAAACCTTCTCCAAGCTCTAAGCAAATGTGAGTTTTACTTTCTTCCTCTGTCCAATTACTCTTTTGTGGAAACACCCATAAAATGTGTCATAGTCCAAATGTAGAAGACATAACCTCAAAAAATTCTTGTGAGGATTAAATGAGTTAATATTTACTAAGTACCTAGCATGGTGCATGGCACATAGCAAATACTCAAAACATGGTATTATTGTAATTATTTGTTAATAGCAACTTTCATTTGCATAGCATTTCTTCACAATAACTTCTCAAACTATACAAAATTCTTTATAGTTCACAGAATTCACACTGACGTTCAATATTCCTGGATGTCTCTAAAGTTTGAGTAGAGCACAGAAAAATCATAGTGGCTCGCCCAGGGAGTGTTATCTCTGACTCTAGAAATAAAGGAAGTTTTTAAGGCAATTGTGTTTACCCTTAAGTTCAGCTAAGAAAATTAACATATGTAGCACAAACATTCCTATAATTTACTAATTTAACTACACTCTTAAAGTTACTGAAATTTTAAATTTGTTTTACCTGAATTTGCAACTTTCAATGTATACTTAAGCAGGTCCTTTTAACTTTCTGAGGTGTACTGTTAATAAAACAGCTAATAGTGTATTCTACTATTCTAAAAATTGATTAAAAACTTGTACTCTATATAAATATGATTAAATACAAAAGGCTTAAGTCAATATATGAGGAATTCCTAGATTTCCAAAGTAAGATTCTTTTTTTTTTGAGATGTAGTCTCACTCTGTGGCCCAGGGTGGGGTGCAGTGGCACAGTCTTGGCTCGCTGCAACCTCCACCTCCAGGGTTCAAGCAATTCTTCGACCTCAGCCTCCTGAGTAGCTCGGACTACAGGTGCCCACCACCACACTGGCTAATTTCTGTATGTTTAGTACAGGTGGGGTTTCACCATGTTGGTCAGGCTGGTCTTGAACTCTTGACCTCGTGATCTACCCACCTTGGCCTCCTGAAGTGCTGGGGCTACAGGCGTGAGTCACTGCGCCTGGCCTTCAAAGTAAGATTTTTTAAAAAATCTGCTTTGTAATAAACAGAATACACAGTAAACGGATGAGATTTATGTTCCACAAAATAACTCTAAAACATAATCAGTAAGACATGTGATGCTGATGAATATCCACCACGGAGATTAATGCATCTTCTAAGTCTTCAATCAAAGAGACAAAATATAACAGATATAAAATAAATAGCAATCTGCAATGTAGAATAATCCACAGAGACCTAAAAAAATGAGTCAAAAGGAAGATGCTTTGTTCCCAGGAACAGGGCATGATAACTGCTTAAGTATCCATGTCTTTAAGACTTTTGAAGTTCCTTTTCTGTGATTCCATGATTACCACACAACCTCTAGTTATTAACTTGGCTTCCCAAGTTCTTGGGTACAAGAGAGGGTGTACTGGATTTTCAACCTGAAAATTCTGATCCAACATAAACTGGCATTGTAATGTGTACATCATTCTGTAGGTTAGTTTGAACTGGGTTCCTCAAGTCTGGGCAACACTTGAGCAGAAGTCTATACATTTAAGCTTCTTAGGTTGGAAATATAAGAACCAAACACTTTCTCATCGACAACTGCTACCATCATTTATTGGTTTTCACCTTCTTATCTTTAACCTGTCCCTAAAATCAAACATGCTAGCCAATCCTAATTCAGGCAGATTCATTTAAACACGAAAATGGCCATTAAAACCAAAGTAAGAACCTAGAATTTAAACCAAAACACAGGATGTATATTTACACAGCCTCATTTACATTAATAGTCTATTCTCCTCCAATTCCTGCAAAAAAATCTGTGATATTCAAATTGTGCTTTAAGGCAAAAATCCAGAAATTATTTTTGCACTTGCATCAGCTGGGAGCATTATTTATAAAGCTGTTTGGCATATGTGACTCAATTATTCCAAGACTTTAAAAAGTATTTAAGAGAAATCCCACCTGGTACAGAGCAGGGTAGGAATACTTGCATCTGAAGTGCATAAATTTGGGTCTTCAAATGATAACTTAAGACTTTTCGCACGGGTCATTCAAAAGTAATTGTATTACTCCTTCAAAAAAAAAATCTCTCTTCCACACTCCAAAGCATTCAGGCTCACACTAGACACTCCAGCTCTTCCAATGTTTCCGTTTAAGTATCATTTACGAGAAGAAGAAAAATGCACACCAAATTCTCAGTTCGCCTAAAATAAAGAAATGTCTACTATCATTCCTAAATCCACAGGGCAGAATTCCCTTAGAACCATGATGCCAAGAACTTCCACCGCAACTGAAATTGTCTTCGCAATCTGTCTCTAGGAGACTGAAAGGCTGCAGAGACGCTTGAGGATCCTGCGGGGGAGGCTAGGGCGGCAGACGGAGGGGGCGGAGGGAAGAGGAGAGTCCCAAAGAGGAACTGCATTAGAAGGAAAGACTTTGATAACGGCTAGGGGGAGAGGCGGTTAGCTACAAGAAAACAAAAACAAAAAACAGACCTATTTCCAGATTGTGTGCGTTTTATAGAGAATGCAAAGTGATGGGGGTAACGAAACAAGGCCGCCACCCCCCACGCCACCTCCGAAAATTAACCCTCCACGGCCGGAGGGTTAAGAGAAGTCGACAAAAGAAGGGGTAGGAGGGCGGGGAGAATAAAGGCCCCAAAGACCAGGAATTGAAAAAAAAGTACCCGATTTGTGAGCTTGGCCGTGGTCCGGATCTTCTGTCCCGATAAGCAGATGGCAAGAGGAAAGGATCGCTGTTACTCAGGGTTGTGGAGAGTAACGCGTTTACAAGGGTAACGAGCCCTGCACAAGAAGATGTCGCCTCTCTTTCCACCTGCTCCGTTCATTCCTTTGCCTCTTACTCTAGCACCAGTGGCATTCAGGCAAAACACTGCCAAAGCCTGCACCGCTGGAGGACAGCAAAAGGAAAATACCTGAGTCCCAGTAATCACGCTGGCAGCGACAGGAGGAGGAGTCGCGGACAACTGGAACCTGGGCTGGATCCTCACTAGCTCCGGGCTAACCCCAACTCTTACGGGTGGGGCGGGCAACTTCCGCCCAGAGCAAGGAGAGCGTCACATCCGTCTAATGTCTTCACCCCTCCTCCCTTCTCCGCTCTAGCTACGTTTACAGCGTTGCGACTTCCTCTTCCAGGAGACTTTGGCCTAGTCTTAACATCTGACGTAAACTACGTAACCCAGAATTCATCACGGCAAGTGGATTTCCGGGTTAAGAGGTCCGCGCTGGGTACATCACCATGGAAGCGATCGGTTTGGTCACGTGGTGCCCCTGGTTACGCCCGGTGGCAGCTGTGGGGTCTAGGGCGCAGACGGGGGCCATTTTGCCAGAGGCTGCCTCCCGGAGTTGGGGGGCGGCCTGGCGGCAGGCTGAAGCTGTCCTTTTTCCTCTTCTGCAGTTTGGGCCTTGGAGAGGATCTGGAAGTCTGGGCTCCATCGAGCCCTTCGGAGACGGCAATGGTTTCTTCCAGCCACCGCCACCTGAGGACCCTGCATGGCGGCTGCGCTCTCCTCGCTGCTTCTGCTGTCGCCCTTTCCAGTCGTCTGTGCCTATCAGCTCCAGAGCCGCAGTCGTTCTTCCGCCTCAGAGACTGATGATAGTCGAGTTTGGGGGCATTATGAGAGGAGAGAAAAACTACTACTGCCGTGGAGCTGCGGGGGACCACGGATCCTGCCCCACTACAACCTCGCCTCTGGCCTCGGCCCTCTTGATGCCCTCAGGGGAGGCAGTCTCTAGCAGCTGGCCTGTGTCTGGAGGCGGTTTGTCTGGGGGAGATGAAGAGGAAACTCGGCTCCTTCAACTCCTCCGCACCGCGCCGGATCCTTCTGAGGCCTTTCAGGCTTTGCAAGCTGCTTTGCCGAGGCGGGGCGGTCGACTTGGCTTCCCCCGACGCAAGGAAGCTTTGTATCGGGCACTGGGCCGAGTGCTTGTGGAAGGAGGTAGTGATGAGAAGCGACTCTGCTTGCAGTTTCTCTCAGACGTTCTCCGGGGTCAGGGGGAGGCAGGCCAGCTGGAAGAGGCCTTTAGCTTAGCACTTTTGCCTCAACTAGTTGTCTCGTTACGGGAAGAGAATCCAGCCTTGCGGAAAGATGCGCTGCAGATCCTGCATATATGTCTGAAACGTAGTTCTGGAGAGGTGCTGAGAACGCTTATACAGCAAGGACTGGAAAGTACCGATGCCCGACTTAGAGCTTCCACAGCACTGCTGCTTCCCATCTTGCTTACTACTGACGACTTGTTACTTGGTCTGGATCTCACCGAGGTGATAATATCCCTAGCCCGAAAACTTGGTGATCAGGAGACAGAAGAAGAATCTGAGACAGCTTTCTCCGCACTTCAACAAATTGGGGAGCGACTTGGCCAAGACAGATTTCAGTCTTACATTTCTCGTCTGCCCTCTGCCCTGAGGAGACACTACAATCGCCGCCTGGAGTCCCAGTTTGGAGGTGAGGTTCCTTATTATTTGGAACTTGAAGCCTCTGGATTTCCTCAAGATCCCCTTCCCTGTCCAGTGACTCTTTCCAACAGCAATCTTAAATTTGGGATTATTCCTCAGGAGCTGCATTCACGGTTGTTGGATCAGGAAGACTATAAAAACCGGACTCAGGCTGTCGAAGAACTAAAGCAGGTGCTAGGAAAATTTAACCCTAGTTCTACTCCTCATTCTAGTCTTGTTGGCTTCATTAGTTTGCTATATAATTTGTTAGATGATTCTAACTTCAAAGTGGTCCATGGCACACTTCAGGTCCTGCATTTACTGGTTACTCGCCTTGGAGAGCAGGTACAGCAGTTATTGGGACCAGTTATAACAGCTTCTGTCAAAGTGCTGGCAGACAACAAGTTGGTGATCAAACAAGAATACACGAAAATCTTCCTCAAGCTAATGAAGGAGGTAGGACCTCAGCAGGTGCTTTGTTTACTCCTGGAACATCTCAAACATAAGCATTCCAGAGTGAGAGAGGAGGTGGTGAACATATGCATCTGCTCCCTGCTGACCTATCCTAGTGAGGATTTTGACTTGCCCAAACTGTCCTTTGATCTTGCCCCAGCTCTTGTAGATAGCAAACGCAGGGTACGCCAGGCAGCTTTAGAAGCTTTTGCTGTATTGGCATCATCAATGGGCTCAGGTAAAACCAGCATCCTTTTTAAAGCTGTGGATACTGTTGAACTGCAAGATAATGGAGATGGAGTGATGAATGCTGTGCAGGCCAGACTGGCTAGGAAAACCTTACCAAGGCTAACAGAGCAGGGATTTGTGGAATATGCAGTACTCATGCCATCTTCTGCCCAGGGTAGGTCAAACCATTTGGCATATGGAGCAGATGCAGACTGGCTTTTGGCTGGTAACAGAACTCAGAGTGCACACTGCCACTGTGGTGACCACATGAGGGATAGCATGCAAATTTATGGATCGTACAGTCCAACTATCTGTACCCGAAGGGTATTAAGTGCAGGAAAAGGAAAAAATAAATTACCATGGGAAAATGAGCAGCCTGGAATCATGGGAGAAAACCAGACCTCCACTTCCAAGGATATAGAGCAGGTATGCTTCTCTAATTTTCTTGAGTCGAAAGTGTGAAGAATTTAAAATATGCCTGTGGTGACTTAAGGGTGAGCCTCCTTGAGGGAAACATGTTATGCTTTGTTTTAAATCAATTTTAATTCAATCTGAATTAATGTGGGTACTCATTATAATGGTACAGGTCACAAAGGACCATTTCATAGGGTTCCTGCTTGATAGATTTGATTAAATTTGAGGCTGGTTATATAGACAATATCAAGATTCAGTTTTAGCTTGTTACTGTAGCATGTCAGTTATCTCATTCATACAACAAACAATGAATACCTAGTAGGTGCCAGATAAAGAGCTAAATTCTGGGAATGAGGATGAGGCCAGTTTCACACAGTATAGGGAAAAGATCAGACCTAGGAATTAGCAATTAACAAATTTGTTAAGTGCTAAAGTGTAAATATAAACAGAATCCTGCAGGAATACTGAAGATAGAAAAAAAAATTCCACTAGAAAAGTACAAAAAAAAAGCCTCCACAGAAGATACATGACATTTGAACTGAGATTTTCCCCCAAAACTTTTATTTTTTAAAAAAATCCAAATATACAAGGTAAGAGTACAATGAATACCCATATGCTTCATCTATATTTACCAGTTGTAACATCTTGATGTATTTCCTCTATATTTGCTGAACCATTTGAAAGTAAATTGTGGATATCTTGAGATTCACTCCTAAATATCTTGGCATATATCTCCTAAGAATTACATTCTCCTTTATAACCATAAATCATTATTTCACCTCAGACTATCAGTAGTAATTCAGTAATATATAATAACCTGTATTTAAATTTCTCCAATTGTCTCTAAAAGCGTTTTATATTTCTTGTTTTACTTTTATCATCCAGGATCCAGTCAAGTTTCATGTGGTTAATGTCCTTTTTAATTTTATCTGGAATAATATCCTACTTGTTGTTTGTTTCTTTGTTTTTTTTCACGGCATTGGCCTTTTTAAAAAGAGTTTGGGGTATTTTTATAGAATGTCCCAAGTTTTAAATTTATCTGATTTTTTCCTTGTTTAGATTCAAAATAAATATTTTTAGGAAAATATTACATAGAAGATATGTATACATTAAGTAGAAGATAAGTAGTGTGAACCTCACAGTGCATTACATTATGAGGCAAATGATATGAGGTTGCCCCATCACTAATGATGCTTAATTTTGCTGTTTGGAGGGGGAGGGAGAGTGGGGAGGTCGGGGAGGGGATAACATGGGGAGAAATGCCAGATACAGGTGACGGTGGGGCGCGGGTGGGGAATGGAGGCAGTAAACCACCTTGCCGTGTATGTACCTATGCAACAATCCTGCATGATCTGCACATATACCCCAGAACCTAACGTACAATTTAAAACAAAAGTAAAAAAAAAAAAATTGCTGTTTGGGTAAGGTGGTAATAGCTAGATCTCTCCATTGTAAAGGTGTATTTTCCTCTTTAAAATTAGCATATAATCAGTAAAATGATACTTTGAGACCCTAAAAATACCCCAACAACTTTTCACCCACTGTGTTTAGCATCCACCAATGGTCTTTACCTGTATCATTTATTAAACTGGGGGCTTACAAATTGTAATTTTTAAATTACAAAGACCGGGTGTGGTGGCTCATGCCTGTAATCCCAGCACTTTGGGAGGCTGAGGCAGTCGGATCACCTGAGGTCAGCAGTTCAAGACCAGCCTGACCAACATGGTAAAACCCTGTTGCTACTAAAAACAGAAAAATTCGCCGGATGTGGGTGGCATGCACCTGTAATCTCAGCTACTTGGGAGGCTGAGGTAAGAGAATCTCTTGAACCAGGAAGCAGAGGTTACAGTGAACTGAGATTGCGCCACTGCACTCCAGCCTAGGCAACAGAACGAGACTCCATCTCAAAAAAATAAAATAATAATAATAATAATAATAAAATAAATAAATTACAAAAAGTAATTTAAAATATTGTAACATTTCTTTTTTCTACCTGCAATTTTTTTTCTTTTATTTGTAATAATTAAGTACATATTATTTTTTGTTACTAAAAGTTTTTTGACTTTTGTATGCTAAAACTGTTCCAAATTTGACTAGTGGCTGGCTCCTGTGTCCTTTTAACATCACTGTTCTTTAAGTCTGAGCACTTCCTTAACATAACGTTCGGGACGATTCCTTGGGCCAGCAGTTCCAGACCAGGCTGGGTAACACAGTGAGATCCCCATCTCTAAAAAAATAAAAAAACTTACCCAGGCATGGTGGTGCATGCCTGTAGTCCAGGCTACTTTGGAGGCTGAAGTGGAAGGATTGCTTGAGCCAAGGAGTTCCAGGCTGCAGACTTGAGCCATTATTGTGCCGTGGCACTCCAGCCTGCTCAACAGAGGGGAGACCCAGATTCAGAAACAAAATGAAACAAGAGTAACATGATGCCTAGCCTTACTTTGGTTTTTTCTTGCTCCAGACTTGGCATCAGCCATTTTTTCAGAAGTCCTAGTACTGCCTATTTAGTGGACAGTGGTATTTGAAAACAAAAGTCTGCGTAGAGATTTGCTCATTGCTATTTCTTGCCATTGTGGTTTGACCCTTTCAGTGGACAGAACAAGTACAAGGACTACCTGTTTTTTGTTTGTTTTTTAATGAATTTATACTAATAGTTCCAATTCAAACTAGTACTACAGAGTTCTTCCTCATCTTTCTTTATTCCATATTTGAATCTCCCTTCATTCACAATAAAACTCCTGCTTCCCAACATCAGTCATATTTCTTCATATGCTGTATCCTACAATAACCCCCCCCCGCTAAAAAATTGCTAGACCAGTAACAGCAACCAACTACCTACTAAATAAAGTTCAAGATTTCATTACAGTTCTTTTTGTATTTAAAACTATTCCACAGTCAGAATTTTATGGTCAAACTTTTCTTAATTAAGTCTTTCATCTATGTAATTATGATTTAAACAGTGATGAAAGATAAATAGGAGTTTGCTAAGTGTGGATAGGTCCCAGTGAATTTCAGACTAAAGAAAGCGTGTTTAGAGACACTGATTATATGAAAGAACTTAGCAAATTAAGAGAATGGGGGAGTTTTTGCACAGTAGACACAAGGGGTCTAGTGGAATGGAAAGTAGCAGGTGATACTGGAGATGTAGATGGGATAAAGTATGGAGATAGTATCTTGCAAATAATGATTTTGGACCTTCTGCAGTAGACCTCAAATGGGAATAGGTGAACTGAGTCTTCTCTATGGCTCCTTCCAATTCCAAAATTTATAGATTTTTTTGAAATAATTTTCAGATTTATATAATCTGGTTATATGGTTATTTCCATGTATTATAAGCATTATCTGGCAGTGATGATTTTTTTCGAAGCATTAATCTTAAGACTGCTTGTCACGTGTCAAGCCGAACACATCAGTGTAAATGTTCTTAAAAAGATTCTGGTGCTGGCCAAAGCCACAAGAATCTGAAGATAAGTGCATTTCTGAAATGTCAGCATAGACATATTTTGCTTTTGAAAGATACTGTGGTGAAATTAAAACTTAACTCAGAAATCAAGCTATAATTATTTGTTCAAAAAAGGTCTTAGAGGAACTATCTTAATAGAGGACAGGAAATAAATATCCAAACAGTTTTATGTGTAAAGTTTTTTTAAAAAGTATATATACATATATTTTAAACTATTGAACTTTATTTAGTTTTATTTTTTTGAGACAGAGTCTTGCTCTGTCACCAGGCTGGAGTGCAGTGGCACGATCTCAGCTCACTGCAAACTCCGCCTCCTGGATTCAAGCGGTTTCCCTGCCTCAGCCTCCCAAGTAGCAGAGATTACAGGCGTGTACCACCACGCCCAGCTAACTTCTTGTATTTTAGTAGAGAAGGGGTTTCACCATGTTGGCCATGATGGTATTGATATCCTGACCGTGTGATCTGCCTGCCTTGGGCTCCCAAAGTGCTGGGATTACACGTATGAGCCATCATGCCCAGCCTTGGACTTCATTTTTTAAAGCAGTTTTGGTTCTTAGCAAATTTGAACAGAAAATACATATAGTTCCCATATACCCCTGTCCACACAAGAACAACCTAATCCACTACATTCTGTACCTTAGGGTACATTTGTTATAATCAATGTACCCACATTAGCATATAATTATCACCCAAAGCCCATAGTTTACATTACTGTTCACTCTTGTGTGTACATTCTATGGGATTTTGGCAAATGTATCCATATCTTGTGTTTAGTACATTCTATGGGGTTTTGACAAATGTATCCATGTCTTGTATCCACCATTATAATATCATAACAATAGTTTCACTGCCCTAAAAGTTTTCTGTTCTCTGCATGTTCATTCTTCCCTCCCTGACCGCATTCCCATCCCTTAGCAATGAATGATCTTTTTTTCTGTCTCTCTAGTTTTGTAATTTCCAGAGTGTCACATAGTTGCAATTATACAGTATCTTGCATTTTCACATTGGTTTCTTTCATTTAATAATACGCATTTAAGTTTCCTTTATATCTTTTCATGGCTTGATAGCTCATTTCTTTTTTTTGTTTGTTTTATTGTACTTTAGGTTCTGGGGTACTTGTGCAGATCATGCAGGATTGTTGCATAGGTACACACGTGACAAGGTGGTTTGCTGCCTCCATCCCCCCATCACCTATATCCAGCATTTCTCCCCATGTTATCTCTCCCAAACCTCCCCACCCCACTCTCACTGTCCCTCCCCTAGCCCCCACAAACAGACCTGTGTGTGATGCTCCCCTCCCTGTGTCCATGTATTCTCATTGTTCAACACCCACCTATGAGTGAGAATATGCAGTGTTTGATTTTCCATTCTTATGTCAGTTTGCCAAGAATGATGGTTTCCAGATTCATCCATGTCCCTACAAAAGATACGAACACATCATTTTTTTATGGCTGCATAGTATTGAATGGTGTATATGTGCCACATTTTCCTTGTCCAGTCTATCATCGATGGGCATTTGGGTTGGTTCCAGGTCTTTGCTATTGTAAACAGTGCTGCAATGAACATATATGTGCCTGTGTCTTTATAATAGAAGGATTAATAATCCTTTGGGTATATACCCAGTAATGGGATGGCTGGGTCAAATGGAATTTCTATTTCTAGATCCTTGAGGAATCGCCACACTGTCTTCCACAATGGCTGAACTAATTTACACTACCACCAAGAGTGTAAAAGTGTTCCTATTTCTCCACATCCTCTCCAGCATCTGTTGTCTCCAGATTTTTTAATGATCGCCATTCTAACTGGCGTGAGATGGTAACTCAATGTGATTTTGATTTGCATTTCTCTAATGACCAGTGATGATGAACATTTTTTCATGTTTGTTGGCCTCATATATGTCTTCTTTTGAAAAGTGTCTGGTCATGTCCTTCGCCCACTTTTGAATGGGTTTGTTTGCTTTTTTCTTGTAGATCTGTTTTAGTTCTTTGTAGATTCTGGGTGTTAGCCATTTGTCAGATGGGTAGATTGCAAAAGTTTTTCCCCATTCTGTTGGTTGCCAGTTCACTCTAATGATTGTTTCTTTTGCTGTACAGAAGCTCTGGAGTTTAATTAGATCCCATTTGTCTATTTTGGCTTTTGTTGCCAATGCTTTTAGTATTTTAGTCATGAAATCCTTGCCCATGCCTATGTCCTGAATGGTATTGCTTAGGTTTTCTTCTAGGGTTTTTATGGTGTTAGGTCTTATGTTTAAATCTTTAATTCATCTGGAGTTAATTTTAGTGTAAGGTGTCAGGAAGGGGTCCAGTTTCTGCCTTCTGCACAGGGCTAGCCAGTTTTTCCAACACCATTTATTAAACAGGGAATCCTTACCCCATTGCTTGTTTTTGTCAGGTTTGTCAAAGACCAGATGGTTATAGATGTGTGGCATTGCCTCCGAGGCCTCTGTTCTGTTCCATTGGTCTATATCTCTGTCTTGGTACCAGTAGCATGCTGTTTTCATTACTGTAGCCTTGTAATATAGTCTGAAGTCAGGTAGCGTGATGACTCCAGCTTTGTTCTTTTTGCTTAGCATTGTTTTGGCTCTGCGGGCTCTCTACTGGTACCATATGAAGTTTAAGTTGATTTTTTCCAGTTCTGTAAAGAAGGTCATTGGTAATTGATGGGGGATAGCGTTGAATCTTGGCCATTTTCGTGATATTGATTCTTCCTAACCATGAGCATGGAATGTTTCTCCATCTGTGTCATCTCTTATTTCCTTGAGCAGTGGTCTGTAGTTCTCCTTGAATAGGTCCTTTACATCCCTTGTTAGTTGTATTTCTAGGTATTTTATTCTCTTTGCAGCAGTTGTGAATGGGAGTTCACTCTTGATTTGGCTCTCTGTTAGTCTGTTATTGGTGTATAGGAATGCTTGTGATTCCTGCACATTGATTTTGTATCCTAGACTTTGCTGAAGTTGCTTATCAGTTTAAGGAGATTTTTGGCTAAGACGATGGGATCTTCTACATATACAATCATGTCATCTGCAAATAGAGACAATTTGACTTCCTCCTTTCCTAAATGAATACCCTTTGTTTCTATTTCTTGCCTGATTGCTCTGGCTAGAACTTCCAGTACTGTATTGAATAGGAGTGGTGAGAGAGGCCATCCTTGTCTAGTGCCAGATTTCAAAGGGAATGCTTCCAGTTTTTGCCCATTCAGTATGATACTGGCTGTGGGTTTATCGTAAATAGCTTTTATTATTTTGAGATACGTTTTGTCAATACCTAGTTTATTGAGAATTTTTAGCATAAAGGGCTGTTGAATTTTGTCCAAGGCCTTTTCTGCATCTATTGAGATAATCATGGTTTTTGTCTTTGGTTCTGTTTATGTGATGGATTACATTTATAGACTTGCGTATGTTGAAGCAGCCTTGCATCCCCGGGATGAAGCCTACTTGATCATGATAGATAAGCTTTTCGATGTGCTATTGCAGTTGGTTTACCAGTATTTTATTGAAGATTTTTGTTATGTTCATCATGGAGATTTGCCTGAAGTTTTCTTTTTTTTGTTGAGTTTTTGCCGTGTTTTCGTATCAGGATTATGTTGTTCTCATAACATGATTTGGGAAGGATTCCCTCTTTTGTATTGTTTGGAATAGTTTCAGAAGGAGTGGTACCAGCTCCTCTTTGTATGTCTGCTAGAATTCGGCTGTGAACCCGTCTGGACCTCGACTTTTTTTGGTTGGTAGGCTATTAATTGCTGTCTCAACTTTAGCCCTTGTTGTTTTGATGCCAGCTGGTTGTTTTGCCCGCCCATTGCTTGACTCAGATTCTTCATTATGTCGATGGTCTTTACCATTTGGTACATTTTTGGAGTGGCTGGTACTGGTTATTCCTTTCCATGTTTAGTGCTTCTTTCAGGAGCTCTTGTAAGGCAGGCCTGGTGGTGACACAATCTCTCAGCAATTGCTTGTCCCTAAAGGATTTTATTTCTCCTAAGCTTACAAAGCTTAGTTTGGCTGAATATGAAATTTTAGATTGAAAGTTCTTTTCTTTAAGGATGTTGAATATTGGCCCCCCCCCCCCCCACTCTATTCTGGCTTGTAGGGTTTCTGCTAAGAGATTCGCTGTGAGTCCGATGGGCTTCCCTTTGTGGGTAACCTGACCTTTCTCCCTGGCTGCCCTTAGCCTTTTTTTCCTTCATTTCAACCCTGGTGAATTTGACGATTATGTGCTTTGGGGTTGCTCTTCTTGAGGAATATGTTTGTGGTGTTCTCTGTATTTCCTGGACTTGAATCGTGGCCTGCCTTGCTAGGTTGGGGGAAGTTCTCCTGGATAATATTCTGAAGAGTGTTTTCCAGCTTGGATTCATTCTCTCCGTCACATTCAGGTACACCTATCAAGTGTAGATTAGGTCTTTTCACATCATCCCATATTTCTTGGAGGCTTTGTTCATTTCTTTTCATTCTTTTTTTTTCTGATCTTGCCTTCTCGTTTTATTTCATTGAGTTGATTTTCAATTTCTGATATCCTTTCTTCTACTTGGTCAATTTGGCTATGGAAACTTGTGGATGCTTTGTGAAGTTCTCGTGTTGTGTTTTTCAGCTCCATTAAGTCGTTTATGTTCTCTTCTTAGTTATTCTAGTTAGCATTTCGTCTAACCTTTTTTCATGGTCCTTAGTTTCTTTGCATTAGGTTAGAACATGTTCTTTTAGCTGAGAGAAGTTTGTTATTACCCACCTTCTTTTTTTTTTTTTAAAGACGAGGTGTCACCATGTTGGTCAGGCTGATCTTGAACTCCCGACCTCAGGTGATCCACCCACCTTGGCCTCCAAAATGCTTGGATTACAGGCATGAGCCACTGCGCCCGGCCTATTACCCACCTTCTTAAGCCTGCTTCTGTCAGTTCATCAGACCCATTCTCCATCTATCTTTGTTCCCTTGCTGGTGAGGAGTTGTGATCCCTTGGAGGAGGAGAGGCGTTCTGGGCTGGTTTCTTCCCATCTTCATTGATTTATCTACCTGTGGTCTTTGTAGTTGGTTACTTTCGGATGGAGTCTCTGAGTGGATGTCCTTTTGTTGATGTTGAAGCTATTTGTTTCTGTTTTTTAGTTTTCCTTCTAACAGTCAGGCCTCTTTGCTGCAGGACTGCTGGAGGTCCACTCCAGACCCTGCTTGCCTGGCAATCACGTGTGGGGGCTGCAGAACTATAAGGGTTGCTGCCAGTTTCTTCTGTTATCTTCGTCCCAGAATGGTACCTGCCAGATGTCGGCTAGAGCTCTTCTTTATGAGGTGCCTTTTTGGATCTGCAGGGGTTGGGAGCCTGTTGAGGAGACAGTCTCTCCCTTATCAGAGCTCAAGTGCTGTGCTGGGAGCTGTGTTGTTCCATTCAGAGCTGCTGGGCAGGTACATTTAAGTCTGCTGCAGGGGAACTCATAACCACCTCTTTTCCCAGGTGCTCTATCCTGGGAAGGTGGGGCTTTATTTGTAAGTTCCTGACGTGCTGCGGTCTTTTTTCAGAGTTGCTCTGCCCAGCAAGGAAGTAGTCTAGTCACAGTCTGCCAGCAGAGGCATTGCTGAGCTGTCACAGCCTCTGCCCAGTTACTTTGTAAACTTCCTTGCAGTTTTGTTTACATAGGTACAGTTAGAACTGCCTCAGTAATGGCAGACTGCCTCAGTAGTGGCGGACACCCTCGGTAGTGGCAGACACCCTTCCCCTGACCTTCCCAGGTCCAGCTGCGCTTGCTGCAAAACTCTGAATCCAGAGCATTTCAGATTGCTGGTCTTTGTGGGTTTGGGACCCACTGAGCCAGAGCACCTGGCTCCCTGTTTCAGCCCCCTCTTTTTCAGTCGAATGAGTGGCTCTGTCTCCCAGGCGTTCCCGGTGCCAGTTGAAGCAGCCACCCAGATTTGTGTGAGTTTTTGTGTGGAAACCCATGGTGCTGGCTGAAACAGTTGTGCTGGAAACTCGTGGTGCTTTTCGGCTTGGGAATCTCCTGGTCTGTGGGTGGTAAAAACTGCAGGAGAAGCGGCAGTATCTGAACCAGAGTGCTGGAGTGGATGGAAGAGCCCCCAGTGGCTTCTGTTGGATAGGGAGGGGCGTCCTCCGGGAATTGCACTTCCCAGGTGAGGCAGTGCCCTACCCTGCCTCTGCTTGCCCTTCTTTGGCTACACCCACTGTGCAAACAGTCCCATTGAGATACACCTGGTACCTAATTTGTAAATGCAGTGACAACTCATCCTCTTTGTTGCTCTCGCTGGGAACTGCACTCTAGAGTTGCTCCTATTGGGCCATCTTGGATCTCCCCCTCCTTTTTTTTTTGAGACAGAATGTTGCTTTGTTGCTCAGGCTGGAGTGCATTGCCCTCTCCACTCACTGCAACCTCTGCCTCCCAGGATCAAGCAGTTCTTCTGCCTCAGGCTCCTGAGTAGCTGAGACCACAGGCACGCACCACCACACCCGGCTAATTTTTTGTATATTTAGTAGAAACAGGATTTCACCATGTTGGCCAGGCTGATCTCAAACTCCTGGACTCAAGTGATTGCCTACCCTGGCCTCCTAAAGTGTTGGGTTATAGGCGTGAGCTGCCACACCTCACCTATCAGATGTATCTTTTGAAAATATTTTCTCCCAGTTTGCGTCTTGTTATCTCATTCTCTTGTTTGAGATGGAGTTTTGCTCATTGCCCAGGCTGGAGTGCAATGGTGCAATCTCCACTCACTGAAGCCTCTGCTTCCTGGGTTCAAGCAATACTCCTGCCTCAGCCTCCCAAGTAGCTGGGGTTACAGGCGCTTGCCACCATGCCTGGCTAATTGTTTGTATTTTTAGTAGAGACAGAGTTTCACCATGGTGGTCAGGCTGGTGTTAAACTCTTGACCTCAGGTCATCTACCCACCTTGGCCTCCCAAAGTGTTGGGATTGCAGGTGTGAGCCACTGCACCTGGCTGTTGTCTCATTCTCTTGACATTAACTTTCTCAGAGCAGAAGTTTTAAAATTTTAATAAAGTCCAGTTTATCAGTTTTTTTTCTTTCATGGATCATGCCCTGGTATATCTAAAAAGTCATCACCATACCCAAGGTCATCTAAGTTTTCTTCTATATTATCTTGTAGGCATTTTACAGTTTTACAATATACATTTAAGTCTGTGATCCATTTGAAGTTAATTTTTATGAAGGGTGTAAAGTTTGTTTCTAGATTCATTTTTTTTTTTTTGGATGTGCATGTCCAGTTGTTGCAGCATCATTTGTTGAAAACACTGCCTTGACTCCATTGCCTTTACTTCTTTGTCATAGATCAGCTGACTATATTCATCTGGGTCTTTTACTGGGCTCTTTACTCTGCTCCATTAGTCTGTCTATTTTTGCCCATAACACATTGTTTTGATTACTGTAGCTTTATAGTAAATCTTGAAGTTCCCTAGTGTCAGTCTTCTTTGCTTTTTTCCTTCCATGTTGAGTTCACTCTTCTGGGGTTTTTTGCCTCTCTGTATAAACTTTAGAATCAGTTTGTTGATGTCCACAAAATAACTTGCTGAGAATTTGATTGGGATTGCATTGAATCTATAGATCAAGTTATGAAAAACTAACAGCTTGACAATACTTAGTGTTCCTATCCACAAACATGGATTATCTCTTCATTTATTTAGCTGTCCTTTGATAGCTTGCATTGGAGGTCTATACTTTCCTCATATAGATGTTGTACATATTTTGCTAAATTTATATTGAGGTATCCTACTTTTATATGCTAATGTAAAAGGTTTTGTTTTTTTTTTAAATTTCAAATTCCACTTGTTCATTGCTGGTATAGAAGAAAGTGTTTGACATTTGCACATTAACTTTGTCCTGCAAGCTTGCTATACTATAATCAAATATTAGTCGCAGGAGGACTTTTTTTTTGTTGTTAATTCTTTGAGACTTTTTATTTAAACAATCGTGTCATCTGTCAACAAAGACAATTTTATTTCTTCCCAATCTGTATACTTATTATTTCTTTTCTTGTCTTATTGCATTAGTTTGGACTTCTAGTATGATAGTATGATATTGAAAAGCAGTGACGAGAGAGGACATCCTTGCCTTGTTTCTAAACTTAGTGGGAAAGTTTTGAGTTTCTCATAAATATGATGTTATCTGTACACTTTTTTGTAGTGTTCTTTATAAAGTTGAGAAAGTTCCCCCTATATTCCTAGTTTGCTGAGAGTTTGCATCATATGTGGCCGTTGGATTTTGTCTAATGCTTTTTCTGCATCCATTGATAATAATTATGTTATTTTTCTTCTTAAGCCTGATGATGTGATGGGTTATATTAATTGATTTTCAAATGTTGAGCCAGCCTTGCATACCTGGGATAAAGCCCACTTGGTTGTGTTGTATTATTCATTTTATATATTGTTGGATTGAATTTACTAATATTTTGTTGAGGATTTTCACATGTTTGTAGGAGATATTGGTCTGTGGGGTTTTTTTTTGTTTGGTTGGTTTTGTTTTTGTATTTTTTTTGGTAAGATCTTTGCTGGTTTTGGTATTAGGGTAGTGCTGGCCTTGTAGAATGAGTCAGAAAGTATTCTCCCTGCTTCTATATTCTGAAAGGAGTGTAGAGGATTGGTATGATTTTTTCTTCAAATGTTTAATAGAATTCACCAGTAAACCCATCTGAATCTGGTGCTTTCTGTTTTGGAAGGTTATTATTCAATTTATTTACAGATACAGACCTAGTCAGATTATCCATATCTTCTTGTGTATGTTTTTGTACATTGTGTCTTTCAAGGAATTGATCCATTTTATCTCGGTTACCCAATTTAGGAAAATAGCTGTTAATGGTATGCCTTTATTATCTTTTTAATGTTTTGTGATTTATAGTGATTGTCTTCCATTTCTGATACTAGTAATTTGCTTCTCTGTTTTTCTTAGTAATTCTGACCAGAGGCTTATCAATTTTATTGATCTTCTTCAAGAACCAGCTTTTGGTTGTTGATTTTCTGTTGATTTCCTGTTTTCAGTTTCACTGATTTCTATGCTAATTTTTTTTTTTTTTTGAGATGGAGTTTCGCTCTTCTTGCCCAGGCTAGAGTGCAATGGAGCCATTTTGGCTCATTGCAACCTCTGCCTCCCAGGTACAAGCAATTCTCCTGCCTCAGCCTCCCAGGTAGCAGTGGCTGGGATTACAGGCACCTGCCACCACACCTGTATTTTTAGTAGAGACGGGGTTTCACCATGTTGGCCAGGCTGATCTGAAACTCTTGACGTCAGGTGATCTGCTTGCCTTGGCCTCCCAAAGTACTGGGATTACAGCCGTGAGCTATTGTGCCTGGCCTCTATGCTAATTTTTTATTTTTATTTTTCTCCTGCTTACTTTGGATTTAATTTGCTCTTCCTTTGCTAGTTTTCTAAGATATACACTTAGATGATTGATTTTAGATCATTCTTCTTTTTCTGATATATGCATTCAATGCCATAAATTTTCCTCTGTGCACCGCTTTCACTGCATACCACAAATTTTGATACATTGTATTTTCATTTAATTCAAAATATTAAAAAATTTCACTTGAGATGATCTACAAGTATTTTGGGGTTTTCCATCTGCATTATCCTGTTCTCACATTGGTATAAAGAGCTATCTGAGATGAGGTAATTTATAAAGAAAAGAGGTTTAATTGACTCACAATTCCTCATGGCTTGGGAGGCCTCGGAAAACTTACAATCATGGCAGAAAATGAAGAGGAAGGAGTCATGTCTTACATGGCTGGAGAAGTAGGAAGAGAGGGCAGGGGCAGGTGCTACACACTTTTAAACAACCAGATCTCTTGAGAACTCATTATTATGAGAACAGCAAGGAGGATATACAACCCCATGATACAGTCATCCCCCAGCAGCCAACATTGAGGATTACAGTTTGAAATGAGATTTGGGCCTGTACACACACCTAAACCATATCACCATCTTAATTTTGTCAGAGAGCAGATATTGTATGATTTCTGTTCTTATAAATTTGTTAAAGTGTGTTTTTTTTGCGCTAGAACCTGGTGTTTCTTTGTTAGTGTTCCATGTGAATTTGAGAAGAATATGCAGTGTGTTGTTGGATGAAGTAATCTATAGATGTCGATTATATCTAGTTGATTGATGATGTTGAGTTTAACTGTGTCTTTATTGATTTTTCTGCCTGCTGAATCTGTCCATTTCTGATTGAGGGATAATGAAGTCTCCAGTGAAAATAGTGGGTTTGTCTATTTTTTCTTGTAATTCTATCAGTCCTTGCCTCATTTAATTTGACGCCATTGTTGGGCACACATTAAGAATTATTTTGTTTAAAAAAAAAAAAGAATTATTTTGTTTTCTTGGAATACTAATCCTATTACTATTATGTGATGCTCCTCTTTATCCCTGGTAACTTTTCTTGTTCTGAAGTCTGCTCTGTCTGAAATTAATATAGCTACTCTTGCTTTCTTTTGATTAGTGTTATCATGGTTTACCTTTCTCTATCTCTTTACTTTTAATTTATATCTTTATATTTAAAATGCATTTCTTGTAGGCAGCATATATAGTAATTACTCATTTAAGTTCCTCGATAGGCTCTTGGAAACTGTGACTTTCAGTGAAATGATATACAGTAGGTCCTCAAATAATGTTATTTTGTTCAACATCATTTTGCTCTAATGTTGATGAGAAAGACAAACTGATTTTGTTATACATTGTGCTTAAAGTGGCAGTCTTGAATAACTTATCAGTGATGTTAAGTGAGAAATTACTGTAGTTGGGTCTTGGTTTTTTGATCACTCTGACAATGTCTTTTAATTATTAACCATTTATAGTGTTTATTGATATAGTTGGATTAATATCTACCATAATTGTTGTTTTCTATTTGTTGCTCATGTTTTTTGGCATCTTGTAGCTTTTATTGAGAATTTAACATGATTCAGTTTTCTCTTCTTTCTTAGTATATCAATTAGGCTTCTTCTTTTATTTGTTATTACGTTTTTTAGTAGTTTCCCTAGAGTGTGCAATACTCATTTACAACTAACTAATCCAAGTTCACTTTCAGGTAACAATAAACTACTTCACAGGTAACTCAAGTACCTTATAGTAACAGAATATTCCTAATTTCTTCCACTTGTTTCATGCTGTCATCCATTTCACTTATACGTAACACACAGACACACACACATAAGCGTGTGTCTTTATATATAGAGTTCCAGGTTTCTGACCTATATAATTTTTCTTTTCTTGGAAAAACTTCAACATTTCTTGCAAGGCAGGTCTTATTAGCAACAAATTCTCTCAATTTCTGTTTGTCTGAGAATGTCTTTATTTTTCTTCACTTGTGAAAGATTATTTCCCAACGTATAGAATTCTAAGTTGATAGGGTTTTTTTTTTCTCTCACTCAATACTTTAAATATTTCACTCCACTTTCTTCTTGTTTGTTATGGTTTCTGAGAAGTTAGATGTAATTCTTATCTTTGCTCCCCCTATGGGTAAGGGTTTTTTTTCCCCTTTAGCTTCTTTCAGGATTTTTCTTTATGTTTGATTTTCTATAGTTTGAAGATGATATGCCTAGGTGTAGTTTTTCTGACGTTTCTCTTGGTTGGTGTTCTTTGAGTTTCCTAGATCTGTGGTTAGGTTTCTGATATTAATTGGGGGGAAATTCTCAGTAATTATTGCCTCAAATATTTCCTCTGTTCTTTTCTATATTCTCTTTCTAATAATCCCATTATACATGTTACACCTTTTGTAGTTTACCCACACTTCTTGTATATTCTGTTCTCTTTTTTCCAGGCTATTTTCTTTCACTTTTGGAAGTTTCTATTGTCTGTCATATCCTCAAGCTCAGAGATACTTTCCCCAGCTATGCCCAGTTTACTAATGAGTGCATCAAAGGCATTCTTTGTTTCTGTTACAGTGTTTTTATATCTAGGTTTCTTTTTTGTACTTTCTTAGAAGTTACACTTGGTGGCTTATATTATCATTTTGTTCTTGTATGTTGTCTACTTTTTTCATTGTAGCCCTTAGCATATTAATTGTAGTTTTAGAAAATTCTTGGCATGTTAACTCCAACATTCCTGCCATATCCAGTGCTAGTTCTGATGCTTGTTCTGTCTCTTCAGACTTTGTTTTTGCCTTTTACTGTGCTTTATTTTTTTTTTATTGATAGGTAGACATAATATATTAAGTAAGAGGAACTGTGATAAATAGTTCTTTAGTAATGTACTGTTAAGGTGTGGGAGGTGGGGGAAGTGATCTGTAGTGCTTTAATTACACTTTTGATGAGTGTAATTTTATGGTTGGCTCCCCCAATTTCTTTAGCATTTTAACAAAGAGAATTATTGCTTCCTTTACCCCTTTCTACGTATGTTTTTTTAAATACCAGAAAGCAATAATTTTGGTCAAAATTGCTAGATGATTGAAAAAAGAATTTTTGCCCCTTTCTGTGTATGTTTTTATTAGCCACTCTCACATAAATCAACTGAAAACATCCAATAACTACATTGTACTGGAATTAATGAACTAATAGATGCCCTACTATGTGAAAGCCTAAACATAATGTAAAAATAAATACTAAGTTGAAGTAAGTTTTATTTTCTGTTAGAGGGAATAGCTATGTCATAGATATTATTAGTTTTAGTGTCTTTGAAGGGCTTAGTGTGCATCTTGTTAAAGAACTTAGTTTCCATATTTCTGCAACTTCCACCTCCCAGGTTCAAGCCATTCTCCCACCTCCGCCTCCAGATTACAGATTACAGGTGCATACCACCACTCCCGGCTAATTTTTGTATTTTTAGTAGAGATAGGGTTTCACCATGTTGGCCAGTCTGGTCTTGAACTCCTGATCTCAGGTGATCTGCCCATCTGAGCCTCCAAAAGTGCTGGGATTACAGGTGTGAGCCACCACACCCAGCCTCCCCTGCCTTTTTTCCATGAAGTGAGTTTGAACTGTTTTTTTTTTTTCAAGTGACTCAAAAAGACACAGCTTTGGTATTAGGATAATACCCTTGTTAACAATATACGAACATTGGATATAATATTTTGGTAGTATTGAGAGTGTCATGATTTATGAAATCTTCTTAGTGAAGTCAACTGGGGACTATATTTAGTTTTCTAGCCCTGTTTATAGATTTTAAAAAAATTATCGTGGGATATGGTAAAGGTAAAATGATTCCTAGATTAACTGTACTGACTTCAGAACTGGTCTAAGGATGAATCTGATCTTGTAACCCACCTTTCAGAGTTCTCAAATCTCATCTTGATTACACTCATTTTGATTAAAATCCTCCACTGGCTCCAAAAATCTTCAAGATAAAATACAGAATTCATTAATATCCCCCGTTCCCCATACTCCTTCCACAGAAATTGCCCTATCCTTGTTCCTTGCCTGTCTACATTTAACCTATTGAGTTTTCTGGCCTTGCATATGCTGGTCACTCCCTAGATTGCCCTTCCATATCCATCCTCTGACCCCCTTTCTGGGCAACAGCTAATCCTTTGTTGTCTTATCTTAGGTCTTCTTTCACCACATGCCCCATCTCATCTTAAGCTTCCCCCATCACAGTGCTTATTATTATAATGAATTGAAATTTATTCTTCACAAATCTTGTTTCCAACTATACTCTGAGCACATTGAGAACAGAGATTATTTCAGTCTTAGTATCCAGTATCTTTAGCACAGTGCTTGGCATACAGGAGGCACTTGAAGATGTTTGTTGAGTGAATTAAAGTTCTCTAAAGTGTAGATCATTTATTTAATCAAGCTTTACCTCTTTAAAAAAAAAAAAAAACCTCTTAAAATCATACCTGAAATGTGATGTTATTAAATATTTTAAACTTTTAGCTACCAGTCATCATGTGTATAGTCAATAAGACCAGCACATGATACTGGGTTTCTTATGTCTTATGTGAAAATCAGTGGTGAACATTTTGTTCTTAACAGTAAATTTAGGAATATTAAAGTACTTCTTTGGTCTTATATTCTTATAGTTTCCTTCAGAAATGATTTCAGTATCAGTTACTATCAGAAGTGTCTCTCCTTGTTAACTAGATTGGTGCACTAGCCCTCTACTTCTAAACCTAAAAGTTAGTATTTTAAAAATACCAGAAAGCAATAATTTTGCTCAAAATTGCTAAACGATTGTAAACAGGACATTAAGAATACAATTATGTTAAATTGTTTTATTTCTAATAATTGAGTGAAATTATGTGGTTTCATTTCTAAACATATTTTTCTAAGACAAAGTAAAGTCAAATTGATCAATGTAGCCATCAAATGCATCTAACTCCTCATATTCTACTTTTTATATGTGATTGATTGATTGATTGACTAGAAATAAAATAATTTGGGGCTTCTGAAGCCTTAGGGTAAATTGAAGAAAATTAGACTGACTTTTTAAATAGAAAAATTTATAGTTAATGAAGTGAGTTTGAACCATTTTTTTTCATAGTTCTTCCTAAGAGACCCCATACAGAGAAATTTTAAATATGTTAGTCTTCTTAAAAATGTTAAATATATGACATGCTTTAGCCTTCTTTTTTTGAAACAGGGTTTCACTCTGTCACCCAGGCTGGAGTGCAGTGGCACAATCTCAGCTCACTGCACCCTCCACCTCCCTGGCTCAAGCGATTCTCCTGCCTCAGCTTCCCGAGTAGCCGGGCCTACAGGCATGTGCCACCATGCCCGACTAATTTTTTTTGTAGTTTTTGGTAGAGACAGGATTTCACCATGTTGGCCAGGCTGGTCTGGAACTCCTGAGCTCAAGCAGTCCTCCCGCCACTGCCTCTGAAAGTTCTGGGATTACAGGAGTGAGCCACCATATCTGGCCTAACCTTCTTTTTGAAAAGAACTGGACAGTACCACATGAGCTGATTTAAGAGAAATATAAATGGTTTCCGTTTTTATAATTACTAACACAAGAATTTGAGGATAATTTGTGTGTTTTAAAACTGTAAATGCAACATTTGCAAAATCATTACAAGTTTTTAAAGATGGGCGTGTGCTTTCTGGAAAGAGGGCACTGATAAAAATAGATTGAGAATCATGAAGAGTTAAGTTATCTATTGGAGCAAAATATGAGGTAAAGTTAGTTTTCTCCTCTTCACTCAAATTCCACTATACCCTCCAAAAAAGGGGGAGCAGATTACAAAGGAAAATTGGCTGTTCAGACAAAAAAATGTTTAGCTGATATGATCATTTAGCCTTCCTCAGTGAATACTAACCATACAAGTCTCACATAAAAATGAGATTTTTGACTGGGCACAGTGGCTCACGCCTGTAATCCCAGCACCTTGGGAGGCCGAGGTGGGCAGATCACCTGAGGTTGGGAGTTTGAGACCAGCCTGACCAACATGGAGAAACCCTGTCTCTACTAAATGTACAAAATTAGTCAGACCTGGTGGTGGGCACCTGTAATCCCAGCTACTCAGGAGGCCGAGGCAGGAGAATCACTTGAATCTGGGAGGCGGAAGTTGTAGTGAGCTGAGATCGCACCATTGCACTCCAGCCTGGGCCATAAGAGCAAAACTCCGTCTCAAAAAAAAAAAAAAAAAAAAAAAACAGATATTTTTGTGCCTAAATGTTTCTAGTTTACTTGGGGAGAAAAAAATGTGAAGATGAAAAGATAATATAGCAAATTGGAGAGTTAAACATCAAATTATTGATAGAAGCAGTAGTTACTAAAAGAAGATCAAAGCCCAGAGCAGTGGTTCATGCCTATAATCCCAGCACTTTGGGAGGCCAAGGCAGGAGGATTGCTTGAGCTCAGGAGTTTGAGACCAGCCTGGACAGTATACTAAGACCCTGTCTCTAAAAAAATACAAATATTAGCCAGGCATGGTGGCACACGCCTATAGTCCCAGCTACTTGGGAGGCTGTGGTGGAAAATCACTTGAGCCTGGGAGGTTGAGGCTGCAATGAGCTGAGATCATAGGGTCACTGCACACTAGCCTGGAGGACAAAATAAGACCCTGTCTCAAAAATTAAAAAAAAAAAAAAAAGATCAAGAGCCAGGCATGGTAGCATACACCTGGAGGTCTGTAGTCTCAGCAACTCAGGAGGATGAGGCAGGAGGATCATTTGAGCCTAGGAGTTCAAAGCCAGACTAGTCAACATAGCAAGATCCTATCTCTCTCTGTTTTTTCTTTTAAACAAAGATTAGAGGAGAAAGTAAGATGAATTTTGACATAACAGTTAGGAGTCAAAATACTGGGTTATAATACCAGTTTAGCTTTGTGATTGTGGACTTGACGTAAACTTTGTATCCCTAATTTGCTTATCATAAATCACCATTAATAATAATAATAATATTTTTAAAGACAGCTAATTCTTCATTCCTGCTGCAAAATGTCTTTGACTGGGTAATTTATAAACAATAGAAATTTATTGGTCCCTAGTTCTGGTGACTGGGAAATCCATGATCAAGACATTGGCAAATTTAGTGTCTGGTGAGGGCTCTCCGCTTCATGGATGGCACCTTCTTGCTATGTCCTCACGGGGTAGAAGGGACAAACAAGCTCCCTTAGGCCTATTTTATAAGGGCACTAATCCCATACTTGAGGGTGGAGTCCTCATGACCTAATCACCTCCCAAAGGCCCTACCTCTTAATACCGTCACATTGGGGATTAGATTTCAACATGATTTTTAAGGGGACACTTACTCCCACTGTGGCAGCAGCTAACTCTTAAATAGTGCTTACTCTATGCCAGGCATTATTCTAGATACAAAGATTAAATAATTTCCTTAAGGTCTCTTAGCTAGCTTGGCAGAGCTGATTTGAATCTAGGTAAAATGACTCCACAGTTGGTGTCTTAACCATTTCACTATCAAATGATCTGTAACTAACCTCTTTTCTCTGTACAGATTTTTTCATTTTAGCACCTTGGGAAACTAGCAGAAGTTCCTGAAAAAGGTGAATTTGACCTGTTCCTTAACAGAAGCTAAGGCTTTAAATGGTCAGGAAGGTAAAATGCATTCCTGGCAAGGGAGATGGCGTGAGCAAGAGATGGCATAAGGCATGATGCAAGAATGTGCTTAATATATGTTACCTTTGAGCTCCTAATGAACCATTGAGCCTCAGAGCAAAATATATTAGTGCTATAATATAAAAAAAACAAATTTAGACTACGGATAACCTTACTTAGTAGCTGAAGCTGGCTTCCTCTATAGTCTTAATACCACATAGCACAGTGGTCTCAGTACTTCCTTTTTTGGATGTCAGGTATTCAGGTGTCCTCCACCCCCAGTTACAGGACTGGCTCCTGGTCTGATTTGTGCTGGCTCTTGGCCAGGCTCTCTACTTTAACATTTGCAGTCCATTGTTTATCTGTTATTTCTATGTTATCTACATGTAGGACTAGTTAGTGACATTAAATATGAAATTTCCAGAAAAAAATCATGAATATTTCAATTACATACTCTTGTAGCTCATTTCAGAGATAAATAGACCAGTTTGTTTAGAAGAATGATTTTTTTAAATGTAGTCGTAGGCGGGGCGCTGTGGCTCACACTTGTAGAGGAGTGGCTCACACTTTGATAGGTTGGTGGGGGAGCAGATCACTTGAGGTCAGGAGTTTGAGACCAGCCTGGCCAACATGGTGAAAGCCCATCTCTAGTAAAAATGCAAAAATTAGCTGGGCGTGGTGGCATACACCTGTAATCCCAGCTACCTAGGAGGCTGAGGCAGGAGAATCGATTGAACCCAGGAGGTGGAGGTTGCAGTGAGATGGCACCACTGCACTCCAGCTTTGGCAACAGAGCAAGACTTCATCTTCACACCCCACTCCCCCCCAAAAAAAAGTAGTAGTGGTGGGAATAAGATTGTAAGAGAGAGATAGGGGCTAGACTGGAGACTCTTGAATACCATGCTAAGAGATTTAACCTTATTTTGATGGTAATTTGAGATTGCTGGAGGATTTTTATTTGTTTCTCTTTTGGGAGAAGGGGTCTTTTTTTTTTTTTTTTTTTAAATAAAAGCAGTGTTTAGAAAAATTAATCACAAAAGCAGCAATGTGTAGGGTTTTTTGTTTGTTTGTTTGTTTTTTAGAAAAGCTAGAGATTGGAGACTGGAAAACCAATTAGATACTTATTGGACTGATTTACATGTGAGTTGTTCAGTTTTCTGAGAATTAGCAGGGTATCAGGATTAGGCAAAAAGGGATGGGTGCAAGAGATATTTTAAAGGATTTAGTGACTAAGTGTTAGAGGAGAGGGAGAAAGAAGAATAACTCTAAAATTTGAACAAGGTAACTAAATGCATCATAGATCCATGAAGAGACATAAGAAAGCCTAGAAGGAGGAAGTTAATTTGTTCGGAAATAAGAATTTTTGGTAAAGCAAGATAGAATATTCTACTTGAATTAGAAGAGTATTATTTAAAAGACATGGATATAATTGGAGATGTAGAAACTGAAAGTCATGCGTTGAAGTAATTGCTGAGAATGGATGGTCTCTCTAGTGAATGAAATACAGAGCAAGAGAAAGGGTAGGATCAAATCTTGTTATACAACCCCATTTAGGGAATAGCAGCAGGAGATATAACCAAATAAAGCAAAGGGAAGTATGCCTACAAGTTGGAAGAGAGCCAAGAAAGAACTAGGTTTTAGAATCAAAGTGGTGAGGGAATTTTAAGGATCATCAATAGTGTTAAATGTAGCACAGAGCTTGGGGAGAATGAAAATTGGAAAGCACCATTTGTTCTTATATATTACAGCCTACTACTTGTAAAATGATTTTTGAAGTTACTTTTCTCTTAATTGTATCTTTCATATTGTCCTCTTAAGTTTTCTGATTATAAAAAGATTATATATGCTCTTTTATAGAATATTTGAAAAATATGAAAAAGCACAAAGGATAATTTTTTGCTTTTTTGTATTTCAAAAAATTTATCTTACTCCTATAGGTCTGCAATTAATATTTTGTTGCCTATGCTCTTTTTTTTTGTTATTTTTTTTTTAAAGTGACCCTTGGTGCTAATTGTTGCCTACACTTTCATTATCATTTCAATTTATGTATACAGGTATAGATTCTTTTTCCATCAATGAAAGTTTCCCCTTTTTTACTGAACTTTTTTTTTTTTTTGAGATGGAGTCTCCCTCTGTCACCCAGGCTGGAATGCAGTGGCACCATCTCGGCCCACTGCAAACTCCACCTCTCAGGTTCACGTCATTCTCATGCCTCAGCCTTCCTAATAGCTGGGATTGCAGCTGCGCACCACCATGTATGTTTTTTTTGTATTTTCAGTAGGGATGAGGTTTCACCATGTTGGCCAGGCTGGTCTGGAACTCCCGGCCTCAGTGTGAACCTCCTGCCTTGGGCTCCTGGAGTGCTGGGATTATAGGCATGAGCCACTATACCTAGCCTGAACATTTTTTTCTTTTAACATCAAATAATCTGTAGTGGGATCTTTGATAGCTACTCAATATTATATCATGTAATATTGTGGTGTGTTTAACTGATCTCTTACTTTGGAATATTTAGACTATTATTTCTGTTTTTGTTTCTACTATTTAGTGGATTTTTTTTGTGCTCTGACGTATTACAGATAGATAACCAGATTACTGTGATATTCCAAGTTTGTATCTCTTTCTATTAGGAGTATTTTATGGGTTAGTGGAGTCAAGTAATCAGGTATCACTAACTGGCTACCATTTAGTTTTATTTTTCCTAACAGATTTCACTACAATGTGGTGGGGAATCATAGTTATCAGTAACCTAGATTAAAAAGTAAGGAGTATATTTGCTTCATGTGTATATGGGTACTAGGTCTGTAGTTTGTTCAAGGTAGAGGAATTGATTATTCTATGTCACTGAGATGTAGAAAAGGGCAGTTTCAGTAAAATGTTATAGGTGGGGACCAAATTTAAAAGTTTATGAGGGGGGATTGATGAGGAGACAGCAGTAAGCAGTTATTCAGCATCTGTCTTTTTAGTCATCTAATCTGTGCAGAGCTGAGTGGGAGTTTGCAAACTACTCTTGGTGGCACTGCCCTAGGATTTTTGTCTCTTTTGGTATTTAGCACATGTGAGTCATTTATTCCTTCTCAATGGCGGTAAGCAGTATGATGGTAGGGACTTTCATTTTTTGTTAATTAGTTTTTGTTTTTGTAACAACACTAACTACAGTGCTCTTCCCACAGGTGTCAACAAGTATCTGTTAAATGAGAAAACCTCTGAGGGTTTGACAGTGACAGAAAAGACCAAGCAAGATAATAGCACAAGGGTATAGCAGGATAAGTTATTACTGTGTTTTATTTTTAAATAGGGAACACCTGATTTGGAAGAGTCAGAAAGGAGCCATCTGTGAATTAAATATACCTACTCTGTATCTTTATTGTGGTAAATATCAGACATACAAAATGCAGGAGATTCAGTCCCTGCAGTCATACTGGAGAGGAAAAGGAAAGGAGGTATGTTCCTAAGTACAGATTGAATGGCTCAAGAACACAAGTATAGAGAGAGGTTAGCTTTGGGACAGAGGAAGAAATCTTTTTCTCTGAAGCTAAAGGAAAATTTGACATAAAATACTGACATAAAAAGATGAAAATTTGACATAAAAAGATGACATAAAATATTAAAAATTTTTCAGGTAGCAGGAAACAGTGTGTGTTTTAAGTTAAAAGAAAAGAAGATATGAGTTCTAGTGCAGTGTTTATCCAGTTTTAATGTGTGTATGAATTGCCTCAGGATCTTGTTAAAATACAGATTCTGATTCAGTTTGTCTAAACTGGGGCCTGAGCCTACATGTTGAATAAGGTCTTAGGTGTTGCTGATGCTGGTGGTCAGTGAACCATATTGTGAGAACAAGGCTTCCAGATTCTGCTAAATTAAGAGGCAAGTAAGAATGAAAAATAGGGATTAGGGATTTTAAGAATGTGGGATTTAGAATAGTTAATATAACAAATTTGATAAGAAAGTAGAAAAACTAAAATTATTAAATTGTACTAATGTGTTTGGTAAGATTAATACTAAAACTTGAGATTTTCCTTGGATGTTGGATTGTTTTTGATAAGGTTTGATTTTCTTTTTAAAATTTTGTTGTGATGCCTGAAGAATTTTTAAAAATTTTATTTGTCATGCTTGTAAAAATCATGAACAACACAAAAGCATGTCTACTCTTAGTATCGATGTTGCTTATGTCAGAGCTATGTAGAATGAACTAGTGGTAACAATATTTTACAGCAGAATATTTAGAAGCTACTACTCGTATGTAAGTCTTTTGAGGCATTTGTTTTAGTCACCTTGTAGGAATAGTGGGTAAACTAATTAAAATTTGGCAAGCACTAAGAATATTAATTTGCATTTTATTTTTCATGTGGAAATTGAATTTTAAAAAGTTTATAAGAGAAAACTTCTTATTACCTTAACATATGATTATGAGATATGTGTCTACAGATAAATGTTACAATGTTTACTAAGAGTAAAATATTTAAAGCAAAGTAAGAAAGTGAGAATATCCATGTCTTTTAGAAGAAATAAACTGGTTAAAAATGATTTAAAATAGGCTAAAAACATGGAAAATATTTTAATAGTGTATAATATTAAAAATATATCCATTTTTGGGAAATCTTTTATCATTTCTGTGATGTTAATATATCTTTAGACACATACAAACATGGAATTAAATGATACCATTTAAAATTTCAAAAATTTTAAATAAATTTAAACATAACCTTAAAAGTGTATTAAATAAGACAATGTATATATTATATTTATTTTTATCATCTTTAAAAAGCTATAACAGCTGGATGCAGTGGCTTCTGCCTGGAATCTCAGCAATTTGTGAGGCTGAGGCTGGAGGATCACTTGAGGCCTGGGCAATGTATGAGATCCTGTCTCTAAAAGAAATAAATACAAAAAAATTAGCTGGGCATGGTGGTGAGTGTCTATAGTCCCAGCTACTTGGGAGGTTGAGGTAGAAGGATTGATTGAGTCCAGGAGTTAAGGTATGCAGTGAGCTATCATTGTGCCACTGCACTCCAGCCTGGGTGACAAAGTAAGACCTCATCTCTAAAAAAATATAAAAATAATAATTAGGAAAAAAAATTGAAAACAAAGCTATACTAGTTCCCTTAATAATGAACAAAGCATATCAATTATCTTGTATACATATTTCTCTTTCCCTGTAACTTTTGTACCTAGAATATTGTCAGCTGTATATATTAAATACAGCCTTACCCAAAGAAACCAACTTTTGTTTCCTCTCAAACACAGACAAAAAGTTGTGTAACACAAAACTATCTTTTTATCTATGAATATACATTCAGATCCTTTTTAACTGGCAAAAATAAGCATGTGTGTTAACATCATCCAAAAGCGTGTGTGTGTGTGTATATAGATATATACTTTAACCCAGTAGTCCCCAGTCCTTTTGGGACCAGGGACCAGTTTCGTGGAAGACAGTTTTTCCATAGACTAGGGGACAGGAGGTGGTTTCAGGATGAACCTGTTCCACCTCAAATCATCAGGCATTAGATTCTTAGAGTGTGCAACCTAGATTCCTTGCATGTGCAGTTCACAATAGGGTTTGTGCTCCTATGAGAATCTAATACCAACCCGCTGATCTGACAGGAGACAGAGCTCAGGCAGCAATCCCAGTGATGGGGAGCTGCTGTAAATACATTTGAAGCTTTGCTCCCTTGCCTGCCACTCACCTCCTGCTGTGGCCCGGTCCTACCAGGCCAGGACCAGTACTAGTCCATGGCCCTGGGGTTGGGGACCCCCTGCTTTAACCTATTCATTGGTTATTCTATGATGTAGAAATGTAAGACACAAGTGTAAATTATAAAAATAAGTTTGATGATCAGTGATTTGCGTTTTTATGTTAATTAGAAATTGTTCAGAATCTAAAGAGTTTTCATTAATTCAATTTTAGTCTAAAATCTTAAAGTTAGCTAGGGTCTGAAAATTACAATAGAAGCTGATATATTTAGCATTATAAGATTTATGACATTATAAGAATTGACCTCTTTTTATAAAGGTATTGTCTTAAAAAACTTAGTTGAACACATGATTTTACAATTTTATATTTTGAAAGTAGTGATGTTAATATATACAACCTGCGAAACCATTAAAGGAAATTTGAGAAATTTAAGTTAATTAGTTTTTCAGGAAAAACCTATGATAGGTTTTGCACAACTGTATCATACTAATATATATGATAGTTTGCAGAACTATATGATGCTAATGTTATTCTTACATGGTTTTTTAAAAATAGCTTATTGAAGAATGGTTATATACAGAAAAAGACCTGTTAACAGGATTAATCAACAGGATTTCAGTGAGAGGGGTCCCAAAGAATAATTTGAGTTTATATCTTAGTCTAAGTTTGTATTTTTTAAATTTAATTTTTTAAATAACTTTGGTATTTTTTGTATTTTTTGCAATAAGCAATCATTATTTTTGTAACTAAAATTTATAGCCAGGCATTGTGGTGTGATCCTATAGTCCCAGATACTTTGGAAGCTGATGTGGGTGAAGCACTTGAGCCCATGAGTTGTAGGCCAGCCTGGGCAACATAGTGAGACCCTGTATCTTAAAAAAAATAATAATAGGAGAGAGATCCAAGATGGCCGATTAGCAGCAGCTCAGGATTGTAGCTCCCACTGAAAGCGCAGAGAGTGAGTGGACGCCACATTTTCAGACGAATTTTCATAGCCCACGGACCAAGAGATTCTTGGTGGAGGAGCCCCACGGGTCGCCAGCGCGACCCTTTTGGAGGGCACGGCCGTTTTGCAGGCGCCCCGACGCGGCGGTTCTCAGTCTGGAGTATATGGGACTGAGTGCCCTTTTGGTTGGCGTTGGAGCTCCGGGAAAGCAGAGTCTCCCATTCAGCTGATTAAAAGCGGACTGAAGTGAGGAACCAGACCGGGAGATTCCCAGGCAGAAAAGTGCCACGAATCTTAACGCCGCTGTTTCAGCCGGCGTAGTGGGTTGCCGCAGGGGAAGGCTGGTACCCGCCTCCACAAAAAAATAAAATAAAAACAGCAGTTGGAACTGCTGAAGATTGAGAGTTTCACAGCAAGTACAGCTGAACCCGGGAAGGTCCAGCTCTGTGGGGGAGGAGCATCCGCCGAAGGAAAATTAAGAAATAGAAAAAACTTTATCACCAACAAGCTGGACGTCCACTCAGAGACCTAATCTGAAAATCAGCAATTACACAGACGACAGGTGGATAAATCCACAAAGATGGGAAGAAACCAGCGCAAAAAGGCTGAAAACACCCGAAATCAGAATGCCTCTCCTCCTACAGAGGATTGCAGTGCCTCATCACCAGTTGAACAAGGCCTGATAGAAAATGAATGTGAGGAATCAACAGAATCAGGCTTCAGAAGGTGGATAATGAGAAACTTCTGTGAGCTAAAAGAACATGTTCTAGCCCAATGCAAGGAAACTAAGAACCTTGAAAAAAGGTTTCACGAAATGTTCATGAGAATGGACAATTTAAAGAGGAGTATAAGTGAATTAATGGAGCTGAAAAACACAATACGAGAACTTCGTGAAGTATGCACAAGTTTTAACAGTCGAATTGATCAAGCAGAAGAAAGGATTTCAGAGGTGGAAGACCAACTTAATGAAATAAAACGAGAAGACAAGATTAGAGAAAAAAGGGTAAAAAGGAATGAGCAAAGTCTCCAAAAAATATGGGACTATGTGAAAAGACCTAGTCTACGTTTGATAGGTGTACCTGAATGTGACGAAGAGAATGAATCCAAGCTGGAAAATATTTTTCAGGATATTATCCAGGAAAACTTTCCTAACCTAGCAAGGCAAGACAATACCCAACTCCAGGTAATACAGAGAACACCACAAAGATATTCCTCAAAAAGAGCAACCCCAAGGCACATAATCATTAGATTCATCAGGGTTGAAACAAAGGAGAAAATACTACAGGCGGCCAGAGAGAAAGGTCAGGTTACCCACAAGGGGAAGCCTATCAGACTCGCAGCTGATCTCTCAGCAGAAACCCTACAAGCCAGAAGAGAGTGGGGGCCAATATTCAACATCCTTAAAGAAAAGAACTTTCAACCCAGAATTTCATATCCAGCCAAACTAAGTTTCATAAGTGAAGGAAAAATAAAATTTTTTGCAAACAAGCAAGTACTCAGAGATTTCATTACCACCAGGCCTGCTTTACAAGAGCTTCTGAAGGAGGCACTATGTATAGAGGGGAACAACCAGTATCAGCCACTTCAAAGGACCCATCAGTAAGCTGCATCCAGATCCATCTTACATGCAAGGATATACAGACTCAAAACAAAGGGATGGAGGAAGATTTGCCAACCAAATGGAGAGCGAAAAAAAAAAAAAAAAAAAAGCAGTAGTTGCAATTCTCATCTCTGATAAAATAGACTTTAAAGTAATAGAAACCAAAAGAGATAAGAAGGACATTGTATAATGGTAGAGGGATCACTGTAACGGGAAGAGCTAACGACCCTAAGTCTATGCGCACCCAATATAGGAGCACCCAGATACATAGGGCAACTTCTTGGTGACTTACAAAGAGACTTGGACTCCCATACAATAATAGTGGGAGACTTTAACATTACATTGTCAATATTGGACAAATTAATGAGACAGAAGGTTAAGAAGGATACCCGGGACTTGAACTTAAACCTCAAACAAGTAAACTTAATAAACATTTACAGAACTCTCTACTCCAAATCCACAAAATATACATTTTTTTTTCAGTAACACATCACATTTATTCTAAAAGTGACCACATGGTTGGGAGTAAATCACTCCCTAACAATTGCATAGCATTTCATAGGTTTAAATGAAATATTGGTTGGCTGTTTGTTTGTTATTTTCCTCCCTTATTCCTTCCTGTCTCCATTGTATAACACAATTATTACTATAAAAAAAAAGCTTTTAATATGCATTTGTAGACTGCATTCTAGCCTGGGCAATAGAGCAAGATTCCCGTTCTCTCTCCCTTTTTTTTTTTCCTTCTTCTTTTTCTCTTTATTTCATTCTTTTTTTTCTTCCTTCTTTCTCTTTTTCTCTTTTTTCTAAAAAAATAATAATAATAATAATAATAATTGTGTAGCACTTACAAGGGGTTTTAACAGCATGGGAAGTACTTATATTATAATGTGAAGTGCAAGAAACTGGATATAAAGTTTACATGTAGTATTTCTTTTTTTTTCCTTTTTTTTTTTTTTTTTTGAGACAGAGTGTTGCTCTGTTGCCAGGCACCAGGCTGGAGTGCAGTGGCGATCTTGGCTCACTGCAACCTCTGCCTCCCAGGTTCCAGCAATTCTTCTGCCTCAGCCTCCCGAGTAGCTGGGACTATAGGCACATGCCACCAGGCCCAGCTAATTTTTGTATTTTAATAGAGATGGGGTTTCACTATGTTGGCCAAGATGGTCTCGATCTTTTGACCTCATGATCTGCCTGCCTTGGCCTCCCAAAGTGCTGGGGTTACAGGCGTGAGCCACTGCCCCCGGCTTTTTTTTTTTTTCTGAGACAGCGTCTTGCTCTGTCACCAGGTTGGAGTACAGTGGCATGATCTCGACTCACTGCAACCTCCAGCTCCTGGGTTCAAGCGATTCCCCTGTCTCAGCCTCCAGAGTATCTGGGACTACAGGCACACGCCACCATCCCTGGCTAATTTTTTTTATTACAGTCGAGATGGGATTTCACCATGTTGGTCAGGATGGTCTCAATCTCCTGACCTTGTGATCTGCCTGCCTCGGCCTCCCAAAGTGCTGGGATTATAGGCATGACTATTTTTTCTAAAGTGTACATAGAAAAATAATTTGAAAGACAAATACAATGATCTTTACAGAAGGTGACTGTGGTTAATGGGAATAAACTTGTTTAATGCCCACATTAAGGGGCAAGGGTGCAGTCTAGGTGAAACCAGAAAGAACTGGTAAAAGGTGAACAGTTCAAAAACTGGAGGTCAAGACAAAGTTTAGTACCAGTTCAGTAAAGCCAGGAGTATAGGTGATTTCTGAGAGAATGAGATATTAAAAGGTCTTTTTTTCTGGTAATTTGCTACCAAAATAGTATTAAAAGTATTTTTGCGATGCTTTAATATTCCCTGCCAAAAGCTAAAATAAGATACATTAGGTCAAAGGATTAAACAACAAGAGTAAATTTTTGTAATCTTTTTATGAAAAATATGCAGGGATTCAAATGCAAAGTTTAAGAGGTAATAGGCTGTGTGCAATGGCTCATACCTGTAATCTCAGCACTTTGGGAAGCCGAGGTGGGCAGATCACTTGGGCCCAACAGTTCAAGATCAGCCTGGGCAACATGGCAAAAACCAGTCTCTACAAAAAATACAAAAAATTAGCTAGGCATGGTGGCACGTGCCTGTAGTCCTAGCTACTTGGGAGGCTGAGGTGGGAAAATCACCTGAGCTGGGGAAGGTTGGAGCTACAGTGAGCCATGATCATGCCACTGCATTCCAGCCTGAGTGATAGAGTGAGACCCTGTTTTAAAAAATAAAACAGCAACAAAAGTTTGAAACAGTAAACAACACTATAAAAATTTCAAACCATTATTAAGTGTGAAACTTGCTTTTTTATACTGCTTTCATTTACTATAACTCTAAGGAATTAAAGAAATGTTTAGGTATTAACTGCAAAGTTTGAAAATTCAATTCCGTGTTCCTGAGAGTCGTCAGGTGCTTTAAATAGACTGCTTCACATTTTGTAACATTAACTCACAACTCTTTCAAGATTTATAAATTCTATTTTCTTTTACTCTAAACACTTTTTCTTCATTCATTGTTTTGTCCTGTCAAAACTTACCCTAATGAAAATCATTTGCTTTTAAGAGAGACCCAAACCGATGTTTCACATTAATAAAATTGGTATGTCCTATAGTCTGCCTTCAGATGCACAATCTGCTATAGCAAAACTTAATCTCTGCCTGACTTCTCAAGATTTCTGAAAATGCCACATTCACATACACACACATACAAATACATCACCATCCTCATCAACATTACTGCCCCCACCAGTTGTTTTATGTGTCTGGCCTGTATACTAATATCTGTTGGCTAAACAGAAATTAATCACAAAGTAAATCTAACACAAAATATATCCCATACTGAAGAATTATTTCTGGATTACTGACTATTTTAGCTGTGTTAATACATCATCTTTTTAATGTATCTAATCAGAAGTTGACTATAATTGGTTTCATTTTTATTCCATTATATCCTTTCAATACTGACTACTGTATAATCAATCATGGAAGTTAACTGGGTTTTGAGAAAATAAAGTCAATCCTTCTTTATCTGGGCATTTTCTTTCCTCCCCCTTTTTTTTTTCTTTCTTTTTTAAGACAGAGTCTCACTCTGTTGACCAGCCTGGAGTGCAGTGGCATGATCTTGGCTCACTGCAAACTCCATCTCCTGGGTTCAAGCAGTTCTCCTGCCTCAGCCTCCCGAGTAGCTGAGACTACAGGTGTGCACTACCATGCCTGGCTGATTTTTGTATTTTTACTAGAGATGGGATTTCACCATGTTAGACAGGATGGTCTCGAACCCTTGACCTCAAGTGATCCACCCACCTTGACCTCTCAAAGTGCTGGGATTATAGGCATGAGTCACCACACCCAGCTGAGGGCATTCTTTTTTTTGAGACAGGGTTTCAATCAGTCACTCAGGCCAGAGTGCAGTGGCACAGTCTCAGCTCACTGCAGTCTCTACCTTCCGGGCTCAAGTAATCCTCTTAGCTCAGCCTCCCGATTAGTTGGAACCACAGGCACATGCCACCATGCCTAGCTAATTTTTGAAGAGACGGGATTTCACTATGTTGCCAAGGCTGATCTCAAATTCCTGGGCCCAAGTGATCCATCTGCCTCCATCTTCCAAAGTGCTGAGATTACAGGTGTGAGCCACCACACCTGGCCTCATCTGGGCATTCTTAATTTTGTTAGTTATCATTTCTGGGTTAATTTTTGAAGGAGGTAGTAAGTTTTGCACAAAATTTGATGATGAATAACATGTGTACCTGAGGCATAATAGACATATCTTTAATTTTATTGTGCTATTTGATACTTGGCAAAGTTAACAAAGAAACATACTGACAAGGTTTATAGTTCTCCACGTGTCTAGATTTTAGTGTGTCTATAAGCTGCAAATAAATATATAGGAAGTATCATGTCCTGTCAGTTCATTCAGTTTTTTAAATGTTTTATAGCCATGTTGAATGTCAGGTGATCCAGGACAATTGAGGTCATCATTGGTGAAGAAGAATCATGCTCTCATTTAGTTCTTTAACTGATGATGTATAACTTTAAAATTGTATTCTGGCACCTTTGTTCCTTTATGATCACATGGGGTTTATGAGAAAGGACTTGGAAACCATGAAGTACTAGACATATAAAAAGTATTATTTACTAGTTTTAACTAAGAGACCTAGTGTAAGAAAATCTCCTAAGGGAATTTGACATAGGTTGCCATGTCATTTACATTGACATTTGGGCTACAGATATGGATAATAAGTTTGCCTCAGTAAGAACAGTATAGTAGAATGCTTGCTTGTTCAGTGACCTCCAATTAGCACTTACTGTCTAGTACTCAAACAAAAATAGCATAGTTTGAGGGGTTATGCTGCTCAGTCAGATCATTCTGGTTATCATTTCATCCTTTTTATCATTTGTATTCTCTCCTTCCTTGTTGCCAGATGTATACTGTAGGATGGCGAGGAACAGTAAAGGGTTGGGGTAAAGTAGTAAGAAAAAAAATTAGCATTTCTGTTCTGGAATGAAAAAGTACTGTTGGTGTACCATACTGAATATGGATGTTTATCTGTATAATTATATATTTAATAAATTAAAATTTATTCTGATCTGAATTTCTTAATTGTATCTAGTTATTTTGTCATATTCATTACCAGGCAGAATTAACACAAATTTGCTAATTTATGATTCTGTTCTTACAGTTTTCAACATACGATTTCATCTCATCTCCAAAATTAAAGCCCTCTCAAGGAATGCCAGTCAATGATGATTTATGTTTTAGCAGAAAAAGAGTATCAAGAAACTTATTTCAGAATAGTCGTGATTTTAACCCAGATTCTCTTCCTGTCTGTGCTGCTGGTAAGTACAAGTTGTTGATGATGGACATGCTGAACTAAGTTAGAGACTTCTCTTGACTTCATAGTGCATTCAAGGACTCATAGAACTTTTAATCTAGTAGGCAATTCAGATTCAATAAGTTATTTATTGAAGATCTGATAAGAATGGACACTTATACATTATTATCTCATAAAACCCTGGAGAGTTTCTCATTGAAATTGTTTAAGTATTAATGTAGAGCAATATTTGCTTACTACATCATTCATATTTATTATCTTCTATGTGTCAGGTGCCTTTCTAAGTACTGGGGGTCTGCCTAATAGAGCTTCCATTCTACTTGGGAATGACAGCAGACATTGCATAGATACAAGACACAGTAAGTTAGCTGATGATAAATGCTATGAAGGAAAACAAAGCAGAAAGAAGGCCATATTCAGGAAAGAATATTTAAAGCAAATTACTCTATGTATCAGGAGTAAAGAATAAATAATTTCAGGAAGAGGGAACAGCACAGAGTAAGAGAGAAGTGTGTGGAACGTGTTTGAGAAATGTCAAAGAAACTAGTATGTCTGGAATGAATTGAGGAAGGGGAAAATAAGTAGAAAATTAAAGACTAATGGGGTCCTTATTTAAGGCTTATTGGACTTATAAGTGAACTTCACCTTTTACTCTGAATGAGGGACATTTTGAAGAAAGAATTGACATCACTTGTTGCCAGGCTCATCTTGGATTTTATTATTAAAATAGCTGAAAGGAGAGTGTATTAGTCTGTTCTCACACTGCTATAAAGACATACCTGAGCCTGGATAATTTATAAAGGAAAGAGGTTCAATTGGCTCATTGTGCTACAGGCTGTACAGGCTTCTGCTTCTGGGGGAAGCCTCAAGAAATTTACAATCATGGCATAAGGTGAAGGGGAAAGAAACATGTCTTACATGGTAGGAGCAAGAGGAAGAGAGTGAAAGGGGAGGTGCTACACACTTTTAAACAACCAGATCTTGTGGGAACTCTATCATGAGAACAGCTCCAAAAGGGGAAATGCCCCCATGATCTAGTCACTTCCCACCAGGCCCCACCTACCTCCAACATTGGGGATTACCAATTCAACATGAGATTTGGGTGGGGGCACAAAGCCAAACTATATCAGAGAGCAAGGTCAAAACAGGAAGACTGATTAAGAATCTGTTGTAGTCATGGCTAGAGTTGATGGAGGCTTTAACCAGGATAGCAAGAATGTGGTAAGAAGTGATTAGATTCTGATTATATGTCAAAGGTAAAGTTGATATAATTTGCTGCTAGATTGGGTATAGAGTGAGAAAGAAGTGTCAAGACTGCTGTAAGGATTTTTGGCCAGAGCAACTGAGAACATGTTTAATTGACTAAGTATTATAGAAAGTAAATATTATGGCACTTCAGAGGAAATGGTCAATGTCATTGACCGTATCTTTTAGAAGAAAAAGGAGAGTGTAGGAAGAAACTGCCTTTGTGGATATTCAATGTAGTAAATGACCAGATCATTTAGAAAGAGGTTGAGGCCGGGTGCTGTGGCTCATGCCTGTAATCCTAGCTTTGGGAGGCTGAGGTGCGTGGATCACCTGAGGTCAGGAGTTCGAGACCAGCCTGACCAACATGGTGAAACACTGTCTCTACTAAAAATTAAAAAAAAAATTAGCCAGGCATGGTGGTGCACACCTCTAATCCCAGCTACTCAGGGGGCTGAGACAGGAGAATCGCTTGAACCTGGGAAGTGGAGGTTGTTGTAAGCTGAGATCAAGCCACTATACTCCAGCCTGGGCTACAAGAGCGAGACTCTGTCTCCAAAAAAAAAAAAAAAAAAAAAAAGAGGTTGAGCTTGAGTTCTAAATAATCATTTAGGATTTCAAGATGTAGCACCCAGGTAATTAGAAAAATTGTAGTATACTACAAAGTGATACCCATTAGAAGGGAAAATGATTTAGAAGGTAAAGATTTGACTATGTTATAGATTTAAAAATTTATTTAATATCTAAATGATAACAGTTTTCAAAATTTGTTGGCTATGAGTTTAGATTATTATTCAGTAAACATTGTTATCTAGGAGAATTTATAGACCTTTATGCAGTGAAATTCTGTAGTATTTTCATACAAAAATGAAATGTTTTAATGACTGCATAGTTTATTTTATTGTTTAATAGAGGAGAAATACAAGAATATATCCAGTTATGTTTATAGCATTTTTAATTTTGATTTTTATTTATCTGTACCATTGAGAAGCTCATTTCCTAGTTGTACAGATTTTAAACACCTGGAGAATAAGACGATATATAACCTAATGCTTGATGGGATGATATGAATTACAAATATTATAAGAATTCAAGAGAGGAAGACATAAGTATTGAATTGGTTTCAGAAAACTTCAGTAAAAAGGTTGAGCTTGACCTTAAAGAAGGCAGGGGCTGGGCGCTGTGGCTCACACCTGTAATCCCAGCACTTTGTGGGGCCGAGGCAGGCGGATCACCTGAGATCAGGAGTTTGAGACCAGCCTTGGTTAGCTGAGGCAGGAGGATCACCTGAGCCCAGGGAGGTCGAGGCTGCAGTGACAACGTCCAGCCTGGGTGACAAGAGTGAGACCCTGTCTTAAAAGAAAAGACATCCAGGATATGAAAGGTAAAAAGGCTTGATGTGACAGGGAGGGAATGTTTTTCTAAATTATACAATTTCGGAACTACAAAGGATGGGCTCATTTAATAGAGGAATAAACTAAACGCCAGAGGAGTCATTATCACCTTTTTTTCTTTAGACTTATTCACCTTCCCAGGAATAACCTCAATCAGATACAGATGGGGAAACTGGAAACATGCCTGGATAAGTTTAGAATCTATGTGAATACTGTATAGTATATTAGGGAAGAAAATAAAAGAGGTTGCAGTGGTTGCAGTGAGCCAAGATCCCACCACTGCACAAAAAAAATAAAAGAAAAGAGTTTGGTGATAGGGCTTTTTGGGTAGTACATGTACTGCAAATACTGGAAAGAAGGAAGGCCCAGGTCTGGAGAAACATTCCATGGTGAGAGAAAGGAGAGTATAGGAGGAAACTGCCTTTGCGGATATTCTTCAACACACCTCTCTTTTTCCTGTTCTTTGCTAGTCTGTCTTCTGTCCTTTAACTGCTGCCACTAATCCAATTTGCTAATATAAAAAGCTTTATCCCTTTCTTGCTTGCCTAGCTCATTGCACTTATATACTTCTTTTTCCACCCAAATTACACCAACATTTATGAAATAAGATGTGTTTATGAAATAAAGTTAACTTTTGCTTTCCTGTTTTCTCCCCTCCTTTTTTCAAAGATACTACTGGGACTCATCAAACAAATCTTTCTGGGAAATGTGCACAACTTGGGTTTTCACAAATATGTGGTAAAACTGGCAGTGTGGATTCTGACTTACAGTTCCTAGGGACAGCTAGCAGTCATCAAGATAAAGGTAGAAGTTTCAAGTTTACTTGGAAACAAATGATTTATAAATGTTATTTGAGGATTCCAACACTAACTTATATGATATTTTGTGTAATCATACTCATCACAAAAAGAAAAGGATTTTGTTATATTTTTAATAACATTTTTTATAATTGTTACCCTAAAGTATTAGGTTTCATAATCTTCATATAAATATGACTGATTAAAATTCGAGTTTAGATACTCAGGGTGGAGATGAGTGTTGCATTTGCTTTTATATATATGTAATAGTGGTACATATTTGTGGGGTACCTGTGATATTTTGATATATAATAGGTAATGATCAAATCAGGGTATTTGGGATATGCATCACCTGAAACATTTGTCATTTCTTTGTGTTGGGAACATTAAAAATCTACTCCTTTAGTTATTTTGAAATACATAATAAATTATTGTTAACTATAGTCACTATTATGCTATACTGAGCACTAGATCTTATTCCTTCTCATTTTGTTTTATTCTATTTATTTATTTATTTTATTTTATTTTGTGATAGAGGCTTCCTCCGTTGCCCAGGCTGGAGTGCAGTGGCGGGATCTCAGCTCACTGCAACCTCCACCTCCCGGGTTCAAGCAATTCTTCTGTCTCAGCCTCCTGAGTAGCTGGGAATACAGGTGCACGCCACCACACCTGGCTACTTTTTGTATTTCTAGTAGAAACGGGGTTTCACCATATTTACCAGGCTGGTCTCAAACTCCTGACCTCAGGTCATCCACCTGCCTCAGCCTCCCCAAACACTGCCCCCAGTGTCTAATTTTATGTTTGTACATATTAACCATCTTCTCTTTATTACCCACTTCTCACTGTCCTTGCCAGCCTCTGGAAACCATCATTCTGCTCTCTACCTCCATATTTTTTTGTTTTTTAGCTCCCACATAGGAGTGAGAACATGCAATATTTGTCTTTCTGTGCCTGACTTATTTCAGTTAAGATAATGTCCTCCATTTTTATCTAGGTTGTTGCAAATGACAGGATTTCATTCTTTCCATGGCTCAATAGTACTCCATTGTGTATATGTACCATATTTTCTTTATCCATTTCTTCTGCTGATGGACACTTAGATTGATTCCATATCTTGGCTATTGTGAATAGTGCTGCAATAAACAAGAAAGTGCAAATACCTCTTTGATATACTGATTTCCTTCTTTCAGATGTATGCCCAGCAGTGGGATTGCTGGATCATATGGTAGTTGTATTTTTAGTTTTTTGAGACAGGGTCTCGCTCTGTGGCCCAGGCTGGAGTGCAGTGGCATGCGTGATCATGGTTCACTGTAGGCTTGACCTCCTGGGCTCAAGTGATTCTCCCACCTCAGCTTCCCAAGTTGCTGAGACTACAGGTGTGCACAACTATGTCTGGTTAATTTTTAATTTTTTTGCAGAATTTAGGTTCCACTATGTTGCTCAGGCTAGTCTCCATCTCCTGGGCTCAAGCAGTCCTGCCTCAGCCTCCCAGAGGGCTGGGATTACAGGTGTGAGCCACCATGCTCAGCACATTTTTAGTTTTCTGAGGAACTTCCTTACTATTCTCTATAATGGCTGTACTAATTTACCTTCCTGCCACCAGTGTACAAGCATTCCTTTTTGTCACCATCCTTGCCACCATTTGTTATTTTTTGTCTGTTTGATAAAAGGTATTTAATTGGAGTGACATGATATCTCATTGTGGTTTTGATTTGCACTAGACCTCTACCTTTCACCATATACATAAATCAAATCAAAATTTATTAAAGACTTAAATGTAAGACCTGAAGTTATAAAACTGCTAGAAGAAAACATTAGTGAAATGCTTCGTAACATTGGTCTGGACAAAGGTTTCTTGAGTAAGACCTCAAAAGCACAGGCGACCAAAGCCAAAATGAACAAATGGGATCACAATAAGCTAAAAAGCTTCTGCATGGCAAAGGAAACAATCAACAAAGTGAAGATACAGCTTACAGAACTAGAAAAAATGTTTGCAAACTATTCCACTGATGAGGGATTAATAACCAGAATATATAAGGAACTCAAACAACTCAATAGTAAAAAACCAAAATGGGCAAAAGATCTGAATAGACATTTCTCAAAAGAAGACATAGAAATGTCTAACAGGTATATGATAAAATGCTCAACATCACTAATCATCAGAGAGATGAGTATTTTAATACCAAGTCATTGAAAATAACATCCATTAAAGAGTGTTGTGTTAGCAGATGACAATTATTATCCATAACAGTTTTAAATTTTAAGGCTATGTAGAATGTATTACATCTCTTGTTAGGAACCATAACGTACTAAAAGCGATCCTTTCACGTAAGACATAAGATACAGAAGAAAAGGAAGGATTTGAGGCTGGTTGTCAGTCAGGAATTTGGGGGGTTGAAGGTGTTCTTAAATTTCTTGCTAATTAATAGCTTCAGCAATTATTAGATAGAGGTAGGATCAAATTAAATATTTCTTTAGGTATTTTAAATTTTATTGTATGTTCACTAAAATTTTTTTGAGTGATAGGGATATACTTGCCTATTATGAAAAAATAATGATCATTTGAAGTTAGTAGAGAGGATTTAGCGTATATAGCACTAATATTTTAACTACCCTTTTCTGCCCTCACCCCAAAGACCCACATCACCCCTTAAAGTTATTCTTTGTGATATTATCTACACTACAATAAAAGAATCCATCTTTCTTAATAATGTGGGTATTTCCTAAATTCCTGAATATCTTTGGGATTCATAATTGGTATAATCAGAGATAGTCTGATGTGCCACTTAACCTGTTCTAGTTAGGCTATCCCTGAATGATTACGTTGCCTTTGAGGACTATCCACTCTTAGTGTTTAATCATTTCTGCTTAGTGGCTCTGGTTTTCTTTAATCTATTGGAATAGCTGTTAGAGAAACTGGTATAAAGGGATATCATGTTTTTCTAAACCTAATAGAATTTAACTTTAATACTTGGTTATACATTAAAATTCCATCAGGACAACTACCATCTCAACTAATATTCCCCTTGTGATCTCTGAAGGACCTGTGGTACGGATGACAAACAATGTAGATGTTTGCATTCTAATTTACATGTTGTAGTGATCCACACCAAGTGTCGGAAATTTTGGTGTATGTTGCATTGCATTGTTTTTATGTATATGCATAATAAGATAGGATGTTTGATTTCTTCATAAGAAATATTTTTAAATCTCTAGGAATACTTGAGACACTCATAAAAGCACCAGAACCTGTTAATAGAACACTATAATTGAAATGAGGAAACTGAAAGTTTTAATTCTTTATGTAAATCTATGACTAAGTCTCCTATAGTGTCTCTACTCAGATAAGATTTCGGTGTAAGTAGAGGTTTTAACCATGTCAGATGTGAATTAAAAATAAAGGATATATAATATATACAGTTGTTTAAGTCTTCAGAAGAATGTTTGCTTTGTTAATATACATAAGCTAGGTATTTTGTCATGGAAAACCTTTTTAAAAATATTAAAGGAAAATTTAAGGGAACCTCTAAAAGATTACAAATAGACTTTTTATATTAGTTGAAGAATAAAAAGATCAATAACAGGAAAAAAGAAGTAATAAAAAAACAATAAACAGAACGCATAAAATAAGATGGTAGAATTAAAACCAAATATATGAATAGTTCCCACAATATAAATTGCCAGAACTTACAACTTAAATGACAGAGGTGATCAGGTCTTATTTTTTATTTTTTCACTGAAATGATCTTTTTGACAGTATTCCTAAAATACATCAAAATAGATTGAGAGAAATTAAAGCATGGAAAAGATACACTAGGCAGATGTTCAGAGAAAAGCATATAGAAACATGTTGATGATAGGGAAAATATGCACAACAAAATTAAAAACATTTTTAGTTCTAAAGAGAGTCATTGTAATGAGAAAAGAATAATTCACTGAAAAGATGAGACTTTTTTTGACAAATAAGTATAGATATATGCATTTATATATGTATGCAATTTGGTAAAATTACAAGGAGAAAATTAATTTTAAATGTTAGTAGAAAATTTTAATGGGATAAAGAAGTTTTGAGTTAGAAGACACAGAATATTTGAATAACGCAAATTAAATTAGTTCCTTACCTCATACTATACAAAAATATAAATGCCAATTGGGATGAAAACCTGAATGGGAAAAGCAAAAAGCAAAAAAACTTTAAACTTTTAGAACTTTGTATACATAAATAACATATTACCTTTTGTTTTATTACAGTGTGTGCTAGCCTCAATTTTGGCAGTAAGACACAGCAAACATTTGGTAGTCAAACAGACTGTATGTCCTCAAACAGGCAAAATCTAAGTCCAGGAGCCTGCATCCTTCCATCCTATCCTCTCTCGTCACCTCGAACTAGTCCAAAGCACACATCTCCTCTTAGTATATCTCCAAAGAAGTCTCAAGATAATTCGGTTAATTTCTCAAATTCCTGGCCTCTTAAAAGCTTTGAAGGACTATCAAAGCCAAGTCCACAGAAGAAGCTTGTCAGCCAAAAATCGTCTGATCCTACAGGTAGAAATGATGGTAAAACTCAATATTTTGTTCAAATTTATTTATATTTGAATTAGTACTTTGAAGTTAATGCATAGGGTTGTTAGATCTTTAAAAGCTAGTAAATTACATTTTATCTGTCTGAATTTAGGAAATATTTATGAAAATAATAGTGTGTTAAATAGATCAAATGTATAACATTCAATTGAAATTCTCATTTCTTACATTACCACTTCAAAATCCTTTTTGAAACCAGGAAAATAATAATGATTTTTTTCTTTTTGTAAATAGAGATGGGGTCTTACTATGTTGACCAGGCTGTTCTTGAACTCCTAACCTCAAGTGATCTTCCCATCCCATCCTCCTAAAGTGCTGGGATTACAGGCTTGAGCCACTGTGCTGGGCCAGAAAATAATAATGTTTTATAATAAACATGAACAGCATATGTTGTTTAAGAGCCTACTGACAAATATTAGCTTTACAAATATAAAATGTCATTCATATGCTCATTGCAATTAATGCCTAGTATTCATTTATTCAACATTTATTGAGTGTTTACTATATGTTAAAGTTAATTTGAAACATTTTTTATTATTTGTTACAAACTAAAGTGTTCTTTTCTTAATAATAACCCACTCCAAAATCATGAAATTAGCACATGTAAGTTCATTTGGGACAAATTCAGTCTTAAAGAATCGGCTGAGCGTAATGGGTCACACCTGTAATATCAGCACTTTGGGAAGCCAAAGTGGTCAGATCATTTCAGGTCAGGAGTTCGAGACTGGCCTGGCCAGCATGGTCAAACACCGTCTCTACCAAAAATACAAAAATTAGCCTGGCTGGTGGCACATGCCTGTAATCCTAGCTACTTGGGAGGCTGAGGCAGGAGAATCACTTGAACCTGGGAGGTAAAGGTTGCAGTGAGCCAAGATGGCACCACTGCACTCCAGCCTGGGCTACAAGAGCAAGACTCCACCTCAAAAAATAAATAAATAAAAATTAAAAGTATAATGAAGAAATCCCCTGCATCCCTCATGATCTTCTTTCCCCAGCTATTGATGTAAGATGTTTCACCTTCAGACTATCCTACAAGTCCGGTATTCAATTTATAGCATATTCAGTCAATTTTATTATTTTCCTTAGCACTGTACTTTGATTCTCTTCTATTAATTTTTTTCTATATTTGTTTATTGTGCAAAATCAAATATTACATTGAAAGCCAAGGCTTTATTCAGCTTGTTCTCCCCAGTGGCCAGCTATAATGTGCTTTTTTTTATTTTAAAACATTGTATTTTAAATACTTGTGATTATAACTCCCTCTTCTCCTCTAAAATTAAAAAAAAAGAAAAAGTAAAATATCTATTTTTTATGCAGGAGAAAATTCTCAAGAAAAACCTTCAGTTCAGCTTACACCTGCTTTGGTGAGATCACCATCTTCCCGACGAGGCCTAAATGGAACAAAGCCTGTTCCTCCTATACCAAGGGGAATAAGCCTGTTGCCTGATAAAGCTGATTTAAGCACAGTGGGACACAAAAAGAAAGAGCCTGATGATATTTGGAAGTTTGAAAAAGATAGTCTTCCAATTGATCTTTCTGAATTAAATTTCAAGGATAAAGATTTTGATCAAGAAGAGGTAATGACTTAAAAATATTTGCAGTTTTCTCTAATATTATAGTTGCTATTTAAGGAAAAATCAAGTTCTTTTTATACTATAACATCTTATTTCTAAAAATATGTTCATTATAGAAAATGTGGAAAATACCATGAATTATGAGGAAGGGAATTTATCACAGCAGTTCCCACTACCCAGAATAGCTTACTGTTAACACTCTACTGTATTTTCTTCAAGGATTTTTTTCTATGCATACATTATTCCTTTTTAAATTAAAAGTATGAATAATAATATAGCAAATATACTCATGTACTGACCCCTTCCAGTGAGCAATTTGTCATATTTGTTTCCTATATTTAAATAAATGAAACATAGCATAGTTCTCTTCCCAGTTCAACATCTCTTCCTTCTTCACCAGGGGCAACCACTATTACCATTTATTTATGTTTTATGTATTTTTGTACTTTTTATGTTAATATATTATTTTGTCTATTACTTTACTTATGGTATTTATACCATTGATTATGGCTTATGATCAGTCTTTTGCTTTTGCAAACAATGAACTGCAGCGAATATATTGGAACTTGTCCTTTGTTCATATGTGCACACTTACTTATTTTTATGAAATTGAGATCATATTGTATACTCATCTTTGAATCCTAGATCACTTTGTGCTATGAAAATATGTTACCAATATAACTGTATATAATAATTATGTCAGAGAAGGAATGTGGTTGCTGTATTACTTTTTTCAGACTACTGTTTCCATAGATAACTCCTTTTTATCATTTCAGTTTGCTTCATGTCAGGTTAAAAAAAAGTTTTATATTAAATATATAAATGAAAATACTCAATTATGATATTTTACAGTCTTGTTTTAGTCTGTTTTTAAGGTATAAGCATCAATCATGTGATGATAATTTGCTCAATAAAATAGAGTTAGTATTACTATATATTCATTTATGAAGTATGTCTTTACTGTTAAACACATATAAAACTAACCTATAAAGTACCAAAGTTGGTTGTTAATAATTTAAAGTAATCACCCCAACTTCTAACTGCTTGTGAAATCTTTCCTTTTTCTTTTTTAACTCATTTGTATTTTAGTAGTGCTAGGAAGGGAATTCATTTGAAGGGAAGAAACATATAGAAAAGACGTTTTCCTACATAACATAAATTTCACCTGATCCTACATGATTTTGATTTGTTTTTATATTAACTTAAAAATAGTTCTTTTTTTTTAGTGGGTAATTGAAAGGTGAGTTTCTTTTACATAATTAGTAGTAAATACAGGAGGATACGATTGCTTTTAGATATTCAGTCTTTCAAGCTTTTAATAGAGAAGTGGCCTTAGTATTGAATCAACTAGTATAGTTGTTGAAAATTACGTATCCTCCCTTATAGTTGCTAATATGACACTTCTTATTTGATATTTTGAATGGGTCACTGTTTAAATTCTTTGGTGGAGTTGATTTTTAACAAAGGCATAAGTTTTTATAGTGCTTAATGTGCTTAATAATGTATCAAACACTTTCATTTTCATTACTTCATTTAATCTTTACAGTAACTCCCTAAGTTAATAAACAAGGAAACATCTATTATGGTTTTTGTTTGTGTGTGTGTTTGTTTTTACAGAAGGGGGCTCAGTGATGTTACATGTCTTGCTCAAAGTCAGAAAGTAAGTGGTAGGACTAGGATTCAAGCCCTGTTCACCTAACTTTATGTTCACTATGTTTTTCACTGTACTACATTGGTATAAATCCTTTAAAGGGTTTTTTGGTTGAATTTGCCTTCCAACTATAAAGATTTAAGAAATTTATGGATGTTGCATTAATTGAAAAGATAACTTTCATTCAATGATTAATCTTATGAATCAGATGTAAACAAAACAGTTTATGTATGTTTCTGTGTTCCTTACTTTGCTCAAAGTTCTGTTGCCAGCCTTAATATATCAGTTTGTCATAACAATTTCTACTCTGCATTTGCTTTTTTTTTTTTTTTTTTTGAGACACAGTCTCGCTCTATTGCCCAGGCTGGACTGCAGTGGCACAATCTTGGCTCATTGCAATTTCTGCCTCTCGGATTCAAGTGATTCTTGTGCCTCAGCCTCATGAATAGCCGGGACTACAGGTGTCTACCACCACGCCCAGCTGCATTTCTTTTCTTTTTCTTTCTTTTTTTTTTTTTTTTTTTTGAGATGGAATCTTGCTCTGTCACAAGGCTGGAGTGCAGTGGTGCGATCTCAGCTCACTGTAATCTCTGCCTCTCAGTTTCAAACAATTCTCCTGCCTCAGCCTCCCGAGTAGCTGGGATTACAGGCACATACCACCACACACAGCTAATTTTTGTATTTTTAGTAGAGACCAGGTTTTATCATGTTGTCCAGGATGCTCTCAATCTCCTGACCTCGTGATCTGCCTTCCTCAGCCTCCCAAAGTGCTGGGATTAGAGGCGTGAGCCACCACTCCCGGCCACCCAGCTGCATTTCTAAAAATACTTGGCTTCAGAAGTTACCTACAGTAATCTGTAATTTTTTAAACACTTTCGAGCTTGATGTAAACGTCAAATTTTAGAAAACTGATTTTCGTTAACCACCTACCAGAGCTAGCTTCTAAGCCACATCAGCACACCAGGTGTACCTCTGTAACATCAACTCTGATATCTACCATTTGATTTAATGATTCATTTATTAAATAATTGAATTAATGCAATATATTTCGTCCTTGTGCCCAGTGCTAAAGATACCCATGATGAATAATCACTGAGATTCTTCCTCTCAAGGAGCTTCTAACCTAGTAGGTTGTTTTAAATACCCAAGTGATAAATCTGTATATTTGTACTATATACATATATGTTAGCATTCATCTTGTTTTAGTACAGGATTGGGAAGTGGTTAGCTAGGTGTAGCTAACAAAGTTTAAAATTTAAGGATAACTTTTACCAATATAAGGAATTTATGTTATAAAGTTTATTGTTTTCATTTTTTCTTAGATGCATAGCTCTCTTAGGTCCCTTCGTAATAGTGCAGCTAAGAAAAGAGCAAAACTGAGTGGCAGTACTTCAGATCTTGAAAGCCCTGATTCTGCAATGAAGCTCGACTTGACAATGGACTCCCCATCTGGGTCTTCCTCTCCAAACATCAGTTCTTACAGTGAAAGTGGAGTTTACAGCCAAGAATCACTGACTTCTTCTCTGTCTACAACTCCCCAGGGGAAGAGAATAATGTATTTTATTTTTTGGCATGATAAATGAATGCTCCTCTGTAATTAGTGATTTAGAGCCCTAATATCATATTTGTAAAAACTTAAAACCATTTCTGTTTTAGTTTTTAAAATGTTAAAATGTATTTAAAAGACATTGGAAACATTTACAGATATTACCTTGCTTGGCTTTGGTTTCTGGTATGAGTGGAAAGGGAACACAACCCCAACTATAAACACAGCATCTAAATTAGTACTAACCCTGTTCCTAAAGCCCTAATTGTTCTAAGATTTATCCTAATGTTTTTTGTCCTTTAGCTGTTTTCTGGATCATTGACTCTTTTGCTAGTTAAACTATAGTTGATATTACTGGTTTTATTTTAAGCTCAGCACCAATTTCCTCTAATTTATGGATAAGTTTCACACAGCTGTTATTTTCTTAGATTTTATTTCTATTATCTTGTAGAAGCTCAGGACTTCATGCCATAGTTCTCATATCCTTCTTAGGAGTCTCCCTACAGCAGTAGTGCTGCACTTAAAGTCCTGGCCACCCCCCACCAACAGAAAATTATTTTTCAGCATAGCAGTTGGACTAACTTTTTCAGATTACTTCTATAACATCTAAGTCTTAAACCTTAACCTCACTTAACTGATAAGTCATCTCAAACTGCTTTCTGGGCATCTCTGTGACCATACTGTAGGATTTTGGGGAATCCCTTCCTCTTTTATTGTGAACAAAAACCTAGTAATAGAATTAATAGGACATAGAGTAGATGTATATATTTAACTTTTTAAGTAACTGCTAAACAGTTTTCCAAAATGATTGTGTAACTTTACACTTCTACCAGTAATGTGTGAGAGTTATACTTGTTTCACATTTTTGCTAACATTTGGTGTTGTCAGTCTTAAATTTTTTTTCTTTGATTTCATCCTGAACCAGAAATACACATTTAAAATTAAAATTAATTTCACTAGGCCGGGCGCGGTGGCTCACGCCTGTAATCCCAGCACTTTGGGAGGCCGAGGCGGGTGGATCACGAGGTCGAGATCGAGACCATCCTGGCCAACATGGTGAAACCCCGTCTCTACTAAAAATACAAAAAATAGCCAGGTGTAGTGGCACGTGCCTGTGGTCCCAGCTACTCGGGAGGCTGAGGCGGAAGAATCGCTTGAACCCAAGGGGCGGAGGTTGCAATGAGCCGAGATTGCGCCACTGTACTCCAGCCTGGCGACAGAGCAAGACTCTGTCTCAAAAAAAAAAATAAATTAATTTCACTATAGTGAATTGGAACTTCTAAGAAGTGTAGGTAAATAGAGTGCATAATCAAAGGAGAGGTGGTGTTCTAAATAGAAAATAATGTTTTATTCTAGTAGTTCTTAGAATTAAGCTGAATTTTTGTGTCCCATTCTTAGAAGTTTGTCTCAACCCATTATTTTTTTTTAATACATTTTTAACTTAAATAGCAGCTTGTTTTGTACTTGGAAATTTTATCTTCCAACAGTTCCTTTGTTGTAATTACTTAGGTAGAATAATATGCATATTGACAAAATGAATTTGGTATGACAACATGGTCTAGTGTTTACATTAAGTTATAAGACACAAAATATGTTTTTAGCTTTTAGAACTGAAGTCCTTTCATGATCTTCTATGAAGATGAAAATTTTATGTTATATAATCCTGCAGTTACAAGGTTATGTAAATAATTTGAAACATACTTAGGAAGAAAAGTTCATTTTATATGATTTAGAATACATAATGTCCTGTGTTTTCTCACTGAGTTATTCTCTTCAGATACTGAATTCTGTGAGAAAGTAGTTCAGCACACCCTCATTTATGGACTGAATTGCCTTTAATGAATCTAAGATTTCCACATTTAAGATTGGTGGCTTTGGAACAATTATTCTTAACCAGCTTGCCTTCTACCTTAAGATTCATGGCCAAAGAAAGCCACTACTGCTTGATTCAAAGATTTATCCTTAGGTGGGTTAGGGAAAAAAAATTGTTGAAAACAACCCTTCTAGAGACTGAAATTTCTTCTTTCATCCAAATCAACTACACTTAGTATAAATATAAATTTATAGTAATTTATTCTAGAGAAATTGCTCTTTCAAAATATTTAACAATGATTTCTCACTAGGTCCACTGACAAATATATTCCTATCCAGTTACTAAGAATTGTACTTCTTTGTAAAATGTCTTCTTTTTAATACTCATTACTAACTTACTGATATTGCAACACTTACTGATTTAAAACAGTTCCCTTAAACTCAGATTTAACATTCTTCAGTTGACTTTCTTAATGAAACAAGGCCTAGCAAAGAATAGTCTAAGAAGAAAGTGGCATTTGCCAAACTCACTTGTTGCTGATCTCTTATTTATAATTTAGCCAACCTCTATTTTTGTGTTATCATATATGAGGTTAAATTGTATGTTAAATAATTAGGAATGATTTGATTTGTTTATTTTTATTTTTATTTTTTTGAGACAGTATCTCACTCTGTCACCCAGGCTGGAGTGCAGTGGTGCAATCTCAGCTCACTGCAACTTTTGCCTTCTGGGCTCAGGTGATCCTCCCACCTCAGTCTCTGTAGTAGCTGGGACTACAGGTGAGCACCACCATGCCCAGTTAACTTTTGAGTGTTTTGTAGAGACAGAGTTTTGCCATGATGGCAGGCTGGTCTTGAACTCCTGGGCTCAAGTGATCCTCCTGTCTTGGCCTCCCAAAATGCTAGGATTTCAGGCATGAGCCACCACACTTGGCCTTGATTTGGTTTTAGAATGGATTTTTGGATCAGTTGTTTTGTTTTGTTTTGTTTTCCGCTTAGGGATTGTACAGCATAAGTCAGAGAGTCATTTTCTATGGGAATCCTATTATGAGCAATTAAGAACTGGCCATATGGTAAAAAGGTTGGAAATCTAAAAGGTGAATTAAGAATAGCAAAAAAAAAAGAAAAATACTATTAGCCATATTTTTTCGAGTGTCATACCTATTGCTCCCTTATTATCTAAAAGTTCAGTGAGTTAATAAGAATAGAGAGTATGTCATGTTAGTATTGAACAGCACTAAATCTTAATGTTTATTGAAATTACTTTGTTTCATTGTAGGTCAGACATATTTCCAACATTTGCGTCAAAACCTTGTCCAACAAGACTTTCTTCTGCAAAGAAAAAAACCTCTCATATTGCTGAACAAAGCCCCAGCACAGGTATTCTATGACTATTTATGAAAATAATTTATTAAAAGTTTGATTTTCAAATGATATAAAAAAATGATAGCAAGTGTATTTCAGATTTCAAGTTGTTGTGGATACCAGTTAGGGCTAGGATCAGTTTTTTACTCCTTAAAAGGTCCATTTGACAAGAATAAACATTTTATTGTTTTAGGAAGAAAAAATATTTATTTACCTGAATCATCGATCTCTTTTAAAGCTCATTGGCATACCTATTCTTGTCTCCTATACCCAGATATTTTTCTGAAGTTGATGTGTAGTGTTATTTAGTTGGTGTTGGCTGTCAGAGTTTAGAAAACCTCTCAGATGACTCTAATGTGCAGCATAGTTTGGGAACCACTTGGGCATCCTGAAAGACAATTTTCTTTAAAAATAATATTTAACTATTAATAGTAGTTAAATTCATGTGTATCTTGTGTTAAGAATTTTTGTGAACTAACCTGTAAGTCTCTGGTTTTATAACATCACTTCTCAGATAATAGATTTAGTATTTAGTAGTCAATTAATAAAAGATTTGCATTATGATCTATTTAGTGTGAGAACTGCATGTGATTCTTCATTATGATTAGTAAAACTACGTCGAATTGTGAATAAATTGTAACAAATTGGGATATGATGTTCAGTTTCACATGATCTAATGTAAAAGTCCTAACAGCTATAAGGCTGCTTTACATTATAATTACCTTCCTAAAAAACTGTATATGTATTTGATTATTTGCTAAGATTTTCAATTTATTGCTCTTAAATGTGTCTTAATCTCAACCCCTTTTTAATCCCCACTACCATGGCTTGAGTTCACATTTTTCCTCATTTATTACCTACTTAGCCTCCTAAGTTTTCTCCCAGCTTCAATCTCACTCACTTTGAAACTGTTCCTCACAGTGCAAATCTGACTATATTGGCTAGCCCTGAATTCATTCAGGACATCCTTTCATGATGTGGTCCCTGCCTACCTCTCCAGCCTTATTTTTCACTACCTTCTTTGTATCTTGTATATTACCTGTTTGTATCCAGTTAAATCAGACCACCATCAGTACCATTTCCTATCTCTTTGCAATTGCACATACAATTTTATCTGGATGAAATCTGGTATCCACACCACACCCTATTTACCTGTAAAAACAGCTCAGTTGCTTTCTCTAGGAAGCCTTCCCTAATTCACAAACAAGATTATTACCTCTTTTGTTAGACCATTACATCTTGTACTAACACTTTTATAATGATACTACTTTACTTTTCTTCAACTCTCAGATTCTTGATCCCCCAAAGATTATTTCCCTCTGATTACCTACCAAGTGCTTGTCATAATCATGAATCTGTGACTTAACCAGGTGTGCTTAGTATACTGGCTTGCATATAATTAGTGTTAACAAGGCATACAAAGATAGTATATATGTGCTTTGGAGTCCAAAACGTGAGCTAGCACCCCAGTCTGATGTTTAATAATAGTATTCATTTGCTTTGGAACTTAGTTCCCTCATCTGACAACATAAACCTTGAGAAGGGTAGTGCAAATCTAAGTTAATGACGTATATGAAGCAGCTAGTGTATATAGTAGTCACTCAGTATGTACGTTGTCCCCGAAAGGGAGAGAGTGACCCAAAGAAATACATAAACTTATTCTTAATCCTTTTTAAGGCTAATCATCCTAATAAATCTATAATTTTTCAAGTATTTATATAAAATTGAAGAGATATCTGATTGCCAGGTTGTATCTACTTTGTAAAAATGGAACACACTTTTGGAAGAATATCTTTGGAAATGGAAAATAATTGATTTTGAAAACCTGGATTTGAGTTCCCTTGTGATCCTAGTTGTGTGACCTTGGGAGTCATTTAAGTTTTAGCAGAGTGATTGATCTTATAATAGTATAATACATACTTACATCTACAATATTTAGTGTTTTCCAAAGTTGCCTAATCTTAGGAATCACCCTTGAGTGCATATAACACCTATTGATTCTGGGGCCTTATCTCATGCCACATGTCTTCATCTTTCTGGTTAGAAATCTGTATTTTTAACAAGTATATTAGGTGTTTCTGGGATCAAGTTTTAGAAATACTACTCTTATTGAAATCACTATATTTAACCTTTTCTCAAAATAAGTTACTAATGTTTTTGGATTTTATGTATTTGGGTTTGCTTTATTTTCAGTAAACAAGTGATTCCTACAAATTTATTGTGATTTAATTGCTAAAACATAAAAAATCATAATGCTCAGAATAAAGACTATTGTATGATAAACACAAAAATAACAATTATGTAAAAATTCCACCTATATTCTACCACTCCCTATTAAAGCAAATTGTGCTAAATTTTCTGAATGATGTTATAATAATCTTTTCTCCTATAGTATTAGATTAGTGTTGCCTATTAATAGAAAACATTTCCACCCAAAGCCAGTATGTTTGAATCTTACTTTATGAAGTAACTATCAAGACTAAGCATTTATAAAGATATCTGTGTTACTTCCACAAATTCTCTATGATTATTATCAGATATTCTTGAATATCTTCTCTACGAACTTACTTAGTGCCCTTTATTCTACAGTCCTTTCTAGCCAGTTGCCACAAGCTACCTCCTCTCCCACCATCCTGTTTTTCTTCAAATACAAAATTATTTTTTTAAAGTATATTTCAATTTCACTGGGCACAGTGGCTCACACCTGTAGTCACAGCACTTTGGGAGGCTGAGGCAGGTGGATTACTTGAGCCCAAGAGTTTCTACCAGCCTGGGCAACATAGCAAAACCCCATCTCTATCAAAAAAATTAAAAAAAAATAGCCAAGTATAGTGGCATGCACCTGTAGTCCCAGCTATTTGAGAGCCTGAGGCGGGAGAATTGCTTGAGCCCAGGAGGTTGAGCCTGCAGTGAGCCAAGATAGAGCCATTGCACTCCAGCCTGGGTGACAAAGCAAGACCCAGTGTAAAAGAAAAAAAAAAAAAAAATATATATATATATATACACACACACACACACACACACACACACACACACATATTCATTCACACACACACACACACACATATATATACACGCATATATACACATCATTATTGCTTGATTTATTTATAAGCTATATATAAAAATGAACCATGACTCAAATATATATTGCCTAGAATTTTGCATTTAGTGTAAGTTTTACAGTTGTAATAGCTGCAGAGTATTCATAAAGAGTGATGAGTTTAAACATTCAAATGTAAATTAAAATTTTTATTATTCATTAGAAGGAGGCCTACATTAGGGTTTTACTTTTGTTTTGTTTTGTTTTTAGTTATGGATCTAATAACATTTGGGTACTTAAAATGTGTTAGGTACTGCACTGAGGACTTTACATGTATTTTCTTCATTTAATCCTGACAACAGTTGTAGAAGAGGTACTGTTCTCTCTATTTTACAAATAAGGTTAAGTGACTTATCCAAGTCTTCTCAGCAGTTTGAATGGCAGTGCTATAGTTTAAAGCCAGGAAGCATGATTCCAGATACTGAACTCTTTATCCCTATGTAGTTTACTGCCTCACTAGTGAAGCCAGTATATGAGGATAAATTTCATGGTGAGTTAATTTTTAAGATTGAAGATCTCTAAATCAAAATCTTCTGTAAGCATACCAATAAAGAAAAATTACTGAGTTTTCCCAGTTTTCAGGTTTTTCATTTTTCATGGGAATAGGAGAAAAGAGAGAAATGGGGAAATAGGTATCTCTTAGGCCACAGTTTTTAAATTCTGGATTAAAAAAAGTTTTTTTAGTGTAAAGTTAAAGGTATCACTTAAAAAGTACTTGTCAGACTGGGCACAGCGGCTCACATGTGTAATCCCAGCACTTTGGTAGGCTGAGGTGGGCGGATCCTTGAGCTCAGTAGTTCGAGACCAGCCTGAGCAACATGGTGAGATCCTGTCTCTACAAAAATTACAAAAGTAAGCTGGAGGTGGTGGTGTGCACCTTTGGTCCCAGCTACTAGGGAGGAAGAGGTGAGAGGATTGCTTGAGTCTGGGAGACAGAGGTTGCAGTGATCTGGGATCATGCCACTGCATTCCAGACTGGGGAGACTCTGTCTTAAAAAAGAAAAAAACTTGTCATATTTTTAAAACACATACAGTATATTTAATTATCTCTTTTAAACATTGCATTAGATACATACCTTTTTTCTTTTTTCCAAGAGATAGGGTTTCACTCTGTCACCCTGGTAGAGTGCAGTGGTACAGTCAGAGCTCACTGTAGCCCTGACTTCTGGGCTCAGGCAATCCTCCTGCCTCAGTTTCCTGAGTAACTGGAACCACAGGCATGTGCCATCACAACCAGTGAATTTTTTTTTTTTTTTTTTTGAGATGGAGTCTCCCATCTTCACCCAGGCTGGAGTGCAGTGGTGCAATCTCGGCTCACTGCAACCTCCACCTCTCAGGTTCAAGCAATTGTTTTCCTCAGCCTCCCAAGTAGCTGGGATTACAGGTGCCTGCCACCACATCCAGCTAATTTTTTTGTATTTTAGTAGAGATGGGGTTTCACCATCTTGGCCAGGCTGGTCTTGAACTCCTGACCTTGGGATCTACCCACCTCAGCCTCCTGAAGTGCTGGGATTACAGGTGTGAGCCACCCCGCCTGGCCCCCAGTGAATTTTTTAATTTTAATTTTTGATGGAGACAGGGGCTTGCTATGTTGCCCAGGCTGGTCTTGAAATCCTGGGCTCAAGCAATTCTCCTGCTTTAGCCTCCTGAAGTGCTGGGATTACAGGTGTGATCTACCACACCTGGCCTCATTGTAATTTTAAAGCCTATTTTATGAAATGTTGTAGTATAGCGTATAATAAATGTTCTTAGCAGTTACTAAAAGGAAAAGTATTATATATAATATAATATATATATAATATATATATTATATATAATTTAAAATAGTACAAAACTTCAAAAAGTACTATAATAGAGTTTCTAATACTATGTTACTGACCTTTTTAAAAGGTTAGAGGTTGAGATAGGTTTCAAGGGGAGATATGTACTTTATATATAATATTACTTGACTCATTCAAATATTTTATAGGGATTACAACATCCAATGTAAGGTCAACACATGAACTATAGGTTTGGATGTGGTGATTTTGAAGATGATAGTTCACATGATATTTCATCTAGCGCTTTAGAAATACAAAATAAAGAATACCCAAGACATTGTAAGCATACAAAAGATTCGTAAATTTCATGACAAGTTAATTTTTAAGATTGAATGTCTAAATCAGAATTCTTCTGAAGTATACCAATAAAGAAAAATTAATGAGAATTCTCCCGTTTTGAGGTTTTTCATTTTACTCTGCTGCTGATGTGTTGTTGCTCAAATAATTTTGCCAAACAGGATAACTCAAGGCTTCGTATGTGATTTATGGGCTTCCCCAGGATCCAGTGCAAGGAAGCAGCTGCTCATGTGGTTAACACTAGGGAATTTCTGCTGACTTTTGCCCCCAGGACGTGCACCAGATACATGCACATAAAACACACACACACACCAGATACATGCACATAAATACACACACACACACACACACACACACACACACACACACACATACACACACACACACATTTTTAGAAGATATTTTGCCATTAATATGGGATGGAAGATGTCATGTGGATTGATGACTCCCAGATGTCCAGTTAGGTTGTAACCGTGGAGTAAAGTTGGGGCAACAGGAATGTAATTTTCCTCTGGTAAAACATGGGAAAGCTTTGCTGTTATCATTAACCACTGTTAAGAATTACTTTTTTTTTTTAACTTAGTAGCAAGTAGTACCTCTGTGACTGCTCTGTCTATTGCTTAAGAGATCCTATTACAGCTGCAATTTTAAAATTTCCCTTACAATTAAAAAAAAGTAGTTTTGAAGGATATAAATATTTAAATAAATACAAGGTTGGTGCCAAAGTATTTGCAACTTTTGCCATTTTTAATTGCAAACTACATTTGTACCAACCTAATAATTAGAAGGTGCACCTATAATCTAAAATATGTAAGTAAATAAAAAGCCCTTATTTTTACGTGCTTAGCAGCTGTGATCATGATAATGTCAACTTCTGTACTATGTGTTTTTTTGTTTTGAGACAGTCTCGCTCTGTTGCTCAGGCTAGAGTGCAGTGGCGTGATCTCAGCTTGCTGCAACCTCCACCTCTTGGGTTCAAGTAGTTCTTGTATCTCAGCCACCCTAGTAACTGCGATTATAGGTGCATGCCACCACGCCTGGCTAATAGCTTGTATTTTTTAGCAGAGACAGGGTCTCGCCATTTTGGCCAGACTGATCTTGACTCCTGGCCTCAAGTGATCTACCTGCCTTGGCCTCCCAAAGTGCTGAGACTACAGGTGTGAGCCACTGCACCCAGCCTGCTACTTCTGATTATCTTAAATTATGTATGAGCAGGCAATCAGGCATTTTAGGGCATGAATATTTTTTGTGGATGTAACTTAAATTGAGTAAGACGGAATTTGATTAGAAACTTTTTTTTTTTAATTTCTTAAAATTTAGTCTGTGATATAATTTAATGTCTGTTCTATTTGGCAGCAATAAGTTGTTCATTGTTTTGCAAAAATAAGATTTTTTCATATTTATTTATATGTTTTACTTATGTAAAGAAAATCAAGGACAAAAAAATGCTTTTCGTCTTAAAAGTAACTCATACCCTAATATAATTTTTTTATTTCTTTTTTAAAATTGCTTTGAAATAACTGTTGAATATGTTCATTCACTGCTAGTAGCTTCCTTTTCTAGACAGCAGAATCATAAACATATTTACATCTTTTAGCCAGCAGTTAATTCTACTTCATAAAATTAACTTTCTTCCTAGGCCTAATTCTCTTTCTTTCTTGTCCATTTTTGTTAGTAGCATTACCATTTTCCCAGCTATGAAGGCTTAACACTTTAGAGTCATTTTTGTCTATTTCTCTTTTACCTTCCACATTTAGGAAGTGGCTCATCCTATCATTTACTCTTAGTCTAACTTAATGTATCTGCTGCCACAGTTATAATTTGGGCCCCATTACCACTTCCCCAGATAATTACAAAAGCTTTCTGATATGGCTGCCCTCTTATTTTCATTCCTCTTAAATCCAGGCTGCATAATCTTCCAGAATTGTCTTTCTAAAATACAATCATCATCTTTTCCATCCTCAAAACCTTGATTGACACATAAAACTAACCCCTGGAAAAAAACAAAAACCTTGAGTGGTTCTCTGTTTTCTACAGAACAAAGTTCTACTCCATAGCATAACTTTTTTAATTTTTTAGACAGAGTCTCACTCTTGTCGCCCAGGCTGTAGTGCAGTGGTGGTGCGATCTCGGCTCACTGCAGTCTCTGCCTCCTGGATTCAAGCGATTCTTCTGCCTCAGCCTCATGAGTGGTTGAGATTACAAGCGTGTGCCACATATTTTTAGTAGAGACGGGGTTTCACCATGTTGGTCAGGCTGGTCTCAAACTCCTGACCTCAGGTGATCTGTCTGCTTGACCTCCCAAAGTGCTGGGATTACAGACGTGAGCCACCATGCATGGCCCTGTAGCATAACTTTTAAGATCCTTAATAATCTTGCATCAGCTTAATTTCTTTTTATTTCTCTCTTCGTCCCCCGTGCTCTCACACTTTTAATACTAGTTTTCTTAGTTTGTAGGTGCAGAACCTAGGGGCCCTTTCCTAGTTGTAATGGTCTAGATCATGTCTGCTGTGTCAATTAATGACTTGAGAAAGTGGAGAGTGCTTGAAGTATTAGTACATTAGAGCCCATGATCTACTATTTAGTCTTTCTGTATTTGAATTAGATGGAAGTAGTATAACAAAGAAGAATTATATAATGATATTTGTGCGTGAAGAAGCCTTTAAACATGTTTTTCTACATATTTTAGAACTGAGACTTAGTGAACAGTATTTCTTTAAGAAAAAAATATAGTATAAAAAGTAAAACTACATTAAAAATTATTAATGACAGCTTCTTATGAATGAAGTTAAACTACTTGGAAATGACATGTCCTTTATATTTTTTCTGATGAGATTTATCTAATCAATCATTCATTCATCTCTTGATAGTTTATAGATTTTATGTTTGTGTGGACTGTTGAGCAAATTGTTCCATTTACTGAGATTGGTTTCCCTTTGTCACAGAACACATTTTTGGGCCACCCGGTGTTTCTGTTAGTCAATGTGTGCTATAAAAGTGTGTACTGATTTTGATTATTCCATACTATAAGAAGAAATATGAAAAATGGTCACTTACATGGATTTCTTTTTTTAATCTCTGCCATTTTCACATAAAGCCAGGTTACTATTAGCACTAGCAGTTAACAAAAGAATCTATCTGCTGCTTAATTTTTAAAAATCAGTTATATGATTGAATTTTCCACTGTTTCTTGGCTTTTCTTTCATAAAACCTAAAGTAATATATATTTCTCTCTCCTTTTTTTTTTTTTTTTTTGCCTTGATACATTCATTTACCATTTATTTATGGAGTACCTAGTGTGTGCCAAACACTGTTCTAGCCTCTGGGAAAGAATAATCATCAAAACTAGACATACATCCTATCCCCATGGAACTTACAGTCTAGTATGATTATAAAGAATCAGAAACTAAGATAAAAGTTAACCTAGAAAAGTACAGGTTGCTGTGAGATTTGACCTGATTTGTTTTCTGATGTCAGCGGATTTCCTTTTTGATGACCCTTTTGTTGCCTGATTATCATGCTGTGATAATTCACTTGTATGCCTCTCACACCTCACTGTGACATGTGTAAACTCCTTAAAGAAAAGAAGGTTTATTTTCTCTCTAGTGCCTAGTCCATTCTAGTATTCCAATTATAAATATTTATAATGAAATAATGACTTAATTAATGTGTGAATAAATTGTGAATTCTTTGTTCAAAATAAATTTTCAGTTTTAAAAGACCATGTTACAATATCCTAAGATACTACATAATCAAATATTTTTAATTATTTGTTTTGGGTTTTTTTTTTTTTTTTTTAGGATTTACAGGGTCATCATCAAATGCACAACAAATTTCCAGTTTTGACTTCACATCCACAAAGACTTTATCAGAAAACTCAGTAGTAGTTGTTGGAAAAGGTATTTCAAAGTTATTTCTCTTCTTAATTATATGTATTCATCATAGATAAGCAAAGCCTATCAATAAGAAAAAAGAATGTGATTCAAGTGTTGAGTGGAACTTCTTTTTAAAAATGTATTACATTATGTTCATTAAAAGAATTAGAAATGAATACTTACCTTCACATTTCTATCTTCTAATGAAACTATAGTAAATTCATGTCATTAATTTTCAGAGAGATATATTATGTGGCAGTTTAGGTGCCTAAAACTTAGAAAGACAGTTTTAGGATAGCTTAGATAGTTTTAGCATAGTTTAAATTCAAATAGCCCTTATTTATCAGCTTAATAATCAATATAAATTAATAAAATTATCTCCCATACAAAATCTAGACAAGTGAAAATTAAACTCCTGTTATATATTTTAAGGGGGCTAAGGGACCTTTAACAAGTTAATTGCAAGTATCCTTTAAAGCTATTTTCTATTTTAATTGAAAACTAGAATGTGGTGATATACATTGAGGGTATGCATCTGATTTTTGTTCAGTATAATGAAATAGAATAAACATCTTAAAATCTTTCCTAACTTCTTTGCTTGATAGTCTTAAAACCCTCCTCAGATTGGCTACAGCTTACTCTTGTAAACTTATTTTCTGTTATTCATTTGCCCAACCAAGCTCATTTATTTGCTCCACATAAATGCTTTAAAAACTTTCAACTCTACATGTAAACATCCCCCATCTCAGGATTTCCCCCTCTCCTTCTTTACTTTATACAGATCCCTCTCCTGTCTTCAAATCCCAGCTCAAATCCTTGCTCCTTGAAACCATCTTAAACACCCAGCTCTGCCAGGCACAGTGGCTCACTCCTGTAATCCCTGTACTTTGGGAGGCTCACGCGGGCAGATCTTTGAGCTCAGGAGTTCAAGACCAGCCTGGACAACATGGCAAAACCCCATCTCTACCAAAAAAGTCCAAAAAATTAGGCAGACCTGGTACTGTGCATCTGTAGTCCTAGCTACTCAGGAGGCTGAGGTGGGAGAATTGCTTGAGCCTGGGATGTGGAGGTTGCAGTGAGCGGAGATTGTGCCATTGCACTCCAGCCCGGGTGACAGAGTGAGACTGTCTCAAATAAAAATAGCTCACAGCAACCTTTTCTTTATGTGTGCTTACCACTTATAATATGCAGCTCTCACTTATTATGATGAACTGTCTTCTGTCACCTCTTATATTATTGCCCTGTTAGGGTATTTGTTTTTATATTTTATAATTATTTAGCATGTTTTTCTTACTGTGGTGTTTGATTCTTGAAGGCAAGAGCCTTGCCTTAAACTTTGTTATCTAGAGTATCATCACATGATTAGTTAATGACTATTTGGTGTTTGGTTGATTTCAGGCGTATTTGGAAGTTTAAGTTCAGCACCAGCAACCTGCAGCCAATCAGTGATATCTTCTATGGAAAATGGGGATACATTTTCAATTAAACAAAGTATTGAACCACCATCAGGGATTTATGGAAGATCAGTCCAGCAAAGTATTTCATCATATCTTGATGTTGAGAATGACAAAGATGTAAGATTATTTGCTAATTATTAGAATAAATTTAAGCTTACAATACGTCATTGTTTTGTGTTTATCCCATGTGGTGTGGTGAAAGTATTTTGATTAAAATTTGTAAAATCTTGGTACAATTGAAATTTTGAGCCTTGGCAATGTGGCAAAGCCCTGTCACTAGAAAAATACCAAAATTAGTCAGGTGTGGTGGCATGTGCCTGTGGTTCCAGCTACTTGGGAGGCTGAGGTAGGAGGATCACTTGAGCTCAGATGGTCAAGGCTGCAGTGAGCCGTGATCATGCCGCTGTACTCCAGTCTGGGCAACACAGTGAAACTGTCTCAAGGAAAAAAAAGAAAATTTGATCCTTAATCATTTAAATAATAGATTATTTGCCCTTCCCACTTAATAAAGGCATTCTCATTCTAGGGATAAAGTATAATATACTTTATACTCTCTGTATACTTTATATTTTACTGTACTATATATACATATATATGTATGTATATATTCAGTTTTCTAGGATATACTCAAGTGGTGACAGACTAATATCCTCAGACACAAATAAGTTATTTGAGATGAAGATATTTTAAATATCAAACTCCCTGAATATTTTCAGACTTTCAACTTTTTCATGCAGGCTAAAGTTTCTGTTTCAAAATCTACTTATAACAAGATGAGACAAAAGAGAAAAGAAGAGAAAGAACTGTTTCACAGTAAAGATTGTGAAAAGAAGGAACAAAATTCCTGGGAACGAATGAAACATACAGGAACTGAGAAAATGGCATGTGAAAGTAAGTGGAATTTAAGTTTTGTCTTGTTTATTTGTGTGTTTGTTTTTGAGATGGAGTCTCACTCTTGTCGCCCAGGCTGGAGTGCAGTGGTGTGATCTCGGCTCACTGCAACCTCCACTTCCTGGGTTCAAGTGATTCTCCTGCCTCAGCCTCCTGAGTAGCTGGGATTATGGGCACCTGCCACCACACTCGGCTAATTTTTGTACTTTTAGTAGAGATGGGGTTTCACCATGTTGGCTAGGCTGGTCTCAAACTCCTGACCTCAGGTGATCGGCCCGCCTCAGCCTCCCAGATTGCTGGGATTACAGGTGTGGGCCACTGTGCCCTGCTGGTATTTTTTTTCCTACTAATAGTCTAAAACTGGTGAAATGAAGTTTCACTGAGGGTAATACATGACTAAGAATGAAATATCTTGTATAACACTGAAATTTGCAAGACCCATAGCTTCTATTTTAATTATATGTAACTATTATAATAATATGCTTTCTCAGAAAAATGATGTGTTTCTCCATTCTAGACTTAATATTTTTGGAGATGAGTTGGGGCTATCAAAAAATGAAAGTTCTCTTTGAGAAAACATTGCCTTCAGCTCTCCATTGAAAGGGTCCAGTTTAAAATGGTCACCATCTTTATTTTCAGAGTCAGATAAGTCACTTATTTAGATGTAAAGGGTAAAGTCACAAATGCTTGTTAAGCTGAAGAGACCACATGTGGTCCAGTGCATTTGTGCCAGAAAGAGTACTGAAGGAGGAGTCAATAGATAGACCTGGCTTCTTAAGTATCAGTTCTGCCTTTAATTAGCTTTGTGACCTGGAAGCAGTCCTCAGTTTTCTGCACCTGTGAATGTCTTAATTATCTCAAAGGTCCAGATTATCTCAAGGATCTCTTCTATACTCCCTGGAAATATTCCTGTTTTGCTAAGGAGTAGTATCCCATTTTATAGCAAAGATAACTGAGATGGTGAAACTGGTTTATATTATATCATGATCCAAAAAAGTCACTGCATTTGTCATTTATTTAGTCTGTCCTTGAATACCTGGTATGTTTTGTGCTTGGCCAAGAGTAGTCTCTAGGTTTCCTGGTGTTGTTTTTTAAAATACTGAATACATGTTAGGTATAGTAGCAACTAGGAAAAATTGGAAGTTGAAATGAAAAATCATGTGAACTATAATAAACATTAAGTATTGCTTAATTATTGTTTTGTTAAATATTATTATTAAGAAAAGTGCATGAAATATAAACACTCAAGTTTATGTTGTATCTGAAGTCTAGATAGCAACAAAATAAAAAGTTTAGAAAAAAATACTCTAAATATAATAGACAGTATACTTCTCTTGAAGATAAAAAAGATTTAACCTGAATTAATGTCTGAGGATTTTCCTAGCTTTTATTTCCATTATAATGCAAAAAGTGTAGAAAACTGTATTTTCTTTTTTTTTTTTTTCGAGACGGAGTTTTGCTCTTGTTCCCAGGCTGGAGTGCAATGGCGCGATCTCGGCTCACCGCAGCCTCCGCCTCCTGGGTTCAAGCAATTCTCCTGCCTCAGCCTGCCGAGTGGCTGGGACTACAGGCGCGCGCCACCACACCCAGCTAATTTTTGTATTTTTCGTAGAGACGGGGTTTCACCATGTTGACCAGGATGGTCTGTTGAGAGTTGCCTGATGAAAAGTGTTAGCCTGTAAAATTGTGGCTAAAGATGTCTATAAAACCCATTAAATGTAGGTGTTTGTGAAATGTAACCCTCTTAGCATTCTCCGATAATTCACTATTTGTTATTGTCGTAACATTCAGGGAGAGAAAAAACCACAAACTTCCTACCTAACTTAGCCAGTGTGAAAAGTAGAACTGGAAATACAAATATTACAAATAGTAATATATCATAAATTTGGGGGCATTCGTTCTTGATGGAGACATCAACTAATTTTGTGATTTCTGCCTATAATGTAGGCTTTAAGGATTAGGTTTCTGAGAAGTATAAGGAGAGTACTTTCAAGTTACCCCTGATATTATTTGAAAATAAGAATATGCTTACACAATTTTTTTGTTGATCAGCTCAAAGTATAGGTGTTCAGCTCTATGGTTATAAACATATTAGCAGAAATAATTTTTAATAGCTAAATTCTAATTGGATATGTCTCCAGTTAAGAAACTTTCTATCCTTTAGAACACTGCTCCTCAAAGTGTGTTTCATAGACTATATGAACTGTTTATTACTTATCTGTGATAACATAAATGCAAACAACATTTCGCTTCTAGAAATTATTTTAATAATTTGACAGTGCCACAACACTTTCATTGTACTTTATAAAAGTATCAGTCTGCAACACAGTGGAAGTTTAAAAAAAACTTTATTTGAGCATCACTACTTTCTTCAACTGATATTCTATATACCTCCTTTTCCAAAATAGCATTCTTCTGGTGAAAACAAAACAAAGATAGGTGTCAGTAGTTGATATTGTTATAATCTCAAGGTTGAAAACTTGGTGTTTATCTGTATCTCTTTCTAGTGAGTTATTGTTTCATGAGAGTGGGAATGGATTAGATATATTAAGGGAATTCTTAAAGTTTCCACATTGGTTTCTTCATCTGTAATGTAGGAATAATAATTATTACACAGAGTTGTTGAATGAATTAAATTAGGTAGTATAAATGAAGCCCTTAGCACAATACTAGGGAAGATAATAAATGATAATAGTGCCATTTTTTAATATGCTATTATTTTAGGATTGGGATATTCCAAAGCTGGAGGATTCTGTTTATACATGTCAGTCTTATATGTGAAGCCTAATGAGGGTGCACCTGAACCATTAAAAAAAAAGTGAAAGGGGTCTGTTATATTCTTTAATTCATACATCATCTTTCTCATATAACAAAATCTGGTACTGATTTATCACTGTAGTAATTCAAAGCATCATATTTACCTTTTTACATTTTTTTCTTAGATATGTGATAAATTTTTTGAAAGTGAGATTCTTATATTTGTGATTTCCTCTAACATTTTAGCACAGATAACATAGTTAATAAATAATTTTTGATGATAGTTACTTTATAGTGACTAATATTTCCTTTTGAAAATATTTCTTGGCGTGGCGTGGTGGCTCACACCTGTAATCCCAGCACTTTGGGAGGCTGAGACGGGAAGATCACAAGGTCAGGAGTTTGAGACCAGCCTGGCCAACATGGGGAAACCCCGTCTCTACTAAAAATACAAAAATTAGCCAGGTGTGGTGGCAGGTACCTGTAATCCCACTACTTGGGAGGCTGAGGCAGGAGAATTGCTTGAACCCGGGAGGCAGAGGTTGCAGTGAGCCTAGACTGCGCCATTGCACTCCAGCCTGGGCGACAGAGCAAGACTACATCTCACAAAAAAAAAAAAATGTCTTAATATGGAAAAAGAGCCAGTAAATCTTTACCTGCTTATAAAAGCCCATTCTATTTGACCCTTTTCTTTATCATACCTCCACTGCATGTGTCTTGAGTTATACAGTGCTCTCAAGGGCATTATCCTGAGCATTGAGAATGATTTGTTTCTCCAACTTCTAGTGCAGTGCCTTACATCTGGAAAATGCTTGGTCAATGTCTTATTATAGAGGAAACATCATTCTTGTTGCTACACATGGTCTTAGAATTTGTAATAGGCCACTAATTCTATATCAATAGAGAAAATCAACTAGAATTCTACATACAGATCTGTGAACCTTCATCTTCAATTCTCACTTATAAAACAGGTATATATCCACATTTTTACAAAATGGGATCATACTGCTTCTTTTGCTTTTAGCTATTAATATAAAGCTAGACTTTGTTATGACTCATGACTGAAACTACTTACATATTTATATTAAATATAATTTGTTAATTATTTTGTATATAAAAAGTAAAGTTTTCAATAGTTTTGGTTTCTGGGTACTATAATTTTCCTCAAGACTAAACTAATAGTACTAGTTTAGCTATAGTCAGAATAATGTTTGTATCCTTTGTATAAAGGATATCCTTTGTATTAAGAGAACTTGCTGGGTATGGTGGCTCTCACCTGTAATCCCAGAACTTTGGGAGGCTGAAGAGGATGGATTGCTTGAGGTCAGGAGTTCAAGATCAGCCTGACCAACATGGTGAAACCCCCATCTCTACTAAAAATACAAAAATTAACTGGGTGTGGTGATGCATACCTGTAGTCCCAGCTACTTAGGGGGCTGAGGCAGGAGAATTGCTTGAACCTGGGAGGTGGAGGTTGTAGTGAGCCAAGATTGCACCACTGCACTCTAGCCTGGGCGACAGAGTGAGACTCCATCTCAAAAAGATGAAAAAAAAAAAAAAGATTCTCTTATAGTTTATTTAATATATTTTGTTTTAGGTGAAAAATCTGCTGGAGCCATTTTACAGTATAAAGAAAGGATGCCTTCTGTCACTCATAGTCCAGAAATAATGGATTTATCAGAACTACGGCCATTCTGTAAACCAGAAACAGCACTGACAGAAGCCCTGAGGCTTTTAGCTGATGAAGATTGGTAAGTTCGCCATCCTTAACTTGAAATTGAGCAGAGTTCAAAAGCTTTCTGTAAATATTTGATTAAAAATCTTGAAACACATTTTCTATTAGAATAATCTTAGTAACAATTATTTGGTTCTTAGGCAGGAGAGTCTTTTCAGCTTATTAATGTAGCAGAACTCCGGCCTTAATAGTACTGGACTACAAGTTATATTATAACTTATACTCCATAAGCATATAATTTAGCTTTATTATGGATTATGTAAACTCTTTGATATTGGGATACAAATTTCACCATTTCTCAAAGTATTTCTCTGTGAAATATAATTTTTAATAGTCCTGGAAATACTTATCTGCTCTTATTGCAGTTATAGCAGCCACCCAGCCAGCCCAGCCAATAACTCAAGGGAGACAAAAAGACAGTGGCAGTGTGCATCCCATGTGTTTCAGCAGGAGCATCCACTTACTGCCCTTGTTTCATTTCCTACCTTGTTCCTTCAATATCTCTCATTCCCTATCTTATACCTCCTCATCAGTTTTGCCTCTCTCCTAGAGCATATTCATCAACTTTAAAATGTGCCATAATATCTCCTATTTTTTAAAAACCTCCAGGCCAGGTGTGGTGGCTCACATCTGTAATCCCAGCACTTGGGGAGGCTGAGGTAGTGGCGGATCACAAGGTCAGGAGTTCAAGACCAGCCTGGCCAACATGGTGAAAACCTGTCTCTACTAAAAATACCAAAAAAATTAGTTGAGCGTGGTGGCATGCACCTGTAGTTTCAGCTACTTGGGAGGCCGAGGCAGGAGAATCACTTGAACCTGGGAAGTGGAGGTTGCAGTGAGCTGAGATCGCACCATTGCACTCCAGCCTGGGTGACACAGCGAGACTCTGTCTCAAAAACAACAACAAAAAAACCTCACTAAACTGCACGTCTTCTTCCTATTTCTTCCCCCACCTACCCTTTTTTGACCAAGAGTCCTCAAAAGAGCTGACTCGTTGTCCCTACTGTTTTACCTCATATTCTCCTCTCAACCTTCTTTAATTGGCTTTCAGCCCTCTCCACCAGGACCACCACTTCACTAAAAATGAAAAAGTGACCATTTCCCTAAAAAAAACAGTGGTCATTTATTAGTCCTCATCTTACTTCACCTTTTAGTAACATTTGACATCTTAAATTTAACATATCCAGAAAACATTTAAGGATCAAATCCAGAAAAGAAATCCTGAACTTCTGCTTCCTGCCAACATGGATTAACAGGGACTGTATTAGCCCTCATTCATGAAAGATCTAACAAAATTATACAAAATATATTAAACAATAGTTTTCAAGGACCAGGCATGGTCGCTCATGCCTGTAATTCCAACACTTTGGGAGGCCAGATCACTTGAGATCAGGAGTTTCAGACCAGCCTGGCCAACATGGTAAAACCTTGTCTCTACTAAAAAATACATAAAATCAGCTGGGCGTGGTGATGCACGCCTGTAGTACCAGCCACTTGGGAGGATGAGGCATGAGAATCACTTGAACCTGGGAGGCAGAGGGTGCAGTAAGCCAAGACTGTGTCATTGCACTCCAGCCTGGATGACAGAGCGAGATTCCATCTCAAAAAAAAAAAAAAAAAAAAAAAAATAGTTTTCAAGATACTGTTCACCAGGCTATGGAAAGATTTTGATATCTGAAAGACAGGAAATAAACCAGATGAGCCCTACGATTACCAGCTTGCTTTGTGGAGAGAGTTTCCAAATTGCAGCTAAAGGAGGGAAAAACAGGTAGATATCAGCAGAGATGGACACGGTGCTGGAAGTTTGAGGAGGCCATGGTGACTTGACTTTGCAGGACTTTGCAGTATTCCAGATAGAGCTCCACGGAGAACTCCAGAGATCATAAGAGGATTTTACTGAAATGTTTAGCAGAAAACTGGTCAGGGAATGCATGTAATAAATTTCCTGAGGCCAAAACAAGAACCACTCAAAACAGTTACAAGGAACAATTTCTGGAGCATAAACAGTGTCAATAATACTTCCTGTTCCCACCAGCACAGTGGAAAAGTTCATAATTCACAGGGCATTGGGTAGAATATTCAGATAATTTTGCTCCATAATGTAGTTAAGTAAACCATAGACTGAATGTTACTTAGGTTCCCACCTCATGAAGTTTAAAAGCAATTTTATAGTTATAAAGAATTAATTCATCAAGAGAATTAATTCATTATTAATTCACCAAACTTTTGATCCTTATTTGAAATAAGTTTTCAAATAACTATATCCCAGAACAAAGCTGAAGAATATTTTTAGGAATATAAAAATAGCTAAAGTATCAAATTTTTAATGTCTGGCATCCTATAAAAAATTACCAGGCATGCAGAGAAGCAGGAAAATATAGCCAATAGTGAGAAGAAAAAAAAGCCAAGTGAAACCAATGCAAAAATGACATACGATAGAATTAGTAGACAAAGACACTGTAACTGTAACTATTCCATGCATTAAAGAGGCTGGAGGAAAGGTTGAGCAAATAAAGACATATAATGTATATAAGAAACCCAAACCTAATGTCTACAGATGAAAAGCTATAATGTCTGAGATCAGAAATACACTGGATGAGACAGATTAGACATTCTAGAAGATTAGTGAAGTTGAGGACGTAACAATTGAAACCATTCAAAATGAAACAGTGAGGCCTGGCCAATATGGCAAAAGTCTGTCTCTACCCAAAATACAAAAATTAGCTGGATATGTTGGTGTACACCTGTAGTCCAGGCAACTGGGGCAGGAGAATCACTTAAACCCAGGAGGCAGAGGTTGCAGTGAGCTGAGATCACACCACTGTACCCCAGCCTGGGCAACAGAGTGAGACTCCGTCTCAAGAAAAAAAGAATTTCAAAATGAAACAATGAGAAAAAAGATTGAAGAAAAAGTCCAAAAAATCTGTCAATTATGGAAGAACTTCAAGTTATGTGTAATTGGAGTTACGAGACAGAGAATGGGACAGAAAAGAATATCTGCAGAAAAAAAATGGATAAAATTTGTTCAAGTTTGATGACAACTATAAACCCAGAGATCTAAGAAGTTCAACGAATACCAAACACAAGAAACATAAAAGAAATATTTCAAAAGAGATATAATCAAATGGCCTAAAATTAGGGATTGAGAAAATCTTAAAAATAGCTAAGGGTAAGACATTACATACAGAACAAAGATCAGACGACTCATCAAATATACTGCAAACTAAAAAACAGTTCAGTGAGATCTTTAGAGTACTGAAAGAAATAACAAACTGTCAATCTAGAATTCTATATCCAATGCAAATATCTTTCAATAATAAAAGTAGTGCGCTGGGCATGGTGGCTCACACCTATAATCCCAGCACTTTATGAGGCCGAGCCAGGAGCATTGCTTGAGCTCAGAAGTTCAAGACCAGCTTTTGCAATATAGCAAGACCCCATCTGTAGAAAAAAATTTAAATCTGGATGCAGTGATGTGCTTCTGTAGTCCCAGCTACTCAGGAGGCTGAGGCAAAAGGATCACCTGAATCCAGGGGTTCAAGGCTTCAGTGAGCTGTGATTGTGCCACTACACTCCAGCCTGGGCAAGAGAGTGGGAATTTGTCTCTTAAAAAAAAAAAAAAGAAAGAAAGAAAAAAAATTGTTTTAAAAGAAGCAAAATATCTAACATTTTGATACAAAGGCCCAAAGGGAAGACATGGGAGTACTGCTTTACCATTCTTATATATGAAATGATTTATATCACTTCAAGGTAGACCTATAAGTAACCAGTAAAATAACACAAAAGTTTTGTTGGTAAGGCAACAAAGGAGATAAAATGTAACTATAAAAGTAACTACAAAGAAAAGATGGGACAAATAGAAAACAAAGAGTAAGATGATAGACTTAAACCCACTCATCTAATCACATGAAATATAGATGAACTAAACATCCTAGTGAGATTAGATTAAAAAGCAAGACCCAACTATATGCTACCTATAAGAAATTCAGTTTAACTATATAGGGACAAATAAGTTAAAAGTGGAGATGCAAAAAGATGTATACCATGCTAACAGTAATCAAAAGATAGATTACATGGCTATATTAATGTCAAAGTATATTTCAAAGCAAAGAATATTAATGAGAGTATTTATTTTATATTGTTATTGTAACAAATTGCCACACACTCAATACATTCAAATCAGACATATTGATTAACACTCAGTTTTCTGGGTTAAGAGATCAGATACAAGTTAACTCAATTCATTGCTCAGGATATCACTAGGCTGAAATCAGAGGATCAGCCAGGGATGTGATCTCATCTCCTAGTTTTCTTCCAAGCTAATTGTTTGGAAGAATTGTCTTCCTTGTGGATGTGAAACTGAGGTTTTCATTTTTGTATTATTCCGTTTTCATGCTGCTGATAAAGACATACCCAAGACTGGGAAGAAAAAGAGGCTTAATTGGACTTACAATTCTGCATGACTGGGGGAGGCCTCAGAATCATGGTGGGAGGTGAAAGGCACTTACATGGCGGCAGCAAGAAAAATGAGGAAGAAGCCAAACTGGAAAGCCCTGATACACCCATCAGATCTTGTGAGACTTATTCACTATCATAAGAACAGCATGGGAAAGACCAGCCCGTATGATTCAGTCACCTCCCCGTGGTTCCCTCCTGAGTTCTGGGACACAGCCAAACCTTATCAGTTACCTTGCTAGCTATCAGCCAGGGACCCTCTCATCTCCTAGAGGTCACTCTCATGTCCTTATTATGTGTCACACATACAGACATAGATCCTCTCAACATGTAGCTTACCATCTTCAAAGCCAGGAGGAGAATCTCTGCTGCTGCTTCTTATCTCTTTTAAGGGAGGTAAAGCCTCCCCAGGATAATCTCCCTTTTTATTAACTTGAAGTCAACTGATTAGGGACCATAATTAAATCTGCAAATCTCTTTTGCGATCAAACTTAATATGATCACAGGGAGTGATATCCCAACACATTCACTCTCATGGAGAGGGTGCAATACAGGATGTGTAAATCAGGGGGTAGGAATCATGGATGCCATCTTAGGATTCTGTCTACCACATCCACAATAAAGAGGGTCATTTTATAGTTATAAAGGAATTAATTCATCAAGAGGACATGGCAGGCCTGATGTTTATTTACCATATAATATAGCTTGAGAATACATTAAGCAAAAACTAATAGACCTGCAAGGAGAAATAAATCTCTAATTATAATTGGAACTTTAATAATCCTCTCTCATTAATTACTAGAACAAGTTGAAAGAAAAAATATACATAGAAAAAAGTGTCCAAATCTTCTACATAAAGAGGTAGAAGATTTGGACACTTTTTTGTATATATATTTAGTAGAGATGGGGTTTTGCTATGTTACTCAGGCTGGTCTCGAATGCCTGGGCTCAAGCAATCTACCCACCTCAGCCTTCCAAAGTGTTGGGATTACAGGCTTGGGCCACCACACCTGGCCTGAACAAGAGTATTAACCAGTGTTCTCAGGGGGATCCTTAGGGTGTTAATTTGCCAACCAGAGACCTCTGTGGCCAGTGGTGCCTTTGCCCAAGTTTTGCTCAGGTTCACTTGGGCTTATTCTGCCCACGTGTCCTTGCAGGCTGTGCTCGGCTTTTGCTACCAGCCCAAATCCATGCCTGCAAAAGGTGAGCCAGGTAGAGAGCAGCAGGGGGTGCACGAGCATGGGGTCCGGCCACTACACACAGCCAGGCATGCTGGCTGTGGCAGGATAGGCAGTTCCAGGCACTGGCACAACTGCTGACTTGCTGCTGCAGCTGGACCAGACCTACCGCAAGCAGCTTCCACTGCAGGCACCAGGGAATGTGGTGGCACCTGGAAGCTTGGAGATGCCAGCAACTGCGGAGCCCCAAAGAAAGTGTCACAGCCCTGGCTTGGGGAGCTCCTAAGTTTGGGTTCCCCGTAGGGCCACAGCTCTTTTCTCCTTTCTTCTCTCTTTCTCGTTGCCTGCAATGTGATGAGTGGTGGGGTGTGTGTGGGGGTAGGGGGGTGTTTCAGACCTGTTTGTTTACAGATTTTTCAGTCCCACCATTTGGTGAATGAGGTATGTGAACAACTGAAACATTCCTCCAGTTGTGGAGCAAGGTCAGAGGTGCTTTATTGAGCAACAGTATAGCTCTCAGAAGAACCAAAGTGGGTAACTCCTTTCTGCATGCAGGTCGTCCCGACATCAGTGCAGCCCTCAGTGGAGAGGAGACCTGTACTGGGTAGCTCCTGTCCACAGTCAGGTCATCCTGATGTCTGTGCAGCCCTAAGTGGAGAGGAGACCTGGAGTGCATAGCTCCTATCTGCAGACAGGTCATCTTGACATCTCTGCACCCCTCAGCAGAGAGGAGTCCCAGAGTGGGTAACTTCTATCCACAGGTAGGTTGTGCTGATGAGTGTACAGCTCTCATCAGAGAAGAGACCCATAGAGGGTACTTTTCTCCACAGGCAGGTTGTCCCATCTGCCAGAGTCTGGCTGAGTCTGGGATTTTTATGAGCTTCAGATGGGAGGAAGTGTGTGCTGACTGGCCCATGGGCAGGCCTGGAAAAAGCACTGTAAGTTCTCACTCTAATCTGTGGAACTGGCAGTCCAGCCCCACAAGCTTCAGGCTGCCCCTGGCTTGAAGGTGGGGCTTCACCTGCCCCTTTCTGCCCAGGAGCCTGTCTGCCTCCTGCTGCCATCAACCTATTGTCCACAGCACCCAGGCTATTCATGCTGAGGGGTGCCTGCAGGCCCACACCAAGCTGCCCTCAGCACCCTCCAAGCTTCTCTCCCATGCTTACTGGTGCCCAAAGTCCAGAGGGGACTGAGACAGCATGGGGCTGGCATGTCAGCACCACCACACGTGCACGCACACCTGGCCAGGTCCTGACAGCACCTGGAGTCAGCTGCAACTATGCTCCAAAATTGGAGGTTTTGCTGGGAGTGGGGAGAAGCCAGGCAGTGGGAGAAGGCACTTCTGAGCCTGTGGGGCAGGGAGGCTTCCAGGGCCTGTGAGAGCATAGGGATGCCCAGGTTTGCAGCTGCAGCTGTGTGGCTGCAGCTGCGCCCACGAGGGCCGGGCTCCCACCCCTTCTACTCAGAAAGGAGCATGGCTTCCACCTATTTCTGGCTCCTGCTGGCTCCACGGAGCACACAATCTCAGCTGCACCTCCCCTGCTGCAGCCAGTATCTTTGCAGCACCCACTCCAGATGAGCCGCCACTGCTATCAGTGTGCCTAATGTAACATTTATAACATATTCCATCTACAGCAGCAGAATTCACATTCTGTTCAAGTTCACAAGATATATTTACCAAGAAAGACCTTATTCTAGGCTATAAAACAAGTAATTTAAAAGGAATCAGATTTTACAAATTTTGTTCTCTGGAATTGAATTGGAAATTAATGATGGGTATTTGGAAAATGCTCCAATATTTAGAAACTACGTAACACACTTATATGTGTAACCTGTGGATCTAAGAAGAAATCAAAAGGAAAATTAGAAATTATTTTAAATTTCATGAAATAAAGAATGAAACATCAAAATTTGTGGGATATAGCCAAAATAAAGAGGAATACGTCACACTATGACACCCATGTTAGAAAAGAAGAAGAAAAGTTCTATATCAAGGAAATGAGCTTTCACCTTAAGACGCTAGAAACCAAAGAGCAAATGAAGCTCAAAGTAAGCAAAGAAAGGAAATAATAAAGATCTGTGTGAAAATCATTGCAGTGGAAAACAATAGAGAAAATTAGTGAAAGCAAAAGCAGGTTCTTGGAGAAGATTGATAAAATGGATAAGCCTCTAGTCAGATTGACCATGGAAAAGAAGAGGAAAATTGCTAACATCAAGAATGAGAGAAGAAACATCACTACTGATCATACAGCTGTTAAACATAATATAGAAATATGATAAACAGCATGATGCCCCAAAATTCAACAACTTAGGTGAAATGGACAAACTATTTGAAAGACACAAACTACTAAAACTCATTCGTAAGGAAATAGATAACTTGTGGCTGGGCACGATGTCTCACACCTGTAATTCCAGCACATTGGGAGGCTGAGTTGGGTGGATCATTTGAGGCCAGGAGTTCAAAACCAGCCTGGCTAACATGGTGAAACCTTATCTCTACTAAAAAAAAAAAAAACTAGCCATTTATTGTGGCTTGTGCCTGTAATCCCAGCTACTCAGGAGGCTTAGGCATGAGAATTGCTTGAACCCAGGAGGAGAAGGTTGCAGTGAGCTGAGATTGCACCACTGCACTCCAGCCTGGGCAACAGATCAGGACTCTGTCTCAAAAAGAAACAAAAAACAAAACAACAACAACAAAATACTTGTATAACCCAGTATCTATGAATGAAATTGAATTTTTGTTTAAATTTTCCCACTAAGAGGCCGGGAACAGTGGCTCACTCCTGTACTCCCAGCAGTTTGGGAGGCGAAGGCGGGCAGATCATTTGAGGTCAGGAGTTCGAGACCACCCAGCCAACATGGTGAAATCTCATCTCTACTAAAATTACAAAAATTAGCTAGATATGATGGCACACACCTGTAATCACAGCTACTCAGGAGGCTGAGACAGGAGAATCACTTGAACCTGGGAGGCAGAGATTTCCGTAAGCCAAGGGCGACAGAGCAAGACTCCCTTGCAAAAAAAAAAAGGTTTCTACAAAGAAACCTTCATTTTCTGATAGTGTATACCAAACATTTTAGGAAGAAACCAATTCTACATATACTTCTAGAACACTGAATAAGATGGAGTTCTCATCTCATTGATTGAGGCCACCATTACTCTGATACCAAAATCATGCAAAGACTGGAGAACTGCAGACCGATTCCTAATATAGCACAAGAACATAGAGATAAAAATTCTTAACACAGAACTTTTTATTTCCTCTCTTCCTAATCTGAAATATACTTCTCCCTCAGTGTTCACTGTCTTAGTTAATAGCCCTGCCATATACATTTGATTGTTCTTTCCAAGTCAGGGTTTTCTTTTTTTTTTTTTTGTCTTTCTTTCTTTGAGACAAAGTTTCACTTAGTCACTCAAGCTGAAGTGCAGCGGTATGATCATGGCTTACTGCAACCTTGACCTCTGTGGGCTCAGGTGATCCTCTCACTTCAGCCACCCAAGTAGCTGGGACTACATGTACACACCATCATACCTGGCTAATTTTGGTATTGTTTGCAGAGACAGAGTTTCAACCAAGCTGGTCTCGAACTACTGGTCTCAAGCAATCTGCCCACCTCAGCCTCCCAAAGTATTAAGATTATATGCATGAGGGACTGTACCTGGCCTCTCATTTCTGTACATTCCATCAATTCTTATATTTTCCGAACATATCCTGAAACCAATTACTTACTGCAGTCTCTACTGCCATTCCTTTAGTTCATGCCATAATTATCTCCCACATGGCTATCGTAGTTTCATCACTGGTTTCCATGCTTGTATTATTATTCCATCTCATGTAATAGCCATTGCTACTGTTAAAATATAAACCAGACTGTGGGACTTCTCCACAGAAAGCACTTTGGTAGCTCCCTAGAACACTAGTGAAAAAAAATTAAAATCCTTACTAAAAATTGTAACTCTTTATTACCAAGGGTCAGATAACGAAGGACCAGCTAACAAGGTCTATTGTTAAACCATGAAAGTGTCTATTCATCAAGAAGACATATTAGTCCTCCACACACACACACACACACACACACACGCACATAGACACACACAGAGTGATAGCACGCATACATGAAGAAAAACTGATAGAAATTTAAGGATAAAAGGTCTACAATTATATCTACATTATAATTGTATAAGGTGCACAATTATAGATTGTATAAGTTAATTATCTTTTAAATCTAAAAGATATAAAAGTTATATTTACACTATAATGTAGTCTAATAAGTGAACAGTAGCATTATGCCTAAAAAAATCAATATGCCTTAATTAAAAAATATTTAGTTGATAAAAAATACTACTGATCATTTGAACCCTCAGTGAGTTGTAATCTTTTTTCTAGTGGAGGATCTTACCTTGATGTTGATGGCTGCTGACTGATTAGGGTGGTAGTGGCTGGCCATGGCAATTTCAGCAATTACAGCAAATAGTACTGCTCATTGACAGTGTACCTGGTCACTCATGAGCTCTGATGGAGACATACAAGGAGATTAATGTTGTGTTCATGCATTCTAATATAACTTCAATTCTGAAAATTTAGCACATTAAGAATCATACTGGTTTTGAAAGTCCTAGTTGGCATCTTCTTCTAATAGGAGGCTGTTTCCTTTACATTGAATATCTGTTGTTTTGTATAGCTACATATATCATTACCTTACCTGGATAACTTGCTGCTGCTTTTACATTAGCACCAATGCTTCACATTGCACGTTTTTTCTCCCCGGAGATGGAGTCTTGCTCCTTAGCCCAGGCAGGAGTGCAGTGGCACAATCTCAGCTCACTGCAACCTCTGCCACCTGGGTTCAAGCGATTCTCCTGCCTCAGCCTCCCAAGTAGACGGGATTACAGGTGTGCACCACCATGCCTAGCTAATTTTTGTATTTTTAGTAGAGATGGGGCTTCGCCATGTTGGCCAGGGTGGTCTTGAACTCCTGACCTTATGATCTGCCCACCTTGGTCTCCCAAAGTGCTGGAATCACAGACGTGAGCCACCTCGCCCAGCCCACATTGCGCTTTTATATTATGGAGATGGCATCTTTCCCTCAACCTCATGAACCAACCTTAGCTAAACTCAAACTTTTCTTCTGAACCTTTCTCACCTTTCTGAACCTCTTACTTGACAATATTCCATACACAGAAAAGAAGACATCTGTGATCCTGTTTCAGTTGAGTCCCATTTAACTAATGATTTTTGTCATTTCTTTTTCCCATAGGGAGAAGAAAATTGAGGGACTGAATTTTATTAGATGCTTAGCTGCTTTTCATTCTGAGATACTGAACTCAAAATTGCATGAAACAAATTTTTCAGTTGTTCAAGAGGTAAACTTATTTTTTTGATTAAGTATTATTAGAATAACAAAGAATAAATATGCTATGTTTATTTGACCTTTAAAATTTTTAAACACCTCTGTACTATACGATATAAAAGGCTTGTATTTAATTAAAGTAGACCTTGTCTTAATTTGCAACATTAAGAGAAATTTAATGGATGTTGATTCTTAGGACAAAAGATAACATATATTAAGATATGGGGCTTTGTTTTGAGATGGAGTCTTGCTCTGCTCCCCAGGCTGGAGTGCAGTGATGCAATCTTGGCTCACTGCAACCTTCTCCTCCTAGGTTCAAGCAATTCTCCTGCCTCAGTCTCCTAAGTAGCTGGTATTATAGGCACACACCACCATGCCTGGCTAATTTTTGTATTTTGATTAGAGATAGGGTTTTACCATGTTGGCCAGGCTGGTCTTAAACTCGTGACCTCAGATAATACACCCAACTTGGCCTCCCCAAATGCTGGGATTACAGGCATGAGCCACCACACCCAGGCAAAGATATGTTACTTGAAGACAGGAGTTCGAGACCCGCCTTCCCAATATGGTAAAACCCCATTTTGACTAAAAATACAAAAACTAACCAGGCATGGTGGTTTGCACCTGTAATTCCGGCTATTCAGGTGGCTGAGACGCAAGAATCACTGGAACCCAGGAGGTGGAGGTTGCAGTAAGCTGAGATCACACTACTGCACTCTAGCCTGTGCAACAGAGTGAGACCCTAACTCAAAAAAAAAAAAAGTAAAATTCCTTTCCAAGTTATTACTGATTTTCTTGCAGAATATCAGCAAAATGTACATTTTGAAATGTTTTTTTAGGTGAAAAATTTACGTTCTGGAGTTTCTCGTGCTGCTGTGGTCTGTTTAAGTGATCTTTTCACTTACTTGAAAAAGAGCATGGATCAAGAATTAGATACCACAGTAAAAGTTTTGTTGCACAAGGCTGGTGAATCAAATACGTTTATAAGAGAAGATGTTGACAAAGCATTGAGAGCTATGGTTAATAATGTAACTCCTGCACGTGCAGTTGTTTCTCTATCAATGGTGGACAAAGGTAATGTTTAAAATAATCTTGAAGTGTCATTGAACTAAAGATGAAATGTTGCAATCGGGGTGTAGAAAAGAAACCAGCAAATCTTAGTATTATATCGATCAAAAAACATTCATTAAAAAGTTCCTATGAGATAAACATACTACATGCTGAATATGAAAAGAATAATGTTATTATTTTTCTCATAGAATATTTATACTTCTTGTGTCCCTAGGGCACCTAGCAAAATGTCTGCCACACAAAATCATCTAGGCAATTTGGCTTTAGGAGACTTACAGTTATTATTTTTATTAATTTTTATTTCAATAGCTTTTGGGATACAAGTGGTTTTTTGTTACATGAGTGAATTATATAATAGTGAATTCTGAGATTTTTGTGCACCCATCACTTGAGTAGTGTACATGGTACCTAATGTGTAGTTTTTATCCCTAGCCCCCCTCCTGCTCTTCTTTCTCTCAAAGTAATTATATATGTCACCCTGTATGGCTTTGCATACTCATAGCTTAGCTGCCACTTATAAGAGAGAACATACGGTTTTTGGTATTCCACTCCTGTGTTACTTCACTTAGAATAATGGCCTCCAGCTCCAACCAAGTTGCTGCAAAGACATTATTTAATTCCCTTTAATGGCTGGGTAGCATTCCATGGTACATATATATATTATATATATATATATATATATATATATATATATAAAGCACATTTTCTCTCTTTCTTTTTTTTGAGATGGAGTTTCACTCTTGTTGCCCAGGCTGGAGTGCAATGGTGAGATCTTGGCTCCCTGCAACCTCTGCCTCCCAGATTCAAGCGATTCGCCTGCCTCAGCCTCCTGAGTAGCTGGGATTATAGGCATGTGCCTCCATGCCCAGCTAATTTTGTGTTTTTAGTAGAGACAGGGTTTCTCCATGTTGGTCAGGCTGGTCTCAAACTCCCAACCTCAGGTGATCCTCCCACCTTGGCTTCCCAAAGTGCTGGGATTACAGGCATGAGCCCTCGCACCCGGCCACCACATTTTCTTTATCCACTGATTAGTCAGTGGGCATTTAGGTTGGTTCCACATCTTTGTAATTTTGAATTTTGCTGCAATAAACACGTACATGTGTCTTTTTCACATAATGACTTCTTTTCCTTTTGGTAGATACCAAGCAGTGGGATTGCTAAATCAAATGGTAGATCTACTTTTAGCTCAATAAAAGTTATTTTAATAACCTTACTCTATTGTTATTTCAGTAATGTTATTTACATTCATAGATCTGTAACTAAATGTCAGTTTTGTTTTGCTTTTAAGTTTTTGGGAAGTAATAAGTAATGCAAATAATTTATTTTCGCCTCCCAGGATGATTGTTGAGGAGATGTTAAATCATTTAACTTTAAGATAGGTCTTTGATCTTGCATGGTGGCTCATACCTGTAATCCCAGCACTTTGGGAGGCCAAGGTAGAAGATCCCTCGAGCCCAGGAGTTCGAGACCAGCCTGGGCAACATAGTGAGACCTTGTCTGTACTAAAACTAAAAACAAATTAGCTGGGTGTGTTGGCACATGCCTGTGGCCTCAGCTACTTGGGAGGCTGAGGCAGGAGGGTCACTTGAACCCAGGAGGTTGAAGCTGCAGTAAGCCATCATTGCATCACTGCATTCTAGTCTCAGTGACACAGCAAAACCCTGTCCCAAAAAACAAAACCAAAAACACCCCATAGATCCATAGATCTTCAGAGAATAGTTTATATAACAACTCTGTTTTAACTGATCATGTCTCCTTGTAGCCATTTACACATTGCTGTAAGAAGGTGTACAGCCCAGCATTTATCAGATGTATTGGAATTTATGGAACCAGAACGTATTTTATCTGCAACAAAGGATATGGCTGAACGTATATTACCAGCTGCTGCTAAGTTTGCTCAAGACAGTTCACAAGAAACCAGGTGAATATCTGCTAATGTTTGCTAAATCTATTATTAATAAGGGCTTAAAAGTAGGAAAAGAAAGAAAGGTTAAAGAAGAATGAACATTTTCTAAATGGAGAAGTGGGGTCCCCCAGGGATCGGTGATGGGGGATGGTCTTATTTAACCAGTTTGTAAATATTCTTGAGGGAGTGCACAGTGAATTCTCCAAATTTACAGACGACACTACATACTTCTGGGTAGTGAGATGCCAAGTCACAGGGATGAACTTCATGAAAACGGCACAAGACTGTATGAGTGGGCAGAAAAGTGGCAGAAGAACTTCATTATGGGCAAATGTAAGGTAATGCATTTAGGGGAAAATGATATATTCTCCAAGCAATCAGGTAAAATCAAGGAAATAGGTACACATGAAAAATACAGGAATACTGCATAACAATATATTATCCCATGAAACATGAGATACCTGCAATCTGAAAACTATACAAATTTCTGATGGTTGTACTTGAAAAATAATTTTATGAAGGTTGTACTTGAAAAATAATTTTATGAAGTTTAAGAATAGTCAGAGATACCTGAGAATTATAAGCAAAAAAAAGAATAGTCAGAGAAGACATACAGGGTGATATGTATATTACACATACAGTAATTAAGATGTTGATAGTATTATGGCTGTGGTGGTGACAGAAATTTTGGATGTAGTCAGACACTTATGTTAAATTTCTTGTCCCCGTCATTGTTTGTTCTTAAGCAAGTTACTTAATTTCTGTTAGTCTCTGTCGCCTTGTCTATAAAATTAGGAAGGGTAGACTAGAGGATCAGTCATGTCCCATATAAAATATAAAATTTTTACAGCAATGATATGTGGCCAGGTGCAGTGGCTCATGCCTATAATCCCAGCATTTTGGGAGGCCAAGGAAGGCAGATCACCTGAGGTTAGGAGTTCAAGACCAGCCTGGCCAACATTGTGAAACCCCGTCTCATCTCGAAATACAAAAATTAGCCAGGCATGGTGGCACATGCCTGTAATCCCAGCTATCACTTGAACCCAGGAGGCGGAGGTTTCACTGAGCTGAGATTCTGCCACTCACTATAGCCTAGGAAACAGAGAGAGACTCCATCTCAAAAAAAAAAAAAAAAAGATTAATTTTTTTAAAAGGATCTGGGTCATAAAGATTAAAGTAAAGAAGGATATAAAATTTTTAACATTTTAAGACAAAGATGTTCATTACTTTAGGTAACTGCTGGAATTAATATTATGGAACTCATTATATACCTAAAGATAATACAGTAAGTAAATATATTAGTTTTTCATTGCTGTGTAACAGATGAACATAAATGTAGCAGCTTAAGGCAACTCACATTTTTTGGCTTAGAGTTCTTTAGTTCAGAAGTCTAGCATGGCTCACCTCAGTTCACTGCCTATGGTTTCAGAAGGACAAAATCAAGGTGATAGCAATGCTGGGCTTTGCCAAATTCAGTTCCTTGTGGTTGTAAGACAGGACGGCCGAGCGTAGTGACTCGTGCCTAAAGTCCCAGAACTTTGGGAGGCCAAGGCGGGCAGATCTCCTGAGATTAGGAGTTCGAGACCAGCGTGGACAACATGGTGAAACCCGTCTCTATTAAAAATACAAAAATTAGCTGGCTGTGGCGGCACGGGTCTGTAATCCCAGCTACTCAGGAGGCTGAAGCAGGAGAATCACTTGAACCCGGGAGGTGGAGGTTACAGTGAGTTGAGATCCCACTATTGCACTCCAGCCTCAAAAAAAAATAGAGACTGAGGTCTGCATTTCCTTGCTGGCTGTCAGCGAGAGTCCTTACTTAGCTCCTTAACACTACTCATATTTCTTTGTGTGTAGCCCTCCTCTGGTTTTAAGCCAGCAATAACATGTTGAGCTCCTCTTCATAGGATCTTTCAGACTTCCTCTTTTTCTACCAGCCACAGAAAGCCCTCTGCTTTTAAGGGCTTGTTTGATTAGATTAATTCTACCAGATCATGTCATTATTTTAAGGTTAACTGTGTTATATGACATAGCATAATCTTGGGAGTGATCTCTTTTTTTTCTTTCTTTTTTTAAAATTATACTTTAAGTTCCAGAGTACATGTGCAGAACATTCAGATTTGTTAAATAGGTATACAATGTGCCATGGTGGTTTGCTGCATCTATCCCCCATCATCTATATTAGATATTTCTCCTAATGTTACCCCTCCCCAATACCCCCACCCCCTGCTATCCTTCCCCTAGCCCCCCCACCCCCCAACAAGCCCTGGTATGTGATGTTCCCCCTCCCCTGTGTCCATGTGTTCTTACTGTTCAACACCCACTTATGAGTGAGAACATGTGGTGTTTGGTTTTCTGTTCTTGTGTCAGTTTGCTGAGAATGATGGTTTCCAGCTTCATCCATGGCCCTGCAAAGGATATGAACTCATCCTTTTTTATGGCTGCATAGTATTCCATGGTATATATTTGCCACATTTTCTTTATCCAGTCTATCATTGATGGGCATTTGGGTTGATTCCAAGTCTATTGTAAACAGTGCTGCAATAAACATATGTGTGTTATGTATCTTTATAATTGAATGTTATAATACTTTGGTGTATACCCAGTAATGGGATTGCTGGATCAAATGGTATTTCTAGTTCTAGATCCTTGAGGAATCGCCACACTGTCTTCCACAATGGTTGGATTAATTAACACTCACAGCAACAGTGTAAAAGTGTTCCTATTTCTCCACATCCTCTCTAGCATCTGTTGTCTCCTGATTTTTTAATCATCACCATTCTAACTGGTGTGAGATGGTCAAGGGATGTGAAGGACCTCTTTAAGGAGAACTACAAACTACTGCTCAAGGAAATAAGAGAGGACACAAACAGATGGAGAAACATTCCATGCTCATGGTTTGGAAGAATCAATGTCGTGAAGATGGCCATACTGCCCATAGTAATTGATAGATTCAATGCTATCCCCATCAAGCTACCATTGACTTTCTTCACAGAATTGGAAAAAAACACCTTAAACTTCATATGGAACCAAAAGAGAGCCCGCAGAGCCAAGACAATCCTAAGCAAAAAGAACAAAGCTGGAGGTATATGCTATCTGACTTCAAACTATACTACAAGGCTACAGTAGTCAAAACAGCATGCTACTGGTACCAAAACAGAGATATAAACCAATGGAACTGAACAGAGGCCTCAGAAGTAATGCCACACATCTACAACCATCTGGTCTTTGACACACCTGACAAAAACAAGCAATAGGGAAAGGATTCCCTATTTAATAAATGGTGTTGGGAAAACTGGCTAGCCATATGCAGAAAGCTGAAACTGGATCCCTTCCTTATACCTTATACAAAAATTAACACCAAATGGATTAAAGATTTAAACATAAGACATAACACCATAAAATCCCTAGAAGAAAACCTAGGCAATACCATTCAGGACATAGGCATGGGCAAGGACTTCATGACTAAAACACCAAAAGCAATGGCAACAAAAGCCAAAATAGACAAATGGGATCTAATTAAACTTAAGAGCTTCTGCACAGCAAAAGAAACAATCATTTGAGTGAACCAGCAACCAACAGAATGGGAAAAAATTTTTGTGGTCTACCCATCTGACAAAGGGCTAACAATCAGAGTCTACAAAGAACTTAAACAAATTTACAAAAAAAAAAAAAAAAACCTCCATCAAAAAGTGGGCGAAGGATATGAACAGACACTTCTCAAAAGAAAGCATTTATGCAGTCAACAAACATAGAAAAAAAGTCTCATCATCACTGGTCATTAGAGAAATGCAAATCAAAACCACATTGGGAATGATATTATACTCACAAATTTTAGGGATTGGAGCAGGACATTTTTGGGGAATCATTTTAAAGTTCTGCATATCACATTAATGTTCAAAAAAATTCAAGAGAGTTAGATCATGATAGGCTAGTTAGAAACAAAAGAAGATGTTCCTTTCTCTGTCTCTATCACCTTGTTAAAAAAAAAGATTTCTTAATGGCTATCTTGTGTGCTTCTTTACTTAAACCTTTCCTTAATGGCATAGTAATTCTTTCTAGCCCATTTTGTCATATCTTGGATTCTTACTTAAAGTTATAAAATTATAAAATGGTTACAGTTAATTTTTGAGTTTCATATTTTGTACATTTTGTGTCCCTGTTCTTTGCTTACTTGTTCTTATCATGGGGCCCTATAATAGACCTATAGTCCTTAACATTGCAGGCTAAACCTTAGAATTGCCCTTGAAAATATAACTGATTAGGAGCTGCTCATCTGGATATAGACCTTATTCTGGTTGTGGAGAGAGAAAGGTAATATTCTCTGACTTCACTTCTCTCTCTGCAATTTCATTACATTTGAATGCGTCTGGTTGAGATATGTGATCTTTTTCTTTCTGGAGACAAGGTCTTGCTCTTTTGCCCAGGCTGGAGTACAGTGGCATAATCTCAGCTCACTGATACCTCTGCCTCCTGAACTCAAGTGATCCTCCCACCGCAGCCTCCTGAGTAGTTGTGACTACAGGAGCGTGCCACCACGCCTGGCTAAGTTTTGTATTTTTTTTGTAGAGATGGGTTTTGTGATGTCGCTAAAGCTGGTCTTGAACTCTTAGGCTCAAGCAATCCACCCACCTTGGCCTCTCAGAGTGCTGGGATTATAGATGTGAGTCACTGCACCTGGCCAAGACAGGTGATCTTAAGATCATCCTGTAACCCCCCATCTACAAAACCCCACAAAAGCCTATCCTTCTCTTGTTCCTTTTTTTTTTTTTTTTTTTGAGACAGAGTCTTACTCTGTCACCTAGGCTGGAGTGCGGTGGCGCAATCTCAGTTCACTGCAACCTCCACCTCTCACATTTAAGCGATTCTTGTGCCTCAGCCTCCTGAGTAGCTGGGATTACAGGCATGTGCCACCATGCCTGGCTAATTTTTATATTTTTAGTAGAGACAGGGTTTCACCATGTTGGCCAGGCTGGTCTCGAACTCCTGGCCTCAAGTGATCCACCCACCTTGGCCTCCCAAGGTGCTAGGATTACAGTTGTGAGCCACCACACCCAGCCTCTTCTCTGGTTCTTTTTGTGCATATATTCCAAGTTGTGAGTAAAAGTATAACTGTAATTTATTTTAGGTTCTGGCCTCCTTGAAGATGAATAGTGTGGTACTATTTTGAAGCAGTATAAGAAACCTACATGCTAAAATACCTCCAGTATGCACTTCTGTGATATCTGAATTTCCACCATTAGAATCACTGAGCTTAAAGTATTATGCTAAGATGATTATTTTAAATTCTATATATTCATTTAATATAAAAAACTTAGTTTTTAAGATTATTACCTTTATTAACATATCAGCCACAATTTATCAACTAACCTTGGGTATATTTTAGGTAGTAAAGAATAGGATTTTGAAGAATCAGAACTCTGGTAAGTTTTGGCTAAGGAAAGGGAGGGTTGACTCAGGCCAGAACATCTGGCCAGTAGGTGGACAGCAAATGGTCAGTGGGCAAGGAGCCCAGGACAGAGACAAACTTCTTCTGACTCACAATTCTGCCTAATGCCCGTATTGATGTGTACCCTGGGGTGCCTGAAAAATAGAATCAAAGCTTTTGTCTCTCCATCTGACACAGGGCAGAGGGATTTGAAGACAGTGACTTTAAAAGGGAATTATGGGAGCATCCCAACAGATTTTGTTTGTTTGTTTTTGTTTTTGTTTTTGAGACGGAGTTTCTCTCTATTGCCCAGGCTGGAATGCAATGGTGTGATCTCAGCTCACTGCAACCTCTGCCTCCCATGTTCAAGCAATTCTCCTGCCTCAGCCTCCTGAGTAGCTGGGATTGATTACAAGTTCATGCCACCACGTCTGGCTAATTTTTGTATTTTCTTTTTAGAAGAGACAAGGTTTCACCATGTTGGCCAGGCTGGTCTCGAACTCCTGACCTCATGATCTGCTTGCCCCCACCTCCCAAAGTGCTGGGATTACAGGCGTGAGCCACTGCCCCAAGCCATAGATGCTTCTTAACTTACAATGAGGTTATATCCCAGTAAACTCATCATGAATAGGAAATATCGTAAGCCAAAGGTGCATTTAATACACCTAACCTACCAAACTTGATAACTTAGTCAAATAATCATAACTTAGCCAAGCCTTACCTTAAACATTCTGAGAATACTTTTATTAGCCTGCGCTTGGACAGAATCATCTGGCAACACAGTACATTGTAGAGTATCATGATTACATGGCTGACTAGGAGCTGTTGCCTCACCGCTGCTGTCCAGCATCTCAAGAGAGTGCCATACTGCATATCACTAGGCATGAAAAGATCAAAATTCAAAGTATGGTTTCCACAGAATGCATATCTCTTTCACACTATTATAAAGTTGAAAAATTACAAGTCGAATTGTTGTAAGTCAAGAACCATCTATACCCTCTAGGGTATCCTGTACAGTTAGGATATCTGTATTTTGGTGATTACTTAAAATAGAAATGGTAATCTTGATAGTTTGATAGTTTTTCTTTTCCTCTATTGAAAACAATGCATCTAAGGACACAAACTGAGCTTGTTAATGTCAAACATAATATACCTATTTTTCAAATATTCATAGGTTTTATGGTCGAAAGATGCTGTTCTTCATGATGTGTCATCCTAACTTTGAAAAAATGCTTGAAAAGTATGTCCCATCTAAAGATTTGCCATATATTAAGGAATCTGTTAGAAACCTACGACAAAAGGTATGTGGAAAAAGTTTGTTTTATAAACGACTTTAAAAGCAAAGTTTATTTTTACATCAAGATAAAGGATAGGAATAATTACTTCTTTGATTATTTCTCTGTTAATAATTTGGAATCTATCTACAATAGCATTTAAACAACTACTGTACTAAGTAGACATACATGTTGTCAAGCCTTAGAAGTAAATGTTTATTGAATAGAAGCTTGATGTTTGGTAGAATATAATTTGGCTTATTGGAGTTATGAGACATGGGTTTGAATCACAGCTCTAACAGCAACTGTGTAACTTACACATGCTTCTTCATTTCTTTAACTAGAATTCTCACTTTATAAAATGAGGATAATAATGTTTACCATTCTTAGTCCCTGCTTTATTTACCTTGTATGTTCCACTATCAGAGCTATTACCACACTGCAGAATATTTATAGGTAGCTCCTTGAGGGTAAGTGCCATGTCTTATTTGTCCTGGTAGATAATGGGAATTCAGTAATGTCTATGAAATTAGTAACTGAGAGAATACCAAGTGAAATAAAATATAAAAAGTAATTATTTATATATTATTTAAAAAATACGTTTAATAATGTAAATGTCTATTATAATTTATGTCATTTCTCTCTGATAACCTTGGGCTAAGGACTCACTTATACAGGAATAATATTACAAAGATATGTAACAATAGACATTTTGGAGCATTTTTTTTCTGCCCATTGAGCTTGAAGATTTCAGCTTAGTTATCTTAGAGCTTATTAAAATGACCATGCAAAAAAAATTATCTGACTAAAATGAAGCAGATTGTATTTGTGAGTCTTTCCAATACAGGAAAGGTTTAAAATAGTTCTTACCAAAATGTTTATTCTCACACTCCTAATGTTGCACAGGAACAACAATGTTCAGTGTTTATGGACTGTGTCCATATGTTCTATATAGATTTTAAGCTTTACGAAGAGTAGTTCCAAAATGCAGCATATTATTATTATTGTTTTATTTTATTTATTTATTTGTTTTTGAGACGGAGTTTCACTCTTGTGCCCAGGCTGGAGTGCAATGGTGCAACCTCAGCTCACTGCAACCTCCGCCTCCCGAGTTCAAGTGATTTTTCTGCCTCAGCCTCCTGAGTAGTTGGGATTACAGGCATGCACCACCATGCCCAGCTAATTTTGTATTTTTATGAGAGATGGGGTTTCTCCATGTTGGCACGATCTTAGCTCACTGCAACTTTCACCTCCAGGTTCGAGCGATTCTCCTGCCTCAGCCTACTGAGTAGCTAGGATTACACTATCACACCCAGCTAATTTTTGTACTTTTAGTAGAGACAGGGTTTCCCCATCTTGGCTAGGCTGGTCTTGAACTCCTGAGCTCAGATGATCCACCCATCTCAGCCTCCCAAAGTGCTGGGATTACAGGCATGAGCCACCGCACCTGGCCCAAAATACAGTGTATTAATTTTTAGTTTTTTACTAGTTTTCATAAGTAAATATATACTTTCCCATTAGTCACATATTTTGTTAATTTAGTGCTAACTACCAGATGTTTTATGTATCTCATACTCTTTAAAGCATAAGTATACCAGATTATTTAAAACACTTTCCATCTTAAAAAATCAGTGATGGCTGCTTTGAAAATTACATTGTGTAAGTTATTTCACTACTAGATTTAAAACTTGTTTTACACTAATTTTATATTTTCTTACAGGGTTTGGGAGAGATACCATTGGATACTCCCTCAGCAAAAGGAAGACGATCTCATACTAGCAGTGTTGGAAATACAAGATCATCATCTGTTTCTAGAGATGCTTTCAATTCAGCTGAAAGGTCTGATGTGATAGTCCTTATCATTAGAGAAATTACTCCCTAGTTATAATAGTCTCATTTGGATGTTTTCATAAACTACCCCAGGGGTATTTGCCAAAATGTAATAGAGTTTTAAAAGTTTGGTAAGGATCTAGAAAGTGTGAGGTAATTAGATTTAATAAGAGAATTATATTTACAGCACTTGCTTTTTTTTTTTTTTCTGAGACAGAGTTTCATTCTTGTTGCCCAGGCTGGAGTACAATGGTGTGATCTCAGCTCATTGCAACCTCTGCCTCCAGGGTTCAAATGATTCTCCTGCCTCAGCCTCTTGAGTAGCTGGGATTACAGGCATGTGCCACCACATCCAGCTAATTTTTGTATTTTTAGTAGAGACGGGGTTTTGCCATGTTGGCCAGGCTGGTCTCAAACTCCTGACCTCGTGATCCGCCCACCTCAGCCTCCCAAAGAGCAATTTGCTTTTATATGCAATAAACATTAGTAATGCTGTAGTGTTATTGAACTTGTAAATGTTAGGCCTATTTTGGAAAACTCATTTAAAAAAAAATATATATAGCCTTTATTTCTTCCCCGTGATTGTAAAAGTAATACATAATTATAGTTAAAGGAAAAATAATCCTTAGAAGATGAAAACATTACAAGGATTTAGAAAGCTAGGCATGGTGACTCACACCTATAATTTCAGCACTTTGGGAGGCCGAAGCAGGCAAAATTGCTTGAGCTCAGGAGTTCGAGAGAAGCCTGGGCAACATGGCAAAACCCTGTCTCTACCAAAAAAAATACAAAAATTAGCCGGGCCTGGTGGTTTTTGTTACCTGTGCTTTCGAGGTCTTAGTCATGAATTATTTACCTAGACCAATGTCCAGAAGGGTACTGCCTAGGTTTTCTTCTTGTAGTTTTGTAAACGTAGGTCCTACGTTTAATCCATTTAGTTGATTTTTATAAATTGTGAGATACTGTGTTTAATTCTGCTTATGGCAATCTAATTTTTCCAGCACTGTTTATTGAAAAGGGTGCTCTTTCTTCCATGTATGTTCTTGTCATCTTTGTCAAAGATCAGTTGGTTGTAGGTAAGTGGCTTTATTTCTGGGTTCTCTATTCTGTTCCATTGATTTATGTGTCTGTTTTCAGATCAGTACCATGCTGTTTGGGTTTTATAGCCTTGTAATGTAATTTGAAAGCAGGTAATATGATGTCTGTAGAATTGCTGGTTTTGCTTAAGATTGCTTTGGCTACTTGGGCTCTTTTTTTGTTCCAAAAAAAAAGATGCAGTGAGCCACAAATTTTAGGATGGTTTTTTCTAATTCTGTGATAAATTATGTTGGTATTTTGATAGGGATTGCATTCAAACTGTAGACTGCTTTCGGCAGTATGGTCATTTTAATTATTCTGATCCATGAACCTGGGATATTTTTCCATTTGTTTGTGTCATCTGTAACTTCTTTCATCGGTGTTTTTAGTTTTCCTTATAGAGATCTTTCACCTCCTTGGTTAAAAATATACTTCTAGGTATTTTATTTCTTTTTTAGCTATTATAAGTGGGATTGCCTTCTTGATTTGTTTCTCTGCTTATTCATTATTGGTGTATAGAAATGCTACTGATTTTTCAAAGCTGATTTTGTATCCTGACACTTTACTGAATTCATTGATCAAATCTAAGAGTCTTTTGGTGGAGTCTTTGGAGTTTTCTAAATATAAGATCGTATCATCAGCAAACAGGGATAACTTGACTTTTGCAGTTTGGGTGCCTTGTATTTTTTTCTCTTGCATGATTGCCTTGTGTAAGACTTACAGTACTGTGTTGAATAGAAGTGGTGAAAGTGAGCATCTTTGACTTGTTCCAGTTCTTAGAGGGAATGCTTTCAACTTTTTCCTGTTTAATATGATGTCGGCTGTGAATTTATATATATGGCCTCTATTATGTTGAGGTACGTTCCTTCTGTGCCTAGTTTGTTGAGGATTTTTACCATGAAGTGATGCTGAATTTTATCAAATGCTTTTTCTGCTTCCTTTTAGATAATTATATGGTTTTTGTCCTTAGCTCTGTTTGTGTGATGTATCATATTTTTTTGTGTGTGTTGAACCATCCTTACATCCCTGGTATAAAACCCATTTGATCCTGACATTTTATCTTTTTGATGTGCTGTTGTTGGTAGTATTTTGTTGAGGATTTTTACATCTATATTTATAGGGGATGTTAGTCTATAGCTTTCATCTTTTGTTGTGTCTTTGCCTTGTTTTGGTATCATGGTGATACTGGCCTCATAGAATAATTTAGGGCATATTCCCCCTCTTCATTTTTTGTAAAGTTTCAAGATGATTGGTGTAAGTTTTTGATTGATTGATCATACATTTGGTAGAATTTGACTGTGAATTCATCTAGTCCTGTGGGGTTTTTTTGCTTACTGATTCATTTTCACTACTCATTATTGGTCTGTTCAGGATTTCTGTTTCTTCCTGGTTCAGTCTTGGGAGGTTGTATGTTTCCAGGCATTTGTTTATTTCCTCTAGCTTTTCTAGTTTGTGGAAATGTAGTTGTTCATAATAGTCTCTAATGATCCTTTGTTTATTCTGTTATATCAATCGTAATGTCTCCTTTCTGATTTTGTTTACTTGGATCTTCTCCCTTCTTTGTTAAGCTAGCTAGTGATTTATTGATTTTATGTTTTTGAAGAACCAGTTTTTCAATTCATTAATCCTTTGTATTTTGAGGGGTTGGAGGTTATTTCGTTTAGTTCTCATGTGATCTTTGTTACTCATTTTCTTTGGTTAACCTTGGGAGTTTGGTTTATGGTTTTTCTAGTTCCTTAAAGTGTGATGTTAAGGTGTGATCTTTTTACCTTTTTTTTTTTTAATAGAGACAGGGTCTCACTCTGTTGCCTGGGCTGAAGTGTGGTGGCATCATTATAGCCCTCTGCAGCCTCAAACTCTTGGGCTCAAGCAATCCTCCCGCCTCGGCCTCACAAAGTGCTTCCTACTTTTTTTTATGTAGGCATTTAATGCTATAAACGTCCCTCTTAGCACTGCTTTTGCTGTATCCCACAGGTTTTGGCATGTTGTGTTTCCATTTTCATTTACTTCAAACAATGTTTTAAATTTTTGCCATTGACTCTATGATCATTCAGGAATATGTTGTATATTATCCATGTATTTGTTTAGTTTATAAATTTCCTTTTGGTACTGATTTATAGTTTTATTCTGTTGTGGTCTAAGAAGATACTTGATATGATTTCAGTTTTTTAAAATGTGTTAAGACTTATTTTGTGACGTAACATATGGTCTGTGTTGGAGAATGTTCCATGTGCTGATAAGAAAGATGTATATTCTGCAGTTTTGGGGTAGAATGTTCTGTAAATGTTAAGTCCTTTTGGTCCAAAGTCCAATTTAAGTTCAATGTTTCTTTGTTAATTTTCTTTCTCAATAATCTGCCTAGTACTGTGAGTGGAGTGTTGAAGTCCACACCTGAAAACAGGATTGTTTTGCAGTCTTATCTCTTTCTTTAGGTCTGGTAGATATTCGTTTTGTGAATCTGGGTGCTCCAGTGTTGGGCACATATATATTTGGAATTGTTATAACCTCTTGCTGAATTCATCCCTTATCATTATATAATTACATTTTTTGTCTTTTTTTACTGTTTTTTATTTAAAGGTTATGTTGTTTGATGTAAGCACAGCTACACCTGATCACTTTTGGCTTCTGTTTGTGTAGAATATCTTTTTTTTTTTTTAGACAAGGTCTCACTCTGTTGCCCAAGCTGGAGTGCAGTGGTATGATCTCATCTCACTGCAACTTCCACCTCCCTGGTTCAGTGTCCCAAGTAGCAATTCTCCTGCCTCAGTGTCACGAGTAGCTGGGACTACAGGCATGTGCCAGCACCCCCAGCTAATTGTTGTATTTTTAGTAGAGATGGGGTTTCACTGTGTTGGCCAGGCTGGTCTTGAACTCTGCTCGCCTTGGCCTCCCAAAGTGCTGATATTACAGACGTGAGCCACCATGCCCAGCCTAGAATATCTTTTCTACCCCTTTAATTTTAGTCTGTATGTGTCTTTCAAACTAGTATGAATTTTTTATAAGCAGCATATAGTTAGATCATGTTTTTTATCTCGTTTGACAATCTGTAACTTTTAAGTAGAGCATTTAATCCATTTGCCTTCCGGGTAATATTGATATGTGAGTTTTTTTCCTGCCATATTGTTAACTGTTATCTACCTGTTTTATAAATTGTTTCTTTCTCTCTGTTTTCGTGGTTTGGTGGAATTCCGCCATGTTGCCATTGGATTCCTTTCTCTTCCTCCTTTATATGATTGCTTTATAAGACCTGTGAGTTTCATACTTTTGTATGTTTTTATGATGGCAAATATCGACCTTTGTTTCCATGTTTAGGACCCATTTGGGTATTTCTTATAGTGCCAGTCTAGTGATGACAAAGTCCATCAGCATTAGCTTATTTCAAAATTATTACTGTGACCTCTTTGCTCTGTTATAAAATATATTTTATTTTATTTTATTTTTGAGACAAGGTTTCACTCACTGTGTTGCCCAGGCTGAAGTTCAGTGGTGTGATCACATCTCACCACAACCTTGACCTCCTGGGTTTACTCAGTCCTTCTGTTTCAGCCACTGGAGTAGCTGGGACCACAGGTACGCACCACTACATCTGGCTAATATGTTTCTTTTGTTTTCTTTGTAGAGGTGGTGTTTCACCATGTTGCCCAGGATGGACATAAACTGCTGGGCTTGAGGGGATCCTCCCACCTTAGCTTTCCAAACTGCTGGGATTACAGGCATGAGCCACCACATCTGGCTTTAAATATATTTTAAACACTATTGGCCAGCTGCAGTGGTGTGCACCTGTTATCCTAGCACTTTGGAAGGCCAAGGTGGATGGATTGCTTGAGGTCAAGACTTCGAGACCAGCCTAGGCAACATGGAGAAACCCCCGTCTCTACTAAAAATAGAAAAAATTAGCCTGGCGTGGTGTTATATGCCTGTAATCCCAGCTACTCGGGAGGCTGAGGCAGGAGAATCACTTGAACCCGGGAGGCAGAGGTTTCAGTAAGCTGAGATTGCTCCATTGCACTCCAGCCTGGGCAACAGAAGCAGACTCTCTGTCTCTTTTCTTTCTTTCTCACTCTGTTGCCAGGCTGGAGTGCAGTGGTGCCATCTTAGCTCACCGTAACCTCTGCCTCCCGGGTTCAAGCGATTCTCCTGCCTCAACCTCCCAAGTAGTTGGGACTACAGGTGCACACCACCACGCCCAGCTATTTTTTTTTTCTTTTTTGTATTTTTAATACAGATGGGGTTTCACCATGTTGGCCAGGATGCTCTTCATCTCTTGACCTCGTGATCTGCCTGCCTCCAGCCTCCCAAAGTGCTGGGATTACAGGTGTAAGCCACCGCACCTAGCCAGACTCTTTGTCAACAAAACAAAACAAAACAAACAAAAGCAAAAAAACACTATTGAAAAACTATACGAATACATAGTATTCATAGTATACATAGGTATCTCTCATATTTTCTGTATTTGTATATCTTTGAAATATTTCATAAACTAATGACTTTTATAAAAAATAATGATGTATGTGAAAGTATATGCTTTGGGACCTTGATATTTTAAGTACAGCCCACAAAGCAGCCACACTGGCATCACCAAGGAGCTTTTTAGAAATACAAATTTTTTTTTTTTTTTTTTTTGTGATGGAGTCTTACTCTGTTGCCCAGGCTGGAGTACAGTGGCAGGATCTTGGCTCACGGCAACCTCTGCCTCCTGGATTAAGAGATCCTTCTGCCTCAGCCTCCTAAGTAGCCAGGACTACAGGCATATGCCACTACACCGTGCTAATATTTGTATTTTTAGTAGAAACAGGATTTCGCCATGTTAGCCAGACTGGTCTCGAACCCCTGACCTCAGGTGATCCACCCACCTCGACCTCCAAAAATGCTGGGATTACAGGTGTGAGCCACTGCGCCCAGCCAGAAATGTAAAATCTTATACTCCTTCCAGGCCTACTAAATAAGAATCAGCCATTTTTCTACCTTGATATTATATAATCTCATAAGATCTTGGATCAGATATCTCGGTCAAAAAATGTTTTCTGGAGCCCATTAAAAAATGCTTTCTTAACATTTATTTAGAGCATACTGTATGGGAGGCTTTTTCTAAACATTTATTTCATAGATATTTCTCAAGTTGGTCTTATCTGATATTTTCCCACAATTAGATGGAAGTTATGCAATTTGGCAAGAACACCACAGAAGTGATGTTATACCCTTCTCACTGCATTACATCACGAGGTACATGATGTTGTTACATCTTAATACCAATAACATTAACTTTCATCATTAGCTTATGGTGGTTTCTGCTAGGCACTGTACTATTTTTCCCTTTATAATTAATAGATACCTTTGGAAACTTTGAGACTGTGTAAATATCCTATTTCTCACCATACATATGCCCGCTAGTTTTAGCCACCAGTGAGAGATTTTGCCTGCAGCAATTAGTACTGTTTTTTTGCCTAATAATGATCTGCTAGTTTCTTGATTTCTTCTACATTTATTGGTTGATTTTCTTTTTTACAGAAAAACTGTTCCATTTCCTTTATAAGTTTATTTATGCAAATGTTCATTTATCTTCATGAAGACTAATGGATTTCTATTTTATTCTGTCGGCTATAATCGAATACTGCCCTTATTTCCCTCTTCAAATTGTTCCAGCTTTAGGAGCTCCCTCAGGTTGGCCGCTGTGCTTTGACAACATGCCCCATCCCTTTACTTTCTGTCAGCACATGATTCTCCAGGATCTTTTTATATTTTATTTCCTCCTTTCATGTCTGTATGCTTCTAATTTATTTTTCCTACCTTACTACTGTACTGGTTAGAATATCAAATACAATTTAAAATAGAAGTAATAAGATTTTTTTTTTATTTTTTTATTTTAAGACGGGGATTCACCATGTTGGTCAGGCTGGTCTTGAACTCCCAACCTCAGGTGATCTGCCTGCCTTGGCCTCCAGAGTGCTTGGATTACAGGCGTGAGAGAAGTAATAACATCTTTACCTTATTCCTGATCTTTGGGACAAAAATGTTCAGCATTTCACCATTGTGTATGATATTAGCTGTAGGTTTCATAGAAAGCTCTTTATCAGATTAATGAAGTTCTCTTCTAGTTTGTGAGTTTTTAATCATGAATGCGTGTTGAATTTTTCTCAAATGCCCTTACAGCATCTATTAAGATAATTATATTTTTTGTTTATTTTGTTACTATTGTGAATTGTGTTAATTGTTAAATGTTAACAATGATAACTTGCATTCCTTGGATTAGCCCCACTTGGTGATGATGATGTGTCATATTTTTAATATGTTACTGGGCTTAATTTACTAAAATTATTTGAGTATTTTTGTGTCTAATCATGAGGTCTTTAGTTTTCTTGTCTTAGAATGTTTTTTATTTGGTATTGGGATAAAGCTGAATACTGATACCCTTGTGGTTTCTCCTTTAATACAGGAGCTATTTAGAAGTGTGTTTAATTTTAAAATGTTTGGAGATTTTCCAAATATCATTTTATTAATGATTTTAAATTTAGTTTTGTTCTGTCATTGAACATGCTGCATATGATTCTAATTCTTTTAAACTTCTTGAGCCTTGTTTTATGACCCAGCATGTGTTCTATATTATTGACTATTTTATGTTTACTTGGAAGAATGTACATTCTGCTCTTGTTGAATGTAGTATTCTATAAAATGTCAGTTAGGTTAAGTCGATTGTCATTCCAGTGCTCTATAATCTTACTGATTTTTTTCTACTTGTTTTATCAATTGCTGAGATAGGAGTATTGACATCCCCAGCACATTTGTGGATTTATTTATACTTTCAGTTTGTATCGCTTTTTGCTTCATGTATTTTGACCTACTGTGATTACATTTAAATACATTGAGGATAGTTGTGACTTTCTGATAAATTGGTCCTTTTGTCATTATGAAGTACCTCTATCTCTGGTAATATTCTTTGTCCTGAAGTCTACACTGGTAGAGTATCTTAGTTTATTAACCAGTTTTCTTCTGATAGAAGATTTGCATGGTATGTCTTTCTTTAAATTACAGTGTTAGGAAGGTGTAATTCACCTACTATATAATTTATCTATTTAAGGCATGCAATTCAATGTTTTTTAATACAGATGGTCCCCAACTTAGGATGGTTCAACTTACGATTTCTCAATTTTACAATGGTGCAAAAGCAATATGCATTTAGTACAGTAGAAACTGTACTTTGAGTATCCATAGAATCATTGTTTTTTACTTTCAGTATAATATTCAATAAATTATTTATTATAAAATGGGCTTTGTGCCAGATTATTTGTCTCAGTATAGGCTAACGTAAGTGTTTCTGAACACGTTTAAGGTAGACTAGACTAAGCTATGGTGTTTAGTAGGTTAGATGTATTGAATTTTTTGACTTAAGATATTTTCAATATACAATGGGCTTATCGGGATGTAACTATTGCAAATCGAGGAGCATCTCTGTATTCAATGAGTTGTATAACTGTCATCACAATTTTAGAACATTTTTGTCACCTTAAATCTCACACTTATTTTTTTTTCAACATCATGAAGATTTATTTCCAGTTTTCATCTAAAACTGTACAAGTTTTAGTTTTTATATTTAGGTCTTTGATATATTTTGAGTTAATTTTTGTACATAATGTTAGGTAAAGGTCCAACTTCATTCTTCGTATGTGGATATCCAGTTTTCCCAGAATCATTTGTTGAAGAAATTGTTCTTTCTTCATTGTATGTTTTTGGCATCCTGGTTGAAAATCAGTTATACATAGATGTTTGGGTTTATTTCTAGATTCTCAATTCCATTCTATTGATTTATAGATGCCATTGTCTATCCTTATGCCAGTACCACATTGTTTGGATTACTGTAGTGTTATAATAAGTTTTGAAATTGGAAAGTGTGAGTCTTCCAACTTTTATATATATATATATAATTGCACTTTAGGTTCTGGGGTGAATCTCATACTTATTAGCACTCATTCTCCATTTCTCCAAAATCTTCCCTTCCCCAACCTTAGGCAGTCTCTATTCTGTTTCTATGGATTTGCTTATTCTGAATATTTCATACAAAGGGAATCATATGATATGTGGTCTTTTGTGTCTGGCTTCTTAGACTTACGTTTATGTTAAGGCTTATCCATTTTTAAAAAACAATCAAAATGTCAAGGGCTCTTCCATGTTGTATCATTTACCAATATTTCATTCCTTTTTATGGGTAAATACTATTCCATGCATCCATATATGGATATAGCACACATTGTTTATCCATCCGTTTGGTTTTGTTGTGGACACATGTTTTCAGCTCTCTTGGGTGTGTAGGAGTGGAATTGCTAGATCATATGATAACTCTGTGTTTAATCTTTTGAAGAACCACCAGAAAATTTTTCCAAAGTACCACCATTTTACATCTCACCAGTAGTGTAAAAGGGTTCCAGTTTTTTCACATCCTCACCAATACTTGTAATTATTATAGTGGGTATAAACCAGTATCTCATTTGACAAAGATTCTTCTTGACCAAACTGCAGACATGCTTCTCTGAGGCCTGTTTTCAATTCAGCCTTGACCTTGGGCCCTGTCCTTGGCCTGCCTAACCCAGTCTCAGCAAGGTATCCTACTAGCTCATCTATCCTTCCTTTGCTATATTATCACCCTTGATATCTGATAAAGTTCTTCATCACCCCACCTTCGATGTATAAGTCTTTGTCCTTCCTTTAGCATGTATCTTATTAGGCCAGTTTTGCAAGAAACTTCCTACTCTTTAATGTCTCCTCTTAGTAATTTTCTATCTATTGACCCTCCACTCCCAACTCTAGTTGTGGGCTATCAATCCCTAACTGTCTTTACTGTAGTCAGAGTTGAGAGCAGTTGTTCTCTCTTATTGTAGAAGTCAAGATGCCTCTTGAAAGAAGTCTTTCTTACCATTTTAACAAGTGTGAAGATAATTTTTTCTTTAATGCATTGTGGTTTTTACTTGTATTTCCTCGAATGTCTTCTTAATTAAAAAACCATTTTATTAATTTTTAATAAAAGAGATGGGGTCTTGCTATGTTGCCCAGATTGGTGTTGAACTCCTGGGATCAAGTAATCCTCCAGCCTCAGTCTTCCAAAGTGCTGGGATTACAGGTGTAAGCCACCATGCCCAGCCTATATATTTTTAAAGAGTGTTTTTTTAGGTAGTATGTGACTCAGTCTTGTCTTTTTTGAGACAGGGTCTTGCTCTGTCGTCTAGGCTAGAGTGTGATGATGTGATCATGATTCAGTACAGCCTCAACCTCCCAGGGCTCAAATGTCCTCCCACCTTAGCCTCCCGAGTAGCTGAGACTATAAGCCCATGCCACCCCAACCCTGCCACCCAGCTAGTTGTTTGTATTTTTTGTAGACATGGGTTCTCAATTTGTTGCCCAGGCTGGAGTCTTGTCTTACCAATTTAACAGCCTCTGTTTTTAATCAGGGTATTTGACCATTTAGGTTTAAAGTAGTTATTCACATACTTGGGTTTAAGCCTCTCATTTTAATAGTGTTTTTCTATTTGTCTTAAATTTCTGTTTCCTTTTCTTCTTTTTTTTTTTATTGTACATTAGGTTCTGGGGTACCTGTGTAGATCATGCAGGATTGTTGCATAGGTACATACATGGCTATGTGTTTTGTTGCATCCATCCCCCTGTCATCTATATCTGGCATTTCTCCCCATTATTATCCCTCCCCACCCCACCCCCTCTGTCCCTCCCCTGGCTCCTACCAACAGACCCCAGTATGTGATGCTCCCCTCCCTGTGTGCATGTGTTCTCATTGTTCGACACCCACCTATGAGTGAGAACATGCGGTATTTGATTTTCTGTTCTTGTGTCAGTTTGCTGAGAATGATGGTTTCCGGATTCATCCATGTCCCTACAAAGGACACGAATTCATCATTTTTTATGCCTGCATAGTATTCCATGGTGTATATATGCCACATTTTCCTTGTCGAGTCTATCATCAGTGGGCATTTGGGTTGGTTCCAGGTCTTTGCTATTGTAAACAGTGCCACAATGAACATACGTGTGCATGTGCCTTTATAACAGAATGATTTATAATCCTTTGGGTATATACCCAGTAATAGGATTGCTGGGTCAAATGGAATTTCTATTTCTAGGTCCTTGAGGAAGCGCCACACTGTCTTCCACAATGGTTGAACTAATTTACACTCCCACTAACAGTGTAAAAGTGTTCCTATATCTCCACATCCTCTCCAGCATCTGTTGTCTCCAGATTTTTTAATGATCACCATTCTAACTGGCATGAGATGGTATCTCAATGTGGTTTTGATGTGCATTTCTCTAATAACCAGTGATGATGAGCATTTTTTCATATGTTTGTTGGTCTCATACATGTCTTCTTTTGAAAAGTGTCTGTTCATATCCTTTGGCCACTTTTGGATGGGTTTGTTTGTTTTTTCTTGTAAATCTGTTTTAGTTCTTTGTAGATTCTGGATATTAGCCCTTTGTCAAATGGGTAGATTGCAAAACTTTTCTCCCATTCTGCGGGTTGCCAGTTCATTCTAATGATTGTTTCTTTTGCTGTACAGAAGCTCTGGAGTTTACTTAGGTCCCATTAGTCTATTTTGGCTTTTGTTGCCAATGCTTTTGGTGTTTTAGTCACGAGTCTTTGCCTATGCCTATGTCCTGAATGGTTTTGCCTAGGTTTTCTTTTAGGGTTTTTATGGTGTTAGGGCTTATGTTTAAGTCTTTAATCCATCTGGAGTTAATTTTAGTGTAAAGTGTCAGGAAGGGGTCCAGTTTCTGCTTTCTGCACATGGCTAGCCAGTTTTCCCAACACCATTTATTAAACAGGGGAACCCTTACCCCATTGCTTGTTTTTTGTCAGGTTTGTCAAAGATCAGATGGTTGTAGATGTGTGGCATTACTTCTGAGGCCTCTGTTCTGTTCCATTGGTCTATATCTCTGTTTTGGTACCAGTAGCATGCTGTTTTGACTACCGTAGCCTTGTAGTATAGTTTGAAGTCAGGTAGCATGATGCCCCCAGCTTCGTTCTTTTGCTTAGGATTGTCTTGGCTATGCAGGCTCTCTTTTAGTTCCATATGAAGTTTAAGGTGGCTTTTCCCAGTTCTGTGAAGAAGGTCATTGGTAATTGATAGGGATAGCGTTGAATCTATCAATTACTTTGGGCAGTATGGCGATTTTTAGGATACTGATTCTTCCTAACCATGAGCATGGAATGTTTTTCTATCTGTTTGTGTCCTCTCTTATTTCTTTGAACAGTGGTTTGTAGTTCTCCTTGAAGAGGTCCTTTACATTCTTTGTTAGTTGTATTCCTAGGTATTTTATTCTCTTTGTAGCAATTGTGAATGGGAGTTTGCTCTTGATTTGGCTCTCTGTTAGTCTGTTATTGGTGTATAGGAATGCTTGTGATTTCTGCACATTTATTTTGTGTCCTGAGACTTTGCTGAAGTTGTTTATCAGTTTAAGGAGATTTTGGGATGAGATGATAGGGTCTTCCAAATATACAATCATGCTCTCTGCAAATAGAGACAATTTAACTTCCTTTATTCCTAATTGAATACCCTTTATTTCTTTTCTTGCCTGATTGCTCTGGCTAAAACTTCCAATACTATATTGAATAGGATTGGTAAGAGAGGGCATCCTTGTCTAGTGCCAGATTTCAAAGGGAATGCTTCCAGTTTTTGCCCATTCAGTATGATATTGGCTGTAGGTCTGTCATAAATAGCTTTTACTATTTTGAGATACGTTCCTTCGATACCTAGTTTATTGAGTTATTAGCATAAAGGGCTGTTGAATTTTGTCGAAGGCCTTCCCCTGCATCTATTTAGATAACCCTGTGGTTTTTGTCTTTGTTTCTGTTTATGTGGTGGCTGACGTTTATAGCCTTGTGTATGTGGAACCAGCCTTGCATCCCCGGGATGAAGCCTACTTGATCGTGATAGATAAGCTTTTTGATGTGCTGTTGCAATCTGTTTGCCAGTATTTTATTGAAGATTTTTGCATCTGTCTTCATCATGGATATTGGCCTGAAGTTTTCTTTTCTTGTTAGTCTTGCCAGGTTTTGGTATCAGGATGATGTTGGTCTCATAAAATGATTTGGGAAGGATTCCATCTTTTTGTACTGTTTGGAATCATTTCAGAAGGAATGGTACCAGCTCCTGTTTGTACATCTGCTAGAATTCAGCTGTGAACCCGTCTGGACCTGGGCTTTTTTTGGTTGGTAGGCTATAAATTGCTGCCTCAACTTCAGCCCTTGTTATTGATCTGTTCAAGGTTTCAAGTTCTTCCTGGTTTAGGCTTGGGAGGGTGGAAGTGTCCAGGAATTTATCCATTTCTTCCAGGTTTACTGGTTTATGTGCATAGAGTTGTTTGTAGTAATCTCTGATGGTAGTTTGTATTTCTGTGGAATTGGTGGTGATATCCCCTTTATCGTTTTTATTGCATCTATTTGATTCTTCTCCCTTTTCTTTTTTATTTTGTTTTAATTTTTATTTTTTAGTTTATGTGTTTATTTTTTTGAGATGGAGTCTTGCTCTGTCACCAGGCTGGAGGGCAGTGGTGCAATTTCGGCTCACTGCAACCTCCGCCTCTTGGGTTTAAGCGATTCTTCTGCCTCAGTCTCCTGAGTAGCTGGGACCACAGGTGCATGCCACCACGCCCGGCTAATTTGCTTGTATTTTTAGTAGAGACAGGGTTTCACTGTGTTGGCCAGGATGGTCTTGATCTCTTGACCTCGTCATCTGACCGCCTCGGCCTCCCAAAGTGCTGGGATTACAGGCATGAGCCACTGCACCCTGCCTTCTTTTTTGTTAATCTTGCTCGTGGTCTATTTTGTTGATCTTTTCAAAAAACCAGCTCCAGGATTTATTGATTTTTTGAAGGGTTTTTTGTGTCTCTATCTCCTTCAGTTCTGCTCTGATCTTAGTTATTTCTTGTCTTCTGCTAGCTTTGAGTTTTTTTGGTCTTGTTCCTTTACCTCTTTCAATTTTGATGATAGAGTGTTGACTTTAGATCTTTCCTTGCTTCTCATGTGGGTATTTATTGCTCTAAATTTCCCTCTTGACACTGCTTTAAATGTGTGCCAGAGATTCTAGTATGTTGTGTCTTCGTTCTCGTTGGTTTCCAAGAACATTTTTATTTCTGCCTTCATTTCATTGTTTATCCAGTCAACAGTCAGGAGCCAGTTGTTTCAGTTTCCATGTAGTTGTGTGGTTCTGAGTTAGTTTCTTAATCCTCAGTTCTCATTTGATTGCCCTGTGGTCTGAGAGACTGTTTGTTATGATTTCCATTATTCTGCATTTGCTGAGGAGTAATTTACTTCCAATTATGTGGTCAGTTTTAGAGTAGGTGCAATGTGGTGCGGAGAAGACTGTATATTCTGTGGATTTGGGGTGGAGATTTCTGTAGATGTCTATTAGGTCCCCTTGGTCCAGATCTGAGTTCAAATCCTGGATATCCCTGTTAATCTTCTGTCTCGTTGATCTGTCTAATATTGACAGTGAAGTGTTAGAGTCTCCCATTATTATTGTTTGGGAGTCTGAGTCTCTTTGTAGGTCATTAAGAACTTGCTTTTTGTATCTGGGTGCTCTTGTATTGGGTGTGTATATATTTAGGATCGTTAGTTCTTATTGTTTCATTGATCCTTTTACCATTATAAAATGCCCTTTTTAGTCTCTTTTGATCTTTGTTGTTTTAAAGTCCTATTTATCAGAGACTAGGATTGCAACTCCTGCTTTTTTTGCTCTCCATTTGCTTGATAAATCTTCCTCCTTCCCTTTATTTTGAGCCTGTGTGTGTCCTTGCACATGAGATGGGTTTCCTGGATACAGCACACCGATGGGTCTTGACTTTTTATCCAATATTCCAGTCTGTGTCTTTTGATTGGGGCATTTAGTCCATTTACATTTAGGGTTAATATTGTTATGTGTGAATTTGATCCTGCCATTTTGATGCTAGCTGGATGATGATGCATTTTCTTCATTGTATTGATGGTCTTTACCATTTGGTACATTTTTGGAGTGGCTGGTACTGGTTGTTCCTTTCCTTGTTTAGTGCTGCTTTCAGGAGCTCTTGTAAGGCAGGCCTGGTGATGATGAAATCTCTCAGCAATTGCTTGTCCATAAAGGATTTTATTTCTCCTTCGCTTATGAAGCTTAGTTTGGCTGGATATGAAATTCTCAGTTGAAAGTTCTTTTCTTTAAGGATGTTCAATATTGGCCCCCACTCTCTTCTCGCTTGTAGGGTTTCTGCCTAGAGATCCTCTGTGAGTCTGATGGACTTCCCTTTGTGAGTATCCTGACCTTTGTCCCTGGCTGCCCTTAGCATTTTTTTCCTTCATTTCACCCTGGTGAATCTGACGATTATGTGGCTTGAGGTTCCTCTTCTTGCAGAATATATTTGTGGAGTTCTCTGTATTTCCTAAACTTGAATGGTGGCCTGCCTTGCTTGGTTGGGGAAGTTCTCCCAGATAATATCCTGAAGACTGTTTTCTAGCTTGGATTCATTCTCTCCGTCACATTCAGGTACACCTACCAAACGTAGATTAAGTCTTTTCACATAATCCCATATTTCTTGGAGGCTTTGTTCATTTCTTTTCACTCTTTTTCGCTAATCTTGCCTTCTTGTTTTATTTCTTTGAGTTGATCTTTCATCTCTGATATCCTTTCTTTTGCTTGGTCGATTCAGCTATTGAAATTTGTATATGCTTTGCGAAGTTCTCATGCTGTGTTTTTCAGCTCCATCAAGTCATTTATATTCTTCTCTAAGCTGTTTATTCTAGTTAGCATTTCATCTAATCTCTTTTCAGGGTTCTTAATTTATTTACATTGGGTTAGCACATGTTCTTTTAGCTCTGAGAAGTTTGTTCTTACCCACCTTCTGAATCCTGTTTCTGTCAATTCATCAGATTCATTCTCCATCCAGCTTTGTTGTCTAGCTGGTGAGGAGTTGTGATCCCTTGGAGGAGGAGAGGCATTCTGGTTTTTGGTGCTTTCATCTTTTTTACGCTGGTTTCTTCCCATCTTAGTGGCTTTATGTGCCTGTGGTCTTTGTAGTTGGTGACTTTTGGATGCAGTCCCTGAGTGGTCGTCCTTTTTGTTGATGTTGAAGCTATGTCTTTCTGTTTCTTAGGTTTCCTTCTAACATTCAGGCCCCTCTGCTACAGGACTGCTGGAGGTCCACTCCAGACCCTGCTTGCCTGGGGATCACCCATGGGGGCTGCAGAACATTAAGAGTTGCTGCCAGTTTCTTCTTCTGTTATCTTCGTCCCAGAAGGGTACCCACCAGATGTCAGCCTGAGCTCTCCTTTATGAGGTGTCTCTTTGGGTATACAGGGGTGGGGAGCTGCTTGAGGAGACAGTCTGTCCCTTATAGGAGCTCAAGTGCTGTGCTGGGAGCTCCATTGTTTCATGCAGAGCTGCTGGGCAGGTACATTTAGGTCTGCTGTTGCGGAACTCATAACCGCCTCTTTTCCCAGGTGCTTGTCCTGGGATGGTGGGCTTTATTTATAAGTTCCTGAGGTGCTGCTGCCTTTTTTCATAGATGCCTTGCCCAGCACGGAGATAGTCTAGTCACAGTCTGCCAGCAGAGATGTTGCTGAGCTGCCGCAGGCTCTGCGCAACTGCTGTGTGAAGTTCCTTGAGATGTTGTTTATAGAGGTACAGTTAGAATTGCCTTGGGAGTGGTGGACGCCCTTCCCCTCACCAAGCTGGACCCTTCCAGGTCCAGCTGTGCTTGCTGCAAAACTCTCAATCCAGAGCGTTTCAGATTGCTTGTTTTGTGGGGGGTGGTACCCACCGAGCCAGATCACTAGGCTCCCTGTCTCAGGCCCCTCCCTTTCAGTTGAATGGGCGGCTCTGTCTCCCAGGCATTCCAGGCACCAGTTCAAACAGCCATCCAGATTTGTGTGAGTTTCTGCTTGCCAACCCGCGGCACTGGCTGAAACAGCCATGCTGGAAACATGGCGCTTTCGGCCTGGAGATCTCCTGGTCTGTGGACAGTGAAAACTCATTTGGAAATTTGGTGATCACTTACCCTCTGTGTTGTTCTTGCTGGGAACTGCACTCCTGAGCTGTTCTTACTTGGATATCTTGGATCCTCCTCCTTTTCTTCTTTTCGTGCTTGCTATAAGATTGAATGAGAGGTAGGTGTATGAGTGTGTATATATTTTGGTATTTCATTTATTTCCTTCATTAGCAGTATCTTTTTGTTCCTTTTTTAAAGTGGTTCATCTAGACTTTATAATATTATAATATGCGTCTTTGCTGTCTCACAGTATACTTTCAAATAGTATCAGACCACTTTAAGTATAAGAACCTTACAATATAATTGCATTCCTCTACTTCCTTTTCATCTTTTGTTCTGTATTTGTCATTCATATTATAACCCCCAATACATTATATTTGCTTTGAATAGTCAATGTATTATAGACAATTCTGTCATGAACTGTTTGTTCTTGATATCTTATTTTATCTACATTTTATATACCTAGTGAATCTCTCCATTTTGTTGCTGCTTTATGTTTTTCTCACTAAGATATGTTAATTGTATTTTACTATCAACTCCATCCTGTTTTGAACCAACAAAAGCCATCTCTGAAGGCCAGTTTGTTTCAATAATTAGATGGCTTTTTGAGGTGTTTTTTTCTGTTTTACTCTTTTCATTTATTCACATTTTATGTATAGTATCAAATTAAATATTTCTAATTGTGTTTCTCATTGCATAGGATTAAATCATTTCACAAATTAACTCTAGATTAATTTACTTAAAAAATTAAAACTAATGATAAATATATCTGCACTTTAGATCACAATCCTGTGTCCATTTTCAGGATGATTCTGAGTCATTCATTAATTACTGCCCTGAAGACAACCTTAGTGCTTATTTTAATAGTGCTAGTCATAGACATAGTGGTAACGTAATTGTTACCATTTTATTTGAGACTTGGCAATCTGGCCAGGCACAGTGGCTCACACTGATAGTCCCGGTGCTTTAGGAAGCCGAGGCAGGAGGATCACTTGACTCTTAAGAGTTCAAGGCCAGCCTGGGCAACATAGTGAGACCCTGTCTCTACAGAAAATTGTTTAAATTAGCTGGTTGTGGATATGTGCCTGTAGTCTTAGCTACTCAGGGGGCTGAGGTTGATGAATTGCTTGAACCCAAGGGTTCGAGGCCAGAGTGAGTTGTGATTGTGCTACTACACTCCAGCCTGGGCAACACAGTGATACTCTGCATCTAAAATACAGAGAGAGAGAGAGAGAGAGAGAGAGAGAGAGAAAGAGACTCTGCATCTAAAATACATAGATAGTCCGGGCACGGTGACTCACACCTGTAATCCCAGCATTTTGGGAGGCCAAGGCAGGCGGATCACTTGAGGTCATGAGTTTGAGACTAGCCTGGCCAACATGGCAAAACCTTGTCTCTATTAAAAATACAAAAAAGAAACCAAAAAACAATACTCAGGTGTGGTAGCATGTGTGTATAATCCCAGCTGGGAGGCTGAAGCAGGAGAATCGCTTGAACCTGGGAGGCAGAAGTTGCAGTGAGCTGAGATCATGCCACTGTACTCCAGCCTGGATGACAAAATGTGACTCTATCTCAAAAATAAAAAAATAAATAAAAAAATAGTTAGACAGATAGATAGACAGATCGATTGACCAACCAACCTACCTGTTACTTTGCATGACTCTAGTTTCAAAGGGATGATCATCTAAACAGGAGTGTCCAATCTTTTGCTTCCCTTGCCACAGTGGAAGAATAATTGTCTTGGCCACAGTAAAATATACTAACACTAATGATAGCTGATGAGGAAAAGAAAAAACATAAACACACACACACACACACACACACACACACACCTCGTAATATTTTAAGAAATTTATGAATTTGTGTTAGGGTGCATTCAAAGCTGTCCTGGGCTACATATGACCCGCAGACCATGGGATGGACAAGCTGGATCTACCACATTGAGTTACCCCTTTATAGCTACGAAAATATGCTACGAATACTATCATTGCCATAATAATTCCTGCTGGTCTCTAGTTTCCCATTGTCCCATGCATGTTCACATGGATACTTTGCAGGAAACAGACACAGCAGGCCTGAGACTGCTGTTCTTTAAAGGGCCTGCTTAGAGAGATTGCCCATTGGTTGACATCTGGGAACTTGGGTTTTAGAAAGATTTCACTTTTCCTCATAAGAGTGGTTCACTTAATCTTCTATGGAGGATGGGTTTGAGAAAGAGATTCAAGGTAATTTATCTGTTTCTCAATGGGCAAGGAACCTGTTCAGAAAACAAATTAACATTGTAGTCCTGAGACTGCTGTCCCTAAAAAGGGCTGCTTGCATGGTAGCTCTTCGCTGGCATGGGAACCTAGGATTTGAAGAGGATTTCCACCGTGCCCGAACTGATAAGGTAGTTTACTGTGCCTAAATTGTTTGGGCAAACAATATGGTTTATGCTGAAAGCCTGGTTTCCTTCTGGGAGTCTGGAATTTTGGTATGTCCTAGGCAGACAATCTCTACATGACCAGCTCCCAGTAAAATCTCTGGACAAAAGGCCTCTAATAAGCTTCGTTGGTGGATAACATTTCATATATTTTGTCATAATTCACTGCCGAAGGAATTGTGTCCTGTGTGACTCTACTGGGAAAGGACTCTTAGAAGCTTAGATCTAGTTACCTCTGGTCTTTGACCTATGTACCTTTTCTCTCTGCTGATTTTATTTGGTGTCCTTCTGCTGTAATAAATTTTAGGCATGAGTAAAACTATATGCTAACTCTTACGAAATTTCCTAGCAAATATCCAAATCCAGAGGAGATCTTGGGGACCCCCAACACAGATACTGTGGCTATGGGTTAAGTTATTTTATGCATTTTGGAAAATGAATGCATAATGAGATTTAAAAATTATGTTTACATAATAGTTTTTATAGGAAAGTACAAATGAAATTACATTCACCTTTCTTTCACTTTAGAGAGGTAACTGAAATTCGTGAAGTCACCAGAAAATCAGTCCCTCGTAATTCCTTAGAAAGTGCTGAGTACCTTAAAGTCATAACTGGTTTATTAAATGCAAAAGACTTTCGTGATCGTATTAATGGGATTAAGCAGCTTTTATCAGATACGGAAAATAATCAAGAGCTTGTTGTTGGAAACATTGTGAAGGTAAGGACTTGTCAAAATTAATTTTCAGGCCAGGTATGGTGGCTCACGCCTGTAATCCAAGCACTTTGGGAAGCCAAGGTGGAAAGATCTCTTGAGGCTAGGAGTTCAACATTGAAGTCCAGCCTGGGCAACATAGCAAGACCCTGTCTCTACAAAAAAGAAAGTAAAAATGTATTTTTATTTGAAATCTATATCAAATAAAGTTCATCAGTTTAAAAAATTGCCCTAAATCTTAGTGTTTTATATACTCTCTATATATACATATATACAAATTACACAAATTTAAAATGGAATTTAATTAATAAATTACTAATATATGTATCATATATATTATTTTAAAGTATTAAAATAAGCTTAGTGAAGAGAATGGATTGCCTGGGTTTTGCTGTTAAAAGCATACTAGAACAACTCAAAGTAACTGAAACAAAATAAGAAGATAGCTGTTTATTAATCTGAAGCCTGCCACAAATGGTAAGCTCCTTGAAACTTCTGTATTCTCAGAGCTCTCAGAACCTGTCATTTAGTAAATATATGTTGAATTAATCAATAAATATTTTTTTTAAAAACAAAGACAAATAAGAGACTTGATATTGCTTTAGAACAGATATTAAAACTTTTCATACGTGGATTAGAAATCTCTATATAGTGATTTATGTACTTATCTTTAGGAAGACAATAAGCAAAAGAAAGGGAAATATTAATAAATATTCATCATCAGAGCATAGATTATTTTTGCTTCATCAGAATTTAGTTCAGTTAATTTTATTAGTAATTTATTCATTAAATTTCATTTTAAATTTGTGTAATGTGCATTACACTTGGCAAACATACCGTAACTACTCTTCACTTCTAGTGGTATTATCTTAGTTTTCAGAAGAAAAGTACCATATTACCATATCATGAGAGCCAGAAAGTTATATATTCTGATATCTATTGAGTAAAATAAATCTCTTGGGAAGATTATTCTTAACATGAAAAATGATAAATAAGTATTGGAAATTATTAGCAAATAGTCTCAGCTCATAGAGAGCTCTTCACTCATCTGACATGATTAAAGAATTGTTTAGCATTCACTTTATTATATTTTATGAAAGTTAAGGATTCTGAAGAGCAAGGAATTATTGTTAAAGTTATCATGTTAAGAGATAATAATATAAATGTAACTCTGAAATTGCATCTAAAATTTTCACAATAAACCTAAACTGAAACTAGGTTAAATCTCCACAGTAAAACTTACATGTCTACTTCTAGTGTGAAAAGAGATAAAAACAGAAACTTTTCTTAAGTGCTTAGAGTTACCTAGGCTAACCTGCACCTTCCAGAAAACAGGATGTTTATCATATTTACAGTCAGTTATTCATCTGCCTGCTGAGCCACATTTTTCACCTTTTATTAGGTTGTCTTTTGGGGTGATTTTTGAGGCCATCTCTTTTTGTTACAAGAAGATTTGACACTTAGATTTAGTACCTAAAATTTTATAAAGTTTCTGTTATTCAAGTTCAGGCAAAATAGGATGTTGAGTATGTATTTAAACTGAGTAAAGTATGAGAAATATTATGAAATGCCAAGAGAATTATAAATACAGTAGCTATAAACATTATTTTATTTTAAATATTTTACCAATTTACTTTCAGATTTTTGATGCTTTTAAATCTCGACTTCATGATTCTAATAGTAAAGTAAATCTGGTGGCTCTGGAAACAATGCACAAAATGATTCCTTTACTTAGAGACCACTTATCTCCTATAATCAACATGCTAATTCCAGCAATAGTGGATAACAATCTGAATTCCAAGAATCCAGGCATCTACACTGCTGCTACGAATGTTGTTCAGGCACTGAGTCAGCATGTAGGTAAGAAATCTTACTTTGGCACTTAAATTATTTTGACTTTCTTTTCATGTTTTTGTAACGCTGAAATCCTGGTTATTCAGGTTTTAAAATTTAATATTATCATAAAACTTTCTATTTTCTCAATACTTTTAAAATTACTTTTAGTGATTAAATTCTGTTCCATTAAATTGACTTTCTTTTCCTGTATCTTTGACTTATATTTCTTTTTCTGCCTCAACCTCACATGTTCTGATACAAAAGTAACTCAATACTTTGGCATGAGATGATGTAGAAATAAAATAAAGAAAAAATACAAAAATAAGAAAATAATAAACTAACTCAAAATGGATCATAGATTTAAATGTACAACTTAAATGTAAAACTTTTAGAAGATAATGTTAGAAAATCTTAGAACTTGGTGAAAAGTTTTACATATGGCAATAAAAGCATGATCTTGTAATCCCAGCACTTTGGGAGGCCTAGGTGGGCAGATTATCTGAAATCGGGAGCTTGAAACCAGCCTGGCCAACATGGTGAAACCCTGTCTCTACTAAAAATACAAAAATTAGCTGGGTGTGGTGGCCCACTTCTGTAATCCCAGCTACTCTGGAAGCTGAGGCAGGAGAATCACTTGAACCCAGGAGGTAGAGGTTGCAGTGAGCCAAGATTGCACCACTGCACTGCAGCCTGGGCAACAGAGTAAGACTGTGTATCAAAAAAAAAAAATAAGTAAATAAATGGATAAAGAGACAAGCTACAGACTGGGAAAAATATTTTCAAACCACATATTACAAAGAAGTTGTATCTAGAATATATAAAGAAATCTTAAAGCTAAACATCAAAGAAACAATCAAATAAGAAAATAGACAAAAGACCTGAAGAAATATTTAAACCATGAGGCTATATGGATGGAAAATAAGAGAGGATATATGACTGGCCAAATAAGCATGTGAAAAGATGTTCAACGTCACTAGCCATTTGGGAAATGCATATGCAAGTGAAGGCCGTGATCACCACACAAATATTAAAACAGCCAAAATAAAAAATAGTGACATTACAAAATGCTGACGAGGTTATAGAGAAACTACATCTCATACACTGCTAAATATACCATGGAATACTACCTAATAAAAAAGAACTATTAAGAACATGCAACAATTTGCTATAAAAACATTATTCATCATGACCAAGTGGAATTTATCCCAGGGATGCAAGAATGGTTTAACATATGCAAATTAATGGTTCTTAAGTATTTTTCATCAGGTTTAGTATAATATCATAAACTTTAAATGACACCATCAGACCTATATGAAGTGTCACTAGTGATGCTGGAAGTGCTCCCAGTAAGCAGGGGAAAGTCATGATATGATAAATTTGAATTGCTTGACATCTGAGTAGCTTGAGGTCTGCAGCTGTGATCACCCCGCCATTTCAGATGGATGACTAATCTTGTAAACAGATGACATAAATTTACATTATTGACACATATAATATAATGCTGTAAATGTATTTTTCTTCTCTTTCCTAATATGATTTTCTTTTTTCTAGCTTACTTTGTTGTAAGAATACAGTATATTATACATATAACATCCAAAATATGTGTTAATTGACAGTTACTGTTATTGGTAAGGTTTCTGATCAACAGTAAGTTATTAGTAGTCAAGTTTTGGGAGACTGAAAAGTTGAACATGGATTTTCAACTGTACAGGGGTTGGCCCCTCTAACCCCTGGGTTGTCCAAGGGTCAACTGTAGTTATTTAAGATGAAACCTTTGGGTGGAAGGTACACAGGACCTCTATATAATCTTCGTAACTTTCTCTGTATCTATTATGATTTCAAAATTTAAATTTAAATTCAGTAAAATGTAAAAACTGCTTCTCTTTTTCTGTTTTTTTTTGATAAAACTATGCTGTCATTTGGAATAAGATGACTAGGAGATTAAAGCACTTTTTTTTTTGTTTTAAATACCACTTGATAGCTCCTTTAAAACTTTATGAGGTATTTTTAGTTTTCATTTGCTTTAAGAATAGTACTCTGTTAAGATTGTGTTTGGTTTGGTTTTTCTTTTTTTTGAGACAGAGTGTCAGTGTCACCCAGGCTGGGGTGCAGTGGCACAATCATAGCTCACTGTAAGCTTGGACTCCTGGGCTCAAGTGATCCTCTTACCTCAGCCTCCCAAGAAGCTGGAATTACAGGTGCTAGCTACCATGCCTGGCCTGTTAAGGTTTTATAGAAAATTTTAAATAGTGATTAACTACATAGATTTTAAAAGTGTTACACATTTGCGTCCTAGAAATGAATTTTGTTCTGTTCAATGCTATGTAATGGAAAATAAGAGCTCATTACTCTTTAAACATATGTCTCTGTCTTCTTTTTGTTTAGACAATTACTTACTTCTACAGCCATTTTGCACAAAGGCTCAGTTTTTAAATGGAAAAGCAAAACAGGATATGACGGAAAAGCTTGCTGGTAAATACTTTGTAATTTCTAAAGAAATATTTTATTAGCTAAAGATAAACTGATAGACTATTTCAATTTAATTTTAGGGTAGCTACCAACTTAATATAACTACCCATGAAGTAGAAATAAATTGCGTAAAGATCCACAAAAGAACCTTTTAATATTTTTATCCCAACAGTTTTCTTCGAAAGAATTTTATCCCTTTTTTTTCCAGTAAATGTTCAGTCTTCCTATTAGTGTAAACAAATGCAGGTTCAGCCGATTGCCACTTGCACAATTGAATTAAAAGGATGAGGTGCAGTGGAAGGAAAGTGACTTTATATAACATAGTTAGCAGTTGGCAGATGGTTCAGGCTCCTGCCTTAACAAAACTGCTTCAGAATTTTCAGGCAAAATGCTAGGGTTTAAGAAGGAGAAGTTTTTCATGGAGGGCATGCAGCGGGCCAGGCAGTACAGTTGTACATGATTTATTCCTATGACTTATCTTGAGTTATTGCCCCATATGGTGAATGGGCTAGTGCTATCTCAGGCTGGACTGGGTTGTAAATTAGCACCATGGTCTTCAGGTAATCTCCTGGTAGGGGAGAATTCCATAGACACCTGAATTGTCTCAAGATGCAGATTCAGTCTCTGGAAACTCTTTTTTGACAGGGAGTCTCACTCTGTTGCATAGGTGAGAGTGCAGGGGTGTGATCCTGGCTCACTACAACCTCTGCCTTCTGGGTTCAAGCGATTCCCCCTGCCTCAGCCTCCCAAGTAGCTGGGACTACAGGTGCCTGCCACCACGCCCAGCTAATTTTTGTATTTTTAGTAGAGACAGGTTTTCACCATGTTGGCCAGGCTGGTCCTGAACTTTTGACCTCCAGTGATCCCCCCTGCCTCAGCCTCCCAAAGTGCTAGGATTACAGGCCTGAGCCACCACGCCCAGCCCGGTCTCTGGAACTTCTAAACAAACATAATTAGATAGGCTAGCAATGCAAAGGAGTGTCTAGTAGAAAGGAGGAGAGCAGAATTTATTATTTCATTACTAAAATGTTAATATAAAGGGCCACAAAAGGAGGAGAAAAAAAAAAAACTTAAAAATCAGGTACTTGGTTACATTTGTAGAAATAATACAGGAAAAAAAAGACATTAAAATCAAATTTTGGTTCTTACAGAAAACTGCTATTTCAAAGTCATGTTTGATAAAAGGTCTACGGTTTACAAATGTGTACATTTTTGTTTCACTGCATTTGGAAAACATCGAGATGAATTTGGGTTCATTTTCTCTCTTTACTATTTTGCCTGAAGTAATTGTTCTATATGGGAGTCTAATATCATAATTGAAGATCCCAATCTTTGAGAGGAAGGCTTCTTACATTACTTCTTTTAAGAAGCCTAACTTTTTAGGACAAATGGCATAGGAAGAAGCTTAGTATATACTTTAGTTGCTTTTTATTTAGCAGAGCTTGAGCTTATTTATTTTAAAAACCTCCTCACTGTTTTTTATGTTTTTATGTTTCAGATATTGTTATGGAACTTTATCAAAGGAAGCCGCATGCCACAGAACAGAAAGTATTGGTTGTTTTATGGCATCTTTTAGGAAACATGACAAACAGTGGCTCTCTGCCTGGAGCTGGAGGAAATATACGAACAGCCACAGCTAAATTATCAAAAGCACTCTTCGCACAGATGGGTCAGAATCTGTTAAATCAGGCTGCATCTCAACCACCACATATCAAAAAGAGTTTAGAGGAATTGCTCGATATGACAATTTTAAATGAATTATGAATCTTTGATAAAATATGGTATGATGATCGAAAGTGTTTACATGATGACAAATGGAACTTTCTAAAAGTTACATTATCAGTGCCTGCAGTTCACATCCAGTAAATTAAGTCAGTGGCTATTTTTATTTGCAGCCTATGAGTACACAGCTGTTGTCCTATATCAACCCTACCACTTGTGCCCATCACATAAAAACCTAAAGTATATCATTCATGAATGAGAATTCATGAAATCTGAGGCACGTGGGATGAATTCAATTTTAATATTTTTGAGAAAAGTCCTGCTCATTTGCACTATTCTATACAAACTACAATTTGTTGCCCTATATATACAATTAGAATTATAATTAAAAATACACTTTTTATTATGTAATCATGTTCTGCTATGTCTCATTACTCAGCCTTATTTTATAAAGTAGAAGTCATTGAACTATGTTATCACAAACTAAGTTTTGTATATTATTTGTGAAAAACATGTATTTCTGAATCAGTCCACTAATATGATTGTGCAGTATTGGCTTGCTTTTGCTGCTGTGTTAATATATTTGCTTACCTTTGGGTTTAATTATCTACACAATTGTGAAATTTAACAAGTTATAATAAAGCATGACAACCAAAGTTTTAGAAAACATTAAACATTTTAAATGCACGTTTAAAATACGTGTTGAATGTAACCTCCCTATTTTTGTGTGCAAACACTAAATTTTATTTCTTTATGTTTTCACATTTATAAAGGTGTTATTTTGCTGCCCAGTTGTGTAATTCTCAAAAATAGTGCCAGGTCTTCTATAGCTTTTTTCAGAATTCTTGGGCTTACAAGTACTGTATGCATCTTTAAAAAGAAAAGGAGTGTTATAAAATAAAAGGATTTATTTCTGTAGATGTGTGAGAGATGTTCTATTTTTCTAACTTCCATACATGTTAAAATGGAAAAAAAGTATATATATATATGTAGTATTAACCTATCACTTTCACTTGATTTACTTGTTATGATATTGACCTACAAATGAACCTGGGTTATCATTCTAACTTTGTAGGAAATTAGCTGTGTGACCTTGGACAAGTCACTTGCTGGGTCTGGGCCTCAGTTTCCTCATCTCTAAAATGTAAGAGCACCGGGTGTGGTGGCTCATGCCTGTAATCCCAGCACTTTGGGAGGCTGAGGTGGGCAGATCACTTGAGGTCAGGAGTTCAAGACCAGCCTGGCCAACATCGTGAAACCCCCATCTTTAAAAAAAATAAAATAAAATAAAAAATAAAAATAAAAAAATAAAATGTAAGAGCTAGACTAGATGATTTTTAACGTGCTATCCTGTTCTAAAATTCTGTGATTCTATGTTCATTCTTTTTTACTTCTTAGTCACTGACCAGTTTTCAGTTTTCTAATGTATATGGCTGCCTTTTTTTTTTTTTTTTTTTTTGGAGAAGGAGTCTCTCTCTCTTGCCCAGGCTGGAGTGCAGTAGCGCCATTTTGGCTCACTGCAACCCCTGCCTCCCAGGTTCAAGTGATTCTCCTGCCTCAGCCTCCCAAGTAGCTGGGACTACAGGTGGGTGCCACCACACCCAGCTAATTTTTTGTAGTTTTAGTAGAGACAGAATTTCACCGTGTTAGCCAGGATGGTCTCGATCTTGTGACCTTGTGATCTGCTCGCCATGGCCTCCCAAAGTGCTAGGATTACAGGTATGAGCACTGTGCCCAGCCTGGCTGCTTTTAAAATTGTGGTTTTTAAAAAATTTACTCTTAGCTTCTGAGAAAAAAAACAAAAAAAGCCAAGCAGGTTGCCTCTATTTCAAGCTAAGCTAGAAGAAGAGTAAAGAATTGGCTACTTTTTATGTAAAGTTTTATTTAATTACATATTTAAAAAATACTTTATATTTTCTTCTAAGTATTTTATTATAGTCTTCTAGTTTGGCATACTTTATGTAGAGGGCCATAGAGTAAATATTTTTGGATTTGTAAACCCTTATTTTTTAACACTTAAAAAATGTAAAAAATATTCTTAGCTCAGGCCATAGAAAAATAGGCCTCTGGAAAAAAAAAAAAAAAGAAATGCTAAATTTGCTTGATCTGAAAAAAAAAAAAGAAAAATCGGCCTCTGTTAGATTCGTTTGATCTCTGTTGTAAACTCTGAAATCGTCATTACATTTTGCTTCAACCCTACTTGATATGCATCATTGAAACAATAGTTACAGATTTTAAGTTGTTAATTATGACTTCTGCCTTTGTATCATTGCACTGCTGCTAGCTAAATTTGCAGAATGTTAAATGTTAAATGACGTATCTACCCAATGGAATACATATCATATGGTCATTAAAAATAATGCCAATATACTTTCAATATGTCTAACGATCAACTGATGCAAATTTAGGCCGGGCACGTTGGCTCATGCCTGTAATCCCAGCACTTTGGGAGGCCGAGGCGGGTGGATCACGAGGTCGAGATCGAGACCATCCTGACCAATATGGTGAAACACCATCTCTACTAAAACACAGAAAACTAGCCATGCATGGTGGTACGCGCCTGTAGCTACTTGGGAGGCTGAGGCAGGGGAATCACTTGAACCTGGGAGGCAGAGCTTGCAGTGAACCGAGATCACGCCACTGCACTCCAGCTTGGTGAGACTCCATCTTAAAAAAAAAAAAAAAAAAAAAAAAAAAAAAAAAAATAGAGATGGGATCTTGCTGTATTGCTCAGGTTGGACTTGAACTCTTGGGCTCAAGGGATCCAACAACCTCAGCCTTCCAAAGTGCTGAGACTGCAGTCATGATCCACTTTGCCTGGCCACAATTCTTCCTTTCTAAATGAAACTTTGGACCCTTTGACCGTCCTTTTTTCCCTTTTCCCACCCCCAAGCCTGCCAGTTCCTGCAATTCACCATCCTATTTTCTACTTCTTGGAGTTCAACTGTCTCAGATTCCACATATGAGATCATGTAGTATTTTCTTTCTGTGCTTGGCTTACTTCACTTAGCATAATGTCTTCCAGGTTTATCATGTTGTTGCAAATGAGAGGACTTCCTTTTCTAAGACTGAATAGTATTTCACAGTGTATAAACACTGCATTTTCTTTATCAATTCATCCATTTATGAACACTTGATAAAGACTTTGAGGCACTCATCTCTATGATTCCCTCGGAGAATTGTGTTGCCTTTTGTTTCATATTTTCTTAAGAGATATTTGATAAGAAAGGTCCTCGAAGTTTTATTATAGCTTCTAAAGCTGTTGTATCAATTGGAATGCTTTTGACTGAATAGCAAAGCCAACTAACAATAGCTTAAACCAATTGGTATACTATTTGTCTCATACTCCAAGAAGTGTAGAAGTATGTCACTGCTAATCATTGTGCCAATGGCTTGATGATATCAGAGCTGATTATAAGATGGCAGCTTCCTCTCCAAATATCATAATTGTGCTTCAGACAGAAAAAACAAGTAAAAGGCATAACAAGCACAGGTGTTTTTCTAGTAAGACTTTGCTTTTTCATTTAGGAAAGGAGGCCCTTCCTATGTACTTATACCTACATCTCATTGGCCACCCTTAGGTTCAAAGGAGGCTAGGAAATTGAGTATTCATTTCCCAGTCTCAATAGTACAGGAAGATAATAGAGAAGATAGTGAGCATGGATACAGTTGAGCTGACCTACAATATCTGCCATATTCCATGAGCCCCACTCTGATGAACCACAGTGGCATTCTATGCCCCAGGAATTGGTATTGATTCAGATCCAATGTTTAATAAATTCCAGAAAGCCAGCATGTTTTCTGCTTCCTGGTGTGAAGTCACCTTAGTAAGTAGCCATAAGTCTCTGAGGGAATAGTAGGAATGTGCAGAGTATTACTACAGCATTTTTCTTTAAGGCTATCCGGAAACAGGAGTAACATTGATAACTCTCAGGAAGACTGAATTGAGGTGATATTAATACCATTTGAGCTAAATTTGAAAGATAAGTAGTAAAGAGGAAACAATCTTCATGTTCTGTTTGGATTTAAATCTTCTGGAGCTACAGCTTTAAGTTTACTTGCCTTACCAGTAAGGAGAAACACTAAATACAGGAGTCTGAATTTTTCTAATAGAAGAGCCACCATAGGCTGGATGCAGTGGCTCATGCCTGTAATCCCAGCACTTTGGGAGGCCGAGGCGGGTGGATCACCTGAGGTCAGGAGTTTGAGACCAGTCTGACCAACATGGAGAAACCCTGTCTCTACTAAAATAGAAAATTAGCCGGGCGTGGTGGCACATGCCTATAATCCCAGATACTCAATAGGCTGAGGCAAGAGAATGGCTTGAATCTGGGAAGTAGAGGTTGTGGTGAGCCAAGATCGAGCCACTGCACTCCAGCCTGGGCAACAAGAGAGAGACTCCGTCTCAAAAAAAAAGAGAAAAGTCACCACAATTTATTTAGTGATGGATTATTTATAATACAAACAAATTTCATTCCCTAGAGCAATATATTCTGTAAATTAGATGATCCATGACCTATTTTACCTATTTTTTCATGGCATGTTAACGTTTTGAAGAGAATAAACAGGAATAATACTGAATAGCTCAGAAACTGTGATTAACACTGGGTGTCACAAGCTATATTTTGCTCCTTTATCAATCAGGACCCAGAAGGAAACAGATGGCAAATCAAAATCAGCATAATTTGGGAAGTAGTTAATAAGGGACTATGTATAAAGGCAGGGCTTAGGGAAACCTGGAACCTAGAAGAAGGAAATTATATGGAGAGGACTGCCTTGATCAGAGCTGAGACTACTCACATAGAGGGAGCTGGAGGAATAAATACCGTGACCTCACTTCCATTTTGCCAGAACTTTCTTTTGGCCACACTCAACCAGAAACCAGGAAGCAAGAGAACCTATTGATATGGTCTGTAAGGGTCAATCTCCAAAGAACGGAGCAGGGTGGATAGGAAAGACAGTGATCTGGAGGGGCAAATGGAAGAAATACATTAATAAATAACATTATTTCCCATTTGTCTGATTTCTTTATTCTGTTTCGGAGATCCCATGACTTTAAACTGTTTGTTAGAACCCACCAGCCTCTAAACTACAGCATTTGGTATAATATTTTTTTCTTCCCAAAGCTTATAATTGTGACACACAATTTTTAAAAAGTCAACTAAGGCTAAATCAATTTTTTTTTTTTGAGACGGAAGCGCCCTCTGTCGCCCAGGCTGGAGTGCAGTGGCATGATCTTGGCTCACTGCAACCTCCGCCTCCTGGGTTCAAGTGATTCTCCTGCCTCAGCCTCCTGAGTATTTGGTTACAGGCTCGTGCCACCATGCTCAGCTAATTTTCGTATTTTTAGTAGAGACGGGGTTTCACCATGTTGACCAGGATGGTTTCGATCTCTTGACCTCGTGATCCACCCGTCTCGGTCTCCCAAAGTGCTGGGATTACAGGCATGAGCCACCGCGCCCGGCCTCTTTGTGTTTTAACAGGTGTCACTAAATACTTTTTTCTTTTAACAATAGCGCGTTCTCCAAACCCCTAAGTCCACAGTTGTTTAGTTTTCAGGAAACGAGTGGGTCCAGGGTCTATACCATGTTGAGATTTGTGGGTTTAACGCTGAATTTCTGCCCGTTTTTAGGTACATTTTTTAGTGTGAAAACCTTAGATTTGCCCCCAAAAATGACATTTTACCTTTTTTGGAGGGGGAGGCGTCAGGGCGCTGTGTTTCAGATCAGGCGTGTGAAAGGCCCTCAAACCGCCTTCTTTCCTTTGGGAAGTCCCTACCACAGGGAAAAGCAGGTGGGAGCAGCGGTCCCCGACCTCGCTGGCGGCGGGGCGGGGCTGCAGGGCGGGGCTGATTCCAGGGAGGGCCAGGCCTGCGCGCTGCGGACTCACGTGACGTCTTCGCCTCCCGGGACACCGACGCATGCGCGTCGTGCTCTGGACCAGGCGGCCGTGGCGCGGGTGGTGGCTGCTGTGCTGGCTGTGTGGACTGAGGCGGTGTAGTACCTTCTTCGGGTAGGGTCGTCCCAGGCTTCGGCTCATGGCATCGAGTGGCATCCTTCATAAGGTATGCTGGGGCAGGCTCCTTGAAATTAGCTGGGGGCGGAGGATGGTACTTGGGACAGAAAGGAGCCTGACGGGTTTCAGGCCGCGCTGGGGCCGCGGCCTCCCTCTCCCGCCCTGTTTGAGGCCTGGCTCGGACTCAGCGCCCAGCTGTCCATTCCTTTCTCCTTCCCACCTGTTGGGTGGAGCGGTGCAAGGTATTTTTTTCTTAGAACACACGTTTCACTTGAGGGGTGCGTTAGGTAGGGTGGGGAAGTGTTGGGCCTCCTTCACCTGGGTTTAGGAAGAGATTTGGGGGTAATTCTAAAGCCCTTGCTTCCCCCGGAGCTGGAACACAGTGAGGCTGGGTGGCTGGAAGTGGAAGGAGCACATTCGCAGCCGCGAGAGGATTGGGAAGATACAATATGCATTCTGTTACTAAGACATTTGAACGCCTTGTAGGGCGCGTTCTGCCGTCTGACTACACGAGCAACACTTTAGCGACCCTAAGTCACAGCACCCTAAGCTTTTGGCAGGATAGGGTAGAACAGAAAAAACACATCAAATATCTTGGTAAGATATTTTAAGGGAATTTGTTTAAGAATGTTTAACTTTGGTAATTAGAGACCAGCACTGGTATTTTTCTCACTCTAAAATCACATCTTTATGTTAATTAATACTTGAAGTTAATAAATAATACTCTTCAGTGTATTATTGATGATGCCATAATACCATGTAAATTTATGGCGATTCAAATGTTATTTTTTCGTTTGATACTCATATGGTCTTCTGTTTGAGGACTTCAGATTATTTCTTTAGCAACTGATTTAATCTGTTCAGAAATAAAATTTGCTACTACTGAGAAAGTGTGAGACTTGAGAAATCAAGTTTTGGACAGGGAAGTATAAAGCTTATGTTGGAACTTAAGTGTTTTTGGCCCTATGGGAGCTTAAATGGAGTGAAAAGAACAAGCGTCTACTGTCAGATTTCCCTCCTCCATCTAGATTTATAACCTCATTCTACAGTTGCAAAAGTTGGAACTTTCCACTGTTCACTCTCTAGCAGGGATAAAGTAATGGAAAGGAGTTCTGTTAAAGAAGGCTAGTACTTAGATTGTGAACTCTGGTAGGGGTTGAGCATAGATGTCTAAAAGTAGATGGTAGGAGACACTGTTTAAAAGTCTCGTAATATTTTTACTTGCTTATCTTATAATTGAATAAGAAAGATGATGTTTAAAAGTCAAATGATAAAAATTGTGTGTGCTGTTTTCTGTGGTATGTTTTAACAAATCTCCATGGAAGATAGGACTTTTTTAAAAAATTGAAAGTAGCCAAAGGAGGAAGAAAGTAGTATAGTTCCAGCCAAATGGTAAGTTTTCCAAAGATCCAAAGATGATATAGACATTTATATAAATATGTATGCAAAGTCTAGTTTCTAGAACACAGTGTTTAATATGTGGAGACTTTAAAAAGTCAGCCTATGACTACTTAGCCTACTTTGCCCCTAAAAACAGCCACCAAAACCGTTGGTTATGATAGTCTCTTTTCTTCTTACATCCCAAATCTTTATATTGCCTTATTTGTGAATGAGACACAAAGTGATTTGTGTATTGCAAAGCTGCTTGATCTCCTCTACCCAAAACTCCTTTCAGTCTTTAGTGATGACTTCAGATTTTTATATATTGCACTGTTTGTGAAAAAGAATAGTCAATAGTATAATTTTTAAGTACCTCTACAGGAATAAGGGGCATATAGATAATGAAAAAAATAAGGTATTAGGTCAAATGTCCCATTTTTAATTAAGTGTTGGTAATTAAAGTCATCCTCCAAAAGACCTTTTAAATTTTAAGATGCATAATTGCCACTGAAATGTTTAAGGTATGTCATAACTATACTCAACGTGAAAGGTATGATAAATGTATTTTTTATATACTATATAATCACTTTATGTTTCCTTTTATACTCGTGTAGTTTGTGCCTATCATACGATTTTATAATAAAGTGTAATGTAGTGAAAAGGAATCAACTGGTTTGGTGAGTTGAAAGAAGGAGGACTTTGTTAGTCTGGGGTAACAGTTTGTGTCAAGGCTCAGAAAGGAAGAATCTAAGGGGTTCTGGAAATGGCAATGAGGAGGAGTATTGTAAGATTAATACTTTTGGAAAATTAAGTTGGGACTGGATATATCATTCAGAGATGTTATGCTGTTACATAGCAAGTATTATTTTAGGTTCTAGGGGGACAGCAGTGAACAAAACTGTTAAGGCCTCTTTCTCAATGATATTTATTTATTTTCCTTTTACTCCTGTTAAGCTGTCATCAGGGAATTTAATTTTCAAGTAATATTAGTTTATCTGTAGCAGTAGTGCAGCGGTGTTTCTCAAAATTTTTTACTGCAGTCCACAATATGATGTTCATGGACATCACTAACTCAGTAAACAGTTAAATTGTGTGTGCTTCAACAATATGCCCTTAATATGTGCATGCACTCTGGTATATATATTTTTCTATATTTAAAAAATGGGGACCGGGCACGGTGGCTCATGCCTGTAATCCCAGCACTTTGGGAGGCCGAGGTGGGCAGATCACTAGGTCAAGAGATAGACACCATCCTGGCCAACATGGTGAAACCCCGTCTCTACTAAAAATACAAAGATTTGCTGCGTGTGGTAGTGCACGCCTATATATTCCCAGCTACTCCGGAGGCTGAGGCAGGAGAATTGCTTGAACCCAGGAGGCAGAGGTTGCAGTGAGTCTCACATTGCGCCACTGCACTCCAGCCTGGTGACAGAGCAAGACTCCTCCTCAAAAAAAAAATAAAAAGAAAAGCTGCTTTGAAGCAATCCGCAGTTTGAAAAACATTGATCTAGAGGAGAGAAAATAATTACTTAAATTATAACATTAGTAGTGTGAATGGAAAGAAGGGGATAGTTAATTTTTTAAGATGTATTATCTTGCTCTGTTGCCCAGGTTGGAGTGCACTGACGTGGTCATCTCACTACAGCCTCTACCTCCCAGGGCTCAGATAATCCTCCTGCCTCAGCTTCCCAAGCTGCTGGGACCACAGGCATGTGCCACCATACCCAGATAGTTTTTAAATTTTTTTGTGGAGACGGAGTTTCCCTATGTTGCCCAGGTTGATCTTGAGCGCGTGAACTCAAGCAGTCCTCTCACCTCGACTTCCCAGAGTGCTGGGTGATTACATGTGTGAGCCATTGCATGCGTGGCCCAGAATGTATTATTATTTTTGATTGACAGATCATAATTATATACATTTTGGGGTAGGGGATCATTCATTTTTATGCCAATATACATTTGATTGTTTTGTGAATGAGGCTTAGAGAGGTTATATAATTGGCTCACAGTTCCCTAACGTGTAGCCAGAAGTCTGTTCTTTGGCCTCTAAAGCCCAAGCACTTATCACTTTCCATTTGATTATGAAAGCAGTATGCTGGGTTTTAGTATGGGTGACTGAAAACTGTTATTTGTTTAGCGTTCAATGAATTGAGTGTATACTAGGCCTCCAGGTGTACTATGTCCCTATGCATGGGTAGATCTTGTCCTTACTCTCAAGAAACATGTAATCTGGTAGAGAAGATACACATTGAACAAGTGTCACAGATGTGTTACGTGCAATGGAGAAAAAGTATGTTGTAGGGGCATGATTGGGGGCAACCTAACTTATTTGGGGGTATGAGGACACTTCTCAGGAAGTGATATTAAACTTGGCCCACTGTGATGATGGCATTTCTTACGACAATTTTGGATTAGTTATGAAAACAACTACTCTCTGAGCAATTGTTGAAGAAAAATTAAAAAGTAAACTTTACCTAGAAGACTAGGCTTTAGTTAGTTTGAAGGCACTGGGTCAGAGTGTGGGGTGGGGTAAAGGGATAAGAAAGCATCCAGGGAGAAGAAACTGTGTATACTAAGGTTCTGAAGCTGAAAGGAGTGGAATTGGAAAAACACAAAGTAAAACTCAACAGAAATAGAATCTCTGGGCTGTACAAGTTAGTAGAGAAGGAGCAAGAGTTTTGGTGTTAGGATGAGGTTGAATTTTGGCTCTGTTTCTTACTATTAGTATAAATTTAGACAAGTTATTTAACCTTAATGAATTTTGGTTTTGTCATCCTTAAAAGGGAGGGTAGCATTTAACAAAATATTTGCTCAATAAATATCATCTCATTATCATTAATAGCTAGTAACTGAAGTTAGAGCAGTGCATATGACATGCCTTCATTCTTTCTTAAGTAATGAGTGTCTTTGTGTGCTAGGCAACTCAGTATACAATAGCTGAATTACACGTGTATGTGTATTATTACATTAAACTATCATAAAACAATATGCTTTTACTATGCAAAGTGCTGTGCTAAATTTTTTTTATTTTCCATTTGAAGAAGGGAAAGAAACTGGTCTGAAGCAATCTGCAGTTTAAAAATTACTAATACAGTGGAGAGATGACAATTACTTAGCCCCTTATTGGAGATATGATATGCAGATGTTTTCTCCCATTCTGTAGGTTGCCTTTTCACTCTGCTGATTGTGTCCTTTGATGCACAAAAACCTTTAAGTTTGATATAGTCCTGTTTGTTTGTCTATTTTTGGTTTTGTTTGCCTGTGCTTTTGGCATTATCCAAGAATTCATTGCCAAACCCAGTATCATTAAGCTTTCCCGTATGTTTTCTTTTAGGAGTTTTATAGTTTTAGGTTTTACATTTAGGTCTTTACTCCATCTTGACTTAATTTTTACATGTAGTGTAAGATGAGGGTCTAATTTCGTTCTATTGCACGTGGATATCCAGTTTTCCAAGCACCATTTGAAGAGATGATCCCTTCCCCCATTGAATAGTCTTAGCACTTTGTTGAGGGCCATTTGACAAGGGAGTTTATTTCTGGGTTCTCTATTCCATTGGTCTATTTGGCTGTTTTTATGTCAGTATCACACTTGTTTTCTTTCTTTCTTTTGAGGCAGGATCTGGCTCTATTGCCCAGGCTGGAGTACAGTGGCACGATCACAACTCACTGCAGCCTTGACTCCCCCAGGCTCAATCCTCCCACTTCAGCCTCTGGCTAGTTTTTTTATTTTTTGTAGAGAATGGGTTTTGCCATGTTGCCCAGGCTGGTCTGGAACTCATGGGTGATCTGCCTGCTCGCCCTCCCATAGTGCTCAGTTGACAGACAGGAGCTACCAGGCCTGGCCCATTTTCTTTCTTTCTTTTAATAGCTCTTCTGGCTGGGCACGGTGGCTCACGCCTGTAATCCTAGCACTTTGGGAGGCCGAGGTGGGTGGATCACCTGAGATCAGGAATTTAAGACCTGCCTGGCCATCATGGTGAAACCCCATCTTTAAAAAAAAAAAAAATAGCTATTTTGTACCCTTTCCCATTTTATGTTGCTAGTTGAAAGTTGTTGGTTGTTGTTAAGAGTAAACTGGTAAGAATTGACATATAAAGAATATGTCGGAGTAACTCATTAAAAAATAACTTTAGTGTATTATTTTGGCTCTGTGATTTATGAAGTAATTATCGAAATGATCTCTATAAGCATAAGGCTGATGTTCTTAAATCTTTTTACAACACTGTGATTGCAGGGTGTGGAGTAATTGATAGTCTCTGAAGATGCAGGGGTGTGGTAAATTTGCTGATTCCAGAAGAAACCCTTATGTCTCAAGTATGAAGTTAGATTAAGGTAGCTAGTTAATGACTCAGAATATATCAGTCTATAGTGTTTTTTGTTTTTAAACTGAGCTCTGAAATATAAAACCACATACTGGTGACTAATTTGCATGTGGAAAATTAATCTTGAAATGTATCTTTTTCTTTAAAGGAAGAGGGGGAAAAGCAAAATAAATTTACAAGTTACTTTGCCTTTTCCTAGGGCCTGAAGTGGTTAAACTTGGAAAAGTTGTGACATTAAGCATTGATTCAACTAGAAGGGTACTTACTTTTTCTGGTAGTCTAATACTTTGGATTCTCTTTTTTTTTTTTTTTTTTAAAGATGGGGTTTCACCATGATGGCCAGGCTGGTCTTTGACCTCAGGTGATCCACCCACCTTGGCCTCCCAAAGTGCTAGGATTACAGACGTGAGCCACAGCGCCCGGTCCTGGATTCTTTTATTATGCATTGGCTAGATTTACATTTTGTATAATTTCTTCTCAAATTCTTGTGTCCATAATCTGGCTCTATGCTACATATTCTGCTTTTACCCTTCTGCTTCTCAGTATCAACTGCTTCATTCTGGTCATTCTGTTCTCTCTCTTACCTTTCCAGTCATCATTTCTACCTTCTTGTCTGCTGTCAAGAAGAGTTGTTTAATGGGATGTTCCACATTTTGGAATAGTTTGCCATTCTTTATCCATTATTCCATGATTTTTCAAAGTTAATTATATTTCATGAAGGTTTTCATTTATAGATTACTGTCGTTTTCAAATGATTTTTTTCTAATCTTTGACTTTGCTTCATTTGAAAGCTTATCTCCATATGTGTGTGCGGTGTGTTTTGTGTGCTTGCTCTTTCTCTACATGGTCAATAGACCTTAGTGAGTGAGAACTTTATCTTACACTTATATGTCACTACGAGGAATGTAATATAATGCTGGACATCCATCAGGCATTGAAAATTTTTCGTCTACATCTCCCCCCTCCCGCTATGTCCCATTTTTTCTGTTCATATTTTTGTATATTCCCTAGATTTACCTGGTTGTAGCTGATTCTTCCAGTGGCATTCAGATTCAGAAGGTCTTTTGATTTGACATTTAAAATGTATTTTTTCTTAGGAAAAAAAAAAATCACTTCATATTATTTTGTTCTTTTTCTTTCTTTTTTTTTTTTTTTTTTTTTTTTTTTTTAGTAGAATCTTACTCTGTCTCCAAGGCTGGAGTGCAGTGGTGTGATCGTAGCTCACTGCAGCCTTGAACTGCTTGGTCAGTCAAGTAATTCTCCCACCTCAACCTCCTCAGTAGCTAGGACTGTAGGCACACGCCACTGCGCCCAGCTAATTTTTAAATTTTTTTTTGGTGACAGAATCTCACTTTGTTGCCCAGGCTGGTCTGGAACACCTGGCTTCAAGCGATCCACCCACCTTGGCCTCTCAGAGTTTTGGGATTATAGGCGTGAGCCACCTTGTCTAAGCATGCTACATTTTGAAATGGTGAAAATGTTTTAAAGTCTGGATTTTATATCTGTGTGACAATTTCAGAGAGGTCACACACACGCCCCAAATGTAAAACTAATATGACAAACTTACAATATTACTTTACAATGTATTTTGTAAGTATCTGATTTTCTTAGTTTATGAAGAGTGTATACAGACCAATAAGAAAAGAGTTAGTAATGAACAAAAAATATGGACAAAAGATGTGAAAAGGCAGTATGAAAAAAAGAAATAAAAATTTTACTTCACTTGTAAAGAAATTAAAATCAAAATGAGGTGCTACTTTGTTAAAAAAAATTAGATGAGCAAGTGATACCTAGTGTTGATGAGGATATAAAGCAATGGACAGTCTCATGCACTATTGATGGGTGAATTGGTTAGGAATTCATTTTGTCTCCAAGTTATAGAAAACTTTTATATTAATAGGAGTTTAAACAAATAGGAATTTATTTCCTCACGCAGTAGGAAGGTGGCATTTTGTTAGCAGCTTGATGATGTCAGGGCTGGTATTTCTTAATTTTCTTGGTCAATCCCTTACAGACTACTTTATGTACATGAGTTGTTTCAGACATGGTCAAATCCAAGGTAAGAATACATTGGTAGAAGGAAGAACCACATTAGTTGTGATTGTCCCTTATCAAAAAAGCAGAATCTCAGAGCTCTGCAGCAGATGTTCTTTTCAGTTTTCTGGTCACTTACATGAGATTAAGTATGTTGCTGCTTTGAATGAAATCAGTCTTTTCTTAGTAAGGAAATTACTAATAGTGAGAGGGGGATATTGTGTAGGTGACTAAAAGTGTCTGCCAGATGATTAGTGCAACTTTTCCAGAGGTAAATTGTCAGCATCTTCCCAAATTTAATACATGCTTATTATTTGATCCAGAAGTTACACTGTTCAGAGTTTACTCACAAATAAATAAGTTTCTGTTTTTTGAAGTTATTTAGATAATTTGGTAGAAGTATAACTTTCTTGGCCCTTCCCTAGACCTCAGAATCACTGGAGTAGGTAAGGAATCTATATTAGTTTTAAACAGCTTACTAGTTGACTTGTTTGGAGCTAGATTTGCAAATTTCTGCATAGATGGTAATGAAACCCAAATTTTTAAAGTATGATAGTCATAAAATTGTAAAAAAAAAAAAAAAAAGTATCCAGTCAAGCTATAGCTGGCTTTTTTTAAAAAATAGCAGAAAAGTTCTCCACCCAATTCAGTTAAATAATTACAGATAAGCAAAAAGAATAAAGCACACATCCCACTTTTGTATGGAAAACAACTGTTAACACCAGCTGACAGTTTCATTGTATTTTATTTGGTGTAAATCCTTACAAATCTGTGAGTGCATATATGTATGCATATATATGTATTTTAAAAATACTGGCTGGGCCAGGTGGCTCATGCCTGTAATACCAGCACTTTGGGAGGCCAAGGCAGGTGGACCACCAGAGGTCAGGAGTTTGAGACCAGCCTGGACCACATGGTGAAACCCTGTCTCTAGTAAAAATACAAAAAATTAGCTGGACATGGTGGTGTGTGCCTGTAATCCCAGCTAGAGTGGCTGAGGCTGGAGGATTGCTTGATCCTGGGAGGCAGAGGTTGTAGTAAGCCGAGATTGTGCCACTGCACTCCAGCCTGGGCAACAGAGCAAGAGTCCGTTTAAAAAAATAATAATTATACACACACACACACACACACACACACACACACGTACACACGTATATATATGTATGTGTAATGGATATTTTTCTGTATCAATGCAGATACACATATTTCTTTTTTAATTCTTATTATTCCATTATATGAGTATACCATTTATTAAAGCACTCTTTTTCTTAATATACCCTCCCTTTTTGCTGTACGACAGTGCTGGTAATGAATGCCCTTAAACAAATACATGATCTTTTCTGATTATTCTCATAGTATAAAATATGCTCAGTTGACAGTTGGTATGTGGTACACACATTATTTTGATTTACATCTTTATTAGTAAAGATATAATCCTTTTATATATTTATTGGTCATTTGCATTTCTTCCTTTGCATTATTGTCTTTACAGTTTTAATCATCTTTTTAATGAACTGTACTATTAATATATTAAGTAGTAGTGTATTCCAGGTATATTTTAAGAGTAAATCAATTTTATGGTCTGCTTAATTTTGAGAATAGTCCCTCATTTAAAAAAAACGAGACATGCCCTATAATTTAATGATTTGGTTTTCATTTAAGCTGTTAGGGAAAGAGATGAAGGTAATTATGAAAATATATTGTGGTACTACCTTAAAGTGATAATTCCTTATCTTATAGACTTAAAAATTAGATGGCATAATTTTAAATATGTTATGCAGTTATTATCCAGACTATAAGCCTTTCTCAAATATGTTTTTTAGAGGTAGGGTGGTGTTCTGTTGCCCAGGCTGGAGTACTGTAGCATGGTCAAAGCTTAGGCAGCCTCAAACTCCTGTGCTCAAGTGATCCTCCTGACTCAGCATCTCCTGAGTAGTTGGGACTACAACTGTGTGTCACCATGCCTGGCCCTTTAAATGTGTTTTTTATTCACTGTAAAAATTACTTTTTAATTTTTAAAACTATAATTTGTATCTTTTATAATAAAATTGAAACCTAGCTGTCAGGATTTAAAATTCATAAGTATATAAATATATTTAAGCAGTATGATTTTCTCTTTTCTAAAACTTTATTCTAGCTAAGTGATGAGCCTCCAGAACAGTTATTAAAGATAGGCTGTTTTCCAGTGATTGATAGCAAGGTAGTATTGAGGCACTGAATCAGATTCTTACCTAAATAAGAAACACTGAATTTTAAACAGTATTTCTTCATTAAGTATTACGCAGGTCCTTTTTTTTTTAATGAATGAGGTAACAAATCCGTGATGATTTGGATTTTATTCAAATATCAACAACAAAAGGGTAGTTTTGTGAATAATTTATAATTTTATTTATAACATAAAAACTAATGAACCTTCTGATTCTGACTTGTAGGGGAGATTAAGAATCAAATTCATGTTTCTTTAATACTAAATTAGGGCTTTTTAAAAGGGTTGTTGAGGCCAAATAATTTTATTGGCATTTGAAAGATATTTCTCTTTGTGTTTCCACAGATCATTAACTGAAGACTAAATAAATAGCTATGCAAAATTCTCACATGGATGAATACAGAAATTCTAGTAATGGCAGCACAGGCAACAGTTCAGAGATAGTGGTAGAACATCCTGCTGATTTCAGTACTGAGATTATGAATGTTACAGAAATGGAACAGTCACCCGATGACTCTCCCAATGTGAATGCATCTACAGAAGAAAGTGAAATGGCAAGTGCTGTGGACCTTCCAGTGACGCTGACAGAAACAGAAGCAGATTTCCCTCCAGAATATGAAAAATTTTGGAAAACCGTAGAAAATAATCCTCAGGATTTTACAGGCTGGGTATATTTGCTTCAATATGTAGAACAGGAGGTTAGTAACTATTTAAATGGTATCAGAAGGAGCAAATAAGCCCTATTAATTTTTAATGAAACGATAGTCCTTACTGTTTTATGATTAAAATCAACTCATAATTTTCAGATGAAGTTGAATAACATTAGGTAGATACATTTTTAGCCTTGAAAATAGCTTATAGCTTTTTTATGTTGTGGAGAGTCAGTAGTGTCAAAGCTTAATGTTTTGTAATAATTGAGGTATTGTGTGTGTGGAAAATTGCTGAAATACAAAGTTGACAAAATTAGTTCCTTTTGTTTGAATTGCATTTACAAGGAAAAGGGAGCTGCTGCCTGTGTAGGTTTTTTTTGTGTTTTGTTTTCCAAGTGAAGGCAAATTTTTTAAGAAAGTAAAGGAGTAAAAGAATGAGTACTCCACTGGCAGAGCAGTCTGTATATGTAGTTTTTAAGCCTGCCATTTATTTATATTTTTTAGATAGTAACATTTGAAAGGAATAATAAATTTTTTTTGATAGAAATTTCCACAGTATTTAAATATGGTTTTATTTTTATCAGAATCACTTGATGGCTGCCAGGAAGGCATTTGACAAATTTTTCATACACTATCCGTATTGCTATGGTTACTGGAAAAAGTATGCAGACCTTGAAAAGCGGCACGACAACATTAAACAGTCAGATGAGGTGCGTACATCACTGAATAAAGTTATCTCCAATAGGTACTGTAAGCCAATTAATAACAAAACAAAGATTTTTTTTTTTTTTTGGCTGGCAGTACCTACCATTTATGGTCAAACAATTTTTATAGGGTATTTATTTGCATTTGTCACTCTTGTGGCATTTGTAGCTAATATTTTCTCTCTTTGTTGGCAGGTGCGTTAAACCTCTACAGTTTGTCAAGCTTTGCAGTGCAAGCCTCTGTATTACACTGCAGCTTAACAAGTAGGGCAGGGCTTTTCTCTCACTTACATTTATTTCTCATTTTCCAAACAATATAGTTGGTTTGCTAGTCACATTTGCTACGTCTTATTGCATTTTTGGTCAGACGCTGTCATTGATGCTCTAATGGGTCTGTGCCCTATGGTCTGTAACCCAAAGCCTGCCCACACAACCCGGTCAGAATGCAGGGACTGCTGCGCTTTGAAGATCAAGACTCTGCACGTGGGGGATCAGAACATTGCCATGTTCTATCCAACCTCCACCCAAATGGTAATGGTAGATTATTTAAACAAAATTCCAGTAATTAGTATTTCTAAGGTTCACCGGATAACACAGTGTTGCCTCTCTGTTAATAAATAAATAAATATTTGAAGTACAGTTTGCTGTTTTCTTCTTAGGTTTATCGGCGGGGGCTTCAGGCAATACCTCTTAGTGTTGACCTCTGGATACATTATATAAACTTCTTAAAAGAAACATTGGACCCTGGTGATCCTGAGACAAACAATACAATCAGAGGGTATGTGGAACATTGATACTCAAATGTATTTTAAGATACAAATAATTATTGTGATGTTGGTAATAGAGCTCATGAAAGCTAAGCTGGAAGTTTAACTTTTCCATTGTTAAAAAAATGATACATGTAATAAACTTATGCTTTATGATTTGAAAATGCAGATAATAAAGCCCTCCTACCTTCCATACCCCTTTCCTTATGTCCCCCAATTCCACTCCTCATGGTTAATATCTTGGTGTGTGTTCTTTCAGATATAGGTATATGTACATATTCGTATGTGTATTTTCATATTGCTGTTTGACTTTTTTTATTTAACAATGTTTGGGAATCCCTTCCTGCTGTATTTTTAACCATTGCAAAAAGTATTTTATAATGCCAAAGTACTATACTTTATTTCACCAAATCCTTATTTATAGGAAATAATCAGTGCTACAGTGAACATCGCTGTACAAATCATTATTTTTGTAGAATGCACTAGAAATGGAGCTTCCGTCAAAGGGAACACACAGCTAAGTTTTATCAAATGTTCCTTAAAAAATGGTATCAATTCTTAACTCCCGCAGTGTATGAAGATAATCATTTTCCCACAGCTGTGCAACATTCTTTTTTTTTGTTTTACCTCCACTGGCATCTCTGTTTCAGTTTGTGTGTATCTTGATTGCTCATCCTGGTTTACCATCTTCTCATAAGCCATTTTTTAATTGCCTGTTGATAGCATTTGCTCATTTTTTATTACATTATCTTTTTCTTACTGATTACAGTAATTTGTTAATGTATTTGTTTTTGGTTTTCAAAAAAGCATGTGCATATAGTTTTAAGAAGTTAGCTAATGTTAAACTGTAACAAAAAGTAACCCCTCCACCTCCCTTCAAGTATTTTAGCTCTCTGGCATTTTCCACCGTGTATATAACAGTAGATCTATATTGCTTTCTTTCTCTCTCGCTGTTAGTTGTAGACATTATGTATCTGTTACGGTAAATGAGAATGAGAATTTTAACCCACTTACACTCTGTTTTTCCATTCCTTATCTTTCCAATGTAGCTACAGGATAGGGTTCAATAATCAGCTTTAGTATTTTTTTTTTAATCATTCTAAATCCATAAATAAGGATGGTCACAGTGGCTTACAGCTGTAATCCCAGTACTTTGGGAGGCTGTGGTGGGAGGATTGCTTGAGCCTGGGAGGTTGAGGCTGCAGTGAGCCGTGTTTACGCCATTGCACTCCAACCTGGATGACAGCGTGAGACCTTGTCTCAAAAACAAACAAACATTCGCTGGGCATGGTGGTGTGTGTCTGTAGTCCCAGCTACTCGAGGCAAGAGAACTTTTGAACCCAGGAGGCGGAGGTTGTGGTAAGCCAAGACTGTGCCACTGTACTAGAGCCTGGGTGACAGAGTGAAAACCTGTCTCAAAAAAGAGATGAAAAACCTATAAATATTTTTCATTATACTGCCCTTTCATTTTATATCCTTTTGGTTTTTTGTGGCGTTAATTACTCCTCCCCTGCCCATCTGTCTAATTTTCTTTGAACATTCAAGGTTTTTTCATACCTCCAACAGCTTTGTAAAAGGCTTTAAATACAGTTTTCTATACAATCAGACCTGTTAAAAAATATTTGTAAGTCCCACTTTTTTTTCTCTCCTGTGAGCTGTGTCTCCTGGAAACCTTTCTGCTATAATCTGGACTGGTCTTCTAGTTCTGCTGTACATGAGTTGTCTTGGGATTTTCTTATCATCCTGGTTCTAGGAGTTACCCTTACCTCACTCCTGGGTGAGTTTATAAATAGATCTCACTCTTTCTTGGTTTCATGTCCATCTTTTAGAAGAGCGTGTCCCATAACTTCTTGTTAAAGGATGCTTGGATGAAAAAAATAATTTTAAGATTTGGTAAGGTTTGAAAATTATTTTCTCTTTAGAACTTTGAAGGCATTCTTTATTTCTTTATAGCTTCTGCTGTTGCTTTCGAGAAGTCCAGTACCATTCTTCTAGAATAGATTCTCTTTCTATAAAATGTTTTTCCTGTGGAAGCTTTTAGGATGTTCTCTTTGGGTCTGAGGTAAATGCAGTTTTATAATGATGAGCTTTGATGTGGATTTTCTTTTTCTTACTGTGATTTTTGGTAGGTCTTTTTGATCTTAGGTTCTAATGCCCTTCTATTCTTAGAAATTCTCTTATTATGGATATTCTTATTTTGACAATTTCTTTGCCTTGATTTTCTCTGTTGTTTTTAATAGTTGGCTCTAGGACCGCCTCTTATTATTTTCTTCTTCCTATTTTTCATCTCTTAGACCTTGTCTGGCTTTTTGAGGTATTTTTTGATCCTTGTATTGGATTTTAAACATCTTCCATCAGATTCTTAATATCCAAGAATCTTTATTGTTCTCTAAATGTTCCTTTTTTTATACTCTCCAATTCTTGTTTCATGGATGCATATCTTTTCATTGTTTCTTTGACGATACTAAAGACAGTTGAGGTTTTCTTCTGTTCCCAGCACTGTTTCCTCTGAAATTTTTGTTTACTCATTTTCATCTCTGAGATATCTGATCTCTGGATTTCTGTTCCTGTTACGGATTAGTAATTTTCTTAAATGAACTTAGCTGAAAGACCCAGGAGATTTTACGCTTACTAAGAAACATCAAGCAGGCTGGGGGCATGGTGACTCACGCCTGTAATCCCAGCACTTTGAGAGGCAGAGGGAGGCAGATCACCTGAGGTCAGGAGTTTGAGACCAGCCTGGCCAATGTGGTGAAACCCTGTCTCTATTTAAAATACGAAAGAATTAGCTAGGCATGGTTTCAGGAGTCTGTAATCTCACCTACTCAGGAGACTGAGGCAGGAGAACTGCTTGAACCTGGAAGGCAGAGGTTGCAGTTAGCTGAGATTGTGATACTGCCCTCCAGCCTGGGTGACAGAGTGAGACTCCATCTAAAATTTAGGGGAAAAAAAAAAAAGCTATATGGAAGCACTCTGTGTTTTGTATGGGGCATTGTTAGTTGGCCTATAGCATTTCACAGTAGCATAATCATGTGGCCACTCTGGTTTTTGCTGGTAGACTCCCAATAATAGTAACCTTATATCTTATTCCTGAGCCAAGCAGTTTCTTTAGAAAAAGATAATTTGATTTACCTGGGGAATGGAAATCTACCTTCTGAAATCCCCACAGCTGGGCAGGAAAGTTGAAGATTTCTCACCATTAATTAAGCAGACCTTCTTCTAAACGTTGTCTTTATTTCATTACCTTCTTCCCCTTTCCTCCATACTTTTTTCAGTGTCTGGTTAATTTTCTGAATCCTTTGGGGTTCTGTAGGGACAGCAACATCTATTTTATTCTTTTGAAAACCTTACACCAAATATGCACATGCATACATGCACAGACACACATATATGCTCTTCTTTCTTTTATTTCTATATTAATCATACTTATCTCTATATTAAACATATTTCCTCCAATATTGGTATGTCTTTAACTTTGTTTATGGTGTCTTTTATCATATGGAGTTTTATTTTTCCTTAATGTGCTGCTGTTTTAATTCTTACTGGTTTCTGAGTTTTGTGCCTATTTAGCCAAAAATTTATAAGTCCTGTATTTTGTTCTAACTTTTCTATAGTTTTTTGCTTGTTCGTTTATCTGACTTTAATTTCTGTCTTGAGATAGACATTAAACTTTCATATTTTTCCATTGTTGAATTAAAGTATCTCCTATATCATACACTAAATACTCAGACACATTGATCTCTTTTTGTTTTCTTGGGCTCTGTACTACTGATCCGTTTTTCTGTTAACCTGGCCAGTGCCAAATGTGTAATTACTATAGCTTCCTAATTTCTTATATTATCTTTCAGGAAAATGCCTGCTGCATTGTCCTTTTACAAAGACATTTTGCATTTTTGTATACTAGATGAACAGTAGAATTTGATTTTTCTTGTTCCACTCAAAATTTTTTAGACCTTTATTAAAATTGTGTTAAAATTGTGGTTTAACTTAGTATATTTTTATACTTTAAAAAAATCTCTCCTGATATTAAGGTACTTATCTCGAAAGTATGTATCTAAAAGCTTTATCCTGTTGGAGTATTAAATCCAGTGATTAAAATTGCTTATAGAAATCTCTTGACATGACTAGGTATTTTAAAGTACTTTGTAACAGACCTTTTTTTTTTCTTTCTTGGAGACAGTATTACTCTTGTCATCCAGGCTGGGGTGCAGTGGTGTGGTTTCAGCTCACTGCAACCCCACCTCCCAGATTCAAGCGATTCTTGTTCCTCAGACTCCGGAGTAGCTGGGATTACAGACATGTACCACAACACCCGGCTAATTTTTGTATTTTTAGAAGAGATGGGGTTTCGCCATGTTGGCAAGGCTGGTCTCAAACTCCTGGCCTCATGTGCTGGGATTATAGGTATGATTCATTGTGCCCAGCCTGTGATAAACTTTAATGATAGAATTTTAGAATTGAGAGGGTCTTTTGAGAGGTTTAAAATACATGTATAGTTATTATCTTACAAGGCAGCTGGATTCCTTGATGGAGAGTTATTTTTGCTTGAAAATATTCTTTTTTTTTCTTTTTTTTTTGTTTTTTGAGACGGGGTCTCTGTCACCCAGTCTGGAGTGCAATGGTACGATCTCGGCTCACTGCAACCTCTGCCTCCCAGGTTCAAGCTACTCTCCCGCCTCAGCCTCCCAAGTAGTTGGGATTACAGGCATCTGCCATCATACCCAGCTAATTTTTGTAGAGACAGGGTTTTACCATGTTGGTCAGGCTGGTCTTGAACTCCTGACCTCAGGTGATCCGCCCACCTCGGCCTCCCAAAGTGCTGGAATTACAGGCATGAGCCACTGTGCCTGGTGAAAATATTCTTAAATTGAGGTAAGATTTGCCTCTCTTGAACTTCCTACTTGTTTTAGTTTTGTCTTCTGTCATATATAAATCTATACAACAGACATTTCAGATTTAACAAATACTTAAATGTCTACTCCTACCTATTTGCAATGTGTACATTTTGTATTTAATTTTATATAAAATAAAATTACATAAAAAGTACATTTATCTATTCCCTTTGTTTTCTCATTCTTTTTAAGCAGCTGTTGTATACTTTCCATTATTCTGTCTACCTTTTAATCCCTACTTGCATAGGAAGCAGTTGACTATAATTTTTGAAGTTAGCATTATCTTCTAAATTTAGAAATAATATTTTAAAAATAATTTTATCTTGGAAAGATAACTTAAGAGTAATTTAATTTTTCAGAACTTTTGAGCATGCTGTTCTAGCTGCAGGAACAGATTTCCGTTCTGACAGACTGTGGGAAATGTATATAAACTGGGAAAATGAGCAGGGAAACCTGAGAGAAGTTACAGCTATATATGATCGTATTCTTGGTATTCCAACACAGCTGTATAGTCATCATTTTCAGAGGTAGGTGGGAAATTCTGATTATTGAAACATCTTTGATTACTCAAATAATTAGTTGGTAGTATTGAGAATTACAATTCTCTTGAAATGTTATGTAACCTTTTATTAGGTGGAAAGATGAATAAATTTTGTTGCTAATTACAATCTGCATGCTTGCTTTTGACATTTTTTCATATACCTAATGAAGTGTTTAGAAAATTTACTGTTTTTAGATAGAAGTGTCTCCTTATACATTTTAATAGATAAAGAAACACTGGAATTCTGTCTTATCTAAGGTATTTCAGAGTAGTGAAGGAATAATAAACTAGGACCTAAGTTTAGTTATTTATTTATGGCATTAAATTGACACAGTGCCTGGCACATGATAGATGTTTAATTTTTTAAACTTAATGATTTGCTAAATATACATTCTTGGGATTGCTATAACACCTTATATCCAAAACAGTGAAGGATACATCTTATATGGTAAATAGTATCCATTTTCAAACAATCAGGTATCATTCCATTTTAATTTTCCACCCTGATTTTTCTGTTATGATTGGTATCCTTTTATTGATTACTGTTAAAACAACTAATTCTGTGTGTAATAATTGTTGTGTTCTGTTTTCTGCTTTATGCAGAATATCCCATCAGTAAGGATCCAGAAAGTCTTTCTGAACAAGTATGAGGACTGTGTCTTTGCTTTTTTTAAAATTGGCATGTGTTCTATTTTTGTTACATTTTTTATGAATAATATCGTTTAAACCTAGGTACTTTTTAAGTGAGTTATTTTCTAAATTTTTCTTTACTACCAAAAGTAGAAGACTTTGATGAAGCATTTGTAAAGTACTAAGGATCAATTTGCTAGAGGCAGAAGTTATACAGAGTTGGGTTAGAAACAGGAAGCATGTAGATAGGAATATACTCTCTGCTTTTGATGAAATAGAGGAAGCAGGCAGGTTTCTAAGGTATAATGACCTAGTAAGACATTTGCTGAAAGACATTAACACAAGCAAGAATTGGCATATGGGAAATGCTTGGTAAATAGTTACTGAACACATAAGTACAAAAGTACTTAAATTACCTGATGGGCCAAGAGGGTGTCTTTTCATAGACTAGTTCTTCTGTAATTTAAAGTATAGGAAAAATCTGTGACTTCAAGAACTTTACTGATGATGAAAAAAAAATATGTGTAGAAACACACATAGCATTTTCTTAATCACAGACACTGTGCTGAGTGCTTTGTAACTCACTTTATAATTCTCCCAATAACCCAGTGAAGCAGGTACTGTTGTTCCCATTTTATGAAAGTGGAGACACAGAGAGATTAGCATATTTATCTAAGGCCACAGAGTTTGTAAGTGATTGGAAGCTATTTGGAACCTAGACAGTGTGGACCCCAAGTTTTTGATAGGTTCTCGTACAAGTTTTTTTTATTTCTAAATGAATAGCCCGCTAGGCTTTTATTTATTTTGCTTTAAGTCATCAGTTACCCTAGGCTTTTAAAAATGCATATATACTTATAATAGATATTAGTGGAATTATATTACACATACTGATCTATAATCTGCTATTTTTCACTTAATGCATTTAGGACCACTTTCCTTATCTGTAGCAAACTCACAAGTAGTCTTCATGCAATTCTTATAGTTTATATAAGTTAACTAATTCAAATGACTAACTGCTTTGAGAACCACTGAATTTTTTTTTTTTTTTTTTGCCTAACACATGCCTCTTAAAGTCATTTATTTAGTATTTGCTATGTACCTGTTGATAGGCTGTTTAAGTTGTAGGAGTGAAGGCCCAAAGCTGTGTGTAAATGGTGTTGCCTGTGAGTTGGTCAGAAGGGTAGAGGAGGAGGTGTATGTTAAAAAAAATATTCTAAGTGCTATACAATAATAATGGAAATACTTTTATTGTGCTTGTGCATTAGGCTTGCATATTGGGTATACCCTGCAAATTGTCTCTGAGATAGTCTAATTTTAAATCTTCTTTAGCAAGAGGACTTTGTGATCTGGTCTAACATCCAAGTCCGATCTCTGGTAGTTCCTGAGCTCAAGACACACCTAAGTGATAACACTTCCCAAATGGCAGTGTTGTTTTATATCTTTATGACTGTAATACCATTTCCTCTTTCTACTTACCTGGTAAACGCATATTCCTTGAGACCACACAGTTTTGTGTCTTCTCTGAAATTTTCTCTGGTTCACCTACATTGAGGTATCCAGTCTGTCATTTGTGCCACCACTTTACCTACCTATATTTACATATATATTAGCACTAGTAACACTGCTTAGAATTTATGTCTCCTATAGCCTCAGCGTGCATGTCAGTTTCTGAGGCTTAATTCTTTGTATCTCTAATATCTAGGAATAGAGCTCAATATATATTAGACACTCAGCCAGTCTTTACTGAAAAAATATTAGCTTTATAATACAAAAGACTACTAAAAATTACTGCTTAATATTATGCACGTTTTGTCACTGTTTTAAAGAAGTTTCTGCATGATGTAGCAATCATTTTAAATTTATGTACTGTATGTAGTTGTTTTTAAATTTTACCTTATTTTGTTTTTAATTAATATGTTGACAATTTTGAGTTTTAATATTAATCTGTAATTAAATCTGTTTTTTCATACTACATATTTGAGGATTACTTTCTCATTTTTAATTTTTTAACATAATGTAATTTATGTTAATTTATTTCCTCCTGGTGCTGAAATAGGCCATTAGCCTCTGTATCCATTGACTTTGGAAAATTTAAATTAGATTCCAATGTTATTTACTTTTTTTTTTTTTTGAGATGGAGTTTCGCTCTTATTGTTCAGGCTGAGTGCAGTGGCGCGATCTTGGCTCACTGCAACCTCCGCCTCCCGGGTTCAAGCGATTCTCAATCTCCCAAATAGCTGGGATTACAGGTGCCTGCCACCACGCCCAGCTAATTTTTTGTATTTTTAGTAGAGACAGGGTTTCACCATGTTGGGCAAGCTGGTCTTGAACTCCTGACCTCAGGTGGTCCGCCCACTTCGGCCTCTTAAAGTGCTGGCATTACAGGCATGAGCCACCACGCTTGGCCTTTTCTTGTTGTTGTTGTTGTTGTTGTTGTTTTTGAGATAGAGTCTCTTTCTGTCATCCAGGCTGGAGTGCAGTGGCGCAATCTCAGCTCACTGCAAACCTCCACCTCCCAGGTTCAAGCGATTCTCCTGCCTCAGCCCCCTGAGTAGGTGGAATTACAGGTGCATGCCACCATGCCTGGCTAATTTTTGTATTTTTAGTAGAGATGGAGTTTCACCATGTTGGCCAAGCTGGTCCCAAACTCCTGACCTCAGGTGATCTGCCCAGCTCAGCTTCCCAAAGTGCTGGGATTACAGGCGTGAGCCACCTTGCCTGGCCTGTTTGCTTACTTTTTAATAACATTTCTGATAGTAGTATTGAGGTGGGAATGGGAGTTGTGAGACTAGAGGCTATGAGGCTATTTTAGGTTTATCCAGCTTAAAAGTGAGGAGGTGATGAAGATGTATTTAAAAGGTACAGTCAGTAGGGCTTGGTATCTAATGTAATGTAAATGTAAAGCTAGGTGGAAGAGATTGAGAAATTTAGTGGTTGACAGTACCATTAATCAATATTAGAAATGCTGAGGGTATTCATTTTCAGATGAAGATGACACACTTACTTTAAGACATTTCATATTTGAGGTTCCAAAGGTGTGTTCATGTTGTGATGGTGTACTTTAGCTCCTCAACCTGGTGTTTTTGATTAAAGTCTGTGTGTATACAAATTATTGCATGTTTTTATAAAATAGCAAAATGATATTTTCTTTAAAAATCTCTTTATAGATTAGCTTTAAATAATCTGTATTTCTTTGTGCAGACTATTGGCAGTTGGATATGCTAATCTGGATTAGGAGAAAGGTTTGGACTTGTGTTATAGTTTTGAGAGTCATCATGGTATAGGTATTTCAAGCTGTATTAATGGGATTGGCCAGAAGTATGTCTTAATAAAAGTAGTTGAGAACCAATCGGAGAGTGGAATTCTTGGGAATACTAGCATTTAGGGCAGGTAAGAAGGGGAATAGGACAAAGCGCAGCAGTCAGAGGCTCGGAGGACCATACTACAAAACAAGTGTCCATTTAATTTTATATATGAGGTAATTGATAATCTTAATTGGGCAGTTTCATTGGGTTTTTGTGAATCCACATGTGGATTGAGGAGTATTTGGGAGGTGGGAAAGAACTGGTAATATTGGTTGATTATTTACAAGTGAATATTTAGAATTTAAAAATGGATTACAATATTTAATTTTACTGTAACTTTTGTGCCTTCGTAGTAAAATAGATTCTATGAGACATAAAGAATAGGTATCGTCATCCCATTTTACAGTTGAGGAAACTAAAATTTAGAGAAAGGAAAATCTTCCATTAAGTCAGATAACCAGTAACAGACAGAACTGAGGTTTCAGTTTATGCCCATCCAGGCCTTCTCCATTCCACTGCAAAGGAAGGAAGAAATTGAAGATGTCTATAGACTTGCTTCATCATATAGTAGTGTTTTATCATATGGTAGGGTTTCACTATAGAAAAGAAGGAGAAAGGGTATGATATTTTGCTTTCTTTCTTTAAATCAAATCCTTCGAAAAAGTATAGTAGGAATCTCAATATGAGATCTAAAATTATGATTCAAATATAGAGTATGTATTTTTATTGTCTTCCTTTAGATTTAAAGAACATGTACAGAATAACTTGCCTAGAGATCTTTTAACTGGTGAACAGTTTATTCAGTTTCGAAGGGAATTAGCTTCTGTAAATGGACATAGTGGTGATGATGGTCCTCCTGGTGATGATCTACCATCAGGAATTGAAGACATAACTGATCCTGCAAAGGTAACCAGTCTTATTCTAAAGTTCTTCAGTGGCCAGGTGTGGTGGCTCACACCTGTAATCCCAGCACTTTGGGAGGCCAGATTAGGCGGAACACCTGAGGTCAGGAGTTTGAGACCAGTCTAGGCAACATGGTGAAACCCCATCTATACTAAACATGCAAAAATCAGGTGGGTATGGTGGCACATGACTGTAGTCCTAGCTACTTGGGAGGTTGAGGTGGGAAGATTGCTTGAACCTGGGAGGCGGAGGTTGCAGTGAGCTGAGATGGCACCACTGCAGCCTGGGCCACAGAGCAAGACTGCATCTCAGCAAAAAAAAAAAAAAAAAAGGTCTTTAGTGTAGAAGAAACTGGACCTGTTATCCCTTGACTCCTTGAGTGGCACAGTGATCACTTATATAGCTGGCCATTTACCCAGTGATTTGTAGCTTGTTTGAAGTTAATTTCTGATTAAGGCAAATGGGGATTCAGTAGCTGGTATGCATGGATTTAAGATAGAGAATCTATTTTACTACGAGACACCCCCAAAAACACTTAGTTTAGAAGGAATATTTTGCCTAGGTTATGAATCTACTAGCCCAATTTACGAAAAAAAGAAAAAAAAAAGTATGAAAGTGGTTAATTAGTAAGCTGTGTGATAAATTTTAGTCTTGTTAATTGTATTTTGCACATAATTGCCAACAGTTAAAAATCTGCCACTATTCTAAGTTTAAAATATCTGTGAATAATTCTTAAATTTAAGCAGTGATATGGAAAATTTTCAGTATATAGCTTGTAAGATTGATTTTTTTCCCTTTTTCTTCCCAAGCTAATTACAGAAATAGAAAACATGAGACATAGAATCATTGAGATTCATCAAGAAATGTTTAATTATAATGAGCATGAAGTTAGTAAAAGGTGGACATTTGAAGAAGGTGTAAGTTTTTGTTTTCTAATAGTCTTTAAAATACAAAGATAGAAATAATTTATTTTTCAATTTTGATAGTAATATCTCTATTATAACTTTATTTTTGCATAGTTAAGCTGTAACTTTAAGATGCTTGTCTCATTTATTGTAATCATTCTCTGTTTTTCCATTTTCCCTAATCAGTTTTAGAACATTTGAATTGAGATTTACTTGAATTGCAAGATACTTTCTTAATCTGAACAATTTTATTCTAATTGTTCAGTTTTTAAAAGTCAACTTCTTGGAGTCATACTTTACATAGAGTACAATTGACCCATTTTAGGTATATAGTAAAATGAGGTAATTTCCCACAATTTTAATTCTTTGCTTTTTTTTTTCTGATTGCTTTACTGAGATATAATTCAAATGCCATATAATTCATCCATTTAAAGTATATAGTTCAGTAGTTCTTATATTCACAGATATGTACAACCATCACCACAGTCAATTTTAGAACATAATCACCACCTCAAAAAATAACCCCTTAACTTTTAGCTGTCAGTACCCCTACCTCCTCAGCTGCTATCCTCTACCCCCCAATGCTAAGGTATCACCATCTGCTTTTTGTTACTGTAGATTTCCCTATCATGGCCTTTCATATGAATGGAATCTTAGAATATGCAATCATTTCACAGATGTATATATATTGTAGTCATCACAGCAATCAAAATACAGAACTCTTTCAGCACTCCAAAAGGTGCTTGGCCCCTTTCCAGCCAGTGTTCCCCTCCCCACTCCTAGCCCTAGGCAGCCATTGATCTGTTTTCTGTCACTATGATTTTAAAATATTCAACAAAGTGTAAAATGCTCTATACATTAAAAAGCATGTAATTGGCAAAATGGCAGGATAAATAGAAAATGTATTGTTTCATTTGTTTGTAAAGCTTAAGGAATTTAAGGGATTTTAAAAGTTATTTTTTAAATTATAAGATATTAAAAATTTTTAATTATCAACTAATTTACAATAATTTGTATTAACACTGTACTTGTACATATCTTGGTGATATTGGTTTACTTTCATTGTCATGTTACAATTTCATTACAGATTAAAAGACCTTACTTTCATGTGAAACCTTTGGAAAAGGCACAACTGAAAAACTGGAAAGAATACTTAGAATTTGAAATTGAAAATGGGACACATGAACGAGTTGTGGTTCTCTTTGAAAGATGTGTCATATCATGTGCCCTCTATGAGGAGTTTTGGATTAAGGTAAGAAAATCATGTGCTCTTAAACTTGAATATATTATAAACATTGATCTAGTGACTAACCTTTTTTGTACTTCTGTTGAATGTTGTTCATATAACTATATCTGTTGCATTAGGAGATGGTCTGCTTGCAACCAGATTTGACTGCTGCATATGCCAACCTCGTTGCCTCTCTTCGTCCTTCCTTACAGAAACTAGTCTAGTGGTTCAATAAAGGTGCTGAATGGGTTTAAAAATAGAATTTTATCGTTCTGTCACATATTTAATGGCTTGTTCAACTGTAAATTATTCAGTATTTCCTCTTTTCTGTATGTAGTATGCCAAGTACATGGAAAACCATAGCATTGAAGGAGTGAGGCATGTCTTCAGCAGAGCTTGTACTATACATCTCCCAAAGAAACCCATGGTGCATATGCTTTGGGCTGCTTTTGAGGAACAGCAGGGTAAGAGTAGAGAAATTCAGTTGATACTTTTGAGATTTCTAAGTTATTTCAGGATACAGTGAGGAATTGGGTGGTAAGGGATGGTGTAAAGCAGAGTGTGGTAAACTTTTTCTCTCAAAGGCCAGATAGTAAATATTTTAGGCTTTATAAGCCACGTGTTCTGACTTTTAGGCTTTGTAAGCCATTGTTGCTTCTGCCTCAGAGCAGCCATAGACAGTATGTAAATATGCATGGTTGTTTCCCATTAGTTGCTGAATTTAGCCCATGGGTGATTGTTTGCCAGTATCTGGTATAAACATCATTTTATAAGTTTAAACAGAAGCATGAACATGTTAATTACTGTTTCTAGGTAATATTAATGAAGCCAGGAATATCTTGAGAACATTTGAAGAATGTGTTCTAGGATTGGCGATGGTTCGTTTACGAAGAGTAAGTTTAGAACGACGGCATGGAAATCTGGAAGAAGCTGAACATTTGCTTCAGGATGCCATTAAGAATGCCAAATCAAATAATGAATCTTCATTTTATGCTGTCAAACTAGCCCGGCATCTATTCAAAATACAGAAAAACCTTCCAAAATCAAGAAAGGTACTTTTGGAAGCAATCGAAAGAGACAAAGTATGTATTTGTTTAAGTATCTTGTGAAAACCCAGTGGTCAGTTTATTTTCACTGTGGCAACTGTGATGAAAGATTTGGTCTGTATGTAATGTATTTTATTACTAAGTGAGGACAACAGTCCCTCTAAACTGATGTTGCCATTTAAAATTTTTTTAAAATTTGTTTTGAATTAAAAGTTTGAGACATTAAGATTATTGGGTTAAAAAGTGTTGTAGACATTGTAATGCTTTCTGTTTTCCCTTTAGAAATTATCAACAAATTTACCGTTTATTAAGTAGAACAGAGGGCTTAGGAGAACACTTTATAAACAAAAGCATAGGTGTTTCCTGTGTTGTAAGCACATTTAGCAGTGAGATGATTTTGCTTTTCCACGAAGTACTTTTTATATATCAATTGATAAAAGGCAATGTATAGGTAATAGATAATTTCTCAAGTTTTAGAATTTTAGTTTGGTTTTTTTTGTTTGTTTTTTTTTTTTTTTTGGAGATGGAGTCTCACTCTGTCACCAGACTGGAGTGCAGTGGCTCGATCTCGGCTCACTGCAACCTCCGCCTCCTGGGTTCAGGTGATTCTCCTGCCTCAGCCTCCTGAGTAGCTGGGACTGCAGGCGTGCACCATCACAGCCAGCTAATTTTTATATTTTTAGTAGAAACAGGGTTTCACCATGTTGGTAGGATGGTCTCAATCTCTTTACCTTGTGATCTGCCCGCCTTGGCCTCCCAAAGTGCTGGGATTACAGGCATGAGCCACCACGCCTGGCCAGTATTTTAGTTGTTGCCAGGTCTTTTTAACATACAGATTTATAGCAGTTTGCTTCTAGCTGCAGTTTAAGATGTTTATCTTTTTTTTTTTTTTTTTTTTTGAGATGGAGTCTCGCTTTGTCGCCTAGGCTGAAGTGCAGTGGCTGATCTTGGCTCACTTCAACCTCCGCCTTCCAGGTTCAAGCAATTTTCCAGCCTCAGCCTCTGGAGTAGCTGGGGATTTCAGGCATGCACCACCACGTCTAGCTAATTTTTGTGTTTTTAGTGATGGGGTTTCACCATGTTGGCCAGGCTGGTTTTGAACTCCTTGACCTCAGGCAGTCCTCCTGCCTTGGCCTCCCAAAGTACTGGGATTACAGGCATGAACCACTGTGCCTGGCCTTTTTTTTTTTTTTTTTTTTTTTTTGAGACAGAGTCTGTCACCTAGGCTGGAGTCAAGTGGAGTGATCTCGGCTCACTGCAGCCTCCGCCTCCTGGGTTCAAGCCATTCTGCCTCACCCTCCGAAGTAGCTGGGGTTAAAGGTTTGCACCAGCCAGATTGAGTGGCTCACGCCTGTAATCCTAGCACTTGAGGAGGCTGAGTCGGGTGGATCACGAGGTTTGGAGTTTGAGACCAGCCTGGCCAACATGGTGAAACCCCGTCTCTACTAAAAATACAAAAATTAGCCGGGCGTGGTGGTGGACACCTGTAATCCCAGCTACTCGGGAGGCTGAGGCGGAATGGCTTGAAACTGGAAAGTGGAGGTTGCAGTAAGCAAGATCGCACCACTGCACTCCAACCTAGGCGACAGAGCGAGACTCCCTTTTTTTTAAAAAAAAAAAAAAAAAAAAGGTGTGCACTATCACTCCAGCTAATTTTTGTATTTTTAGTAGAGACGTTTTACCACATTGGCCAGGCTGGTCTTGACCTTAAGTCATCCTCCTGCCTTGGCCTCTCAAGGTGCTGGGATTACAGGCATGAGCCACCACGCCCAATTAAGATATTAATCTATAGTTGTAGTAAAGATTTAAATTATTTGAAGCATGGAGATAATTTTTTTATGTTTTATTTTCTAATTGTCATGGTAGGTCAAGTGATATTAAACCCAAGACAGGATATAGAGTTTTAATTTATTGGCATTTAACAATTTGCATAGTTTAGGAGACACTAGGATGATTGATTAGTTGAAAAATTCATCAATGTGTTAATAAATTCTTTCACCCCTTTAGATATACGCTGAAAATATTTAGCATGAGTTGTATTTTAATATAATTCTCAATTTTTTTCAAATTGAGATACAAAAGTTGAGGCATTTTAAATATCTTTGCTCTAATAAAAATATTTTAGAAATATTAATTGATGCTGCTTTTTACACAGGAGAACACAAAGTTATACCTCAATTTACTTGAAATGGAATACAGTGGTGACCTCAAACAAAATGAAGAAAATATCCTAAGTTGTTTTGACAAAGCTGTACATGGTTCATTACCTATTAAAATGAGAATCACATTTTCTCAGAGAAAAGTGGAATTTCTTGAAGATTTTGGTTCCGATGTCAATAAGTAAGATCTTAATTATATTATCTATTTGAATGATAAATGAGCATTGATATTTTTGGATGGGGATTTGATGATTAGTACATTGTTAAATTTTAAAATGTTCACTTAGTTTACTTTTTCCTCAGATATATGTGGGGGGTAAATTCAGTTTTGTAAATGTGTACGTACTTGACAGGAAGGCATATGGTTTGTTTTTCCTTCCAAAACTTTTCCCAATTTTAGAATGTCAATTTAAACCATGACTGAATGAGAGAAGGCAGCAAGGAGCAATCCTGTGAAAAGGGAAATGGGGTAAGGATTGAATCCTGCAACCTAAACATTTAATATATAGATCAGTAAGGATGGATGGGATTAATTTCCAGTAGGAGTGCTATTTTCTGAGATTGGAGATGAGAATGGATATGGTCCCACAGAATATGCCTAGTGGCCTCATCTTCCTTCATTGTAAAAGGCTGAAAGTTGAGGATGTTCAAAGGAAATGCTCCAGTGGGGTTTAGTTTACTAAGAATACAAATACTGGCTAGAGTATTTCTGAGGTTCCAGTCTTACCTGATTCAAGTAAGGAAATACACGAGTTCCTGTTAGGAATGTGCCTTCTTTGATTATTCTCATTTAGATTTCTATGGAAACCACTGTAGATAAACTGAGAATTAGTTGTGTCTGAATGTTTGTATATGTATGTATATATTTTTGATGGCTGTGTAAAATTTCAGTGAAACAAATATAACAGCTAATGTTTATATTAGTGTATTTTAATATATTAATGTATTATTTGTGTGCTTGGCATGATGCTAAATGTTTTATATTAGCTATCTTACAGAAAATTTATAAGAGTAGAATGAAGGTATAGGGTTCTATTCTCTTAATAGATGAGAGGATTTAAGAAAGATTAGACAATTTTTCTGAGGTCACGTAGCTATTACTACATTGTGGAGCTAGGACTGAACCTACTTCAGAGTTTCTGCTCTTAACTGCTGTGTGCTGTGTATTTATTGTCTTATGTTTACACTAAGAAGGTACAAGATATGTAATTTTAGCTTCTAGTCAAGTTAAATGATATGATTAACAGAGGAAATAAGTGTACGAGGTAGCAAATAACTGCTAGGAGGGCTGTGATCTCTGTGGATCAGAATGGATTTGTCATGCTTCATAGAGGAGGTTGGGCTTCATTTAGCTATTACTGGATTCTGACAAGCTGAGCAGAGGACACAGTGCCGGAAGCAAGTTGAAGCTCATATAAAAGTAACATCTGCTTGATTGCACGTTTTTGTGAAGTAGTGGAAGTATGATCTTGACTGTGTTGTGCATTGAAAGCTAGACTGAATTGAGAGCACATAGAGTAGGCAGTTGACAGTAGCTAGCTATTGGACTTTTGACCAGTGAAATTAAATGACAATATTTTAATTTGGCAAAAATAGGCAGACAAATTGGAGATTCAACACAAGTATGTTATTTAATCCATTGTAAGTATAGGGAATGGAGTGTCTTGAGTATCAGGACTATGATTTTAGTAGTAGTAATTTTGAAAATAAAGGAGCAGCTTAGAAATTTACTTCGGCAGTTTCCTAAGTAAAAACAACTTTAAATATTAAATAATAGGTTAGTTTTTGTACATTCTAGAGGATTTTTTTTCTTCTCTTTCAGGCTTCTGAATGCTTATGATGAACATCAGACACTCTTAAAAGAACAGGATTCTTTAAAAAGGAAAGCAGAAAATGGGTATGTAAGTTTTTGCTAAATTAAGAAGGGATGCTTCATTATGGAAATGCCTTCAAAGACAAATGTTTTTAAGTGTTATTTTTATGTTGTAATTTACATACTTTATTTTCATGATTTGAAAAAGTCATGAGTGGTTCAAAATTTCAGCAAAACAAACATAACATTCATCTATTCATTAAAGTTCTTATCTATGGGAGTTTTGAAAGTTTCCATTTTGACATTTATATAGATCAGAAGAACCAGAGGAAAAGAAAGCACATACAGAAGATACAACTTCATCATCTACACAGATGATTGATGGTGATTTACAGGCAAATCAAGCTGTATATAATTATAGCGCCTGGTATCAAGTGAGTCTGCATAATTATAATTCTTTGTTAATAGATGTTTTTTTAGTTCTTTTTTAAAGACAGGGTTTCACCATGTTGGCCAGGCTGGTCTTGAACTTCTGACCTCAGGTGATCCGCCCACCTCAGCCTCCCAAAGTGCTGAGATTACAGGTGTGAGCCACCACCCCCGGCCTATTAATAGATTTTATTAGCATAAATTAGGATAGTTTCTTTTTTTAAAAAACGTTTTTGTCACAGTTGCATAGTACATTCTTTGGTGATTAAGTACTAGCATTTTAGCAGTGAACACTTGCTTGTTTTCTTAAACATACCTGCTTTAATTATACTTTCACACATGGAACTGCCACAGTTCTAATCTGCTAACATATACTTACTTTTTCCTTTCAGTACAATTATCAGAATCCTTGGAATTATGGACAGTATTATCCTCCCCCTCCAACCTGATGGGAATATAAATTTCAAATGGAGTATGTAAAAAATATGAAATTGTTATTTTTTTTAATGAGGGATGTAAACAGTATAAGCTTGTTGTATTTGATAACTTGTCTTCCTTGTTTCTGTGTAACACGATTTGTTTAGTAATAGGGGAAAAATGTCAGTTAGTAGCTTACCACAGATACTATTTCCTACCATTTGTAAAATTTACTTTTTATTGAAGAACTATTTTTTGATTTTTGCATTAAGTGGTCTAGAATTCTTTTGCAATGCATTTGCAACGGAATTTTGTAGCCTTAAGGGGTAGGAAGAAAAGCCTGACTGCAAATCATGTCAGTGTAGTCCAACATTCTGAAAACACATAAGGGCTGGTTATTAAGGATTTACTTCCTTTTAAAAAAAAAGATTTTTAACCTTTGCTGACAGGTTTTGTCTGTTTCAGTTATACCTGTGAACTGTGATTTAACTGCAGAAAGGATACATTATTAAAATTCTATGCCTTGGAATAGAGATTATAAATGAGAAAATGGAATGTTTGCATCCCTTTAAAAAATGAAAATCATATCAAAAGTATGTTGTTTCAGGAGACTTTGTATTTAGAATATTCATGTAAAACTTGTGAACAAGCTTTCATTTTGATCAAACTGATCATCTTCATTTTTGTAATAAAACTGAAGACTCATCCAGTAATCGTTTATGAATTTATTTTGGGAGAATAAATTAATAATATTAATTTTATGTTCACCTTTATTAGTGGCTCATAGGTTTTGAAGTACACTTCTCCTAAATTCAGGTATTCTCTTCCTGCCAAGATTTTTTTAGACCTTTTAGGATTTTGTTTCCCCTCAAGCGCTATGCTTTTGCCTTATTATACAGGCAATCTGTCCAGATAATTTTATTGGGAGTTACTCCCTGGTTTGATGAGCTCTGTAGTTCCAATTACTTAATCAGAACAATTAATATATTAACACCAAACAAATCAGTCAAATCAAGACAGTGGATACATTTTTATTGAGCCACTTAGTTTACAACATGAGGTAAAAGGAAACAGTTCTCCTTGACCAGTATTTTAGATAGCTGTAGGAAGGTATTTTAGACTTCAGGGATTCATAAGGGATTACATCTCTCAAAAGTTGGGATCAAGTAAACAAATTTTATTAACTCCTTGAATTTTCCAGTTGACTCTTCCCTTAACAAAAGTAACAAGTTCTAACTAGTTATGTAAGTTTCTTCAAGGCCAAGTTTTGTCATTGTTGCTGATATCCTTAGAGCTGAAGCACTGCTATTTCAATCAATATCCACTAGTTCCACTTCAAAAATGAGTTTTGCATTTGGTGGAATTCTATTGAAGAAGTCAAGGTACATTTGATAAAAAGTGCCTCTCCCTTACCCCCATAACCTTAGTGTAAAATTACAATTATGTATTCTGGATATTAGTAATTAATCCCAAAAGGAAAAGCTTTGAAGCTGATTCAACGGCTAATACATAACTAGCCTAGAGGTTCCTAAAAGTTTTTTTTTTTGAGACAGAGTCTTGCTCTGTCACCAGGCTGGAGTGCAGCGGCGCAATCTCTGTTGACTGCAGCCTCCGCCTCCTGGGTTCAAGCGATTGTTCCGCCTCAGCCTCCTGAGTAGCTGGGACCGGCGCGTACCAACACGCCTGGCTAATTTTTTTGTATTTTTAGTAGAGATGGGGTTTCACCGTGTTGACCAGGATGGTCTCGATCTCTTGACCTCCTGATCCGCCCACCTCGGCCTCCCAAAGTGCTGGGATTACAGGCGTGAGCCACCGTGCCCAGCCCCTAAAGGTATTTTTCATGATAAATGGAGATCATAATCTATCAGGATAGGCTGATTAGATAGGCTCACTAGATAAATTTAGCTTGGCCTAGGATCATCCTTACCTGGATGCTTTACAAGTACTCGTAAATTAGCCACCAACCACTTAATTAAGACTATGACGTACTCAAAAAAAAATACCATTCTAGCTGGAAAAGATATATATGCTGTATTAAAGTTTTTATGAGATAGTACGTAACTTTTACTGTGCATTTTAAGATGCTAAGTTCAAGGCCAGGTGCGGTGGCTTACGCCTGTAATCCTGACACTTTAGGAGACTGAGGTGGGTGGATCACCTGAGGTCAGGAGTTCGTGATCAGCCTGGCTAACACGGTGAAACCTCATCTCTACTAAAAATACAAAAATGAGCCAGGCATGATGGTGCATGCCTGTAATCCCAGCTACTAGGGAGGCTGAGGCAGGAGAATTGCTTGAGCTTGGGAGGCGGAGGTTGCAGCAAGCTGAGATCGTGCTGCTGCACTCCAGCCTGGATGAGAGTGAGACCCTGGCTCAAAAAACAAAACAAAAAAATGCTAACTTCAGAGTTGTAATTTATATGTGCATCAGATTGGTCTTGAAATCCTTCTTCACATGGGAGAGGGAGCTGCAGCTGGCCATTTGATTTTTTTTTTTTTTTTTTTTTTTTGAGACAGAGTGTTACTCTTGCACTCAGGCTGGAGTGCAGTAACGCAGTCAAGTCTCACTGCAACCTCTGCTTCCCAGGTACAAGCGATTCTCCTGCCTCAGCCTCCAGGGTAGCTAGCATTACAGGCATGTACCACCACGCCTGGCTGATTTTTGTATTTTTAGTAGAGACAGGGTTTCGCCACGTTGCCCAGACTGGTCTCAAGCTCCTGACCTTAGGTGATCCGCCTCCTTGGCCTCCCAAAGTGCTGGGATTACAGGTGTGAGCTACCTCGCCCATCCTGGCCATTTGATTTTGAAAAGCTAAGGGAGCTATTATATTCCCAAATATGTTTATCTGATAAGATGACAGAAAGCTGCCTTCCAAAAGAATTGTTTTTTCAAACTTAAAATCTAACAGGTCCAAGGGGAATGGAACCAACAAAAGCCATCAACTACCTTCACTCTTACCTGTTGGATTGGTCTGGTCTTAATGGTCTGGAGTCATTCCTTATTTTTTTTTAATGTTCACAAACTGGACTTATCAGTGAGTATTGTCATTAGTAGTAATAATAAATGCTTACACTAACACTGTGTTGATTCTGTGATCTCCTTCAGTTCACAACTGGTAATCTTCCACATCTATTCCATTTCTAAGCTTTGAATTTAATTGCCTGAAATTATACTGTACCATAAAATTACCATGAGCCATATTTGCATCCTAGTTTGCTACAGTTTATATTGGCATTGTAACTTCTTGAAAACATTAATAATTGCCTTTAAAGTTTAAACTGTGCAGTTAAGGTCCTGAAAGTTAAGAATTTGAATAAGAGAAAAAAAAAGATTCTAGCTGAAGTTTGACCTTTATCCCAATAGAAAATACTATTGTCTACTGGAGGTGCTGACACATAAGCAACTAAATGTCAGGAAGACTAGTCTGGACAGGATTCTTCATCTAGAAGTTCACCTAGACAGCATCTTTCACATCTTCATGTGATCCTGAGGTTATTTTTTTTTCCTTTAATTATGAGGGGGAAAAAGGATACTTGGCATCAGGCTGTCCTTTCTTTCCATAAGCCCATTCTGGTTCAATCTCCAGTCGAGCCTTTTCTCCTTTACTCATAGTCAAGAGCGCTTCATCCCACTAAAGGCAAGAACAAAATAAAAACGAATGGTATTTTGCAAAAAGCACATGCAATACTATACAGTCAAGACAAGATTGTATGTTAAAACAAACACAGAATCTATTACTGGATTTCACTATATTCTAAGGTGACGTACTTCAGTGAGTGAGTTTCTAAATCTTTGTCTTCCATTTCTTCAATAGAAAAAAATAAGGGTATTTTGAGGAGGGGCTTTTTTAATGTGAAAAGAACTTTTTGGGGCCAACTGTGGTGGTTGACACCTAGAATCCCAGCATTTTGGGAGGCCGAGGCAGGCAGATCACTTGAGGTCAAGAGTCCTGGTTGACCAGCCTAGCTAACGTAGTGAAACCCCATCTCTACTAAAAATACAAAAATTAGTGGGGTGTGTGGGGGGTGGGAGTGCCTGTAATCCCAGCTACTTGGGAGGCTGAGGCAGGAGAATCACTTGAACCCAGGTGGCAGAGGTTGCAGGGAGCTGGGATTGTGCCACTGCACTCCAGCCTGGGCAACAGAGTGAGACTCTGTCTAAAAAAAAAGGAAAAAAAAAAGAACTTTTTGTAAACCTTAACATGCCATACATTATTAAAACCAGTTTGTTATTGGCAGCATCATAAAAAAACCTGCTGTACTTTTACATTACAGGACAAACTTGAGAGTTTATTTTTACTGGAATATACTGGTAAGTATTCAACTAAAATTGTCTTAAGATTACCACATTGTAAGAGTAGAGTCATGTTGGTACATAAAATACAATTTTTAAAATGTTACGGCACTAGGATCTTTTGCAAAAGGTAAAACTAACTTTTCAAACAATAAAAGGCTTCTGGGTAGGCCTCCCAATATTTTTCAAATTTGGATCTTAAAGTTAGTTGCCAAAAACAGTCAAATCCACATGACCACAAGGATAATATTCCTAATATTATACACTCTGTTGAAATGCAACAATCATTTAAAGCTCAAGGGACAAAGTTAGTCTGCTCACATTTGGAAATTAAGCATTTGGTAGACTAGCTGGGCATGGTGGCTCATGCCTGTAGTCCAGCACTTTGGGAAGCTGATGTGGGTGGATCACTTGAGGTCAGGAGTTCAAGACCAGCCTGATCGACATGGTAAAACCCTGTCTCTACTAGGAATACAAAATTAGGTGCGGTGGCGCATGCCTGCAATCCCAGCTACTCAGGAGGCTGAGGCAGGAGAATTGCTTGAACCCAGGAGATGGTTGCAGTGAGCCAAGATCGCACCACTGCACTTCAGCCTGGGCAACAAAGGCGAAACTCCATCTCAAAAAAAAAAAAAAAAAAAAAGACTAGAAAAAAATTTGCCAGTATGCAAATAAGTTACAGAAAAAGAAAAATGGCCCAATTTGATATATACTTGCTATCAACTTGGTATAGGCAGATAACAATTATGTGTTTTTATTTTTTTGGAGACAGAGTCTTGTTCCCTTGCCCAGGCTGGAGTACGGTGGTGTGATCTCGGCTCATTACAACCTCTGCCTACCAGGTTCAGGCAAGCATTTCTCCTGTCTCAGGCTACCGAGTAGCTGGGACTACAGGCGCCTGCCACTAGGCCTGGCTAATTTTTGTATTTTTAGTAGAGACGAGGTTTCATCTTGTTGATCAGGCTGGTCTTGAACTCCTGACCTCAGGTGATCCACCCGCCTCGGCTTCCCTGTGAGCCATGGCGCCTGGCTAAGATGTTTTATATTCTGCATATGATTGTCTGAACCATATCTTAGGACCTACCAATAGCACAGAGAGTAATATATTGAAGGTTCTTATAACTGCATTTAAATAGGCATTTCAATTATTGATGTCTGATGTTCTGAGACTAACAATTTAAAACAAACAATGGGCCTAGCATGAAAGCCTGATTCTTAGAAGGTGACAGTCAGTCCTGCTCTTTTATCTTCTTTTGTACACTATAATGGTCAATACAGGTTAAGCCTAGCTTCCCCTTTTCTCAAAGTTTCCTTCTGTTATCTCACAAGTTAGATAAAAGCATTTAAGTTAGGTTAAAGCATGCTTAACAATTGAACAATTGTCTGGTATTGCAGCCTACGTTATATGAGGTGAAAAAGCTACAGAAATAAACTCTTGCTTCTATGAGTACTAAAATGGAACATATTTTACCTTTCCCAATTACATGTAAATGGTACAATAGTTATAAAACATTATATAGGAATCTTAAAGACAAATTTAGAGGGCCAAACATTGTGGCAAAGACTTACTTTATGAAGAAAAACAATAAAAGTGGTACACATGGAAGGGACTAACATTTAAGCCCCAACTGTATTAGTTGCTTTAACTTATGCTCATTTAATCTTCTAACAACCTTGAGGTAGATAGTACTGTCCTCATGTTATAGATAGCGAAACAGACCCAGACAACTTGTGCAAGATCAGCTAGCAATGATTATACCCAATCTGTCAGACTCCAAGGTCTGTTTCCTTTTTTATTATATCCCCAAACCTAATTCTTTATGGCATCATACCACAAACAGCATGTGCCAGAATATCTACTGATTCATTGGCATTCTTTACTTACTCCTCTGATAACTTTGCCTACTCCGACCTTAAAACTTAAAGGCTTGGCATTTTTCTTCTTCTTTGCACCTGTAAAGCAGATTTTCCTTATAATTAATGATATACTCTAATTTATTATTAAGAAATTAAGTTCAAATGAAAAAATATAGTGGTTTGATTTCAGAATTACAATACTATGTATTTTAAAAGAAAGAAAAATTTACAAAGCCAGATCATCCATCAATAAAATTCTAGCTGTAAAAATAATTACATTCTTATCAAAGGGTAGAGGGGGTAGGACCTATACTTATATCACAAAACAGCATACTATCCTACCTTTTCTATTCAAATACTAAAGCCTTACTTTGAGACATTAACCAGGTTTAGACAGAGATTCCTTATTTTTTGCTTTCCAATGAACAAGAGGTCTTTAGCCAGCCAATAATCAGTGAACTGAAGACCTTTTCCAAGTAGTCCTTGGGGGAAAGTACATCTGGATAAAAGTAGGTGACAGTTAAGAAAAAGGCTAACTACTCATCTATCTGCCACCCAAGTATTTTGTAATGTCTTTAAGCTAAAAACATAAGATTATATTTAGACTTACTTGTTTGAATATTAGTATCAAAAACAGTCCCATCTTGTAGTGTTCCTGTATACCAGCAGTGAACAACATCTCCCTTTTTGGGAAAATTGGTTTTATCTCCCTTTTTCAGAACAGATTTTGTGTATTTTGGTGGACCCTAAAAACAAAAAACAACATACACACAGAGTTATTAATTTGTGTCTTTTAGAAGAATGGCAAACAATAGCCAACAATGACCAAAGTCAGTTTAAAGAGTTTGATGGATTTGGTAATAAACTGTTTTCCGTCTAGTCCACCTCTATGACTTAAAAAAACAAACAAACAAAAAAACACTTCAGTGTCTCATTTCAAGGCTGTGATATGAATATCAGTAACTTAAACATCTATAATTTAATTTCAAAAAACGTCTAGCTTCTTTGGAAGCCAGAATTATTCTAACAATATTGTTAATTATTCAGCAAACCATAAAATGATTTCAGTTATTTCCTGAAGTTTTTTTAAAAAATTACTATTTAGTTTTTATAAAATCATAAGGCATTAAAATAAGGGATGGTAACTTCCCCTTACAAAGATTTTAACTGTTTTAGCAGCAATAATTGATATTACTAGGTGTTTTTATTATATCCAATTTGAATGAATACAGTATATTGCCTCTGTCCCTGATTTGGAAAATAAGTTCACACAATGGATGAAATTACCTAAAGAAATTGCCAAAACAGGCATATTTCCTAGAACAAAGCAGAATTATCAGGGTCTTCTAAAAAAAAAGGTTACAGATTAATTTTATCCATAATAATTCATATATGAGAGGAAAACAGAGAGATTAACTCTCAGGAATCTAAGGAGGTTAATTTAAAGAAAAAAAGAGGTGGACCAAATTTAAAACTATCCTCTTTACCTAAATCTATTTGGTTTCTGAATTCAGACCATATTGAGAGGGATCGGCATTATCCAAATCTGTATGTGGTTTCTAAATTTCAAATCCATTAGTTCTATTAGTTCCTGAGTTTGAAAAGCAAGAGAAACAGTGTTTTCTTTATTCCTGATCTATTTCTGATTGGGCAAGTTATGCAAACTTTTATTTACTTTCACTTCCCTAGCTAGGATTTTTATCCTTTTCTAAAACTTGTAAGTAAAAAAAAATCCGTACTGGGTTCAGTGGCTCATGCCTGTAATCTCAGCACTTTGGAGGCCAAGGCGGGCAGATCACTTGAGGTCAGGAGTTCAAGACCAAGCTGGCCAACATGGTAAAACTCCATCTCTATTAAAAATACAGAAATTAGCCGGGTGTGGTGGCATGCGACTGTAATCTTAGCTACTTGGGAGGCTGAGGCAGGAGAATCACTTAAATCTAGGAGAGAGAGGTTGCAGTGAGCCAAGATGGCACCAGTGGGCAACAGAGTGAAACTCCATCTCAAAAAAAAAGAAAAAATCTGATCTCCTTGCAAAATAGTCTACCTCTTGACAAAAGATTCTCTCCCTCACCAAACTGTAGCTAGGCTCCTCTGAGCCCTCTTCTCCACAAGGCCTCAACCTTGGCCTATAAAGATTTGAACAAACACAAGTTTCAAACAGCTCAAGGTCTTATTCCTAGGAGGTCCGGATCCCTCCTTAAAGTGCCCGCCTAAGAAAATTTAAGGCTGCCAAAAAAATTTACTGTTTGTTCCAGCCAACACCTGAAGATGAAGATAAGACCCGTCTCTCAGTCTCTGTGGGAGCCTAACTCTGATAAGCACCAGTTAGCAAACTCAGATGGGTTTCATATGGATCAACTCCCACTTCCTGCTTTTTGTAATTTTTCCCTTCCCTAACGCTGCTTAAATCCCTCGCTACTCCCTTATTGTTTTAAGACCCAGTTACCTCTCCATAAATGAGATAGGAATTCAGCTCTTTCCCCTACTGTCAATAGGCTGAAAAAAAATCCAATTGTGTTTATCTCTGACACCTTCAGTCCTTTACTCAATTGCTAGAGTCATATTAATAATTACAATATAATAATTCATCAATTATAATTCATTCAATTATAGTTTTGTGTCCAAAGGCCTAAACCATGCAGGATCTTAATCTATCCCTCCCTGAAGCTCCAGAATTCTATTGCCGTATGAACTCCTGTCTCTTCCATGACCTTCTCAGTATAGCAGGTGCACATACCATAGAAATATTTCAGTCGGCCGGGCGCAGTGGCTCACACTTGTAATCTCAGCACTTTGGGAGGCCCAGGTGGGTGGATCACCCGAGGTCAGGAGTTCAAGATCAGCCTGGCCAACATGGTGAAACCCCATCTCTACTAAAAATACAAAAACTGGCTGAGTGTGGTGGTGGGCGCCTGTAATCTCAGCCACTTAGGAGGCTGAAGCATGAGAATTGCTCGAACCCAGGAGGCAGAGGTTACAGTGGGCCAAAATCTTGCCACTGCATTCCAGCCTGGGCGACGAGTGAAACCGTCTGAAAAAAAAAAAAAAAAATTCAATAATTTTTTTTCCTTTTTTTTTTTTCTGAGACGGAGTCTTGCTCTGTCGCCTAGGCTGGAGTGCAATGGCATGCTCTCAGCTCACCACAACCTCTGCCTCCCGGGTTCAAGCAATTCTCCTGCCTCAGCCTCCCAAGTAGCTGGGATTACAGGTGTGCACCACCAGGCCCGGCTAATTTTTGTATTTTTAAGTAGATACCAGGTTTCACTATGTCGGTCAGGCTGGTCTCGAACCCCTGACTTCGTGATCCTCATGCCTCAGCCTCCCAAAGTGCTGGGATTACAGGTGTGAGCCACCGCACCCAGCTTTTTTTCCTTTCCTTTTTTAAGAGACAGGGTCTCAGTGTTGCCGAGGCTGGAGTGATCACACCACTGTAAAATATCTCAATATTTTATGATTGTGGCTCACTTATAGGCTCAAGCAATCCACCTGCCTCAGTCTCCCAAAGTGCTAGGATTACAGGCGGGAGCCACTATGCCTGCTTAATATTTCAAAAGCATAAAAATATTCTGGTCTGTAAGGGAGCAATGAAAGGGAGAATGGCATAAGATAAGGCTAAAAAAATATGTAGGACATGTTAAGAGTCTGGGTTTTTATCTTTAGGACATTAACCAATTAAGAGTTTAAATAAGCATCAGAATCAGATCTGTGTTTATTTTATTTTTGAGACCGAGTCTCACTCTGTTGCCCAGGCTACAGTGCAGTGGCGTGATCTCGGCTCACTGCAACCTCTGCCTCCCGGGTTAAAGCTATTCTCCTGCCTCAGCCTCCTGAGTAGCTGGGACTACAGGCATAAGCCACCACACTTGGCTGATTTTTGTATTTTTATTAGAGATGTGGTTTCACCATGTTGACCAGGCTGGTCTTGAACTCCTGACCTCAGGTGATCTGCCCACCTCCACCTCCTAAAGTGCTGGGATTACACGTGTGAGCCACTGCGCCCAGGAGGGTGTTTTAAATAGATCACTGTGTTTTAAATGGATCACTGTGACTGAAATATAAAGAATGACTTGGGAATCAAAAGTAGAAGTGGAGAGACTTGTTAGGAAAAAAAACTAGTAGTCTAGGTCTAGACAAGGGTGCTAACAGTGAGAATGACAAACAATGAATGGCTTTGGGATATATTTTGGAGGCAGAATCACCAGAAGTTGGTAATGACTACATATAAAGAAGTTATCAAAGATGAAGTTATCAAACTTTTGGTTTGAGTACTTTTATACTCATTTCTAGTTGCTAAGTGTGAACTTCTATCCCAACTTATATTTTCTCTCCTGTACAATACTCATTCATACCTTGACAATTTTCCTCACTGCTATTTAATATATAATAGACAATAAATATATGAACTATGACTGATTTAAAGTCCAGTAAGATGTATTAGACAAGAGTCTTTATATTAAAATATATAATGTAGAAATAAATAATACAAATACAGTGTGCTTAGGAATTTATGCAGTTATGTATGTATACAGCAAAGTCTCACATGGTAAAAGCTTCACAGGAAGCAATGAGCCCGTGATCTGGGTCTTCACAGGAGCACAGAACTGACAAATAGGAAACTAAAAAGACACTCTAAGGAAGAAATAAAATATGGAGGTAGGAAAGGGCATGATTTAGTAGACAATGTGTAGACATTTGTGGTCAAGAAAAAAAATTTTTTTTTTTTTTGAGACAGGGTCTTACTCTGTCGCCTGGGCTGTAGTACAGTGGCACAATCTTGGCTCACTGCAATTATGGCTCCTAGGCTCAAGGGATCCTTCCCGCTTAGCCTCCTGAGTAGTTGGGACTACAGGCACACACCACCATGCCTGGCTACTTTTTTTGGTAGAGATGTGATATGGCCATGTTGCCCAGGCTGTTCTTGAACTCCTGGGCTCAAACGATCCACCTGCCTCAGCCTCCCAAAGTGCTGGGATAATAGGCGTGAGCCACTGCACGGGGCCAAGAATATGTCTATAGAAACATGGAATATGGAATTTAGTAGTGGCCACATTTTGGAAGGCTTTGAATGCCAAGAATAAAATATTTGGATATATATATATATTGAAGACCAGTGGTGACTAATAAAAATGAGACTAATACAAATATAATTTTAAGTTGTCTAGTAGCTACACTTAAAAATGTAAAAAGAAAGGGATGAAGTACATCTATGCCAGGCAGAGGTATGCCTGTAGTCCCAGCTATTCTGAGGCAGGAGGATCCCTGGAGCCCAAGAGTTTGAATCCAGCCCGGGCAACACAGCACGATCCTGTCTTTTTTTTTTTTTTTGAGACTGAGTCTCACTCTATTGCCCAGGCTGGAGTTCAGTGGCGCCATCTCGGCTCACTGCAACCTCTGCCTCCTGGGTTCAAGCGATTCTCCTGCTTCAGCCTCCCGAGTAGCTGGAATTACAGGTACGTGCCACCACACCCAGCTAATTTTTGTATTTTTAGTAGAGACAGGGTTTCACCATGTTGGTCTCAAACTCCTGACCTCAAGTGATCTGCCCACCTCGGCCTCCCAAAGTGCTGGGATTATGGCATTACAGGCAGGAGCCACTGTGCCGGGCCAACCCTGTCTTAAAAAAATAAAAATTTTTTAAATGAAAAATATGTCTTATTTAAACTAAAACATCCCATACACCATCATTTCAATAAGTAATCAATATAAAAATACTGAGATATTTTACAATCTTTTTTTTTTAAATGTCTAAATCACACTTTTGAAACAGTACATATTTTACTGTTAAGGCACATTTCAGTTCAAAGTTGCTAAAGCACTCTGTAGCCACATATGGCTAGTAACTACCATAGTGAACAGTGCAATTCTAGACAGCACAGAATTATTGAATATTGAAAATTTTTCAGCAGGCTGTGGTTTATAAAGTATTGTTTTAGAAATCTTATTAGAATACTCATTTTGAGGCTGAATGGATAAAGAAAGAGAAGGGACGCAAGAGAGGAACAACGTTTCTAACATTCCAGGTCTGAGGTCTTGCTTAGAATGCTTGAAAATGGAAAAAAAAAAAATGAATATTTTTATATTGTTTACTGAGAACAGCATGGAAAAAAAAAAAGAAAACAAAAGAAAAAAATGAACATTAAAAATAAAAGAAAGATGTCTGACAGCTTTAGTCCTGAAGGAGACATGAGAAAGAAAAAGTGAGACAAAGATTCAGAGAACTTTTAAGCTGGGAAGAAGGGAATGGCAATAGCTACACAGTCACATTTTGGCAAAAGAGAACACAGGAGCATATAATGAGAAGGGAAGCCAGGCACAGTGGCTCACGCTTGGAATCCCAGTACTTTGGAAGGCTGAGGTGGGCAGGTAACTTGAGGTCAAGAGTTCAAGACCAGCGCAGCCAACATGGAGAACCTGTCTCTACTAAAAATACAAAAATCAGCCGGGCGTGCTGGCGTGTGCCTGTAGTCCCAGCTACTGGGGAGGCTGACACAGGAGAATCACTTGAACCGAGGGGGTGGTGGTTGCAGTGAGCCTAGATGGCAATACTGCACACTAGCCTGGGCAAGAGAGCAAGACTGTCTCAAATAAAAAAAAAAAAAAGGTGAGTAAGAATTTGTGAAAAAATGTCGAATACCTTATGTGAGCAATGAGCAATGTGATAGAGAATTGGGCAAAGGATAGTATAAATGTTGTTGAGTAGCAATGAAACTAGAAAACATGCTTGGCTAATATTAAGCATGAGTTTATACCAGGCTCAATAAAAGGTTTTATGATTATGTGTTTATAATGCCTGCTCTCCAGTCCCAAAGCATGAAGATAAGAGTAGGCAATGAGGGTTAGCAAGGGAGTGGACAAGAGGCTTTTGAATCTAGGGTGCTCGGAAAACAGACACAGTACATAATTGGGCTCAAGCTGGCCAGTTAAATGAAGAGGTTTTAAATGATATAGTTTAGGACTCTCATAAGATCTCTCAATCTAGTCTCTAGCTCTTATGAACTTGCCATTTAGTTTATTTGTAACTTCTTTTCTTAACTCCTTAATGAAATACTATCTGTCTCCTAAAACCACCCTCATTCTAATTTTCTGGAAGGCAAACTGTGTTGCCAGTTGCTTCTGAAACCCTTCAATAATAATTGCTCCATTTACCTTAGTAGCTAGTCATTAGATATAACATTTATCAAATATTAATTGTGATAAACTTTTTTTAAAAATTAAAAAAAACTTTTTTTTTTTTTTTTTTGAGATAGAGTTTTGCTCTTGTTGCCCAGGCTGGAGTACAATGGCGTGATCTCAGCTCACCGCAACCTCCGCCTCCCGGGTGCAAGCGATTCTCCTGCCTCAGCCTCCCAAGAGCTGGGATTACAGGCAGGCAGCACCATGCCCAGCTAATTTTGTATTTTTAGTAGAGATGGGGTTTCTCCATGTTGGTCAGGCTGGTCTCAAATTCCTGACCTCAGATGATCTGCCCACTTCAACTTCCCAAAGTGCTGGTATTACAGGTGTGAGTCACCACGCCTGGCAATTGTGATAAACTTTAAAATTGCTTTATATGCACATATACCCACAATCATTAATTTGTGCTTTTTAGCCAATAGGAAAAAAATCATGCAAAATTAACTAGCTTTAATAAAATAAGCATCTATAACTGTATAATTGAACTTATACTTTCCACAAATATCCAAAAACTACACTGTCATCAATAGGCTACACCTCTTTACAAGAACTAACGATAGATTATTATCACTGATACTAAGGCTGCTAGCAATGAGTGAGCCAATGAGTGAGCTTAGTTACATATGATCAGAAATGACAAGATTATAATCAATTCAGTTCTGCTATGTCAGTTCTTAGCAGCTGATCTTAGCTCTACTAAGGCTGTCAATTAGCAGGAATGAATTAATCTGCTTCTTTAAACCTTTGTACCAAAATACAAAACCTAGAGTTGGGAAAGCTCAGACAGATGAACCCACATCCTGCAGCCAAGCCTGGATTATTTCTATTGCCAGGGACATCACGTACATTAGAAGCAGCTAAAAATAATCAAAAGAAAGTTTATTTCACTTAGTCCAACTTGGCTATAGAATCAAGATCTTAAAATAGTTTTGAAAGCTCAGAAGGTCTGGCCACCTATGGCAGCAATAATAAATACAATGTCAGAAGTACTTCACAGGATAGGCTAATAACTGTAAAGCACTAGTTCTTAGGATTATTTCTGTCCTTAAGGGAAACGGCACACTCCAACTAACTGTTTGACTCATTCAAAGTGGTCATACGAACCACTCTTCACTATGAGAAATTAGTGCAAATAATAAAGAAATAAACACAATTTCTAGAATCCACATGATAAGATAAGAAAATAGTATATACAGACCTCATCCAGGGTCTCTTCAGACTTGGTTTCTTTGGGTTTATCTTCATTAAGCTTCACATTTTTTACTTGCTCAGACACTTTACTTATACTTTCAGTACCCTTAAAACGCTGTAAGGAAAATGTTCTAACATCATATTCAGGACAGGCTAAAGCCAAGGAGCAACATCAAGATTTTCAGCCTCTCAATTAAATGAACATCTGCACAATAAATATAGGTTATATAACACAATTGTGAATAAATGGTCTAAGGAAACTAAGAACAAAGAAAAAATTTTATTCATAATTTATTTTTAAACATAAATTACTACTTTCAAACCGGCTTACAATATAAATTCTGAAATGAGAACCATGACATTAGAAAGACCAACTCATACCCAGAGATATAAATACTATTCAAATAACTCCTTAATAAAGATTTATTTTCTGTGGAAGATATTCATTTCATAGTGAACAAATATGAGAGTATATCTTAAAATTTATTTTTGTAAATGCTCAGCCTAAATCTAAACCAGACTTTAAATTCATTAGTGAAATGGAAACTTACTTATTTTCTGTATAACATTTAATATATATAATAAAACAATAAAAAAATTTAATATACACTATATGCTAAAGTAATATGGAAATACCACTGCCCTAATGAATTTATAACTTTAGTGGCCTTAAGAATTTGTTGTCTCAATTTAAGCTACAAAATCCAAAACCTTTGAAAATAATGAAACATTCTGCCATACTGCTGATTAGCCTTGCTAGATTTGACAGCTAGTCCACTCATGATAACAGTTCAGAAAATTTGCAGGTGGAGAAGCTCCAACACATTCAGCAAATAAATGCATTTTAAACATCCTTTAGGAAATAAAATTTCAAAAGTGATGTTCTGCTAACAGAATCTAAGAATACTCACCTTAGTTTCAAAAAGATGGTTATAGGCTGTAACCAAGTGGTCCTTGTTAGCAGTCTTGGCCACATTTTTAATGTTTCCTAATAATTTATGTTCTGCAAGAAACTATAAGGGAAAAAGCTGGGTAATCAAGATAACTTATCTCAAGTAAGAAGTGTCTAAAATTAGAAAATGACCCTTTTATGTTAGCAGTTGTATTTTCAGTAGTACTAGTATTGAAGAAGAAATAAACCCTATAGTTTATTCTCTATTTCATTACAAGAAAATGTAAGATAGATTTTTTTTAATTGGATATTTATAAGAATTATTTGCAAGACTGGAACTGCAGTGTTATGTACTGGACAGAGTGGTTCGTTGTAACCTTTTCCCAGTCACGCACTCACAAAAAATAACATTTATACAGCAAGGACACTGTGGTGACTTGAGGCAGCTGCTCACTGCAGGATACTTGGGTGCAGCCTTTGAGAGCCTCCAGCCAGGTTGCCCAATAGCTATCCTGAGGCATTCTTGAGAGACTAGGAAGACTCACTGTTACACAAGCAGGTAACACAGGTATGTTGAGATAGCTATGCCTAACATTATATAAAAAAAATATATATATATATATATATATATATAAAATTGCTAAGTGTATGGGCTGTGGAGTCATATTACCCTAGGTTAAAATCCTACCTGTTTGGGCCAAGTACGGTGGCTCACACCTGTAATCCCAGCACTTTGGGAGGGAGGCCAAGGCCCGCAGATCACCTGAGGTCAGGAGTTTGAAACCTGTCTGGCCAACATGACGAAAGCCCAACTCTACTAAAAATACAAAAATTAGCCGGGCATGGTGACGTATGCCTGTAGTCCCAGCTCAGAAGGCTGAGGCAAGAGAATTGCTTGATCCTCAGGGACAGAGGTTGCAGTGAGCCAAGATCGCACCACTGCGCTCCAGCCTGGGTGACAGAGCGAGCCTCTGTCTCAAAAAAAAAAAAAAAAAAAAAAAAGAAAAGAAAAATCCTAGCTGTCTGATACTACAAAGGGGACTAACCCTGTCCAAAGACTCAGCCTCGCCAGGCATGGTGGCTCATGCCTGTAATCCCAGCACTTTGGGAGGCTGAGGCGGGTGGATCACCGGAGCTCAGGAGTTTGCGACTAGCCTGGGCAACATGGTGAAACCCCGTCTCTACTAAAATACAAAAAATCAGGTAGACATGGGAGTGTGTGCCTGTAATCTCAGCTACTAGGGAGGCTGAGGCAGGAGAATCGCTCGAACCTGGGAGGCAGAGGTTGCAGTGAGACGAGAATGTGCCACTGCACTCCAGCCTGGGCGACAGAGTGTGACTCCGTCCCTCCTCCCAAAAAAAAAAAAAAAAAACCACAAGACTCAGCCATATCTGTAGTGGAAGATTAATAATAGCATCTATGTCAAAGACTTGCTATAAGAATAAAAATGTAACAATCCATATAATGCATTTAGTAATGTCACACAGAAAGAGTCTCCACCTCTTGGGTTCAAATGATTCTCCTGCCTCAGCCTCCCGAATAGCTGACATTAGAGGCGCCCGCCACCACGCCCAGCTAACTTCTTTGTATTTTTAGTAGAAATGAGGTTTTGCCACGTTGGCCAGGCTGGTCTGGAACGCCTGGCCTTAAGTGATCCGCCCCCTTGGCCTCCCAAGCTGCTAGGATTACAGAAACGAGCCACCACGCCTGGCCGAGACCATGGATTTAAAAGATTACTATGTTATAAAAGCATTTTGATAATCCAAGTCTGTTGAAATTGTCCCAAGTGGCCCAGTTTTACATTTGATTCCACATTGTCATGATTTGTTTCCTAAGATGTTAATGATATGTCTATTCTATTGTTTCAGATGAAATACTAATTGGCTTAAGAAAAAATAGTTCCATTAAAATGGGGTAAGCTCCCTGATACGTGTTCTTTCTTTTTTGCTCTTGTACCTCCAAACATTGAGAGGAGGTTTTGTTACAGATGTTGTATTAATATTTACTACATTAATCTAAGATGCGAATGCCAGGATGATGATTCAGGAAAAAGGAACTGGAAGTTGGAGAGTTCTTATATCGCCCTGTCAAGAAGCCCGTCCAAAATGAAAATAAAATATAATCTCCTCAAAATAACCCAGAAACGGGCCAGGCGCGGTGGCTCACGCCTGTAATCCCAGCACTTTGGGAAACCGAGGCGGGTGAATCACGAGGTCAGGAGTTCAAGACCACCTTGGCCAATATGGTGAAACCCTGTCTCTACTAAAAATACAAAAAAGTTAGCTGGGCATGGTGGGGCGCAACTGTAGTCCCAGCTGCTCGGAAGGCTAAGGCAGGAGAATCGCTTTAACCCAGGAGGCAGAAGTTGCAATGCGCCGAGATCACTCCACTGCACTCCAGCCTCGGTGACAGAGCTCAACTCCGGCTCAAAAATAAATAAAACCCAGAAACAATTTTTCTTTTAACGAAAGTTTCGAATTTTAAAAATTGTATAGAAAACACAAGCAGTCTGCCGCTTTTAAGAGGAGAATACTGCGTGTACAACTATCTCAGCAATTTAAGAGACACATGAATGATCTTAATTTCCAAAGGAAAAAAAAAATGACAAAAATCACTTTAGACGGATGGTTAAGATGGAGACTATGCTGACAATGGAGAGCATACAGTATAAAGAATTCCAAATACATTTCTTAATCTGTTTATAAAAATGGGAGAACACCGCACAAGAGAAATGTGCACGTAGCTCCCTTAAAGTATAAAGGTGAGAAGATCATTTAAAGGGTCGATATGTTAAACCAAAACAAACCACAACCTATGGATTTTTTTCAAATATCACTCGCATTAATGTTAAGTATTTAGTAAATTGCTGAGAAAAGCCAAGTTGGATAACCGTTCCCATAGAAATCTTCACAACCCTTCCCATTTCCCTAGTCGCCGGCGCCCCGCTCCCCAGGAGTCTCATCCACACCACTATTCCTCGGCCTCCCCGCCCTAACCCCCAATATTTTCGGGTCCCTTTTTTTCTGGCCTCCATCCCTACTCAAGGATCCCAGTGAGGTTCTAACTCTACAATTGCAGCCGTGTGCCCCCCAAAAATAGAGCTGCTCCGCCGCCCCAGTAGGGCATGCCCGAGGGGCGGGAGCGAGGCTCTGAGGCGCACACTGGGCCGCTGCGGCCTGCCCGGCCACCGGCCGCGGGAAGACGAGGGCGGGGGCACAGAGGAATACGGAATGTATGGGCATCTCCAGGGGGGTGAGGCGTCCCTCAGCCGCACCAGCCCGGCCGCCCCTCCGCCTCCGGTACCGAATCTGAACCGTGGTCCTGCAGAAACTTGATAATGTCCTTCTTGGGCAGCTGCTCACTGCGCAGCTGCTCCACGGTCCACGCCCGCTGTGGAACAGCCGCCGCCATCTTCCCCCGCTGCCTCTGCTTTACTGAGCCAGCCCGCCGCAGTTCGGCATCGCCCCGCCCCCTGAGGCGTGGCGTGGCCCCTGACGGAGGTCGAGGGGCGGGTCACTGCATTAGCAGTCGGGATTGGGGCCTGTCTTTGAGTGACGTCAAGGCTGTGCTATGTGGGCTTCTTTGTTGGGTCGGTTAAAAAACCTACCGCTGTGGTCTCGGCAGTTAACTGATTGAAGACCGCTAGTGGTCCTTAATTCTGAATTAGATCCCTTGTGAAGCGGCCTATGATGGTGCGACATTTATCAGCCATTACTCACTTTTATTACGTATGGCAGCTATGCCTTTAAAGTCCAGTCTATTACCTGTTAAAAGAAAACAGCATTCAGGCTCCTCATCTCGTTTTATCTAGTTCTATCCTAAAAATTCACAGCTAAACTGGTTCAGTCATTGTCGATCAGAAAACCCACAGCATCTCTCCCCGTTTGTTTTTTTTGAGACGGAGTTTCGCACTGTTGCCGGGGCTGGAGTGCAATGGCGTGATCTCGGCTCACTGCAACCTCCGCCTCCTGGGTTCAAGCGATTCTCCTGCCTCAGCCTCCTAAGTAGCTGCGACCACAGGCACACGCCACCACACCCAGCTAATTTTTGTATTTTTAGTAGAGACGGGGTTTCACTATGTTGGCCAGGCTGGTCTCAAACTCCTGATCTCGTGATCCGCCCACCTCGGCCTCCCAAAGTGCTGGGATTACAGGCGTGAGTCACTGCACCCGGCCAACATCTCCCTTTTAAAGCTCACACAACTGAAACTTAAATACAAATTGCTCATCCCCTTGCCCACATACAGACACGAGAAAGTTTGTCTAAAACGAAGTTCAGAAACTTGAACAAATAGAACAATTTCTAAAGAAGCTGCACTCAGGATGTCACTTGCTAATGAGAATGACATTAATGCTCATAACTCTGTGATGTATATAGTTTTTCTCAGTACACAAGGCAACAAATTTACAGCTGTTACTCAAAGTCATCACGTTTAGAGAGTAGAAGTCAGGAATTGACTGAGATAGAAATCTTCGTTAGAGTGGAATAATTGCACACCGACATTTATTATAATGCTCTTATGTGTAATAAAGATTTAATAGTTGAACATCAGGACTCCTTACATAAGAAAAAAAATTCTGGCCGGGCGCGGTGGCTCACGCCTGTAATCCCAGCACTTTGGGAGACCGAGGAGGGCGGATCACCAGGTCAGGAGTTTGAGACCAGCCTGGCCAACATGGTGAAAACCCGTCTCTACTGATAGAAAAATAAGCTGGGCGTGATGGGGCGCACCTGTAATCCCAGCTACTCAGGAGGCTGAGGCAGGAGAATCGCTCGAACCCGGAAGGCGGAGGTTGCAGTGAGCCGAGATCGTGCTACTCACTGCACTCCAGCCTGGGCGACAGAGCAAGACTCTGTCTAAATAAAAAAAAAAAATTTTTTTTTTGGCTGACTCTGGGCATGCTGCCTATGAGTTAGTCCTGCTCTGCAAAAAGCTTAAAAAAAAAAAAAATTCTGACGAATAGCTGGACCAGACCACGTTCACTTCCCTTTAAACAATGAAAATATAAAAATAAGCCGTCACGGTGGCTCACGCCTGCAATCTTAGCACTTTCGTAGGCCGAGGTGGGCCGATCACCTGGGCTCAGGAGTTCGAGACCAGCCTGACCAACATGGTGAAACCCCGTCTCTACTAAAAATATAAAATTAGCTGGGCGTGGTTGCTTACGCCTGTAATCCCAGCTACTCGGGAGGCAGAGGCAGAAGAATCGCTTGAACCTGAGAGGCGGAGGTTGCAGTAAGCTGAGATGGCGCCATTGCACTCCAGCCTGCGTAACAAGAGCGAAAGAAACTATGTCTCAAAAAACAAAAACAGAAAAAAAACAAAATAATGGGTTGCCACTCCTAGCATGGTGAAAAAGAGACTTGGCATTTTTTTCTCACCCCAGATAGAGATATAAAACAAATTATTCTATCTATACACTTTTGCTTTTTACCTTATATTCTGATTTAAAAGTACAAGGATTGGGAGGCTGAGGCAGGTGGATCACAAGGTCAGAAGTTCGAGACCAGCCTGGCCAACATGGTGAAACCCCGTCTGTACTAAAAATACAAAAATTAGCCGGGCGCCGTGGCACGCTCCTGTAACCCCAGCTACTCGGGAGGCTGAGGCAGGAGAATCGCTTGATCCCGGGAGGCGGAGGCTGCAGTGACCCGAGATCGCGCTGTTGCACTCCAGCCTGGCCGACAGAGTGAGACTCCGTCTCAAAAAAAAAAAAAAGTGCAAGGAATAAGGCACGTTAGAGGCTCAATGACATTAAATTTACAAATTGATGAGTATTTCACTGTACCCTGGTATATAATATTTTTTAATAAATCTCTTTTATAACATTTTAAGTCATTTATCACGTTAGCCATAACGCCCAGACACCTAATCACCGGAAACGGAACTTAAATTTAGAGCCTGTTAAAACAAAACAAAACACCGGAACTGCAAGGGACCATATTTTGAGTAACGCCTTATAATGCGCATGCGTCTCCGGAAGAGCTGGGAGAGTTTCCGGAAGAGCTGAGAGAGTTTCCGGGAAGCCAATGATATTCCCAGCGCAAAGTCTGTGGCGGTGTTTTCAACTGGATAAACTGGCCTTAGACCCGCCTTGTCGTTCCATAGTTTTGTGCGAAGGAAACTGATGGGGGATCCGAACCGTAGCGGTTGAGCTGCTGCTGCTACGGGTATCTGAGTGAAGCCTTTGGCGGTTGTCGGCCTAATGAGCGGACGGCAAAGAACGCTTTTTCAGACGTGGGGCTCAAGCATCTCCCGATCATCTGGGGCTCCGGGTTGCAGCTCCGGAACTGAGCGACCTCAAAGCCCTGGCAGCTCCAGGGCGCCGTTGCCAGCAGCAGCGGAGGCTGAGCCGGAGTCGGACGATGATGTGTTGCTTGTTGCGGTGTACGAGGCTGAGCAGCAGCTAAGTCTAGAGAATGGCGGGTTCTGCACTTCCGCGGGCGCCCTGTGGATTTACCCTACCAATTGCCCAGTGCGGGACTACCAGCTGCACATCTCCCGGGCTGCTCTGTTCTGCAACACGCTGGTGTGTCTGCCTACCGGACTGGGAAAGACCTTTATTGCCGCAGTGGTCATGTATAATTTTTACCGCTGGTTCCCTTCAGGAAAGGTGGTCTTCATGGCCCCAACGAAACCCTTGGTGACACAGCAGATCGAGGCTTGCTACCAGGTGATGGGTATCCCGCAATCCCACATGGCCGAAATGACAGGTATCTTAAACTGGACTAATTTGAAGTAAGAGCTGAGTTTCCAGGGAAAACATGCATTTTCGTGGAAATAGAGCTAAAGGAATTCCTGTCCCATGTGGAATAGTTCCCAAGCTATACAATATGTGCATCTTACGCCCCCTCTCTTAAAACATTCTCTACTTGTAGTAAGCGCAACACTGCTGAATAGGATTGCTTTATTCAATCTTTAGAGAGTATCTGCAGCTTGTCATAGTATTTTGAAGCTATTATGTGTGTATACCCCATGGGTAACTGAACATGATGTTTCCTGGTATTCTTCCTGAAAAATTTCTCAGTTGAAGAATTTGCCTCTCTTCAAACATGCCATTTTGTAGGAATTCTCAAAAGACAATTTGGTTATAGTCCTAGATAAGTGCCTGCTTTGATATTTGTAGCATTCCCGTAGATTGTCAAATTGTTTTCCTCTTAAGATTACCAAAGCATGTATGCATTCTGAAAAGGCCAGACTATTTATATTTTATGGATAACAGTCTGAAGTTTAGAATGTAGAATGTCACTTTTTATTTCCAGGGTCTACACAAGCTTTCACCAGGAAAGAAATATGGTGCAGCAAGAGAGTCCTTTTTCTTACACCTCAGGTCATGGTAAATGACCTTTCTAGAGGAGCTTGTCCCGCTGCTGAAATAAAATGTCTAGTTATTGATGAAGCTCATAAAGCTCTCGGAAACTATGCTTATTGCCAGGTAATAATTTTGTTAAACGTTATTTTTAGTGTAACTGTATTGTTAAAGAGTATTTTGGTGAATAGTTACTAGTGATGGAAGTTATTGACAATATTATTATAAAAAGTCTTTATATCTATTATCTCAGAACAGATGGTGATAAAGAATACCTGTACTTTCTGTCATCCATTCTAATCAGTGTCTCCATTGCCTTTTGCTGTTATTATTGTTTTCTTTTTCTTTCTTTTTGTTTTTTAAGCCTAACCAGATAATTAGTGTCAGATATAGATCAAGAGAGCCTAGTCATGGTTGGAACAGTGATCTAAAATAGGGCATGAATGGGGTTTTGGAATTAATAAAGGATGGTAGTGGATATTCAGTGTCTTTTTTTGGCAGCTAGATAAACTAATGACATAACGTATGCCACATACCTAACACAGTGCCTTCCAGTTGAATACGCCAGGAATATAAAATAAGATGAAGTAGCAGGATGTAGTTGTAGATATCATTTATATCTTTGCACTGAATGAAATAGACTTTGTTTCCCTTTTCTATAAGGGTGACTTTGTGGCTTCTACTTAAGGGCCAGGTCATTAATATTTTATGCTTAAGAGTTTGAAAGCACTTTGTAGGCTATAGGGGTTAAAGCTGGTGGGGGACTCATTAGAAAATGTTTAGCTGGGATGACACTTAAGATTTGAAAGAGATTAGAGAGAAGAAGGCTAAAGGCAGGGTATCTAATGAGGGGGAAGAAGGGATGTAGGATGACTCCCAGATTTCTAACTTGGAAAACTGTGAAGATTGTGAGTTGTGGATGCAGAGCAGATTTAGGGGAACATGGAAAGATGGCTTAGATGTGTTGAGTTTGAGGTGTCTATGAGGAATTCAGCTGTAGATATTCATTAGGTGATACTTGATAGAAGCATGGATCTTGCTGGAGGGTTCTGAGGTAGAGATACAGATTTGCAAATTATAAGCATATAGATAGTAGTTAAAACTATAGTAGCTGATGATGACAGGAGGAGATTATAGAGCAAGAATAAAAGGGAAAAGATAGGGAAAGTTAATTTCATTTAGGGCATAGACATGAATTTCACTGCCAGTTTGTGAATTTGTATAGCCATTTCTTTGGGGACTCTAAATGTTAATGTATTATATCTCTGTATTAGGGAGAATTGCCATCTTTTTAAATAGTTGATCTTCCTAATTATATTCAGGAAATGGATATATTTTTCCACTTATTTGTATTATTCCAAATTAAATTAGTACACAGCATGTTAAAAATTTCCACCTGAGAGGGGCATTTAAAAAATTTTAGCTTGATCCGGGCGCAGTGGCTCACGCCTGTAATCCCAGCACTTTGGGAGGCCGAGGTGGGCAGATCACGAGGTCAAGAGATCGAGACCATCCTGGCCAACATGGTGAAACCTTGTCTCTACTAAAAATACAAAAATTAGCTGGGCGTGGTGGAATGCGCCTATAGTCCCAGCTACTCAGGAGGCTGAGGCAGGAGAATTGCTTCAACCTGGGAGGTGGAGGTTGCAGTGAGCTGAGATCACGCAACTGCACTCCAGCCTGGCGCCTGGCGATGGAGTGAGACTCTGTCTCAAAAAAGAAAAAAAAAAAATTTAGCTTGAGGCCAGGAGTTTGAGATCAGCCTGGGCAACTTAGTAAGACCCTGTGTCTATAAAAATGAAATGAAATAATGAAACACTTAAAGTTTTTAATTCAGGCAGTATGGAATACATGAAGATTTAGCTTGTAATTAACTTATTTTATTTTTTAAAAATTTCTAGACATTAGATGATTTTTTTTAACAGCAAGGCTTTATGAATATAATAAAGCGTGCATTGACTTCATTAATAACCAGACAGCCCTGAGAGTTTACACTACATTGAATATTCCAGTTATACATTCCAACAGGTACACCTGCTCCATGAAGCACATACCATCATTTCCTCTTCTACAAGATGCTTGAGAATTCTTCCTGAAAAAGAAGTAATGTATATGGCATACTTTTCATATATAATAGTTCTGGAAGGCATATTGATACATGTGCTATATAACAATAAAATGATTTCACTCAGAATTGCCAAAACTGCCTCACAATCTGAAAGGACACTTTGAATTTCAGCTATCATACAAAACAGATTTTTTAAAAGCATCAATCAAGTAAGCAATCTTTTTGTCTTCCTTGATGCACTCATGACTTTAAAAATCCTTCTGTGATATGTAAGGACCATCACTTCCAGCATTAAGCTAAACTGAAAATGGTTACTAGGGATATTTTGTCTTGCATCAGTTTTTACTTACAATAATTTTACTTGTTTCTGAAGGATAATAAGCATAATGTTATGTCTTCATATGTAATCTGTACCATATTTTTAAAACCCCATAAATAACATTTTTTCAGTATTAATCAAGGTTCAATGTTAGTCTCATTGAATTTCTTTTCATCTTGGATTGAAATTGGAGTGATTTTTGGATAATCTGGTTTTCTTGTTTAATTCCTGTGTTTAATTTGGGAACTATCGTATACTGAGAGCTATTCTTGCAAATCAGTCTACTTGAAGTGTGTTTTCCTCTGTATTGGGGCTTCACGTGAAGTGGCATATGGGAATCTGGAAAATTACCAGTATTAATCATACTAGAAATGGGTGTTGAGTTCAAATCAGAAAGTGCAGATGGTGCTTTGGTGCTACTGAGGAAATGTTTTAGGATTTAAAAAGAAATTTGAACTTTAAAAATTGTGTCAAATTAACTCCTCTCTCTCTCTCTCTCTCTCTCTATATATATATATATATATATATATATATTTTTTTTTTTTTTTTTTTTTTTTGAGACGGAGTCTCCCTCTGTCGCCCATCTGTAGTGCAGTGGCGCCATCTCAGCCCACTGCAACCTCCGACTCCCTGGTTCAAGCGATTCTCCTGCCTCCGCCTCCAGAGTAGCTGGGATTACAGGCATGCGCCACCACGCCCGGCTAATTTTTGTATTTTTAGTAGAGACGGGGTTTCACCATGTTGGCCAGGATGGTCTCAATCTCCTGACCTTGTGATCCACTCGGCCTTGGTCTCCCAAAGTGCTGGGATTATAGGCGTGAGCCACCGCGCCTGGCCAAATTACTGTATTTTTAAATGAATACACTTAATTTAAAAATTGTGAGCTGGGTGCAGTGGCATGAACCTGTAATCCCAGCACTTTGGTAGGGCAATGCTTGGGATCACTTGAGGCCAGTAGTTCAAGACCAACCTGGGCAATGTAGGGTGACCCTGCCTCTACAAAAAGTGAAAAAATTAGCCGGGCCTGGTGACACATATCTGTAGCCCAAGCTGCTTGGGAGGCTGAGGCAGAGTATCACTTGAGCCCCAGAGTTTGAGGCTGCAGTGAGCTATGATGGATGGCATCACTGTGCCCCAGCCTGGGTGACAGAGTAAGACCCTGTCTCTAAACAATTTTTTTTTAAATTGTGAGCTTTGCCCATAAAACATAACTTCTAAAAAATCTTTCCCAAAATTTCAAATATAATTTCATATTGCTGTTTACAATTTTTTTTGCAGTTTTATCAGTTGAGGTTTATCTTAATCTCTCAAGTGTGCAGATGGATATAGCTATAAGGTTAAATTTTGGCCCAGACAATGGAGACTGAACTTTCTTCCTCTTCCATTTGACCTTGAAGCAGCCCTTTGAGTTTGTTTTTTTTTCTCCTTTTCTTTTGTAGAGACCAGGTTTCACCATGTTGCCCAGGCTGGCCTTGAACTCCTGAGCTCAAGTGATCCATCCACCTTGACCTCCCAAAATGCTGGGATTACAGGCGTGAGCCACTGTGCCTGGCCCCTTTATTTTGATTTGCCTTTGTATTTGGCTTTGATGTTATAGCTTTTTCTGTAGAAGAAGCCTTACTGTGTTATTAATTAGCATTGAGTATAAATCTAAATCCTTTGCTCTTCAGATAATATAATTGGTAGTAGTTAACTCATTAGACCGTCAATATACTGATTAAAGAATAATCAGTATAATCTGTTGTTTAACAGAATCACTGTTATTTTTGCATTGAACAGATGAAACTAAATAACTTTTTTTTTCTTAAGGTTGTGAGAGAACTAGTCAAATTTACAAATCACTTTAGAATCTTGGCTCTAAGTGCCACACCAGGTAGTGATATAAAGGTAAGTAAAGTGTTTTTCTATTTATAAATAGTTAAGAAATAAAGCTTTGGCCAGGTGCAGTGGGATATACCTGTAATCCTAGTGCTTTGGGATGTGGAGGTGGGAGGACTACTTGAGGTCAGGAGTTCCAGACCATCCTGGAGCAACATGGTGAGACCTCTACAAAAAATTAAAAAAATATTGGAGCATAGTGGCACACACCTGTAGTCCCAGCTACTCGGGAGGCTGAGGCAGGAAGATCACTTAAGCTTAGGAGATCGAGGCTGCAGTTAGCTATGATCGCCGCTGTGCTATAGACTATGTGACAGAGCAAGACCCTAATCTTAAAAAATAAAGACATAAATGAATAATCCAAATAATAAGAACTTTTGTATGGGGCCAGATCAGTTTTCCATTGTAGTATTTGTCTAGTTTGGTATGAGAACTACAATATTTCCTACAACCTGCATAGCTTTTTTCAGTGGTTGCAGGACTTTCTTTTCTTTTTTCTTTCTTTATTTCTTTTTGTTTGTTTTTGATGGAGTTTTGCTCTCGTTGCCTAGGCTGGAGTACAATGGTGCGACCTCGGCTCACTGTAACCTCTGCCTCTTGGATTCAAGCCAGTCTCCTGCCTCAGCCTCCTGAGTAGCTGGGATTATAGGCGCCCACCACTATGCCTGGCTAATTTTTGTATTTTTATTAGAGATGGGGTTTCACCATGTTACCCAGTCTGGGCTTGAACTCCTGACCTCAGGTGATCTGCCCGCCTCATCCTCCCAAAGTGCCGGGATTACAGGCATGAGCTGCTGCATTCAGCCCAGGAGTTTCTTTCTTTACGTTTTTCTTTTTTTGAGATGGAGTTTTGCTCTAGTTGCCTAGGCTGGAGTGCAATGGCATGATCTTGGCTCACTGCACCTCCACCTCCCAGGTTCAAGTGATTCTCCTACCTCAGCCTCCCAAGTGACTGGGACTACAGGCATGAGCCACCACTCCTGGCTTTTTTTTTTTTGTATTTTTAATAGAGACGGGGTTTCACAATGTTGGTCAGGCTGGTCTCAAACTCCTGACCTCAGGTGATCCACCCACTCTGGCCTCCCAAAGTGTTTGGATCACAAGCGTAAGCCACCGTGCCCAGCCAGAAGTTTCTTTCAGTTAGTAGTTTTCAGACTTCAATGTGTATAAGAATCCCCAAAACCTGTTAAAAATACTCAAATTTTTTTAATAGTAAAAATGGTTTTTAAAAGTTGTTACTGTTTTCACTTTCTTAAAAGTTTTATTTTGAAATAACTTTAGACTTCCAGAAATTGCAAAAATTGAGTCTTTGATTCTCTGCCATCTTCCTCTAATGTTAACATATCATGTAACCATAACAAAATTAGCAAAGCCAGAAAATTAACATTGATATACCAGTAACTAATCTGCAGATCTTGTCTGAATTTTGCCAGTTTTCCCACTGAGTGCTTTTCTGCTCCAGGGTCCAGTCCATGATCTCACGTTGTGTTGTCATGCCTTCTTAGTCGCTTCTACTCTGTGACAATTCCTCCTTTTTCTTGTTTTCCATGACCTTGATGCTTTTGAAGAGTAGGTGCCAGATATTTTGTAGAACATCCCTCAATTTGGGTTTGTGTGATGTTTTCTCACGACATGGTGACATTATGCATTTGCTAACAATAATCCAGAAATGATGCTGTACCTTTCTCAGCACATCCTATCAGGGAATACATGATGTTGATTTGCCTTTTTACTTGTGTTGTTAATCTTGACTTAGTTAAGATGATGTCTTCTCAGTTTCTTCATTGTACAGTTACTGTTATTCCCTTTGTAATTAGTAACTATCTTGTGGGGGAAATACTCTGAGACTATGTAAATATCGTGTTTTAGCATCCAATGGTGGTTCTTGCTTGCTTGCAGCAGTTATTACTGTGATATTTGCCTGATCATTCTTTCTCTCTTTTAGATTCATTAATTTGAATTCTTCTGCAATAAACAGCTCTCTTTTTTCCCCTATGGGCCACAGTCCAATACTATTTTTATCAATTTTATTACAATTGTTCCAGCTTTGGCCATTAGGAGGGCCTTCAAGCTCCTGCGTCCCTTAGACCTATACTTTTTTTTTTTTTTTTTTTTAAACAGGATCTCACTGAGTCCTCCAGGCTGGAGGGTAGTGCACAATAATATTTGCTGCAGCTACATTTCCCAGGCTTAGGTGATTCTCCCACATCAGCCTCCTGAGGAGCTGGGACTGCAGGTGTGTGCCACCACACCTGGAAAATTTTTGTATGTTTTGTAGAGACAGGGTCTCCCAATGTTGCTGTGGCTGGTTTCGAACTCCTAGGCTCAAGTGATCCACCTGCCTTGGCCTCCAAAAGTGCTGGGATTATAGGCATTAGCCACCACACCTTGCCACCCTTTTTTTTAACGCTTCTGTAACTTACTGAAATCATAAGACACATTATACTCCTTTAATATTTTTTCTGTCCAGCCAAGGAATCAACTATTTCTCTGGGGAATTCTGGTTTCCTTTATTGAAGAATGGCAGAAATACAGATTTTGAGACCTGTTCCACAACTTTTTGATTTTAATAGCTCTGAATGGTCTTCCGTATTGAGTAAGGATTTTATTGGATACATTCTGTGACAGCTTTTTAAAAATTTTTTTTATTTTTATGAGTACATAAATAAGTGTATATATTTATGGTATTCATGTGAAATTTTGGTACAGGCATGCAACGCACAATAATCACATCAGGGTAAAGGGGTATCCATCACCTTAAGCATTTATTCTTTGTGTTACAAACAATCCGGTTATACTCGTTTAGTTATTTGAAAATGTACGCTTATTATTGACTATAGTCACTGTATTGTGCTATCAAATATTAGATCTTCTTTATTCTATTTGTTTGTACCCATTAACGTAGGTTCCTCCCCTCCTGCCCACCTGCCCCAGTACCCTTCCCAGCCTATAGTAGCCATCCTTCTACTCTAACTCTATGAGTTCAATTACTTTAATTTTTAATGCCCACTAAAAAGTTAGAACATGTAAGGTTTGTCTTTCTGCGCTTGGCTTATTTCACTTAACGTGATGATCTCCAGTTCATCCATGTTGTTGCAAATGACAGGATCTCTTTTTTCTTTTCTTGTTTTGAGACAGAGTCTCGCTCTGTCACCAGGCTGGAGTGCAATGGCATGATCTTGGTTCACTGCCACCTCTGCCTCCCGGGTTCAAGTGATTCTCCTGCCTCAGCCTCCCGAGTAGCTGGGACTACAGGCACGCACCACCATGCTCAGCTAATTTTTGTATTTTTAGTAGAGATGGGGTTTCACCATGTTGGCCAGGATGGTCTTGATCTCTTGACCTCGTGATCCGCCTGCCTCGGCCTCCGAAAGTGTTGAGATTACAGGAGTGAGCCACTGTGCCTGGCCCTCATTTTTTTTTCTTTTTTTTTTTGAGGCAAAGTCTGGCTCTGTCGCCCAGGCTGGATGTTGTGATGAGTTCTTGGCTCACTGCAATCTCCGCCTCCCAGATTCAAGCGATCCTCCTGCCTCAGCCTCTTGAGTAGCTGAGTAGCCTCTTGAGTAACCACCACACCCAGCTAATTTTTTTTTGTATTTTTAGTAGAGATGGGGTTTTACCATGTTGGTGAGGCTGGTCTGGAAATCCTGACCTCATGATCCACCTGCCTTAGCCTCCCAAAGTGCTGGGATTACAGGCATGAGCCACTGTGCCTGGCCTCGTTTTTTTTTTAAATGGCTGTTACTTCATTGGGTATATGTACCATAGTTTCTTTATCTATTCTGTCTGTTAAGGGACACTTAGGTTGCTTCCAAATCTTGGCTATTGTGATTAATGCTGTAGTAAACATGGGAGTGCAAATATCTTTTTGATATACTGATTTCCTTTCTTTTGGATATATATCAAACAGTGGGATTGCTGGATCCTGTGGTAGCTCTACTTTTAGTTTTCTGAGGAACCTCCAAACTGTTCTCCATAGTGATCATACTAATTTACATTCCCACCAACAGTGTATGAGGCTTCCCTTTTCTCCACATCCTCACCAACATTTGTTATTGCATGTCTTCTTGATAAATGCCATTTTAAATGGGGTGAGGTGATATCTCTTTGTAGTTTTGATTTGCATTTCTCTGATGATCAGTGATATTGAGCACCTTTTCATATACCTGTCTGCCATTTGTATGTCTTCTTTTGAGAAAAGTCTATTCAGATATCTTGCCCATTTTTTGGTCAGATTATTAAATTTTTTCCTATAGAATTACTTGAGCTCCTTATATATTCTGACTATTTATTTATTTGCTTTTGAGACAGGGTCTTATTCTTAGCCCAGGCTGGAGTGCAGTGGCACAGTCACGACTCACTGCAGCCTCAACCTCTGGGCTCAATCAGTCCTCCTGCCTCAGCCTCCCAAGTAGCTGGGACTACAGGCCCGCAACACCACACTTGTCTAAATTTTTTTGTTTTTTGTTTTCCGTAGAGATGGATTTTTGTCATGTTACCCAGGCTGCTCTCAAACTCCTGGGCTCAAACAATTCACTGCCTCACCCTCCTGAGGTGCTGGAAATGCAAGCATGAGATACCACACCAGGCCTCCATATACATTTTAGGATTGTTTTTCCTATTTCTGTGAAGAAAGTCATTGGGATTTTAATAGAGATAACATTAGAAAAGAGAGAGAGAGATTACATTGAATCTTTAGATTGCTTTGAGTAGTATGAACATTTTAACCATACTGATTCTTCCAGTCCATGAACATGGAATATCTTTCCATTTTCTTGTGTCCTCTTCAATTTCTTGCAGCAGTATTTTTTAGTTTTCATTATAGAGATTTGTCACTTTGGGTAAGTTTATTCTTAGGTATTTTCTTTTATTTGTGGCTATTATAAATGGAATCACTTAAAACTTGATTTCTTTTTCAGATTGTTCACTGTTAACATGTAGAAATGCTATTGATTTTTGTTGATTTTGTATCCTGCAACTTTACTGAATTTGCTTATTAGTTTTAATAGTTTTTTGATGGCGTCTTTAGGATTTTCCAAATATAAGATCATATGATCAAGCAAGGATAATTTGACTTCTTACTTTTCAATTTGGTTTCCCTGTATTTCTTTCTGTTGTCTGATTGCTCTAGCTAGGACTTCCAGTACTGTATTGAATAACAGTTTTGAAAGTGGACATCTTTGTCCTGTTGAAGATTGTAGAGAAAAGACTTTCAGTTTTTCCCCATTCCGTATGATACTAGCTATGAGTTTGTCGTGTATTGCTTTTATTATGTTGAGATATGTTCCTTCTACCCCCAGTATTCTGAGTGTTTTTATCATGAAGGGTCAGCATCAATTGAAATGATTATATGTTTTTTTGTCCTTCATTTTGTTGCTGTGATATATCACATTGAATGATTTTTGTATGTTGATCTGTCCTTCCTTCCCTGGGACAAATCCCTCTTGGTCATAATGATTTTTTTTTTTTAACATATTGTTGAATATGGTTTGTTTGTTTGTTTGTTTGTTTTTTTACATCAATATTCATCTGGGATATTGGCCTGTAATATTCTCTTTTGATGTGTCTTTGTCTACTTTCGGTATCAGGGTAATACTGGCCTTGTAGAATGAGTTAGGAAGTATTAACTTTTGCATCTATTTTTTAGAATAGTTTCAGTAAGATTGGTATTAGTTCTTTTAATGTTTGATAGAATTCATCAGTGAAGCCATAGGTCCCAGACTTTACTTTGCTAGGTGACTTTTTAGTATGGCCCTTGATCTTGTTATTTGTTATTGATTTGTTCAGATTTTGGATTTCTTCATGGTTCAGTCTTGGTAGGTTGTATGTGTCTAGGAATTTATCCATGTCTTCTAAATTTTCCAATTTATTGGCATATAGTTGCTCATAGTAACCACTAATGATCCTTTGAGTTTCTGTGGTATAGATTATAATGTGTCCTTTTTGTCTCTGATTTTAGTTGGGTCTCCTCTCTCTTTTTTTTTTTTTTTGTTAATAGTCTGGCTAAAGGTTTGTCAATTTTATTTATTTTTTTAAAAAACCAACATTTTGTTTTATTATTTTTTTGTATTCTTTATTTCAAATTCATTTATTTCTGCCCTGATTTTTATTATTTATTTTTTTCTACTAATTTTGGGTTTGGTTTGCTCTTGCTTTTCTACTTCTTTAAGATACACTGTTATTTATTTGGAGTTTTTCTTCTTCTTTGATGTGGGCACTTATAGCTATAAACTTGCCCCTTAAAACTATTTTCATTGTCTCCTGTAGGTTTTGGTATGTTGTGTTTCTATTTGGTAGTCATCTGTTTCAAGAAATTTTTCAATTTCCTTCTAATTTCTTCATTGACCCACTGGTCATTCCGGGTGTATTGTTTGATTTCCATGTGTTTGTATGGTTTGTAAAATTCCTCTTGTTGTTTTGTTTGATTTCTAGTTTTGTTCCATTGTGATTAGAGAAGATGTTTGATATTATTGTTTTTGAATGTTTTAAGACTTGTGATCTAACATATATATGGTTTATTCTTAGAATGATACAAGTGCTGAGGAGAATATATGTTCTGCATCTGTAAATATCCATTAGGTCCATTTAGTCTCTAGGGCAGATTAAGTCTGATGTTCCTTTGTTGATTTTCTGTTTGGAAGATCTGTCCAATGTTGAAAGTGGGGAGTGAAGTCTCCAGCTATTATTGTATTAAGGTCTATGCCTCTGTTTAGCTCTAATAATATTTGTTTTATGTATCTGGGTACTCCAATGTTGGGTGCATATATTTTTAAAACTGTTAAATCCTTTTGATGAAGTGACTCCTTTATCATTATATAATTATCTTCTTTCTCTGTATGGGTTTTGTCTTGAAATCAATCTATTTGTCTGATGTAAGTATTGCTACTTCTGCTCTTTTTTGGTTTCCATTGACATGGAATATTTTTTTATCCCTATATTTTCAGTCTGCTGGTATCTTCATAGGTGAAATGTGTTTCTTATAGGCAACAAATCATTGTGTCTTATTTTTTCATCTGCTCAGCCACTCTAGATCTTTTGTTTGGAGAAGTTAGTTTATTTACATTCAATGTTTTTATTGATAACTAAGCTCTTACTCCTGCCATTTTGTTATTTGTTTTCTGGTTGTATTGTGGTTTTGTCTTCCTTCTTTCCTTCATGCCTATCTCCCTTTTAGTGAAGGTCATTTTTTCTGGTAGTATCTTTTAGTTTCTTGCTTTTATTTTTTGTGTATCTGTTTTATGTTTTTAGATTTTAGGTTATCATGAGGTTTGCAAATAATATCTGTAACTCATTATTTTAAACTGATGACAACCGTGATTGCTTATACAAACAAACAAGCAAGCAAAAGAAAACTAAAAAAAAAACTATACCTTAACTTTGTCTCCCTGCTTGTTTAACTTTTTGTTGTCAGTATTTTTATCTTACTGTACTGTTTGTTTTGAAAAGATGTTGTAGTTATTTTTGATCAGTTCATTTGTTTGTCCTTCTGCTAAAGACATGAGTTGTTTACATACCACAGTCACAGTGTTATAATAGTCTGTGGTTTTTAAATGTATTTACTATTAACAGTGAGTTCTGTACCTGCTGATGATTTCTTATTACTCATTAATGTCCCTTTCTTTCCTGACTTAAGTTACTCCCTTTAACATTTTTTTTTTTGTAAGACAGGTCTAGTGTTGATGAAACCCCTCAACTTTTGTTTATCTGGTACAGTGTTTATTTCCTCTCATATTTGAGGGATATTTTTGCTGCATATACTATTCTAAGGTACAGTTTTTTTCCTTCAGCACTTTAAATGTATTGTGCGGCTCTCTCCTGCCTGGAAGGTTTCTGTTGAAAAGTCTGCTGCAAGGTGTATTGGAGCTCCATTGTATGTTGTTTCTTTTTTTTTTTTTTGCTGGCTTTTAGGATCCCTTCTTTATCCTTGACCTTTGTGAGTTTGATTAGTAAATGCCTTGAGGTAGATTTATTTGGGTTAAATCTTCCTGGTGATCTATATCCTTTTTGTACTTAGATAATGATATCTTTCTCTAAGTTTGGGAAGTTCTCCCTTATTATCCCTTTCAGTAAACTTTCTACCCCATCTCTCTCTGCTACCTCTTTAAGGCCAATTACGCTTAGATTTGCTTTTTGGAGGCTATTTTCTGCATTTTACAGGCATTCTTCATTCTTTTCTACTCATTTTTCTTTTGTTTCTTTTGTATATTTCATACAGCCTGTCTTCAGGCTCAGTAATTCTTTCTTCTGCTTGATGAATTCTGCTTTTAAGAGTCTATGCATTCATCTCCAGAATTTGTACTTGATTCTTTTTATTTCCATCTCTTTGTTTTTTTGTTTTTGTTTTCCTTTATTTTTATTTTCTTTTATTTATTTATTTCTTTTTTTGTGTTTCCATCTCTTTGTTAAATTTATCTGAAAGAATTCTGAATTCCTTCTCTGTTTTATCTTGAATTTCCTTGAGTTTTCTCAAAACAGCTATTTTGTATTCACCATCTGAAAGGTCCCATGTCTCCTGGTACCTCGTTTAATTGATTTGGAGAGGTCATATTTTCCTGGATGGTCTTAATGTTTTTGGATGTTCATCTGTGTCTAGATGTTAAAGAGTTAGGTATTTATTGTCTTCGCAGACTGAGCTTGTTTGTACCCCATCTTTTTTGGGGGAAGGATTTCCCCCAAAGGGACTTGTGTGTTGTGTGTATTCAAAGGGACTTGTGTGTTGTGACCTAAGCCATATTTCCATTAACTGCTCGCCAAGTGCAGTTAGCACTTTAGTTCTTGCAGACACAGTGGTACTGCCTTGATAGTCTGAGATGAGATCCAAAGAATTCTCTGGATTACTAGGCAGAGACTCTTGTTCTCTTCTCTCACTCTCTCTCTCAAACAAATGGAGTTTCTTTCTCTGTGCTGAGCTACCTGGAGTTGGAAGTGTGGTGGTGACACAAGCCCCCCTGTGACCACCACCACTGGGACTGCACTGGGTAAGACCAGAAGCTATCACAGCACTGAGTCTCACTCATGGCCCACTGTTACCACTACCTGCCTACTGCCTATGTTTATCCAAGGCTCTACAGTCAGCAAGTATTGAAACCAGCCAGGCTTCTGACCTTTTTTCCAGGGCACCAAGTTCCCCAGGTCCCGGGCTAATCCAGAGATGCCTTCTGGGAGCCAGGAACTAGATTCAAAAACCTTAGAAATCTACCTCATGCTCTATACTACTGCAGCTAAGCTTGCACTCAAAGTGCAAGATGAAATCCTTCTCATTCTTTCTTTCCACAGGCAGAGGAGCCTCTCCCCATGGCCACCACCACCATAGGCCCATGGGGTGGACTGCCAGTCTACTGCTGATTTTCACTTAAGGCCCAAGGACTCTTCAGTCAGCTTGTGGTGAATGCTGCCAGGCCTGGGACTCATCCTTCAGGGAAGTGGGCCCCCATCTGGCCTGGGACAGTTTCAGAAATGCTGTTTAAGCCGGGCGCAGTGGGCGTGTGCCTGTAGTTCCCAGCTACTCAGGAGGCTGAGGTGGCAGGATCGCTTGAGCCCAGGAGTTCTGGGCTGTAGTGCGCTATGCCGATCGGGTGTGTGCACTAAGTTTGGCATCAATATGGTGGCCTCCCGGGAGCGGGGGACCACCAGGTTGCCTAAGGAGGGGGTGAACTGGCCCAGGTTGGAAATGGAGCAGGTCAGAACTCCAGTGCTGATCGGTAGTGGGATTGCGCCTGTGAATAGCCACTGCACTTCAGCCTGGACAACATAGCAAGACCACGTCTCTTTAAAAAAAAAAAAAGAAAGAAAAGAAATGCTATTTAAGAGTCAAGGCCTGGAATCAGGTCCCCCAAGAGCCCATTTGTTGCTTTGCCCTACTGTGGCCAAGATGATACCTAAGGTGCAAGACAAAGTCTCTTACTTTTCCCTCTCCTTTCTCAAGTAGAAGTACTCTCTCACCAGAGCCATCATTGCTGGAGATACTCTGGGTCTCACCTGATACCAGCATGTCTCAGAGTCTCACCCAAGGCCCATGACATATTACTTGGGTATTGCTGATGGTTATTTAGGGCCCAGGGGCTCTTTAGTCAGTAGGTGATGAATCTTACCAGGACTGGGTCCTTCCCTTCAAGGCAGTGGGTTTCCTTCTGTCCCAGGGTATGTCTAGAAAGGTTATCAGGCAGCTAGGGTCTGGAATGGGGACCTCATGATTCTGCCCTATCCTCTTGTGGTGGAGCTGATAGCGAGGTTGCAAGGCAAAGGCCTCTTTACTCTTCCCTTTTTTTTCCTCAAGCAGAAGGAACGAATCACTTTGGTTTCTGTAAGCTGCACGGCTTGGGGTCGAATGAAGGTGGTGCAAGAACTCCTTTAACTGCCCCAGCTGGTGTCTCACTAGGTTATGTGCCCTCCATGTTCATTGTCTCCAGAGCACTTGCCATAACTTAACTTCTGGCCACTAGGATGGGCAATTCCCTTCTGGCTAGGGCTGGTCAAATGATCCCTCTGGGGTTGGGTGTTGACTGAGTTCCACTTAGTTTTGCTTTTCACTGTGACAGAGCAACTCTTAGTTCAATGTACGGTCCCACAGAAACTGCACTGTCCCTCCCCCAAGTTCTCAGATTCTTTCTCCATACCACAGGGCCACTGGGGGATGAGGGAGGGGTGCTGTCGATGATTCAAGATTATCTTTTCTACCCTCTTCAGTGCCTCATTCAGCAATATGAAGTTAATACCAGGTACTGTGATTACTCACCTGATTTTTGGTTCTTATGAAGGTACTTAGTTGTCAAATTTGATGTTCTGTGTGGGTGATTATCTGTAGAGGCTTGTTTTTTATCTTGTTCCATGCCTCCAATGATAGCTTTTAACTCTCCCAAGATGCAAGACTTTTTCATCTATTCTTTTTTTGATAAGCCTAGAAATTTCTGTCCTGTCTCTGGTTTTCTCCCTGACCTTATTTAAACATTCATGTTTTTCAGTCAGCTTAAATGTCATCCCTTCAGAAAGATCCATTCTATCAAAGCTGTCCTGTCAGTGTTCCCTGTCTTGTTATTTTCTTCTTAACATTCGTGATAATCTGTCATTCTTTTGCATATTGATTATTTGTTGTCTTTCTGCGCCACTAAAATATCAGCTGCACGAATGTAGGGATTCTACCTATTTTGGTCATTCCTCTATCATTAACTCAATACCTGGCATGTGGGAGTTACTCATGTATTTCTTTCATGAATGAACTATTAAAAACAATAAGCTTAATTTTATAAAATGGTCATAAATGTACTCTAGATTTTGAATACGGTATAGGCCTCCAGTGATTATGGTGTGTTATATTGGGCACTGTGCCAAGTATTGGGAATACTAAGAAATTAAGCCCTCAAAGCTTTCTTTTTTTTTTTTTTTTTTTTTCAGACAGGGTCTTGCTTCATCATCCAGGCTGGAATGTAGTGGCAACTGTAGCTCACTCACTGCAGCCTATAACTCCGGAGTTCAAGTGATACTCCAGCAGGTGCTTGCTACTTCGCCAGCAATTGTTCTCATTTTTTGTAGATACGGGGTCTCAGCATGTTGTCCAGGCTGGTTTCAAATTCCTGGCTTCGAGCAGTCTTCCCAGTTTGGCTTCCCACAGCCCTGGGATGAGCCTTAGGCGTGAGCCGCTGCCTGGCCTAAACCCAGAAGGCTTTCTAGTTTTTTTAAAAAAGCTTTTGTTTGGGCACCATGGCTCACACCTGTAATCCCAGCACTTTAGGAGGCCAAGGCGGGTGGATCACAGAGATCAGGAGTTGGAGACCAGTCTGGCCAACGTGGTGAAACCTTGTCTGTACTGAAAATACAAAAATTAGCCAGGCGTGGTGATGCATGCCTGTAGTCTCAGCTACTCAGGAGGCTGAGGCAGGAGAATTGCGTAAACCTAGGATTCGGAGGTTGCAGTATGCTGAGACTGATTGCACCATTGCACTCCAGCCTGGATGACAGAGGGAGATTCCATCTCAAAAAAAAAAAAAAAAAGCTTTTAATTTTTAGATACTCTCAGGATCCCCTTTCTTTTCTTTTTCTTTCTTTTTAATTGTTAATCACACTGTCAGTATCATAGTCTTCTGGTACAGTAATTGTTTACATCAACAGATGGTATGTTTTTGCTCCAGTTTCCTAATTTTACAATAAAGTCTCTTTATAAGCTTTGGGTAAATGCAGTTTAGCCCTAGAAATATATTTACATAATATATGTTGATTTAAATGGAAAATATTCTACTAATTTATCAGTAATTGATTTAGTATTGCTAATCTGAAACTTTTGTTTTGTTGGAGTCTGTATAAAGATTCTATTTGGAAAGTACCAAACTACATTTGAGGAACTTTTTGAACATTTGCAAATATTCTTATTTCTCGAATGCTTAGCTTGAAGGTGTGTGTGGGGAAAAGATGTTCCAGAAGCATTTTTTACCTATTGTGTTACTTCTGATGTACTTTTTTTATGGGCTTGTCTTCTTTCATTTTTTTGGTATTTAATAGAATTTCTGGAGCTTCTTTCAAAATTTTACTGCTATTTTATTTCTGTTAGTGACTTAAACTAAAAAATTTTAACATGTAATTTATAATCATAATTGATTTTGCATAGGCTGTGCAACAAGTTATTGCTAATCTGCTAATTGGGCAGATAGAGCTTCGTTCTGAAGATTCTCCAGATATATTGGCATATTCTCATGAACGAAAAGTTGAAAAGCTTATTGTTCCCCTTGGTGAAGAACTTGCAGCCATCCAAAAGACCTATATCCAGGTAAGCCATTTTTATGACATTCAGGGATTTCGTAAATAAACTGGTAATTTAATTACTTTAACAGGATTTGGATGTGATAGTATAGTTATCTTTTTTTATATAACTGATATATTGAAAAAATTCTTTGAAGTTAAAATTTTTGGAATGAACCCCGTGTTTTATATGTACTAGCAAAGTATTATTTAAAGGGAAACTGCAAAAGATGGACCATTTGTAAAGCAAATAATAGCCTTACATGGTTTTGTGTTTTTTAAGTAAACCTTTTAACTGTAATATAGAACACACACACACACACACACACACACACACAGAGCAAAGTAGACAAAGCCTAAGTGTATAGCTCAGTGAATTTTCACAAAGTACGCATGCCTGTAACATGAACACATACCAAGAATCAGCCAGAATTTTCTTTGTTTTCTTTTTTTTTGTATTTTGTTTGGCTCACTGCAGCCTCTACCTCCCCGGTTCAAGTGATTCTTCTCAGCCTCCCAAGTAGCTGGGATTACAGGTACATGCTACCACATCTGGCTAATTTTTGTATTTTTTAATAGAGATGAGGTTTTGCCATGTTGACCAAGCTGGTCTTGAACTCCTGACCTCAAGTGATTCTCTTGCCTCGACCTCCCAAAGTGCTGGGATTACAGGCATGAGCCATCATGCACCCGGCCCCCAGAAGTTTCTTTGTAATGAAATAAATGTTCACTGTTGTCCTCCCTGATCCTTTATATAGCAGTGGTTTTCAACTGGAAATTATTTCACCCACCTGGCAACATTTGGCAATGACTTGACATATTTTTGGTTTTTACAACAACAAAAGGCAGGAGAGAAGGGGAGGTAAGAGGTGAAATGTGGAGTTATTATTGGCATCTATATACGGAGTCTAGGGAGCTGCTAAACATCCTGTAGTGGATGGGACAGCAACCCCACAACAAAGAATTATCTGGCCAAATGTCTGTATTATCGGTGCTAAGGACCTGCTTAGACAATTGTCATTTTCAGTGGGAGAAATGCAAGATAATATATTGTTTTTCTGTAGTTCATAATTAGTGTCATGGTAAAACAACATGTTTTCACATTTTCATTGCCATGGATTAAAGATGGTTGAGGAATAGATAACCAAAAAGTTATCTATCACTTAATTTATAATAAGCCTTTCTTAAAGAGACGTTTTGTTAATAAAGCTTGTTTTGGAATAAAGCTTGTTTTCTGTTTTTAAATTATTTGTAACAAAATTCTAAGCATTATTGAGTTAAGATATGGCAAAGTCTTTTTTGTAATCATCCCTTTGATACTAATGCATTTTTAATTGAAAATCATTCCATTTATAACAATGTAAAAATGATAATTCTTATATACAAATGTAATTTAATTTTACTGGTATTTTTAGAGTGCCTTATTAGGCTGTATGATCAGCAACCTGGAAGGGAGGGGAAAAATGTACTAAACTAGCCATAGTTTAGAAAATACAAATTAGGCAAAAATTTAAACAGTTACATATTGTTGTAGTAGGTCTTCATCTGCAGTTCTCTTTTTGTGTCATTAAGCTCATTTCTGCCCCAGGACCTTTTTGTTTGCTGTCTCCTCTCTCTCGAGTCCTTTGTCCTTAGAACCTAACATGGTAGACATACCTCATCATTCCCATGTGAACTTATACCTCATCACATGGTAGACCTCATCATTCACATGTGAACTCAAATGTTCTCTCCTCAAAGAGAAAGTCTTTGTTTACCTTTTTTAACAGTGATTCCTTTCCTCTCAAAGACTCTACAGCATTATTGTGTTTCAGATTCTTAAATGCATTTATCATAATAAAAATGATCTACTTTTTCTCTGTTCACTTCTGTATTCTGTGCTTCCCTCCACTGGAATCTAAACTGTATGAGAGCAGTGACTTTATTTGTCTTAGCCACACTATCCCTAGCATTTACAACAGTGCTTATTACATAGTAGATGCTTAATAAATATTTGTTGAAAAAAATGAATCAGTGAGTAAAATTAAATATACTCAAGACATTTCAATTTATTCAGTACTTTACAAATTACAAGTATCTACTGAGGACCTAAGTGCCAAACTATTGTAGGTACTGAGGATGTCACAGTGAAGAAATCAAAGGTCTTCTTTCAATAGTACTTAGATTACGATACGTATAGGTTGAGGGAGAGAGGAGTTAAGAAATAAACAGATAAACAAATGTGTTCTTAAATTATAGTTGTATATAATAGTTGCTTATGTTGATTTTTATATGGGTATTATTTGGGGATAGATGTCAAGTTTGAAATGTTATTGCTGAGTTAAATATTCATTTTAAGACAGACTTTATTAAACATATAATTTCTATTTTAATCTGTGAGAAAATTATTGTACTTGAAAAAGAACTTTAAAGCAAGCTTAAACTAGATTGCTTTTAAATTTGCAGATTTTGGAAGCATTTGCTCATTCTTTGATTCAGAGGAATGTTTTGATGAGAAGGGATATCTCAAATCTCACAAAATACCAGATAATTCTGGCAAGAGATCAATTTAGGAAAAACCCATCTCCGAGTATTGTGGTAGGTATTTTTAAATAAATTTTGATGACAGATTAAATTTTCACTAAAAGCCAGGATAAAGGTAGATAAAACATACGTAATGATTTTGTGGGTACCTATTAGCTCATCAAGAATTCAAAAATGAGGCCAAACACAGTGGCTCATACCTGTAATCCCAACACTTTGGGAGGCCGAGGTTGGGGGATCACTTGAGCCCAGGAGTTTAAGACGAGCCTGGGCAACTTAGTGAGTTCGTGTCTCTACAGATGTTAAAAAATTAGCCAAGCATGGTGCTATATACCTACTTCTCCAGGGGAGGATTGCTTGAACCTGGGTGGTGGAGGCTGCAGTGAGCTTTGATTGTAGCACTGCATTCCACCCTAGGCTAAGTGACAGAGTTAGACCTGTCTCAAAAAAAAAAAAAAAAAAATTCAAAAGTGTTTACATAGTTTATAAAAACATGAAAAAAAATCTAACAGGAATACAATTTAATGATCTGCATTAAGATAAATTTTATTGTTGAACTTTTTCTTTTTTGTTTTTTGAGACAGAGTCTCGCTCTATTTTCAAGCTGGAGTGCAGTGGTACGACCTTGGCTCACTGTAACCTCTGCCTCTCAAGTTCAAGCGACTCTTGTGCCTTAGCCTCCGTAACTGGGACTACCGGCATGCATCACCATACCCGGCTAATTTTTGTATTTTTAGTAGAGATAGGGTTTCACCTTGGTGGCCAGGCTGGTCTTGACCTCAGGTGATCCGCCCATCTTGGCCTCCCAGAGTGTAATCCCAAGATTACAGACATGAGCCACAGTGCCTAACCTTTCTTTTTAACTTTTTTTTTTTTTTTTAAAGACGGGGTTTCACCATGTTTGTCAGGCTGGTCTTGAACTCCCGACCTCAGGTGATCCACCCACGTTGGCCTCCAAAGTGCTTGGATTACAGGTGTGAGCCACCACGCTTGGCCTCTTTTTAACTTTTAAGGAAGAATTTGTCTTTAGTCCATTTGTGTTTTGTAAAGTCACAAGGCCATGAGAAGGTAGATTGTAACTGAATTTTAGACACAGAACATTTATTCTTGCTGTCAATACCAGAGTTTGAAGAAAGCATCACAGCAAGATTCTTATTTCTAACCTTCGCTGGAAAATAAATGGATAGGAGAATATCTATCAGACTAGGTCCAAAGTCAAAGAAGACACTGACAAACACAAAAAAAGGCACTGAGTCATTCTTTGAACTGATAGGGAATGCCCGTGCAAAAGAACAGAGGAATTGAATGAAAGCATGTGGGAGACAGTGAGCAAACCAATTTGGCTGAGGATATGGAAACCAGATATGATAATATAGGTTGTGACTACATGAGAGTAGCTTTAAGTATTACTCCACAAAATGTGATCTTTATCATATAGTATCTGGGGAACCACTAAAGGAGTGTCTTCTGTAAAATTATAGTATATTATTATTTAAAATTTTTTTGATTTCTGTTAGGAAATACTAAATCTAAGCCTGTTTAACTAGATCTTAACTGGAACTGGTGAGAGGAAATTAGGGTACCATTTTAAGGCATTTATTAGTATCCTGGAAATATTTAAAATCACTAACATTGATGTTAAATACTACTAAAAATGTTAGATAGAAAACAGTAGTCTTCATCTCAAAGGAAAATAATTAGGATATGTTCTCCATAGTCTCCTTGAAAACGATCTTATCAGATAGATACACATTCCATGTACTTCCATAAAGGAATGTGTCCCTCACTTTTCCATGAGAGTAGTGGTTGAAAGCACAAGGGATCTTAACCAAAATTCCTGGGTCTAAATAGTGGTTCTACTACTTAATGCCTATATGAGCTTCCTCATCTGTAAAATGGGCATAGCAATTGTTGCTACCTACTAGATACTAAGATTAAGTGAATTTGTGCAAATAATGTGCTTAGAATATAGTTTCTGGGGCTCAGTGTCAGATATTATCATGGCATGTATACTTGGTATTAAATGTTGGCATTAAAACAGTCTGATTAAATATGTGTCCTCTTGCCAGTAACATTCATGAGGACAGGCCATATGTAACTTATTTTCTATTTCCATTGTATCTAGCTCAGTGCTCAGCCTGTAGTAGATGCTTACTATATAGTTTTGAAAGAACAAATGTATCTGCTTACTGCCAATTAATTTACCTGTAAAGAGAAACAGTATGTTATAATTTTTTTCTCCTTTACTTGTCTTTTTAAAATGTAAATTTCCTGGTTAATTAAAGAAAAAAAAAGGGAAAGATTTTACATAGAAAATACATTGATACCTTTCCATAGCAACATCCTATAAGACGACATTTAATAACCAATCCGTTATAGCAGTGTAGAAGGGAATGATTATTATCATCATTTGGATTATATTATAAATGTTACACTGCCTATGGCCTGACAACTTGGGCATGGAGCATGTGTGTTCGTTTATTTCTCTGGTTAAATTTGGCATATGCTGTTTTTCTAGGGAATACAACAAGGCATAATCGAGGGAGAGTTTGCTATTTGTATTACTTTATATCATGGTTATGAATTATTGCAGCAAATGGGAATGAGATCATTATATTTCTTCCTTTGTGGAATTATGGATGGAACTAAAGGTAAATTATATCATATTATTTAAAGAAATAATGACATGTATTATTTTGGTTAAATACATATTGAAGGGCCGGGCACAGAGGCTCATGCCTGTAACCCCAGCACTTTGGGAAGGCAAGGTGGGTGGATCACTTGAGGTCAGGAGTTTAAGACCAGCCTAGCCAACATGGTGAAACCCCGTCTCTACTAAAAATACATAAAGTAGCTGGGCGTGGTTGCGCGCGCCTGTAGTTCCAGCTGCTCGGGAGGCTGAGGAAGGAGAATTGCTTGAACCTGGGAGGCAGAGGTTGCAGTGAGCCGAGATTGTGCCATGCCTGGGCAACAAGATCCAGCCTGGGCAACAAGAGCAAAACAGCTCCATTTCCAAAAAAAAAAAAAAAAATTATCTGGGGTGGTGCATGCCTATAATCCCAGCTACCCAGGAGACTGAGGCGGGAGAATTGCTTCAACCTGGGAGACGGAGGTTGCCTTGAGTTGAGATCACGCTGCTGCACTCCAGCCTGGTGAACTGAGCAAAACTCTGTCTCCAAAAAAAAAAAAAACATAATAAAGAATTTGGATTACTTAAAAATGATTTAAAAAAAAATCATTGAAATAATTAACAAACGGCCATGTTTCTTTGTTTTTAACAAATTGCTAGAAAAAGGAAACCATTCATTAACACATATATGAATGTAGAACTGGAAAAAGTTGCTGGTTTTCATGTTTACACTTGAAAAACTTACATTCATTGCTAAAGTTTAATTTCGTTTTAATAAATAATACATTTCATCAGTTTTATTGTTATTTATTTGGAAAACTTTTTCTTAATTTCTGAAGGAATGACACGGTCAAAAAATGAACTTAGCCGAAATGAAGACTTCATGAAACTCTATAAACATCTAGAGTGCATGTTTGCACATACACGTAGTACTTCAGCAAATGGTATTTCTGCTATGCAACAAGGTTTGGTTTTTCTTTTAAAATTATATATTCTGTTGTTTTGCTTAATCATAGTTAATTTTGAAATTTTGCTCCATTAATGCAAATGTCTACAATTATTTGTAGCAACAGATCAATTAAATGCATAAATATTTCATTTTTAAGTTAGGATTAATATATATATATTCAAGTTTTAAGTTTATATACTTTAAACAATGCTTAAACTTATTTAAACAAGTTTACAAACTGTAGTTGTTAGTGGTAGTGAAAATTCTCAGAACTATCAAAACCTGATTTATAGTTTAATATATACTTTTGCTTTCTTTGCTACTGATTCCTGTTTGGGTTCTCTCAGAATGAAATGTTTATAAAAGTTCAAATTTCATTTTACGGTAAGACTTATGTGCTACCTAGATGTTACTTCTGGTTTAAATTAAAAAAAAAAAAAAATCCCAACATATGCATTTGAAAAATTACTGTAATTGAATATGGAAAAAAAAATTTTTTTTGATATTTTTGTTTTTTTTCCAGGAGATAAAAAATTTGTTTATAGTCATCCAAAGTTAAAGAAATTAGAGGAAGTTGTAATTGAACACTTCAAGTCATGGAACGGTAGGTCATGTTTAGTAGCTTTAAGGGAAGACAAAGTTATTGCAAGAGGTAAGACTTCAACTTATGGCTGGGCACAGTGGTTCACGCCTGTAGCCCCAGCACTTTGGGAGGCCAAGACGGGTGGATCATGGGAGGTCAGGAGTTCAAGACCAGCCTGGCCAACATGGCGAAACCCCATCTCTACTAAAAATACAAAAATTAGCCAGGCATGGTGGCGCATGCCTGTAATCCCAGCTATTTGGGAGGCTGAGGTAGGAGAATTGCTTGAATCCAGGAGTTGGAGGTTGCAGTGAGCCAAGGTCGTGACATTGTACTCCAGCCTGGGCAACAAGAGCAAAACTCCATCTCGAAAATAAAAAAAGAAAAACAACAAAAAAACTTCAACTTACTAGTTTATGCTAACACTTCTTGTGGAGAAGGTGGGCTGTTAGTTACTCCGGATAATGAATATTAAAAATATCTGAAAAATTTTGGAGGGGTTAGGGCAAGGGTAGTGGTGGGGAATGTTAAGAATAAGGTACTCTATAAGTTAGCTTAGGGCAATATAAGGGAAGTGGACAGTAAAACAATACATAGTACAGTAGAAGGGTAAAGTAAAGTAGGTGAGAGAGAGTTAGGGAAGAGTGCTGTTTTATATAGGATGGTTATAGAAGGCTTCTCTGTAGAGGGATATTTAAAGTGATACTTGATGGAGATAAGGGACCAAGCCTTGTGAGTTTTTGAGGTTGGGGGGAGAGAGATTCCAAGCAGTAAAAATAGCAGATTCAAAGGCCCTGAGGTGGCAGTAGGATGCTTGGTATGATTAAATAGACCAATGTGGTTAGATTAATGTGACTGAGGCTGCAAGTGGTATAGATGAGAGGTAGCCAGATAATATAGGACTTTGGTTTTTAATTTTTGAATATTTGTGCTTTGCAAAACCAGACAGAGATACTTGTAGCAGTGGCATGACTTCAGATTTTAAAAGGATCACTCTAGAAGTTTTGTGAAGCATAGACATTGATAACTTAGAAGACTATTATAATAGTCTCGGATGATGACACATAATGGTGGTGTGCATCAAGGCAATAGTGGTCAAGGTGCCAGGAAATAGAGTCTAGATATATGTTCATATTGGAGCCAACTTATTTGTTGATGGATTGGACATAGGATATAAGAAAAAAAAGAATCATATGGCTGTGTATATATGTTTATGTGTACATGTTTGCAAATGATTATATAAGCAAAGTGAAAAATGAAGAATAGAGATAAGTATGTGAGGTAATGCGTATGTTAATTAGCTTGATTTAGCCATTCCACAATGTATATATACATCTCAAAACATATTGTACAATATAAATATATACAACTTTTATTTGTCAATTAAATAACAAAAGGAAAAGGAAACAAGATGTTTTTGAGACATCTAAGTGTCAAGTAGGCATTAGATAAGCAAATCTGGATCTTAGAAGAATGGTTGGTGCTGTTTTTTATATATTTACACATATGTGAATATATTTAGGAGTTATCAGCAAAAAGGTAATATTTAACGTTTCAGGAATAGATGTGATTATCAGTAGAGAGAGACAGAAGAGCGTCCAGATTGGAGTCCTGAAGAATATCAACATTTAGAGTTTGGAAGAGAAAAAGCCACTAAGGAGCTTGGGGGAGGAAACCAGACAAGTAAAGTGTCAGAGAAGCTGAAGAAAGAGGCTATTTCAGAAGGAAAGAGTAAAGTGTGTTAAAGTAAAAAATGTCCGTTGAACTTGGCAGTGGGGGAAGTTACTGATTATTTTGCTGGAAGGAGCTTTAGTGGAATGAGGGTAAAAGGCAGGCTGTGACAGATCGAAGGAGATGTAGTTTTGTGATGAAAGCAGCAATTCATTCAGGAGCTGGTTGTATACAGAGGCTTAATGCTTAATGCAATGATGATTCAAAAGAAGTTTACTTAAAATAATCTTACTTGGAACAACTGCTTCTTCAGGTCCTACATTTGATTTTGTATTGTACATTAACTTTATTTTTTTTGATACAGAGTTTCACTCTTGTTGCCGAGGCTGGAGTGCAGTGTTGCCACCTTGGCTCACTGCAACCTCTGCCTCCCGGGTCCTGTCTCAGCCTCCTGAGTAGCTGGGAGTACAGGCACATGCCACCATGCCTGGCTAATTTTTTGTACTTAGTAGAGACAGGATTTCACCATGTTGGCCAGAATGGTCTCCATCTCTTGACCTCGTGATCTGCCAGCCTCGGCCTCCCAAAGTGCTGGGATTACAGGCTTGAGCCACCGTGCCCAGCCCAACTTTACATTTCATAAGTCATTTATTCCTTAGAGTTGTTGTGAAGATTAAATGAGTTAACATATATAAAATGCTTAGTGCGGTCCTTGGAACACATATGATGATTCCTATAATAAAAATCATTAGAGGCTGGGTGTGGTGGCTCATGGTTGTAATCCCAGCACTTTGGGAGGCTGAGGTGGGTAGATCTCTTGAGCCTAGGAGTTTGAGACCAGCCCGGGCAACATGGTAAAACCCTATCTCTACAAAGAAATTTTAAAATGTAGCTGGGCATGGTGGCATGTGCCTGTAGTTCCAGCTACTCAGAGCGTGAGGTGGGAGGATCACCTGAGCCCAAGAGGTAGAAGCTGCAGTGAGCCATGATGGCGCCACTGCACTCCAGCCTAGGTGACCAAGCATGACCCTGTCTCAAAAATAAATAAAAACAAATAACCAGAAACCCCACACAATATGTAATAATTAACCAATTACTGTGTGTGCAAAACCGTACACCTTATATTTACTGTTTCATTTATACATCAATCCATATTAGATATGGAGAAACTAAACCTTAAAGAGCTTAAATAACTACCATGATCACCAGTCACCCAGAGGATTAAGTGCCCCACCACAAAGATCATGTTCTTATGAGTGCATTCTACTGCCTGCCACCCCCATACCCCACCGGCTCCCCCCAGCACAGAGATAATCAAGAACAGCTTTGGAATTGCCTATAGGGTATATTCTGCCGTTGTCTTTGGAGAATTTGAAAGTATTGTAGATTTGGGGGACAGAATGCATGGCTTGGATTAAGACAGTGCCTTTAGTGAACAGGAAGGAAAGGGATGATTTATGAAATTAAAGGGAGCTACATAGTTCTGTGCTTCTGGCTGTCTTAGAAGGTAAAGGGAAATAACAGTCATTATGCCTGAATTAAAGAACTAGTCAAAAGTGATTCAGGTAATTCATATTTGATTTGCTTAGGATTATGTGACAGCAAATGAGAAATAACAAGCTGAGATTATTAAAATTAATAGCAAGTGTAGTTAAAAAATCAGCAAAATTTCAAGATGTTTGAAATTATTTATTTATTTGTTTGTTCATTAGAGTCTGGGTCTTGCTATATTTCTTAGGCTGGTCTTGAACTCCTGGACTCACATGATTTCCCCATCTCAGCCTTCCAAGCTGGGACTACAGTGTATGCCACCACATACAGCTAAATTATTTTTTTTGAAAGAATTATCTTCATTAGCATAATACTTTCAGGTTTGTCTTTTGAACTAGTTCTTGCCTAAATGCTTTGTAAAAAGTTGTAATTAAAGTTTTTATATTTATAGCTGAAAACACTTCTGGAAAGAAATGTGATGAGACCAGAGTTATGATCTTCTCTTCATTTCGAGATAGTGTTCAAGAAATTGCAGAAATGCTTTCACAGCATCAGCCAATTATTAGAGTAATGACTTTTGTTGGCCATGCCTCAGGGAAAAGCACGAAGGTTTTACCCAGAAGGAGCAACTGGAGGTAATTATTTTTAGAGTTGATGAAACTAAAAATAAGATTGATTAGCTTTGCTCTTGTTCTTTGTTTGTTGGTTTTAACTCATTGGTCAATTGGGTACTTAAAAAAATTTTTATAGTAAACATGTGAATAAAAATAAGCATATTTTGAAATACCATAACAAATGTTTTATGTGGTTTTGGAACTTTTTTTGTTAGTTTTTAAAGTAATGTGAAGTGTAAAAGTTAAGCAGAAAAGCTCTGGAATCACACTACCTGGGTTGGAATCCTGACTCTACCACTTAAAAGTTTCTTTACTTCTTGTTCCTCAGTTTTCCTTATCTATAAACACCCATCATATGGTTGTTGTAAGCATTAAAAGAGATCTTATTGTAGAGCCATCAATAAATGTTTACTGTTTATGTTAAGTCCCTTTAATAATTTATTCTAACTAAATAATGAGCCTATCTCTTTTTATTTATTTAAAAATCTTATTTTAAAAGTGTGGTCAGAAGAAACCATCATAGTAGTTAAGGTAGCCTCCTGCTTTGAGTAAGAGGACATAAGTTTTCTAAGTGCTGTGATGTTTTGAGGGAAATTTTACATTATTGATTTTTATAAAATCTTTACAGCTTTTTATAAATTATATGTCTATACTAGAGTAATGACTGACAATTAGATATGTCTTTAATGTCTAACTCATTTTGACAGATCCTTTTTGATTCTGCAGACATTAGTAGATGAGGTATCCTTTTTTTTTTTATTTGAGATGGAGTCTCACTCTGTCGCCAGACTGGAGTGCAGTAGTGCGATTATGGCTCACTGCAACTTCTGCCTCCCAGGTTCAAGCGATTTTCCTGCCTCAGCCTCCCAGATAGCTAGGATTACAGGCACCCATGCCTGGCTAATTTTTGTAGTTTTAGTAGAGATGGGGTTTCACCATGTTGGCCAGGCTGGTCTCCAACTCCTGACCTCAGGTGATCTGCCTGCCTCAGCCTCCCAAGATGCTGATATTACAGCCATGAGTCACTGTACCTGGCCAAGTTATTATTATTATTTTTTTTAATTTATTTTGAAATGGAGTCTTGCTTTGTCACCCAGGCTGGAGTACAATGGCGATCTCGGCTCACTGCAACCTCTGCCTCCCGGGTTCAAGTGATTCTCCTGGGTCAGCCTCCTGAGTAGCTGGGACTACAGGCGTGGGCCACCATGCCTGGCTAATTATTTTTGTATTTTTAGTAGAGACAGGGTTTCACCATGTTGGTCAGGTATTCTTTAAATACTTTTTATACCAGCCCTCACTACATTGAGAAGAGTCTGTTTAAGCTGACTGGATATGGTAGGGAGTGTCTTCCTAAATCTGCATATAATACCTTTACCCATCATCAAGTCAGACTATACATATTTTAAAGGGTTCAGACAGCTAGTCAGTGATTACTACTCTTAAACATTTATGTATGAGTGAAAAATGAATTGGATTTTTGCTTTGGATGTCAAGCATTTTTATTATTTGAAATACCCAATCTATTTCAGTATTATGTAAAGTCATTATTTCCTGAGCTTGTCAGGCACCATAAAGAACCTTAGTGGTTTTACTGATTTTATCATTTACTCATTTATATCAGTAATATTTTTATGTATGCCAAGTAAAAACCTTTTTTTTATTACTCCTATACGTTCTTGCTTTCATAACAGCTGTTTTATTTTGAAACGAGCTTTCAGGCAAATAATTGTACATTACCCATTTATTTAGAAACAGGATATTAAGTCAGAAAAGAAATGGGGGTAGGATCCTTTAGGGCCCTGTATGTCATTCCTATTTTAATGACTTTCTCTTTTACTCTGACTGCTATGAGAAGTTCTTGGAAATTTTGGGGCAGAGGATGATCTTAGCCTGATTTATATTTTAAAAGAGTCAGCCCGGCACTGTGGCTCATGCTTGTAATCCCAGCACTTTGGGAGGCTAAATTAGGCAGATTGCTTGAGGCCAGGAGTTTGAGACCAACTGAGGCAACATGGTTGAAACCCTATCTCTACTAAAAATACAGAAATTAGCTAAGTGTGGTGACATGTACCTGTAGCCTCAGCTACTTGGGAGGCTGAGGTGGTAGGATGCTTGGGGTGGGAGGATGCTTGAGCCTGGAGGTCAAAGCTGCAGTAAGCCAAGACCACACCACTGTACTTTAGCCTGGGCAACACAATGAGGACCCTGTCTGGAGAAAAGAAAAAAAAAGAATCATACTGGTTATTGTCTGAAGAATAAACTTTAGGGGGCTAGGGATGGAAGTGGAGAGACCAGCTGGGGAGACTTACAACAGTTTAAGCTAAAGATGTTGGTGACTTGGGCTAGAGTGGTAACAAGGAAGTTGGTGAGAAGTGGTCAAGCTGACAGGGTGTATTGACAAATTAGAGTGGGATATGAGATAAAGGCATGTGAAGTTTGACTGTAGGATAACTCCAAGGTTTTTGGTCTGAGCAACTGAAAGGAGCTGGTAGTAACTAAAATGGATAAGACTGCAGGAAAGGCCAGGTGCGGTGGCTCACGCCTGTAATCCCAAGACTTTGAGAGGCCAAGGCAGGTGGATCACTTGAGGTCAAGAATTTGAGACCAGCCTGGCCAACATGGTGAAACCCTGTCTCTACTAAAAATACAAAAATTAGCCAGAATATCAAACTCCTGATATTCTGTAATTCTCCTGCCTCAGGCTCCCAAGTAGCTGAGCTTACAGGCACCTGCCACCATGCCTGGCTAATTTAGATGACTTAACTTTGACATGCCTCTCAGATTAATGCTTTTCAAACTATCAAAACTGATAGAAAACCAGTTTATTTCCCCTACTACATCAGTACTGATACTTTTGAACAGTATAATAAAAATGAATTACTAGAAAGTAAAATGGATGAAAAAGTTGAGGTCAATTTATCTTGTTGTCAGCCAGTAATAAACAGTTTGTGGACAGGCACTAGTAATAAACAGTTCATGGAGCACACTTTCAGTAGCACTCTTTTAAACATCAAGCAGAGATATTGGGTAAGCAATTGAATATATGTCTTGAGTTTGTGGAAAGGGTTCATGGAAGTGTATATTCAATGGCAAATTAATGTCAATCTTAAGCATGGAAGTAACAGTTTTGTTTATGCATGTTAACTACAAAGGAAATTGACTTTATCTGTTAATTAAGAATTTCAAAAAATGTATCTCTAGCAATGTGGCCCTTTTTTTTTCTTTACCCAGGCAAAAAGGACATCTGTTTTACTGTGTTATATGCAGGTTAACTTAATGTCATTACAAATTCCAAAGGAAGTGAATTAGTCTTTTTTTGTTTGTTTGTTTTTTGAGATGGAGTTTCATTCTTGTTGCTTAGACTGGAGTGTAATGGTGCGATCTCGGCTCACTACAACCTCCACCTCCTGGGTTCAAGTGATTCTCCTTCTCTGCCTCCCGAGTAACTGGGATTATAGGCATGCACCACCACGCTGGCTAATTTTGTAGAAAGGGTTTCTCCAAATTGGTTAGGCTGGTCTCGAACTTCCGACCTCAGGTGATCCACTCGCCTCAGCCTCCCAAAGTGCTGGAATTATAGGCATGAGCCACTACACAGGACCTAGAGGTGAATTACTCTTTTTTTTTTTAAACTTTTTTTTTTTTTGTAAAGACGGGGTTTCACCATGTTGGTCAGGCTGGTCTTGAACTCCCGACCTCAGGTGATCCGTCCGCCTTGGCCTCCAAATTGCTTGGATTACAGACGTGAGCCTCCACACCTGGCGGTGAATTACTCTTAATGTTTAATCATGATCGTTGTTTCTCCCTGTACTCTTGAGGATTTTCATATTGAAGGAAAATCCTTTGACCAGTGCAACTGAAATGTTTATCAGAAGACTTAACACGATACATTTATATATATCGTCCTACTTTTAAGGTTGTTGTTTTTAACAATAAAACTAGCTTACAGATTAAGATAGGTTTTTGGAGTCAGAGACACCAACATTCATGATGTTCATTAGTGAGACATTAGGCAAATAGCTTAACTTTTCAGATTTTCAGATTGTTTAATAAAATGCAATGATAATGTCTACTTCTTAGGGTCGTTGGCAGTAAAAACTAAAATATACTTAATATGGTACCTGGCACATGGTGTGCCCTTGCACATAGTAGCTATCATTATTTATCAGCTAATTCAGCTTTTGATATTGCATTATCTTATTTAATTACCACCGCCACCACACCACCGTACACAAATCTGCCGTGTTGGTGTTGATCTATATGGAAAATTGAGGCTCAGAAGTTGAGAACTATGTTTATAAGGGTTAGGGACTTTTAGAAAATGTTTCATTAACTTTTTCATTAACTCTTTCTTACGCTATTGTGGTTTCATTAAACCGATCAGAGAAATCCTAGAATGGTAGTATAAAAGGTAAGATACGACTTGTAGGAGTAATATAACATTCTTACTTACAAATATTATGAGAAATATTTATAAATCTATTTCAGATAAAACTATACATTTAGGTCTAAGATATGATAAATAGGAGTAATTACTGTAGGCCATTTCCCTGCCCTATTCCCCTTTCTGTGGTGCTAAAAATAAACTCTGGCGTTTCTCATTCATTGAGAAACTGTTAAATTGTTGACAGATCCTTTTGACATTGCAACCGTTACTAAAGCAAAATAATTAGAATTGTTTATTTTACCATAATCTCTTTCAGCTTATATTGCCAGTTGGTTGCTACTTTTCCTATTCTATACTATCCTTGATGCTGATTTTTTTGTTTTGTTTTGTTTTGTTGAAACAAGGTCTTACTCTGTTGCCTAGGCCAGAGTGTGGTGTCACAGTCATAGCTCACTGCAGCCTCCAACTCCTTGGCTCAAGAGATCCTCCTGCCTCAGCCTCCCAAGTAGTTAGTACTATAGGCATGCACCATCATGCTGTGCTAGTTTTTTTTTTTTTTTTTTTTTTTTCGTAGAGGCAGGGTTTTTCTGTGTTCCTGGGCTGAGCTCAAACTCCTGTACTCAGGCAATTCTTCTGCCTTGTCCTTCCAAAGTGTTGAGATTATAGGTATGAGCTGTGGCCGACTTTGAGGCTGATTTTTAATCTGATTTCACTATTTTTCAGGTGAGTGGGGGAAAAGTGTGCTTTGATCTACAGTTCTCTTATATATGCATGTAATTATTTTTCCAATCATTTTTATTTTAGGTAGTGAAACAGTTTCGTGATGGTGGTTACAACACGTTGGTTTCTACCTGTGTGGGTGAAGAAGGTTTGGATATAGGAGAAGTAGATCTTATAATATGTTTTGATTCTACAGAAGAGCCCAATTCGTCTTGTACAACGAATGGGTAGAACTGGCCGAAAACGTCAAGGCAGGATAGTTGTTATCCTTTCTGAAGGACGAGAGGAACGTGTAAGTAGAGCTGCAGAAACACAGTTTGACACTTGAAATTTGAGAAATAAAGCCCAAAGATGAATATCAACATTTAAGCATTCCAAGTCCAAACACTCTGGATGTTGTGGTTTATTTTTCCCCCCTTTGTATTGGATTCTGTCTTGTAACTAGGTGAATTTTTGACTGGATTCAGTTTCCTAATTTTTATCCATCTAAAGAAACACATTTTAATACTTAAGTAGTAATTCAGAGATACCTAGATCCAGAAACCAATATGTATTACTTTGTTTTACGATATCCCTGTGCTTTTAAAGAAGGCCTATGCTTTGTGTTTAGTTTACTTATATTTTTGAACTATAGTAAACTGAGAATTGTTTTTTCCTTTTCAACGGATGTCAAAATAACTAAATAAGAGACAAGGAATATGTATCAGACAATATGTAGCCTGCAAAACCCAAAGTATTTACTTTCCGGCCCTTTTTGGAAGTTTGCTGATGCCTATTTTAAGTGATAAGTAACTTGAATTATATTCATATTTTGCTACATTCTTGAGTGACAGGCCTTTCTAAATAAGATGTTATATAAAATATTATTTTGCATTTGTTACACTAAGGTATTAATTAACTTTTGTGACTCATTGAGACTAGTTCAGTGGCCAAATATATAGGATCACATTAAAGATTGCCTTAACAACTATGATAGTTTTTAAAAATTGATTTTAGGCTGGATGTGGTGGCTCACACCTGTAATCCCATCATCTTAGGAGGCCGAGGCAGGCAGATCACTTGAGGGTCAGGAGTCTGAGACCAGCCTAGCCAACATAGTGAAACCCCATCTATACTAAAGAAATACAAAAATGAGACATGTGTGGTGGTGCGCGTCTGTAACCTCAGCTACATGGGAGTCTGAGGCAGGAGAATTGCTTGAACCTGGGAGGCAGAGGTTGCAGTGAGCCAAGATCCCGCCACTGCACTCTAGCCTGGGTAACAGAGTGAGACTCCATCTGAAGAAAAAAAATAGATTTTAAATATTTTAAATACTCTTTAAAATCATCCTGAAAAATGAATTATTTCTCTAATACTTTTCATGTGATTATAGCATATTCATATGTAACATCTAGTTTATTCATAAAATGATCCTAATGAAATGCTTGGTAGCTCGTAAAAGGCCATGTAATATCAGTGAGGGGGAAATAGGTTCTAATTGTATTCCCTAGCCAATTTACTTAACCTTTCCATTCACATGTTAGGTTTCTTATCTGTAAAATAGTAACAGTGGCCACATTTACTCAGTATTTACATTATGCTGTGTAATGTTTGAAGTTTCAAACCCAGTATCTTATTTAATCCTGTCAGCACCCTGTAAGGAGAGTAAAGCTTTTGTTGTTATATACAGTGAAGGAAACTGAAGTATAGAGAGATGAACAAACTGAAATAAAGGAATAGTTTTTTAAAAACACAAGACAACCATACACCTCTATGTAAATATCAGCCTTTTTAAAAAACAGCAAGATAACAAAGAATAGGTTTGCTCTATGCAATATAACTGCTAAGGTGGGCTTTTGTAATAATGGACTTTGAAATGATTTTCATTGGAGATTAATCTAACAGTTTACTGATGATAGGTTTTAAAATCCAAGACTACTGGGCTCAATGACTCACACCTGCAATTTCAGCACTTTGGGAGACTAAAGCTGGAGGATTACTTGAGCCCTGGAGTTCAAGACCAGCCTGGGCAACACACAGCCTAACTCTACAAAATATTTTAAAGATTAGTTGGGTGTGGTAGCTCACACCTATAGTCCCAGCTACTCAGGAGGCTAAAGTGTGAGGATCGCTTGAGCCCAGGAGGTTGAGGCTGCAGTGAGCTTTGATCACACCACTGTACTCCAGAGCCTGGGTGACAGAGTAAGACTGTCTCAAAAAAACAAAAGCAAAAAAAAAGAAAAATCAAGAGAACAGAAGCTCTATTCCCTCTTTTATTTTTTGAGATGGAGTCTTGCTCCATCACCCAGGCTGGAGTGCAGTGGCACGATCTTCCGCCTCCCGGGTTCAAGTGATTCTCCTGCCTCAGCCTCCTGAGTATCTGGGACTAAAGGTGCACACCACCACGCTTGGCTAATTTTTGTAGTTTTAGTAGAGACAGGGTTTCACCATGTTGGCCAGGATGGTCTCGATCTCCTGGCCTTGTGACCCACCCGCCTCGGCCTTCCAAAGTGCTGGGATTACAGGCATGAGCCACCTCGTCTGGCCCAGAAGCTTTATTCTCTAAGTATTTAAGTAGCTCGGGGTTCAATTTTATGTTTACAATAAATCCAAACTAATAATTGCTTGTTGTGGATAAATTGTTATTTATAGAAATAATCTGACATTTTATATTTGTTTTTACAGATTTATAATCAGAGTCAGTCCAACAAAAGAAATATATATAAAGCTATTTCAAGTAACAAGCAGGTCCTTCATTTTTACCAAAGAAGTCCACGAATGGTTCCTGATGGAATCAACCCAAAATTACACAAAATGTTCATCACACATGGTGTCTATGAACCAGAGAAGCCTTCTCGGAACTTGCAGCGAAAGTCATCTGTCTTTTCCTTTAAGGATGGTAAATACATTTTGCATTTGACACATGCATTTTTCCCCCTGTTCTTACTTAGCAGGTCATATATTGATATAATATTTCTTGTTTGTAAAACTGTTATATGTTCTAGGATATTATAGGCATTCTCTTTGGAAAGGCTATCAAGATTATTTCTGTGGCAAATGGAGAGACACTCGTAGTATAAAGTGACTGAAACTCAGTGTTAAAAATATCCTACCAACCCAGAGAATGTTCTCCATAAAGTTTAGAAAACAAAGAAAACAGTTTTATTTTTGAATAAGCATTAAACCAGATTACAGTATGCGCTGAAGACAATCTACTAAGATAATACCGAGGCAGAAAGAAATTCCTTATATGTACTCCTAAGCTTATAATCCTTTACATACATGTTGTCAAGACTAATAGTAACTTCTCCTCATATAAGAAGGCACCATTTGCTATACATTCCTTCATAGTTTATAACATATTCACCTGGCAATTGAGGTAGCCATTTGCATTAGCTGGTTGCCTTTATCTGAAGGAATAATGAAAGCTTCTCTTATGTCTATAACAAGCAGAAATTGATAGATCTTAGAGAGATGCCTAAACACTCATAATGATGGCAGAGAGGGACACTGTCTTCCTTGATGTTTGTATTTCAAAGAAATAACCCCCAAACACTTAAAAAAACACATTTCTTGTTTGGAAAGTTGGATAGAGGCTTGCTTGGTCTTTACACAGATTTACATAGATATCAGAGGATTAAAGAAAGGACTTTTAATTTTTTTGAGACAGAGTCTTGCTCTGTTGCTCAGGCTGGAGTTCAGTGGTGTGATCTCAGCTTACTACAAACCTCCACCTCCTGGGTTCAAGGGATTCTCCGCCTCAACCTCCCGAGTAGCTGGGATCACAGGCATGTGCCACCACACCCAGCTAATTTTTGTATTTTTAGTAGAGACAGAGTTTCACCATGTTGACCAGGCTGGTCTCGAACTCCTGACCTCAGATGATCCCGTCCGCCTCAGCCTCCCAAAGTGCTGGGATTACAGGCGTGAGCCACCGTGCCCAGCCTAAAGGATTTAGAAGCAGTTTATGTTTCTGCAGATGCTCCTAGAAAGGGAGGGGCATAGGTCTCTTTCCCTCTTCACAAAGGAGAAAAAAGTTAAAAAAAAATTTCACTTCTCTGCAAGATAATGGTAAAGTTAGATGAAATTATTGGTAATATTGAGACAGAAATAAACAAATACTTTGGTGCCAGGAGCATTGTTAGTAAGGAGAGTATTCCTAGCTTAAGAATTGCAGAGACATAATACCAAGAAAATATCTCGAGATTTTTGCACTATGAAAGTGAGAAAAAAAAGTTTATTTTTTGGATTTTACTTTATCTCGAACGCGGGTTTTAAATAATCAAAAAGCATATATTTTAACATTTGGAAGAAACCTTGGGAGTCATGTGGTCTAATTACTTGTCAAGGTGGGAATGCTACTGCAGGATTCTTGTTAAATACATAGCCAGCCTCAACTTGAATACCTCTGTTAATATAAATTATATTTCTTTATGAGGGTTCATTCCATTGCTGAATGACCCTATATAGTAGAAGACTCTTATGATGAAAAATCTGTGTCTTCGTACCTTTATCTCATTGATCTAGTTTTGTAGATAAAAAGTGCAGTTTTCATCTTTGGTTTACCTTTATAATGGTTCTTTATGCACTTGCAGGCCATATCTTTCAAGTTTGTTCAACTGTTTGTCCCAGTGGTTTTCATACCATGCATTTTTAAAGTCTTTACCCTCCTGCTATTTGCTTTGGATTCAAATTTGCTAATGTTCTTTCCCTTAACTCAGAGCTGACAATCAGTGTTTTTTTGGCTATGTCTAATAACCCTAATACAAATCCACTTAATAGGAACATACCTGTCAGTTTTCAAGATTTTGCCAGTTATTTGCTTAAAATAAAAACATAGCATGTCTTTTTAGTTTTCTTGAGTTTGATAAATTAATAAAAGCATCAAAACTTGATTAGGTTGGATAAATCATTTTTAGTGATCATTATATTTTTTATAGTTGCTAATTAATCTTATGTTTAATAATTATTTCTAAAATGTTACTGGGGTGGATAGCAAATTCTTTATTGAATATCTGGAACCTGTCCTTTTAAGAAATTGAGATAATATAAACTTATGTTCATTTTTCTATACTTGTTTTCTTCCGTTTTCTTTGATTTTTTCAAGTGTCAAAGATTTATCTTGCTAAGATTATGTGATTTGTGTATGGAATTATTCTATAATTCTATAATGGTGTATCAATATACTAGTATATTTATACTAATATATAAAATATATACTAGTGTATATACTATGTATTTGCTAGTGTATGTAAATTATATACTAGTATATATACATAGTACATATTATATACACTAGTATGTAATTCATTTGAGCTTAAAGCTCTGAATTTATTTTATTTCATTTCATTTCATTTCATATTTCATTTCAGACAGAGTCTCATGCTGTTGCCCAGGCTGAAGTGCAGTGGCACCATCTCGGCTCACTGCAACCTCCACCTCCCAAGTTCAAGCAATTATCCTGCCTCAGCGTCAGGAGTAGCTGGGATTACAGGCATGTGCCACCACACCTGGCTCATTTTTACATTTGTAGGAGAGACAGGGTTTCTCCATGTTGGCCAGGCTAGTCTGGAACTTCTGACCTCAGGTGATCTGCCCACCTCAGACTCCCAAATTGCTGGGATTACAAGTGTGAGCCACTGCACCCAGCCACTCTGAATTTATTTTAAGGGGTACCTGGCTATTTCAAAATCTTAGAGCCGCTACGTGTCAGGTCTGAAAGAGGTCTGAGAGATCATTTAGTTCAAACCCCCTTATTTTACAGGTGAGGAAACACATGCAGAGAAGCCATTTTTTTCTTAACATTTTAAAAAAGCTTCTTACACTGTATTTTCGAATACCTGAGGCATAATCCTAGCTCACTGAAGCCTCAGCTCCTGGGCTTAAGAGATCCCCCTGCCTCAGCCTCCTCTGTAGCTAGGACAACGGGGATGCAATACCATGCCCAGCTAATTTTATGTTTTTTAGACTTGGGGTCTTGTTGTGTTGCCCAGGCTGTTCTCAAACTCCTGACCTCAACTGATCCTTTCTCCTTGGCCTCCCTTGGAGGGGGTGTGAGCCACTGTACCCAGCCAGTTCAGCCAGTTTTCTGATTTTTAATTCAGTAGCTTCTCAGTTTTTCTGCTCTCATATGTATTAGCCAGAGTTCCTGCTGTGTACTGGTTAGCCTTTTCAGTTTGGTGATTGTTAGAGATTACAGAAGCTGAAAAGAATTAATGTATTATACATATTTTTTAAAGTCTATTATTATGTCGTTTTTTTAAAGCAACAAGTCTGTTCCCCCAACCCTTTACTCCTTTTGCCCCTAACCCCCATTTAAGACTTAAGATAGATACCCTTTTTAAAAGTCTTGGCCTTTATTGCCCACTCTCAACACCCCCACCAAGCTTCAGATGAACTTTCCAATAGCTACCTGGCTTTGTTCTGTTAATAAATTCATTACCAAAGGTTAGCTTCTAGACAAATAGGTACATTCAGAGAGGTGAGAGAAGTTTAGGAGACATTTAGAAGCAGGAAGTGATAAACTAAGTGGTTTTATATGATGAATACTTGTTTTAAGAAATAGAATCAAGGCTGAGGTGGGAATCACTTGAGCCCAGGAGTTTGTGCCGAATCTGGGCAACATAGCAAGACTTGGTGTCTACAAAAAATAAGACAATTAGATAGGCCTGGTGGCATGAGTGTATTCCAGCTGCTGTGGAAGGTGAGGCAGGAGGATTGCTTGAACCCAGGAGTTCGAGGTTACAGTGAGTTCTGAATGTGTTGCTGCATTCCAGCCTGGGTGACAGAGTTTGAATTGATATTGTGGATTTTTTTGCCTTGCAGATTTTTTTAAAATCTCTTTTCCATTATTTTTTCAACTTATAGGAACAAGGCAAAGTAACCTAAAGAAAGACTGGTTCTTATCAGAAGAAGAATTTAAATTATGGAACAGACTCTATAGATTAAGAGACAGTGATGAAATTAAAGAGATAACATTGCCTCAAGTTCAGTTTTCTTCTTTACAAAATGAGGAAAACACACCAGTAAGTTGAATGTATTTTCAGATGTTCCCCCCCCCCACCCACTTTAATGCTAAAACCCCTCAGATGTTTTTTATAATGATCAAGCAATAGCTTTGGGAGTAATGAGATAATTGTCATTGGATTATAAGAAATTAAGAATGTAATCAGTTTTAAAAATGATTAAAGTCTAAGTTTACAAAACTAATTTTCTTATATTACTTATTGTGTATATTTAACCAACTGTGATATTTTTACATAAGTTCTGCCTTTCTATCATTACTGCAATTTAAACATTTCTGTATAGGCATAATCTTACATGGCTAAGGTAAGAATCTCAAAACACAATAGGTATATCTGCAATATACCATAGTTTGCTTGACTGTTTACCTACTGTGTTTTGGGATTCTTCAACTTTTTTTTTTTTTTAAGAGATGAGATCTTGCTCTGCTGTTTAGGTTTGCAATCCGCTCCTGAACTCAAGCAATCCTCCTACCTCAGTCTCCCAAGTAGCTGGGACTAAAAGTGTACACCACTGCATCTGGCTTTATATATATATATATATATATATGTGTGTATATATATATATATATATACACACACATGTGTGTGTGTGTGTGTGTGTGTGTGTGTGTGTGTATATATATGTGTGTGTGTGTGTGTATATATATATATATATATTTTTTTTTTTTTTTTTTTTTTTTGAGACAGAGTCTTGATCTGTTGCCAGGGCTGGAGTGCAGTGGCCCAATGTCGGCTCACTGCAACCTCCACCTTCTGGGTTCGAGTGATTCTCCTGCCTCCACCTCTCGGGTAGCTGGGACTACAGGTGCTCACCACCATGCCTTGCTAACTTTTTGTGTTTTTAGTAGAGACAGGGTTTCACTGTGTTACCCAGTATGGTCTCAATCTCCTGACCTTGTGATCCACCTGCCTCGGCCTCCCAAAATGCTGGGATTACACGTGTGAACCACAGCACCTGGCCTTCAGTATTCTACTAACATAAATTATGCTTTCACAAGTATCCTTGTAAACTGTTTTTTTTTTTATTTTTTTATTTTAATAGTTTTTGGGGAACAGGTGGTGTTTTGTTACATGGATAAGTTCTTAGTGATTTCTGAGATTTTGGTGCACCCATCATCCAAGCAGTGTACACTGTACCCAGTGTATCGTCTTTTATCCCTTGCCTCCCCCCCCCACCCTTCCCCCTGAGTCCCCCAGAGTCCATTGTGTAATTCTCATGCCTTTGTGTCCTTATTGCTTAGCTCCTACTTCTAAATGAGAATATACAATGTTTGGTTTTCCATTCCTGAATTACTTCACTTAGAATAATAGTCCCCAACTCCATCCAGGTTGCTGGGAATATCATTATGTCATTCCTTTTTTACGGCTGAGTAGTCCATGGTGTGTGTGTGTGTGTGTGTGATATATATATATATATACACACACACACACACACCCACACACACACACCACATTTTCTTTTTTTTCTCTTTCTTTTTTTTTTTTTTTTTTTGAGACTGAGTCTCACTCTGTCACCAGGCTGGAGTGCAATGGTGCCATCTCGGCTCACTGCAACCTCTACCTCCCAGGTTCAAGTGATTCTCTTCCTTCAACCTCCTGAGTAGCTGGGACTACAGACCTATGCCACCACACCCAGCTAATTTTTTGTATTTTTAGTAGAGACGGAGTTTCACCATGTTGACCAGGATGATCGCCATCTCTTGACCTCGTGATCTGCCCACCTTGGCCTCCCAAACTGCTGGGATTACAGGCATCAGCCAACACACCTGGCCTATATATATCACATTTTTTTAATCCACTCATTGGTAGATGGGCATTTAGGCTGGTTTCATATTCTTGCAGTTGTGAATTGTGCTGCTATAAATATGCATGTGTGAGTATCTTTTTAATATAATGACGTCTTTTCTTCTGGGTAGATACCCAGTAGTGGGATTGCTGGATCAGATGATAATTCTGCTTTTAGTTCTTTAAGGAATCTACATATTGTTTTCTGTAGTGGTCGTTCTACTTTACATTCCCACCAGCAGTGCAAAAGTGTTATCTTTTCACCTCATCCATACCATTATCTATTATTTTTTTATTTTTTAATTATGGCCATTCTTGCAGGAGGAAGGTGGTATTGTATTGTGGTTTTGATTTGTTTTTCCCCTGATAATTAGTGATATTGAACATTTTTTATATGTTTTTTGGCCATTTGAGTTCCTTATAGATTCTCAATGTTAGTCCTTTGTTGGATGCATAGTTTACAAAGATATTCTCCCACTCTGTGGGTTGGTTCTCTGTTTACTCTGCTGCGCAAAAGCTAGTTTAATTAAGTCCCATCTCCTTTGCCTAAGCCAATGTCTGGAAAAGTTTTTTGAATATTTTACAGAGTTTTTTTGGTTTCAGGACTTAGATTTATGGCTTTGATCCAGCTTGAGTTGATCTTTGTATAAGGTGAGAGATGAGGATCCACTTTTATTCTTCTGCTTGTGACTTGCCAGTTATCAGCACCATTTGTTGAATACTGTGTCTTTTCCCCACTTTATGTTTTTGTTTGCTTTGTTGAAGATCAGTTGGCTGTAAACATAAATCATGCTTTCATGAGCATCCTTGTAAACTAGTTTTTATTTTTTGTTTTGAAGTTATAGGTAATACTTTAAATTTGATGTTATTGTTCATTTATTATTAAAAAATTCTTGGTTAATTTTATGAAAGTCAAGAGAACTGATCAGAGGTTGCATATGTGCCTGGAGAGCTAGGAAAACAACCTCAGGAAAGATTTCTTTTAGAATATTTAACTATTTGCTCTTAACATGGAAATATGTAAACAGGAATATTGTCAACTTGTAAGTCATCTAACAGTTATTTAACAAATATATTTTAAAGGGCATCTTTCTGCTTCATGAAAGTATTTTCTGTTTTTTTCTCAGATTTTAGTTGGGAGTACCTAAATGGATCCAAATTATGTTAAAGCTGATTACATGTATATTGAGTGTTTTTTAAAAATTTGTTTGTGAAATTTGAGTATGTTTTCATCATTTTTATTACTTTTTAAATAATTCAGACTCAGGAACCAACCACTGGAATTCGTCAACTCTCTCTCTCTGAATGGAGAGTGTGGCAAGATCATCCTTTGCCTACATATCAAGTTGATCACTCAGATCGATGCCGCCATTTTATAGGCCTTGTGCAAATGATAGAAGGAATGAGACACGAAGAGGTAGGGTTTTATTTTAATTTTCTCCTTCTGGTGTGGTAGTAAAAGTAGAGTAGTTAGATTTTATTTTTCTTCATTTGAAATAATAGGAAATATTTTGTTTTTCTGTATAGTTCCTTGTGACCTCAATAAGGAACGAGTTTCTGCCTTAAGAGAAGAAACTGATTTAATTAATTAAAAGAAGAATATCATCTGTAAATATTGATAGGCCAGAGTAGAATTTTAATATATTTAATGATTTATGTAAAGTGCTTGTAAAGCTAATTTAGGATTCTTTTGGATTGGGATTTATTGAAATATTCTATATCATCTAGGTTATTTGGTATCTTTCTTGTATCCTGGTCCTAGTTTAGAGAATTGTAGATTCCTTGAGGAGCTCCTTGATTATTCTTCCTAGAGTCAGCATAGTGAACCAATTATTAGTGTGAAATCTATAATGCCTGGGTTAGAATCCAAACTCTGTCTCCTACTGATTGTGTGCTTGTAAGTTATTTAACCTCTCAGTGCTTCGGTTTTATCTGTTAAACAGGGATAGTGATAATACTTACTTCATAAGATTGTTGTGAGGATTAAATGACCTAATACATATAACACGCTTAATAACTGGCATATAATAAGTTCTCAGTAAATTGTAGCTCCTATTTTTATTATTAGCCTTTGGTCATACATACATGTAAATTGTAGGGAACTAGCCCCTCCACATCACCCGTGGGCGCCCCCGAGTTCAGTGGTGACAAAGGAATGAGAAAAAGATTAAGATCCACAAAGTGGGACCAGGGAGCCATCACTTGTAGTGATGGCAGTGAAGGCCCCGAGCTCTGATCTCTCACACTATTTTGTTGGTTACAGTCACTTTGATCTACAGGGTAGGGGTGGAGTGATGGTGGGGGAGAGGGTGACCTGATGGTAGAGTGAATTAGTGAGCCGGAAATGAATCTGTGAGCCTTAACTGGTGTGTCATTCTAAAGATTAATAATAGTGGCAGTTTGGGAGTTTCACAAAACAAGAAGATGTGGTTATCTTTAGCTTATTATCTATGTGCAGCCGCTAGAATGCAGGCCTTACAAGGAGCCTATAAGTCTGGTTACGTCATAGTGCTATGAAAGGATTTTACTTCCTTGAGCACAATGTTTATGGTAACAGCCTAGGTCACCCTGCACCAGGACATGAGGAATGGCAAAGTTTGCCTCCCCAGAGGCCTCCCGAAGTTTGCTGCAGTTTGTTGTTCCCAGTTTATGTGTTAATCATAACCAGTTTATATAGGCACTCTGCAAGTCCTTTCTCCTTTGCTGCTTCTCCCAACATAAATAAAGTAGTTAGATGTGGATCCCAGCAAAATGTGTGCAATCAAATTAACATATATTTATTGAGTGCCTTCTATATGCCACACTCTGTTCTCTGCTTTATGGCTAACACCGTGACCAAACCAGAGGAAATATTCTGTTTAAGAGGAGTATATAAACTAGCAGGGAGACACATTTGCTCACATTAATGCTTATTATATTTATTATTCATAAAAGCAGAGAAGGCCAGGCACCGTGGCTCATGTCTGTAATCCCAGTACTTTAGGAGGCTGAGGCAGGTGGATCACTTGAGGTCAGGAGTTAGATACCCGCCTGGCCAACAAGGCGAAACCCCCTCTCTACTAAAAATACAAAAATTAGCCGGGTATGATGGCACATGCCTGTAATCCCAGCTACTCAGAAGGCTGAGGCAGAAGAATCACTTGAACCTGGGAAGCGGAGGTTGCAGTGAGCTGAGATCAAGTCACTGTCCTTTAGCCTGGATGACAGAGTACTGCTCTCAAAAAAAAAAGAAAAAAAGCAGAGAAGTAACTGCTCAAGTGTCTGTGAGTAGTAGAGGAATCCTGATTAAAGTAGCATTCTTGGGGAAAATGAGGGATGGTTAAAGTAGCATTCTTGGGAAAAATGAGGGATGGTGGAGATTTTAGTTTTAGCTAATAACTTAGAGATAAGTAGGACTTAGAAATTCACTATACAAATTCTTGATTAGGAACTTGTTAAAAATAGAAGTATATTCCAGGATACAACCTAGTACACATACAGTTACTATGATGTTGGATGTTCTAAAAGCTATTCTTAGTTTACTACCATTGAAAGAGTAAATTTAACAAACGTATGTGTTTTTTATTAATATACATGATTTTTTAAAATATCTATTTTTGTGGCACGTGCCTGTGGTCCCAGCTACTCGGGAGACTGAGGCGGAGAATCGCTTCAACCCAGGAGGCGGAGGTTGCAGTGAGCCGAGATTGTGCCACTGCACTCCAGCCTGGCAATAGAGCAAGACTCTGTCTGAAAAAAAATATATATATATTTTTTTTTAGGAAATTAGAATAATTCAATAAAGTGTTAGAAGTGCAAAACTCAGTATTTATATTCTTACATATTCATTAAATTTGTCCTTCCTACAAATAGTTATCAAGGGTCTTTTGGGTATTAAGTACTGGGGATACAACAAAGTTAACTGATAATGATAGCTTGATAGTTTCACAATAGTGTACTTTATAATTTTGATTTATCAGAATAACTGTTAAGGTATAAAAGAATATCATTGGAATAATGTAATAATGGAAATGTTAATATAGAGTGAAACTCAGATTTGGCTTTCTGTTTTGTTTTCCTGTGGCTTTTTATATTTTCTTTATTTATAGGGAGAATGCAGCTATGAATTGGAAATTGAATCTTATTTACAAATGGAAGATGTCAGCTCAACATTTATTGCTCCCAGGAATGAATCTAATAATCTTGCCAATGACACCTTTATCACTCACAAGAAATCATCATTTATAAGGAACATACATCAAGACAATTCATCCTCAGTGATAGAATCCGATGAAGAATATGCTGAAATTGTGAAACAAACTCACATCAAACCTACTAAAATTGTTTCTTTAAAGAAAAAGGTGTCTAAAGAAATAAAAGAAGATCAGCTTAAAAAAGAAAATAATCATAGTATTATATATTCTTTAGATACTGACAGAAATTCTACCGTTGAAAATATTTTTCAAGTAGACCTACCAAATGATAAAAGGACATCAGATACAGATGAAGTTCCTGCCACATGTTCTGTTAATGAAAAACTTATTAAAGAGCCATGTGTATTATTAACAGAGTGTCAGTTTACAAATAAATCTAATTCATTTGTTGGAAATGTTTTAGATTCTGGTTATAACAGTTTCAGTGATGAAAAATCTGTTTCATCTAACTTATTTCTCCCATTTGAAGAAGAGCTGTATATTGTTAGAACAGATGATCAGCTTTATAATTGTCACTCATTGACAAAAGAGCTACTAGCTAATGTAGAGAGTTTTTTATCTCATTCTCCTCCGCCTCTTAGTGGACTCTCAGACTTGGAATGTGAATCTGCTAAGAGTTCTGCACTTGAGAATTTGGTTTTCTTACCCTGTGCAGAGCATTTACAAAGTAATAAATGCACTTGTTTGATGTCACATTCAGCTGTGAATTCTCAGCAGAATTTAGAATTGAATTCACTTACATGTGTTAATTATCCATCTGAAAAAAAATGCCTTTTTGATATACCTAATGATAATATTTCTGATGAGACAAGCTTCTGTGACCGTGATGTACATAAACATAATCAAAATGAAAATTTAGTACCTAACAATCATGTTCAAATACACAGAGTCCCCAAACAGAATTTAGCTGGAGAGAACAATCACGATGTTGATAACAGTGACCTCCCAGTATTGTCCACTGACCAAGATGAAAGTTTACTATTATTTGAAGATGTTAATACAGACTTTAGTGATGTGAGTCTTTCACCCTCGAACAGAAAAAGCAAATCTTTACATGAGTCAGACAAGACTGCCATTAGTGAAATGCCTCTGGTCTCTCAGTTCTTAATTTCTGATGAACTTTTGTTGGACAATAATTCTGAACGCCAAGATCAAATCACCTGTGATGCTAATAATTTTGAATCTCATGATGATTTGAGAGGTGTACAGAAAGAAAAAGTGAAGAATGATGAGGATATTTTTGATTGCTCTAGGGATTTATTTTCTGTTACCTTTGATTTAGGATTCTGTAGTGCAGATTCCGATGATGGAATATTGGAACATGTATCAGATATCAGTAGACCTCTAGATGATCTATCTGGAAGGCATTTGGAAATTAAGGAGATAAGCGATGCAAATTGTGTTTCGAATCCACCACTGATAACAAGAGATCATAGTAAAAATTTTACAAGTGGAACTGTTACTATCTCATCAAATGAAGATATGCAGAATCCAAAATGTGTAAATTTTCCACTGAGTACAGCAAAAAATGAAGAATTGTTATCTCCTGGTTATTCTCAGTTTTCTTTACCAGTGGGAGAAAAAGTTATGAGTACACCGCTCTCTAAATCAAACACATTGAACTCATTTTCTAATATAAGAAAGGAAATACTTAAAACACCAGATTCTAATAAGGAAAAAGTAAATCTACAAAGATTCAAAGAAGCGTTGAATTCAACTTTTGATTATTCAGAATTTTCTCTAGAAAAGTCTAAAAGCAGTGGTCAGATGTATCTGCATAAATCCTGTCATTCTGTTGAAGGTAAGATTCCATCTTTATAAAGTCTATAACTCTTTCTAGAATAATTACTCTACAAATACTTTGGTAATTTTTCCAAATGTAATTTTTTAGTATATGGTACAATATAAATATTGAATTAGATAATTGGTTTGTTATGTTTTTCTTAAGCTGATTAGGTTTATTTTATTTACATATATTATGGCATGCATGGTATGGAAAAGGTTGTTATTGCTAGACATTATAAAATATATGAAGATGTATAAGATCTCGCCCTAGGTCTTGGTTGTAAAACATAATTATGTGACATATGTATTTAAAAAGATGCCAGTAAAATGGGGAAGTAACTACCAAATGAATAATCAGAGAGTGGCTGTTGAGAAGGTTCAGAGGATGATGAAATTTTGAGTTTGGTTAGATTGGAAAGACTTTTTTTTTTTTTTTGAGTTGGAGTTTTGCTCTCATTGGCCAGGCTGGAGTGCAATGGCGCAGTCTCGGCTGGCTTACTGCAACCTCCGCCTCCCAAGTTCAGGTGGTTTTTCTGCCTCAGCCTCTCAAGTAGCTGGGATTACAGGCACCCACCACTGCACTTGGCTAATTTTTGTATTTTTAGTAGAGACAGGGTTTCACCATGTTGGCCAAGATGGTCCCAAACTCCTGACCTCAGGTAATCCGCCTGCCTCAGCCTCCCAAAATGCTGGGATTACAGATGTGAGCCACTGTGCCTGACCAAGATTTTATATATAGTGTAGGTTTTTATTTTGGTTCCTTGGGAATATTAATGCTTTTGGTATGTTGAAGATACTAAAGACATAATTTGGGTGTTATAAAATGTTGAAAGCAAGGAGAAAGAAGGAAAGTATGATTTTGGGAGATAGTTTGAAGTAATAGTTTTAGGTAGCAAAACGTTTGAGAAATAAAAACTATTCAGAGGATTGAGACCAGACCACAAAAAGTCAGAGAAATCTCTGGATTTGTGTAATTTAACCATTACACTTACAGAAAAACTAGAAGATATAGTGATAGATGTTTGATATGAAGTCCTGCTGTATAATACACCTCCACAGATTATTATATCAAGCCATTTATGAATTTTACTCCTTAGGTTAAAAGCTAAATAAAAAGTAGCTGTAGGATAAAAGGAGAGTTTCCTCTGTAAATCTTTTCCTTATGTTATTCTCATTAGCATGGAGGACATGGTTCGTGAATGTTCTATTTAAGATGAACGCATGTTGGAAGTAAGTTCTGGAAATAGGTTTAATTTTCAAAACTTGGCTGTTCTATATAGTCTGGGGTTGTGCCATGACATATATATGTATTTTACAAAGCGTATGTTGCTTGTGCGTGTTCAATATTTGCTTGAATACCTCTATATGAAGTCCATGTTAATGAGTGAGATCATTTTTCTGGTTTTGTGTCAGAATTGCACTAAAACATTTTTTCTAGGATTGTACTTAACTCTAAATCATGGGCAAAATAATTATTAACACATATCACGGAAATTATTTATTGGAAAACGTTTAGTTATTTTTTTCTATTTAATTCAAAGAAAGAATTTAAGCTCATTTGCCATGTTATGTATGAAAACATGGTTCATTAAAACATCATGAAAGCACTTAAAAAGAAAGCTTCCTGGAATGAGTTGGTTACTGTAGCCAAGTCCTGCATTTAACTCTGGCTTCCTTAGAAGGTAATGAAAAGAAAAACTAGTTGATTTATATATTGCTTATCTGCAAAAAGGAAATCACTAAAGTTTATCTGTCTGGGTAGATATTTTACTAGCAGAATGTGAGGAGAAATTTATTGTGTGGGTTTGTATTTCTTATCTTTTGCTGTTTAACAAAGTACCCCCAAAAACCTCAGTGGCTTAAAATAATCAGTAAAATTAAATAAGCTTCTTAGAAAGCCTGTTGTTTGAGAGGATCTGTGAGGAGCTTCATTAAAATCCTTAATGGACCTGGCACAGTGGCTCATGCCTGTAATCCCAGCACTGTGAGGGGCTGAGTCAGGCAGACCACCTGAGGTCAGGAGTTCAAGACCATCCTGGCCAACATGGTGAAACCCCATCTCTATTAAAAATACAACAATTAGCTGGGCTTGGTGGCATGCGCCTGTAGTCCCAGCTAGTCGGGAGGTTGAGGCAGAAGGATTGCTTGAACCCAGGAGGCAGAGGTTGCAGTGAACTGAGATTGTGCCGTTGCACTCCAGCCTGGGCAACAAAGTGAGACTCTGTAAATAAATAAATAAATAAGATAAAATCCTTACTGGTACTCTGAGGCACAACCTTTGATTTTTAAAGAGGTCTTAAAGCATTTAAACTACAACCTCAGCTTCATAATATTTTCTTGGCAGTCCCCTGGGTTTGATCTTTGCCTAGAAAATTTAATTTTGGCCAGTCACGGTGGCTCACGCCTGTAATCCCAGCACTTTGGGAGGCTGAGGCGGGCAGATCGCCTGAGGTCAGGAGACCAGCCTGGCCAACGTGGTGAAACCCCATCTCTGCTAAAATGCAAAAATTACCGGGGCATGGTGGCGGGTGCCTGTAATCCCAGCTACTTGGGAGGCCGAGGTAGGAGAATTACTTGAATCTGGGAGGCAGAGGTTTCAGTGAGCCGAGATCGGGCCACTGCACTCCAGCCTGGGTGACAGAGTGAGACTCAGTCTCAAGAAAAAAGAAAAAAAAAAAAGAAAATTTCTTATTTTTAGTATTTTCCATCAGGAGAGGCTGGGATTTTTCAGAATTAGCGAATTCAAACTGTTTTATGTTTGTCCTTAATGTCTTTCCTTTTGCATTTTGCTCTTATAGCAAAAAGCAACATTTTGTCTAGATGTCTCCTTAGCTAGGTCACCCCATAGATTAGGTACATTTATTCCTTTTTGTGCCAGTTGCAATGTTGCTAAACTTTCTGGTACTAAATAAAGTATTTAAGGTTTTTCCTACTTTTCTTTAAGCCCTCAACCACCATTTCCTCAATGGCCAACTAATCTTCCTACAATTCCTTTGAGGTTCTTCAAGCCTTCCTTCACTAAAACTCTCAAAGTTCTTTCAGCATCCACCCACTATCTAGTTCCAAAGCAACTTTCCCAGTTTAGGTTTTTGTTTTGGCAACTCCCTATTTCCAGGTACCAAAATCTGTATTATTTGTCTATTGCTGCATAACAAACTCTGTGCAAAACTTAATGATGTAAAATAACAAACTTGTTACCTCAAGGTTTCCTTGCAACAGGAACTTAAATGTGGCTTAGCTGAATGGTTCTGGTTTAGGATATTTCATGAGATTATAGTCCAGACATTGGCCAGGGCTGCAGTTATCTGAAAGCTTGAATAGCTTTGGAGGATCTGCCCTTTTTTTGTTTGTTTGTTTTGTTTTTGACAGTCTTGCTCTGTCACCAGGCTGAAGTGCAGTGGCGTGATCTCTGCTCACTGCAACCTCCGTCTCTCAGGTTCAAACAATTCTCCTGCCTCAGCCTCCCGACTAGCTGGGACTACAGGCACATGGCACCATGCCCAGCTAATTTTTGTATTTTTGGTAGAGATAGGGTTTCACCATGTTGACCAGGATGTTCTCAATCTCTTGACTTCCTGATCCACCCGCCTCAGCCTCCCAAACTGCTAGGATTACAGGTGTAAGCCACCGTACCTGGCCGGATCTGCTTTTCAGGTGGCTCAGTCATATTGCTGTTAGTAGGAGACCTTGGTTTCCTGCCATGTGGACCTCTTCATAGGGTAACCCACATTGGATAAGTGTGGGTTTTTTGTTTGTTTTTTTCAGACAGGGTCTCACTTTGTCACTCAGGCTAGAATGTATGGTGCAGTCATGACTCACTGCCACCTGTCTCTTGGGCTCAAGCAGTCCTCCTGCCTCAGCCACTGGAATTACAGACATGTGCCACTATGCTCAGCTAAATAGTGTATTTTTTGTAGAGACAGGGTTCTGCCATGTTGTCCAGGCTGGTTTCGAACTCCTGCCTCCTTCGGCCTTCCAAAGTGCTGGGATTACAAGTGTGAGCCACCATTCCAGGCCTGATACGGTCATAAAACATAGCATCTGACTTCTCCCAGTGCAAGTGATACAAGAGACAAAGCAAAAATAAGGCCACAATACCTTTTATGACCTAGACTCATAAGTCATACACCTTCATTTTCATTTTATCCTTTTGTTAGAAGCGAGTTATTAAGTCTGGCCTGCACAGTTTTAGTTACAACATTGTATCATGTTTATATATATTGTATTGTGTCTTACCAATTTTCATTTCATGCACACACAAACACATACAGAAAACACATAACAAAGAATCTTTTTCATGTATTATTTTGTTGCTTACATTTTTTTTTTTTTTTTTTTCTGAGCGGAGTTTCACTCTTTTTGCCCAGGCTGGAGTGTGATGGCACGATCTCGGCTCACGGTAACCTCCGCCTCAAGTGATTGTCCTGCCTCAGCCTCCTGAGTAGCTGGGATTACAGGCATGCGCCACCATGCCCAGCTATTTTTGTATTTTTAGTAGAGGGGGAGTTTCTCTGTGTTGGTCAGGCTGGTCTCGAACTCCTGACCTCACCCCCGGCTTGTAGCTTGCATTTTTATGCTTTAACTCTTTCAGGTAGAAAGAATAAGACACAGAGGGCAGAAAGACTACAGATTTTAGAGATAAATTCTATTAAGAGAAACAGTGACTAATGAAATTACGTTTTTGTGTTTTTCTGGCCTCATTTCAATTAATTTATAAAACTGAACTTCATTCAAATGTGTTTATTAACAAAATATATTGCCTTATTTTCTTCACTGGCATTTTAATTTTTTTCTCTTCTTGCTGAGGTTTTTTGTCCAAAGTTCTCAAAGACTATCTTTTTTTTGAAAGTGAATAAATGTTGAGATCGCCTGAAAGAATTCTTAATTTAGAAAAGCAGTCAATAAAATAGATTGTTATGATTGGGTAAACCTAAATCTATTAACCATTCATTATTTTAAAAATAAATTATAGATGGACAATTATTAACAAGTAATGAAAGTGAAGATGATGAGATTTTCCAAAGAAAAGTTAAAAAAGCAAAAGGAAATGTTTTAAACTCTCCTGAGGTGAGTCTTCCGGTAATTGCAATAGTGTAATCATATCAAAGCCTCTTTTCTTCTATACTTGGGCTTCTGCTGAGACTTTTGTTACCTTTTACTTTATTTACTTACTTTAGGATCAGAAAAATAGTGAAGTTGATTCTCCGCTTCATGCTGTCAAAAAGCGCAGATGTCCTATAAACAGAGTAAGTAAATAACAGATAATGTATAATAATGCAAATTCCTTTGGAATAAAAATTACAAGAAAAATATATGTGTAGATAAATGTAAGTATTTTTAATCCTTAATAGAAAGGTTGATATTCTATTGTATGTGATTGGAATTTCTAGCTTCTGTTAGTTTTCCAAGATGTATTCACTGTAGACTTTCCTAAGCACAATGAATATAATTATTAAATAATTTGAGACTCTTTGAAAACCATCGTATTTTTGTCAGTACGCTTTAGCAGTTTAGCAAGTAGGTATCATTAAATACCTACTATGTGTCTATTGTGTAAGATGCTGGGGATACTCTAAAGAATATATCCTGATACGGTCTTAAGTCACCCAGTAGGAGAGATAAAAAAGTAAACAGACAATCTCAGTATAATTTTTAAAGTTGAGTGATGAGAAGTTAAGCCCTTAACCTTGATTTTGGGATCTTCTGGCAAGCTTCTTGAAAGTCATACCTTAATTAAATCTTAAACTATATGTGGCAGCTAGGCCAAAGAAGGGAGAAGACAAGGCATTGTTAACAAAATGAACAGCTTAAAGAAAAATCGAAAGGTGAGAAACGGCATCTCTATGTTTTATTTGATTGTAAAGACAAAAGAGTTTCAAGAAGTAAAACAGGAGAAAAATTGAAGTCAGGTGTTAGAAGTGCTTATTCTTTCATTTGATATACTGAATGAGTTTGAAAGAAGGAAAGGAAGGAGTCCAGGATGCCTCTCTCGCTGCCTTGAGCTGTTTGGCAAGTGTGTTACAGATTTAGGCAAAACAAGAAAGAGATGGTAAGCTAAGTGTTGCACAGATTAGACTTTGAGGTTCCTGTGGGACAGTAAAGTCATAGTGTCTGGCAGGCATTGGTGACTGTGAATCTGAAGTTTGAGTAGATGGGCAGGTCTTAAGGTTAATGATAATCATCAGTTTATAGCTGATAGCTAAATTTTGAGACTAGCAAATCTTGTCTTTTAATTCTCTAATACAGTCTAGGATAATTTGTGTAAAATTACAGATGCTCCTCAACTTAGAATAGAGTTGGATCCTGATACACATCGTAAATTGAAAACATTGTATGTTGAAAATGCATTTAATACGCCTAATCTACTGAGTATCATAGCTTAGCTTAGCCTACCTTAAACGTGTTCAAAACACTTACATTTTGGCAAAATCGTCTAACGCAAAGCTTATTTTATAATAAAGTGTTGCACTTTGGTGAAGTCTAAAAATTGTAAGTTGAACCATTGTAAGTTGGGAACCATATGTAATTAAAAATGCAACCGGTCTGTATTAACTTTTTGTACTCATATAAGACCTCACTAGAAGAACAACTTGCTACCTTAACTAGAAGAAATGAATTAAAATATTGATAATACTGATGATCAATCTGTTTTAAACTAAATTTATTCCTCTTAATTGAAATGATTTTGATAAACTTTTGATTCTTTTGACTGGTTTTATATTATTCTGTAAGAGATATGGTGGTAGGTCTCATAGTCAAAACTTGTTATATTGGTTTCTTGGTTTCAAAGGATTCCTATGTTTGGACTGCTATTGATGGCCAAATTTATAGACTTGTTCTTTGTGAAGCTTTTGGAGATCTTTTGAAGGAAATACTGTTAAACTAAAAGTATCAGTTTTCTAAGTCACCATAGTGTTTGCAGAAAAAATGAAAATAAAATCTACAAGTATGTTTTCATCAAATATGTTTGATGTGATACTATATTGAATGAATACCTGTACTAGTATTACTTATAACCTAATTTAGTATTTTAGCATTTTAATATTACCTAAGTTATTTACTTTTGCATTCTTAAGTATTTATAACATAAATATTATATATTTATAACATCGCTTTGAGTTGTGAGAGTAATTTTGTTGATCTAGGAAGAAAATCCTGGGCCAAATATTTTAAAAGAAAAAAATGAAAAAAGAAACAACCCTTGAGAAATGCACTAAAATAAAACAATTCAACTATTTTTTCTTATGCAAGATTTTTGTTGAATTATTATAGTCAGAATTATCATCTAGTGATGAGAATGAGAATTTTTACAAACCATATTCACAATTAGAAGACTTCAAGGTTTGTAACAGGAATGCCAGAAGAGGCGTCAAAGTTCGAAAGAGACAGAGTCACCTAAAGGTAATCTTTTTTTTTAGTTTATTATATATATGTGTTTTATCAGTAAAGATCATTGGTTTTACATCAAAGTAGATTTCTCTATGAATTCTCTTTATAGAAAAAAATTTTAAGTATTTTGACACCCATTTAGTTTTTTTTACTGGAATTAAATTCGAAGTATAGTTTTTTTGTTTCTCTTTGTGTTTTGATACTTTATCTTGCAGTGTTATGTTACTTTGAGTGAATATCAAAAAACTCAAGTGTATTGAGAATTTATGTTTCAAATTGAACAATATAGAGTTAGAAATTTGAGTTTTAAGATATTTGCTTTTATGATCATTATATTGTTTTTCTTATTTCTGTCCAATTTTCAAATACTTGAAAAAGTGTTCTCAGTACCTTTCCTTTCTGATCACGTTCTTTTGTGGTGCAGTAATTTTCTTGAAAGAACTTAGCTGGAAGACTCAGGAGATTTTATGCTTATTAAGAAACATCAAGCAGGCTGGGCACCATGGCTTACGCCTGTAATCCCAGCACTTTGGGAGGCCGAGGCAGATGGATCACCTGAGGTCAGGAGTTTGAGACCAGCCTGGCCAACATGGTGAAACTCTGTGTCTACTAAAAATACAAAAATTAGCTGGGTGTGGTGGCACATGCCTGTAATCCCAGCTACTCGGGAGGCTGAGGCAGGAGAATCACTTAAACCTGGGAGGTGGAGGTTGCAGTGAGCCAAGATTGTGCTGCTACATTAAAGCCTAGGCAACAAAGTGAGACTGTGTCTCAAAAAAAAAAAAAAACATTGCCCAGGTGTGGTGGCTCACGTCTGTAATTCCAGCAGTTTGGGAGGCCGAGCTAGGCAGATTACCTGAGGTCAGGAGTTTGAGACCAGCCTGGCCAACACAGCAAAACCCTGTCTCTACTAAAAAATACAGAAATTAGCTGGGCATGGTGGCAGGCACCTGTAATCCCACCTACTCAGGAGGCTGAGACAGGAGAATCACTTGAACCCGGGAAAAGGAGGTTGCAATGAGTCGAGATTGTGCCATTGCATTCCAGCCTGGAAGACAGAGCAAGAGTCTGTGTCAAAAAAAAAAAAAATCAAGCAGATATGCTTTTACTTTATTTTACTTATGACAGAATTATCAGAATTTTTAAATAGAAACGTAACTTTGTCATTTCTTCTTGGAATTTTTTTTTGTTTTAGATGGAGTTTTGCTCTTGTTGCCCTGGCTGAAGTGCAATGGCACCATCTCAGCTCACTGCAACCTCTGCTTCCCAGGTTCAAGTGATTCTCTGCCTCAGCCTCCTGAGTAGCTGAGATTACAGGCATGTGCATCACACCTGGCTAATTTTCTTTTGTATTTAGTAGAGACAGGGTTTCACTATGTTAGGCTGGTCTTGAACTCCTGACCTCAGGTAATACACCCACCTTGGCCTCTTAGAGTGCTGGAATTACAGGTGTGCACCACCATGCCCAGACTAGAAATTTTCTATTTTTATTATTTTATTAATCTTGAAAGCATTGATAAGAAATCAGTTTACCAGAATTATTTCTAATCATGAAAGAAAATTATTTCCTCACTGGTATCTTCATGTTTTCTAATTTGTCTTAGCATGTAGCTAGGAAGTTTTTAGATGATGAAGCAGAACTTTCTGAAGAAGATGCAGAATGTGTTTCATCAGATGAAAATGATGAGTCAGAAAATGAACAGGATTCCTCATTACTTGACTTTTTAAATGATGAAACTCAGCTTTCACAGGCTATTAATGGTAAATGTTATAATGATTCTTAAAAATTTTTTTAATGTTTTTATGTGCTTATATTTAAATCTTTTAATCAGTTTTTAATGAAACTGGACCTTAAAGGTAATTAAATGTGGTATGTGCAAAATATTTATTTAGTCATTTTCATTCAAATTCTTTAATACTTGCTTTATTTTAGACTTGGTTGTTTATAGACTTCTGCTAATTTGAATATTTCTCTTCAGAACGATCTGGGTTGCTCAAGTGTCAAATGTTCATTTCACAAGTGTTTAGTGCCTGCTATTGCCTGGTACTATGTAAGGCATTTAAGAACCATGTATCAATGAACAAAATAGACAAAGAATTCCTTCTTATGAAGCCTACATTCAAATGGAAAGAGACAATATACATACTAACTAAATTACTTAGTTTACTGTAAGATAAAAAATTATAGAAAAATAAAAAAGTTGGACAAGATAAGAAAGATCGGAGTAGCTGGGGTTGAGGTTATAAGTAACAGACAAGTTGCAATTTTATTTTATTATTTTTAAATTTTATTTTTTTAGAGACAGAGTCTCACTCTGTTACCCAGACCAGGGTGCAGTGGCACAGTCATAGTTCACTGTAGCCTTCAACTCGTAGGCTCAGGAGATCCTCCTGCCTCAGCCTCCTATAGGACTACAGGCATGTGCGACATGACCAATTAATTTTTTTGGTCTTTTTTAGAGATCTAGTCTCACTGTGTTGCCCAGGTTTGTCTCCAACTCCTGGCCTCAAGCAATCCTCTCACCTTGGTGTCCCAGAGTACTGGGTTATAGTTGTGAGCTACTGCACTCCGCCTAGTTGTGATTTTAAATAAGGCAATTAGGAATAGACCTTATTAAGAAGGTGACATTTCATCAAAGACTAGAAGAAGAGAGGTTGAGTGATGTAGATTGTTCAAACCAATTGAAATACAATGGTGAAGTTATTAAATGTGCCAAGTAAGGGCAGTTTACTTTCAGAAAATGATGTGTTTATATAATGCTTGAACAGATCTTACATAAAATACATTTAGAGGAGATGATTCAGATTGGCTGTAACAGAAGTGAGAAATATTCTGATTATCTCTTCAGTAATCTTTCACAGATCTCACCATTTATTCTGCTTTTGCAGTCTCTGATATTATTTAAAGTGGCAAAATTTCCCAAAGTTCATGATTGTAAAAAAAAAAAGTGCTTAAAGACAGTGTTCTTAGTACTGCCCTTAATGCTGATATAATTTTCAGGATAAGATTTTATGCCCTTGATGTTCATTAATAGAAGTGGCTTTTGCAGGTTTACAATACAATCCAGTGGAAGAATGTTGATACAAAGACAACAGCCAGTGCAAAGCTCCTGAGTCAGTAATATACCTGGCCTATTGAAGGACTGGAATGAGGGAAAAGGGAAAGTAGTAGGAAGATCAGATAAATAGCAGCCAGATCACAATCTGACATAATTTAGTAAAATCCCTCTAGCTTCTGTGTTGAGAATGACTTACAGGGGAACAGAGGTAGATTGAGACCAGTTAGGAGACTGTTGCAGTCCTCCAATCAAGGAATGGTAGTGGCTTCTACCAAGATGGTAGCACTGAGGAGAGTGAGAAAGATTGGATTCTGGGTACATAAAACTGACAGGATTTTCCAATGGCTTAGAAAGAAAGGAGACAGTAGGCTTGAACAACAAGAAGGACATAGTCCCTATTATCTGATATTGGGAAGGCTGCAGATGAAACAGTTTAGATGGTGATTATAGAGATCTGAAATTCCATTTTAGACACAGTATGTTTGAACTATGTACAATGTCAAAGCTTTTTTAAAAAAGAATCTCAAAATTCACATGAACTTTTGTTTTTATGTATCATGTCTCAAGTACTATTCATAACTTTAAAAAATGATATGCATAAAAAAAAAACCAATGTGTTTCCTGGGTTTTGCTTAACTGAAAATTATGAAACATACTTTTTATTGGCTATGGCTTTTAATGTTTTTAGGGCATATTTGCTTTTCGGTCTAGATTTCTTATTTTTTTTTGAAACTTCTATAAATCTGGTACAGTTTTGAGGTCTTTGTATACCTTTGTTTTGAATGAAGAGGCGCTGTTTGAGTCCTCATTTTCAGAGAGATGGCTAAAGCAGGGAACTTAAGTTGTCCATGATCACTCAACTGGATGATCTGATTTCAAAGACAAAACTCCTAACTTTATAGTTTTGAATAATTGTTTATAGACATCTTTTAATATATATTGTCTTTTGTGTAAAATATTTGCACAAGGTTTGAATCAAGTAAATTTGAAATAAACTGAAGTTAAATACTTTGCTGGTTTTCATTTAAATAATTTTGCTACTTAAATTCTTATCTTTACACAGATTCTGAAATGAGAGCTGTTTACATGAAATCTTTGCGTAGTCCAATGATGAACAATAAGTACAAAATGATTCATAAGACACGTAAGAACATAAATATTTTCTCACAGGTATGAACTATAGAAATATAATGGAGAATTTCTGGATGGTGATGTTGAAATATGTTCTTGTTAATGAAGCTCCATTTTGTTTCTGAAAGTGGGCTCTCAGAGCTATTTGAAATTATTTCTGCCTAAGGTAAGGAAGGTGAACTAAATGAATTCTTAAGATCCCTTTTTGGTTGGGTGTGGTGGCTCACGCCTGTAATCCCAGCACTTTGGAGGCCAAGGCTGGTGGATCTCCTCAGGTCAGGAGTTCGAGACCAGCTTGGCCAATATGTTGAAACCTTGTTTCTTCTAATACAAAAATTGGCCAGGCATGGTGGTACACACCTGTAATCCCAGCTACTTGGGAGGCTGAGACAAGAGAATCACTTGAACCTGGGAGGTGGAGGTTGCAGTGAGCCAAGATTGTGCCATTGTACTCCAGCCTGGGTGACAAGAGCGAAACTCCGTCTCAAAAAATAAAAAAAGATCCTGTTTTTGTTTTTGGTTGATTAAAATTTATTTTTTTCATAAAAATGTTATATTCTGAAAATTTTAGGTTATGTCATTTATGGATAACATTTTCATATTAGTCTTGTTTGTTTATAAATTGCCATGTTCAGCTAGGTTATGTGTACTCTCTGTACTTTTATTGTGCTTATTATATAGCATTTATCTATTATTAGTTACTTTCTACCTGCCTGTTACTAGACCTTACATTTATAGACGGTAAATTACTCTTTTCCTTTATCCTCAAACTTCTCATTTTCCTCCATAAAGAATGTACTTAGTATATGTTAGCTGAGTAAGTGGCTGAATTAATAAAGTAAATGAAACAAATATTAATGAAGATTTCATGTGCTTAGAAGTGTATTTTAAATACCTGTTAATTGTCTGAAATAAATGTAAAATATTTTTGTGTTTTTATTGTAGATTCCAGAACAAGATGAAACCTATTTAGAGGATAGTTTTTGTGTTAATGAAGAGGAGTCTTGCAAAAGCCAATCAAGTGAAGAAGAAGTTTGTGTTGATTTTAATTTAATAGCTGATGATTCCTTTGCAAATAGGAGTAAAAAATATAAAACTCGACGTGCAGTAATGCTAAAACAAATGATGGAACAAAATTGTGCACGTTCAAAAAGAAATTATCCAGAATTATTTTACCAGATGATTCAAGTGAGGAGGAGAACAATGTAAACGATAAAGAAAATCTAATATTGCGGTTAACCCAAGCACTGTTAAGAAGAACAAACAACAGGACCCTTGTTTCAATTCAGTGTCTTGTGGATCTTCACTGCAGTCCAAGGAGCATTCTACTCCAATGATTCATCAATCACCAAAGCACAGAAAACAGCCATCACTTAATTTAAAGGATACAATTTCTGAAGCCTCAGACTTCAAACCTCAGAATCATAATAAAGTCCAGTCTACCACACCACCATTCACTACTGTTGATTCACAGAAAGAATGTAGAAAACTTCCAGTTCCACAAAAGGTATGGATCAAAGAAAGGAAAAATGTCTTCAGATGTTTACCAGAAGTTTTTCTTTTTCTTTCTTATGTGTGTGTTTTGTATTAAATAACTAGGTCAAAGAAAAATTAACAAAAAAATTGTAAAGAAAATGTCTTCAAGCAAGAAATCAATACACAAAATTATATGGGCAATTCACAGGATGCTTAGGTTTTAATTTTTTAGATAATGTTATTTGTTTTCTTTATAGCACTATGTAAGAGAACTTGATCATTTTATTAAAAGAATGTGGGAAAATAGGACTTTCTGCAAGGTAAAATTAACTGAAATTATGTGTTCAGAACTAGTTCCCTGGCTGGGCGCGGTGGCTCACGCCTATAATCCCAGCACTCTGGGAGGGCGAGGTGGGTGGATCACTTGAGGTCAGGACTTCAACACCAGTCTGGCCAATATGGTGAAACTCCATCTCTACTAAAAACTCAAAAATTAGCCGGCGTGGTGGTGCATCCCTGTAGTTCTACCTACTCAGGAGGCTGAAGTAGGAGAATCGCTTGAACCGGAGAGGCAGAGGTTGCAGTGAGCCAAGATCATGCCATTGCACTCCAGCCTGGGTGACAGAGCAAAACTCTGTCTGGAAAAAAAAAAAACAAAAAAACTAGAACTAGTTCCCAGATTAACTTTTTGAGAAGGCTTTGGGTATGTAAGTCTCTTTTTATTGGGTAAAGGCATTTAGGAGTACCAACTGGTTTCCTTAAAGTTTTTTTCCATTTCCTTTCAGAATGGCCACTAGGTAGTCCAGTTTGACCTTCTCCCTGTTGTACTATTTCTAGAAGAATCACCATAAAACCATTTTCCGTTTTTAATAGTTTGTAGTTACAGTAATTTTGCTAAATAGGGGTTAAAGTGAATAGGAACTATATATATTGATTCATTTCTTCAGGAGTGAGACTGAAAATAGACTTAAAAAATTAATAATTTAAAAAATTGACATAAAAATTGTATATATTTATCAAGTATAACATGATGTTTTGAAATATGAATACATTGTGGAATGGTTAGATCAAGCTAATTAATATAGTATTACCTCAAGTATTTATCGTTTTTTGTGTTGAGAACACTTAAAATTTACTCTTGCAGTGATTTTCATGATAAAATACCTTGTAATTAACTAGAGTCACCATGTTGTACATTCAGCCTCTTGAACTTACTCTTCCTGAGATTTTGTATCATTTGACCAATACCCCCTGCCCCCATCTAAACCCCCTACTAGCCACTACTCCACTCTGCTTCTACTTCTCTTTATCCCCAAGATGTTTCACCACACGCTGCCTTAGCCACATGCTCAACAGTGTCCACACAATGGTCATCATATTTGTGTTTCCAGTTTTAAATTGTCCCCAGCTTTTTTTTTTTTCCTTTTTTTTTTTTGACATAGTTACTTCTTGAAGCCATTAGGAAAAGATTGACTACATTAAGTGTTTATAATAGACTGGAGAACAAGAAAGTACTCAATTTCTTTGAGCTTCAATATCCTCATCTATAGTATAAAGTGTATGATGTGTTCTTATGTTGATTTCTACACATCTGGTGGGACATTCACCTCATCCAGTTTTATGGAGTTGATTTCCCAGGGAAAGACTTATTTGTATGAATGGGTCTTAGGGTGTCAGTTTGGTGGGGTCAGTTTGGCCTTTGTTCTAGGTGGATACAGTAGTGTAGTCTCTGTCTAGTTTCTTCAGCTATAATTTACACTAGTAGCATTTGCAAGTGTCTCAGTATCCTAGGATTTCTTCACAAGGCAAAGTCCCTCCTGACCCTGGGCTAAGCCTAAACAGTGGAGATGAGGCTACAGAGGCTGGGTGCCTCCACACTGCCCTTTGGGCTTCTAATAACTGTAGGTGCCTATTCACCCTCACACCACACTCCAGTGCTCTGTACTTTGAAAGAGAAGTAAGCACGGTTAGCACCAACACTTTAAGCAGTATTTCTACTTTGGTAGGTCGTAACTAAAAAACAGATAAGGGCAAGTGATACTTTGAAGAAGACTGTGAAAAAGGATTAGTAGATTTTAATGGAAACAGGTTTTAAGTTTTCTACTATCATTGAATATAATTACATATAGTATGCTTCTTATTACCTGAAATTAGGAGGGGAAAGAATTTGAGATAAATTTAAAAAGACATAAAATAGACTAAATACTCTGACAAAAATCTTTCCAGATTAAAAATAGTAATATTTGCATTGTCACATGTATTATAAACGGTATTCCTCGTGCTTTATTTGCTTTTTTGTTTTGTGTTTAGTGTTTCTTGCTATATAAAATATAGCTTTTTTATGCAGTCTATTTTTTTTTTTGTCTGTACTTCCTGACCTTGTTGTCCTGTTTAGAAAGCCATACTCTAAGATAACTAAGTACTTCCAGTATTTTCTTCTAGTTCTTTAGTGGCCATTTCCTCCTTCATTACATGCATTAATCATTTTTTAATGATTTAATAAATGTAAGTGATAATTTCTGAATGATTAGGATGTCGATCATAGGTTAGCATGTTAAAAGGTTTAAAGTTCATCTTAGTTTTTGATGTAGAAAGGTAAGAAGGAGTGTTGCTCCCATCCTTACCATAATAAAAAGCCAGTCATCTGCAAAATCATGTTTTCCTGAAATCATTACAGAGCTAAGGTTGTAGGGCAAACAATTAGACTGATATTTAAGGAAAAACAGTCCCCTTCAATGAAAAACTTGCTGATTCATGGCAATTGTAGGGCAAACAATTAGACTATATTTAAGGAAAAACAGTCCCCTTCAATGAAAAACTTGCTGATTCATGGCAATCACTGGACAGTATAAAATCTGGTAAAAATAATTCAGCTGGCCAGGCCCAGTGGCTCATGCGTATAATCCCAGCACTTTGGGAGGTTGAGGCAGGCAGGTCACTTGAAGTCAGGAGTTTGAGACCAGCCTGGCCAACATGGTGAAACCTCATCTCTACTAAAAATGCAAAAAAATTAGCCAGACTTGGTGGCACATACCTGTAGTCCCAGATATTCAGGAAGCTGAGGCAGGAGAATTCCATGGAGCAGGGAGGCAGAGATCACAGTGAGCTGAGATTGTGCTACTGGACTCCAGCCTGGGCAACATAGTGAGACTCTGTCTCAATAACAACAACAACAACAAACTAAACAACCAAAAAAATTAGACTGGCATGCTGGTGCACACTTGTAGTCCCAGCTACTTGGCAGGCTAAGGTGGAAGGATCACCTAAGCCTGGGAGGTTGAGGCTGCAGTGAGCTGTGATCGCCCCACTGCACTCCAGAATGGGCAATAAAGTGAGACTCTGTCTAAAAAGGAAAAGAAAAGAATTCAGCTATTAGTGAATTGCAAAAGGCAATGGACTAGTTTAGAACTCCTGGGAGTTGTAGACAGAAGGGGAATTTAAAACCACTCATGGGCTCTTCTCCACACACTCATCAGGTATTCACAAAAAAGACTGAGAATGAGAAAAAGCCTTTTTCTTAATACAGCCCTTGAAGAAGAGACAAGCAATTACTGTGGAAAAGGAACCATGCCCCCCACCTTGTTCCTTCTCTGTTTCCCCAGTGGAACAAAAAGCTGTAAACCACTAGGGAAGATCAGCAAACTCTATTGCCCTCAGGGCTTAGGTGAAGACTGCAGATCAGGAAGGAAACAAGAAAAATACCCTCTATACCTAAGAGAAGGTCAGGAAAACATCTTAAGCCTAGACAATTAGAGATATCTAATCACTGGGAGGGAGAGTGGGATCACTGAAAAATTCCTATCCTCCAGATCTAGGGACACAGGTCCTGCCCAATACTATGACTGAACCAGGACAACAGAAAACACTAATTCCACACTCCTAGTTTTCCCTCCCACCAGACTAGCAAACACCAAGTAACTAGAGCAATCTGCTAACACAAGTATGGGAAAAGACTATCTTGCCAAATCCAGTCATGAAGATTTTCCTTTATGTTTCCTTGTAAGAGTTTTATAGTTTTAATTCTTCATTGTAGACCTTTGATTCATTTTGAGTTAACTTTTGTTAATGATGTAAAGTAAAAGTCCAGCTTTTGTTGGTGGTGGTGCATGGCTGTCTTGCTTAAAATCAGTTGACCATATATGTGAGGGTTTATTTCTAGGCTCTCAATTCTTTGGCATATATGTCTTTTTCTGTGCCACTTCCACACTGTCTTGATTCCTGTAGCCTTATAGTAAGTTTTGAAATTAGTAAGTCAGAGTTTTCTAACTTTGTTCTTTTTCAAGATTGTTTTAGATTTTCAGAGTCCCTTGAAATATATGAAATTTAGTATGGGTTTTCCCATTCATATAGCTCTTAAGAGCCATTTGCATCTCTTTTTGGAGAGCACATTTTATTACTTGTTTAAGGTTTTCATGGATCACACAGGTATTGTGCATTCTGGCTACAAGCCCACATGAGGGCTGGAAGGCCAGTGTGTAGATCGCAATTCTGAGATTTTCCCCTCTCTACCAGATATCGAGATTGAGAACTACTTTTTTCTTTATGGAGTAGATTTATTTTTTATTTGCACTTACAAGAAATGTTTAACCGTTTTTGGGGACAGAGGTTTGGACATCTAGCACTAATGTTTCCCACACCCTGTTCCTCTGCAAAAGAGGAGCTCATGGTTCACAGGATTTGGCAGATTACTTTGGAAAGGAAAGCTGCGTATATTCTGTCTTAATTAACTTCCAGAATTCTCACTTTCATGTTGTTTTTCTTTCTCTTGTCAGAGAAAGTAAGGAGTGCACTGAGGTCAGAAACAACATGTCAGTTATGCATTTTTAAGTATTTAAAAAAAAAATGTTAGTTTTTTAAAAACTAAGCAGGTTAAGTTGTTTTTAGCTGGTGGTACTTTCTGGTTATCGAATCTTCCTATTATTTTTCAAAAATGTCTTCTCTAGTTTCCTTATTTTTCCCGATGAACTGTAATCTGCTGTAAGGTTATTTCACCTTCCATTCATTTGTTTTCTCTAGGCTAAAAATTGCAATTTTCTTTGTTGACACTTATTTCCTTTCCTGTTCATTTTTAGACTTTCTCCTATTTCTTTACATCCTACTGTTCTTAGCTTCTGTTGTTAATTATAGGTTTACAATTTTTTGAGGTATGACTAGTGACTTATTTATTGTCACTTTGGTCAAGTTAAAGGAGGAAAACTAGACATTATCAGTAAGGAGAATCAACTTTGGGTGTGAGATGTTTATGGCATTTATATGTATTTAACCTGATTGTGACCAGTGTTTTCCACTTTTTCAGGATGGTAATGCTTTGGAGGATTCTAGCACTTCAGGGGCATTCTGTTCCAATTCAAGACCACATTTAGCTGGGACACATACTTCTCTTAAACTTCTACAGGAAGGAAAAGGAACCTGTATTCTTGTAGGTGGTCATGAAATCACTTCTGGATTAGAAGTAATTTCTTCCCTAAGAGCAATTCATGGGTTACAAGTAGAAGTTTGTCCTCTTAATGGCTGTGATTACATCGTGAGTAACCGCATGGTGGTGGAAAGGAGGTCTCAATCTGAGATGTTAAATAGTGTTAATAAGAACAAGCTCATTGAGCAGATCCAGCACCTGCAGAGCATGTTTGAAAGAATATGTGTGATTGTGGAAAAGGACAGAGAAAAAACAGGTTTGTATTTTTAAATATCTTTGTTTATAAGACTGTAAGGGAAGTTGACTGTTAACTTAGTTTATTCTTCTATTATTAGGATGTGGGAAACTCTTAAAATAGAAACACCTGACTGGTAAATGTCATTTCATATTTTCACACAGCCATAATGGTTTTTGTTACTCATTGTATTTAAATGCAGCTTATGAGAACTGAAGGGTCCAAAATTGAAGGCAAGTCTGCCAAACATAAGACTTTTTCAGGAACCCATGAAGAATGAGGGCCTTAAATAAGGCAGCAATGGGGAGGAGTGGTAGTATTCAGGAGATGCTTAGGATTAGCAAGAGTTGGTGGAAGGAGTTGAGAATTACTAAGTTGGCCAAATTCTTGGTTATTGGGCAGTTAAGTAAGTAGTGGTGCTGTTTATTGCAATTATGAACATAAGGGAAGCAACAGATATGAGGGGCAAGGGAAGTTCAATTTTGAACACGTTAAGTTCGAGTTCTCAACAGGTCACTGAAGAGGGTGCCTAGGATGCATTTGGGAATGCAGGATTGGAGCTTAGGTAGAGAATTTCTGCAGTTATGGCAAGCCCTCAAGAACAGTGAAAAAATCATGAGATATGGAATCAGAAGACACTGGTTTGTCTGTGTGATTTCTGGTTTCTCTATGTGACATTGCGTTGACAAATCACTCCCTCTGGGGAATTGATAATACACTTGTCCTACTCATCTTGTGATATTACGAGGACTAAATAAAATCATGTAGGCGAAAGCTACTTTGGAAGAATTGAAGAATTATACTTTGGTAATAGTATAGTTTATGTAAAATATTGGTGTGGGAATTGGGCAGCTTTTTCATCCCCATGCTGTCATTGGTGAACCATGTGGCCTTAAATGAGTCACTTTATCTTTTGGTTACCCAATTTTTTTCTTTTTCCTTTTTTTTTTTTTTTTTTTTTTTTGAGACAGAGTCTCTGTCGCCCAAGCTGGAGGTCAGTGGCGCCATCTCGGCTCACTGCAACCTCCACCTCCTGGGTTCAAACAGTTCTCCTGCCTCAGCCTCCCTAGTAGCTGGGATTACAGGCGCCCAACACCACACCGAGCTAATTTTTGTATTTTTAATAGAAATGGAGTTTCACCATGTTGGCTAGGCTAGTCTGAAACTCCTGTCCTCAGGAGATCCGCCTGCCTCAGCTTCCCAAAGTGCTGGGATTACAGATGTGAGCCACCACACCTAGGCTTTTTAATTTGAAAAGTCAGGGATAAAGGAAATAGATTTGGAATACACAGGAAGGTAGCATGGCAAATGTTATAGAAAAGCATCGGGGGCCATAATAGGGAGTACCAATAAAAGTGTTTAGAATACGGAATAGAAAACAAGAAAGGTAGGGAAGTAATTGTCAAGATGATATTAAAATGGGTGTACAGGGTATTTGTTATTCTTTGGAATAATTTTGTATCAGTTAAACCAATACTTAATGCCCCCTTCATCAGAGCTAGCATGAAAAATTAGAGATGAGTACAGTCTTGGCCTTCTGGAGTGAATTATCTAGGAATATAAGCTCTTCCTTATTCACCTTTTTTTTTATCATTACCTCCAAATCAACTTACCCTTCTTTGTTGATTCCAGCTCAAGGCACTCATAGTTGTCCCTATTTTCTTTCTCAGATATTTGAGAAACATTAGTTGTAGGGTTTCTCCTTAGCAGAATGTGGCACTGGTTTGCTCAATGGTGTAGATTGCGGGATTTTAGCAATATGAGGTGTATTAGTGATTCTACTTAATGTTATTTACTAAAGTTTGCCTTTTCTTAAATGTAAATATTTAGGAGACATATCAAGGATGTTTAGGAGAACAAAGAGCTATGACAGCCTGCTGACTACCTTAATTGGTGCTGGAATCCGAATTCTTTTCAGTTCTTGCCAAGAAGAAACTGCAGATTTGCTAAAGGAACTGTCCTTAGTGGAACAAAGAAAGAATGTTGGTATTCATGTTCCAACAGTGGTGAATAGTAGTAAAAGTGAGGCACTCCAGTTTTATTTAAGCATTCCCAATATAAGTTATATAACTGCATTAAATATGTGTCACCAGTTTTCATCTGTGAAAAAGATGGCTAACAGGTATGTCTGTTGTAATATTTTTAAATGATTACTTTTAAAAGATTCTTAAAAGCATTTCACAGAATTTTAATGTTAAAAAAATTTAAAAGGCGTAGTGCCTGTTGGATTATTTTATTCAGTAAACATTTTTTGCCTGCCAGCATATATTAGTTACTGTATGAAGCTGAGGGACATTAATTGAAAAAAAAGAAAATAGATGCAGGCATTCCTTTTAGAAGCTTAGAGGTCTGTGGAGAGACAATAAATAGCAGTTACATTTGACCTTGCAATCTAACATTTCTGGGCTGTTCATTTCTATATATAACTAGAAAAGTGTTTGAGCATGTATCTAGTTTTGATCATTAGATTTCTTGAAGAGGGAGATTTTAAAATGTAGTTCATTTTAATTAAAGGCCTACATCATATGTTGTCTTAGCTCATGCTGCTATGATAAAATACCATAAACTGGGTAATTTATAAACAACAGAAATTTATTTATCCCAGTTCTGGACACTGGAAGTCTGAGATGAGGGTGCCAGCATGTCTGGTTCTAGAGAGAGCCTTCTACAAAGTCACAGACTATCAACTTCTCATTGTATCCTGACGTGGCAGAAACAGAGCTAGCTCTTTTTACTTCTTATAAGTGCACTAGGATATCCCCCCATCACTGAATTCTCAAAGTTGCCACTTCCACATACCATCATATTGGGATTAGGACTTCAACATACAAATTTTGGGGAACACAAAAACATGGAGTTCATTGAAGATACTGAAATTGTTATTGCAGATAATTTTAAGGAAAGGAAACAAGTAGCTGTTTTATCCAAACTAATGTTAAAGACATATCAGCTCAGTGGATAATGTTTGAGATGATTTTCTTAAAGGCTACTGTGTTTGGTGTTTTTTAGGTAATACTAAATTTTGTAAAAGCCAGAAGTCCTAGTGTAATGATTTTGTCTCATTTATTTTTCAGCTCACCTCAAGAAATATCCATCTGTGCACAAGTAACTCAACAGAAGGCTGAGGAGATCTACAGATATATTCACTATGTATTTGACATACAAATGTTACCAAATGATCTTAACCAAGATAGACTGAAATCTGATGCATGATCAAGCTGCTAAAGATGGGGTTATCAAATAACTCACAATACTAAATGTACTTCAGTAATCATTGCTGTTTTGTGATTATGAGTTTAAAGTCTGTAAATAGTATTTCCTTATTTAAATATATTATTTTATATTGTATACGTTTTTATATAGATTATATAATTTTTAAAAATCTGATATTCAGTGATCATTTTGACTAATTATGAAACTAATTTTTTTTATTAAATAAAACAAGGTTTATTAGAAGTATTACTACTAAGGATAGTTTAAGAAAGTAAAAGCTAAGTTAGAGATGCACTTTGGAATGTTCCTAAGATTAAAGTATGTGCTAATATGATAAATAGTAAAGTTGGTATGTCTGTGTCTGCAGCCAACTTGTCGATTTTCCCTATGTGTAGACAGTATACTTTAAATTTTCCTATGTGTAGATGGTAGACTTTAAATGTACTGATTCTAAATATATGTACTTGGTAAGCTGTGGGTGACAGGTGGGTTGTGAGATAGTGACCCAGTAACTAGGAAAGTAGAAAACTTAACTGAATGTTTATCTGACCAAAGGTGTATCCCAGTTAGGTACTGTCAACTCTATTACTATGAACTCTGATATGGTTTGTCTATATCCCCAACCAAAAATCTCATCTTGCATTGTAATCGGAATGAATAATCCCCATGTGTTGGGGGAGGGACCTTGTGGGAGGTGATTAGATCATAGGGGTGGTTCCCCCAAGCTGTTCTGGTGACGGTGAGTTCTCAGAGGATCTGATGGTTTTATAAAGAGCCTTTCCTGTTATCTCGGCAGTTCTCTCTTCTACGGCCATGTGAAAAAGGACACGTTTGCTTCCCCTTCCACCATGATTATAAGAAGTTTCCTGAGGCCTCTCAAGCCATGTGGGACTGTGAGTCAAACATATTTTCCTTATAAATTACCCAGTCTTGGGTATTTCTTCATAGCAGTATGAGAGTGGACTAATACAAACTCCCAGCTATATTACTTTTTGTTGCTGAAATATATTCAAAGAAGTGGTATATTGGTTTGGACTTTGAAAACTTCTTTTTAATATAAATTACCAAATGCAGGCCCATTATATTGACCCCCTTACATTTACCATTTTGATCCATTCTATTGCCTGTGATGGCGTTGAGACGGCTTCACTTCTATCTGCAATATATATGACATCTTCTAGCCAGTCTAAAGCCACCTTTAATTATGTAAGCTTTATTCTTGGCCTCATTTTTACCCCTGTTACATTGTTCAGTAGTTGAACTAGCCTCACCCTAGAGAGCTTTCCTTATCTTAAATCTGGCAAGGACTTCAGAGCGCATGTAATTCAAATCGCTTCTCTTTCCTTCCTTACCAAATGATAAAGTGAGGCCCAGAAACAAGTGAGTTATTCAGGTTTTGACTGGCAAATCTAGAAGAACCCAGAAACTAGGTATCTTTCTCTTTCACTCTATGGTGTTGAAAAAGGAGACAAGTTACTCTAATTTTTTTAGCTCCTTTGAGATAGTATCAACTCTCAATTCATCTGAAAGCAGCTGACTTTCTATGTCTGCTGTTCAATAATTCTGTCAAAAACCAGAGGAAGCACTATAAGTTATTGCCTAGTGTGCAGTTATCAATTTATTATAACTGGATTTCTTGAGTATTTCTTCTCTAGTAGTGAGTACAATGCTAAGCTTTGACAGGAGGAGGGAAAGGAGCCTTTTTTCTGGTTCCACTGTGCTACATCTTCATGCATCAAGCTCCTGCTACACTGTCAGCAGGGCCTGTGGGTAGGGACATCTGGTGGTGCTTTGCCCCAGCTGCATACCAGATTCATGCAGTCCCTCAACAATCTCACAGAGGCTGGCTGGCTGACCTTGCAGCACCTCCTACACAGGTACCACCACATGCTGATTCATCTGTGTGTGTCTCCATCAGACAAAAAAGAACTACATAAATTAACATGGTGTTACAAATGTAACCTAGAGGATTTTATTTATGTATGCTTGCTGTGTGGAGAGCTCTATCCATATTTACGCTTATAAACAGCCTCCTCCTATACTCTCATTGGTAGCCACTATGGTTAACTGTTATTAACCATTGGTTATCAGTCCAAGTTATTATTTAAGTCTTTAAAGTATTTTTCTTTTCCACTTTTAAGTCTCCTTTGGGGGGTTACTTACCATAAACCTTATTATTAATTCATCTTACAACCTGATGGAAAGAAATGGGACAAACCAGGTACCTGGCAGGTGATATACCTTAGAATAGGGAAGGTGCTGAAGGAGTTCTGATAGGACACAGGGAACATATGGGCAGTAGGGGATCAGACTCTTGGTTTGAGTCAAGCTTACGACATTTCAAGTACCTTTTTACTGTTAAGGGACTTAACTACCTTCTTAACCCCTAAAATGCTATCCATTAACTTCAAGTAGTATAGCAGTAGATCAAATATTGGCAACTCGAATTCTACAACAGTATTTTTTTGGGCCACTACAAAATAACCCTTTCTTTCTTTTGATCTATCCTATATCGACCAAGGGTTTTTATGTCAGAAATAATCATGGTAGTTTAAAGAATTATCTTAGTCCAATTGCACTGTTCTTTTTACATCCTGTGTCTCTATATGTCTTATATAACTGCTTATTATTACATCTAAATTCTTTTTTTTTTTTAAAGAGAAGGAGTCTTTGTTGTCCAGGCTACAGTGCAGTGGCTAGATGCAGGCATGCTCATAGCACACTTCAGTCTTGAACACCTACACTCAAGCAATCCTCCTTCCTCAGCCTCACAGGTAGTTGGGACTAGAGCTATATGACACCATGCCTGCTCTAAAATACTTAAGAAACAAGAAAATGTTATTACCTATATATTTGTTCTTGAGGAAACTTAAACAGGACCAGTAACAAAATGTGATTTGTTTTTATATCTATCATCCAGTAATTAATAACAAAAAACAAGAAACAAATACTATAAAAGCAAACTAACTTTATTTGAACAGTCTAACTAGAGAACAAGTTGTAGGTGAATGTGTAGCCAAAGGGAAAATATCCTATGTCAAAAGTTTCACAACAAACGAAAATTTATTTCTAAAAGAAATTTCACATATTAATTTGACTTCTAATGGTGAATCTATTAACTGAATGTCTAATCTAGTCAAAATATTTAAGCTGTATCTGCATTTGTAAATAAAGAAGAGATTTTGTTCTCTAATTTTACCTAGTAAAATAATGGCAAAGTAATAAACTAAATTTACACAGGTTTCATAGACATACCAATCAATCACAAGTTTAAAAAAAAAATCAGGAGACAAGCATGTCAGTTTCAACAATGTGTAATTTAAACATCAGGCTTGGACAACAACTCGTAACAAGTCCTACTCTGGCTTGGATAAGAACTGGTAACAAATGCTAACTTAAAAGTTTTCACGAATTCAGTAGCTGCCAACACAACCTCTGTCATCCTTTCACCTTCCCTTACTTAAATGGTAGCAAAATTTTCTTGAAATTAAAAAAAAAAATGTTTGGGAAACGATTTTCTTAAAGTAAACAGACTTAGATGCTCATTTAAAAAGTATCTATATATTTTAATGTGCAAAAACAGAAATTTACAGATAGCTACACAAGCCAAAGCAATTTTCTTTAAATTTTTAGTAAGCTGCAGCAATGAGGATACTTTACTTTGAATACAAACACACGAGACCTTCAAAAAAGTCCACATTTTCATAAGAAGCTACTTTACAAAGAAAATACATGTACTTCAATTGAAAATACAAATACACTGTCTGCTTCGTGGTAAAACCCCCAGGAATCATATTTTCTCATTTTACTCTGCAGAATCAGAGTTTGAAAAATAATAATCTTTCTCTTCTTCATCTAAAGATTCCACAGCATTAGTGAAAAGTTTTCCAACACCAGAGTTTTCTCCTAAATCTGTAAAGATAAGTTTAATAAAAAGATTAATAAATTTCTAAAAGTACATTCGATAAAACTGAAAACTATAAGGAACAAAATGCCAAGTCTGTCCACTTGAGAGCAATTAATTTTAATACCATTTAAATAAAGAATCTACCTTATAATAGAACTAAGCCACAAAAGAAAGATTTACCTGGGTTAAATGGGGTTTTCCTTCTTGATGTTGGAGCTGAGAAATCAGTTTCAGCCTAAAAAAGATATTATTAATAGCTAAATATTAATAGCTAAATGGTACCTCCTGGTGAAGTCTACCTCAAACCTAGACAAATTAAACATGCTTATATCCCTAAAGTACTTTGAATATATGAGTATTACAATACTTTATCACATTATAATTATCTGTGAAATGCCTAATTGTCTTTTGGGTTTATCCAGGACAAGAACTATGACTTACTCAATGTTGTTTCCCACTGCTGGCAAACACAGCTCTAAGAAATTATTGTAAACTAATGCTATTGCGGTTAAAGGACAGTCTGTGGCCTCCAAAAGTTGCCATATGTACTAAATAATTAAGTAATGAATATACTCATTTAGTAAACTTAAAATATAAACACAATTTATTATAATCATAGTAATTATAATTACTATACTATACTGTCCTATTACAGTAATTACTATATACAATAGGGACTAAAATACTGCACTATTTTTACCTACAGTCTATTATTACAATAGTACAATGTTTTAAACTAGCAAAATTTTAATTCTCTGTACTTGAAATTCTTGGCTAAAATGGTATCAATGTATATGGCAAGTTTGAAGTGCATGCTCACACACATTACAATGCTTATCAAACTACTGGCCATGGCTGGCAATCCTTAAAAAATAAAAAAGAACAGAATAAAAAATATGATAGCCCTTATACTAAGAGTAAGTACTGTTTTTTGTTTTGTTTTGTTTTTGAGATGCAGTCTCTCTCTCTCGCCAGGCTGGAGTGCAGTGGCATGATCTCCGTTCACTGCAACCTGTGCCTCCTGGGTTCAAGCAATTCTCCTGCCTCAGCCTCCCAAGTAGCTGGGACTACAGGTGTGCGCCACCACTCCCAGGTAAATTTTTTGTATTTTTAGTACAGACGGGGTTTCACCATGTAGGTCAGGACGGTCTTAATCTCTTGACCTTGTGATCCGCCCCTGCTGGCCTCCCAAAGTGCTGGGATTGATTACAGGCGTGAGCCACTGTGCCTGGCCAGTACTGTTTTAAGAAATTTTTGGATACAAATTCATGCTCACAGACTGTGATATAAATGTATTTTTTTTTTTTCCTGAGATAAGGCAAAACTCATATATCACTTAGCCCTAAAAATCATTCAGTAACATAAACCAATATAATCGTGATGCCCATTGTCGTACCACCCATGAATAAAATTGTATTAGAAAGCTCAAGTAACTTGTTCAGTGTCATAAAGCAAGGGACTCAAGGGGGTTCCCATAAGTTACCATTCTCTAAGATTAGCTACTTCCTTTGAGGAAATTTAAGATGAAATAGTTTTTCCAGAATCCTAATATCTAGTTATCCGTTATTGAAATTAAAATCAGAAAACTAAAAATTTAAAAAGTAATTCAAGGGGATAAAGGATTGTCCTAAACTTTTCTCTTAAGGCATCTTTAAGTTAAAAATTTTTCTGTAGTTGGATTTTAAATGTTAGAATGTGAAAAAACAACAACAACAAAAAACAAGTAGCTAAATCTGAAAAACATTTGAAACCATTTTAAAGCTGGATAGGATTTGATGAAATTTCTTACTTTATATTTTTCCCACCCTTCCTCATTTCCCAAATCAATGTTTTTACCCATTTTCCCCTTGTTCCAATGTTTCAGTCTATGTGATGCCATCTGTAATCCTACAGTACTTATGTGCTTACCTCATTCATGGCTTCACTATTATAACTTGCTAGGTTATAAGCACCTCAAGGACAGGGACCGTTACCTAACTTGTAAAAGTTGTTTCAGAGGTATATGTTGGATAAAGAAAAATAAATACTTACTAATTTTTTCTTGATGTTGCCCCAGACAATACCACCATTACCTTTATGATATTTTTGCATATGAAAAACATATTTATCACAATCATTCCTGTTTGGATACAAAATAATTTGAAGTCAACATTAGCTGTCATACTTTTATCCATAGGTTGAACAGCAATTGCCTAAATTAATTTCAAGGGATTTCTTTTTTAAAACAGGGTCTCATTCTGTCCCCCAGGCTAGAATGCAGTGACATGATAATGGCTCACTGCAGCCTCAACCTCCTGGGCTCAGGTGATCCTCCCAACTCCGCCACCATGCCTGGCTACTTTTTGTATTTTTTTTTTTTTCTTTTTTTTTCAGGGACAGGGTTTTGCCACATTGCCCAGGCTGGTCTCAAACTCCTGAGCTCATCAAGCAATCTGCCCTTCTGGGCCTCACAAGAGGTCACCTCACCTGACCTCAAACGTTATTTCCATCTTTAAAAAGTACATTCTGTATTTTAAAGACAATAAAATGTGACTATGGCGATGGATTAACGCTTAAATCAAAGATTTTAAAGGAAACAGTGAATAAGACTATTTGAGGACTGTGCTTTGCTTACTTTTCACTGTACTGTCTGCAATCTTTCCAGTACCTTGCTGCTTCTCTTTTCCAAAACTGAGACTTCTTGTCCTTGGACTCCCTTTGCTATACCATTATCTCTCCTGTTCACTTCCTTCCCTATCCTAATTGAATCTCAGTTTATTCACTTTAAAGATATGCCTGGTTATTGAAAACCCTCAATTTTTCTAACTGTGTTGGGTTTCCAATCCAGCTCATCAAGCCTTTTATTTCTACACAATTATATCTTTCTTGTATTCCCCATACCAACCACCAAGTTTGTTTGTTTGTTTTTTTCATTTCTTTTACCTTATCTCTTGCCTTACGTGTAAATAGGCTTGACTCATAACTTAAGAGATTAAAAGCCAAGCAGAATGGTTGGTTAAATTCCCCAACCGCACAATTCCTAATCCCAGTTATGACAGTAAATACCAGCTGAATACCCATTTCCATCCTCTCCTTTGGCTCCAAGATCTTACATACGTGAGTATCCTCTGTGACTATTTGGGAACAACCTTAAAGGCATGACATGTAGAAATTTGTAAATGTGACTGTATTAAGATATTTATCTGAATCAGACACTGCTGTTTAGCAATGAATAAGCACGGTCAGTTGTTAGCAAGTTGTTTAACAAATGAACAGGTGGGATCCCAGCACTTTGGGAGACGGAGGCTGGTGGATCACCTGAGGTCAGAAGTTCAAGACCAACCTGGGCAACATGGTGAAACCCCATCTCTACTAAAAATATAAAAAATTAGCCAGGCATGGTGGCATGCGCCTGTAATCCCAGCTATTTGGGAGGCTGAGGCACAAGAATTGCTTGAACCTGGTAGACAGAGGTTGCAGTGAGCTGAGACTGTGCCCCTGCACTCCAGCCTGGACCACTCCATCTCAAAAACGAACAAAAAAAAACTACCAATGAACAGGCCTAGCCAGTTTGTTCAGGGTCAGCGACTGATAAAGTCTGTTATCAAAGAGATCTCTTTGAAGACAAAGAGTTTTTCACTTCTGAAGTGATACAACTGTTTCATTACTTAAAACTTAATGAAAAGTAAGTCAAGTACTACCGCTAGTAAAGTCAAGAGATAGTGAAGAAGCCTAAGAAAATCATTTGTTAAGAAAAAATTTTGGATAATATATAGATTCATGACATAAGTGAGTCTGATTCCTATTAAAAAAGTGATATAAACTGACAGAAAAACCCCCCCAAAACAAAAACCAAAAACTCCCAACCCACACTGGTGTCATTCTACAACCTGGAAATAATGGCTGGTAATACGTAAGTTAAAAAATTTCCTTCCTTATGAATTTGTTATATAAAATTGGGATCATACTGAATGTAGTTTTCCTAGCTTTTAGAAACTACTATCCACTGGACATTTTTCTGTCGTTAAAAATTCTTCTCCAGCCTGGACAACAAGAGCAAAACTCTGAAAAAAAAATGTTTAAATGTTCCTCAGTACTCTGATGCAAAGAATTAACATATCATATGCATAAATATTTACCTATTTATAGAAGCTAGCATTCCAGGACTGACGTGCTGACATTGAGGAGTTTTTGCCAATGGAAAGACAACTGATGATGGAGTTGCTGGATTTTGTCCATATTTGGTAGAGTATCATCATCATCTTCACTGTCCTGGAAACTTGGCAACTAGAAAACAAGTCTACTACTGTTTTTAAATGTTATAAGAAGGAAAACCAACTTACCAGCCCACCAAAAACTATTTTGTGATAATGACAAAATATGTTTTTATGGGTGCCTGCGTACAAATCCAGTAAACACACTCTCAAGTGCTAGCAGGCCACTGGGGATGCGGACAGCCCGCTTCAAGGTTAGAATCAGGGGAGAAGAAACACAAGACCTCCAGAAGCATGCCACTGGTAAACCTCCAACTCACAAGGTTAAACCACGCACTTGTCCTTCAAGTCACCTGCTTGGCCCTCTTCTGAGAGTACTTTCCTTCCTTTTGTTTCTGCTCTAAAGTTTGTAAATACACTTCCATTCCTGCACTAAAACTTGCCTTGGTTTCTCCTTCTGCCTTATGTTTCCTTGGTCAAATTCTCTTTTTAAAAAATTTTTATAATTATTTTTTAAAAAACTAAGAATTGAGACGGGATTATATTCATTTTTGAAAATATGTTTAGGCTGGGCACAGTGGCTCATGCCTATAATCCCAGCACTTTAGGAGGCCGAGATGGGGAAATCACCTGAGTTCAGGAGTTTCAAGACCAGCCTGGCCAACATGGTGAAACCCCGTCTCTACTGAAGACACAAAAATTAGCGGGGCATGGTGGCACGCACCTATAATTCCAGCTATTTGGGGAGGCTAAAGCAGGAAAATCGCTTGAATCCAGGAGGTGGAGGTTGCAGTGAACTGAGATCATGCCAATGCATTGCAGCCTGGGCAAAAAGAGCAAACTCCATCTCAACAACAACAAAAAAGTAGCCTGGTGTGGTCGCACATGCCTGTAATCCCAGCAAGGCTGAGACAGGGAATTCACTTGGACCCGGGAGGCAGAGGTTGCAGTGAACCGAGATCATGCCATTGCACTCCAGCCTGGGCAACAGAGCAAGAATCCGTCTCAAAAATAAAAAATAAATAAAAATGTCAATTACAACACCATCTAAGATTGGGTAGACCAAAGGGAGTCCCTGCTGGTCCCTCAACATTAAAAAAAGTTCCAAATCAGTATACTGTATCTTCCCAAATTTGGAGAAAATTTAAACGCCAGAAAGTAAAGATTATAATGAGAAACCCTACCTGTAATTGCCTGGGTCAATGGTTGGAGTAGTTAAGACTGGGAGAAGGGATCAAGTCACTTGGCTCCACCCCCAGCTGGGAATCTAAAACCTTTTTCACAAGAAAGGGCAAAATGGCCTAGTGGTGGAAAAGCAAATTTCCTGGGACTAGAACACAAAATGTAAGGGTTGACAGGATTATGAAAGCTCAATTCTGTTGATACAAGTTTTATGTAAAGTACTTGTGTCCCCTTTACCTAAACGTTTTATGGAAACAAACATTGTATCTCATTGGTGAATGTTTCCCCTACCTCATACTGTAAAAGAGAAAATGTGTAAATCTGCTCTTCGAGCAATATTAACTGGACATGCTAAATGGGAACCAGTTAAGACTGCCCGAGCCCACAGAGTGTACAGAAGAAGCTGCAGTACTGGTAGGGATAAATTCATCACTTGATAGCCCTTTGTGGAAAACTCACTGGGGCTTACAGCAAAAGTCTGTGAGTACCTCCCAGCAGAGACTACTGGGACTTTACACTGGAGAATTTCACTTGAGGGACTTTTACTGCCTTGCTATAGGTTATTAACTGAAGCTATCCCTATGACTGAAGGACATAAAATGATCCCGATACTTGAAATACCTATGCTGTGTGAGGTGATGTCAGAGAAACATTGTAATGGGAATAGCAGTGCCCAAAAGCATGCCTTAATACAATGGAAACAATTTCTACAGGGTCATGCTACCAGGAGAGTACGAGGCAGCATGAGCAGTGAGCCTTTTTTTCAACTAAGACTGAGTCTGGAACTGTGTGAGGAGCTGCTGGATTCCACAGTACCTAATAAACAGCTCTCACATGATTCACAAAGAACTGCTTGGTTTGCAGATGGCAATTCCAACATGTTATCCAAACCTTGTTTTCAAGGCTGCTACTCTGATTAAAGAAGAGTCAAGAACACCTTTTTTTCTTTTAAGCTATTTAGAGCTTACAGGATTGAGTAAAGTATACTTTTATAAGCAAAATTTACTTTTCTCTCTGAGTTCTCCAAAATCTGGAAACTAATTGTACATATTCTTATTTTGTAGCAATATAGTGATTTTCAATAAGAATATGTTTTCCTTTGTACTAGGACACATTGGAGACATGGGTTATTTTATATGCCGGCTTTGACTGAAATGGCGTATTTTCAAATATGACCATACTGCTTTGAGAAATTTAGTTTAGCTTTATAGAGCTGTTTAAAAGCCCCTTGGAAAGACTGGTCTGGTACTTTGACTACACAGGTTCCTTTACAAGATTCCTAATTCATGTTAAGAATGTCACTATCTGACAGGCCTAGGAATCTCAAGTTATTTTTATACCTTGAGAAAAGAGGAATTCACCCATTTCAACCATGGTATTTAAGCCCTGAGTCTGTGGGTAACAGTGCAGGGATCCATCATTCTGAAGCCACCTGAGATATAGCTTGTATTTGCAACTCTCCATTAAATGTTTTCCTCTGAGAAACTGAATTTGTCAGCCTCTTTCTTCAGCTTCTCATCTCCCTTAGCCTTTAGGGATAGGTCTGCAAATACCTACTCATCTTGGAACAAGGACAGAGCCTTAGCCTTTAAAGACTTAATTTATCTTGTGTAAAATAGAGATAATAACACCTACTTCTAAATGTTACGTAGAACAGAGGTCAGCAAATGTTTTCTGTAAAGAATTGGACAGTAAATATTTTAGGTTTTGTAGTCCAGTCTCTGTCCTAACTACTCAACTCTGCACTGTAGCATGGAAGTAGCCATAGACAATATGCAAACAAATGGGCATGGTTGTGTTCCAGTAAAATTTTGTTTACAAAAAAAGGTGGTAGGCTGGATTTGGTGCACAGGGCCATAGTTTGCTGCCCCTTCATATCGACAGAACAAAACAAAACTCTAATTCACTTACTATTATACTTAGCACTTAGTAGGGACTCAAGCTGTGTTAAAACTATGTCACAGAAAATGAGATAATTTGTTGCTGTCTATTTCTACTTTAGTTCTGTTCTTTATGATGCTACTATTGGATTTAGGCTAAAAATCTACATATGTAGAACCTGAAATGATGGTGGGATAACATAAAGGGTACAACCCCTAGTGGACAATAGTGTTGTGAAGAAAACATTGTCAGGGCCTCTGATGGCTCTCTTAAAAGACTTCCCTCTGTCACCTATATAAGCAAAAGGGGGGCCCAGCTAATTATGTTACTAAACTCTGTAAAGCATAGTGTAGCCTTTTAAAATTGAAGATGATTTAATGACAACAAGAAATTGGTAGATGAAAAAATTACCTTGTCTAGTCTAACACAACTATTTGAATTTTTATACTCAGTAGTCCAGTTGTCTGTTATCCACACATTTTTGCATTACTTAAATCTTAATATTCTTAACATTTCTATTTAGATTCTAAGTCTTAAATGTACATTTAGTACCTATTGTATTTCACTGTGTTTATGAAAAACATCTTTATTGGATATACAGATTGTTTCCTAGTTTTTTGCTGTAAAGATAAAACTGCAATATATATCTTTGCAAAGATTTTGGGCTTTTGGATTTCTTAGAATAACTCTCAAGAATAGAATAAATCTTTATGGCTTTTGTAATATATTGCCATAATGCTTTCTTACTAAAATGTACGATTCAATTTGTATACCCACTGATGTATGACTGTATCAGTACCCCCATTGCTTCTGTTAGCAGTGGATATTTTAACTTTTTTTAAAGATTCTGTAATTTAGAAAGTATACATATAATTCATTTTACTTTCTTGGATTACTAGATAAAATGACTTCCCCAGCTGTTTATTCAGCCTTCCAAATTTCTTCTTATTCACACTTTTCCTGTGATCCTGGTACTTTTGGTTATTCCAGTAACATTTCAATGAGTTCTTAGTATTACAGATATTAGCTTGGTTGCATTTGCCGTGAATATTTTATTCCGATCACTGAAATTTTTAGTTATGCTACTCTTCATATACAAAAATTCTTTCATACATTCAAATCTTTCAACAGTGTGCTACTATCACTTAACCCTTTCTTTCAATTACTACACAGTAGATAATCTTTTATCACCTTTAAAAAAAAGTTTGCTTGGTAGTACATTAAACTCTAAATATATATGTTTGGCCTATTTCTAGGTTTACTTTACTGTTTGATTCTACAAACATTACCTTTGAACCAACAAAGGTGCAGACTCTGGAAACTAGTAAGAATGGCATATATCAGTAGATTGTTTGCCGTAAGACGACGATCGCATCTAGGAAAGCTACTGATCCTTGGCCTATTAGTGATGAACACTAACCATACAAAAAAAATGAAAGATGCAAAAGTCAATACATATAAAGAAAACAATGATTTCATGCCTCTTACCAGTATTCTTTGATGTTTTAAAGGTGTTGTATTGAAAAAATCATCATGGTCATCTTTTGGCAGCTGTTCCAGAAAATCCCTCATCTGTTGCTTCCTTTTAAGAGTTCCCACTTTGGCAGTTATCTTAATAGTTTGTTTCTGATCAGCATTGCCTCTCTTGCCTTGAGTAGCAAAACATTTTGATAAGGATTTGGTTATTTACAGTAACTGCTCTATAAAGTTAACAGCCTTTGCAAGGTCTAAATTGTGCATTCATGTTAAAAAAAAAAAAAAACAGCCTCAGCTGGGCTCAGTGGATCATGCCTGTAACCCCAGGACTTTGGAAGGCCAAGGCAGGAGGAATGCTTGAGCCCAGGAGTTCAAGACCTGCCTGGGCCATATAGGGAGACCCCGTCTCTATAAAAAATATAAAGAAAGGAGGAAAAAAAAAAGAAAACTTAACCTGTTATTTTATAAGTCTCCTACAGAACAAATGATTATTTCTACACTGGGGATCTGAGATTTGTGCAATATGATCAGCCCACATGATACTATGAAGAAGCTAAGATTAGGCAGGGTAAGGTTAAAAAGATCTTTTTTTGTTGTTTTTTGTAGAGATGGGATTTTGCCATGTTGCCCACGTTGGTCTCAAACTTGTGAGCTCAAGTAATTGGCCTGCCTTGGCCTCCCAAAGTACTGGGATTACAGGCATGAGCCACCATGCCTGGCCAGATCTTTACACTGCAAGAATGATTGCCTCTGCATTGCCCCTTGCTGAATGCCTAATTTGATTTTGCTAAAATATATAAACCTTACTGAATTATGACAGGCATACTGGGTACTCACTAATACTTATTATGGAAATTCTCTAGCGTAATACACCTTTTACTTGTAATCATGAACAGGAGTATATAATCCTGGGACTATGAATTTTTTTCTGAGCTTTCTCATAAATTACTTGGGGACTCTAACCCAAGTGGCCTTTAATTAAACCATTAGAACAATAATTCAGATATTGAAATCTCTGGATCTAACTGCAGAATTCCTAAAAATCAAAGCACAAGGTTACTAAACTACTACTGATGCAAGTAGCAACCTAGGTAAGAATTAAAAATTAAACAGATGATTTCTGAAGTTCTTTCTAGCTTTTTTTTTTCTAGCTTTAATATTTTAAGAAAATCTACCTATGAACAATACTCATGGATAAATATAAAATACATCTGATTTCAGTGATCAGACATCAACACTGAGCACTAGAAAAAAACTACTACAAAGATTACCATTTTGGTCTTTGGAATTGGCTGGCTTTTTCTTAGTGACATGTTTCTGGGATCGTCTTCCTCTGGGATTTTCCATGTATTTCCTCTGGCATTCTTCAGCAAGTCGAGAACCGACAGCTGCGGCTACATTTGACCAGAAACCAGGTTTGTGCTTTGGAAGAGATGCAAATGCACTATGGAAGATCAAAACCAATTAAAGCATAAGAAATTCAAACCAGTGACAATAACCTCTTAAAAGCATACCACTGAATTAATGAGATTTACTGGGGTGAAGGAATTAGTTTTATCAAAACCATTCTGGATAAAATTAGGAAAGATATTCCCTCCCCCCCAATAACTTACTCTAGTGCTTAAAATATGAAGATGTAATTCTGCAAATCTAGTAGATGTCTAAGTATTTTGATGTGTTCTATTAAGCCTGAAAAATGACCCCTCAGTCTTTCAACATTTTTTTTTTCTAAGTACAACTAATCGAAGATATGGTTTTTTGGGAGATTCTGACATGACCAAATTTTCTACCCTGTTACCTTAAATCTTACTGGTGTTAAGTATATTGGACAATAAGCTCTTAGTTCTCTTATATAGTCTAGGTTATAAGGTATTAAAAAGTTTTATGCTTGCTTTCATTCTGCTATACTTTGTAGAACTCAGTATTTTAGATACATGCTCTCTTGAGGAAAATGAAAACTGAAATAGAGAAAACTGTAAGGAAGTCCCTAATTTAACATCTGAGTTACATTCTACAAGTTCCTCTGTAAATGATTTAGAACCTGATATACGCATTACCACCCCTACTCTCCACAGAAAAAGACTTTATGTATTGTGGTTAGACTGACAATTTAGCCAGAAAACATCTATGTAACTCATCAAGGAGCCTAAAGGTGATATTAACAATGTTATTTCAACTATACCAAGTCTTTATTTTTAATCTGTTTCTTTGATAAAATATTTTTATTTTTACTTGGATTCCAATTAGTAGATATTGGTTTCATGTAGCAGTATGCAGGAAAATTTTTAATCAGCTCTCTGGGGTTAAACAGCCTTGATTCGTAGAGTCTGATGATTTCCACAGGGTAAATACTCCCACTGTGGTTGATTTCAAGCTACCAACAAACATGTCACTGACTGTGGAGTTGATAAAAAATGTGTGATAGCACACAATTATATATATAGTATTTCCACCATACAAGACAGGTGAAGAGCCTCAAGAGCATACATAATAAAATGTAAAATAATTAGGAAGTAATGAGTTTTGAGCATTATGTTTTAAATAATTTAATTGTACGTTTATATAATTTAATTTTTAATGACTTTAACACTCAATTTGTAAAATTCCCCAAAATGTAACAATCAGCTCTTACGAACAGCTACCAGTTGACCACATATTACTATTCCATGCATAAAATAATACTTATGAGCATTAAATACTTGTTAATGAATGTTACATAAGTAATTATTCTACAGGTGTTCTAAAGTGAAAAACTAGGAAGACTTGGGAACTTAAGCTTCCCTATTTGTGTGTGTAGCTACTTTCTAAGTCTAGGACTGTCTATTACAGCTCAATGTGGCCTCCAACTTCCAGGCTCAGGCAATCCTCCTGACTCTGCCTCCTTAGTGGTTGGCACTACAGGCACATACCCCACACCCATTCTTTCAGTATTTCTAAATATGCCCTCTTCCTTTCTACTTTTTCGTATGCTATTCTAAGGTCCATTTGTCTTGAATCTTTGGCTTAAATGATTCTTATTTATTGATATAATTTAAATATGTGTCCCTACCAAAGTCTCATATCTAAATGTAATCCTCAGTATTGGAAGTGGGGCCTAGGGGAAGGTGACTGGATCATGGAGGCAGATTCCTCATGAGTTATTTAACACCATCCCTCCTGGTACAGTACTCGTGATAATGAGTTCTCGTGAAATCTGATCATTTAAAAGCGTGTAGCACCTCCCCCCTCGCTCTCTTGCTTCTGCTTTGGCCATGTGATTTGCTGAGACCTCCGCAGGAGCCAAGCAGATACCAGCATCATGCTTTCTGTACAGCCAGTAGAATCATGAGCCAATTAATGCAGTGGTACGATCTTGGCTCACTGCAGCCTCCGCCTCCTGGGTTCAAGTGATTCTCCTGCCTCAGCTTCCCAAGTAGCTGGGATTTCAGGCATGCACCACGATGCCTGGCTAATTTTTTGTATTTTTAGTAGAGATGGGGTTTCACCAAGCTGCCCAGGCTGGTCTTGAACTCCTGACCTTGTGATCCACCCGCCTCAGCCTCCCAAAGTGCTGGGATTACAGGCATTAGCCACCACGCCTGGCCAACCTCTTTTAAGTTACCCAGTCTCAGGTATTTCTTTATAGCAATGCAAGAATGGACTAATACATGGCTGGCACTACAGGTGCACACCTCCACCCCCATCCTTTCGGTATTTCTAAATATGCCCCTTTAATTCCTACTTTTAAGTACATTGTTCTATCTAAGGTGGCTTAAATAATTCTTATTTGTCCTTCAGATCTTAGTTCAAGTACCAGGCTTAGATTAGACTGCCCTGATATATATATTATTTTTATAAATTTCCTACAATGATTATGTGCTAAGTATCTGTACCCTATTCAGTTACAATCATGATGAGGGGTACAAGGCAGTGGACTGTAACTGAGAATCACTTGCGAAGCCTACAACAAAAATGCAAACAAGCAAATGAGTAAGTAACATAAGCAGATAAACTCTACTCCTAAAGATTTCAAGTTAGCAAGTCTGAGATGTCAGTAATTTGCATTTCTTCAAAAAGACCACCTGTGATTATTTTGCTGCGTAGGCAGGATTGAAATTGCTTTTATGTTGTTCAGAAGAAAAAGAATCACATATAACTGAGTGGTTAACAAAAACAGGTAATGACAGGGAAAGGCTCAAGAAGTAGCTGACATGTGAGATACAATTTGAAGAATAAATAAAAATATAACAGGTGGACAATGAGGCAATAACATTGGCAAACAACAAGTCAGAGCTTTGAAAAAAAACTAGAAAAGCATACCTAAACCCAGGCAGCCCATATCTGAGTATCGTAACAGTATGCACTTCTAACATGAATTTTTAAAATTAACATCCAGTAAAGTTGACTTTGGTATATGGTTCTATGAATCTTCACATACAGACCTGCATAACCATTACCACAAGTGGTCACTCAGAACAGTTCTGCCGCAAGAAGAAATCCATCATGCTACCTTTTTTGTTGTCACACCTTCCCATAATGTTAACCACTGCAATTCCTAATCTGTTTTCTTCAAGTTTTGTCTTTTCCAGAATGTCACATAAATGAAATCATATAGTATACAGCCCTTTGAGCTGGCTTCTTTCATTCAATATGCCTCTGAAATTCAACCAGGTTGTTGTATGTATCAGTAGTTCTTCCTGTTTACTGCTTAGTAGTCCACTGAAAGAATGTAGCATAATTTGTTTATGCAGAAAGTATGAACAGAAACAAGAGAAAGGAAGGAGCTTGGCACAGCAACCCTTTAAAGTTGTTTTATCAACTCCTAGGCCTATCCTGCAAATTTTGATATATTTTCATTTTTGTTCAGTTAAGAATATCTGGCCAGGCTGGTGGCTCACACCTGTAATCCTAGCATTTTGGGAGGCTGAGGAAGGTGAATCACTTGAGGTCAGGAGTTTGAGACCAGCCTGGCCAACATGGTGAAACCCCAAATGCACTAAAAATACAAATTAGCTAGGTATGGTGGTGCACACCTGTAATCCCAGCTACCTGGGAAGCTGAGGGAGGAGAACTGCTTGAACCCAGAAGTGGAGGTTCCAGTGAGCCGACATTGCACCACTGCACTCCAGCCTGGGTGACAGACCAAGTCTCTGTCTCAAAAAAAAAAAAAAAAAAGAATTTACTTTTCCTTGAGCCTTCTTCATTGACTTACAGATTATTTATATGTATTTATAAGTTATTTAATTTTCAACCACTTGGAAATTTTCCTATATTTTATTGATTTGTAGTTTAATTCAATTATCAGAGAACATGCTTTGTATGATTTCAGCTATTTTAAATTTGTGAAGATGTTTTATGATCTGGTATATATTCTATCTTGATGAATGATCAAACCTATCCTTGGAAATAATGTATTCTTTTTCTTATTATTGGGTGAAATATTCTGTAAATGTGAATCAGATACAAATGACTGATGGTGTTACTCAGTTCTATATCCTTGCTAATTTTCTGTCAACTAATCCTATCAAATACGAAGAGATGAGTAGATTTGCCTATCCTTGCAGTTTAGTCTGCTGCTTTTAGTTGTCAGTTTTTAACTCATGTATTTTGAGGCTTTATTGTTAGGTGCATACACACTTAGGAATTTTATGGCTTCCTTGTGACTGACCCTTCTATCATTTGTAATATCTTTCTTTATTCCTGATAATTTTCTTCCAACTAAAATCTATTTTGACAGATATTAATACTGCCACTCAAGCTTTCTTTTGATTTGTGTTTACATGATACTTTTCTATCCTTGTAACCTACCTACATCATTATATTTAAAGTGAATTTCTTGTATACAGCATATAGTTAGATCATGTTTTTAAATTCATTCTGACAATGTGTCTTTTAATTGGTATATTAGACCATTTAATTATGCTGGATTTAGGTCAATCATTTTATTATTTGTTTTCCGCTTGTTCCACATAAAAACTTCCTCCATTTCTCTTCTTTTTTGCCTTCTTTTGGGCTATTTGATTTTCTGGTATTTTAATTTATATGTTTGAATTTATCTCTTTGAATAGTTATTTTTAGAAGTTGCTCTAGGGATGACATTAAATATACTTCAACAGTCTGCTTATAATCAGTATTTTACAGCTTCAAAGGAAATGTTAATATGTTTCTTTTAGTAGGTCATCAAACTGGTTGTATCCCAAGCTACCCATTCAGTCTACTATCGTTGTTTCACTGTCAGTTTCATTTTTCAAAGCTCTGCACTGCTATTAGGATCTATCCTGTGTGTGGAACACGGAGTAGCAAGCCTAGAAACTAGGTGTGGTCTAGTTTCACATTAGCTCAGTTTAGTTCAGTTCTCAAGTCTTTTATATGCTGTTTAGGACCACGTCCACATACGTACAACTCCTGGGTGGGCACAGAAGTTCATAAACAACTTTATGGGGTTGCTGGTTTCTTTCTCTCTCTGTGATTTCTGGTTCCTAGGAGTTTCCCTTGTCAGTTCACTGGCCAGAAAGCTTGGGCTTTCATTACTCTGCTCTGCTGTATGCTTCACACAACTGAGTTTTTGTCCAGTACCAAGCAACAGCCAAAAGAAAGAGAACAGAAGCAACAGGTACTTCCCTCACTATTTTGAGACAACCAATCCTAATTGTAGAGGAGGTTCTCATCTCTCAGAGTTTTAGATATACCACCTCAGCCTCAGCCTCAGCTGTGATTGTAGCCCCTGCAGGATTGCATGGGGACTGAGTTAAAAAAAAAAAAAGACAAGAAAACTACGGATTTCCTCTATTGTTTCTTAGTGTTAGAAGTCCTCCTTTCTGCTCCTTAACCCAGAACTGGAGAACTAGAAACTCACTGATGATTTAGTGGTACTTAAAATTCCAGTCTACAATCAACCTGCTATTATTTACTTTTTTAAGTCAACAAAAAGCCGCTTCATGCATTCTGTCTAGGTTACTTTTTTTTTTTTTTTTTTTTGGAGACAAAGTTTCACTCTTGTTGCCCAAGCTGGAGTGCAATGGTGCAATCTTTGCTCACTGCAACCTCCGCCTCCTGGGCCAAAGCTATTCTCCTGCCTCAGCCTCCAGAGTAGCTGGGATTACAGGCCATGTGCCACTATGACCTGCTAATTTTTGTATCTTTAGTAGAGACGGGGTTTCACCACATTGACAAGGCTGGTCTCAAACTTCTGACCTCAAGCGATCCATCTGACTCGGCCTCCCAAAGTGCTGGGATTACAGGCATGGGCCAGCGCACTGGCCTCTAGGTTTTATAGGTACACAGAAGAAACAGAGTGGTGTGTATTTATTCCACCTTACTGGGAACTGGAATCTCTACAGTTCAGGCATTGTAAAATCTCCTCAGATGATTTGAATATACAGTAAAGGTTAAGAAGTATTAATATAAGGAAACAACAGAGAATATAGCTGGAAAGGATAATCAAGACTATAATATGGATTGCTCTCAATGCAAGGCAGAAGAATCTTTACATAATCTGAAGATTAGTAAGAATGCAATGAAAGTTTTTGATTGGAACCACAACTATGTATAAACACTAACCTGGAGATGTATAAAAAAGGTTGCACAGGCAAAAAGAAGAAACTACAAATAAGACAGCTTCCATAGTTCAGACAAAATACATCAAAGATCTAAAAGGATAGTGTCAAGAAAGAGGGTGCAGACAGAATGACTCTGTGGAATAGCTTTTTGGCAAGTAATTGAATTTTTTAAAACATCAATAATGACAAAGAGTTTAAATGTAGTTGGTGGAAAAGATTACATTTCCAAACAACAACAACAACAAAAAAGAATTACATTTCCAGAAAAAGAAATGTTAGCAAAGCAGGCAAGCAGGGGAAAATAAGTTTGCTTTTGACATATTATGTCAGACCCACAGGTGAGGTTTATATAGTAATGCCCAGCAGGAAACGGGAAATACAAATCTAAATATAAGAATTCAGGGCCAGAGATACAGACTGGGGACTCATTATACAAAAAAAAAGTTAAAATTTTGTGAGGACGAAAAGATCACTGAGGATTCTACAGCAAGAAAGCAGACAAGAAAAAAATTTGGGGGGGAATAAAAAGAAAGATTACCTTTTCTGCCTGAAATTAAGACAGAGAAGGAATATTTAGAAAATTATAAAAGGAAGAGTACAATTTCACAGAGATACTCTAGGAAGAGTATTTCAAAAGGCAGATACAAAATGAATTATAATTGTTGTAAGGCTGGGGGAGTGCACAAGGCAGTAGAACACTAGATGTGGTATAGTTTTGTGTTCTCCTTCTCGCCTTTATCAATCATATCTTCCTCTTTTCACTACATCACTTCCATCAGCATACCATCATACTCTGGCAGCAGCCATCTTACAACAAATAAGCAAGTAAGCAACCAAACATCTTCCTTTATCTTCACATTCTCTTCTATTATCTCTGCATTTTCTTATTCCCCATCATTGCCAAATTTCTTATGTTGTCTATCTAGGCAGTCTGTTTACCTTTCAATTCACTTTTAATCACTCAACTATGATGTGGTTTCCAATACTATCAGACCACTGAAACATAAATTTATGTAGCCATATCCAATTTTTTTTTTTTTTTTTTGAGACAGTCTCTCGCTCTTTGCCAAGCTGGAGTGCAGTGGCGCAATCTGGGCTCATTGCAACCTCTGATTCCCTGGTTCAAGCAATTCTCCTGCTTCAGCCTCCCGAGTAGCTGGGACTACAGGCATATGCCACCACGCCCAGCCAATTTTTGTATTTTTAGTAGAAATGGGGTTTCACCATGTTGGCCAGCATGATCTTCATCTCCTGACCTTGTGATCCGCCCACCTTGGCCTCCCAAAGTGCTGGGATTACAGGTGTGACCCAATGCACCCAGCCACCATATCTAATTCTTAATATACCTGATTTAACAGCAGCAATGGGCACGACAAATCACTCTGACACTTTTGAAAGACTCTCACTATGTGTCCTACAATATGACTCAGTCCTGGGTTTTTCCCCCTTATTGGCCTGCTCCTCTCCCTCCTTTAACTACTTTTCTCAGAGCTCAAGATTATGCCCTTATTCTCTAATTTTTTTTTTTTGAGATGGAGTCTTGCTCCGTCACCCAGTTGGGGTGCAGTGGCGTGATCTCAACTCTCTGCAACCTCTGCCTCCGAAGTTCAAGTTCTTCTCCTGCCTCAGCCTCCAAAGCAGCTGGGACTACAGGTGCATGCCACCACACTGAGCTAATTTTTGTATTTTTAGTGGAGACAGGGTTTCACCATATTGGCAAGGCTGTTCTCGAACTCCTGACCTCGTGATCCACCCACCTCGGCCTCCCAAAGTGCTGGGATTACAGGCATGAGCCATCGCGCCTGGCCTATGCCCTTGTTCTCTTTACACCATCTCCTTATATTTTCTCATCATTTCAATCTACTGGATTGAAATACCATCTTTATGCTTACTAAAGTTATACTGTATCCTAGAACTCACTGAAACCTGCCTCTTAACTGACAATCCAAATAGAACATGTCTAAAAGAAAAGAAACTCAATTCCCAATCTCAAGTTATTCTTTCCTCAAATATTTCCCACATCACCATCTACCAAGTTATTTAGGTCAGATGCCACATAATTGGTAGAATTTGTATTTGATACTGTACAAATATTGCTAGATTTAATCTGATTTTCTCCATCTTTACAGCTCCCATATCAGTGCAGACCACAAGGGACTACTCCAACAACTCCACAATTAACGCCCTGTCTACCTCCCCAAAGGAATCTTTCTTAAACCGTATCACGCCATCCTTAAATGTCTTTTTATTACACCTAAAATCAAAAGAAAAACTCTGAAGCATGACCTAGAAGGTTGTGCCCAATATAGTCACAGCCACTTTCTGCTCACACCTCAAGCCATTCCCCTACAACTCATTATGCTCAATAACAGTAGTCTTATTTTAGTTCCTCCCATATCAACATGTTCCTAGCATTAGGACCTTTGTTTAGGTTGTTCTCTGTTCCTGGAATGCGGTTTCTCTCGTTCTTCATATGGGTGATACCATATAATCCTTTGATCTCCATTTAAGTGGCATCAACCAAAAGAAAGCTTTCCTGATAATACCACCTACAGTTCCCCGTATCAGCTTCATGTTTGCTTCCTTCATAGAATGTATCATAATTTATTAGTTATTTTTATTTACTGGCTTACTTTTGTATTATCTATCTTCCCTATTAAATTGCTCCTTGAGGAAAAGAACCTTGTCTATTTTATTTCTGTATCTCCAAACATTCCAAACTAATTAGTATATAGGAAGTACCCAATAAGTAAATGTTGAATGAATGAATGAAAGAGCAGGTTCTTTTTTTTTTCTTAAGGCACAGAGCTAATGGAGTTGGAGAAAGAGCAGGTTCTTAACTGAGCTTTACTTGAATTTCTGTTCTAAGTGTAATACCTTGGAAAAAACATCAATTTGAAACTCTGTTTTATTCCCTATAAACGAAAGGAAAAAGACTACATTAAGTAACCTGCAAATTTGAATTCAGCTTTATGGTTTTATAATAGTAAAGTTAATTATAAACCATTTCTTTAACTGTGAAGCTACATGAGAGAGTACCATTTGGCTACCTTGAAGTATTACAAGGGAATGAAAAGGTCACTTTTGCTTTCCTCATACATAGGCTTTCCTCACACTTTCCTCATATTAAAGATGACCACAAAATACCACTAGAAGTTATCTGCATTCTATCTCCATTCCCTGTACAAATTGTAATTTCTCCCCATTTTTTTGTGTGACATCGTCCATGTTACTTGTCAGAAGTCATTAATTCAACACCTTATTGCTGTTTTTGTGACTGTTTTTTGGCTGCTCTTTAGGTATTTCAGAATCAAATCTAAATACTTACCAGTGAAGTTTCTGTAACTCCTCCTCATTCCATTCCTTATCCTGAATTAAACCAGGTAAACATTCTAAGGAATGCATATTTGACTTCTCAGCTCCTATTGCCTCAGTAATTGGAAACTCTTTCCTAACACAAGACTTCCGAAGAGTTTCTTTGACAGAAGGTCTAGCTTTTTGTTTTGACATAAAATTCATTTTCACTTTCTTCAGTTTCAGGTTCTGAAATCACTGGAATATTACTTGTGGTATTTCTTGTGCTCTTTCCAAGGTGAACCACTGCTGCTTTGGTATTTCTTGCTTTGGTTTTCTTAACAACTCCAGCTTTCCTTTTAATTTCCTTTTCTGATTCACTTTCTTCACTTGACAAATCTGGTGAGGACTGATGCTTATAAAATGACATAGTTACCTGATTTTCTATTTTCTTCAATTTTGGTAACAACCTGGCATTTTTCTTAGAGTCAGAGGTGAGCATTTGTTCCTTTTCAAGGTTAGATATTTTTATTTTCTTGCTGACACTAAGTAAATCACGTTCATTGCAATCTTCCTTGTTTTTACTTTTACGACCTTCAAATGTATTTTCTGAAGTCCCCCATGGACTGGTTGACAGGACTTTCTTTTTGATGCTCTGGTGTTACAAAATCTGTTACTGCTTTAATGGTGTCAGAGGACAGATTATACCTCATGCATCTTTGCTCTATCACTTTTCTAGATTTAAGTGGTGTTACTAAAATACAAGCTTTTCTCTGATTGACAGTGATGTATTTTCTTTCTTCATCTGGGAAAAACTGTTCCCTTGAGGTTAGAATGTCAGTGGATATATCCGATTCTTCAGTTGTCTCTTTAATTTTGTAAGACAAAAACCAAAGACCAAAATCTCAAATTAGCTATAAACAAATATAAGCAAAGAAAATATATTTTCACAATATACCATTTTTATCCTCACGCTACACTATATACTCTCCTGTCATATTAATCTTTCTGAAGCCCAGGTCTATTCAGACCACTGTCCCTTCAATTATAAACATATACTATTGTTTATACAAACCTGTCAGTGACTTCTCACAGTATTCTAGTAGACATATAAGTAAGCTCCTTTGCCTGGCCTTCCACATAGTTCCAATCTCTCAATGTTCTCAAAATCTCGACTATATTCTATGTTTAGAACTACACCACTTGCTATTTCTCAGATTTTCTTGGTTCTTAACTTTCATTAATGTTGTTCACTCTGCTTTGAAAATGTTCTGGCCAGGTGCGGTGGCTCACGCCTGTAATCCCAGCACTTTGGGAGGCCGAGGCAGGCGTATCACGAGGTCAGGAGATTGAGACCATCCTGGCTAACACGGTGAAACCCCGTCTCTACTAAACAGTACAAAATATTAGCTGGATGTGGTGGCAAGTGCCTCTAGTCCCAACTACTCAGGAGGCTGAGGCAGGAGAATCGCTTGAACCTGGGAGGTGGAGGTTGCAGCAAGCCGAGATTGTGCCATTGTACTCTAGCCTGGGCGACAGAGCAACACTCCATCAGAGAGGAGAGAAGAGAGAAAGAGAGAAGGGAAGAATGTTCTTCACTCATCCGTAAACAAAATCACTACTTACTTCAATTTTATTCTCTAACCCACCTAGTGTACAAACTTGTACACATTCCCTAAACTGAATGAAAGCTCTCCTGCAAGTTTCCAGAATACTGTAAAATAATGCCATGTTTGACAGTGAGTCCGGTACTATAATTGCACATTTGTCTTTCAATCAGACTGGAAAAAATTATTAATGGTTAGAACTTTATCTTTATGGTTTGATTTTTTTTGCTGGAGTTAGTACGGAGCCTTTCATATATACAGTAGACAATAAGGAAATACTTGTTAAATCAGTGCCCTGGAGGTAAAATATTCAGAAGATACAAGAAATCCGGCAGAGTCACTGAAACCTTACTAAGTATGTATTATATGAGCTGTGCTAGTTAGGAAAACATGGAACTCCATCTGCACGGCTCCACTCTCACTGCCAATGACGTGTCAAAGAAACATACCAAAACCGAATCCCCCCCAAACGCCATGAAGTACAGAACAAGAAAAACAGAACCTGAGAATCTTATACCTTGTCACTAAAGAAAGCAAATTAAAATGAGAACAATTCACCAATTCAAAACCTAAGTAATGAGAAGTCAAACTAACTGAAACTGACCTATCCAACTGTAATCAGAAATGCATGTAAACTGCAAATCATCCCACCAATTGTCATAGAAACATATTATAACCTCCACATATTATGTGCCATTGTTTACAAGATGACTGATAAAATGAGACTGATAGATAATACTGAATGCTGGGGGAGAAAAAGAAGCCTCTAAATTATAATCCATGGAAAAAGGTACTAATCAAAATAACTTAGAAAGTTTCTACAAGATTTTCCACTGGCATCATATATCTTCAAATTATGAGAGAAGTATTTTCTTTTAATTCCTCATACAAATCCAATTCAAATGTTCAATTGGGAATTTGAAAAATTTCAACATTCTAATTCTGAACAATACTTCCATTCAGAATATTTGTTAATTTTAATAAACCATTTAATAAAGATTCAGCTGTCTTGGACACTTTAACCCAACTTGCATAAACTAATCTAAGTAGCATTGCTTTCCTATCTTCTTCTTCAAACAAATAAATGTTCTTCACTTTCACTTTTCACTTAGAAGAAATAAAACTGAAAAAATGCTATAAAACTAATGGCTTTAGCTCAACATGAAATTGTAAACTTGCTAATGTTTAGAGGAAAGCCTCTAAATTATGGCCTGCAGGATTCCAATTAAATCACTCTGAAAATCCACACTTAAACAAAATTATTGTATTAAATTCATAAAAGGATTCAGTCTTTACACATTCCTGTAAGCATATTTTAAATGATAATTTTGTGATCTAAACAAATCTTTTAGTACCCCGATTAAAGAGCGCAAACCTGTAAGTATCGGTGGCATTTAAATGGATTATTATATTATGCAAATCATCTTATGTAAAAATAACAAAACCAAACATTTAAAACCATTAAATACTTTGCCAGTTTACACTAGGAAATTACAAGATCACTTTTATCATATAAAAACATTTCAAATACTAGCTTTCTGCTTATCATTTAAAAACCATGAAAAATATATTACCTTGCTTCTGACTTTTTATTAAACTTTCATTTGTTCTTTCACTGTTTTTTAGTTTCTTTGAAGACATTTTATATTCTTTTTTTCCAATTAATTCCTTCAAAACAAAAACATAATTAGGTTTTATTTCAAAACTACTACCTAAACATGATCTGAAGCATTTTCATAGTATGCATCAAGCATACAAATTTCTAGGTACTTAAGTTCCACAAATTTCACTAGGGAACACATTCAGAAACACATTTGCCAGAGCTTGAGTGCTACAAGCAACATATGAGTATCCATTATCCTATATATTTTCTTTATTAATTTAATATTTTGTGGTTTTTCAAGTGCTTTTTAAAATACACTTTATTTAGTTTAAGCTTTTCTCTAAAAGCTAAAACTTTTATTGTTGCCTGCATTGCATTCTGTCAATGAGAGACAGGGAAAATAAATATCAAGACATTCAGTCCCCAAGTTAATGAAAAGCTCATACTTAAAAAACATAACTCATGGAAGGGCGCAGCTCATGCCTATAATCCCAGCACTTCAGGAGGCCGAGGTGGGTGGATCACAAGGTAAGGAAGGTGTTGTAGACCAGCCTGGCCAATATAGTAAAACCCCCGTCTCTACTAAAACCACAAAAATTAGTCGGGTGTGGTGGCGTGCGCCTATAGTCCCAGCTACTCAGGAAGCTGAGGCAGGAGAATCGACTGAACTCAGGAGGCAGAGGTTGCAGTGAGCCGAGATCACGCCACTATACTACAGCCTAGGCAACAGAGGGAAACGCCGTCTCAGAAACACACACACACACACACACACACACACACACACACACAGAACTCATGTCCCTGATATGGTCCCAAACCACACACACACACACACACACACACACAGAACTCACGTCCCTGATATGGTCCCAACCCCCCCGCCCACACACACACACACACACACACTCATGTCCCTGATATAGTCCCAAACCTTTTCAGTAGTAAATCATCCCTCTGAATATCAACTTGTACTATACAGTGTACAACAAAGCCTTACCTGATTAGATAAGTCATATCCTCCTTCATTTTGAATGGTATTATTTATTTGGTCATCTGGGAACCTTAATGATGGTTTACCTTGGCAATTACTGTGGCACACGTTTAATTCTGTAGCCCCTGGCAACTTACTGTGCTTATTATTCTTCAGTTCTATGAATACAAAGATGGAGATCTCAATCAATGATTATATAAAAGGTAAGCTGCTTTTCTACAAAAAGAATTAACTTTGAGGCTAGGTGTGGTGGTTCACGGTTGTAATCCCAGCACTTTGGAGGCCGAGGGAGGAGGACTGCTTGAGCCCAGTAGTTTAAGACTAGCCTAGGCAAAATAGTGATACATTGATTCTACAAAAAACAAAAGCTTGGTGCATGCCTATGGTCCCAAATACTTGGAAGCCTGAAGTGGGAGGATCATTTGAGCCAGGGAGGTCGAGGCTACAGTGAGCTATGATTGTGCCACTGCACTCCAGTCTGGGTGACAGAGCAAAACTCTCAGAAACAATGATAATTTTGAAAAAAAATCTGTCTAATGTCACAAACATTTGTTATAATTTGACTATGATAAAAGCATTTTTATTTGGACAGAATCACTCTATATAAGGCTATATTTTGTTAAAATCACTTTTCTCCAAAAATAAAAATAAAAAATCCTAGACAGCCATATTATTCACGATCCTCTGTTTTGGATCTCCTTTGTAACATCTAAAGATAAGGTTAATCATTTTGTAAGTAAAAATTCATCCTAACTGCACATCAACAAAACAGAAAGCTAATAATTGTTCCTTTCCTATTTCTTCACATATGTAGAATTATGTTTCAACTAGTTTATGTATTCCAATGTATAACTAAATTTCTGCTAATTAAAATTTTGAGCAAAACTAAATTATACAGTATATATGTTCAACAAACAGTTACTCAGCTGGAATTCTAGATAAGTTAAAACAAATTCATAAAAAGTATAAAAACATTTTTTGTTATTCTTCTGGAATCTATACTTTAAAGATGTACTGACTAGTTCTTGCTCTTGAAAATATTACCATATAATGAAGGAGGCTTCTATTATGATAGGTCATTTATCATATATCCTTGTAAGTGTAGTAACAGAGATAAACTGCTCTATGAGCAACACTATGATACACAAGTACTTTTTAGGCAAATCATTAAAACACATACATACAATTACATTATCTTAAATTAACATGGGTTGGTATCTTTACATAACCTTAGCTATTTAATGTTAGATGTGGTTTTGTTTTTTCATGCAAAGTGTAATGATACTAAAATTATTAACAGTTCCAATCACCACTCAAAATAACATGTGATATGAAGATAGAGTCTAAGAGTTTCATTAAACAAAGACTTAACGAATCATACTAGAAAAATGACGCAACCATAACAGAATACAGTAATATCTGCCCCTAAACTAAGATCCCTGGGGGCAAGGGGTTTCATGCCGTATTCATCTCTAAATTCCTACGACTTTACATAGACCAGAGTTCATGGAAAGTATTTTTAAAATGTTGAGGCCAGGTGCAATGGTTCATGTCTATAATCCCAGCACTTTGGGAGGCCAAGAGGGGAGGGCTGCTTGAGGCCAGGAGTAGGAGACTAGCCTGGGCAACATAGTAGGCTCCCATCTCTACGAGAAATAAAAAGCCAGGTGCAGTACTGTATCCCTGTAGTCCCAGCTACTTGGAGGCTGAGGTGGGAGGATCACTTGAACCAAGGAGGTCGAGGCTGCAGTGTACCATGTACTCCAGCCTGGGATAGAGAGCAAGACCCTGTCTCAAAAAAAAAAAAAAAAAGAAAGCTGAGTGATTTTCCTATGGACACAGCTGATATGTAAAACAATTTACCAAACTTTAGTCTTTTAAATTTGTATTAATTTCTCCTGCCACTAGTTTTCTAAACACTTTATTGATAATATTCACAATTAAGCTCAAATCCCTAATAAGTGCTGGCACTAAGTGAAATGGGGTAGATGAAGAACCAAGACTTAAGACTAATAAATAATTAAAAGTGAGCTATAGTTTCAAAGATTTTCTTGTTTTAGTTGTAAAAAAGTAGATAGCACGTGCTGAATCCCCAAGATTCCAGCATACTCAAGATGCTCCAGCAATAACAATAAGCAATATGCCTACTTTAGGGAAAATAGGATGACTTTTGATAAAGAGAGAAGGATTGAGAAGGAACTAGAGCAATGGTAAGTGACTTTTTTGCTAGCTCCGGGGAGGCAGTCATGTACATATTTAAGTTATTCCTTAAATAGTGTTATCTGCGTTAGAAAGGATAAGCAGTTTCAAGGGCTGACATTCAAATGGGGGTTGGGGAGTGGTTAGAATAGGATAGAGGTATATTTATATCCAGTATGGTGCTATGTTTTTGGCAGGATTCCTGAACTCTAAAGTTTTTCTAAGTTCTGTAAAGCTCTTGGTTACAAGGTCAAGGTAAAAATCAGCAGAAATGTTTACAACATGTTTCTGTAACTTTTACTCATCTATATTGTTTACAAAGAGCTGTAAGTTAATATTAATGTTCATACCTTTTTTTATTTTTTGAGACAGTCTCACTCTGTTGCCCAGGCTGGAGTGCAGTGGTGCAATCTCGGTTCATTACAACCTCTGCTTCCCCGGTTCAAGTGATCCTCCTGTCTCAGCCTCCCAAGTAGCTGGGATTACAGGCACCTGCCACCATGCCCAGCTAATTTTTTGCATTTTTTTAGTAGAGATGGGGTTTCACCATGTTGGCCAGGCTAGCCTCAAACTCTTGACCTCAGGTGATCCACCCACCTTGGCCTCCCAAAGTGCTAGGATTACAGGTGTGAACCACAGTGCCCGGCCATGTTCATACATTTTTATACATGTGAAGCATATTATAGTGTTGGCAAAGACCTGATACAGAACAGTTCTGCTCTGGCTAGTTGGTCTCCTTATTAAAAAAAAAAAAAAGAGGAAAGCTGGGCATAGTGGTTCATGCCTGTAATCCCAGCACTTTGGGAGGCTGAGGTAGGCAGATCATGAGATTAAGACATTGAGACCATCCCGGCCAATGTGGTAAAACCCTATCTCTACTAAAAATACAAAAATTAGCCAGGCGTGTTGGCAGACGCCTGTGGTCCCAGCTATTCGGGAGGCTGAGGCAGGAGAATCACTTGAACTCAGGAGGCAGAGGTTGCAGTGAGCCGAGATCGCATAACTGCACTCCAGCCTGGCAACAAAGCGAGACTCCGTGTCAAAAAAAAAAGGGCAGGGGGAGAACCGTTCTGCAATCCATTCTTGTATAAACAAGTCATTCAAGGAAACCATTTTCTTGAATTTCATTTCCTCCACAAAAGGAAGCAGATTTTGCCTATTTGGAGGAATGAAATTTAGCACAGAAATGTATCTTTACAATAGGTTTGAGGTAGGTTGGCAGTTTAAACACTTTGGGTCAAGGAAACTGAAAGAACAATCATCTTTCATTAATGTTTATCAGTGTTCTTTGGTATTCTGATTAATAAAAAGATGATTATTAATATTATTGAGCCAGGGCCTCACTTTGATGCCCAAACTGGAGAGTCCAGTAGCTCAAACAAGGTTCATTTGCAGCCTCAACCACCTGAGCTCAAGCAATCCTCCCACTTTAGCCAATAAGATGGTAACACAGGCATGTGCTACCATGTGTGGCTATTTTTAACTTTTAGTAGAGACAGGGTCTTATCATGTTGCCCAGGCTGGTCTCGAACTCCTGGGCTCAAGCAATCCTCAGCCTCTCAAAGTGTTGGGATTACAGGTGTAAGTCAATGAGCCCAGCCATAGGTGATATTTAATGAAGCAAGCCGAATGCTGACTATGATCTATCTGCATTGTAGTTATTTCTCATTTTGTAGTGAAGGAGCAAGAATTTTGGGGCAGTATAAGTCAAAGAATATAATACTATACACATTATAAACAATAAACAATGTAGATCATGTAAGATTTACCACTGTACCAACAGAGAAGTAAAGACAAAACATACCCGAGTTATCACAATCAACATCGTAAGTGGTGGTGGCTCTTTGAATGGTATCTGTTTCGTTTCTCGTGCATCATTCTTCATTGATTTTTGTATGTCAGGGACAGATCTTCCAGTTTTCTGTTTTTCTGGCCTTTTCCCTGTTCTTTCACCAGCCCTAAAAACAATTATTTTTCTTTAATACTGTTTCTCAAAAAAACAACAACAACAAAAAAAAACCCTTTTATAAACAAATAAAAATCCTTCACAGAAAGCTCTTTCCACCCAGGCAGGGTATCTTTAATCTTACATTATTAATCCTTCATGGCTCCCAGCCCTCCTTCACAAAGAACTGAGGTGTAACAACTTAAGTCAAAGGACTCAAATATGATCTCCTAACCGCTTTCTACTATATGCTCTTATAATTCCTACTTAAACTGATGATACAGGGAAAACTACCAGACAACTGCCGGTTACCTGTTTTTATAAATAAAGTTTATTAAAACACTGCCATGCTCACTCATGTATATATTATCTGTGGCTGCTTTCTGCCACAAAGGCAGAGTTGAATAGCTGCAATAGAGGCAATATGCCTGCAAGAATATTACTTTTGCAGAATATTTCCTTTATAGAAAAAACCTACCAGCCCCCTGTTATCAATTATTACATTTGTGCTGTGATTAAGTTTAAACTCTGTCTCCCCTATGTGCTCCAAAGGGCAAGAAGTAATCAAATTCTTCTTTGTTTCGCCAGCATCAACTATGGTGGCTGTTAAGTAGCAGACTCCATAACTACCAAGAAAATGAATAAAAAAAAAAGGAGCAAGAACTGTACACTAGTATTTAATAACTGCATGCCTTTTGAAGGGCAGAAGATTAAGAATTACTCTGACATATGTCAAAAGTTTTATTTGCCTTTGAGATTTACTGAATATGACAGAAGTTCTAGTAAAATGTTACTGCTACGGAAATGCTTCACAGACCAAAGCAAACTTCAAAACTGGCATTTCAAACAAATACTTAAAACAGGTGCATTTAATTAAATGTAAATTATACCTCAGGCCAGGCACAGTGGCACACACCTGTAATCCCAATACTTTGGGAGGCTGAGGTGGGCAGATCACTTGCAGCCAAGAGTTTGAGACCAGCCTGGCCAACATAGCAGAACCCCATTTCTATTAAAAATACAAAAATTAGCTGAACATGGTGGCACAAGTATAATTAAATGTAAATTATACCTCAATAAAGTTGACTTCTAAAAACATAAAACATTTTACCTTAATTGTTCTAGAAAATTATCAATGTGGTCTTTCCAATTTGCTGGAAATCCAAACATAAATTTCCTTATGAGATAGTTTGGATACCCTATTTAAGGATAAATAACAAAAAAAATGTATTAAAAAGTCTTGAATTGAATTTTAAAGAGATATAATTCATTAAATCATTTAAGAAATCTGTACTTATTACTTAGTATGTACCAGGCACTATCATAGATATTCAGAATTCAGCAGTAAACAAAGCAGACAAAAACTCCCATCCTCATGGAACTTGCCTTATAGTGTGGATAAGAAAGCTAACCAACAAGTACAATATCTTGTTTGTTAGACGGTTATGCAGGGAAGGTAGATACGGATATCAGTATGTTCATGGAGGAGTAGAGGGGTGAACAGAAATTTAAAAAAGGATAATCAGGGAAGTCTTTAATGAAATAGCATCATTTGAACAAAGTGACTGAACTATGTGGCAATATAGGGTTAGAATGCTGGAAACAGAGAAAACAGAAAGTGAAAAACAAGAGTATACCTGGTCTGTCTGAAACAATCAGGAGACTAGTATACTTGACATGGCACGAGGAGGGGTTAGGACTTAGGAGGCCACTCAGATGAGTAACAGAGGCAGTAGGAAGCATGAGAGATTATAATACAAGACATTAGTCATTTTATAGAACTGGCCATTTACTTTGGACAAGATGAGAAGCTATGGAAGGATTCCAAGCAGAGGAGATATAGGATCTAGTTTACTTTAATACAACTGCTAAAGTAAACTGCTATTTTGAGAAGGGCCTGTGGAAGAGCAAGGGGAGAAAGAATGAGACCAGTCAGAAGGCCACTGTAATGATCCAGATGAAAGATGAGGAAAGTCTGGACTATAGTGAGGCTGCAGAAGTCTCAGTTGGGGATATATTTTGGAGATATATTAATAGGATGCACTGACACATACACACTGATGTGGATATGAGAGAAATTGAGAATTTAAAGATGCCTCCAAGAATTCTGGCTAACCACTGAACACACTGAAAGATGGGGAAGACTATCAGTTTAGCAAATTTAATGGAAAAGATCAGGTTTTAGATATATTAAGTTCAAAATGCCTACAGACATCCTAGTGGAGATGTCAAATAAACAGGTGGAAAATGAACTGGTACTAAGGGGAGAGGTCTTGGTTTGAGATATAAAATTGGTATTCATCATCATATAAATTATTTTTAAAGACTAAAAGGAATCAGCACACCACGGCGTGTATTAATTGAAAGAGCCCCAAGCTATCCCATTATGCAGAGGTAAAGAAGAAACAGAAAAATACACAAAGAAACTAAGCAGGAACAGGCAGTGAGGCAGCATAAAAATTGGAATATGGTATTAGAGAAGCTAAATAAAGTATTTCAAGGAGGTAAAGTATGATGAAGTATACTCTTTTAAGTGTATACTGAATGTAGCAATGTGGAGGCCACTGGTGACTTTGATATGGGTGGTTCTGGTGAATAATTGGAGATTAAAGAGAGTTCAAGAAAATAAAAGAAAGAAAATTCAAGAAAAATTAGATTTATAGTAGTAAATATAAACAAACTATGAGTTGTTTTGCTATAAATGAGAACAATAGTGGCTACAAGGAGAAATGTGGTTAAAAGAGGGATTTTTTAAAAACAAATAGAGAAGGGAGAATTTCTGGAATAGTGTATTTGAGTGAAAGAGAAAATGAGGGCTAGTGTACAAATGGAGAGGCTGACATAGACAGTAACGTGTTAGTTCATTCATAATAAAACCAGGTGCTGATACAAGCAGGTGAGCAGATATGGTAAAAAAAAAATCCTTCTGATTGTTCCTATTGCTCAGGTGCTCTGCTCTCTCCCTTACTCTGCCCACCTGAGAGATGGTAAAGGAGGAGGTATTGGAGACTTCTCAAAATATGAAGGAGTCATCATGAAGGATGGGAGACAGAATAAATTAGGGAAATATGGTAGGATACCAAGCAGCACCAAGAAATCACTAAGGGACTATGACTTATTGCTAGTAAACATAAATTTAAAGTAGACTACTTGGATGTGTTTTTCTCCAGTTATATTCAGCTGTGTGCAAGGCATAGGTAGAAAATCAGGTTACACCAGGAATGGGGTTGTGCCAGGTAGTTTCAACAAAGACAGGAATCAAGGAGTTAAGTTATATTCTTATAATTCCTTATAAATAAGGAGTATTGAATTTGATTTTTAAATAATCACCCAACTTAGGCTGGGCTCGGTGGCTCACACCGATAATCCCAGCATTTTGGGAGGCTGAGGCAGGTGGATCACCTGAGGTCACAACTTCAAGACCAGTATGACCAACATGGTAACACCCTGTCTCAAAAATCAGGTGGGCATTGTGGCACACTGGAGGTTGCAGTGAGCTGAGATCGACCACTGCACTCCAGCCTGGGCAACAGAGCAAGACTCTGTTTCAAAAAAAAAAAAAAAAAATCCCAAGCCTCTTACACTTCTGTATCAATTTCCTGGGGGCATATGTGGATCCTGTGCATGAAAAGGACTGGCCATATGGAACCAGGGTGATGCTCCACGCTTAATTATCCACAGCTGCTACAGTTGCTATTGCATCATTTTTTTGTGCCATGTTGGAAGTGGTCATGCGCAGGAACAGCCTGGTGAAAACCCATCTCCACTAAAAATACAAAAATTAGCCGGGCATTGTGGCAGGCACCTGTAGTCCTGGCTATTTAGGGGCTGAGGCAGGACAATCACTTGAACCCTGGAGGCAGAGGTTGCAGTGAGCCGAGATTATGCCACTGCACTCCAGACTGGGTGACAGAGCGAGACTCTGTCTTAAAAAAAAAAAAAAAAACAAGGCCGGGCACGGTGGCTCACGTCTATAATCCCAGCACTTTGGGAGGCCGAGGTGGGTGGATCACGAGGTCAAGAGATCGAGACCATCCTGGTCAACACAGTGAAACCCCGTCTCTACTAAAAATACAAAAATTAGCTGGGCATGGTGGCGCATGCCTGTAGTCCCAGCTACTCGGGAGGCTAAGGCAGGAGAATTGCTTGAACCCAGGAGGCGGAGGTTGCAGTGAGCCGAGATCGCGCCATTGCACTCCAGACTGGGTAACGAGAGTGAAACTCCATCTCAAAAAAAGAAACACACACACACACACACACACACACACACACACACACACATCACATAACTTACTTAAAATTGTCAGTAAGAGTGATAAAAGTCAGAAAAAAATTATCAATAAAAGTTTTACATAGTATCAGTTATGTTTTAATTTTTAGTTCAGATTTATTCATAATTTTAAAATACCTAATTAAAAAGTTAAAGTCTATTACTGTGAGAAACACAGTTAACTGCTTTACTTCTTAAAATAACATCAATAACGACAGTCATTTACCTGCTTCTTTCATGGAAATTCGGTCTATCATGCCTTTTAATATATAAACGTTGCCTGATAAAGTCCTAAGTTTGTTGTGCTCAATCCGCTCTATAATTACATTACTGTGCCAATATATATTAGTGATATCTCTAAAGAAAAAAATAGTTTTGGTAAGGTTAAAATATTCATATACAAATTTGTAACAGAGAATAATTTTACACTCTAGCTACAGCAACACTAACAATGTTATTAGTCTAATTACAAAATATCTGAGGGTCAAACATTACAGCAGAACTCAACTGCTTGGCTATTACAATCCTCAGATTATGTACCAAAAAAACGATAGTGTGGCCAACCATGTCCCTCCTATAAAATATTATTGTAAGGGAGCAAGGGCCTTGTCTAAATATCTGATGCTGGCAATAAATACTTGAAGCTTCAGCTTAACTGATGCTGAGCTTCCAAAGAATGATTTCCCTGTCCCTCTCTTTCAGAGTCTATACTTTGTTAGCTTTTATGCAGAGAAGTAGATTGGATCCAGCTAATCTTGTGGTTTCTTTCCCCTTGCTATACAGCCAAATGTTTTTACCTTTCATTTTTGAAGGTACCAAAAGAGGTTTAAGTGGGAAAAAACAAATTATGGTATCAAATCACCAACCCATAATCTATTCTTCATATTTATTTAAATAATATGAACATATGAAGATGTATTAAATAACTGATGAACACCGTCCCATTCATCAGATAACTAGTAATAATAAACATACTAATGATAAGCTTGACAAATAAGGAAGTCAAGTTACTTTACTTTGGTCAACTGGAATTAAACTCATACAGTATACCTTAATACAGGGTTACTTCTCTTCAGTTCTTTTTTTGCTTTATTTACTTATTTAGGAAACATTTAAATAACACTCTGAAAGCACTGTTCTCTAGACTTTCATTTAATCCTCAACACAACTAACAAGGTAAGTAATACAATTATCCACACTGTACAGATGAAGAAACAGATTGACAGGGGAAAAGTAACTTGCCCAGGTAATACAAATAGTAAGCAGCAGCAATGGAATTCCAACAAAGGCAATCTGCACTGCATCATCTTGAATAGTAAGGAAATGGGCACAAGGCAGATAGATAAAAAATGGACAATACAACTTACAAACTTACATATAAGTACCCTGAACAGTTACAACTTTTTTTTTCTTTTGAGATGAGTCTCGCTCTGTCACCCAGGCTGGAGAAGTTATAATCTTTTATTACAAATATTTGTAGCACTAAGAAACTGGTCTTGAAGAATAGGAAACGGTGCTAAGACAGTAGCAGAATTAGGTAAAGCCCACTTACCTGATGATGCTCTCACTTTAGGGAGAACCAGACAGTGCCAATGATTACTTAATATGTAGCTTTATGGCAAAGTTTTAAGTAATTTTGATTCCTTTTCTGCGATCAGTAATTTATATCTGGTTGTCCCAATTTAGGTGTGAGAATCTGGACTGAAATGCATGTAGTAAATATTAACTGATCATGTATAATTAAGCAGATAATACCAGTCCACTTATTAGCACTTCAGAAAAAAATAAAGCACTATACAAATTTGAACTGTCACTATGCAAAAACAAAGCTGGTAGCAATCAACGTGGCTAGGACCTGCAGAGTAATTTTACTTTTTTGCCTTCAGTTCATAACCTCATTAGGTCTTTGTTTTGTGGAAGATGCTATTTCTCATGCATCACCTTTTAAGTGCTTACACATAACTAAAGTTTTATTAAAAGAATATTGAAATATTATACTTACATCAATTTTCCTTCTACACATATAGCAGTATTATTATTGATGCTTTTAATCATCCATTCCTGTAGCTGAACTACCTAATCAAGTATAAAACAAAGAACATATTTCCTGTATTACTTGCAGCACAAGCTTTACAAAATTAACTTACATTAAAATAAAAAAACTTGTCTAAGTAATCCAAATATTCCTTAGTGCCCATTACATAGGATTCACATTCTATTCTAGATAGTAATAGGTAAAATTCTTGTATATAATTAAACAGAAAAGACTGAATTCAGGTTGTATTGCATTTGCTCTAAGCAATTATACTTCATTCCATTATCAAATCTCAACTGATGCGGGGAAAAAAAATTATGTAAAATCCCAAGGTATAGATTAAAACACCAAGTCCTGGCCAGGCGCGTGGCTCACGCCTGTAATCCCAGCACTTTGGGAGGCCAACGCGGGCAGATCACGAGGCTGACCTCGTGTGTTTGAGACCAGCCTAACCAACACGGTGAAACCCCGTCTCTACTAAAAAAACAAAAATTAGCTGGGCGTGGTGGTGCGCGCCTGTAATCTCAGCTACTCAGGAGGCTGAGGCAGGAGAATCGCTTGAATCCAGGAGGCGGAAGTTGCAGTGAGCCGAGATCTGGCCACTGCACTCCAGCTTGGGCGACAGAGTAACTCTGTTTCCAAAAAAAAAGAGTCCTATAAAAAGCCCAATAACGTGGAGTGAAAAGAAGTCAGCTATGTTTTATAACTAAAAAATTAGAGCTTTTTTTTTTGTAATGTTTAGAACTGTATCCCAATTTTCTACCAACTAAAAAGGTGACTCCTGGTAATTTACATTTAATGGCAATTTATTTCAAAGTGAACATCTGAATAGCTCAGAGAACTCTTTTATTAAGTAAAATACCATTCTACTAGAAAAAAATTTGACCATCTGTGCAAAGAAATTCTTGTATATATTTCATAAAATTTAAGATTGAACTACAATGAGAAAAAAGGTCAAAATTTTTGGAATAATTTGAGTGCAATTTACTTTATATATAAAGTTATACATTTACCAATAAAGACAAATTCTCTAGTTGTAGTTTTATACTGAGTCAGGAAAAGACATTAAAATGTGACAGTCTTTGTTATGGCACATGTCAATTATGTTCATTTAAAAAATTATAAGTAATGGCCAGGGACAGTTGCTCAAACCTGTAATCCCAGAGCTCTGGAAGGTCAAGTCAGGAGGACTGTTTGAGCCTAGGAGTTCAAGACCAGCCTGGGCAATAGTAAGATTCCACAAAAAATTTAAAAAATTAGCTGGGTGTCGTGGTACACACCTGTAGTCCCAGCTACTGGGGAGGCTAAGGTGGGAGAATCACTTGAGCTTGGGAGGTCAAGGCAGCAGTTAGCCTAGATAGGTGATGGAACAAGACCCTGTCTCAAAAAGTAAATACATAAAAATAAAAAATTATAGGTAGGATGGTTTATAAGCCGTGGGTCTCAGTAGTAATGGCAAGGGGATCCACCATCTTGTCTCACCTGCACCCAAGACCCAGACATGGCTTCTGTTTTTAAGCTCCTATTAAATGTTTCTTTCTGAAAATAAAAAATTATAGGTAGCACTCGAGGAAGGAGCAGTATATAATACTCCCTTTTACCTTCTCCCACATTTGGAACTACGTGAGATATATCAACGCATCAGTCAGATGTAGATAATCCTGTACCATACTATTATGCTGCTTATATAAGATATCAAAACATTCATTATTCATTCAACAGATACTTGTTGAGTTCTACACACTGTTTTAGATAGCGGATTCAGTGAGAAACTAAACAGCTGCCCTCTTAGGTCCAATATTCTTGTGTGTGTGTGTTGAGGTGGGGGGGCAGAGGCAAGCAGGATGGTGGCACTAAATAAATATGAAAATGTCAGGTAGTGATAATTACTATGAAAAATAAATATAAATGGAGTACTTTTTAGACAAAACAGTCAAGGAATGTCTTAGAAGAGAGAACTGAATAAAGTTAGGGATGAGTCACATGGATATTAAGACGAAGATTCTTCCAAGCACAGAGAGTTAGACCAAAGACCGAGGTAGGCACACGGAAAGGCATAGTAATTTGAAAGGAGTACCTGACAGGGATTAAGCAGTAACGCTTGAGATCTCCAGGATTAACTAAGTACAGCTCCATAAACCATGGTAAAGGCTTAGTGTTTTCTACTGAGTTGAAAAGTTACTGGAGGATTCTGAACAGAATAACAACATTTAATATTTTAAGGGGCTGTTGGGTAGAGATGAGATTATATAAAGTTTTTAGCTTCGTCTGGAAAACAAGACTGAAAAGGAGAAAAGCAATACTGGAAGCAGGGAGACCATTAGGCTATGACAGTCAACCCTAGACTAGGAGGTAGTGGTTGAACAGTCAGAAGAGGCCACATTCAGGAGAGTAGAGCCAATGGTATTTCTTCATGGTTTGGATGTGGAGCATGAGAAAAAAACAAGAGTCCAAGATTAATCTAAAATTTTACCTAAATACTGGGGCCAATGATACTACAATGTACTAACACAGGACAATGGAGGAGAAGGTGGGGTAAAAACATCAAGAATAAGAATCTCACATTTTCTCACATTTTAAATTTGAGATGCCTATTTGATATCCATAGAAAAGTCATATAGACAACTGCACAGAGAGTGGAGTTTAGAAGAATATTCTGGGCTGGAAACATATTTGAGAGCTATCAGCATAGAGATGAGATTTAAAGCTATGACACTGGAGATACAGTCTAAAGACTACATGTAGGTAGAGAAACATACAACTGATTTGTAGTGATTCCAACATTTCTAGGAGTGATTCTGGGGAAAGAGTAAACAGCAAGGGGGACTGAGAATGGATGGTCAGCTATGTAGTAGAAAATCAGGAGAGATCCTAGAATACAAAAAACAAAGCATAACACTTTTTTAGAAAGACATTTTGATTCACTGCATTAAAACTTCATGAGAAACTGAGAATAAGAAACATGAGGCCAAGCACAGTGGCTCATGCCTGTAATCCTAGCACTTTGGGAGGCCGAGGTGGGCAGATCAAGAGGTCAGGAGATAAAGACCATCCTGGCCAATGTGGTGAAAACCTCGTCTCTACTAAACAACAAATTATCTGGGTTTGGTGGCATGTGCCTATAGTTCCAGCTATTCAGGAGGTTGAGGCAGGAGAATCACTTGAACGCAAGAGGCGGAGGCTGCAGTGAGCGGAGATCATTCCACTGCACTCCAGCCTGGAGGACAGAGCAAGACTCCATTTGAAAAAAAAAAAAAAAAAACAGTTGGCCAGCTGCAGGGCCTCACGCCTGTAATTCCATCATGTTAGGTGGCTGAGGTGGGCGGATCGCTTGCAGTCAAAAGTTCGAGACCAGCCTGGCTAACATGGTGAAAATCTGTCTCTACTAAAAACACAAAAATTAGACAGGTGTCGTGGCACATGCCTGTAATCCCAGCTACTCAGGAAGCTAAGGCAGGAGAATTACTTGAACCCAGGAGATGAAGGTTGCAGTGAGCCAAGACTGCACCACTGCACTCCAGCCTGGGAGACAAGTGCGAGACTCTGTCCCAAAAAACCAAAAAAAAAACAAAAACAAAATCTGTCACTGGATTTGGTGTTCTAGAGATGACTGATGAACTTGGAAAGGGCAATATTCATAAAATAGTGGATAATTTATACATAGTCCAAAGTGAAATATGTTCAAGAAGGAATGGAGAACTTAAAACCATGAATACATAAGACCTCTTTCAAAGTATCTTGCTATAAAAGGGAAACAAAAATGCTGTAGCAGCTGGAGTTGGATAAGGGATAACGGAAAGATGGACTTTTGTTTGCATGTTTTAAAAAAAATGCAGGCCATGTTTCAACATGTTTATATGCTAAAGAGAATGATCTAGAAAAAAAAACTGAGGAGGCAACTGAAAAGGCAATGTCCTTTAGATGGTAAGAGGAAATGAATGGGTCCTGAAAAGGAACATAAATAGTTCATCCATTTTTAACAGGAGGGAAAGCAGAGTATGTGAAAACATAGCAGCAGTTAGACTGATGGGATTATGAAGTTCTCAATGAAATGGGAATGAAGAGAAGGTCTGGAGGTTTTTGGAGAGAAAAAGTGAGTTACTCTTCCAGGAAAGTTAGAGAGTAGATTGACAAGTGAAATGTACCAGGAGTAATGGGGCAATACTGAGAGGCCATTTAAGGTTTGTTGTCAAATTTAAATGAGATGAGTCAGCACGGTTGTGTGGTTTTGCTACAGCCATTTTCAGCTGTCTGGTACAGGAATGTAGAGTTAAGTTTAACCAGGGTTGAGATTTTGCCAGCGGAAGACAAAAAGAAAAAAAAGAGTTGAGACTTATAACCCGTAATGGTTATAGTGATGGATGAGGGAAATGAGGACATGGGAGTTGATGGATGAATGCTGCCTTAGTGGGGTCAGAGTATTGATGGGGAGGGGTAGGAGAACAGCGCTAGAGGGGGAATGATCTGAACTATAGGAGTTGGCAGTGAGAGCGCGGCACATCCGAAAGAAAATTCAGTGCATGCTTATTTGGTAATGAGAAGGAATGGGGATGTCTATGGTATAGGGTAAAGGTAGGAGAAAGGTCACGGACTATCAAAAAAATAAGGTTGGATGGATCATCTAAACGAGTGCAGATGTAATCAGAGATTATGACAGAATACTAGATGGAAAACCAACAGGTCTCAAACACTTAGAAACTCAAGGTCATAACTAGGAGGTTGTATTACAGATGGATACAACTGGTAAAGTCTTATGGCATGTGCTTCAAAGAAGCTCTAGAAAAAAGGAAGCAAAAACTGCCTGAAGTAGCAATACGGAGAAAGAGAAACACACGTTATGTCATCTCTAGGTCCAACAGAATGCGGGATATGAGAAAAAAGGAGCCACCACTTGAGTCAGTTGTTTGCAGAAGCCATATTTTAGTTAGAGCAAGGTTAAGAAATCTTCATAGAAGACAGGGAATAAAACATTTTGCTGATGACATAACTGGAGTTCAAAAGGACACAATGTAATGTATGTAGAGTTAAGTATGAGTGAGAAATTGAGACAGAATTAGTGATGTACAGAACTAAATACGGATAAGAGTCTTGGGAAGCTTGGACTTCTCGTGGAAACTGAGATAAACAGCACTATAGAGATGATGGAATTAGTACTACGGGCCTCTTAAAATAGTTGTCTTCAAACTTTTCTGCTTAACCCACCTCACACATTTTTAAGTCAATATCTAAAACTTTTCATCAAAAGTTTAAATATTTTCAGGCTGGGCGCAGTGGCTCACAACTGTAATCGTAGCACTTTGGGAGGCCAAGGAAGACGAATGACCTGAGCTCAGGAGTTCAAGACCAGCCCGGGCAACATGGTGAAACCCCATCTCTACTAAAATACAAAAATAAAAATAAAAAAATTAGCCACACATGGCAGTGCATACCTGTAGTCCCAGCTACTCGGGAGGCTGAGGCAAGAGAATTGCATGAACCCGGGAGGCGGAGGTCACAGTGAGCCAAGACTGTGTCACTGCCCTCCAGCCTGGGTGACAGAGCGAGACTCTGTCTCCAAAAAAATAAATAAATAAAATTTAAATATTTTCAAATAATGTGATTTCCAGTGAATACATTGAGATATAAAACCATAACTGGTATGTTGCGCTTTAAAATTTAGATGGCTACCGGGGAGGCTTAGGTGCCCAAGAGGCAGCCTGGGCAAGAGTAGGGCCTCATCTAAAAAATTGATTATTAATTAAAATTTAGATAGAATTTACACACTATCTCAATTTTATAACCACCATCATCCATTTAAGACTTAATGGCTGGATGCAGTGGCTCATACCTTTAATCCCAGCACTTTGGAACGCTGAGACAGGAGGATTGCTTGAGGTCAGGAGTTAGGAGACCAGCTTGGCCAACATGGTCTCAAAATATAAATAATTAATTAATTAATGGGCAAACCTTTAACAATCGGAAATTTTACACTCCATATTCCTCCTTAAGTCTGTATTTCCTTTCCACTTTCTTCAGAGAATTCATCCTAATGTAACAGTTTGATGCTTTAAAGTCTTTTATTGATTACTCTATATTTAACTTGGGAAAAATTCTCAAATCTTCAGATGCTACAATTCCTTTCTATCTTAATTGATCTAATTATTTTAACAGCACCCTAAGTATCAGAAAAAAAGAGCAGAAATGAATTCAGTGTTCATTACCAAAGAGAACAAGTAAATTACTGAAGACTACACAACTAGTAATAGAGCAAGATAAGGCTTAACACCTGGGTCTTGTTACGTTCAGCTCACTGTTCTTTTCACTAAGTCACACTGTCACTATAGTATATAATAAAACATGATAATGAAGACACTGTTAATAATGAAGCACACAGGTTCAAATCCTACCTAGGAAAAAAACATAATGAGAGAACATTAAAAGCTCTTGAAGAATGGGCTAAAAATAGAATTAAAAGTTTTCCCACCTGATTTTTTTTAACTTCATTTGTAATAGTTTGAAATATTCTTGGAGAAAGCTTTGAAACATTTCTTTTTGACCTCCGAGGTATTGTTATATGAAGTCTTGGCGTTGCAAGTACAATTTTACATGTATCTTTCGTGGAACCTGGAAGACCAGTGTCCCCAGGCACTGCTTTTTCATCTCCTTCCTTAACTTCATGTATTGAAGTCCCTTCTGTTGTCCTCTCACTCTCAGAAACCGTTAACAGACTGCCACTTTTAATAGGAATGCAATTAGTACTGGGTGTCTCAGCATTAGTATTTTGAAACTTTTCATCAGCAGAATCTACGTCTTCTAAAACAAATGTGTCCTTTTTAGACTCAGTGGTTGCAACTATATTCTCCTTTGAGTGAAGAATTTTTTTAGCCAATTGAGCTCTAGTTAATGCCTTGTTTGGGGCTTCTGCAGCCAAAAAATTTTCCTGTTCTTGGTTCAGAGTTGGAAGTTCTGCAAAAAACACGAAACAAAACAAAATTTATAGAAGGAAGAGATAAAATTAAGAGAGAAATTTAGGTTAGGACCGTTCCACCCGCCTGCCCAGTCTTTCTCTGAGTGTCTCTTCTACAATTCAAGCTTTGTCCACAGCTAAAGTTTAATGCCCACACAGGGAAAATAATTACCTAGGACATTTAACAATATACTTAAGTAACAAACTAAAAACAGACAAAAAATAGTTTACCGTAAGTTAAATTGTGCAGTGGTGCTTTCTTTTCCTGCTGGCACTCAATCTTTTGTTGGACCAGGAGGAAAGTATTATTATTTGATGATTGTAGAGGAACTTCTTGGACTGAGGTTAAGGTTTTGTTTTTTAAAGAAAGAATAATTTGAATTGTATTAGTCACAAAGGAAAAAACAGTTTTTAAAATTCTTGAAACAAGACACTTAGATTTAGTAATGATCAAACCAGTATAGTACTTTTGCAATATATGATAGTTACATACATTTTTCACTGTATTATCTTTTCATACCTTTACCCCGTTCTCTATACCAACATTAAGATGAGGAAGAATTTTTTAAAACCTTCTCCAAGACAACCTGCAAGCTTTAGACAAAAGTATTAGATTTAGAAACCTAGAGATCTGGAATTCTGGTGCTGCCACAAATTGGATACGTATATGTTAAGCTTACAATATAAAGTGTCACCTAGTCTTGAAAACTCTGATTCTGCTCTGCTTGCTGTAAATTTCGAAAGCATGAAAGACAAAGAGTTCGAACTTATTCTTTAAAAATTAAAATGTTGAGATGCAACAGCAGACTCAACCATAATTTATGTCCTTTAGACAGCTTTTTAGCAGGCCTCCAAACGTTCAGAAGTTGAAGATTTCTCAACTAAAACAAATAAGGACTAATAGCACGGCTTACATTTTATTATGCTTTACCTCCTAGATCTTTGAAGTTTAATGTTTCTCAAATGTAGTTTCTGTCACACAAAAAGGCGGTGATAATAGACTTAAAATTTGATCCCGAGAATAATTATCTTATCTGTTTAATTTTAAATCTCATGCTTGAAAAAACTGGTAGTGACTATGCTTTAATAAGTATGCCACTTTGATCTCAGAAATCATAATATAAAGATTTTGTTAAAACAACGTGTCACAAAAAGAAATGATAAGTTTCTATATCTTTAACTCATTCTACTGGAAATGGCAAGGCAATTCAGTAGTAAGTCAATCAAATGCAACAAGTTATATTTATTCATTTATTTGGGAATCCAAGGTTCATGCAGACTCTCTAAAAGGTTTCTAAAACTATATATAAAATTTGTGTTTGTATTTGTGTGTGTATTTTCTGGGGGGAAAGGGTCATCAAATTCTCAAAACAGGTATTTCCCACTCTCAAATGCTACCTTATTGTATTTAAACACTTTAATCTGCATTATTTCATTTGCTTCTTCCTTTATCCTAGGCTTTTTGACAAACAGACGACTTTGTGAGTCTCCCCCACTTCTACCCCCAAACTCCCTTAGAAAATTGTGTTGGAATATGTCACTGTCTTGGAAATTCAACAATATACCTACAACCTACTGTATAGTGGTTAAGAACATGGGCTTTCTAAGAGATAGCTATATTCAGTTCTCAGCCTATCACTTGTTACCTATGAGACATACAGCAAGCAGACTTACTCTCTCTATAATCCCCATTTACAGACTTCTAATGGGTACCTACCCATAGTGTTTGTTGAAAGGATTAAAACAGATAATAAGGCCAGGCTCGGTTGCTCATGCCTGTAATCCCAGCACTCTGGGAGGCCATGGCGAGCAGATCACCTGAGGTCGGGAGTTCGAGACCAGCCTGACCAACATGGAAAAAACCAGCTCTACTAAAAATACAAAATTAGCCAGGCATGGTGGCGCATGCCTGTAATCCCAGCTGCTCAGGAATGCTGAGGCAGGAGACACGCTTGAACCTGGGAGGCAGAGGTTGCGGTGAGCCGAGGTCATGCCATTGCATTCCAGCCTGGGCAACAAGACTGAAACTCCGTCTCAAAAAAAAAAAAAAAGAGAGATAATACATGTAAAATGTCTTTCATTATCAATGACTGAAACTCATTAAAATCTCAATTTCAACTGTTGTAGTATCTATCTTTCCAGATCATTCTCTCAAATCCAGTGACTATCCAAACAAAATGTACACTTCTTCACAATCCCTCATCTCCTTCAGATCCTTTGCCCTCATTGATCAACTTAAATTTCATCATGACTCCTTCACACACACCCTCAACTCCTCTGTCCTGTCACTTTATTCTATTTGGCAAAATTACAACCCAGTTAAATCCAACTCCCTCCCTATTCTACACCAGCACCTTAGCAGCTACACAGGGTTAAAGGAAAACTCAGTCATATTTAGTGGTTCCAGTTTAAATTCATGTCCACATATCTTAAACAGCTCTTCTGTGTTACCCAGGAAATCAAATTTAGGCCTCTCCCAAACTATTCAAACCTCTACCTCCTCAAACTTCAATACCTGCTTTCCATATTCGCTCAGCTGATGACTTTACTTCTTATTTCAGATTATTTGTGAAGTCATACAATAATGACCCACCAACATCTGTGTAAACGGCTTTCTTTTCTGTTAACAATGGTCTGTTTGTGTTCTGGTCAAACCTCTAATGATGCATTAGATTATATTTCCTCTCAATCAATTACTAAAGGGAATCATACTAGCAATTTCAATTTTCTTCTTCCTACTCCATTATTCCCAACAGCATACAAAAATGCTGCATTTCACCAAGTATTAAAAATGATAAAACCTTAAACTACACTTGCCATTATTTCCTTGCCCCCCTCAAAAAGAGCTGTCTATGTTCACTACTGCCAATTCCTCTTGTCATGTTCTCTCCTGAACCCTTTCAAGTATTTTCACTGCTACCATTCCTCCAAAACCACCCTTATCAAAGTTACCAATGACTTCACATTGCTGAATCGAGCAGTAGAATCTCAGCCTACTTGACCAATTAGGAGCAGTAGACAGCTAACAACTCCCAACTTAAAGTACTTCATTCTCTTGGCTTTCACTGTATCACTCTCCTGGTATACTCAGTGGCCTTTCTACCCTTTTTTTTTTTTTTTTTGAGACAGAGCTTCGCTCTTGTTGCCCAGGCTGGAATGCAATGGCCCGATCTTGGCTCACCACAATCTCTGCCTCCCAGGTTCAAGAGTTTCCTGCCTCAGCCTCCTGAGTAGCTGGGATTACAGGCATGCACCACCACGCCTGGCTAATTTTGTATTTTTAGTAGAGACAGGGTTCCTCCATGTTGGTCAGGCTGGTCTCGAACTCCTAACCTCAGGTGATCTGCCTGCCTCGGCCTTCCAAAGTGCTGGGATTACAGGCGTGAGCCACCACACTCAGCTGGCCTTTCTACTCTTTATTCTACATTCCAAATGCTGGAGTACCCAAGGACCCAGGTCTCGAATGTTTTTTCTTTCTACACTTACTCCTTGATGACTTCATCTAATCTCATTGCTTTTGAAATACCATTTAGGTGCCAATAATTCCCAAATGTACTTTTCTCGCCTTGATCATTTCCTTATATTCCTATTAGTTTTTTCTAACACCCTAATTAATATCTAAACTTAGATTTTTAATAGACGTTATCAAAATTAACATGACAAAAATCTTAACTATTGAGCCTGCACTTCACTCCTCCTTCAGTTTGCTCCATTTCAGTTAAATCATCCTCTTGGTTGCTTAGGCCACAATCAAATAACAAAATAAAAGAACACCCCGAGCTGTCCTTTGTATCTTTTTGTCTTACATTCCACACCCAATCTATGAGCTAATCCTATTGGCTATACCTTGAAAACATAGCCAGAGTCCAGCCACTTAGTATCTTCACTACTAACACAGGAACCAAGCCAACACTGGCTGTCATTTGGCTTACTGCAGTAACTCTATTTCAGAACAGCCAGAGTGGTATTTTAAAAACTTAAGTCATTGTACTTAATGGTTAATTAAAAAACCAAAAAAACCTCGTAATTCAGATCTTGTCACTCACATGCTCAAAACCCTCCAATGGCTTATTCTGCTTACAGTAAAAGGCAAAACTCTTACATTTACCTATAAGGCCCTTATATTATCTGACCCACACTTATTTCTCCCTCCTCAGCTCTATCTAATCACTCCATGATACACTAACTTCATAGCTAGTCCTTCAACATGTCAGGCATGCTCCTATTTCAAGGCGTTTGTAACAGCTATTACCTGCCTTGATCATCCTTCCCCATTCCTCAAGATACATGTATCTATTATCTCATTCAATTTTGTGGGCTCAAATTTCCATCTTCTTTTGATGCTTACTCTGACCACCACTTCACTGAAAATTACACCCCCCTCAACTCTTCCCCATCATCTTAATTCTCCTTTTTCTTCTTTTTCTCTTTCCACTTTTCCTCTTCTACTATGCCATAAAAATTACTTATTTAATATGTTAATTATGTCTTCCGACCACGTGAATGTGAGTTACACAAACGCAAGGATTTTTGTTCATTTTGCTCATGGCTATATTCTGAGCATCTAAAACGGTGTCTGACACATTAAACACTTAAGACATTACAGCTTTTTAGCTAACACATAAAACTAACCTCTTAGTGAACTGTTATCTGACTGGAATGATTTGTTTTCCTTTTCTTCACAGAGGTAGGTATGCTGCAATCGTTTTTTTCCAACTCTGTTAGGAATGAACGTTTCATTATTTCCACTTGTCTGTGGTTCCAACAAACTATTGTTTCTTGATGGCTGGTCTTGCTTGTCACGCAGCACTTTTTCTTTCATTCTTTGAAATATTTTTCCTGGTGATTCATAGTTTGCTTTATTTTTTAATCCATCCTTGTTGGGCTTTATAGCACTGACATCAAGAGAACTGTTGGAGATGGCAGCCTCTGCCAGCATGGTTGATTGAAATATATTTTTATTGTTAAAAGTTGTCATTTCTAGGAACTGATTCTTTTTATGGTCATTCAACTTTAAAGAGGAGTTCTGATATTTCACCAAATCTTTTACAGGAGTAAGTGTGCCTGAAGGTATGCTGTCAAAAAAGATTGCATCCATGGGTAGACTTTTCCTTTGTGACGATGTCTCTGCAGGTAAGTAAATTCTTGGATGTTTCAAAGGTGTTGCAATCATCTTCACAGGACAGTAGCAAGCAAGTTCTTCTAAAACAAAATTCACTTAAGCACAATTTGCAGATAGAACTTCAGCAGGGACCCATAGAAACCTGTAGTTCAATGTAAAATCAGCCTTTATCATGCTTAGGTGCCGAAAATGTTTAAAGTTTACATGCTTTCCACAACACTATACTAATTAAAATGTTTAACTAGTTCACAACAATGCTAGATAATCTATAGCTCACAAATCAGACTAAGATTTTATTTTTGTTAAAGTCTACTTAAAAGAAGAGCTGGGTGTGATGGTGCACACGCCTGCAGTCCTAGCTACTTGGGAGGCCGAGCAGAGAGGATCACTTGAGCCTGGGAGGTCAAGGCTGCAGTGAGCCATGATTGTGCCACTGCACTCCAACCTGGGTGACAGAGAAAGATCTTGTCTCAAAAAAAATAATAAATAAATGATACATGCGTATGGCAATACATCAGGTTACAAAAGATAAAGTTTTACAAATATAATTTTTCCCTTTAGGCACTTAAATTTTAAGGCAACAACTACAATGATCTATTCTAATAAAAGCTAAAAAAAAAAAAACCTATTCAATTATTTAATAATACCCAATCCTGATTTTTTTATGCTCCAGAGCATTTACATTTTAAAGTCTTAGTTGAAAAATCCTCAAATAAATCATAGATTATTTTCATTCTGATTTTTTTAATGCTATTGAAAATTTTTAACAGAAACATTGTACTTAAGTTTATACAGTTTTAGCCTCGCTTTAACTTGTTTCTTATGTATAAGTTGTTTTATTCACACCTAGAAATTAAGGTTCTAGGCGAGGAACCATACAGTTACTTTAACTAATATTTAGTAAATAAATATTTCAGTCCAAGGATCCTGGAACTTACTAGTCTAGATTTACAGCATCTCTTACTGCTGACTTTATAACTATTCCAATTAGTTAACATCATATAAACATAAAAAACCTACAACAGAAAATTCTAACATAGCCAGACCAAAATATATCAAGTCTCTTTATCTACAACAACATCTGTAAGAAACAAGCAATTAATATAAAAAGTATTATCTAATCTAATAATTTATAAGAGAGAAAAAAAGGAAAATATTCCTAAATTATAACAGCCAACAAAGAAGGGTATCTTGGAAGTCTGGAGCTCCAAAAACCGCTATAATTCTTCCACATAGTATGAATCCTGCAAATACGTATTAATGCATGCATGTATATGTTTACTCTGTGCTAGTTCCAGGAGTTCTTGTGCTGGATGTTATATTAGCCATTCACTTTATTTCTGTTTTGTTTTTGAGATAGTGTCTCTTTCACCCAGGCTGGAGTGCAGTGATGTGATCAGGGGATCCTTGCAACCTTGAAATCCGGGGCTCAATCAAGTCTCTTACCTCAGCCTCCAGAGTAGCTGGGACCACAGGTGCACATCACCACACCCGGCTAATTTTTGTAGTAGTGTGTGCCACTGCACCTGAGCTATGTTTTGTTTCTGTTTTTTGAGAGGGAGTCTCACTCTGTCGCCCAGCTGGAGTAAAGTGGCACAATCTTGGCTCACTGCAACCTCTGCCTCATGGGTTCAAGCAATTCTCCTGTCTCAGCCTCCTGAGTAGTTGGGATCACAGGCACACATCACCACACCAGGCTAATTTTTGTATTTTTAGTTAGAGATGGGGTTTCATCATATTGGTCGGGGGAGGGGTCTCTAACTCCTGACCTCAGGTGATCCACTCGCCTCGGACTCCCAAATTGCTGGGATTATAGGCGGGATTACAGCCTGTTGCCCAGGCCTCAAACTCCTGGGCTTAAGTGATTCTCCTGACTTGGCCTCCCACAAGTGCTGAAAGTACAAGGGTGAACCACCATGTCTGGCTTAGCTGTTCATTTCAAAGAAAGACAATAAAGCTGTATAATCGCTCAAAATCACAAATGAATAAACTCGGCTGGGCGTGGTGGCCTACACCTGTAATCCCATCACTTTGGGAGGCCAAGACAGGAGGATCACTTTAAGTTAGGAGTTCAAGACCAGCCTGACCAACATGGCAAAACTCTATCTGTACTAAAAATACAAAAATTAGCCAGGTGTGGTGGCACATGCCTGTAGTCCCAGCTACTCTGGAGGCTGAGTCAGGAGAATCACTTGAACCTGGGAGACGGAGGTTGCAGTGAGCTGAGATCACGCCACTGCACTCCAGCCTGGGCAACAAAGTGAGACTCCATCTCAAAAAAAAAAAAAAAAAAAAAAAGAATAAACTGGAAAACTGCAAAGCAAAATGGCAAAGAATGTTCAGATTTACACAATCTCAATTCCTCAGAGCCTAATGAAATGCTAAACAGAAAGTAAAAACTGCAACTAAGCTAAGAGCACTGAAAACAGACCCAATCTGTAATGGACATGCAGAACTGTCTCCATTTAAAAGCAGATTAATTGTGGTCACATAGAAAGGCTCCAAGAATCAGCACAGCGATTTCTGTTTCCTAACATCTTTGCCCCAATTCAGGAAAGTAGTAGGATAAAGGTTGGGTAGCCAAGATTCTGAAAAGCCTTCAAATTCCACTTCCCCTCCCAAAGACACAGAAAGTTGCTCTAAGAGACCTTTTTCTCACCATGTGATAAATAGCAACTCAACATAAGTCAAAAAAAGCAGCCAATATTTGCCAGGGGTTTGTTAAAGACAGAATCCAGAGAAAAAAAAATCGTCTACAATTTCCACTGACCACAGAGGCTTGGCAGAGTAAATTAAAAAAAAAACAACACTGGGTCTAGATAAACCAAGACAGATCTGAAGCTCCATTTCCTTCCTAGTTAAAAGAACAAAATAAATCAGCCTCTGATGAAACACAGACATTAGTGGAGACTAAAAGGCATCCCTCAAGTGGAAGAAAGAATAGTTTGTCGGGAAGCCAACCAAGCACATTTGTTGACCTAACAGATGGAGGTCACTCATTGTTAGTTCCCTCTCAGACTGGAGAAAGCATGTTTCTCTTTCATCAACTGCTTAAAGTTGTTTGGAAAATCTAATCCTTAAAACTTATTCTAAAAGCTGACAAATGCTGATATACTAGGAAAAAAAAATGTTTTCAACATAAAGACACAGGAATGGGAAAACCATGTAGAAAAGGGCTGGCCATAGCATTTACAGTACAGTCATGCACTGCATAATGATGTCAGACCACATATATGGAGGTCCCATAAGATTATACACCTTATTTTTACTGAACCTTTTCTATATTTTGATATGTTTAGATACACAAATATTTATTACCGTGTTATAACTGCCAACAATATTCAGTAAAGTTACATGCTGTACAGGTTTGATGCCTAGGAGCAATAGATTATAACACATAGCCTGAGTTTTTATAAGTACACTCTGATACTGACACAATAACAAAAATCACCTGTGAATGTATTTCTCAGAACATATCCCAGGCAGTTATAAGTGACACATATAAACACAGAACTGAAGCTAAACAATTGTTATGTATATGATCGTGAATATAACTACTCCTCCTCCTCCCAAAAGATGGAACGTTCTTGTAAGAATTTACTGTAGTGGTAATAATAGTAATAACTATTACTATGGAAGGGGTCAAAAATCCCAGAGCACACTAACCAAAACTGGGAGATAGAATTCGGCGTAAAAATAGAATTTTAAGTTAAAAGGTAAATGACACACTTGAAATAAGTACTCAGCACCTATGATAAAGGGCTAATTTACATAACATTCAAAGAGATCTAATGGATCAATTTTAAAAAAATGTTCAAAACAGAAAATGGTCACAGGACATTAAAGACAATTAATAGAAGAAATAGAAAAGGTCAATAAACAAGGCAAGTGACACCTGATTTTACTAATAAATGGAGACGCAAACTAAAACAGTGAGACTTCTTTTACATATCATATTGGTAAAGATTAATTTCAAAATGCAAGTCTGTATACCACTGACACGGAAATTCCACTTCTAACTTCTTTTTTTTCCTACAGAAACACCTACATAAGAACGCAAATATATATGCATCATAATAGCCGATATCCACTGAATATTTACATACCAGTCACTATGTAATCTAACAGCAACTCTAAAAAGTACTGTTATTATTCCCAGTTTGAAAAAAGAGAAATTAAGGTATAGGTGGTTAAGTAACCTAGCTAAGGTTCACTTAACAGTAAGTGAGAAAGACGATCTGATTCTACCTCCGAAGTCTAAGTTCTTTACCAACAGGCAACATAGCATACACAACCACTAGACAGGGAAGTTCATGCTGCAGTACCTGCAGCATAAAATGAAATTAAACAACCCAGATGTCCACCAATACAGGACAAAATAAATTCCGCCACATCCATACAATTTACTCAACAAAAAGATATATACGTACTTACACGGAAAAAAATCCAAGAAATATTAAATTGAAAAAAAGTAGTAGAACAGAACATATAATTGCATTTCTGTAAAAATAAATAAATAAATAAATAAATAAATAAATAAAACACATATAAGCATAGAGAAAAACTCTGGAAGCAAGTGAACCAAATTGTAAACAGTGTTATCTCTGAAGGGCAGAATGAAGTGGCCTATCATTTTCTTGAACTCCTGACCTTAAATGATCCACCTGCCTCGGCCTCCCAAAGTGCTGGGATTACACGCGTGAGCCACCGCGCCCGACCATTTCCTAAATAATTTTATTAATATCTAAAGCTGTGTGCAACAAGTATGCAATTTAATCAGAAGAAAACATAAACTGAATGGATGAATTGCTTCTGTAGCCCTGGGTCCCCAAGGGGAAGAGTCTGGTACTAGGGCACACAATTTTCCTACTTGGTCTTTTTTTTTTTTGAGTTGACTTTAGAACAAAGACCTAGAACGCTCACCATCGAAATAAATGTGAGCAATCGTGTTCTACTCTACAGTAGACACGCAACAAATAAACATCGAGTGCGCGGCTGTAAAATCAGTACCAAAGCCAGAAATCCACAAAAATTAATAATAAAACGGCGTCGGCCGAGATGCTGAAAGGGCAGGCCGCCCACCACCGGCGGGGACTAGCGGCGGGAGGCGAGCGAAGGGCGCGGGGAGGACGTACCTTGGGTGAAGGGCCTGGAAGGGCGAGACTGTGGCAGTCCAGGCCTGGCTCCGCGCGGAGGGAGGGCCGGACGCCGCGGGGCTCGCGCCTCAGGCCCACGGTGGCCCCTGCCCGCGGCGGCCGGGCCCCAAGCTACGCTTGCCTCCTCCGCGAGGTTTTCTAACACCCACAACACTTCCGCAATTCAAATTTGAAGAGCCCGCCCTCCAGTAAGCCTGGAATTGGTAGGCTCGGGAATTGCGCCACCGTGCGTCTCACCGGGACGCAAGCAAATTTCTGGCGGCCTCCGCACTCGTGGACCGTAGTGTATCCACAAAAAGTAGGCGACCATAAGCTGTCACAGACAGGGGGCGAGCTCCTCTAGTTGTCCTCAAAATTCGTTTCGTCTTCGCAGGGCATGCGCCCAACTTGAATGCCTCCATTCCTCCGGTGATGCTCTGTCGCGGCAAGGCTGACGTCGGAGACGCCCAAGCCGCGAGCGCGCTACTGCGATGAAGTTTGGCCCTTCCTAGCTGCCATCCTGCCCTACGGGCTGTGCGCAGTAGCTACTGCTATCTCTTCCTTCCGTCCCAGGAAATCTGCATGCTCCGTGGGTTTCAGAGAACTTCTGTTTTTCTCAGTCCTCCATGTTTGAGGCGGAGAAAGAACATTTTGTTTTTGAGGGAATGATGGATTGACTGTAAAGTTACACACAAAGTGGGATGTTTAGTTTGAACCGTTTCCACAAGAAGTGTGATTTTTTTTGGGAGGGGGTGGGGGACAGGGTCTCTCTGTGTCGCCCATGCCTGACGTGCGTTGGCGCAATAATGGCTCACTGCAGCCTGGAACTCCAAGGGATCTTCCCACCTCAGCCTCCCAGTAGCTGTAACTACAGGCGCGCGCGACTAGGCTTGGCTAATTTTAAAATTTTTCTGTAGAGAGCAGGTCTCACCGTGTTGCCCAGGCTAGTCTCGAACTCTTGGGTTCAAGCGATCTTCCCATCTCGGCCTCCCAAAATGCTGGGATTACACAGGCAAGCAACTGCACCGGGCCAGGAAGTGATTAAAATTTTTTTTTTTTATCACCTCACAGTCTAGAAACAATCTTGACAACTCTAGGTTGCAGTATGCAGTTTGTAACAGTGGCCTCCAGACTGCGTCCCTCCTTAGACTGCACCCAATGAATCTCCACTCTTAACCACCGCGGAGTAATGAATGGGTGTATCTTTTGCATTGTATAGGACTCATTGGTTCAGTCTTTAAAGTAGAGAAGGGGAAGCCAGGGTAGTAAGGCGTGTTTTCAGCCCTGAATCCTGTCCAATTCCAATCCTGCATGAAGTCTGCCCCTCTTCCCCCCTTCATCCGCATTTGTGACAGAAGAGTTTCTTTATTTTATCATTTATCTAAGAAAATTGGTCAGCTTCCTGGTCATATATCACATTTTCCCGTTAAGACTTAGAGTCCTGTACTGAAAGGGTTGTAATGGATTAATTTTTTAAAGTGACTTTTGCAGTTCCTCCTAAGTCCTGTATCTACACCAAATAATCAGAATCCAAAATATAAATTTAAAACATCCACATGAATGCAAGTAATGAAAAACAACAGTTGAACGTAGGGGAAAGGAAGCAAATTTACCTGAATAAAATGAAGTTTCTTGCTTGTGCATCATAATGAGAAAATGGTTGGACATGGATTTGCACTAGGTTTGTGGGAAAAGCCCGCCTTAAAACAGGTTAAATGGCGTGTATGAAATATAGTTTGATAGAGGAAGTTTGAAGGGATAGGCATTCCGATTTCAAAGCATCTGAAATTGAGGTTTCTGTGCCCGATGAAGACGGCCGTGGCTCACACATTTAGACAAAATAGGAACCCTGAAATATTAACGGCAGGCACTTAGAAATGCACACTTTTTAAAATTAGCCACTTCTCATGTGAGAAGGAAGTAGCATATAGTATGCTCCAACGTGAATGGCCACAGGAATTTACATAAGATGACTAATAATTTTCAAAGCAAAACTGAATTAAACAGTTTGTGGATAACAAAGTGTGATGAGAAGGCCTAGTGGCCAAGGGACAGTGTTCATCTGTCCATTAATGTCAACATGCTGTAACTGCCCAAGGAGTTCACAGAGCCGGTTCATTAAGAGAAGGTAATTGCAATAGAGAAAGAGTAATTCATGCAGAGCTGGCTGTGTGGGAGACTAGTGTTTCATTATTACTAAAATCAGTCTCCCCTGAGCATTCTGGGATCAGAGTTTTTAAGGATAACTTAGTGGGTGGTGGGAAGCCAGTGAACTAGAATGCTGATTGGTCAGGGATGAAATCACAGGGAGTGGAAGCTGTGTTTTTGCGTTGAGTCAGTTCCTGGGTTGGGGGTGGAAGGTCACAAGATTAAATGAGCCAGTTTATTGATCTGGGTGGTGCCAGCTGATCCCCTAAGTGCTGGGTCTGCAAAATATCTCAAGCGCTGATCTTAGGAGCAGATTAGGGAGGGTCAGAATCTTGTAACCTCCAGCTGCAAACCATAATTTCTAATATTTTGTCTAATGTTAGTTCTACAAAGGCAATCTAGTCTCCAGGCAAGAAGGAGGTCTCCTTTGGGAAAGGGCTGTTATGGTCTTTGTTTAAACTATAAACTACAAACTTAAGTTTCTCCCAAAGTTACTTCAGCGTGGAGGTTAGAAGCAAGATGGAATCGGTTAAGTTAGATCTCTTTCACCATCTCAGTCATAATTTTGCAAAGGTGGTTTCAGTGTTGCCCTGGGTTGGTCCTCCTTTAAGTTTCTGTCTGCTTGGAGGGGGAGACCATAATGAGAAGATAATTGGACGTGGATTTGCAGTTCACAGTCAGCAACTTGGGATAATCTGTCCCATCCTAGGCCTATAACACATGGGAACACATGCAGACCCACGTAGGGTCTAAAAAAATGAACGTAAAAAGAAGAGACTGAAAGCTTCACACTGTGTGCCAATTGCTACCAAGGAATCTGGGCCTGCTTAGCCTGGAGGAATAGTCCCAGGACCATGATAAGTTCTAGCAGGACTACTAACTGACCGTATGATACTTTTGGAGAAAGTAGAAAAACGCTGTTTCATCAAGGCTAAGGGTTCTCAAGCAGGAACAGTTTTGCCCTCCTGGGGACAATTGGCAATGCCTGGAGAAATTTATAAATGTCACAATTAGGGAGAGTACCGGTGGCATCTTGTAGGTAGAGGACAGATACACTACTAAACATCGTAGTGTTCATAGGACAGCCCTCCACCATTACAAAGGATTAACTATTTTAAAATGTTAGTAGTGCCATGGTTGACAAATTCTACTCTTGGCAGATGTCGCCCTGAAACAGGATTTCAGCCCCCTTTTATCTCTTAGCTGGGTGCCTTTATGTAAGGCACAAAGTAAAACCACTACTCCCCCCGTATAAGCTACAGGAGGGAGTCAATGAGGAAGTTATCCAGGTTTTGTGAGAGGAGGACCCTTCAGTGAAAAAGGCTGCCAAGGAAATTGCTATGTGATGGAGGCAATATATAAACTCATATCATATTACAAATTGTGATAAGAGCTATAAAGATGTATCAGTTTGCATCACCCAGGAAGGTGATGCCAAGTTGGAAGTAGGATTTTGGGAAATAGATCTTGTGAAAGACTAAAGGAAAGGAAGAAGAATTGGACCTGGTAAATCTTCAGATCTTGATACAGAGCTGACATTTGTAAAAGGAAAGATTGATGCAAGTGGAATTGGGTAGGGGCAGTCTAAGATTGCAATGGAGATTTGATAGAGTCTTGGCTAACCCAATAGGAAGAGAAGTCGTGCAGTGGGCAGACAAGTCCAGGTCCTGGTATCTGCCAGACTGAAGACTGCCTGGGAAGAACATGGCTTTAGCACAAAGGCTTTAACAAATCTCAAAGGCTTTGCAGCCAGAGGCTATCAGTTAACTTGTAAGTCCTTTCTCCTTTGCTGCTTTTCCCAACACTCCTCACAACTCAGTGACTTTTTTTTTTAAACAAAAGATCAGAGTTGCACGCTTCCATGCCTGTCACAGAAGAATAATTAAAAGAGTGTAGCAGTGAGATTTTATTTTCAGGCACTTTCCATTTTTTTGTTGCAATCCACAGTAAGAAATATTGTACATTATAACCTAATAATTATACAAAACTACATTTAACTAAAACAAAAGCTTTAAAAGCATTACTTAACATTATTCTGTGCAGTGCATGCTATTATTTTGTTTCCTCTTTAAAAAAAAGAACTGCCTGTGGTATGCAATGGTAATACAATATGAATATTTTCATGTTTCTGCATGGTCAGGGCTTTTAATTTTTTTTTAAATCCTAAGGCAAAATTCACTTAAAGTAACCATTTTAAAGTGTGCAATTCAGTGACATTTAGTACATTCACAATGTTCTGCAACCATCACCTATAAAACATTTTTTATCATCCTAAAAGGAAATCCCATAACTTTCAAGCATTCTCTCTTCTCCCCTTCCCACAGTACTAGACAACCACCAATCTTCTTACTGTCTCTATGAATTTACCTATTTGGATATTTCATATAAATTGAATCATACAGTATTACAACATGGACCTTTAATGTCTAGCTTGTTTCACAGTTTTTTTTTTCCTGAGGTTCATATACCTCAAAAATTATACATTGTAGATCAGTACTTTATTCCTTTTTATGGCTGAACAATATTCCATATTGTGTGTGTACCACATTTTATTTACCTGTTCCTCCACTGTCATTTGGGTTGTTTCCACCTAAATCTATAATAACCTCATTTGAAATGATACCAACTTAGTTTCAATAGCATACAAAAACTCTACTCCTAAACAGCTGAGTCCTCTCCTTTATGTTTCTATTATTACCAATTACATCTATATACATTGTGTGTCCATTAACATAAATTTGTAATTATTTTATGCACTTGTCTTTTAAATCATAAAAAAGAGGAACTACACACCAAAAACATGTAAGTCCTGGCTTTTGTATTTAAAGATGTAGTTATATCTATCTAACTTCTTGATTTCTTCTTATAACTTTGAGTTGCTGTTTAGTTTTCTTTCATTTAAGTCTGAAGAACTCCTTTTAGTATTTCTTATAGTATAGGTCTACTTGTGACAGACTTCTTCAGCTTTTATTTACATGCTAATGTATTAATTTCTCCATTGTTTTTGAAGGACAGTTTGCTGAATATAGAATTCTTGGTAGATAGTCTTTTTCTTTCAGCATTTTGAATATGTTATCCCACTACCTTCTTGCTGCATAGTTTCTGATGAGAAATCAGATGCTCTTATGATTAAGAATCACTTGTATGTGACAAATTGTTTCTCTCATTGCTTTTAAGATTCTTTTTTTTGTCTTTGTCTTTTGACAATTTGATTATAATGTGTCTCAGTGTGGAGCTGTTTATCTTTATTGGAGTTTGTTGAGATTCTTGGGTTCTTCCCAAATCTGGGAAGTTTTTGATTATTTATTCAACATTTTTTGCCACTGTTTTATTTTTCCTCTCCTTCTGGGACTCTTGTAATGTGTATGGTGATACTCTTGATTATTCCTGTAGATTTTTAAAGACTCCAATAATTATTCTTTATTTTATTTTATTTTTATTTAAGACAGAGTCTGGCTCTGTCACTCAGGCTGACAGGCATAATTATGGCTGGCTCACTGCATACCTGAATTCCTGGGCTCATGAGGTCTTTCCACCTCAGCCTTCCAAGTAGCTCAAACTACAGACTTGCACCACTGTACCCAGCAAACATTTTTTTTTGGTTTTACTTTTTGTAAAGACAGAGTCTTGCTATGTTGCCCAGGTTGGTCTTGACCTACTGGGTTCAAGCAATCCTCTTGCCTCACCCTCCCACAGTGCTGAGATAACAAATGTGAGCCACGGCGCCCAGCCATTCTTTTTTCTTTATGCTTCTCAGTCTGGATAATTTTGATTTTTATTGACAGTTTTAAGTTCACTCATTCTTTATTCTACCTGCTCAAATCTGCTATTGCAACCCTCTGAAATTTTATTTCAGTTATTGTTCTTTTCAGCTTCACAATTTCTACTTGGTTTCTTTTGATAATTTCTGTCTTTGCTGATATTTTCTATTGTTAAGACATCATTCTCCTGGTTTCCTTTAACTCTTTGTGGTTTCCTTTAGCTGTCTGAGCATATTTAAGATAGGTGATTTTTAATTATTGTCTAATAAGTTCAGTGTTTGTTCTTCCGTAGAGCTCATATTAATTTCTTCTATAAATAGGCCATACTATCTAGTTTCTTTGCATGCTTCATAATGTTTTTGCTGGAAACTGGACATTTGAATATTCAAATATGCTGACTCTGGACATCAGATTTTTCTCTCTCCTCAGGATTTGTTTTTGTTGCTTCCTCTGGAATATAGTCATTTACTTGTTTCATGTCTTTTCTACGTGATCTTTGTCCTCTGTGTAGCTGCTTTTTTTTTCATGCTGAATAGGTTTCAAGTTAGATAAAACAGTCAGGTGCCTTGGGTCATTCTTTCAGGTAGTACTCTGTGATGGTAAATTGTAAGTGTCAGTTCTACGGCACCATGGATTTAATCTCTAATTTTGTCATTTCAAGAAAGTTGTATAAGCAGAACCATCATACATGTAACCTTTTGAGATGGGTGCTTTTTCCCCCACTTAGTATAATGCCTTTGCATCCAAGTTGTGTGTATCAATAGTTTGTTCCTTTTATTTACAGATGTACTCACAATTTGTTTAACCATTCATCTATTGATTGGCATTTTGATTATTTTCAGTTTTTTGCTATTACAAATAAAACTGTTATGAAAAATCATATGTAAGTTTTTATGTAGACTAAATTTTAATTTCTGAGGTAAATGCCCAGGATGGCAATTTCTGGGTAACATGAGAAGTATTTAGTGCTTTAAAGAAACTGTTAAATTATTTTCCAGAGTGGCTGTACCATTTTACTTTCCCACCAGCAGCAGTATGGGAGTGATCCAGGTGGTCTACATTCTCACCAACATTTGAGGTTGAGAATAATCACTTTGACAGTGTGTGGAGAATTGATTAGAAGGGGGATGACGCTGTAGATGAGAATTCTGTCTCAGAAATTTTTGTAGTTGTCATGGCAAGACATGATGAGGGCCTCATCCAAAGCTCGGAAAGTGGAGATGGGCAGATTGGAGAGAAGTTAAGGTCATGTAGTTGACAGAGTTAAATGATCAGTTTGATGTAGGACTTGAAAGATGGAAAATTTTTAAAGAAAACCTTCTTGTTTCTGATTTGGGCAATTTGATGGATAATGGTACCATTTAGAGAAGTAGGTAATACTGGAAGAAAGGTTTGTCTGGGGTTAAGACGATATCTTTAGTTTTAGGCTTAGTCATTTTGAATTTCCCTTGTAACATCCAAGAGGGACTGGCCAGTAGGCAGCATGTTACATAGGTCTGAAAATAGCATAGTCATTAAGGGAATGTATTTTAAAGTCAGCCCTGATTCAAAAACTGCATTCTTTGTCTTACTCTCTATATATCTATTGGCAAGTTACTTTACCTCCATTTTCTCATTAGTGAGATCGAATCATTGTGAGGCTTAAATAAGGCAACATGTATAAAACACTTAGCACTTATCAGGTACTTAGTGTGTGGTAGTTGTTATTGTTATTATTACAGATTTGCAATTTGGAACTATTTTTTCTCTAACGTCAAATGCTGCCGAAAGGCAAATGTAATAAAGGTTAAAGTATATTCTTTGGATTTAGCAATCATGGGGCCTTGGGGACAACAGATTCATGGGGCAGAAGCTTGGTTATGGTAGTCGCAGTTTAATCAAGAGGTGAGTGCCTGGAGACAGACACAAAGATATTTGTTCCCCAAGAAATATGTAAAAGGAAGGAGAGAGAAAGAGGTTAGATCAGCTGGGACTAAGGAAATATTTCTCTCCAGAATTGGAAAGACTTGCCTTTGACTTAGCTGAGATTATTTTTTTTCTTTGAGCAAAGATTAATGAATTGTTAGCCTTTTTTTTTTTTTTTTTTTTTTTTGAGGGGGAGTCTTGCTTTTTTGCCCCAGCTGGAGTGCAGTGGCACAGTCTCAGCTCACTGCAACCTCTGCCTCCTGGGTTCAAGTGATTCTCCTGCCTCAGTCCTGAGTAGCTGGGATTACAGGCATGTGCCACTGCGTCCAGCTAATTTTTTGTCTTTTTAGTAGAGACAGGGTTTCACGATGTTGGCCAGGCTGGTCTCAAATTCCTGACCTCCTGATCCACCTGCCTCAGCCTCCCAAAGTGCTGGGATTATAGTGTGAGCCACTGCGCCAGGTCAGCCTTTTACAAATGGAGGGACATTTCTTTTAGGATGACTAGCTGGGAGGAACTATTGGTAGAGATGCACATGAGTTTTTTAGGTAGAGAATAGTCTTCATGTTAAACTCTTTTTATGGCCTATATTTTTGTCAGTGATGTAAGGAGGAGAGATCATTGGCTACAATTAAGTTAGGAGGTATCGAAGTACTTGATCCTCACAATGATTGCTTGGTGACAAATTTCGGAACAGTTGTTATTAGAAATGGGAGAGAACTCTCTTGAAAGAAACAGAAAGATTGCTATAGTATATTGAGAATCAAGCTAAAGTTGGAGTTGGGATTTGCAGTTGCACCAGTTTACAGGATTGACTATTTTTGTTTCTAATAAATTTTGTCAGGGAAAATATTAATCCAGGCCTAGAGTTATTTTGGAATGGATATAGCAGAATGAAAAGAATACAGAGGAGTTATAAAGATATACGTAGGTGAGTGGTTCAAATGACAGATTTTTTAAAATTTTTGAATGGATAGTAATAAAAATAAAGGCAAGGAAAGGCTATTAGGAGTATTATTATAGAAGGATCAAGAGACAAGTTTTGAGGAGCTTAAAGACAGTAAGAATTAAGCAAAGAGAAAAGGAAGGTTTGGGGGTAGCCATGTGAGATTTAGAGTATAAATGATTCAGAGATATGGCCCATTTCTAGGCAACTCGAAAATTGATGAAATAGCTATTGATAGTTCAATTGCATGTAGGCTGAGGTTGGGGTGATATGGGAGGCCTGGTGGTATTAACAGTAACTATGTCTGTAATGCCTATTATAACTAGTATTTTAGTTACAGCTAAAAATGAAGTGAGCTGGGAAGGTGGGGGCATTTATGATTTATATGATGTGACTTTATAAAGTTTATTGTGTTTTCCCATGTCAGTTCATACTAATAGGTACAAAAGGCATACTGAAGCTAGCTTGAATTCAAATAAATGCAACTCTTTTATTAAAGAGTCTCAAATTATTAGGAAATACATAGGAGATGGCTTGATTTTCCCAGTTCCTGCTTTTGAATGTGGTATGTCAAATATCCTCTCTCTCTCTAAGTAGTGGCTACTTTGAAAATATATTGGCCTAATCTGCCCCTGAAGATTCCTGACTCTCAAAGAAATCACAATATTCTATCCCCTTCCCAATCTCAGGGGAAATGCCGTAAGTCTCACTCTACTCCTGCTGCTTCTATCCCCTCTCCACGCTGAAATGACTCCTAGGACGTATAATTTTGGGGGAAGAAGGAATGAGATGCCAACGCTGACATGGTTTTTTCTTGTTAACTCATCTAGCTCCACAGCGAGTGACTGAACTGCAGTGTTTGCAGGGGTATTTATTAAGGGCCAAGCGGGTAGAATGCCCATGTCTATTCTAATATTTGGCCTGAGGATACCTGGACCTCTTCAACAGCCACCTGGGGTGAGGCTTGAGGTCATGCCTGGTGATACATAAACCTGCTAGTGGTTTTTTTCTTGTTTCTGATTGTTATATCAATTGACCTAATTTCTGGATCACCTTTCATACCTTGTATTTTTTTCTTTTTTTTGAGACGGATTCTCATTCTGTTGCCCATGTTGGAGTGCAGTGGCGGGATCTTGGCTCACTGCAACCTCTGCCTCCCAGGTTCAAGCGATTCTCCTGCCTCAACCTCCTGAGTAGCTGGCATTACAGGCACCTGCCACAATGCCCAACTAATTTTTTTTTTGTGTGTATATTTAGTAGAGACGGGGTTTCACCATGTTGGTTAGGCTGGTCTTGAACTCGTGACCTCATGTGATCCGCCCACCTCAGCCTCCCAAAGTGCTGGGATTACAGGTGTCAGCCACTGCACCCAGCCGACTTTGTGGTTTATATTGAAGCTGTCTGCTTATGTAACACCTGCTATCCCACAGCCCTTGATGTCCAATTTAACAGGCACCTGCTTGACTCTGGAGTCTTCTCATCACCTGCCATCCTCCCAGCTCCTAGACCATACTGTATAGACTGTATAATTTGTGTTAAAATATTCCAAATGTCTCTTTCAGCCATGATTTTTGCCAGTGAATAGCCCTTCCTTGCAAACAGAAACAGTTAAGCGATGGCTTTACCACATTGAGGTAGGTTCTGACTAGGGCTCTCCTGCAGCTTAGCTCTGATGCCATCTTGTGGTCAAATGGGTATCTGCACAGGGAGCCTTTTTTTCTGGTCTTGCCTGTTGCCTACTATTATGCTAAGGATCAAAGGCAGATTTGCCCTGTTTTTGTTTGCTTGTTTGTTTGTTTTTGTTTTTCTTTTGCTGTGGATCTGGATTTGGTTTCCCCTCATTGAGGTAGGGGAAAACTCAGAGTTCAATGTTCTCTACACCGACAGTGGGTTGAAGGGAAGTTCTTTCCTTGCGCTTCATGGACAATTTCACCCACATTTCTTCTACACTTTATCTCAGTGAAAGGCTGTTTATCCATTGCTAAGTCAGAGGCCCAAAAACCAATTTGGACTGTTTAGTCTCATTTCTTCCTCATTCACCTATTCTGCCCCCCCAGTAGCCGCTAATTTTTTGTCCATTTCCTTCATTTCTTCACCACTGTCTGAATCATGGCCTCCAATATTTCTCACTGAAACCATTGCAGTTGTTTCTCTCTGTCATGTCATCATGTCTTCCATCTTCTAGCCTTGCCTACATCAACATTTTCCTTCATTTTTATTCCAGCATTGATTGAAGCTCAAACTTGAAATCCTTCAGTGCCTCTGCAGAGCCTACAGTGTAAACTCCAAGATCCTTGATGTGAGTTACAATATACTCTTTGAGTTGGCATTTGCCTCTTTCTGGGCCTACTCTGCATTCACTGCCCACTTCACATGGAACACCTAGTAGCACTTACGGTTCCCAGAACACAATTAACTGCTTCATGCCTATGATCATTTGTTCACGCTTTCCCCCTTTTGACTAGAAATAAATATCTGTAGGCCTTTCTTTTGGGCCTGTTTAGGCCGGTTCAGCAGAGGCATCCTGCAAAGTTGCTAGAGAGTATGTGACTGTGTGGGCCTGTAAGAAACAGATGGATCTCTCAAGAGGAAATTGCAAAGAGCAATGAAAGGAATTCTTGAAGAGAGTTTAATGAGGAAAACATTGCAAACCTTCACAAACGGGAACAATCAAGAGATGGTAAAATACTCCAGGACTAAAAACAGCTGAAAGCCTTTACCTCTCCTACGCTTAACAGTGTACTGGAATTAGAGAGATCTGTAGTTGTATGTGAAAGGGCATCCAGCAGTTGCTGTATCTGAAAGTAGAGAAATGTAGTAACTGCCAAGAATGGCAGGGGAAGGGGAGAAAGAGAATAAAAGCCCAAACCCATCTCTCCTTTTACCCTCGATCTTATGCTGGTGGCTCTCATTGGCTGAGTCCAAATGGAAGCCAGAGACTAAGAGAGCCTGGGTGATACTGTCCACAGAAGTCAGTTTCTCAGAGCCAGGGAGAAAATGGCAGAGAAAGGACCAGGAGAGGTGAACAGAAAGCAATCAGCACAGAGTATAAACCTGTCTGCTGGTGTTCTGTGAGACAAACTGGGGAAGAGGGTTAGGGGTGTCACATTTTAGTATAAAGACTTTCAATTAATAACCTCTTCTCAGATGACAACTAATCCCTCAGCTGCAAAAGTGCCTTCAAATTATCGACTAAGGAAAGAGGACTGAGAAATGATTGTTTTAAAAATACAGACTTTCAGCTATTTCTTCTGTTTTCTGCTCACCTCTACACTTTGCCTTCAGATGTATCTGGAGCCTCCAATTCCTGAAACTTTCTGGGATTTGCAAAACAAATCAGCTTGTTTATTACCTTCCTTGCTCCTAAAAGTGAGGTCTATGATATCTCTTTTCTATTAGGTCAGTTTTCACAAAAATATTTCATTAGAGACACATTTACTATCTTGGTCAGGAAACAAATATATGCTCTGCTCTAGAGGGAGACTCAACTTTTTGTCTTCTAAGATTGTTTTCCATACAGACATCCTTGAAAAGGTAGTCTGGAACAAAAGCTGTCAGTGCTTCTTCATGAGATATATAGAAACACAAGACACCATTGGAGAATTGTCTCCCAACTTATGGAGGAGAGACACAGTCAACGCATGGACTGGCCCTTTTTAAAAAGAAGAATAGCATTCTAAAAGATTGGTGGAGATGCCATATCCCTGACTTCAGAAACAGATAGCAGGAAAGGATGCACTATTTTCTTACTCCTTGTCAGACAATTTCTGTTTCATGAAGCAGAGTTTAAGTGCTTTTCACAGAAAAATTCCATCTGTCTTACAGTAAGGATTATTTCTCTCTATCCAGCATTGAAATATCTATTTTAGTTTTTGGTATTGATGTGAGTTTTCACCTTCTTTAGTGGCTTCAAGGGTGTTTAATGGAATGTTGGGAAAGGGTACATAGAAAGAATAAGTGGGCTGGGTGCGGTGGCTCACACCAGTAATCCCAGCACTTTGGGAGGCTGAGGCGGGTGGATCACGAGGTTAGGAGTTTGAGACCAGCCTGGCCAACATAGTGAAACCTCATCTCTACTAAAAATACAAAAAAAATTAGCCAGGTGTGGTGGCAGGCACATGTAATCCCAGCTACTTGGGAGCCTGAGGCAGGAAAATTGCTTGAACTCGGGAGGCGGAGGTTGCAGTGAGCTGAGATTGTGTCACTGCACTCCAGCTCAGGAGATGGTGTGAGACTCTATCTCAAAAAAAAAAAAAAAAAAAAAAGAATGAGTGAAGGTTAGCAAAACTTTTCCTCTTTCTGTGTGGACAAAATTTAACTTGGATTAACTTTCTAATTACATTTCCCTAGAAGCCTGTAAATGGCAGAATGTCAACTATGTAACTAGCAATGTTGTTTATAGTAAAAATAACCCTGATTGATAAATTTACCTTGACTAGTTGTAAAGAACTACAAATTCCTGATGTGAGCCCAAAACTTGGGGCTTTCCTAAATAACTTGATATGTCTTTTGTGGGGAACAGGAAGTTATGCCCATGAATGTTGGTTATCTTATCTGGGACATGGAGCATCTAATCCAAGATGACGATTGCACATGCCCATGAGGATCTCATTCTCTTCCACTTCAGTTGTTATATGGCAATGGTCAATGAAGACAAGCCTCTGGACTTGTGGATTGCTTTCAGAACCTATATAGTGAGACCTCTTCTGGTCTTGTGATTCCAAATGTCTAGATAGACTCAGGGATGAGCAACAGGAGCAATACTGAACATTAAAAAAAATTTTTTTAGAGCAGTTTTAGGTTCACGGCAAAACAGAAAGTACATAGATTAGCCATTTGCCCCTGTCCTCACACATGCATAGTGTCTCCCATTATCAGCATCCCCCAGCAGGGGGTGCTGATATGCTAAACTCTGATGTGCTGAAGTCTGCAGGTGACATGCTGAAGTCTGCTGTTAGAGTACATGGTCCAAGCTATTTTGAGGTGTCGAAGTATCCCCATATAATGGCGGCTGCTACTCTTCTTCTTCTTCTGCTTCTGCTTCTTTTCTTCTTTCTTCTGTCTTCTTTCTTCTTCCTTTTAAATCCCAGGTCTTTTACACTTCCCCTGGGCATATGTGGATCCTGTGCATTTTGAAAAGGACTGGTCATAGGGAACCACGGGTATTGTTCCAGGCTTATTTATCCACAGCTGCCTGCAATTGCTATTCCAACATTTTTTTGTGCCATTTTGCAAGTGGTCATGTGAAGGACTTTTTTTGGGGCATATGAATAGAAAAATGTAGCTCAACATATATTTTTGGAATTATGTGTATTTTATTTTATGAATATAAAAACATTCTAAGAATGGATCCATATACTTTTATCAGACTTCCAAAGGTGGTCCATGGTACAAAAAAATGTGAGAATTCTTGTTTTCAGCCTTCTTCTAATATATGTTAGTCTCATTATTCTTGAGTTTTCCATACCTATTTGGATGTTTCTAAACTCACTCAAGATTTGGACAGAAGTACAGGGCATGGGGACAGAGAGATATATGAGAATCCAAGTATCTGACTTCTTGTTTCCAGCTTTTATCTTCTTTTTTTTTCTTCTATAACACTTTATACCTGGATGGGATGGACTTTCTGCTTCTATGTTAGTGATTCTCAAACCTCTTTGTTTCATGACTCCTTTATACTCTTAAAAATTTTCAAGGACCCTGAAGAAATTTGATTTGTTTGGGTTATAGTTATCAATATTTGCCATATAAGAAATTAAATCAGAAATTTTAATGATATTAATTAATTATACTACATACCATATATTTTATGAACTATGACTATATTTTTCAAAATAAAACACCATTGATGAAAAAAGTGGCATTATTTTATATTTAGTGTTCCCTTTAGTGTCTGGCTAAGTAGGAGATAGCTTAAATAGTAACTCATATTTGCTTCTGTATTCAATTATTTGGAATTTCATATATAATGTAGCCCCTGGAAAACTCCATTTTCCATTCATGACAGTATGAGAGTGAAAAAAGCACAAAATGTTTTAGTACATTATGAAAATAGTTTTGACCTCACAGATGTCCTGAAAAGGTCCTGAGGATCCCCATGTGTCCTCTGGACTGCACTTTGAGAACTGCTGTTCTGTGCCTTATATAGCAAGCTTCAGGGCCTAGCCATTTTAGTCAAACGGAGTGCATCCTCCATGCCCTCTCTGCCCTATGGTCTGAGCCCTCAAAATTTTTTCCTGATATGTTCTTGGAAGTAAATCAATTTAGAAAATACTAAGCCTAGTTTTAAGATCCTGTTTTGACTTCCAGTAGGTGAATATAAACTTTTCCTTTCATTTGCATAACTGCTATAATACACTTAAATGTCCTCAAGGCACATGGAGATTCCTGGCAGAATGTGGGGTGATTTATCACAAAGAAATGCAAAAAGTGGAAAGTAGAAAAATGAAAGTTCCGGTTATTTTGTTCTAGTAAAGCAATCCAGTTTGTTTTGCTTGCTTTGTTTCAAAATTGCTTTTCTGGGCTCACCTGGAACTCCTACTCCTTTTTAATTTTTAAGTTAAGTTACTAATTAATTTTTATTTTCTTTTATTATTTATTTATTTATCTTGAGATGGAGTCTTGCTCTGTCATATAGGCTGGAGTGCAGTGGTAGGATCTCAGCTCACAGCAACCTCCACCTCCTGGGTTCAAGCGATTCTCCTGCCTCAGCCTCCTTAGTAGCTGGGATTACAGGTACGTGCCATCACGCCCAGCTAATTTTTATATTTTCACTGGAGGTAGGGTTTCAACATGTTGGCCAGGCTGGTCTCGAACTCCTGATCTCAGGTAATCCACCCTCCTTGGCCTTCCGGAATGCTGGGATTACAGGCGTGAGCACTGTGTCTGTGATTGCCAGAGTTCAGCAGTCTTCCTGGCTCATGAGATGACTTTGAGAATGAAAGCTACTTTCTATGGATGATGAAGAAGATAGAATGAGCCAGTGTCACTAATGCTTTTGTGGAGCCACCATTCTGTCTCTGCAAGGAGAGAATAAAGTCTTGTGAGTTTAAAGTTGCTTTTTTTTTTTTAAAGTCTGTTTATGCAGTTCCTGATACAGTAAGTTTTTCTGTGTGCCGTTATGTATAATCTCCTTTGAAATCAATTATTGTATTGAGAGTAAGGATAATTTGTAGGGTGAAAGAATGAAAGTATGGCACAAGAGATTCTATTCCCTCAAAATCACTTAATTTGCTTCCAGGGAGTAATCTTAGGCATGAGGGATAGCTTAGCTATAGCAATGGCTACTGTGTGTTCTGTGTTTATTCAAGACACTGCTGAAAGTATATTATTTGAATTGACATATTTAATCCTGACTTATGAGACAATTATTTATTCATTTTGTAGATGAAGAAACTAAGTCATAGAGAAGTTAAGTATGCTTAAAAAAGTCACACAGCTGATACAGCTGGGCATGTCGCTCTAGGGCTCAGGCTCTTAACCATTATGCTACACTTTCTACAGTAGAATTCTAATATGGAGCATTTTGAAAGTAAATAATTCTATCATGCCTCTTTCCTAGGACCCTAAGTCCAGGAGACACTTTGTACCTGAAAAATTAAAGATAACTTGAGTTGTTAATGTGTCAATAAAAGTATGATACAGAATGTACAATTTTAGTGATCGTTATATGCAGAGTAAAATCATCCAAATGTGTCATGTAGCCTAAATGGTAATGACTTTAATTTTTTGGCTATCTTTTATATATAGAAAGAAAAACTTATTTTTACATAATGTGTATATCTTAAAGTATATTTGGATTATTTTCCTATCAAATAGCTCTTTTTATTTTCCTTTGTTTGCTCTTTTAAGTGATATGAGATACTTATGTTTGGTTAAAGTGATTTTTAGAAACTGTTTATTTTTTATTTTTTGAGATGGAGTCTTGCTCTGTCACCCAGGCTGGAATGCAGTGGCACGATCTTGGCTCAGTGCAACCCCCGCCTTCTGGGTTCAAGTGATTCTCTTGCCTCAGCTTCCTGAATAGCTGGGATTACAGGCGTGTTTTACCATGCCTGGCTAATTTTTATATTTTCATTAGAGATGGGGTTTCACCATGTTGGCCAGGCTGGTCTTGAACTCCTGACCTCATGTGATCGCCCACCTCTTGCTGAGATTATAGGCATGAGCTACCTTGCCTGGGAAACTGCTTATATTTTTAATTCATACTATAGTTTTTGTAGCACTCATTTATCTCTGGTTAATATGATGTCACATATGTGAGTCGGATTTAGTTATCATCCTAAAATATTTAAGTGATTTTCCAAAAACTGATATAACTATTTTGCCATAAAATATTATGACTTGCCACAAAGTATCTAGTTAAAACCTAATATTCGGCCAGCCACGGTTGTGCATGCCTGTCATCCCAGCACTTTGGGAGGCCTAGGTGTTGGGATCACCTGAGGTAAGGAGTTCGAGGCCAGCCTAGCCAACATGGTCAAACCCCAATTATGCTAAAAATATAAAAATTAGCCGGGCATGGTGGTATGCCTATAGTCCTAGCTACTCAGGTGGCTGAGACGGGAGACTCGCTGGAACTCGGGCGGCAGAGGCTGCAGTGAGCTGAGATTGCGCAGCTGCACTCCAGCTGGGTGACAGATCGAGACTCCATCTCAAAAACTAAACCAAAAACCAAAAAACAACCTAATATTCAAAGTAATGTAGGCATTCAGAGAAAAGTTGTGACTTGTTGCTTGAATGAAGCAGAGTAGGTAGGACAATTCTGATAATTGACTAAAATAATATAGGGATATCAGAATGCTCTGCTAGAGATTTAACTTGTTTCTGCTCTGGTGAGAGGTAGCAACTCAAATGTGGAGACATATGCATCACGTCTGGTCAACACCATCGAACTTGGGGATGACACCTCCCCCAGGGACATCTCTTAGAAGGTTCTTAGAGAAATGGGACATGGGTTGTTTTACTGGTTATTAATGGGTAAGACACTTGAGTGCTGGGCTGGTAATTCTGCTTCCCTGCCTACTCTTCTCCAGATTTATTTTCCGCCATTCCCTGTCCTCCTTTTTTCTGCTGGTGATGGACCTCAATAAACTGTGTTATGTAGACTTCCTTATACTGCATTGTACTTTCTTGTACTCTTCTACTCGAGTTCCCGTTGGTTCAGGCAATAACAAACACCAGCGAGTGGATGCAGGAAGTGGGGGAGATAGGAGAGATTAGGGCGTTTCTTTCTTTTCTCCATCTCTGTCTTGGACCTGTGTTCTGGCTGTGGCTGCAGCTCCACAATTACTGGCTTCCACTCCCCTAACTTCTCCATTACTCCGTGATACGGTTTGGCTCTGTGTCTCCACCGAAATCTCATCTCCAGAGTAATCCCCGAGTGTGGAAGGAGGGGCCTGTAATCCCCATAGATTGAGGGAGGGAAGTGATTGGATTCTGGTGGTGGTTTTCCCCATGCTGTTCTCGTGATATTGAGTGAATTCTCACGAGATGTGATAGTTTTATAAATGGTAGTTTATTCCTGTGTTCTCACTTCTCTCTCACCTGCTGCCACGTAAAATGTTCCTGCTTCCCCCTTCTGCCATGATTGTTAAATTTCCTGAGACCTCCTCAGCCATACAGAACTGTGAGTCAATTAAACCTCCCCTGCCCCCTCCTCCCTCCCTTCATCCCTTCCTTCCTTCCTTCCTTCATCTCTCTGTCTCTTTCTTTCGTTCTCTGTCTCTCTCCCCGCCGCTTTTTTCTTTCTTCTTCCACAGAGTCTCACTCTGTCACCTAGCCTGGAGTGCAGTGGCAGGATCTCGGCTCACTGCAACCTCTGCCTCCTGGTTTCAAATAATTCTTCTGCCTCGGCCTCCCAAGTAGCTGGGATTACAGGTGCGCGCCACCACGCCCAGCCAATTTTTTTTTTTTGTTTTTGTTTTTGTATTTTTAATAGAGATGGGATTTCACCGTATTGGCCAGGCTGGTCTTGGAACTCCTGGCCAAAAGTGATCTGCCCGCCTCTGCCTCCCAAAGTCCTGAGATTACAGACGTGAACCATTGTGTCCTAAATCTCCTTTCTTTATAAATTACCCAGTCTCACGGCATTTAGAGCGTGAAAATGGACTAATGCACTCCAGCTCCAGTTTACCGCTTCAGGCCTAGGGGTGGTAAAAGTTTCAAAGTGCTCAGCATCCCTGTAACATCTCTTAACCCTATTCACACATTTGTAGATAGTTTATTTATTAAGTTATCTACAAACCTCAGCTGACTGTCCTGTTTCTTGCTGAGACCCATACTCTGGGAATGAACTAAGGCAGGTTAGTCTACTCTTTCTTAGTGACATAAAAAGTGGATACTCTTGTTAAAAAAGAGGGCTCCTAACAGATGAAAAAAAAGGAACAGATACAGATTTTTTCATTTGGAAGTCTTTAAAAGTAAGAGAAATGTCTGTTTTTTGGAATGGTTTCTGTCTAATAGATAAGGTTAGAATATTAATTATCATATCTATGTGTGACCAAGAATTGTTCAGCACAGTCCTCCTCAGCCATTTCAGTGCTTTTGTACAGATTTTTCTTTAAAATTTAAATATATCTTTTGCTGTTTTATTTTTTAAATAAAAACTATATTTTGGCTGGATGTGGTGGCTCACACCTGTAATCCCAGCACTTTGGGAGACCAAGACAAGTGGATCAGGAGGTCAGGAGTTCAAGACCAGCCTGGCCAACATGGAATACAAAAATTAGCTGGGCACGGTGGCAGGTGCCTGTAATCCCAGCTACTCAGGAGGCTGAGGCAGAGAATTGCTTGAACCTGGGAGGTGGAGTTTGCAGTGAGCCGAGATCATGCCTCTGCATTCTAGCCTGGGTGATAGAGCAAGACTCCATCTCAAAAACAAAACAAAACAACAACAAAAAAACCCAAATCTGTAGCTGTATCTATATATATCTGGTTTAAATAAAAAATATTCTGTCATAATATAGTGTTTTAGTTTTTAAATAAAAACGAAAACATTCCTCTGCCTCTCCCCCATTTATTATTATTATTTTTTACCTGAGTTGTCTTAAAGAGCAGTTTTTATAGAAGAACTTTCTTGGGTTTTGTTTATGATTATCTAAACTTGAGAGTTAAAAATAGAATTTAAAAAAATGTAAAATGTATTCCAGCTGTACTTTGGAAATTTTTTTCTGCAGATGTTTATCTTCCTTTGGATAATAGAAGCCAAGTCCGTACTAATGTCCAAGGTTCAATAGTGGTTATGATTTGGTTGGAAGCATGTTATAAAGATTAATTTTACTCTTATCAACATAACCTAGAGATGAATGTGGCAATTTTTAAAACTGGTATTTGAACCAATAGTAATTTCTCATATTTTTGCCTCTGTTTTAGGAGAGGCAGTGAGAGAGAAGCTCTCTGCCTGTGATGAAACAATTTCGAATTTTTTTCCCTCTGCAAGAATAAGTTTATTGATAAGCAATAAAAAGCTCAAAACTCTACTTGGAATTTGGGGTTCCTAGAATTAACCTTACATCCATTTTGTTAGGATGACTTCCTCAGAGTCAGAACTATTTTTCTGAGGCTCTTAAAGATGGTAAAGATGCAAGACAGTGGAATAAGCTAAGGTCTTCCATATGTCACATCCATTGAAAGGGAACACATGGCAAGAACATGAGCTTTTGTTACCTTGGAAGCAGGATTATTTTGGGGTCTCTTCTCAATTCTACATTTGCCAAGTTTTAACTAACTATGGTGCTAGTTAATCTCAACTAACTGGGGTTTCATTAAACTTGGTTACCGGCCTCCAATATCTGTGATTCTTGGTTGAGTTTTACCTTTTGGACCAACATACCCTAAATATATAGGGCATAGTAGAATATGAACTTTGGGGAACTCCCCCTGATGAACTTGTACTATTGTAGTCTTGTAGAATACCCAATCCCGTGATTACAGACGTCTTTGACATCAGTTTTTCCTGACTTGGTGTTACATGAAGCATAAGGTAAAGGATCTTTAGATGATCTCATCAGTAGGTGATATTTCTGGATGTTAACGAATCTTTCATTTTCCTATAGTCTCTTAGAATCTATGATTTAAGCTGGTTTCATTTGGAGTTCCTTACGTTTAAGTCTGGCTGCCACTGCCCAAGACCAGTATTGTCTTCTATCTCCAGATGCTCACTAGTGCCCCCTACTGATAAATGAAAAACTGATCCCTTATGACTTACACAACGTATTAAATGTTTAATCTCACAAATCCTATTTCCTGCCACCTTCGTTTTCTTTCTTCTAATAAAATGGCTTCTTGGATACAGGTATTATAGTGGAGTTTATATATCTTCTATGAGATTCAAGACAGACTTGAAGGGTTAACATTGTGTGGTGAACATACACCAACTAGATTTCTAGCTGTAACAATTTCTTATGGCTCCTATAACAGATTACCACAAGCATGGTAGTTTAAAACAACACAAACCTGTTTTCTTGCAGTTCTGAAGGATAGAAGTCCAAAATCAGTCTCACTGGGCTAAGGATACGGTCAGAAAATGTGTTCTTTTCTAATTAAATAAGAGAATAAGAAACAGTTTATATTCGTATGGAATGGACAATAATATTTGTTTATAGATTTGTCCCAGGGCCGTTTTTAATCCTCCTGTCTTCTGTCATAATACAGTTTGAAGAGATCTGGACCGTCTTGACAATTGGCGTTACTCTGATCAATTACTTTGATGACATTATTTTGATTGAGTTGGATTTGTAGGAGAGGGCTAGCACAATAGAGGCACTGGCAAGATGTGCTCTAGTCTGTGAGAGGCAAACCCTATGAAGGTATAAGTGCTTGCTATGTCTGCAGATACTTTAGGGGTTTATTGATCAGGGCTGTGCCTATATTTGTCTAACATAAAAGACAACTTTTTGCATCTTGTACCTCCTGCATTAAAAAAGAAGCACAACATCTGGTGGGCCTCTGAGTTCTGGAGGCAGTCACAATTCTGCAACTAGGGATGCTTCTCCAGCCAACATACTGGGTGACATGGAATGCTGCCAACTTTAAATCAGATCTGGAGTAGGAAATATCTCAGCAACAGGTCCAGGGTGGGGTGCAAGCAGCCCTGCCACTTGAGTCATACAATTTAGCAGAACTTATGATTATAAAGGTGTAAGTGGTAAGACAAGATGCTGTGTGGAGTTTGTTGCAGGTCCCAGTGGGCAAATTATAATGTTAGTCTCTTGGTTTCTGGAGCAAGATAATGCTGTTTTTGGTAGAGAATTACATACCTTTTGCTGTGCTCCTGAGCCTGGTGGAGATAGGATGCCTGACCATGGAGTATCAAGTAACCATGTATATATTATAGAAATTCCCATCATAAGCTAGGTTCTATCAGACTTACAAAATAGAAAGGTCAGACAGGCCAAGCAACAGTACTTCACAAGATGGAGTTGGTACATTGGAGAGCAAGTATAATCATAACCAGATGGCTCAAACAAGCTTCACGAGTAGATATTATAGACCCCCATGGCACCTATCACTGTTTTAACAGTGTCCTTCATTCAACTCATGCCTGTGGTTCTATGGAGGATTCTACCTGAAGGACAAAGAAAAAACTTAAGCTTGGTTGATGGATGGATCATCTCAGTATGTAGATGAAAGTCAAAAATAGCCTCACTCAAAGGTTGCTTTGAAAAGACAGAAGGTCCTTAGAACCACTGTCTACTACATGCTTTGCACAGATGCCTTTATCTCCCTGGTCTCGCTGATACATTTTTTTCCTTCCTAACCATAGCTCTTGGCTTATTATATTTTAAAATCATTAACCTTTCAAATAATTTAATGGAATCCACTTACTTCTTTTAAGAATTATCACCCATAACTTTGTCAAGTTTCCACCTTTTTAGAGAGAGGGCCTTACTCAACATGTAGATTGGTTACCTTTTTGACCAAAGAATTCTACATCATTGCCACAGCTCAGGACCCTGCCAGTATAATTTATTTCTTGAGATACGGAGTAGTTTCGTAAGACTTGGCTACTTCAGGTTTTCATCTCTGTGGTGATTAAAGGAATAATATTTAACCCAGAAATATTTATTAAACCTGACAATCTATTAAAAAAAAAAAGAACATTGTTTAGGATATTTTTTGATAGTAAAAGGAAATGGTTTAGGAGGACAAAATAGGTTAGAAGTTTCTGGTCAGGCTTTTATCCACAAAAAGATAAATGCAGGGAGAAGAAAAGTAAGTTACTCATGGGAACAAAGAAACTGGCCTGGTGCCTGGTGACGGAGTGAGACTCTGTCTCAAAAAAAAAAAGAAATTGGGCCTAAAATCAGAAGGAGACCTGGGAGCATGAGGCCGCTTATATTCGTGGCCTTTCTACATGAGCATTGTGGAAGAAATTCTGGCATATCTTACACTAAATATGTCTTTTCTATCGTTAATTACTTTCTGCAATTTTCTTTCAAATCTGACTTGAGAATGCTGTGAAATATATGTTATCTTGTAAGGCCAATCCCATTCAATCAGAGGACAGTTCAAGTTGATTATTATTACTGTTAGTATTATTACTATTTTGTTCTACTGCCGAATATTTCCCTCCTGTAAATGTGCACAAACATGGTATATAAAGGAAGTTTCTCTCGAACATATTACAATGAACAATTTACCTTAATCTGTGAATTTGGCAGACTCAGAAGAGGCATTGGAATTTAACAGGTTTCCACTAGATGGCAAGCCTCCTCTTCGAATTTCTCAGTGGCATCAAGCTAAAAAATCGCTGCTGTTTAAAACTTATATCTTTGCATGAGACAGCTGCACTTGTATCAAGATGATAAAGGCACCGATTCACAGATTTAGCCAAATTTAGAATCAAGCTATTCAAACTGAAACTGAAAATATATTGTGATGTTTAAAAGTTTTATTTGGAGAATATTCATTTATTCATTTAACAAATGTGAAGTGCCTCCTATGTGTTTTTCATACTTTGTTTCATTTGCTCCCCCTAACAATGAGATTGGGTGTTTTTATTAATCCCAATTTAGAGACTGGGAAACTGAGGCTTAGAAAGATTAAATGATTAAGTAGTCCAAGATATACAGGTTTAAACCTACGCAGTTTGTCCCAGAGCCTGCTCTCCTAACCACTACATCTTAGTGCCCCCCCATAAAGAAATTGTAGTAAATCAATGTATCATGGCACTGTGTCATGTTTAAAAGAATTATTTATTATTTTCTTCTTTTTTTTTATTGCATTTTAGGTTTTGGGGTACATGTGAAGAACATGCAAGATTGTTGCATAGGTACACACATGGCAGTGTGATTTGCTGCCTTGCTCCCCGTCACCTATATCTGGCATTTCTCCCCATGCTATCTCTCCCCCAACTCCCCCACCTCCCGCTGTCCCTCCCCTATTTCCCTCCCGACAGACCCCAGTGCGTGATGCTGTCCTCCCTGTGTCCATGTGTTCTCATTGTTCAACACCCGCCTATAAGTGAGAACATGTGGTGTTTGATTTTCTGTTCTTGTATCAATTTGCTGAGAATGATGGTTTCCAGGTTCATCCATGTCCCTACAAAGGACCCAAACTCATCATTTTTGATGGGTGCATAATATTCCATGGTGTATATGTGCCACATTTTCCCTGTCCAGTCTATCATCTATGGGCATTTGGGTTGGTTCCAGTGTTATTTTCTTCTTATAGACATTAGCAGCGTTAAATCTTCTGGTATGACCTTTATGGAAGACTGTGCACAAACAAGTAAAAATGATTGCAAAACACACTGTATTATAGCAAATAGTATCTGTACAGTGTTGCCTATATAAGCATATGCAAGATGAAAGGAAATGGCATAAAACTCTGCAAAAGTACTACAGAAAAAGACAAATATAAAGAGACAGAAACAGAGAGAGAATGAGAGAAACATACACGTGAAAGAAAAATGAGGAAATCATCTGTAAGAAATCATAATTTCTGGCTTGGTGCAGTGGCTAGTGCCTGTAATCTCAGCATATTGGGAGGTCGAGGTGGGAGGATAGCTTGAGCTCAGGGGTTCGAGATCAGCCTGGACAACGTTGCAACACCCTATCTGTACCAAAAAGTACAAAAATTAGCTGGAGGAGATGGTGCATGCCTGTAGTTCCAGCTACTTGGGAGGCTGAGGTAGGAGGATCACTTGAGCCCAGGAGGTGGAGGCTATAGTGAGCTGTGATTATGCTACTGCACTTCAGCCTGGGTGACATAGTGAGATCCTGCCTCCAAAAAAAAAAAAAAAAAAAAAAGGAAAGAAAAGAAAGGCCAGGTGTGTGGTGACTTATGCCTATAATCCCAGAAGTTTGGGAGGCTGAGGCAGATCAATCACCTGAGGTCAGGAGTTTGAGACCAGCCTGGCCAACATGATAAAACCTCGTCTCTACTAAAAATACAAAAAATTAGCTGGGCATGGTGGTGGGATGGAGGGGAGCCTGTAATCCCAGCTACTTGGGAGGCTGAGGCAGGAGAATCCTTTGAATCTGGGAGGCAGAGGTTGCAGTGAGCCAAGATTGCACCACTGCCCTCTAGCCTGGGCAACAAGAGTGAAGCTCTGTCACACACACACACACAAAAAAAAAAAGCAGAAAAAAAAATAATTTCTGTAACAGAAATTGTTTCCTGTGAGTGTCTCTTGCTGTAGAAGAATTTTACACAAGTAGAAATTCAATGAAATGAAAGTTTAAAGACAAGAGTATAAAACAACAGAATGAAATAAAAAGATAAGTGCAAGGTCAAGGAAACTCAGATGTAAAGCAGAATTTTAAATCTAATAGATATATTAAAATAATAAGCGGAAGAGACATAGTTAAAATTTAAATTAATGTGATGAAAAAAAGGCATGAGTTACAGTGAATGAGAAGCAAGATGGAGGTGAAGGCAATTAGGAAGAGGCTGTAGACATGGACCACTGACAAAACAACAGGCATCTTGGAAGTAGAAAACAGATGGTGAGAAAAAGTACTCAGAAATATAATAATGGAAAATCTCTTTAATAATAAAGCACACACATCTAATAGGAAAAATTGATACTGAATTATCAACATGGACAAGTGTACTGTATGTTACTGAGTGTCAAGATTTGAACAAAAAAAAAAATTCTTCAAACATCAAGTAGAAAAAGCAAGTTACTTAACAAAAGGAAATTCAAGCTTGTGTCAGACTTTTTTCAGAAACATTTAGTGCTGGAAGAAATAGAGCTGTCTGCCACATTCTTAGAAAAAATATTATATTCATCTATGTTATAATTCAAATATAAAGTAGTCAGGGCATAAACATTTAAGAGTTTTTTTTTTTTTTAACTCTCATCAAATGAAGTCCAGCTAATCCAGAAACTAATACAAAAATAGAGAACCCAACAATAGAGACACGTATCTAGTGAGAGTAGCAGTAAATTGGCTGGGCACAGTAGCTCATGCTTGTAATCCCAAAACTTTGGGAGTCTGAGGCAGGAGAATTGCTTGAGTTCAGGAGTTTGAGATCAGCCTAGGCAACAGAGACCCAGTCACTAAAAAATAAAACAAAAACAAAAACCTAGCTGGGCATGGTGGCACATGCCTGTTGTCTCAGCTACTTGGGAGGCTGAAGTAGGAGGACTGCTTGGGCTTGGGAGATTGAGGCTGGAGTGAGCCATGATAGTGACATTGCACGCCAGCCTGGGTGACAGAATAAGACTCTGTCTCCAAGAGGAAAACAAAAAGACAGTGGTGATAAGTGCTTGGCAGTGTACCAAGTGATGGGGTTACAAAGATGACTAAGGGTGTAGCTGAATGGAAGATTCAGAGATGTTAATCAATTAGAGTACAATGTATTAAGTGCTACTACATTGGTAGAACAGATAAAAGAGTAATTCTATATAGAGTAACTGATGCCTATGGCCATATGATTCTGTACATGCCCAATCTCATCTGTGTAGGGTAACTGAAACCTGAGACTTGGATGATGAGCATCCAGAAGCTAAAAGGGACAGAGAGACCATTCTAGGAAGGGGGAACGAAGTTCAAAGGTTTAGCAGTATGAGCTGGCAGTGTGGAATGGCTATATGGTAGGTCATGTGGAAGTGGAAGGTTATGAGCCTGGAAAGTCATTAGCAGCTTATAAAGGGATCTGTGTACAAATGATCTCCGATTTACATTATTTTGACTTAACAATATTTTTTTGGCTTTATGATGGTGTAAAAGCGATATGTGTTCAGTAGAAACCAAACTGAAAGTACCTATACAACAATTCTGTTTTTCATGTTCGGTACAATATTCAATGAATTATGAGATATTCAACACTTTATTTTAAAATAGGGTTTGTGTTAGATGATTTTGCCTAAATGAAGGCTAATGTAAGTGTTCTGAGCATGTTTACAGTAGGCTAGGCTGAACTATGATGTTCAGTAGGTTAGGTATATTAGATACATTTTAATTTTCAGCAATGATATTTTCAGCTTATGATGGGTTTATGGAGGGCTATCTCTATTGTAAGTTGAAAAGCATCTGTACTTGCTAAGGGGCTTGATCTTAATCCTGTTGACACTGAAGGGTTTTCATGTAGGAAAGGACTACTTTTTCCATTTAAAAGATGATGGCTAGGGGCTGGGATGGTGGAGGGGAAATTGAGAGTTGTTGCTCCATTGGCATAAAGTTTTAGTTATGCTACTGATCTCCTGTACAGCATGGTTTCTTTTTTTCTTCCTTAATTTTAATTTTATTTCATTATTTTATTTTTTTAGAGAAAGCATCTTACTCTATCTCTCAAGCTGGAGTGCAGTGGAGCGATCAAAGCTCACTGCAGCCTCTAACTCCTGGGCACAAGTAATCTGCTTGCATCTGCCTCCCAAGTAGCTGTAATTAAAAGTGTGCACCACCATGCCCAACTAATTAAAAAAATTTTTTGTTGTTGTTGTAGAGATAGGATCTTGATATGTTGCCTAGGCTAGTCTCAAACTCCCGGGCTCAAGAGATCCTCTCGCCTTGGCCTCCCAAAGTGTCGGGATTACTGGAGTAAGCCACTTTGGCTGGCCCAACATGGTTTCTTTAGTTAACAATGCAGTATTGTGTATTTAAAAATGTGTTAAAAGGGTAGATCTCATGCCAAGTGTTCTTACCATAAAATGAAACAAAATAAACCATGCAAAGGGACACAGTGAAACTTTGGGAAGTGATGGATATGTTTACTACTTTGATTATGGTGATGGTATCATAGGGTGTATACATATGTCTAAACTCATCAAATTGTATACATCACATATGTGCTTTTTTTTTTTTTGTATATCAATGATACCTCAATAAAGCTGTTAAAAAATGACTCTGGCAATAGCCTACCAACTGAAAAAAACCCAAGACTGACAGATTTATAGCTAAATTCTACCAGATGTACAAAGAAAAGCTGGTACCATTGCTACTGAAACTATTCCAAAAATTGAAGAGGAGGGACTCCTCCATAACTCATTCTATGAGGCCAGCATCATCCTGATACCAAAACCTGGCAAAGATACAACAATAAACAACTTCCAGCCAATATCCATTTTTCTTTCTTTCTTTTTTTTTTTTTTGAGAGGGGGTCTCACTCTGTCACCCACCCTGGAATGCGACCTTGGCTCACTGTAACCTCTGCCTTCTGAGCTCAAGTGATCCTCCCACCTCAGCCTCCTGAGTAGCTGGGCCCATAGGCACATGTCACCACACTCAGCTAATTTTTTATATTTTTGGTAGAAACAAGGTCTCACCATGTTGCCCAGGCTGGTCTTGAACTCCTGAGCTTAAGTGATCCACCTGCCTTGGCCTCCCAAAGTGCTGGGATTACAGGCATTAGCCACTGCACCTGGCCGAATAGCCTTGATGAACATCAATGCAAAATCCTGTACAAAATACTGACAAATCAAATCCAGCAGCACATCAAAAAGCTTATAAACTACAATCAAGTAGGCTTTATTCCTAGGACGCAAGGTTGATCCAACATACAGAAATCAATAAATGTGTCATCACATAAACAGAACTAAAGATGAAATAAACCACAAGATTATCTCAATAGATGCAGAAAAGGCTTTTGATAAAATTCAACATCCATTCACATTAAAAACTCTCAATAAACTAGGTGTTAAAGGAACATACCTCAAAATCATAAGAGCCATCTATGACAAACCCATAGCCAACATCACACTGACTGGAAAAAACCCTTGCAAATGGGCACAAGACAAGAATGCCCTCTCTAACCATTCCTATTCAACATAGTATTAGAAATCCTGGCCAGGGCAATCAGTTAAGAGAAAGAAATAAAGGACATCCAAATAGGAAGAGAGGAAGTCAAACTATCCTTGTTTGCAGATGACATGATTCTATGTCTAGAAAATCCCCAAGTCTCAGCCCAAAGCTCCTTCAGCTCATAAACTAATTCAGTAAAGTCTCAGGATACAAAATCAATGTGCAGTCGTCACTAGCATTCCTATACACCAACAACAGTCAAGCTGAGAGCCAAATCAGGAAGAAACTCCGATTTACAATTGCCACAAAAATGAATAAAATACCTAGGAATACAACTAACTAGAGAGACAAAAGATCTCTAACAGGATAACTACAAAGCACTGCTCAAAGAAATCAGAGATGACACAAAGAAATGAAAAAACATTCCATGCTTATGGGTAGGAAGAATCGATATTGTTAAAATGGCCATACTGCCCAAAGCAGTTTATAGATTCAATGCTATTCCTGTTAAACTATAATTGACACTCTTCACAGAATGAGAGAAAACAATTTAAAAATTCATATGGAACAAAAGAGCTCGAATAACCAAGGCAATCCTAAGCAAAAACAATAAAGCTGGGGGTATCACACTACCCGACTTCAAACTATACTAGAAGGCTACAATAACCAAAACACCATGGTCCTGGTACAAAAATAGACACATAGACCAAGAGAATAGAAAAGAGAACCTAGAAATAAGGCCATACACCTACAACTATCTGATCGTGGACAAACCTGACAAAAACAAGCAATGGGGAAGAGATTCCCTATTCAGTAAATGGTGCTAGGATAACTGGCTAGCCATATGTAGAAGATTGAAACTGGACCCCTTCCTTACACCATATACAAAAATTAACTCAAAATGGAAAATACCTAAATATAAAACCCAAAACTATAAAAACTCTGGAAGAAAACCTAGGCAACACCATTCAGGACATAGACATGGGCAAAGATTTTATGATGAAGACTCCAAAAGCAAGTATAACAGAAGCAAAAATTGACAAATGGGATCTAATTAAACTAAAGAGCTTCTTTGGCACAGCAAAAGAAACTATGGACAGGGTAAACACACAACCTATAGAAGGGGAGAAAGTTTTACAAACTATGCATCCAAAAAAGGTTTGATATCCAGCATCCATAAAATACTTAAACAAATTTACAAGAAAAGATACAAACCCCATTAAAAGTGGACAACGGAGTTTGAGAACTAAATTCCAATTTTTCATCTTGCCCAAATTCCTATCTAAGGAGTCATGCCCTACAAATCATAAATTCTCATCAGATGGGTTTTATTTAACCATATATATTGTAACTTACTTTCCAACCTGACTGGCATAACATTACGAGAAAAAGAAGAAAATAAAAATATTTTACCCCAAAACGTGTTTCTTTGCCATATCTTTAAATGACCCTGCAAAGCTGTCCTTTTTGGGAGGAAATTTGCATTTGTAAAGAATCTCTGTTAACATAGCTAGATCTTTTTCTTCCAGGCCCTCCCAATCCTAAAGAGATTAAAAGTCTAGCACCTTTTAAAGATCTGAACAGGAAACATTTGCCATCTAGTGTCTCTACCGCAGCCACTGTAAGCCTTCAAAAGAACCTTGGTTTCCACAGTTTTTTATCTTAACCTGAACATTTCATTTCTATGATCCCAGGTCTTTAGATAACTCAACGAATTGTCAACCAGAAAATGTTTACATTTACCTATAGCCTGAAAGCCCTCCACCCCAACTTTTGAGTTGTAAATGTATTTGATTGATGTCTCATGCCTCCCTAAAATGTATAAAACCAAGCTGTGTCCTGACCACTTTGGGCACAAGTTCTCAGGTCCTCCTGAGGGCTATGTCATGGGCCAGGCTCACTCGTATTTGGCTCAGAATAAATCTCTTCAAATATTTTACAGAGTTTGACTTTTTTCAACAACTTGAACATGCATGTTTCAAAAGAAGTCATACGTGTGGCAAAAAAAAAAAAGCTCAACATCACTGATCATTAGAGAAATGCAAATCAAAACCACAATGAGATACCATCTCACAGCAGTCAGAATAGCTATTATAAAAATTCAGAAAATAACAGCAAGTAGCAAGATTGTGTAGAAAAAGGAATGCTTATACGCTGTTGGTCTGAGTATAAATTAGTTCAACCATTATGGAAGACAGTGTGGCAATTCCTCAAACACCTAAAGACAGAAATACTGTTTGATCCAACAATCCCACTTCTGGGTATATACCCCCCCCCAAAACATAAATCATTCTGTTGTAAAGACACGTGCACGTGTATGTTCATTGCAGCATTATTCACAATAGCAAAGACATGGAATCAACCTAAATGCCCATCAATGTTAGACTGGATTGTAAAAAGTGGTACATATACATGCTGGAATATTATGCAGCCATAAAAAAGGAACAAGATTGTGTCCTTTGCAGGGACGTGGTTGGAGCTGGAGGCCATTATCCTTGGCAAACTAACGTGGGAACAGAAAAGTCAAATACTTTATGTTCTCACTTTTAAGTGGGAGCTAAATGATGAGACCACATGGACACATAGAGGGGAACAACACACACTGGGACCTATCAGAGGGTAGAGGTTAGGAGGAGGGAGAGGATCAGGAAAGATAACTAATGGGTACTGGGCTTAGTACCTAGGTGATGAAATAATCTGTACAACAAATCTCCATGACACAAGTTTACCTTTGTAACAAACTTGCAGATGTACCTCTGAACTTAAAAGTTAGAAAAGCCAGAAGAAACAAAAACTAAAACAAAACAACAAAATGTTGAAGTGGTTAATTGCTTGTGGTTGTTTAGGAGCAGTTTTGCCCAGGGATAGGACATAGCGCTTCTCCCCACAACATATAGGAAGGGTGACAGACAAAAGAGAAGGACCTGCCTCATGATTATCTATTACACTGTCACGTCCATACACTCTTCTGCATGACAATTCCTATTTTAAATGAAATTTTGCCTTTGGCATTACAGTTTTCCTCGTGCCTTTGTCTTAGATGTACTTCTTTGATTTCTGTATAGCTGTGTCATTTTGTCTTATAGTAGCATCATTTGCAATTTTACCAGCAGTTAGCATACTGAAAGAATGAATGATGTTATTTGTTTTCCCTGGCCAAAGACAATTTTTATGTAACCCTCACTCTTGTCACCATAGTCAGTTATTTGTTCATTATTTGACAAGTTCATACAATTTTTTATTCCAGCTAATTTAAACGGAAGGCAGGATTCAATGAGACATCTATTATTAATGTGTTTCGGTTATTTAAATGGGAGTACAGGATTCTGGCTGTGGAGGATCAGAGCTAGAAGAGACTTTAAGAGTGTACTATGATAATGTTTCTCAAACTTTAATGTGCATATGAATCAACTGGGGTTGTATTTAAAATGTAGATTTTGACTCAGGAGTTGGCATGGGCCTGAGTTCTGCATTTTTAATGAGCTTCTAAGTGAGATCAATGGGACTGATCTACAAACCACACTTGGTACAATGATGCAAGGTACAATGATATAAATAAAAATATCCAAATATCCCATTGCTACAATTATATAATATATACAACTTAAAAATTCTCTGTTTGACTGTATCTTACACATGGGCCATGAATCCATCAGGAAGCTCGGCAAATGCCACTGCTATAGTGTGACATTTAAATTAAAAATAGATCATTCATTGGGCTGTGCATGGTGGCTCATGCCTATAATCCCAACATTTTGGGAGGTTGAGATGGAAGGATGGCTTGAGGCCAGGAGTTTGAAACCAGCCTGGGCAACATAATGAGATCGTGTTTCTATAAAAATAAAATTAGCTGAGCATGGTGCCACACACCTATAGTCCTAGCTATTTGGGAGGCTGAGGTGGGAGGATCCTTTGAGCCCAGGAGTTTGAGTTTGCTGTGAGCTATGATTTCACCACTGCATTCCAGCCTGGATGACAGCTAAACCCTGTCTCCAAACAAAAAAACAAACCCAGTTAATTTAAAAATATTGTGTATGTTTTATATGAATTACACTTCTACAGAGTGATATTTTTTATCTCATGATATCCTGAGGTGGTGTCACTCTCTGGTGTCTGGGGTTGTCATTGCTGTGGTCAGTCTCCATCACTAATTAGCCTATGTAGTCACTCACTTTCCCAAGGTAAAGGAAAAACAGTATTTGTTAGTGAACTATAGTTATCTTGGCACACTTACAAAAAAAACTCTCAGTGTATTGTAAAGATAAGGCCTAGCCAGCTGCAGTGGCTCAAGCCTGTCATCCCAGTACTTTGGGAGGCTGAGGTGGGAGGATCACTCGAGGTCAAGAGTTCAAGATCAGCCCGGGCAACAGAGTGAGGCCTTGTCTGTACAAAAATTAAAAAAAAAAAAATTAGTTAGGCATAGCATGTACTTGTTGTCCTACTATAGGACTATTTACTCTGCAGGCTGAGATGGGAGGACTGTTCAAAGTTGTAGTGAGCTATGATCATGCCAATGCACTCCAGCCTGGGTGACAGAGTGACTGTCTCTTAAATAAATAAATACACACATAATAAGGCCTGATGTTATGTGATTTCATTAATTTAAAATTCACGTGGAGGAAAAGAAACACTTGAATGGCATAATATTCTTTTTTTTTTTTGAGATGGAATCTTTCTCTGTCACCCAGGCTGTAGTGCAGTGGCATGATCTCAGTTCATGGCATCCTCTGCTGCCTAGGTTCAAGAGATTCCCCTGCCTCAGCCTCCTGAGTAGATGGGACTATAGGCATGCGCCACCACACCTGGCTAATTTTTTTGTATTTTAGTAGGGATGGGGTTTCACCATGTTTGCCAGGATGGTCTTGATCTCCTGACCTTGTGATCTGCCCACCTCAGCCTCCCAAAGTGCTGGGATTACAGGCGTGAGCCACTGTGCCCGGCCCAGGTATAATAATATTCTAAGATCAGATTTAGTTTATATTGAATTCTTAGAGCACTCTGGGTTAAATATAAAACTTTTTAAAACAAATCGAAAGCAGGAAAAGTAAAATTAATTATAATGGCAGACATTTTATTATCCAAATGAGTGGCTACTTTGCTTAAAAATAGCTTTAGAGTGATGTTTGGAATCCATTTTTTTTACTTGCTTGTAATTCAGCATAATTTTAGCTGACGTTTTCATCTCTGATAAAAAGGGCTTCTTTTGGCTGGAAAGGCATCACCCCTGGTTCCCATTTTTCTCATGCATTTCATACACAGCCTGTGTGTAATAGTAATAAAGTCGTGTGGTAGGTGTCTAACCTGGGTCATGAATGTGGTATTCCTCCTTTGCCGTTTGTGCTTTTTCTCTGAAACTGAAAAAGGCACCAGAGAAGTACAGAGAGAGTGCGTAGTTTTTCCTGAAAGCGTTAGAGCTGTCCCATCTCTGTTGACATCTATTAAGATTCAGGTAACAGGAGATCCTCACTTTAAGACGCAAGGCAGTGTTACTTTGGCTTTACACAAGGTGGTGGTGGTTGTTTTTGTCTCTGAACATCTGCAACTCTCTCAAGATCTCGCTGTGTGCTAAAAATAAAACAACTATAGCTTGTGATTCACTTTGTTTTCATGGCTGTAGAGTCCAGGGAAGATTCAATGACATGAGAGAGTTGTAAAAATGGAAATAAAATAGCTGAATCTGAAATGAAGATGATCATAGTAACTTGTGCATGCTAAAAATCAAGCCTAATATCTGGAAGCTCTGAATTCTTCTAGATTTTACATGAGGAAATCATTTTAATATTGTATTGTTACAGTGCTTGTGATTACCTGGAAACCTTCGGGGCTTTTTGTGTGGAGCTGTTCACCACGGATATTTGCATGAGAAATGATACATATTAGAGTTTATGCTTAAAAGAAATCAGCAGATCATATCCCTCCAAATCAATTTCACTCAAGGCAATACTTTTAATAAATTCTCAGCACAATTCAATCACCATTGTGGAAAGAAGAAATTGAAAACCTAGGTAAGAATGTGATTAGCCAGTATAGACTTATGAACAGACAGACACCTACAATAGAAGAACTCTCCTGGAAGAACACTTTCTCTCACAACTCAAAAATTTCATCTTTAGAAATTAATTTCTGTTGGCCTTGCAGGTTTTTGATCTTTTAAAGCTCTCACACTGAAATATAAACATGCTTTCAGGGCATAGTACATTAAAAATGCAGGAATTGGATTTGTAACTGGTTGGAAGGCAGTGTTCAAATAGTGCCTAAGGTGTATCTCTAGTAATGTGTCTTTGAAAAGTTGGGTTCAACATTTTCAATTTAATGAATATGTCATTTTGTTAAAGTGACATACTCATTAAACTGGCAAATGATGAAGCTGGGAGACATAGCTAATATGCCAGATGATAGAATTAAAATCGAAGTTATTCTGATTAGCTGGAACAGGAGATAGAAAGTTAAATTTAAGAAAATGAAATTTTCTGACACTAAGCTTAAAGTACTGCTTTTTTCTTTTCTTTTTCTTTTCTTTTTTTTTTTTTTAGGTGACTAAACAGCAACCATCAACAAACCTGGGCATAATGTATAATGTAGCACATATGGTAACATCTTAAGGATATTACTGACTTTAAACTTAAAATGGTTGATAGTGTGGTGTATTTGCAAAAACAAACAAAACACCCCCAAACAGAAAACCCTTAAACTCATAATGCAAACATTGATCACATCACAAAAGAAGTGATATCCTCTCTTCCCTGTAAAGCATCCGGTGGATTGTGTTTAATTCTGGGTGTCCCATTTTGAAAATGACTCATCAACTGGAGTATATTCAGAGAAGAGTGAATTGAAGCTGTATCACATGAGGTGTAGTTGAGAATAGAAAATGTTTAAATGGAAGAGAGAAATTGAATGGACCTGATTCTATCACTAAATAGTTAAAAGATTGTCACATGGAAGAATTACATTTATTCCAGGACACCCCAGATGCTGACTTAGAAGCATGTGTGTGTAGAGAGACAAAAAAGTATATTTTGGTTAAAGAGTTATCTGTAAATGGATGTTTTTCTTTACAGAAATTTTGCCATACCTAGAAGTTCAAGTATTTGAGCAGAGACTTTTCAACTATTTGTCAAGGATCATGTGGAAGACATTTTATGTTTAATGCTTTCTGCTATTCTTAATGAGCATCTTTATTTTATTTTATTTTTATTGCATTTTAGGGTTTGGGGTACATGTGAAGAACATGCAAGATTATTGCATAGGTACACACATGGCAGTGTGATTTGCTGCCTTCCTCCCCATCACCTATATCTGGCGTTTCTCCCCATGCTATCTCTCCCCAACTCCCCCACCTCCCACTGTCCCTCCCTATTTCCCCCCCGACAGACCCCGGTGTGTGATGCTCCCCTCCCTGTGTCCATGTGTTCTCATTGTTACTCACTATGAGTGAGAACATGCGGTGTTTGATTTTCTGTTCTTGTGTCAGTTTGCTGAGAATGATGGTTTCCAGGTTCATCCATGTCCCTACAAAGGACACGAACTCATCGTTTTTGATGGCTGCATAATATTCCATGGTGTATATGTGCCACATTTTCCCTGTCCAGTCGATCATCGATGGGCATTTGGGTTGGTTCTAGGTCTTTGCTATTGTAAATTGTGCTGCAACGAACATTCGTGTGCATGTGTCCTTATATTAGAACAATTTATAATCCTTTGGATATATACCCAATAATGGGATTGCTGGGTCAAATGGAATTTCTATTTCTAGGTCCTTGAAGAATCACCACACTGTCTGCCACAATGGTTGAACTAATTTACACCCCCACCAACAGTGTAAAAGTGTTCCTATTTCTCCACATCCTCTCCAGCATCTGTTGTCTCCAGATTTTTTAATGATCGCCATTCTAACTGGTGTGAGATGGTATCTCAATGTAGTTTTGATTTGCATTTCTCTAATGATCGGTGATGATGGGCATTTTTTTCATATGTTTGTTGGCCTCATGTATGTCTTCTTTGTAAAGTGTCTGTTCATATCCTTCGCCCACTTTTGAATGGGCTTGTTTGTTTTTCTTGTAAATCTGTTTTAGTTCTTTGTAGATTCTGGATATCAGCCCTTTGTCAGATGGGTAGACTGCAAAAATTTTTTCCCATTCTGTTGGTTGCAGATTCACTCAAATGACTGTTTCTTTTGCCGTGCAGAAGCTGTGGAGTTTGATTAGGTCCCATTTGTCTATTTTGGCTTTTGTTGCCAATGCTTTTGGTGTTTTGGTCATGAAGTCCTTGCCTACGCCTATGTCCTGAATGGTTTTGCCTGATTTTCTTCTAGGGTTTTATGGTGTTAGATCTTATGTTTAAGTCTTTAATCCATCTGGAGTTAATTTTAGTGTAAGGTGTCAGGAAGGGGTCCAGTTTCTGCTTTCTGCACATGGCTAGCCAGTTTTCCCAACACCATTTATTAAACAGGAAATCCTTTCCCCATTGCTTGTTTTTGTCAGGTTTGTCAAATATCGAATGCTTGTAGATGTGTGGGGTTGCCTCCGAGGCCTCTGTTCTGTTCCATAGGTCTATATCTCTGTTTTGATACCAGCACCATGCTGTTTTGATTACTGTAGCCTTTTAGTATAGTTTGAAGTCCAGTAGTGTGATGCCTCCCACTTTGTTCTTTTTGCTTAGAATTGACTTGGCTATACAGGCTCTCTTTTGATTCCATATGAAGTTTAAGGTGGTTTTTTCCAGTTCTGTGAAGAAGGTCATTGGTAGCTTGATGGGGGATAGCATTGAATCTGTAAATTACTTTGGGCGGTACGGCCATTTTCATGATATTGATTTTTCCTAACCATGAACATGGAATGTTTCGCCATCTGTTTGTGTCCTCTCTTATTTCGTCGAGCAGTGGTTTGTAGTTCTCCTTGAAGCGGTCCTTTACGTTCCTTGTTAGTTGTATTCCTAGGTATTTTATTCTCTCTGTAGCAATTGTGAATGGCAGTTCCTTCTTGATTTGGCTCTCTTTAAGTCTGTTATTGGTGTATAGGAATGCTTGTGATTTTTGCACATTGATTTTGTATTCTGAGACTTTGCTGAAGTTGCTTATCAGTTTCAGGAGATTTTGGGCTGAGACGATGGGGTCTTCTAGATATACAATCGTGTCATCTGCAAATAGAGACAATTTGACTTCCTCCTTTCCTATTTGAATACCCTTTATTTCTTTTTGCCTGATTGCTCTGGCTAGAACTTCCAGTACGATGTTGAATAGGAGTGGTGAGAGAGGGCATCCTTGTCTAGTGCCAGATTTCAAAGGGAATGCTTCCAGTTTTTTCCCATTCAGTATGATATTGGCTGTTGGTTTGTCATAAATAGCTTTTATTATTTTGAGATATGTTCCGTCAATACCTAGTTTATTGAGAGTTTGTAGCATAAAGGGCTGTTGAATTTTGTCAAAGGCCTTCTCTGCATCAATTGAGATAATCATGTGGTCTTTGTCTTTGGTTCTGTTTATGTGGTGAATTATGTTTATAGACTTGCAGATGTTGAACCAGCCTTGCATCCCCAGGATGAATCCTACTTGATCATGGTGGATAAGCTTTTTGATGTGCTGTTGCAATCAGTTTGCCAGTATTTTATTGAAGGTTTTTGCATCTATGTTCATCATGGGTATTGGCCTGAAATTTTCTTTTCTTGCTGAGTCTCTGTCAAGTTTTGGTATCAGGATGATGTTGGTCTTATAAAATGATTTGGGAAGGATTCCCTTTTTTTGGATGGTTTGGAATAGTTTCAGAAGGAATGGTACCAGCTCCTCTTTGTATGTCTGGTAGAATTTGGCTCTGAACCCATCTGGACCTGGGCTTTTTTGGGTGGTAGGCTCTTAATTGCTGCCTCAACTTCAGACCTTGTTATTGGTCTATTCAGGGTTTTGACTTCTTCCTGGTTTAGGCTTGGGAGGATACAGGTGTCCAGGAATTTATCCATTTCTTCCAGGTTTACTAGTTTATGTACATAGAGTTGTTTGTAATAATCTCTGATGATGGTTTGAATTTCTGTGGAATCTGTGGTGATATCCCCCTTTGTCGTTTTTTATTGCATCTATTTGATTCTTCTCTTTTTCTTTTTTATTAATCTGGCTAGTGGTCTGTCTATTTTGTTGATCTTTTCGAAAAACCAGCTCCTGGGTTTATTGATTTTTTGAAGGCTTTCTGTGTCTCTATCTCGTTCAGTTCTGCTCTGATCTTAGTTATTTCTTGTCTTCTGCTAGCTTTTGAGTTTTTTTGATCTTGCTCCTCTAGCTCTTTCAATTTTGACGATAGGGTGTCGATTTTAGATCTCTCCTTGCTTCTCATGTGGGCATTTATTGCTATATATTTTCCTCTAGAGACTGCTTTAAATGTATCCCAGAGATTCTGGTATGTTATGTCTTCGTTCTTGTTGGTTTCAAAGAACATCTTTATTTCTGCCTTCTTTTCATTGCTTATCCAGTCAACATTCAAGAGCCAGTTGTTCAGTTTCCATGAGGCTGTGCAGTTCTGAGTTAGTTTCTGAATTCTGAGTTCTGACTTGATCGCACTGTGGTCTGAGAGACTGTTTGTTATGGTTTCCGTTCTTTTGCATTTGCTGAGGAGTGATTTACTTCCAATTATGGGGTCAGTTTTAGAGTAGGTGCGATGTGGTGCTGAGAAGAATGTATATTCTGAAGATTTGGGATGGAGAGTTCTATAAATGTCTATTAGGTTTGCTTGGTACAGGTCTGAGTTCAAGTCCTGGATATCCTTGTTAATTTTCTGTCTCGTTGATCTGTCTAATATTGACAGTGGGGTGTTCAAGTCTCCCACTGTTATTGTGTGGGAGTCTAAGTCTCTTTGTAAGTCATTAAGAACTTGCTTTATGTATCTGGGTGCTCCTGTATTGGGTGCGTATATATTTAGGATTGTTAGCTCTTCTTGTTGCATTGATCCTTTTACCATTATGTAATGTCCTTTTTTGTCTCTTTTGATCTTCGTTGGTTTAAAGTCTATTTTATCAGAGACGAGAATTGCAACTCCTGCTTTTTTTTGTTCTCCTTTTGCTTGATCCCTGCTTGCCTAGGGATCACCTGCAGCGGCTGCAGAACAGTTAGGGTTGCTACCAGTTTCTTCTTCTGCTATCTTTGTCCCAGAAGGATACCAGCCAGACGTCAGTCTGAGCTCTCCTTTATGAGGTGACTCTTTGGACATACGGGGGTGAGGGAGCTGCTTGTGGAGACAGTCTGTCCTTTATACAAGCTCAAGTGCTAGCTGTGAGCTCCATTGTTCATTCAGAGCTGCTGGGCAGGTATGTTTACATCTGCTGCTGCAGAACTCATAAACCCCCGCCTTTTTTTTTCCCAGGTGCTCTGTCCAGTGGAGTTAGGGCTTTATTTATGAGTTTCTGTTGTGCTGCTACCTTTTTTCAGGGCTGCCCTGCCCAGCGAGGAGGCAGCCTAGTCACTGTCTGCCTGCAGAGGCTTTGCTGAGCTGCTGTGGGCTCCACCCAGCTGCTGTGTGAACTTCCCTGCAGTTATGTTTATACGGGTGTAGTTAGAACTGCCTTGGCAATGGCAGCCCTCCTCTATAATGGCGGACTCTCTCTGTAATGGTGGGCTGCCTCGGCAATGACAGGCTGCCTCAGCAATGGCAAACTACCTCTGTAGTGGTGGACTGCCTCGGTAATGGCAGACGCCCCCTCCCCCCACAGAGCTGGACCTTCCAGGGTTCAGCTGTGCTTGCTGTGAAACTCTGAATCCAGAGCATTTCCGATTGCTATTTTTTTGTGGGGGTGGGACCAGCCGAGCCTGATCACCTGGCTCCCCTGCCTCAGAGCCTTTTTTTTTTTGTAGTTGAACATTCAACTGTCTCCCAGGTGTTCCAACCGCCTGTTGAAAAGGCGCTGGGATCTGTGTGATTTCCTGTGTGGTGACCCACTGTGCCAGCTGAAACAGTGGTGCTGAGGTTCGTGGTGCTTTTTTGCCCGGGAATCTCCTGGCCTGGTTTCCTGTTTCAGTCCCCTTTTTAATCAGATGAATGGGCAACTGTGCCTTCCCAGAGCTCCAATCGCCAGCTAAAATGGTGCCCGGACCCTTGTCTTTTGTATGGAGAACTGTTGTGCCGGAGTGCCGGCAAAATAGCCACGTTGGCCAAAATAGCCGCGCTGGTGACCAGTGGGGCTCCTCTGCCTGGGAATTTCCTGGTCTGTGGGCAACAAAAATCCATCTGGAAATGGCGTCCACTCACCCTTTGCACTTTCACTGGGAGCTGCAATCCTGAGCTGCTCCTAATTGGCCATCTTGGATCCCTCCTCTTAATGAGCATCTTAAGTGACATCAAGATGCAGTCAATGGTAGGACACAAATTAGGTGCCTGGAGTTAGGGAGAAGCAGTACAAGAAGTAGAAGTAATCTTAAAGAGAGAATACCAAGTCAGACTTTATTTTTTTTTAAACATTTAGTGGGTACATGTGCAGGTTTCTTACATGCATATATTGCATGATGCTGAGGTTTGAGCTTCAGTTGAATTCATCACCCAAATTGTGAGCATAGTATCCAATAGGTAGTTTTCAACCGTTTCCTATGTCCCTCTCCCCCCTTTTTAGAGTTCTCAGGGCCTATCACTCTCATTTTTATGTCCATGCCTACGTAATGTTTAGCTCCCACTTGTAAGCGAGAACATGTGGTATTTGGTTTTCTGTTTCTGTGTGAATTTGCTTAAGATAATGACCTGTGGCTGCCTCCATGTTGCTGCAAAGTGCATAATTTTGTTCTTTTATGGCTGTGTAGTATTCCATGGAATATATGTATCACAGTTTCATTATCTAATCCACTATTGATGGGCACCTGTATTGATTCCATGTCTTTGCAATTGTAAATTGTGCTGCGGTAAACATGTTAATACAGGTGGTGTTTTGGTAGAATGATTTATTTTCTTTGGTTATATACCCAGTAATGGGATTGCTGGGTCTAATGGCAATTCTATTTTTAGTTATTTGAGAACTCTCTAAACTGCTTTCCACATGTGCTGAGCTAATTTACAATCCCACCAACAGTATATGAGTGTTCCCTTACTGAGCAACCTCACCAATATCTGCTATTTTTTTGACTTTTTCACAGTAGCCATTCTGACTGGTGTGAGATGGTATCTCATTGCGGTTTTGATTTGCATTTCTCTGATTATTAGTGATGTTGAACTTTTTTTTTTTTGTATTTCTTGGCCACTTGTGTGTTTTCTCTTGAGAAATGTCTGTTAATGTCATTTACCCATTTTTTAATGGGGTTGTTGATTTTTTTCTTGTTGATTTAAGTTTCTTAAAGATTCTAGATATTAGTTCTTTGTCAGATGCATAGTTTGCAACCATTTTCTTCCATTCTGGTTTTCCATTTACTCTGTTGATTGTTTCTTTTGCTGTGCAGAAGTTCTTTAGTTTAGTTAGGTCCCAGTTGTCAATTTTTGTTTTTGTTACATTTGCTTTTAAGGACTTAGTCATAAATTATATCTGTAGACTAATGCCCAGAAGAGTATTTCCTAGGTTTTCTTTATAATTTTTGTAGTTTGAAGTCTTACATTTAAGTCTTTAATCCATTTTGGTTAGTGTTTGCGGTAAGTTTGGTAAGTTTTGTGGTGGGGGTCAAGTTTCAGTCTTCTGTATATGGTTAGTCAGTTTTCCCAACACCATTTATTGAATAGGAGATCTTTTCACTATTGTCTATTTTTGTTGACTTTGTCAAAGAACAATTGGTTGTAGGTGTGCAGCTTTATTTCTGGGTTCTTTATTCTGTTCCATTGGTCCATGTGTCTATTTTTGTACCAGTTCCAGGCTGCTTTGGTTATTATAGCCTTGTAGTATAGTCTGAAGTTGAGTAATGTGATGCCTCTGACTTTGTTCTTTTCAGGACTGCTCTGGCAATTTGGGCTCTTTTTGGTTTTGTATGAATTTTAGAGTAACTTTTTTCTAATTCTGTGAAGAATAATGTTGGTAATTTGATAGGTATAACATTGAATCAGTAAACTGCTTTGGGAAGTATGGACATTTTAACAATATTAATTCTTCCAATGTATAAGTATAGACTGCTTTTCCATTTGTTTGTGTCATCTGTGATTTCTTTCAGCAATGTTTTGTAATTCTCCTAATAGAGACGTTTCACCCCCTTGATTGGCTGTATTCCTAGGTATTTTATTTTATTTTTGTGGCTATTGTGAATGGGATTGTGTTCTTGATTTGATTCTCAGCTGCTTGAATGTTATTGATGTATAGAAATGTTACTTATTTTTAAATGTTGATTTTGTATTCTGAAACTTTATTAAAGTAGTTTATCAGGTCTAGTAGTTTTTTGACAGAATCTTTATGATTTTTTAGGTATGGAATCATATCATCAGCAGAGATATAACTTGACTTACTCTTTTCCTATTAGTGTGCATTTTATTTTTTTCTGTTGCCTGATTTCTCTGACTGGGAATTTCAGTACTATGTTGAATAGGAGTGGTAAGAATAGATAACCTTGTCTTGTTCTTGTTCCAGTTAAGGGAAATACTTTCAACTTTTTTTTTCGTTTTGAGTTGGGCTTTCGCTCTTATAGCCCAGGCTACAGTGCAATGGTGTGACCTTGGCTCACTGCAACCTCCGCCTCTTGGGTTCAAGCGATTCTCCTGACTCAGCCTCCTGAGTAGCTGGGATTACAGGCACCCACCACCATATCCAGCTAAGTTTTTGTATTTTTAGTAGAGATGGGGTTTCACCATGTTGGCAAGGTTGGTCTTGAACTCCTGACCCCAGGTGATCCACCTGCCTTGGCCTCCCAAAGTGCTGGGATTACAGGTCTGACCCACTGTGCCCAACCAATGCTTTTAACTTTTGACCATTCAGTATAATATTGGTTACAGGTTTGTCGTAGGTGGCAATTTTTTTTTTTTTTTTTTTTTTTGAGATGGAGTCTCACTCCATTGCCCAGGCTGGAGTGCAGTGGCACAATCTCAGCTCACTGCAACCTCCACCTCCCAGCTTCAAGTGATTCTCCTCACTAGAATCCTAAGTAGCTGGTATTATAGGCGCACACTACCATGCCTGGCTAATTTTTGTATTTTTAGTAAAGATGGGGTTTCAGCATGTTGGTCAGGCTAGTCTTGAACTCCTGACTTCATGATCTGCCCACCTTGGCCTCCCAAAGTGCTGGGATTACAAGTGTGAGCCACTGCACCCGGTCAGAGGGCAAATTTTATGTTGAGGTGTATTCCTACGATACCTAGATTGTTGATGCCTAGATTTTTTTTTTTTTTTTTAATCATTAAGGATGTTGGATTTTATTGAGTGCTTTTTCTGCATCTATTGAGATAATCATGTGGTTTTTGTTTTTAATTCTGTTTATGTGATGACACATTTATTGATTTTCATATGTTAAACCATCCTTGCATCTCAGGAATAATGCCCATTTGATCATGATGGATTATCTTTTCGATGTGCTGCTAGATTTGGTTTGTTAGAGTTTCGTTGAAGATGTTTGCATCTATATGCATCAAGGATACTGGTCTGTAGTTTTCATTTTTCATTGTGTCTTTGCGAGAGTTTAAAACCAGGAATGGTACTGGCTTCATAGAATGAGTAAGGGAGGATCTCTTCTGCTTGAAGTTTTGGAATAGGTTCAGTAGGTTTGGTACTAGTTTTTCTTTGTAGGTCCGATAGAATTAGATTGTGAACCCATCTAGTACATGACTTTTTTTTGGCTGGTATTTTTTTTTTCACTAGTACTGATTCAATTTTGTATTTCATTTTTGGTTTGTTCAGGCTTCCTATTTTTTCCTGGTTCAATCTTGGGAGGTTGTGTGTTTCTAGGAAAGTATCCATTTCCTCTGGGTTTTCTAATGGTGCCCATAGAGGTGTTGGTAGTAGTTTCTGAGGATCTTTTGTATTTCTGTGGGACTGGTTGCAACATCACCTTTGTCATTTCTGGTTGTGCTATTTTGGATCTTTCTCTCTCTTTCTTTGTTAAACTACCTAGCTATGTTTTATCTTGTTTATCCTTTCAAAAAACAAACTTTTTGATTTGTTGATCCATTATATGTTTTTTGTGGTCTCAATTTTGTTTAGTTCTGATATGATCTTAATTATCTCTTTTCTTCTGCTAGCTTTGTGTTCAGTACAGTCTTATTTTCTAGTTCCTTTAGGTGAGACATTAGGTTGTTAACTTGAGATCTCTCTATCTTCTTGATATGGGTGTTTACCATTATAAACTTTCCTCTTAATGCGGCTTTTGCTACATCCCAGAGATTCTGGTATATTGTGTCTCTATTTTCATTTGTTTCAAATAATTTTTTGATTTCTGCCTTAATTTTATTGTTTGCCCAAAAGTCATTCAGGAACAAGTTGTTTAGTTTCCATGTATTTGTTGGTTTTGAGAGTTCATCTTGGTATTAATTTATATTTGTATTTCACTGTGGTCTAAGAAAATGCTTGGCATGCTTTTGGTATTTTGAATTTATTAGGCTTGCTTTATGACTGAGTATATGGTCAATCTTAGAGTATGTTCTGTGTGCAGATGAGAAGAATGCATTTCTCAGGCTGTTGGGTGGAGTATTCTGTAGGTACCTATTAGTTCCAATCAGTCAAGTGTTTAAGTATTAAATTTGTTAGTTTCTGCCTCAGTGATGTGTCTAATGTTCTCAGTGGGGTGTTGAATTTCCCCCCACTATTACTGTGTAGTTGTCTAAGTCTGTTTTGTAGCTCTAGTAGTAATTGTTCTATAAACCTCTATTTATAAAACAATTGTGCTCTATTGTTGGGTGCATATGTATTTAAAATAGTTAAATCTTCTTGTTGAATTGAATCATTTATCATTATGTAATGCCCTTCTTTGTCCTTTTTCTTGTTGTTGTTGTTTTTTGTTTTTGTTTTTTTGAGACAAGAGTCTTACTCTGTTACCAGGTGCCAGGCTGGAGTGCAGTGGCATGATCTCAGCTCACTGCAACCGCTGCCTCCTGGGTTCAAGCAATTCTTCTGCCTCAGCCTCCCGAGTAGCTGGGACTACAGGTGTGCACCACCACATCCAGTTAATTTTTGTATTTTAATAGAGATGGGGTTTCACCATGTTGGCCAGGATGGTCTTGATCTCTTGACCTCGTGATCCACCTGCCTTGGCCTCCCAAAGTGCTGGGATTACAAGCATGAACCACTGTGTCTGGCCCTCTTTGTCCTTTTTTACTGTTGTTGGTTTAAAGTCTGTTGTATCTGATACAAGAATAGCAATCTCTGCCCTTTTTTGTTTTCCATTTTTATAACAGAGCTTTCTCTATTCCTTTATCTGATCCTGTAGGGTTCATTACATGTGATATGGGTCTCTTGAGGACAGCAGAAAGCTAGCCCTTGTTTTTTAGTCCAATTTGTCATTCTATGTATTTTAAGTGGAATACTTAGGCAATTTACATTCAAGGTTAATATTTACATGCGAGGTTTCATTCCTGTCATGGTGTTTCTAGTTAGTTGTTTTGTATTCTTGATGTGTAGTTGCTTTATAGAAACTGCAGGCTATGTACTTACATATGCTTTTGTAGTAGCAAGTATTGTTCTTTCATTTCCATGTTTAGAACTCCCTTAAGCATCTCTTGTAAGGTCATTCTGTTGGTGACAAATTCCCTTAGTGATTACTTGTCTGGGAAAGACTTTATTTCTTCTTTGTTAATAAAACTTAGCTTGGAAGGATGTGAAGTTTTTTGTTGTAATTTCTTTCCTTTAAGAATGCTAAAAACGGGCCCTCAATGTCTTCTGGCTTGTAAGGTTTCTGCTGAAAAGCCCACCATTAGTGTGATTCAATTCCCTTTATAGTTAATGTGGCCCTTTTCTCTAGCTTCCTTTGAGATGTTTTCCTTTGTGTTGAGCTTGAAAAGTCTGATAACTGTGTGCCTTGGTGATAGACATTCTCTATAGTATCTTATAGGAGTTCCTTGGATTTCTTGTATATTAATTTATGTTAATAAATTAATAAGTTATAATAATAAATTAATAAATTATAATTAGTAAATTAGTATTTCTACATATTAATCTCTGGTGAAATTGGGTAAAATTTCCTGGATTATATCCTCAAATATGTTTTCCCAGTTGCTTACTTTCTCTTCTTCTCTGTCAGGAATGCTAATGAGTCATAGGTTTGGTCACTTTACATAATCCCGTATTTTTTTGGAGATGTGGTTCATTTAAAAAAAATTCTTAAAAAATTTTTTTTTTGTTGGATTGATTCAAAGGATCAATCTTCATGCTTTGAAATTCTTTCTTCTGCTTTTGTCTAGTCTGTTGTTAAGGCTTCCAATTGTACTTTGAAATTCCTGCAGTGACTTTTTCAATTCCAAAAGTTCTGTTTGGTTTCTTCTTAATATAGCCATCTCATCTGTTAAATCTTGGATTGTTTTTCTGGCTTCTTTGGATTGGATTTCAACTTTCTCTTGGATCTCATTGAGTTTTCTTGCCATCCAGATTCTGAATTCTATATCTGTCATTACAGACATTTTAATCTGATTAAGATCTATTGCTGAGGAGCTAGTATGGTCCTGTGGAGGTGAATAAACATTCTTGCTTTTTGTATTGTCAGAGTTCTTGCACTTATTCTTTCTCATTTGTGGGACTGATGCTTCTTTTTCTTTTTGAATTTGCTGTGATATGGATGAAGCTTTCCTGAGTTTTTATTATGTTTCCCTTGTGGGTATGACTGTGCTCTATGTTGGGTATAATCAATTGGCTTTGTTTCTGGGTGCTTCAGAAAGTCAAGGCTCTGTATGGGTTCCTTGGTTTTAGATAGATTCCTGTGGTGGGTTTTACAGGCATGGCTTGTTGTAGCAGTATATTTTTGTTTGGTGGTGTAATGCAGGCTGCAGTCTAGTCGATGATGCTCAAAAGGAGGAGTTGACATATAAGCTCCTATTCAGCCCAGTTGTCTTCAGTGGGGGCAGAGGTGGCAGAGAAATTTGAAAACTGTGCCTCCTGCTTGCACTCATCCCTTTTGTATTTCAGTATACGAAATACAAATTGCAACAGTGCACTGGGGGAGAGGATGTGGGTCAGGAGGAAGAGAAGACTACCTCTCCAAGTCTGTTCCTGGGCCTTGGTGGTGCCCTCTTCAGCTGTGTGTGCTGTACCCATGTTTCCTTTGTCTGAAGAGGGGCTTTGGTGGGCTGCAATCCCCATTCCTTCAGGGATGGTCGATGCTGAGGGTAAGATCACCAGGTGACCTGTAATTACCTGGGAACCTTCTGGTCCTCTGTGCTTGCCAAAGTCAGAGTGGGTTGTGGGGTCTGGATGGTCTGGTGGTGCAGTAGATCAAGGGTGGACGATTCCCAGGCAAGGCAGTGGCACTGCTGTTATACAACTGGTATGGTGCCTATGGCCTGGGGTTTTCAGACCACCAGGTGGCTGTGGGTGTTGCCCAGTTCATGTTCCCCTGACCCAGCTGGTTGCTGGCATTCACCCTGGCAGGAGGCCTGAATGGGTAGTGCCTCCTGCCAGAGTGAATGCCAGAGACACCTCTTCAACCACGGTGTCTGTGTCACCTCTCTGCTGACTTTTACTATTTTCCCTCAGAAAGTCTGACTGAGGTGTGAAGCCATCTGTGCCAAGATTGCTGAGCTGTTCCAGGCATTCCAGGCTGTGAGACTCCCTGGGGAAGAAGCCATGGCTATCAGGCCATGCCCTTCCCAGTTCAGTTTTACTAGGGTAGGTGCACCCAACTTCTGTGCTGGCACGTGAACCTATGCCACACTCTTCTCTGTGTTCTGACAACAGGAGCTTCTCCTCAACTTGAGATGAGACCACAAATCTCAGCTCGATATCCCAGGGCAGTGTGTTTGAGTCCTAAGGAGTTGGGACCAGGTCCACGGACTTTTCTGCTAGTGTCTTAGGGTCAAGCACCAGCTGGGATGGGGGTGGTGAACTGCTTCCAGGCTGCCAATGCAACTCTCACGTGGGTCAGTGAAGCCTGTGCTGTGGGTAGAAACGGCCAGGTAGGTGGCCTTGAGAGGGGCCAGCAGGCAAGAATGCAAATGGATCAGATGCACCTCAGTCCTGTTGCTACTGGCAACAGGGCCTGTCTTGAGCATGTGAATGTACCCAGGCCCTGCTTCCTCCCAACTGAGCAGACAGCAGGTGCTGCAACCTCTCAGTGCAAGAAGAAGAACCTCGGCAGATGGGCTCCTATGACCGCATTTTGCTGCAGCTGTATGGCACAGTGAAGCCTTCTGGGCTCTGCATGAGTTCAAGCTGTGTTTCTATTTGCTCTCTGTGCAGCTTCCCCTGCCAGTCCAGAGATCTGTGAGGATCATGGGAACTCCTGTAGCTAGGATCTCAGAGGCCCATGGTGGGAATGCAGTGGCCCAGGGTTCTTTCACTCACCTCCTCCTTAGGTCTGGTCCAGGTTCCTGGGCTGGTCCTGGCACTCAGGAACTCTAAGCAGGTTGTCCTGCTTCCTCCCTCTTCAACCATGGTGTCTGTGTCACCTCTCTGTTGACTTTTAATATTTTCCCTCAAAAAATCTGATTGAAGTGTGAATTATTGAACTCGATATTTTGGTTCTTTTCTAAGGAAGAGGCGCTTCCAGCTGTCTAGTCAGCCATTTTGTCCCATTCTCCCAAGTCATACTGTTTTTTTTCTTTTTTAAGAGATAGGGTCTTGCTATGTTGACAAGGTTGGTCTTGAATACCTAGCCTCAAGCAATCCTCCCATCTCGGCCTCCCAAAGTACTGGGATTACAGGCCTGAGTCACTGTGCCAGCCTCTAAGTCATACTTTTACCTATCAAGTTGTTGCTAGGAGTCAACCTGAGTGGCTGCTGGAGGTGAAGTGAAAAGGAGGAGATTGATGCAGGGTGCTGGAGAATGCTTCCATTTATTCGCTTAGTCAAAAAACTGCCATGTATGAGAACTTATGCTAGGCACTGGAGATAAAAATTGAACAAAAAGTAATTCTTGCCTTCTGGAGCTCTCAGTCTGGTAGAGGAGACAGATATGTAGACGAATAATTCATAATGAAACATGATAAGTGGATTGTCAGTAGGTGGTAGGACTACATTGGATGGATCCCCGTGCCATCTGGAGACCTGAAAAGACAGTTTGTCTGGAAAAGCAGTACAAGAAGATTCTTCGAGACAGGAAATGTGCACTTTAGGTTTGCTTAAGCAATCGTTTTGTTGATGTACGTCCAAGAAATTGGATTATTATTTGAAAATTAAAAGTAGTTCAATTGCATTGCAAATCTAGTAGGGGAAATCAAACTTTCCCCTATCTCTTTCTGGGAAGTGTGAGTGTGAGTGTGTGTGTGTGTTTCAAACTTGGAACGTGAAGGAGAAAATGCAGCTCAATAATTTAGTTGAAAACATACAATTTTTCCTTCTTTGGGATTTTTCACATGCTGAGAGTGTTACATACTTCTGAAAGTTCTTATTCTCATCCTTCACACAACAGAACGAGCAGAGCAAACCCAAACCAACAGAGAGAGGACATTCACCATAGTTCCTTTCTGTAGGGAGAACACTCACAACCTGGAAATGAGTGATGTTATTTGGGATGAGGCAAAGTTTGAATATTTTCTTCCTGTTTTCATTAATTTTGTGATTGTATCTATTTTTCTTCAAAAATGTTGTTATTTTCATTATCAGCCATTTGATTCTTTGCTCCAGTACGTACTCTCATTTCTTCCATTATTATGGCCAAAGGAAGTAAGTGCTAAGAGCTGACAGTTCCAATTTCAGTGTCGTTTAATTGGTTGTTCACTGTGTTTCCGATAGCAAGAAAAATAGTTGCTTGTAGTTATTTTTTACTCATTTCTATTATGCAGTTTTATTCAATGGACAGTTAAGACTCTCCGATTTTAATCTACTATTCTTCTAATCTATCACTACTTTCCCATCTAGCCAAAGTTTTGAAGTGTGTAAGATTTATTTGGAACTAATTTGTTCCTTTTTAAGTATCCCAGTGACGCCACACCACCCTATAAATATCTGTTGGAGAAAGAATTCTGCTATGAATAATTTAGATCCTGATGTGAAGATAAATCAATAGTTTTCTTCTCATAGAGGTATTACAATTTTCCAATGCTTCTAATTGCTAAATCAAAGATTTTTGCCCTATTAAAGTAATTTGGAAATCAGTGAGTACCTGGATTAAAGGAGATAAAATTAGATAATCGATAAGAAAGCACTTTGAAATTGAAAAGCCTTTAGAAATATAAGGAACTAGGTGAGGATACCCTCCCTTGCAAACTCGTTTTGGTGTCCCTGTAACCAGGAAATGTATTCCCACAAACAGAGCATTGTACTAGAGTTCTTCAGACACTGACCTGATTTACCTGTCAGGACTACTCAACATTATCCGTACTGGGGGAGGAGGTTGGAGCTGATAATCTCAAATTGCCCTTCTAACTCTTAAGTTTATAAGCTTTCATAAACCACCTCTGATGGAAGCACAGTAAGTCCAAATCCATTCTTTAATGCAGCAAGGCCGAATAAAGCTGGTTTTACAGGACCAAAATGTATCATTAAAGCAATTGACTAGGGACTAGCATTTGGGATACACTGATCAATTAGTTTATAAAATAGCAACAAAAAACACGCCAAAGTCATACTGATTCACTGTGAACTAAAGCATGTAATCAGGAAAGTGTGTGATTGGGTTGTTTTATGAGAAATTACAGTCAGAGGAGCTTACTTCAGTAATACTTCATGCAAAACACTTGGGCCTTTTATCTGCAAGCCCAGTGTGAGTTTACAATGTGATATGGCAGCAAAAAAGCCTATACGATTTTTTAAATGCTATAATAGATGTACAGTACCTAGAATAATATAGGTAACATTAGACCTCGTCTGACATATGTAAAGTACTATGATTTAAGGGAAACGTTGACAGTAAAAGCAAGATCATTTCTCAAGTTATATGAAGTACAATAGAAGGGATTGATTTTTTTTTAGCTTGCAGAAGATAGGATTTATGAGGAACATAATTAAATATTTTAATGGCACTTAATGTCATGTAGAAGAATGATTAGACTTTCACAGTTGTGGCTCCAGAGAATTAACTAGAAGAAACCACAGAAGTTTAAGAGAGGGATGGTTTGGCTGAGCCCCAAGCATATCTGTCTAATAATTGTAAAGGACTGCCTTTTGATCTAGTCAGCTCTCTGTGTATGATGGCAATGATGACCTAACTCTTTCACCACTCCCTACATCCATGTCCTTTTCCATGTGACTTTGTAGTGCCTCCTGCTATGGGAAGGGTTGTCTATCCTGCCCCTTAACTCTGGGCTGAATTATGTGAATTGCTTGGCCAATGGGACATTAGCAGATGTGACACAAGCAGAGGATTGAAGTAGGCTTGCACATTGGGGTTTCTTTTTCTCTTGCACCTTTGACAGCACAGTGTGAATCTTTTTGGGCAAGATGTTTGGACAATGAGATGTGCAATACTTACAGTTTGAAGTCCCTGTGTTTTGAGGTGCTTTGTTATGCAATATTACTGTGCCAATAGATAACTGACACAGTCCCTGTTGTTTGGTGATGTTCAAGAAAGAAATAGATAGCAATTAGTTAAGACTGTTTTAGAAATGGATGCTTGAATTAGGTGGACATAGACTAGATGAGTTCCAAAGATGGTTTCTGCTTCAGGGACTACCATGGTAATATTCATATAATAATTCACACTTAATGAGCAGTTACTGTCTGCCAGGCAGTGTTTTAAAAGCTTTAGACATAAATGTTAGTATTCACGCCTAGGAAGTAGTTACTCTCATTATTCTCATGATATTAATTGTTAAGGAAACAAACACAGATCACACAACTAGTAAGTGGTAGATCCAGGATTAAATGTAGGTATCTGGCTCTAGAAATCACACTGTATCAGCGCACCATGCTCAGACTGGTCCATGAGCTATGTTCAGTATTTCTTTTCTTTTCTGTCTTTCTTTCTTTCTTTTTTTTTTTGGGAGGGTGGGTGGGAGCTTGTTGCACAAGCTGGAGTGTAGCAGTGTAATCACAGCTCACTGCAGCCTTGACTTCCTGGGCTCAAGTGATCCTCCTGCCTAAGCCTCTCAAGTACTTAGGACTACAGGTATGCACCACCACACCCAGCTAATTTTTTATTTTTTGTAGAGACAAGATCTTACTATATTGATTAGATTGGTTTCAAACTCTTGACCTCAAGCAATTCTCCTACCTTGGCTTTCCAAACTGCTGGCATTACAGGCATGAGCCACTGTGCCCGGTCTATTTGGTATTCCTAAAGCCCACTGGAAAGTGGGCATTTATGTCTGCATGTATTGAATGGAAAAATTAATCATTATTTTTCTAAAAGCAGTTTTTTGGATATAGGAAAGATTTTTCCCTCCTTATTTAGTTGATACATAAAATTTCTACATATTTATAGGCTATGGAGTGATATTTTGTTACATGTATGCAATATACAAGCATCAAGTCAGGGCAATTAACATATCCATTACCTTAAACATTTATTATTTATTTGTGTTGTGAAAATTCAAAATCCTTTTAGCTTTTTGAAAATATACACTAACTTGTTAACAGTCTTCTCTCTTCAGTGCTACAGTACACTAGAACTTATTTTATCTAGCTGTAATTTTATTTTATTTTTTTGAGGCAGAGTCTCACTCTGTTGCCCATGCTGGAGTGCAGTGGTACCATCTTGGCTTACTATAGCCTCTGCTTCCTGGGTTCAAGCAATCTTTCTGCCTCAGCCTGCCCAGTAGCTGGGACTACAGTCGTGCGCTACCATGCCCAGTTAATTTTTGTACTTTTTTTTAGTAGAGTCAGGGTGTTACCATGTTGGCCAGGCTGGTGTCAAACTCCTGACTTCAAATGATTCACCTGCTTTTGCATCCCAGAGTGCTGGGTTTATAGGACTGAGCCACCGAGCCTGGCCTATCTAAGCTGTAATTTTTTATCACTGACTAGCCTCACCCTATCCTCTCCCCACTACCTTTCTTAAACCCTAACAACCTCTATTCTACTCTCTACTTCTGTGAGCTCCTTTTTTATTTTTTATTTTAGCTCCCACATGTGATTGAGAACTTGTGGTATTTATCTTTCTGTGCCTGACTTATTTCATATAATATAATATTCTCTAGGCTCATCCATGTTGTTGCAAATGACAAGATTTTCCTCTTTTTTTTTTTGTTAACGACTGAATAGTATGCCATTTGTATACATATCACATTTTCTTTATCCAGTCATCTGTTGATGGACATTTGGATTGATTCCGTATCTCGGCTATTGTGATTGGAGCTGCAGTAAACATAGGGGTGCAGGTATCTCTTTAATATACTGATTTCCTTTTCTTTGGGTAAATACTCAGTAGTGGGATTGCTGGATTGTATGGTAGTTCTATTTTTAGTTTTTTGAGAAATCTCCATGCTGTTTTCCACAATGGCTGTACTAATTTACATTCCCATTCCCACCAAGAGTGTATGAGTTTTTTATTTTTCTTCTCCACTTGATACAGAAAAGCATAAGTCATTTTAGTTAAAATTAAAAAGAGGTCCTTACTGACTAAAACCTTGGTAGCTACTGCTTTAAGCAATCTTCAGTCTTTTACATTCTATGATTTTTAGATATACCTTATTCTTTTTTTGAGACAGAGTCTCAAAACCTGTCTGTCTCCCAGGCTGGAGTGCAGTGGCGTGACCTTGACTCACTGCAAACTCCACCTCCTGAGTTCAAACGATTCTCATGCCTCAGCCTCCCAAGTAACTGGGATTATAGGCTCCTGCCACCATGCCTGGCTAATTTTTGTATTTTTTAGTAGAGACGGGATTTTACCACGTTGGCCAGGCTGGTTTCAAACTCCTGACCTCAGGTAATCCGCTGGCCTCGGCCTCCCAAAGTGCTGGGATTACAGGTGTGAGCCACCGTGCCCAGCCTAGGATACACCCTATTCTAATACTAAATACGAAGATTTCTTTTTTCTTCAAAATACTAATCTAGTGAAAAGCATTGCATACAAATTGCATTAGACCACTTGTTTTACAGTAAATTCTTCATAGGGCCATTCCTGAAGGAAATATAAATTTATAGGTAATAGTTGAATATTCTGCTTCTCTCTCAAGGAAGATGTGTTACAGCATAAAGAGAATTAAATAGAAAATGCATATTAGCCAAACTATGGGTGATGGCATTGTGTTGCAATAAAACCCCTGTAATTACACTACATGTGGTGACAGAATTGGCAATAACTTTAAGTTTGTAAATTAAACATGTTGGCTATGTTAATATTTTGGGAAACATGGGTTAATCTTTTATGTCTTAGTGGATGCTGTAATTAGCTATGCCACTTTAGTGGTAACAAATCCATACTTTGATACATTCTCTGTAGCAGAGGATAAATATTGAATAAGACTCAGTTTGAATTGTTGAAAAACATCTTTTATAAATCTAAATTTATGTAACATGAATTTAGCAGATGAGCTGTTTTAAAATTATTTTTAAAATTATATTCTCTTCTGCATTGCTTGCTTTTTCTAAAATCATACCTATTTTTAAACTAGGGAAGTTGACAGCAATGTGGTAGGATGTAGAGCTTGTGACTGATCTCTTTTGAATGTTTATTTCATTTCTTAGAAAAACACGAGTTTTAAAAACTGTCTTAATGTACGTGATCTTCAGCATTCTTCATACATTGTAAAAAGGTATCTACACGTTTTTCAATATGCAAAAATATTGGACATAATGTTTATCAATAATGTATTTATTTTAAAATGTAAGCATTTATTGTGATGATCCATCAAACCTTCTTGGCAGTATTGCATTGGCAGTGTGAATTAGGGAATCCTGGACTAAAACTGATTTATTAATTTTCTGTAGATTTGCTCACACAGTTGCCCTTTCACATCTATGAGTGGATTTTCCTGTTCACACAAAGGCTAAACTAAGTGGGAAACAAACAATTTCTTTACACAGAAAATATTACTTACATGACAACAAATACATACCCATACCTGGGATGCAAAACATGCTGTTAAACTGTTTTGTGCCCACAGTAGAGAACACTAATTGGTAACGCTTTCCCCTGAGTCCAGATTTAGATTTGGAAAATCTTATTGATTTTAAAATTTTGTAAGAAGTTGTTCTGATATATTAAAAAAATACAACTCCACTTTTATTGAGCAAATATTATATTTTCTTGGTTTCATTGGTTATTCTTAATTCATTGCTCTAGGCAATCGACTGGAGCTGTAGACTTGTTTGAACCTGTTTATTATCCTGGAGTTACACTGAACATGGAAATGCCCATATGATTGATCAGAATTTTAATGTAATAAAAATTAAACATCTAATGATCACTCTCTAGGTACCAGGCACTGAGTTCAATGTTATACCTGTATTTACTCATAATTCTCATAGCATCCCTATGAAATAGGTATTATCATCATTCTTATTTTATAGAAAAGGAAACTGAGGCTTAAATGAATTAAGTAAACTTGCCCCAAATCATAGAGTTAGTAAATTAATGGTGCTAATATTCAAATTATCTCTTTTGACTTCGTAGCCCTGGTTACTTCCTTTCACTGAAGTCCTTGGTGGTGGTCAACATTCTGTTTCAGGCTTCCTCCATTCTGTGCTGATGGCACAATTGTGCAGAGCTGCCTTGTTCCCTGAAAGTGGGGTGGAGGACCTGTTTTTGTGTGTGTGGGAAGGAAAGGAATGAGCCAAAAAGCACATTTTGAAAAAAATGTATTATAGCATAGCACTGGGAATCTGGAATTGATTTTGAAATCATGTAAGATGGCCTGATATATTAAAAATAATCTTCCTTTTAAATTAAGGAAATATAGTATTTTCTTGGTTTGAAATGATGCTTGATTATTACGTGAAAAGTAGCTTATTCGGAATTCAATACTACCTTTTAACATGAGTTGAGAATGAAACCAAAACCTTAAATTGCACCCTAAAGTGCTTTTATAGAACTGACAGTGTGTACAGTCCTGGAAAATACTAATTCATAAAGAATAATAGATGTTAATGCTCCGGTTAGCTTTTCAATGTCACAATTACAAATTCTACAGGTAGTTAATTGAATATTTTATGCTTCTAGAAAGGACCTTGATCCTAAGAATTGCATACTAATTCTCAAATTCCTTTCATATAATGCAGAATTCCTTTAAGGAATTAAAAATTCATTTAGATTTCACATGAGTGCATTATATAGTTTTACTAACTTTTTAAATGAAACAAATGTCTAGAATTAGTGTGTTAACTTTACATTTTTTGGCTAAGTTAGACTTCTGGAACATAAAATATCCATGCAGATTATCATGATTCCCCTATGTAATCCTGTACCCTTTATATGAGCAATTATAATTATTTTTCCAACTGTAATGTTACTGAGTTGTCAGATGAGGTTGGAAAACATTTCATGGTCTGATTTTCCCAATTTTCATGTATTAATAATCTTATTTGGCCTTTTCTATTTTCTATTTTGTAAGTTTTGAGCTTTTCAGCCTACCCTTTATTTTTCTCTTGATGCTAATTTATGAAATTCCGGTACTAGCAATAAACTGTAGGGATTTCTAACTACTGATGAAAATCTCAGCATGATAAGAACGATAAAATATTCCCTCTTCCTCTATATTTGCAGAAACATGGGCACAATTTTATTTTTGTCATAAAACCTTTCTTGGAAATTTTATTTTTAACAAAGGAGTCATGTAAGATGCCTGAATTTTATGCATTGTTGCCATGCTCTGGGAAGGTAACCTCTAACCTCTAAAAAATTTGCAATTCTTTTGCTCATCTTAAACAATAATTTGTTGTTCTGAAAATAATATTTAAATCAATATTCCTTTTTTTTCTGAAAAATAAATATACTTGGAAGTTGAAAAGCTTAACAAAGATTAAGTGAGAAGGGAATTGTTGATAGTTCCCTTACCTCTCACATGCAGAGAGGAAAAAAATAAAACCTGTTGAATTTTTTATTTGAATTAAAAGTTAAGGAGCCTAATGTATTTGATTAGAACTGTGTTACATTTATGATTATGTCTTACTGAAAAAAGAAAGGTTGAAGGGCTCTCATGAAATTAGTGTGGTGTATGCCACACCTGTAGGGCAGAGAGAAAAGATGTCTGTCATTTATCTCGTGTCTGTGATTTAGGTGTGAATGCTAGATTTTTCTCATTTGAATAACTGATGCTGTTACTCAGTAAAACACGTCAGCCCAGGTTCAGGTGAATGGGAGGCACATAGTTGTGGCCGATGAGGCAAGGGTGGGCCCAAGTCAGGGCCCCGGTAGGGCTGTTGCTTCATTGCTGGCCTAGTGGACTTTGCATTTGCCACAAGCTTAAGTGGAGTTGGACAATTGGACAATTGGAGTAGTATGGACATTCTTCTTTGGAGTTATTCTCTTCCTTTTCTTTTCTTTTTCTTCAGCACTAGCTCTCTTCCCTTTCCAATGTGAAGTAACTTCATATGATCTGATGTTGACCAGAGGTAGGAAACTTTTGAGGGATTAAGAATTTTCCATTCTTCTCTTGAGAGTCTTCCTCTCATGCTGATTTACTTTCCACTTTCTGGTAAGCCACTGGGTAAGCATAATTTAAAGCATAAAAACCAGACTCTTCTAGACCACTGAGGACCTTCCCCAAAGGAGATATTGATAACTAATTCTTTTTTTGCATTTATTGTCTCTCATATCCGTTCCTGGAAAAATCCAGGAAAAAAAAAGAGTGGTTGTTTTTGAGACTTTCGGTTAATAAGGTATGGATAGATTTTAGTTTACCCAAGCCTGATGAGAGAAACTGTAAATTGAGCTTTCTAAATCAGAAAAATTTTAATGCACATTATTACGGCATGTGCTGTTCTAGAACTGCTAAGCAATTTTCAATATGCATAAATCTCAGTCTTGGTTAGCTTATGGTAACATTATGTTATTGGATGATAGATTGAGGTCAGAAAGAAAGAGCAGTATCTCAGATCATTAGGTTGTACCTTTTCACACCAACTTAGGTTGTCATTTTTAATTTTTCTTATGAGGTTTCCTACCAATACGAACCAGACACTAGAGTTGTTGAAGTGCTTCTTGTATCTGAAAGGTATTACTGGGCCACTTGATATGAGAAATGTGAGACTGTAGATTAAGACAGTTATGTGGTGTTTCCAGCCTGTTAACATTGAATGTTGATGGATACACAGTCAACCTTATTTTCAAAACATCACTTCGTTGTGATTGCAGAATTTCAGAATGACCCATGTTGGTTTTGAACAAAGCCAACGTGAAACCCAATATATACAATTTCAACTTTATGTATTAGAATAAATATTCACTTTATATTTTTAATGATTAAAACAGAGTATTTGTATGGAATGCACAATTAAAACTGTTTTCAAACACAAGCACACAAGTACTTCTGTCTCTTGAAGACCAAATGGTATTAAAAGATAAATAATCACTAATATGATAAAAAATCAATATGGTAAAAAGATAAAGCATATGTTAAATAACAGTGACAAGTATATTTTACTCTGATGCTTCTTTGATAGCTTTTCTTTTAGATCCTGATTATTATTATTATTTTTTTAAATGGAGTTTTGCTCTTGTTGCCTAGGCTGGAGTGCAACGGTGCAATCTTGGCTCACTGCAACCTCCACTTCTGGGTTCACGTGATTCTCCTGCCTCAGCCTCCCAAGTAGCTGGATTACAGACATTTGCCACCACACCTGGCTAATTTTGTATTTTTAATAGAGATGGGGTTTCACCATGTTGGTCAGGCTGGTCTCAAATTCCTGGCTTCAAATGATCTGCCCACCTCGGCCTCCCAAAGTGCTGAGATTTACAGGCATGAGACACCATGCCTGGCTGATCCTGATTCTTTTGAATTTGGATTTGGATTATATAATATGTATACATGCATGCATGTGTGTTGTATGTAATCTCATTTTGTTATTCTTGTGAATTTCATTAATAAATCCTCTCATATGAGCTATAATTACAAAAAAAACCCAAATAACTGTATCAAAACCAACCGAACACAAATCAAAGCAAAAGAAGAAAACCACCCATTCCTCCAAAACAACACACCCATGGGTTTACTGAACATAATTTTAAAATCCTTTTGAGATGTTACATTTTTTATTGTGGGAGACTGGAGTTTTACTATTACTCAAATCAGTCTCCCTGAGCATTCGAGGAGCAGAGTTTTTAAGGTGGCCGGAGGAGGGGGCGACCAGGGAGTCAGGTGTGCTGAATGGTTGGGTCAGATATGAAATCATAGGAAGTCTAAGCTTTCCTCCTGTGCCGAGTCAGTTCCTGGCTGGGGGGGCCACAAGATCTGATGAGTCAGTTTATTGATCTGGGTGGTGGCAGCTGATCCAGCAAGTGCAGGATCTCTGAAATATCTCAGGCACTGATCTTAGGTTTTATAATAGTTGTTGTCCCCAGGAGCAATTTGGGAAGAGTCACAATGTCATAGCCTCCAGCTTCATGACTCCTAAACCATAATTTCTAATCATTCACTTAATTTGTTAATCTTACAAAGGCAGCCTAGTCCCCCAGGCAAGAGGGGGCTTCTTTTGGTGAAAGGGCTGTTGTCCTCTTTTGTTTTACACTATAAACTACAAATTAAGCTCCTCTCTAAGTTAGTTCAGTCTATGCCCAGGAATGAACAAGGACAGCTTGGAGGTCAGAGGCCAGATGGATTTGGTTAGGTCAGATCTCTTTCACTGTCTTAATTATAATTTTGCAATGGCACTTTCAATCCCTCCCTTTGGGTTATGTAACACCTTAATTTTAACGTGTGGGCTAATTAAGATGGATAAAGGACAAAGGCCACTCTAACTTCTTCCTGCCTACCAACGCATAGTGGGGTAGGTGTTGACCCCAGAGTAAGAAAAGTGGAACCGTTTTGCCGTTGTCTTGTGTGTACTCGGGCAGGCTGGGCTGGGGTTCCAAGGCTTGCACAACAAAGGTGTTAGTGTTCTCGTCTGTAGTTTAAGTACAGCATTTAAGCAAACAGCATGCTACAGGGTAAGTAATGAGTTCTAAAATAAGGAGTGCAGTTTCCAGTTTTAAAAGTAAAGATTTGAAAGCCTTAGTTTGGGGACTTGTAGCCCACAAAAAATTTAGGATTTAGTTTAAATTGCAGCAAAAAGCTCGGAACAACTAACGGTTGTACTATAGTTTTTTTGAAGCATAATTTTTCTATCTTCAATACCCATTTTTTATTAAAAATAAATCTTAGTAAGTCAAATTTACTTACAAAATAAGTTTTAGTGTTACTGTGCTCTGGCTGATTATTTGCATAAAGTGCGATAGGAATAATTATCTGCCATATAGGCTCTTTTAAATATTGGCTTTACTGAAACTTTCTTCTATAAGAAATCTCACATTGTACTTTTTAAAGCCTTGAAGCCCAGCCATGGATTCATTTCTTTCACTATGCCTGAATTTTCCTCCTTTCAAGGTCCCAAGATAACCTGGGGCTCCTGGGCTTGTCAGAAAGTGACATGCTTTACTCACCACAGGTCAGGAATTCTGTATGGGAAGTGCATAGACAAGGTATGAGGCCAGCTTTTCCAAGGGGCTTTTATTGGCACTGTAGGTCAAATTTGATTCCCTAAAGCAGTGTGTTGAAATCTGAAAGTATGCCATTCCAGTCAAAGGCCTGGTAAAATAACCATTTTCTCTAATTGTGTTGTGTTATAAAAGAAAACAGATTTTCTTTCTTTCTTTTTTTTTTTTTTTAAATCTAATGCCGACTAAACATCTCAGGAAGGAAAACAGATTCTCATTGTACTTATCCAAATAACTATACTACCATAAGTTGAGAATACTCACATATAGCCCTGGGGAAATCAGGTAGAGAGAAAGCAATGTGCTTCAAATTTTGCTCACAGGAGTCACATTTTACTCAGTTGCTAAAAGTTGTAGTAGCTCAAAAGGAAAAAGTTTCTTGACGCTGAAAAACAAAAGAATTAGCAATGTTTAATACATCAGCTCTTTATGAGAGTCTAGACATTTTTTTTTCTTCTATTCCAATAGCATAATTTCTAAAGTTATCAGAGACCTGCATTTAAGAGTACTGTCACAGTCTTGTATCTCATAATAAATTGTCTTTTGAAAAGAATCAAAGCAAGACAACAATTGTCTGTGGATGACAAAAGTCTTAGGATAGCTGCTATTAAAGCCACAATTGACTCGAAATTTTGGATACTTCTGTGGCATACAACAATTTTACATAACACTTGCAATTATTAATAATGTATACTAAGTCATATCAAATTATAGGAGTTTCCCATAATTTTGGAACATAGGCCAATAACATATATTTATAAAAATACAGCCTAAAGAAAGCCAAATACCATTTCATATTTGATAATGCTTCCTATATGATTTTTTATACCAAATTGGCCAAATATGCCATTTTTGGATTTTAGGGAACATAATATCTAAAAGGTCAATTTAGGTGAGAAAGAGACATAATTTATACTATGATTTTGGAAAGTTTGTCAAAGTAAAACACTGGCTATCACAAAATAGGATTACAGGTTGTTTATTTAGCTGAAGTGGTGACTCAAAATTGTTTTTAAATGGCAAAACCTCATACTCACTGATAGAGGAGAGAATAAGCTTTCTAAACTACAAGACCCAATAAAGACAGCACGAGGTCACCTGAATCTGTCTCCTTTCTCTCTCTTCTTCCTTTTTTCTGCCATCTACCCAAAGGGACAAACAAAAATCTTTCATTATCTTTTAATATTATGAAAATCTTGTTCAAAGAGAAATCCAAATTTTACCTTTGCATTGGTGTTCTATTAATGTTAAACCTAATTCTTAATACAACCTTGTAAACAAATGTATATAATCTTAATGAGTTTAACCATAAGGTAAAATTCTCAAACTTTTTTTATAACCCCTTCAATTTTTTTGTAAAAGACCAAAACAATGCTCTAAGAAGACCCTGTTGTACTTTTATTACAATGTTCAATTTATGGGATGTTACCTACTATTAAATCAAGGAAAGCGGTCGTTCAGAGTTGTTTTTTCTGTGATACTATGTGGATATGAGAGGTCCCAATTAGAAACTTTTAGTTCTGAGTCAGATTTATAGGCTAATGTTATGGGGGAAAAGCAGGAGAGTGATAAAAAGTGGGGCATCAAGACAGGATATAAAGAGGAGTAACTGCCCATTTCCCAAGGGACAGGACCACAGGGTCTCTGAAGCTCTACCACTATCACTCTTTTTGTGGTGACTGTGGCAGGCACTGCCTTGCACATTAGCTATGCATATATATAGCTAATGTGCAAGGCAGCCAGTGAGATATATATATATATAAATGTGTGACATATATATATATACACACACATCTATATATATAGTGATATATACATAGACACACCCACTATATATTGTGTATATATATATATATATATATTGCTATATATATGTAGACACACCCACACATTTAAATATAATGCTAACTTCATCAAAGTGATCTATCTTCCCTTTTTAATAGTTTAAAATCTTTTCTATCATTTTATTAGATGTAGGAGATCAGGAAAGATCAAATTGCTGGGGGGATGCTATTTTTTTTTCACATTGACACAGATTTTCCCACTAAACATACCCATGTAAGTAAGTAAATGTCCTAGGACTACTTTTACTTGGGTTCGTTGATTACTTTGTAGCTGTATTTTACACATAGAATTAACATGACAGTATTTCCTGATTTAGACCATGCATTTTGAAATTTATGTCTAATTAATTGTTAGGTTTAAATAGAGAAATTAGTTTTGCCATGAGAGGATGGGCACAGTTGGAGTATTTGCTCAGTGCTGGACAGTTAGTGCCAGTGTTTTTAATGGCTGTGAGCCATAATAATTGGTAGTAGCAGAGAGCTGTGAGAAGAGCAGATATTTATGAGACCTATGCAGCATTGTATAGAATTACAATTATAGGTAAGGTCAAAAGTAGTTGGGATTATATGCCACACTACAGGTTTTTTTTTTTATTTGTTTGTTTTCAGAGTTTCAATTCATCCTGTTTGAAGAAGCCCCAATCATCTTGGGTCAATAGAGGGGCAGTGTGGTATACGGAAGAAACAGAAGTACTGTGTTTGAGTCTTGGCTTTGTTTTTACCTTTCTGAGCCTCCATTCTTTACTTGAAAAATAAGGATAAGTAATATTGTTTACTGCATCACAATGTAATCCGGATTAAATGTTATAATGTATATTTAAGTGCTTTTGTAAAATTGCTAAAAGCTGTAAAAATGGCACTAAATAAGTACTTCTACCCAGCCTCCCCCTCATCTATGCATTTATTTCTCCTATTTATGTCAGCTCTAAGTAGTATAATGACCATATCTGGGGATAAAGAGCTAGACTAAAGTGAAATGAATTTATTTTGCTCTGTGGGAAGTTGTGTATGCTTTCCTTAGCCTTTCTACTTCTTTTAGATTGAGAGTTTGTGCAGATGAGAAAAAATGATTTTCTTAGGAAGATGTTATTTGAATAACTTTATATACAAAATATAGCAAACAACCTATATTGTGAATTTGTTAGTTTAGCACATATAACATATAATGCACATCATCGAAAGGAGAGAAGAAAAAGAAATGATAAAATAATGAGCATTTATGGTGATGAAGGCAATTTGCTTCACCTGCTCCTGGATTAATATTCAAAGCTGTTTGGCACCAGTTGGGCTGAACTTTCTATGGTGCGTAAGGAAGAAACAGCAGGATAAGAATGAGCGAGGAAGCCATTTCACACATACAGTGGTCTGTCTTCCTTGTCAGCTGTCCTGTTGGCCACCCAGTTGTGGGCTTTTATCCAGTGCTTACAGACAGCTTATCATAACTTGCAGCTTGTTTCTTTAGGGCATTCTTCCCCCACACCCTACAAAGCAATGGCGTATGCTGCATGTGTTCTATCTGATAAAGTCTATTTAACACTTAATTATTACAGACAGGTCCAGTAATGCCCATATTAACAAAAAAAATGTCCTTTTGCACTTACGTATTCTATACATAGACATACAACTTTTACACTTTAATATTCTGTATAGAGACACTTGAATTATTCAGCACCCATAGGCATTTGCCTTTATTTACAGACCTGGGGGAGAAAACAGCCATTACATTGTAAATGGTCAAGGAGGGTGAACCCAAAATGTGTGAAGTTTTCTTCAGATTCTTCCATGAGAGGAAGCAGGTCGTGCTATCCTATTAATAATTAACACTGTTCTGACATTAATTATAAGGAGGTCAGACAAATCAGATGACTTATCTTCTCCTCTCTTTTGCTGAAAATAATGTTAATATAACTTTGCATGGTTGAGTGTCAATATGTTGAATTTCCTTTGTTGATCTCTTCCCTGTTAACAGATTAGACTAGTGTTTTTCAAATATTTTGACTTGTGACCCATAGTAAGAATGCATTTTGTGTTATGATTCAACATATGTATACCTATATACATATATATTACATAATTAAAATAATCAATGTCATGATTCACTAAACAGTTGCAAAGCATAGCTTGAAAACATTTTACTATTTGAAAACCAGGTAGCTGAGTTCTGGAGACTTTTTCTAAGGATCAGTTACAACTACTTCAGAAAACAAGACTAATGTTGGAATGGTTAAGACTGATTTCTTTTGCTATATATACATTTAAGATTTTTGAGGCTTGTCTTCTGGGATCAAGGAATGTCATTGTGGCCCATTTGAAAGATCAAAGACTAAGATAATGACATTGATAGATGTAGAAACCTTCTGGGACAAAGACAGCAAGCTTTCCTGACAAAACTCTTGTTTCCTCCTTCCTCTCCTCTTCTTTCCTTGTTAAATGGACATAGATGTATACTGAGACAGGGGAGGATTGGATGAAAACTTATAAAGTTATTATAATATGGAGGCTTAGGAGATCTTCATAAAAGCTTCAATGTCAGGCTGAGATCCTCTTTGATCTTCATAATGTAAATGAAATATGATATATTACCAATAAAATCTTAGAATCTGCCAGTCAAATTATGTTTGACCTCATTTGTTACTCCAGGACCTTAGGAGCCGTTGCTACTGGGGAGTGTTGTGTGGAGCAGGAGAGATGAATTCTTGTAGCCTCTATGAGATCAGCGCTTTGTCTATTCTATCTCTAAACTGCTGTGGCATTTACTGTTTATTCCAGACAATATGGTTCTTTGCTATATGCTGCTCTCTGATGATAATGTCAATTTTTTCATGCATGTGAATTGTGTCTCTTCTAGTGAATTTCTTGAGAACATCTTTTATTTACTTTTTGTATCATTTGCATAGCTCTAGATAACTCCTCCCAAACATCTATTGTTTTATTTAGTGGAAGGGAAGGAAGAATATTACATCTTTCTGTTCCATATTTAGGCCAATCAACTCACTTCAAGCATTGTATAGCCTCCATCTGGATTGAACTGAGACAGAAATGTCAGTTACATTGTTTACTTTCAACACTCCTTAGTTACTAAATTTATTCAAGTAATTAGTTCCACAAATAATTAGTGAGACTTGTTATGTGTTAGACACTATGCAAGTAATATAACTATGAGCAAAATATTGTGGCTCTTACAGTATTTTCTCTTTCTCTCCCTTTCTCTCTTTCTTCTCTTCTTTCCTTTCTTTTCTTTTGATGGGTTCAGTGGCACAATCTTGGCTCACTGCAGCCACCACCTCCCAAGGTCAAGTGATTCTCCTGCTTCAGCCTCATTCTGGTAGGTTACAAATTTTAACTGACTTGCCAATTTTCTAAGGGCCACAAAACAGCCTCAAGAAGCTAACTTGGCCTCACACCCTAACCACACATCAGTCACATTAATCTAGTTGGGCTCTACAGTCTCTTATATTTATTCTTCCATGTTTTTATTTATGATGTCTCCTTTGTTTCAGATGAACTCCCCCTCCTCTCATATTTCCCACATTCCTCTCCTTTCCTTCCTCTTTTCTGCTTTTCTCCCACCTTTTCTCTCTCCTTCCTCTTTTCCTTCCAATTCCTACTTCCTCTTTCCCTTCCAATTTCAGGTCTAATTCATATCTGACAACCTGCTGAAAACCTTTCCTGAGCACTTCTCTCTTCTGAATTCCTAAGAAGGAAAGTCTGTAATGCACAGTCCCAACATGTCTTGATTTAACAAGACAAAATGGTACAATAAAGAACTTAGTCTTTCAGATGAAACAAAGAGTTGAAAGCCCAGCTCTGACACTCTTTAACTCTGTGACTTTGTATCAGACCCTGAACAAAGAGTACAGTTTATTATTACTAATAACAATAGCAATAAATGACTATTAAATCCTGATTCTACTATTTAATACCTTTATGATCTTGAGCAAGACATTTGATCTACCAGAACCTCAGTTTCCCTATGTATAAAGTGAATAACATTTATCCTACTGACCTCATAAAATTGTGAGAATTGAAGCAAGACTATGAGAGTAATAGCATTTGTAATGATTATACAAATATCTACATGATAGATTCTGTGAAATAAAAATAAGTCCTAAGCACCCCCAACCAACAGAATGAACACTTCTTGGCTAAGGAGACTCCAGAAAAACTTTAAAAACTGAATTTTGGAGCCACGACAAGATGGGAGGTTGGTCACACCTCAGTACACTCTCTTTCTCGCTAACCATTTTCAGACTTTTGCTTTCTTTTACTAAGAGTTAAACAGAAGCCAGCCTCATTAAGCAAAGAACAAAAGATACACTCCTCCACTGACTTCAGCCAACTTTCTGACACTGCAACCAGACTCTCCTCCATTTTTGTGGTTTCAACGTGGCAGCTGACCAGTTTCACAAAACATCCTTCCTGATAAATGACCACCAATCATGAATGGTTCTGACTAGTTTACTAAGGCTACACGCTAAGCACCCTTGTGTGCTGTTTCAGCTTTTGAGGTACAGAGCCTAATTTTATTGAAATTTTCTTGTTGTGTTGTTTTTTTTTTTTTTTTTTTCAGAGACAGGCGCTCCCTCTGTCACCCAGGCTGAAGTACAGTGGTACAATTGTGAACTCCTAGGCTCAAGCAATCCTCTTGCCTCAGCTTCCTATAAGCACAAGTCACCATGTTTGGCTAATTTTTTCGTCATTTTTGTAGAGATAGGGATCTCACTTTGTAGCCCAGGCTGATATCGAACTGCTGGCTTCAAGCAATCCTCTTACCTCGTCTTCCAAAGAACTAGAATTACAGGCATGAACCATCACACCCTCAGCCAATTTTCAGTGAGAGACATGCAACTCAGCCACTCTGATCAGTAGGCTGATGTTGATGACTGCCTGCTGATCAGAGTGGTGGTTGCTGAAGGTTGGGGTGGCTGCAGCAATATGAGGATAATAAAGTTTGCCTCACTGATTTACTCTATTTCATGAAAGATTTTCTCTGTAGTTGTGCAAAGCTATTTGCTAGCACTTTACCTATAGTAGAACTTCTTTTAAAACTGGAGTCAATCTTCTCAAACCCTGCTGCTGCTTTATCAACTCTCTACATCCAATATTCTAAATCCTTTTCTGTCATTTCAACAGTGTTCACAGCATCTTCACCGGGAGTAGATTTCATCCCAAGAAACCACTTTCATTACTCATCCATAAGAAGCAACTCCTCATCTGTTCAAATTTTATCATGAGATTGCAGCAATTCAGTTCCATCTTCAGGGTCCATTTCTAGTTTTCTTGCCATTTTCACCACATCTGCCTTACTTCCTCCACTGAAGTTTTGAACTCCTCAAAGTCATCCAAGATGGTTGGCATCAACTTCTTCCAAATTCTTGTTAACGTTTATATTGTCCATTTTGCATTGCTACAAAGAAGTGCTGGATGGTGGGTAATTTATAAAGAGGTTTATTTGGCTCACAGCTCTGCAGGCTGTAAAAGAAGTATATAGCACCAGAATTGACTTCTGTGAGACCTCAGAAATTTTACAATCATGGCAGAACGCGAAGGGGGAACTGGTGTGTTACATGGTTAGAGAGGGAGCAAGAAGGGGATGCCAGGCTCTTTTAAACAACCAGCTTTCATGTGAACTAAAAGAGCAAGACTTCACTTATTATCATGAGGAGGTCACTAAGACATTCATGAAGGATCCACCCCCCTGACCCAAACACCTCCCACCAGGCCCCACCTCCAACATTGGGGATCACATTTCCTCATTAGATTTGAAGTGGACAAATGTCCAAACTATTTCAATGCTGATATATCAGTCTCCTCGCGTGAGTCACAAATGTTCTTAATGGCATTTAGAATGGTATTTTTTTTTCCAGAATATTTTCAATGTACTTTGCCCAGATCCATGACAGTAATTACTCTCTATGGCAGTGAGAGCCTTTCAAAATATATTTCTTAAATAATAATATGTGAAAGTTGAAATGACTTCTTGATTCACGTGCCACAGAATGGATGTTGTATTAGCAGGCATGCAAATAACATTAATCCCCTTGTACATCTCCATCAGAGCTCTTGGATGACCAAGTGAATAGTCAATGAGCAGTAGTATTTTGAAAGAAATTTTTCTTCTGAGCATTGGGTTTCAACAGTGGGCTTAAGATATTCAGTAAACTATGTTGTCAACAGATGTGCATCATCCAGGCTTTGATCTTCCATCTCTAGAACATAGGTAGAGTAGATTTAGCACAATTCTTAAGGGCCCTGGCATTGTTGGATTGGTAAAGAGCAATAGCTTCAGCTGAAAGACACGAGCTGCATTATTCCCTAACAATAAAGTCAACCTGTCCTTTGAAGCTTTGAAGCTAGGCATTGACTTTTCCTCTTTAGCTATGACAGTCTAGATGGTATCTGCTTCTGATACAAGACTGTTTTGTTTACATTGAAAATCTGTTGTTTAGTGTGGCCACTTTCATCAATGATCTTAGCTAGATTTTTTGAGATAACTTGTTGTAGCTTCTACATCAGCACTTGCTGCTTCACCTTTCAGTTTTGTGTTATGGAGATGGCTTGTTTCCTTAAACCCCGTGAACTTACCTCTGCTAGTTTCTAACTTTTCTTCTGCAACTTCCTCACATCTCTCAGCCTTGATAGAATTAAAGAGAATTGTTAGGGCCTTGCTCTGAATTAGGCTTTGGCTTAAGGAAATCTTGTGGCTGGTTTGATCTTCTATGTAAACCACTAAAACTTTCTCATTATCAATAATGAGGCTGTTTTGCTTTCCTATTCTTTATGTGGTCACTGGAGTAATACCTCTAATTTCCTTCAAGAATTTTTTCTTTGCAGTCACAACTTGGCTAACTGGTGCTAGAGGCCTGGCCTCTTGCCTACTTTGCTTTCAACTTCCCCCACTAAGCTTAATCTTTTCTAGCTTTTGATTTAAAGTGAGAGACATGCAACTCTGTCTTTCACTTGAACACTTACAGGCTGTTATAGGGTTATTAACTGACCTAATTTCAATAGTGTTGTGTCTCAGGGAATAGGGAGGCTGAAGGAGAGGGAGAAAGATGGAGTTCTAAAAACACACATTATATTATATATTAAAATTGCCATCTTCTATTGGAGTGGTTCTTGGTGCCCCCAAAACATTACAATAGTAACATCAAAGATCACTGATCACATATCACTGTAACAGATATAACAGTAATGAAAAAGTTTGAAATATTGTGGGAATTACCAAATGTGACCCAGAGACAGGAAGTAAGCATATGCTGTTTGAAAAGTGGTGCCAGTAGACTTGTTCCATGTAAGGGTTGGCACAAATCTTCAATTTATAAAAAATACACCACCTGAGAAGCACCCTAAAGTGAAGTACACTTAAATGAGGTATGTTTCTACTCATTCTTGAACCAGTTATTAACAAATATACACTTAGATAGAATTCTGAAACCATATTTTTATTACTCAATGGAACAATGGTAAAAGTAAATATTGGGTATCTTTTATGAGGTTCACCACTATTAAATGGTTCTGGGCTTATCTGCTATACTTTATAGTTTATATTATAATCTTTCATATTGTATTATTATTATACAAAGCACAATATGTAGAAATCATCCATCACAGAGGCATTTATTAGATATAAATATTATAAATATCTTTTTTAAAATTTTTGAGACATTATAAGAATCTGCTCGAATACGTTTCAGTTATCTGGGAAACCAAAACTTAAAATGCTTTCCCCTCACTACCACTGCTAGCCTAAATCAGGAAGAATTTCTGAGGGTAGTAACAGAGTGCTAATCTTCAATTACTGCAGAAAATGCTCAAATTCCATAGGGCAGAGGTTCAATCAGACAAAGGGAATAAATTACAAGATAGACTGGTGGCAGGTATAAAGTTGGCAGAAGCTTTAGAATAGTCTCTTCTAGAATATTCCACTATTTAAATCTTTTCTTAGTGTGTATAGTTTTTAAGTTTATGTTTTGAGAAGAGATATAGGCTTAAGTGTGCATATATGCTCATGTCTGTATATTGGAAGAGGGAGAGGATTTATTGCTTTGTAATAGGATCACTATCAAAACGAATAGCCAGCTGATTATTCAGAATGCTAGACCTAAGCCTAGCTACTCTGAACAATAGAAAAACAAACTTCCAATACTTGCTCTACCATAAACTTTGAAAAATATATTGTTCTGATAGTTTGGTGAGAAAACCAAACACTAAGGTATTTGTTATTGAATGTAATGACTCTTTAGTTTTTGTCAGTAGTTTAGGGCTTTCGCTGTTCTAAACTTTTGCTGTGTCAAACATTGTGTTAAAGAAGAAACACATTTGGGATTGATATTGTATTTTTTAATTGTTCTAGGTTAATTCATTTACTCAATAAATATATGTTGAAATACTCCAATGCCATGCTAGGTGCTGAGGATACACTGGTACACAAAACATCTCTCTGCATTCATGATTCTTACAATTTAGTAGAATATGGCTGGAAGCTAGAAAATTGGTTTGTTGGTGATATAGATTGCTGAAAAAGAAGACCAGAAGGAGCCTCATAGTTACTCCAGTCCATTGTCTCATGCGAAAGAGTTAGGGATGAAAATCTAGACAAGTTTCATTACTTGGCTGAGGTCAAATCAAGTCAATGGCAGATCCAGAAATAGAACCTGTCTCTCAGCTCACTGAGCTCCCAGGATCCTTTCTGATGACACTGAACTCCTTCATCTTGGTGAAGTGCTGGATCAGGAATGCAATACAGTGTCTCTGAGAGTCACAGGGTGTGCCGTCTTACCCTTGGAGGTTCATTTCCTTCCTAAATCAGGTCCTGAGTGTGAAGCAGACATCGTTCGGACATTAGCTCATTTTTAAACTCCAGTATGGTACATTTGCATCACATTAGCTTACAAAAGCAAACATTTAGAATACAAAGTAGCTGTGAGATGATTATTATTATTTAAATAAATGAGCTAGTTTAATAGATAAGGCATATACCCCAGTAACACAGACGATACATTTTGTAATCATTCTGCATTGTTTCATCTGGCTGTGAGAGTACTGCCAAGAATACAGGAAAAATTGGGCTTCATGAATTATTCATTGAATTCAGTTTAACACTCTCATTATTTATAGTGCTTCGGGTTAGTCTGTGGTGCTATTTGCCTTAATAAGGATGGGAATAATGACTTGGCAGTATATCTGTTTATATTATTTTGTGTTATTGTTTACTGAAATAAAGCCCAAGGTATTTTTAGAAGTATACCTCTTTAAAAAGTCATGGCTAAAAAATACTACATTCCCTACTTTGGGACCTAAAATTTTTCATTTGTGTGAAATATTTTATTCTTTAATGAATATGATTAATATAAGGGAGCAGCATTCACATTTAAGGTATTATTTCTTGCTTGGCTAATGCAGGGTGGGACTGTATACATCTTTCTAAGCCTGGTTTATCTTGGAATTAAAAAAGTAGTATTTAAAGAGACAAACTAGGAAAAGCTTGATTGAAGGTGGTTTATATACTGGTGCTCTGACATTTGAATTCCAATCATGGATATTTATTTTACAGAGAAAAGTTTATATCTTAGATCATAGCAATTATTTCTTGAGTTATTTGTTAGATTAAATTTATGTATATGTTGCATTTAATGGATAAACATATTTGATGGGCTAGTTCTGAAGAACGCAATTTATTAAATCTAAGCATGAAAGGAGGTATAAGCATTTCTTTAGCCATATAGTTTTCCATTTCTTTTGGATGTAAAGTACCATGCTTCTCTTCAATCACATGTGCCATTTTTAACTGTCAAGCTGTGATTAGACCACAGCGTGGGCAACTTTGTCTTAATTTGAAGTGTGATTCAAAGCTGCTTTGTGAGGATTTGCCAATAGGAACTCCTGTAGTTCACCTCTATTCTGGAGAAAACTCACAGATTGGTTATATAAAAAAATTCGTGATCTCTGACGTAACTGAGATCTCAAAGCTATTGAGAAATTCTTTTATGGTTCCTTAGTCATGTCTTTACTGTTTTCCACAGCAGCTACTTAAAATTTCTTTATGCTTTTCAAGTTAAACCCTTCCACTTCCTCCATCATTATTAACAGATAACTCCAATTTCTACTTTTTAGAGAAAACAGAACATTGGATGCATACTTCCTCATTCCCTGGTCCTGACAAACAACTTGACCTAATGCAGCATCCTTTTATTTTCCTCCTACGAAATGAAAGAGGCATTCTTTCTTCCATTTAAGGCTGTTCATTTCACTTAGAGAACACTTCCTTCTTCTGTCCCCAGATATGTTGCCTATCAATGATTTCCTCCTTTTAAAAATATTTTTAACTTCTTTCCTTTAATACTATAACCTTCTCTATTAGTTGTCTATTGCTGCATAACAACTTACCAGCTTAAAACAGCACACATCTATTATCTCACAGTCTCTGTGCATCAGAAATTCCATTGGGACTAAGCTGGGTGATTTTGGCTCAGAGTGTCTCAGGAGGTTGCAGTCAAGATGTCTGCTGAGGCCGACAATTACCTGAAAGCTTGATTAGGGATAGAAAATCCACTTCCAGGATGTCTCACTTAGAGGACTATTAGTAGGAAGCCTTAGTTTCTTGCCACATGGACCTCTTCAAAGGGCTACTTGAGTGTCCTCACAACATGACAGCTGGCTTCCTCCAGAGCTAGCCATCCAAGAGAAAAAGGAAGAAATTACAATGTCTTGGCCAGGTGTGGTGGCTCATGCTTATAATCCCAGCACTTTGAGAGGCCAAGGTGGGTGGATCACCTGAGCTCAGGAGTTTGAGACCCACCTGGCCGACATAGTAAGACCCTGTCTCTACTAATAATACAAAAATTAGCCAGGCGTGGTGGCACATGCCTATAATCCCAGTTACTTGGGAGGTTGAGGCAGACAATTGCTTGAACCCAAGAGGCGGAGGTTGCAGTGAGTCAAGATCATGCCATTGCACTCGAACCTGGGTGACAAGAGTGAAATTCCGTCGCAAAAAAAAAAAAAAAAAAAAGGAAATTACAATTCCTTTTATGACTTAGCTTCAGGAATCATACACCATCATTTCCACATTATCCTACTGTTTATATAGATCTGTCCTATTGAATGTGAGAGCTGGAGAGTTGTAAGGTGGAGAGAAAACTACACAAACCCATGAATACCAGGAGGCAGGAATCGTGGGAGGTGATTTTGGAGGCTAACTCCATACCTTCCCATAAGCATTTAAACATATATATCAATTTTCTCCTATTTTAAAACAAAACAACAGCAAAAAATTACTACTCAACTAAATATACAATCAAATCAATAAAATCTCTTTGTAGCAACAACTCTTACTAATCCTGCCTTATTTTTCTCCTTTATCTTTTTCCTTTCTACATTTGAGTCTCTTGGAAATGTTGTTCATGTGCTCTGTTGCTGTTTCATTACTTGCATTTATTTTTCAATGTGTTTGCAGATAGCATCCTTGCACTTCACTGAAGTACTTCTGTCAATGTCCTCACTTCTTTGTAGCTGAGTCCAGTGGGCATTTTTCAGTTCCTTTTACTATCACTTGACATCAGTGGCATTTGATGCTGCTGACCCAGTCACTCTCATTTATCCTGAAAAATCCCTCTTCTAGTAGTTACTCTGGTATGTTACTCTTCCATTTTTCATCCAGTTTCTCTGTCTTGCTCCTTGTCAGTCCCCTTTGCAGAATCCTTTCTTGCTGTCCATTCTTTACCAGTCTTCAGGTAATCCTCAAAGTTTTGCCATACTTTTTTTCTCACTCTACATACTCTCTTGGGTATTATTCAGCACTATCATAGCTTTAAGAATTACCTATATGGTGCTGACTCCCAAATCTACATCTCCAGGTCACAATTATCTCTCTCTCTCTCTCTCTTTTTTTTTTTTTTTTTTGTTGGGGGAGGGTGGTGGAGGGGACAGGCTTTCACTCTGTCTCCCAGGTTGGAGTGCAGTGACGCAATCTAGCTCACTGCAACCTCCGCCTCCCAAGTTCTAAGCAATTCTCGGCCTCAGGCCCCTGAGTAGCTGGAATTACAGGTGCCTGTCACCACACCTGGCTAATTTTTGTATTTTTGGTAGAGACAGGGTTTCACCATGTTGGTCAGGCTGCCCTCAAACTCCTGACCTCAAGCAATCTGCTCGCTTCAGCCTCCCAAAGTGCTGGGATTACAGGTGTGAGCCACTATACTTGGCCTCACAATTAACTTTTAACTTAAACCCAACAACTTTTTGTTATCTCTATTTGTTTATCATGGAGCTATCTTACACTAACAACATCCAAAATTCCATTTAATATCTTCCTTCCAAACTTTCTTCCCCTATTATGTTTTCCATCTCTGTGAAAGACACCTTTATCCATGTCAACCTAAAATAATGAAAAAGCTCAGGATGCAGTTAAAAGAGTGTATTCAATTGCAAAGTGTAAGGGCAGCTGTTTGGAAAGCATTAAGGCTTAACTTTTCCCCTTGGCATAATAAATTTGAGAGGTCCTTAAATTTCATTTTCTTTTTACATCCACCAAGTAGTAAATTCAAGAAACTCAGCATCACTCACACCTATTCTTTCTCTCACCTCCATCATTTTATCAACCAGCAAGTTGTGATGACTGTAATTTTTAAAATATTTTTTGGATCAGTCCATTTATCTCCATTCCCTTTTCCATTTCCATTTGTTCAAGCCCTATTTATTTCCTCCTTGGATGACTACAAGACTTCTAAACTCTTGTCTTAGTGTCTACTCTTGTCCTCTGGGAATCCATTCTCCACATTCTCTTTCAAAATACAAATCTGAATATGTCATTCTCCTACTTAAAATGCTTCCATTCCATTTCTCTGTCTGGCAATGCCACATTTAACAATTGTTATAGTTTTTAAAGATGTTTTAACATTTAAAGCCTCATTAATTTTCCCTTTTGAAAATTTTGGCTATTCCTAAATCTGTCAAAACGAATGGTTCTGTGGAAATAAAGTTGTGCACCAAAGATTCATTCCACCCTTTTGTTTGTAGGGAACAATAACAGAAAAAGGGATATAATTTTTTTTAACCTGAGATTTGACTCAAACCCCAGGGAAGTCCTGAATGCTAGTGAATTAGGTTGGTTCCAAAGGATTTTTTTTTTTTTTTTTTTGAGATTGTCACCCAGGCTGGAGTGCAGTGGCAGGATCTCAGCTCACTGCAACCTCCGCCTCCCAGGCTCAACAGGATTCTTCTGCCTCAGCCTTCTGAGTAGCTGGGACTATAGGTGCGTGCCACCATACTCAGCTAATTTTTGTATTTTTAGTAGAGACAGGGTTTCACCATGTTGGCCAGGATGGTCATGATCTCTTGACCTTGTGATATGCCTGCCTGAGCCTCCCAAAGTGCTGGGATTACAGCCTTGAGCCACCAGGTCCAGCCAACTTTTTTTTCTAGAAGAGGCAGATCAAAATGCACTCCTTTCCCTCAGGCTTTCTCTGGTTCCCACATGGCATTTAAGGAGGAAGAAGGCAATGAGGTATTGGTGGCCAGAGATTGCCTTTTCCCCAAAAAGTGAAATACTCGAGTTCTATCTTATGTCTCCAGCATCATGGAGGTTAGACATTCCCAAAAGATACCTAATACTATAACCCAAAGATTACCTTGGAATTTGTCTAATTCAGAAGAAGATTTTTCCTTCTTAGGGGCATAGTTAATGGGGACAGGGAGGGATGAGGAGCCTTCAGAATTTTCCTCTAGAGTTCAGAGTGGTTTGTTTTACTACCTTTCTTCAAGAAACTGGCATTGGATTTGTGCTAACACCAAATTCAAAAATACATTTCTTTGTTGGATGCTGATTATTGAAGAAGAAAGTTTCATTAACAATAAGTTTACTGAAAACTTGGGAGTGAATTTCTTGTGTCTGTTTCTGGCTTTTTAAAATTAAAGCTAGAGGCTTAGCACACAGATCAACTCGATAGAAGTGATTTCAAGACCATCGTGCTTTATATAACTCCAGGGAATGCTATTCAAACAGACTGTAAAGTATGTGTGTGTGCCTTTCACACAACTTTCTGAGTGCATAGTGCCCATGGAGTTTTCAAATGTAGTAGTGGCCCAGGTGAGTCTTTGAGGGACTAAACTAATATGGTCCAACTATGTAGACTTTTGGTGGTCCAACTTGATTCTTACCTTTATTTCATAGTAATGCGAAGCTTTCTTCTTCTTAGACTTTATAAATAGTTTAGATCATGTAGAAAAAAAAGGTACATCATTTTCTTTCGGGGAAATTTGTTTCAAATTTTCTTGGCTAAGTCTATAAAGAAAGAGGAAAACAGACAATTTGAGGTTGTAGTTTTTGACAAGAGCATAGAATCCTTTCTACGAATGATGGAAGGCAGGTCCACATGGGATACAAACAGATAAGAAGGTAACAAAGTTAGCATTCTATTCTGAAATGTCAGGAGCCTAATCAGTGTGCTGGCTTGAGTGGAAGACTGGACCATTTTTATAATCATCCATTAATTTATTCAACAAATATTCATTAAAGCTGTATGCACTATGATGAACATGACAAATATGCTCCTTATCTTGATGGAGACTTAATAGGGTCTAGGGACAAGTAAATGGGCAACTAATAAAGTGTAATAAATGCTGTCTTAGATAAAATAGAGAAAGGTACTAGACCTAGACTTAGATGGCTAGTACCACAGAAGACTTCCTAGAGGAATGACATTCAGGCTGAGATGTGAAGGATGAATAGGGATTAGCAAGGCAAAGGGGATATGGATGAATGCTCTAAGCATAGCAATGTGGGATAGATTGGATTCAACTCTGTTGAAGCAAAAGGTGAGAGAGTTTTATAAGCACTGGAGTGAGCTATTGGAAAGTACTGGAGGGTATTAGGGGTCAGTGTGGTTAGGCCATCTGTGTTGCTCACTGGTGCTTACTGAAGTTAAGACTTCTACCTTTCCACAGAGACGGGGAGATAGAAGCTATCTTTCTTAATGATTACATTTCAGAAAGAAGGCTCTTAACTTCTTGAGAAAGACTTTCCCAGATTGTGTTTACATCTCAAAGGGGCAGAAAAAAAATTTACAATGGAAAGTTTTCTAAAAGTGAATGCTATAAGAAAAAAGAGATCAGGGGCTTATACTGAGGAGAGACTTGTTTAAAGTTTGAGTTAAGCAGAAGGGAATGCTAAGGCTGTTTGATCATGTTAAAAATAAAGTTAGAAATTAACTGTTGATAATTTTGAGACTAAGTTTTAAATCTTTAAGGAGCTGGGGTTGCTGAATTTTTGTGACTAATTATTTGAATTGCAAGGGTATTGCATAGTATTTGAAACATCTCTAGACAGTCTGCTTAGGTGTACATTATTCTTTTTACATTTGTAGTAGTATGAAACTGTCTTCTATTTTATTAATTGCTTTTCGATTTCATGGAAATTTTTTTCTTCAAACTCATCTTCCATATCACTGCCAAATATCACTAAATAAGATATTTGATGTTACAAGCTTTTGTGATCCTTTCTGCAAGGTTCTTGGAACTGGCTGCACCACAGGCTATACCCTAAGTAGAGCCATGGAGACCCCTATGACCCGTACCTATACCTCTGGATGGCCTCCTGGAATTAGAAAATCTGAAGTAATGGGAAGACCATGAAAAAGGGAAGAATGATTAACCCCTGTGGTGCCTAATTAATTTGGGACATTCTTCTATTGTTCCTTATTCCTGCCTCAATTGATAAGGCAACTGGACTTTGTAACCGACCTTGGTCAACCTTGTGACTCCAGACCCTACAACCCCCTCCCAGCTTGCAAAAACTGCCCTAAACTGTAATTTCTGTAACTTTCCACTGCCTACCCCAAACCTATAAAACTGACTCCTATCCCACCATCTTGCGCTGACTCTCTTTTTGGACTCAGTCAAATGCACCCAGGTGAATAAACAGCCATGTTGCTCACACAAAGCCTGTTTGGGAGGTCTCTTCATTCAGAGTGCACGTTTAACACTTTCTTTTCAACTTCAGAATAAAATCCAAAATCTCCCAGCATGACGTTCAAGGTCTTTCTTAACATAGGAAAGTCTACATTTGATTTTTCTTAACAAGGATTCTACTCACCTCTATAGCCTTTACTATCATCCTTTACAGTTTCTACAGCCCTTTATTTTTCAAAGGTTCATGCAGTTTCCTCAGCCTAAGTTGCTGCTGTCTCTGTTTTTGAAGATAAGTCTTTCAACCGGAATGACCAAAATGTGTCTTGGCATCTAACAAGCTGTATTATTTTTCTTTCTCCCTGATTAGGCTGTAAGCTCCTTGAAGGCAGGAACTATAATTTTTGTCTCTTTTTTCCCTAGTCAAGTAGAGTGGTTGACAAATAATTAATACAAGGCTTTGTTATATAAATGAATGGACAAAGGTGGGCAACTAATTTCTTTGAGAGCATTATGGTTAGCTATTTAGTGACTTATTGAGTTATTGTTAATAAAATAAAGGAATTTTCTTGTTAACTCTTTTTTTTTTTTTTTTTTTTTCTTTTTTGAGGTGGAGTCTTTCTCTGTTCCCCAGGCTGGAGTGAAGTGGCATGATCTTGGCTCACTGAGACCTCCGACCCCCCAGGTTCAAGCGATTCTCCTGCCTCGGCCTCCCAAGTAGCTGGAATTACAGGTGCATGCCACCATGCCTGGCTAATTTTTGTATTTTTAGTAGAGATGGGGTTTCACCATGTTGGCCCAGCTGGTCTTGAACTCCTGATCTCAGATGATCCACCTGTCTTGGCCTCCCAAAGTGCTGGGATTATAGGCATAAGCCACTGTGCCTGGCCTTCCTGTTAACTCTTTATTGGTAATTTTCTTCTTTCTTCTTGCTACTCATCTGAAAAGAGAAGATGTAATAGCACTTAAATATTCCATAGTTAATTAAACTAAAACGTTAATCATTATTTTTCTGTAGATACCATCTGGTTTATAATGGGTTAAGGAAGTAAATATGTTAGCAAATTAAAATCTCTATTTTCAGTAAAAGAGTGAAAAATTATGTATCTTCCTTGAATCTTTTCTAATAGATAAGCTGCTCTGTGGGTAGAAAAACTTTAGAAAGATTGGAGAATGTCCAATTCAAATGAAGCAATGTTCAGTCTGTTTAATTAAAAAAACAGATGGATTATCTGGTCTGCTGATGGCTAGAAGCTTTGTGAGGATGACATCTCTTTTTATTCAGAAGGAGATAGAAGAGGAGACTACCTATTGAAAAAGTTTTTTATTTTTATCAACCTCCTCAGCGTCTGTTCTCAGCATACTGCTGGCTTTTAAAAAGATCAGAGGGGGAATCAGAGAGTATTAAGTGTGAGTCCCCTAAAACATGGTAAGTATCTGTTGCATTTTTTAGATGACAGAAAGTCTTAAGTGTGCCATTTAGGAGCTCACTTCCAAATATATCTTATGCTTATTTGTATATTTTGTATATTTCTTATTTTATTTCAGGACAACTTGTCCATTTAGATGGTATTCATGACATTAGAGAGCTACTTTTTCTGGAATTTTTGCTATATAAGAAAGAATTTTCTATTGTTTCTCAAGTCTTTTAAAAAATTTTTGGTAGGTTTTAATAAGTGCATATTATTCATTCATGAATTACACAAATAGATATTGATATAGATTTAGTTCTTGCTCACATTGAACTTACAGTCAAGAAGGGAGATAGACTTTAATCGGATAATCTTACAAATGAATTTGAACTTATGATCAGTACCATAAAGAACACATGTGTGGTATCCTGAGGGTAGTGATTTGAAGGATGAGTAGAAATTAATCAGATAAATGTGCAAGTGGTGGGAGGTACTGGAAGAGAGTATTTGAGCTGAGGGAGCATCATGTGCAAAGGACCAGTGGTGGAGAGGACATGTAAGGTTCAAATTATGAAAGATAGTCATTGTAACTGGAGGACAGATATAGCTCCAGGTCATGTGGGGGACATGATGGAGTTATGCTTAAACCTGACCTTGCAGAATTTTGAGGACCATGGTGAAGATATTGGTCTTTTTCAAGAGAAATGGAAAGTCACTGAAGTATTCTGAATAGCAGGGTTGACATAGTAAGATTTGTATTTTGATGAGATCATTCTGGCTGCAAGTGAAGAATGGAAGGAAAAGTTACCCCTAGAGACTAATTAAGAAGCTCTTGTGAGATTACAGGTAAGAGACAGTGGGAATTTGGACTTAGGTGGACAAGGTTGCCCCATACAGTTGTGTAGCTAATGCACTGCAAAAAAGTTCCCAGCTCTACTTACTCATGAGACTACATCTATTCAAAAGGAGTGTCAGTTGATGATGAATGAGAAATGTGAATTAAAAGATAAGGAATGCGAAGGATGACTCCTGAGTTATGGACTAAGCCACTAGTTAGATGGTGATGTTATTCAATATACATGGTTAAATTTGTGACATAAAAAATATCTTTCTGTGGATTGATGTATTTTTTTTGTAATGTAGACCCAAATACTCTCTCTAGCACCATTGTCTACTGTTCGTCTGGATGTACAGCACTGCCTAGCCTAATGATGCAGAGTTCCTGAGAACTGAAAGGCAATTTCATGCTTCCATGCCTTTGCTAATGCTATTTTTCCTGACTAGATTAGAATAGCTTTCCCCCTCTTACTAGACTGAAAAACTCCTGATTGAAAATTTAAGATCTATCCAAGGAAGACCTAATCTATGAAGCTTCTCACCACCTTCATCTGCCCAAAGAAGAATGAATTGTACCTTCTTATGGTGTCCCCGAACATCTTGTACATGCCTTTCACACCACTTAACCAATTACCAGTTGATGTCTTCCATTAATCCATGGACACCTTGAGAGCAACAACTTTATCCTTCTCTCTTCCCCCTCTCTCTTTTAAAGAGATTAGTTTTCTTTTTGCTTTTTTGATCACACAGTTTAAAGAGTCATATAATAAACCAAAACTTGTTTCAAAAAACAACAGACTCCTCTATCTTCTTGCTTCCCATTTTTGGAGGCAATCATTTTTAACAATTTAACCATTTGCTTTTGATCATGTATTGCCAAATATTTGAACATCAAACTTGTATTGTTACTTTATTTTTCAGTTTTAGGTATTACCTATTGACTCCCTTCTATGAGGGATGATAGCTTTCTTTTCTTTTTCTTTTTCTAAATGAAGGGTTTAATGTTTTTCCTTACACTCTACCTCAAGCACACACATTCAGTAGTGTATATATATACTCTTATAGACTTCTGGTCCCTCATCCTCTCAATAGGGTTATATTACAATTTTGTTTAGATAAAAATTAAATGTTTACATCACTATGACTTTGTATATGCTCTTGAAATCTGAACCATGCAGTAGGTATATATGCACAGCTTTTTGTTTTCCTTGAGGTTAATAATATTCTTTATTGTTTGTTTTGCTTTCTATGTACTTATTAATTTATCTTTTCTCAATATGTTCAAACATATCAGATATTCCACCAATTTCATCTTCTTTAGAAGCTGCACAAAAAGTGTTGAAAATGCCCTTATTCTATTTTTACATATAACTGTTAGTTTGACTATTATAGAATTCTAGCAAATAATTCTGGGAAATAATAAAATCTAGGAAATGATTTTCAAGGCATTGTGTCCCTGACCTTCAGCTTCCAGTGTGGCACTTGAGAAGTCTGACTTTATTTTGATTCTTGATCCTTTGTAAGAAACTTCTCTTGGAAGTCTCATAAAAGATGGGCCTGCAGTAGTAGGAGAAATTCTTACATTGAATTTCAATACACAAATAGGCATGTTGGCATTCTAGGGAGAACATGAGTTAGACACACTTTGTTCAGATCTTGGCTCTGCCTGTAACTGGTTTAGCGACAGTGGGGAAGTGCTTTCATTTCCCTGAGCCTCAGTTTCCTCAGCTGAAAATGGGAGAAATGATATCTGTCACATGGAGTTAAGTAAAGATTGGAGCTAATGAGATCTATAGACAATATTTTACCAAATATCATTATTATTATTCTTTTTGTATCACCACAAAAAAGAATTAGCAACTATTTCTGAAGCCATTAATATTTTACTGAATTTCAAGTAACTGTGCAAAGATAAACCATGACCTTTCAATTAGGCAGGATTTTGTCTTTACTTTCTTTTTTTTTCTTATGTAATGTGAGTCCTTCTCTAAAGTCCTTAGAATTACATTTTAAATTCCTTTAAAGTTTTTTTTTGTGATTATAAAATATGTTCATTGTAAAATATCTAGCAAATATAGAAGCAGAAGGAATTAGGAGCTCAGATGTTAATTTATTGGTTTATTTCTGCTTAATACTGATAGAACAGGGAAGATGACATGGGAGGTAAGCAGTTGCATATGCACATGTTCCTCATGAATATGAGTTGTATTTATGTCCTATGGATTAAAATACTAGTTGATTGAACTCTTAGTTAATACATTTCATAAAAATAGGAGAAGATATAAAGCCAAATTACTTTGATAAATGTATGCTAAATCAAATACAATAAAAGAAAGAAAGAGAAAAATACTCATATAAGCCAGTGAAAACAGTAGCTAATGATGATCTCATGTATGACTTGGAGCAAAGAGTGAAGAAGATGCATTCTGTAGATGATACAACAATTACAGAGAGATCAACACTGTTACTTGTGTCCTCAGATTTCTCCTTAGCATATTAAAAATGAGTAATCAACAAAGGAAACTTAGGGAACATTGGTGATTTCAAACTGAGGACTAGAATATAGTCAGGTAACAGAATGTATTATCCAAAAGAATTGACATGTTAATGCAGGGGCAGAAAGGGTATGATACCTTTACTTCATTACATATGTTTTAAGGGCCACAGTCAGCACTCTTATAACAAAAGACAGGTTAGCAAGAGAAATCCTTAACAGATTTATTTAATCAAAGTTGTACGTGACATGAGAGTCTTCAGAAATAAAGAGCCAAAGACGCTGGGAAAATTGTCAGTTTTTATGCTTAGGTTCAATTAAGAATAGACAACTTATGTAGAAAAGTGATTAGTCACAAATGTGAGAGACGCTATGCTCTGGCCAAGCATAGTGGCTCATTCCTGTAATCCCAGCACTTTCGGAGGCCAAGCAGGGCGGTTCGCTTGAGCCCAGGAGTTCGAGACCAATCTGGGCAACATTGTAAGACATCTTCTCTATTAACAAAATTAAAAGGGTATCGGGTAATAGACTAAGGCAGAAAAGGCAAGGCCTATTTGTTCAGATTCTTCTTGACTTCTTTGTGTAGCATTTCTTCCTCCCGGGGCTAGGGCAGGACCTCTTTTGGAACAATGGTCTTATGACCTACTATCCGGCAAGATAGGTCAGAGGATTTCTTTTTGCCAGCTCTTACTCATAAAGCTGGGGGAAGGTTAGAGCACTATTTCTAGTTTCTGTGATCCACTAGGGGGAAGAGGAGTTATAGTTTTTATGGCCTGCCTTGGGAGAAAAGGGAGCAGGAGACAGGCGGACAGGAGAAGGTGAGAGAGGTGCTTTTGAGCCCCTTCCAATTTCCTTCAGTTCAAAGTAGTAAGCACGCCAAATACCATGCTTTGGGGTATTGTTTCCTGAGCCTCAACATTAGGAAGGTGCAGGTGAATGTTGCTGTGAGCAGTTATGAATATGCCTGTGAGCAATTACAAATATGCCTATGCATGTGACTGTGAAAATCTATAGTTAAAGACACAGAAGAAGAGAAAAAATTGTATTACGTAATTTTATTATTGGTCACATTGCCAAATGACAGACTAGATCGTAAGTTTGTATTATCAGATCACAAAACTCCATAATGGTGAGCTATGGTAGTGATGGGTATTTTCAGCTGTTGGAAACATTCTAAACCTCTTATAAACCAAGAACAGTTGCCATTCTTGACTAGCTTTAGTGATAACTTCAGCTAACTAAATAAGAGATCCACTAGCTGGAACTTAATTCCGACCAGGGAGAGTTGTTTTCTGGTGATGGGTAAGGGAAGATATTTATCAACTACCTTCAACATGGCAGCCACTTTATATACATTATATTTCTTAATTCTCCTAGTAATTTTATGAGGTATCTAGTAGAATATTAGCTTCACTTTTCAAATGATGAAATCTGGGCTCAGAGAATTAATGTAACTTGCTAAGGGCCAAGTTATGAGTAGAATACACAATTGCAATCCACGTCTTCCTGACTCAGCCTATTGTCTGTGACTGCGTGACTGCAGACTTAATGACAACCAGTGAGAGAAGACGGGGCATGATAAACAGTGTGGATTTTAGGAAGGCAGATTTTACAAAGTCGAGAGGCAAAAAATAGGCATAATTACATGGCATGAGCTCCTGAAAGAAAAATGAACTAAAGGTTTATATATCAAAGAGTCAACTCTTGCCATATGATTAAAATGTAAAAGAGGCAAAAGAACCCAAAGAAATCAACATGGAGACACTGAAGATTCTCTAATGAGCTCAGATTTTTAAATCCATAAACATAGTGAGAGAAAGAAGAGCACATGACTAAGGATGAATGAGAGACTACCAGAGACTTTTAAGAATAGAATCAGAAGGACTGTATCTTCAAATGAGTTGAGTCTTGTATGATGAGGCTAAAAAGGCCTTTTAAAAATTTAGAGTATAGGTGAGTCAAAGAAGTGACAAGTCCTGCTCAGGACTCATGGAAAAGCAGATGGGTGAAAAAGAGAAGAGAGAATTCACAAATCCAATTTTGCTGTTATTGCCTCTGTAAGGAAAATGATCTTAAGATGATCTTGTAATTAGTAAGGATAAAACAGTATTTAAAAAAGAACAGTAGGCATCCTCTTACAATCTCTTCACTTTCTTTGGGCTCTTCACTTTCTTTTTTTTATTTTATTTTTTTTTTATTTTTATAAAGACGGGGTTTCACCATGTTGGTCAGGCTGGTCTTGAACTCTCTACCTCAGGTGATCCGCCCGCCTTGGCCTCCAAAGTGCTTGGATTACAGGCGTGAGCCACCACGCCCAGCCTGGGCTCTTCACTTTCTTAAAGGTCCTCTAAGGCCTAAGAGGATACCTACTGCCTTCAAGTGAATTCAGCCTTCATAATGACCTCTGAGGGGACTTAGAACTGAGCTTCTATCAGTGTCTTGGTGTCTTAATTCAATAGTGCTTGTTGCCCTGCAGCCAGGAACACTGACTCAACAAGTTAAAGTGGAATTACCACTGCAGTATAGACAATCAAGTGGACTGTATTTTGAGCTAAGGTTAGGAAGTTGGCAGATTTAGTCATCAGCACCGAGCAAAGGACAGAAAGGAATAAAAGGGATAAAGACTAGGAAAGACATTTGATCTGGCAGTGATGACAATCAGTGCACAGTATCAGCCCTGGAAATTACTACACAAATGACAGGTGTATGTTGTGATTTTGAAGGCAGGATAGTGAATGGGAAAATAAGCTGATATTGAACAGCATTAGTAGATACTGAGATTTACTGAAAACTACAGACCCAAAGGGAACTGAAAAGAAGTTAAAGTTGTCAAGGTCCAGGGAGGTTGGACTGGGGCAGCAAATGTGGGACCAATTCAAATAATTCTCTAGGATTGTTTTAAAAGCTGATCCTTCTTGGCCCAACGGCAACATATTTTATTTATCACAATTTTTAGCACAGTTTAAAAAACTATTTGAAACGTACCATTTTACAGTGTTCATTATTAGAATAAATCAACTCTTTTTAAAAACACATTTCATGTCTCAAAAAGCATAAACTTAGAATTTCTAGAGCTGAAATGTAAGCAACTTCATTCTGAAAACCATATAAAAAAAGGAAGTATTTGTCAAAAATAGTTCAATGATACTCTCAAATAAAGATATTAGAAACAATGACTTGCTTTTCTCTGCTTCAGATGACCCTGTGGTATGAATTCTTAGATTGCTATAGTGAATTTCAAATATAGCAGTGTCAACTTGGATAATATACAGTCATGTGTTGCTTAATGACAGGGATATATCCTGAGAAATGTATTCTTAGGTGATTTCATCATTGTGTGAACATCACAGAGGGTACTTACACAAACCTAAATGGTATAGCTTACTACACACCTAGGCTGTATGGCATAGCCTGTTGTTTTTAGGCTACAAACTTGTGAAGCATGTTACTGTACTGAACACTGTAGGCAGTTATGAACAATGGTAGGTATGTGTATATCGAAACATATCTAAACATTGAAAAGGTACAGTAAAAATACAGTATTATAATCTTACGGAACCACTGTCATACACAAGGACCATTGTCGACCCAAACATTATGTGATGCATGACTGTTTTTTAACTTCTCTGAGTCTCACTCTTCATATCTATATAATAAGGGATACAGAATTGATGAGTTCTCTCTCTGTCTCTCTCTGTTTTTTAGCTATTACATTCTATGGTTTTTCTGAGGTAGTCCAGAAATCAAGGTCTTATCAAAACAAGTGCAATCCATATAAAAGAAACTGGCAAAAGGAGTGTATTGACCCTGTGACATCTTAAGTTCTTGCTGGCAGTTGACAGTCGGTTTCAAAGCATCCAGGTGTGAGAGCAAGCCTAGAAGGAACGTCAGGTTACAGAGAGAAACCAGGGCCTGTGGAGCTTAGGAAAAGATTGAGATTCAGAAGAAAAAAGTTCACAAGTATGCCTGGAGATTAATGAGTCTAATTTATCTCAGATTTTTCTAAGTTCAAGAATTTATTATTTATTTCCCTCCTTCCATGAGCTACTGCTTTTTCCTTTGTCAGCTAATTTTAGTATATGTTATATTCTTGGCTCTCCAACCCTATATAACTCTTTAAGCTTTAAAGTCTAAATATCCTTTTATTTCTTCATTTTTGGATCTTGGCTCCAGCATCCTGGAAATGATTCCAAAGACATCTTGTCAGCAGCATTCAAGCCTAAACTATCTGAAGTATTAATAAACAAATTCCATCTTTTCTCCAAGGGAACACGAGAACCTTCAAAGTACAGTGTACTCTGTATTAAGAACCATGAAGGGTCTAAGGTTTCACTTGTTTGCAAATTCACAGGTTAGCCCATACAGTTTCACAAAGATTGTCAGAAGACCCAAGATTCTTTAGTCAGATACAAAAGACCTTTACTCACAGATCAGCTGTTACTCAGAGCACAAGTGTCAGCCTGAGCTTCACGTTCCCCTTCGTTTCCCACATCCTACAGCGGTTATATGGACATGGGCCCAGGTGGTTGCTGTACAGTGCTTTTGCATCAGAGTTGAGGAATCTGAGTTTAGAAACCCCAATTTTTTATAAGGGACTGTAAGCAAATCTTCTCAAACTTACTGCCCTAGGGGTAGATCTTTTTATTATACTGAACAACATGTTTATAATATAAGCATCCTTAAAAAGATAGGTCGGTTTACAATAGCAAAAACCTGGAACCAACCCAAATGCCCATCGATGATAGACCAGACAGGGAAAATGTGGCACATATACACCATGGAATACTATGCAGACATCAAAAACGATGAGTTCGTGTCTTTGTAGGGACATGGATGAGCCTGGAAACCATCATTCTCAGCAAACTGACACAAGAACAGAAAATCAAACACCGCATGTTCTCACTCACAGGTGGGTGTTGAACAATGAGAACACATGGACACAGGGAGGGGAGCATCACACACTGAGGTCTGTCGGGGGGAAATAGAGGAGGGACAGGTGGGGGGTGGGGAGTTGGGGAGAGATAGCATGGGGAGAAATGCCAGATATAGGTGATGGGGGAGGAAGGCAGCAATCACACTGCCATGTGTGTACCTATGCAACAATCTTGCATGTTCTTCACATGTACCCCCAAACCTAAAATGCAATAATAAATAAATAATTAATTAAAAAAAAAAAGATAGGTCAGTGCCCCAGCTTGTAAGAAACTCTAGAGTCCATGGAGAATTGTCTCTTACCAGCCAGTTTTATAGAGTCCTTGCAAACTTAATAAAAAATAATAATAAAAGGCAAAATAAGAAGACGAGCACTGGTTTTCAAGGTTTCTTTAAAATCTTTTCCCAGTTTTCCCTTTGTACTCCATTATTTAAATCAATTTTTTAAACAAAACATATAATGTGTATTATATACGTATATAATTTTAACTGTCATATCCCCAATTGTATATTCTGTGGCAATTTCATGCTTACCCAGTAGAAGAAAGGCAGAAAATATTCATGGGATGAAAGTCCATAAAAGAGTTTAATATAACAACATTTTTATTCAACTTAAGTTTGGATAGGGTAAAAGAATCTCATCAGTAAAAAGTCTTGCCTTCTTCTATTGGATCTTTCATTCTTTAGTTTATAGTAAAAGATTTTAATGTTAGAGAGTTCCAAGAAGAAAAAAATTCCAATTTGCACTTGTAATTCTCTTCAACAAATCACTCTTTATTTTAAAATTTTATTCATTTTTTTACAAATCACTCTTTATTAAAGAAGGGCTGTGGAAGTGGCGAGAGTGGTGGTGTTGATGTGCTCAGAAGCCAGGACCTCATGCTAACATTCTAAAACGACATAACACAGAGTATTAGAAAATATGCTTTACAAGTCCTAGCCTCTGGGAGAACATTTTGATGACCCTCACTGTAGGTATATGTTAAATTATACCCTCCCTTATCTCTGTTTGTGGGTTGTAAGTCAGTCCCAAGTAAAAACAAATTTATCCCTGAAATAGAGATGTTAATAATTTAAAACAATATTTATACCAACGGCTCTCAAGACCATTGTGATTTAGTGTAGATGGGAATGTAAGCCATCCTGGAAAGGATTAAATGTTGAGGTTTTCACATTCCCACATACACCTAGATGAAACATCGAATCAGTCCATCTAGTCAGGCCCCACATACACCACACAGGTGTGCTTCTAGAAAAAATTTCAAAAAGTTATGCTAATTTTATCAGCAGAAATGTATATTTCCCATGAAGCTAATTTTGAAACCCCTGGAGTCATGTTAAAAAACTAGTTTTCAGTACAATCACAGAGACTCAGGGAGAAAGTTTGACACCTGCATTTTAACACAGAGTTACTCACAGATAAGAACATTAAATTGGAAACTTCCTATATGCTTAGCCTCCTTTTCAGAAAAGGCCAGTGAAAAAACATAAGGGACATTACCATTCCCGGCAGAGTGATTTAACAACCTTGTGCCAGTGGCCAGGTATAACTGGAAGCCCCTGGGGACCTCACCTAGAGATCTGCCCCTGTCATGCCAGCATCCCTATTGCTCAGTCACCTTCTCCTCTGGGCAGAAGGTGGAGGGAAGCCCCATCTCATTTTGTCCTCCTTGTTTCTCCTTGACGTCTGGCACAATTCCTTTTCCAACACGGTTAGCTGTTGCTTTCTTACTCCTGCTGTCAAAAATAGTTTGGGCTGAGAGTGCACAGGGATTATCTGTCCCAGCTTCATTACATTCAGGCTTTCTACACATGCTCTAATTCTTTAGCTATCCTGGCTCTAACCATTACCAAGCCTTGTAGAATACTCCTTGTTCTCTGTCTTCCAAGTTTTTATATTGTTGGCCAGCACCATGGACCTTGCAAAAAGCTCTTGCAAAAGGAACTTTGTGTTTTGGACATCTGGAAGTTGAGCCTTTCTTCTTTCCTTGCCCCGAGGAAATTTCTTGCAGTTTCATTATTTGAACATCTCTCTGCAAGTTTCCTCAGGGACCCGAGAAGGTTTCCTTCTCCATCCCCCCCCCCACCCCCCACCAATTTTTCAAATGGATCAGATATAAACTAGACTATAATTAGCGTCTATATTCTTGGGAAAGTCCATCCCAGAGAATGTACCAGGCCCAGTTCCAGTTCTGCACCCTCACCTCAGTGCAGGCCAGTGATCTCTGTTACCTGGCTTCACAGAGTGATTCATCTCCCAATCCTCCTTTGGAGGTCGGAAGGACAGGCTGGGCAAATCAAACATCTATCTGCCTAGGTTGCTTGGAATCCTTGCACAGGAGTAAGCTTGTTAACAGCCCCCTTCCTTCTAGGGGGGATTCCAGGTACTTGGTGTTTCCTTCTAAGCAGTGATGCTAACAAGTAGAGCAGGAAAGACAATTTGGGCTTTGACTATGTAATTTATCATTTAATTTTGGCTTGCCCAGAGTTAGTGGGAGAAGTAGGGTCATCGATTGGACCTACAGAGGTTTTGCAAGAATTTTAAAAGCTCTTTTCACTAGGCTGATGCTGGCCTGATGAGTTCCATGCCCAGTGCTTAGCCTGGCAAACAGATTTCAGCCCCCACACAACCACTTGGTCATGCATCCCTGGGCAAGGCCTCATTTAAGCTGTAAGAAGGTAGAGATTCAGTTAATTTTGTGTTACATTTCTATAGTAATGACATGATGTAATGTAATAGTGAGTTTATTTCGGAGGCAGAATTCATTTTAATAGTTTTACAAATGATTCTAGTCTTCTATTTATGGAATCAGTAAGGGTCTGAAGTAATCACTTCAATTTTTCAGTTGTACCTCATTGAATTTTATGAAGGGAATATATGCTTTTGTATAGTCACCGATTTGGGATTCATCAAGGTCTTAGAACATACCTTTGCATATAACAGAGTCCTATGGTATTTTCAAAGCATTTGAATGACTCTGTATTTCTTTTCTTTATTGTGAGGTTACTCTATATAATGTAAGATTGGGTCTATTTTATTTTTTCATTTTCATTTGTTTTTTGGATGAAATCTTGCTCTGTCACCCAGGCTGGAGTGCAGTGGCATGATTATGGCTCACTGTAGCCTCAAACTTCCAGGAACGCTTAAGCGATCCTCCTACCTCAGCCTCCCAAGTAGTTGGGACTACAGGTATGTACCACTAAAAAAATGGTAAATTTATTTTCTTACTGGCTAATATATTTTTTCTTTTACTTTTTGTAGAAACAGGGTCTCCCTATGTTGCCAGGGTTGGTCTTGAACTCCTGGGCTCAAATGATCCTCTCGCCTCTACCTCCCAAAGTGTTGGGATTGCAGGTGTGAGTCACCGCACCCAGCCAGATTGGGTCTGTTTTAATATTAGTTTACTTAAAACATTACATATCTTCTTTTTTTGCATTCAAAACATCTAGAGAGACCTGATTTATAAATATATGAGGTTAAACCAGTAGGGGTAGCAAATTTCTGCTTTGTTTTCTATAAAACTGTGAAAATTAAATGTGCTGTTATTAATCATTAATATAGTGGGCACATTTATAATAGAAAGGTATCATGTATTTTATGCAAATATGAAAACTAACAGGCTATATCTTACATCAGACAATTGTACAATGAAATAATAAATCATAGAGTATTAAAATACATGACTTCTGAATATTTTGGGAAAATTTCCAAAATGCATTGTCTGGACTCAGAACATAATACCCCAAAGCACGGCATCTTGGTATACTGAGTATTTTGAACTGAAGGAGATTGGAAGAGCCTCAGAAGCAGAGACTCTGAACTTCTCTTGCCCTCTTGTCTGCTGCCCTTTTTACTCCCGCTAAGTAAGGCATGGGAAGCTGAATTCCTCTTTTCCGAGGTGTGTTATAGACACTAGAACTTCTATTCTCCAAAGCAGGCATGAAACCTAGAATGGTCACTCTCTGACCTTCTCCTTTCTCCCTTGAAGACCTTCATTCCAGAGGGGTCCTACCCCATAATCTAGGGAAGTAATGTTACACAAAGAGGCCAAGAAGAATCCGAATAAATGCGCCTCGTGAAGTTCTCCTAGTTTATTACTGTTACATCATACTGTTTTTTTGTCCAGTAATGTTTCTACATGGCTGTTCGTTCTTCATCGAATACAAGCCCAGAAATATAGTTTTCCTTGGGTCTTTGGGTCTTCATTTCTGAAGGTTCTTGTGTCATGTAAAACTTTAATTAGATAAATTTATGATTTGCTCTTTAAAAAATTATTATTATTATTATTACTGTTGTTTTTGAGACAGGGTCTCACTCTGTTACCCAGACTGGGGTGCTGTATCACAGTCACAGCTCACCCCAGCCTTAGCCTCCCAGGTTCAAGCAATCTTCCCGCCTCAGCTTTTTGAGTAGCTGGGACTACAGGCACACCGCTGTGCCTGGCTAATTTTTAAAAAGGGTCTCACTATGTTGCCCAAGTTGGTGTTGAACTCCTGGCCTTAAGCAATCCTTGATCTCCCAAAGCTCTGGGCTTACAAGCCTGAGCCAACACACCAAGCCCTATTCTCTCGTTAATCTGTCTTTCATTATAAGGGTGTCAGCCTTGGACCTTGAGATGAGTGAGGAAAAGGTATTAGACCTTTTTGCCCCTATACTATCTAACATAAACCTCGCTCTTTACTGAAGAAATCTGTTGACATACATGATCTATAGTTCCAAGGAATTGAGTGTGTATTAAAAACAAAAATGGAAGCAATTATCCTGGAGTCATTTTGCTTTTTAAACAGTATGCATGGTAATAATTGAGTAATTAAGGAATTTAATGCAGGTGAGTTGTAAACTAATTTAGCTATGAGCATCAACATCTGAAACCACGACTACAGGAAATGCTTTTTAATTTAAGCACCTTTTGATAACTTGAACTGCCTTTGTAATTCTTTATTCTTCACTCATCATTTTAAAAAAATCCTTAAAAGCAGACGACATACTGGGATGCCATAAAATTTCCCTTTTAATCAGTCTGTAATGGCACAGGTCACATTTCAATACCTGCAGTAGAAAAGCAGTGCACTCAAGAGCTTGAGTTTAATGTTTTACCAGCATAGCATGGGGTAACAGTTAATGTTTTTATTTTAAATAAAGGATTGGAATTAACTTTTTAAAAAAGTGCTAGACTCCTGGCTATGAATATATACTAATTGATGAGGTAAAAAAGAATGCTTTGTTGTGATTAAGAGCTAGAGATGAAGGCAGCTTCAGTTAGTTTTTAGAATAGTTTAGAGATCTGCATAGCAGTGATCAATAATGAGCAATGAAGTAGTGGCAGGCCACTGTGTTCCCGATGCCACTGCATTCTCAACAATGGGAATGTACTATTACCAGCAGGCATATGACATGGGCAAGTGGGGGCAAAGGGTGGGACATAACAGCTTCCCTCTAGTATTGAAAGAGGGTGGGAGAAGCGTCTGGGGGCAATAGCACAAAAGGGCAAAGCAACAGAAGAGAAATAATCTCGGAAGCACAGCAGCCTTGGGCATGCAACAATGCTTTCCATTTTATTATTTATTATCCTGGAGCTATGCAGGATTTCCATTTGCTAGGACAGGTATCCGTAATAGGAATTTGTTTCAGTGATTTGGAGGTGAACAAATCTTTTCTTTCCTCTGAGCTACAGTGGTTACTGCTCTGAATTTTGAGAGACTGACAGACTTACCCTCTTCTCATCCATTTACTATATAGAAGAAAGAAGGCTTTTAAAAATCAGCTTATGGTCTAACATCAGAGATGAGCAACTCATGATGCTTTTTCTTTTCTTTTCTTTTTTTGAGACAGGGTCTTGCTCTGTTGCCCAGGCTGAAGTACAGTGGTGCCGTCATGGCTCACTGCAGCCTTGACCTCCTGGGCTCAAGTGATCCTCCCACTTCAACATCCCAAGTAGCTGGGACTCTACTAGGCTAATTTTTGTATTTTTAGTAGAGACAGAGTTTTGCCGTGTTCCCCTAGCTGATCTTAGACTCCTGGGCTCAAGCAATCTGCCTGCCTCTGCCTCCTCCTGGCCAGGATGCCTTTTCTGTTTTGCTTCTGAGATACAATGAGCTATATTTTAAGAATTCATAAGGCTCTAAAAAGTAAATTTTACAAGCAGAAATCTTTCTGACAAAGAAACAAGGTTACTCAAAGTAAGTGGTAGTTTAGGTTCCCTGGAAAAAACCCAGAACTTAAGTGTCAGGAAATGTGGCTAGTTCTGAACGTGCCTCTGGCTGGTTGATGACTCTGGGCAAGTCATTCAGTACCTCTAACTCTTGGTTTACTTACCTAAAAAATAAGGGGGTTGGCTATATCTGTGGTTTGAAAGGTGATCTGTGATGTCCCAGAGTTCTCAGCAGTATCTCATTGGCTGTTTTGGAGGCCGTCAGGGGTACAGGTTGCTGCTCTCCTCTGAGCCTGCTTTTAACAGAGACTTTCAGCTTGTATTTTTTGTGTATATAAAGTAATATTAAATTAAAAAAAGATAATCCAGCTATGAGAGTTTGCAAATACTGGGTTGAGATTCAAAATAAAATAAACCAAATATTTCAGAAATCATATTAGCCTGGAAAGATAGGACTGTGTCTCTTTGTTTTTTTAGTATTTAGCACATGCTAGGTACTTCGTACTTATTTATCATATGAATACAGTGGTTGTAATGAACAACTGGGAAGGAAATGCAAAAGCAGAAGCCACCATATTTGTGTTTCTATTCCTGGGGTGTCGTTTCTATGTAGCTTGTGATAACCGGTAGTAAAGAATAACACGGACTATGTTTGATGGACAGCAACTAATTTTATTGGGTTTGTGTACATAATCAGAAATTTAGTTTCAGGACAAGCTATATTACTATAAATTCCAGGAAATCTAGACAGAAAAACTGGGCAATTTAGAACAAGCCTGGAAGAGTAACTCTTTCCGTTTATCTGGAAAACACAAACTAAGAAATAAGGTCAGTTTGCAGTTTCTTTCAAATAGAATTGATGGCTCTTGGATGCACTTTATAAACACATAAAACATTTTTCTTGCATGGAAACATCTATTCTACAACCTCTTCTAAATGAAGACAAGATTTGAAATTTTCTTCTGCATTAAATAATGTTTTGTGTGCATGTTGCAAAAACAAGAGAGAAGCAAGAATAACTCTAGCAGATGCTTAAAGGTTTAAGATTAAAGACACAGGTAAATGTGATTCATAGTGGGGTGTTCTGTGCACTTGAATGAATATTCCCAAATCACAGCTAGAAAAATTTAGGAGTAAATTGACTTAACTTATGGTAAATCAATAGTGGTCCCTGAACTGGAGGGAAATAGATGAGCAAGAAAAAAAATTATTTGACAGGACTTCACTAAGGAAAACAACATTCAAGTAACAGATGAGGTATTCTACTGCCTAGAGGAATTACCTAGCCTTTAGCAAGGCAAAGTCAGCTTCAACTGGCAGGAGGTTTGTTTTAAAACTGAAATGAGAAAAAGGATCCGGGCTTACAAATGATGGGAAGATATATTATCAACAGGGGGGAAAAAATCCTAGAAAATAGCAACTAACTTGTTTCCCCAGCACAACTGAAAGGATGAAGAAGGAAAGCAATTTAATGTACCCTGGTCATGCAGTTACTTTCCTTTATCCTTCTTAATAGGGCTTGTCAAGATAGTTCTGGAAATTGAATAAATGTAAGTAATGAATCATGGTAGACATAGGTGAAATGCTTTATTTCTGTATCTCTGGGTTCATTGTTTCTTGCTTGACTTTCATGGGAAGTTTACAGTTGTTTTCATTCTTCACAAGTCAGTTCCTGACTTCTCTCGTCAAGAGGTTGAACACACAATTAAGAGAAAGGAGGGATAGGCTGTTTGTTCTCTCTCTCTCTTTTTTGTTTTTCCTCTCCCCCCAGCCTCTTTCTCCAATACATCAACATATCAGTAGCACTGAATCATGCATGGACTCTCAGGTTTTAAGCTTGGCATTCAAATTACCACTCTGACTGTAGTATGATAATGGCTACTGCCCTATTTGAGACAGTCACTACATTCTCCAATTTTAATGAACTTTCCTCTGAGCAGATGGTCTTATGTAATATGCACAGGGTAAAAACAAATAGTTTCAGAATTTCTACTTATAATTCCAATGTCCACGATTCTTTATGGTTGTTGCCTTTACTTTTATGGTTATTAGAAATGAAGGATTGTTTTTCTGACTTAATTGGTTTACTTAACTCGATTCTTATAAATAATAATATATTACCATGCACTATTATTATTCTTTTTTATCCTATATCAAGGTATATGTAGATATGCTTAATATCTAGTATATTCAGAACAAAGAGTATTAATTACCCCTAATGACCAAACCTTTTAATCCAGATATGTTGCCTTTGTTTTAGTTCTTTTTCTTACAGATGAGAAGGTGAGTTGGAGTTGGCTTTAGCACCATGGCCAAGTTCACTTGGAAGTGATTAAGATGGCACATGGTCAAGTTAGCTGTTGAAGGCAAAATGCTCGGAGTTGAGAATATCAATAATTATGAGCAAATCCTTTTTAAGGTTTTAGTGCTTTTCTCTGCCAGTTCATTGATCTGTCACAGAAAATATCATGATTGTAATTCCAAGGGTCATCTTATCGAGATTTATTTAAATCATAAAGGACTGAAGTTTTAATATTGTCCATGTTTTTCAGGGTTTTAAAGCGCTTATCATTCATGAACCTCCCAGACTGCTGTGGATGTTTCGGGGCCTGGGTATAATCGTGAGGGACAGAGAGATGCAATAGTCTAGTATTCGCTGTGGAAGAAAAGAGAACTGGTTGAGAAGCTACTACTTGTTGACTGCTGTTGTCTTCCACAGCAACGGCATGAGAGTGATTTGGTGGGAGCGAGTAGGACAGAGTCATGGCAGTTATTCATATCATGGATTTCTAGGGACTTAGTTATAGAATTAAATACTTTCAGAGGTAGAAAATGACTTCCTGATATGCTAAATATAAATCAAGGCATAGGGACTGTCTTCATTTGTGCCTGCTGTCCTGGCGTCATTATTAATAACACCTGTGGTAGCCAGCCTCCAAGATAGTGCCTCATGATCCCACCTTCCAGCATTCACAATATATGTAATCCCTTGCCACACTGTATCACAGTTGGCAAGGGATTATTCTATTTAACCATAGAATAAGGCAAAAGTGAGAGTATAACCCTCCCGAGATTAGATGATAAAAACACTGTGGTTCCATCTTGCTCTTGCACTCTCTTTCTCTTTCCTTTCTATCTCTCTGTCATTATTCACTCTAGGGGAGCTTGATGCCTTGCCAAGAGCAGCCTTATGGTGAGGAACTGATGCCTTCTGCTAGCAGACATGCGAGCCAGCTTGGAAGCATATCCTCCAGCCCAGTTAAGCCTTCAGATGGCTAGGGTATGGGCCTGTATCTTGACTGCAGATTCATGAGAGACCCTGAAACAGAACCAGGAGTTAAGCCCCTCCCAAGTTCATGTCTCTGAGAAAGTATGTAAGAAGATGTGTGTGTGTTGTTTTAAGCTGCTAAATTTAGGGGTAATTGGTTATAAAGCAATATATAACAAATATAGCACTCCCTTTAATCCCAAAAGTGTCTTGATTTGGATGAAAAACTATAAAGTCACCCTGTGTTAACAGAAGTTTAAATCATGAATTTATTAGGGCTTTTTCTTTTTTATTGACAGAGCTTTCACTATGGCATTAGTATGAAGACACTTATGAAAGTTGTCAGGACAGAGGCATTTAATAATGTCAGAAGTCTAAATCTCTAAACTCAGAATCATGACAAACAGTATGATAAAGTAGATAAGAATGGTTAAATAAAATCTGCCTGTATCTGACACCACCATTCCCTGGCATTCAAGAGGCATTTAATTTCTCTCTGCCTCAATTTTATTATGTAAAAAATGGGGATAATAATATCTTCTTCATAGATTTTTTTTGAGGATTAAATATGTGTAAAGCACTTACAATGATGCCAATGTTCAATACGAGTTTTTATATTACAGTGAGGAATTAAGTTGATCTCTTTCCTTTGTTTCATTTACGTACGAATAGATAGTCCGTGTCCAGTAGTATTCTCACTGATATACTCCTTAAATATTTGTATGTTCCTACTGTATGCTAGAGATGTAAGATAGAAATATGTCACCCCTCAGGGAAATTACAAAGTAGTTAAGAAAATTCCCAGGTGAGTTTATATATATTATTTATACTATATAATATTATGTTCACATATATGTATGAATGTGTGTATTATATATGTGTGCATTAACTATAAAAATTATTAAAGTCAAGGACTAGATGATAGATAAGGAACGGGTTGCATACAAGGGAAAATGGGAACAAGGTGGAAAAAAATATGGGGTTGTAGAATTAGAATAGAATGGGTTTGTGGGCATGGCAAGGCCCTTTGAAAGAAGTGAAATGCAGGAACTGGAAAGCCTACATAATGTGTCTAGTTGATTACTGTATTTCTAGTTTCTTGAGCAGTGCCTGGCACATAGTATTCAGCAAATACTTGTCAGGTAAATATGTAGACCTACTATGTATTCACAAAAATTAAAATAAAAAATTGAAAGGAGATTATGTCATTTGTAAGCAAGGCTAATTTGACTTCTTCTTTCCAATTTGGATGCCCTTTCTTTCTTTCGCTCATCGAATTGCTCTTGCCTGGACTTCAGTGTTGTGTTGAATAAAAGTGGTAAAATTGAGCCCCAGGGCAGGCCGCACTTCTGCAGCGGCTCCTTTCTCAAAATGGCCCTGTGCTGTAGAAGTTTCGGTCATGCAGCTGCATGGATTCCAGGAAGCTCCCTAATAGGCCTTCTGTAGCTAGGATTGCAGGTATTCGTGGTGGTTATAGGTATTGCTGGGGATTTCTCACTTAGCTTTTCCCCATAATGGGAAATTCCCCCTTGTCTCTGGGACAATCCCAGCTGGGTGCTTTGTTTTCCTTTCTATACTGCTATCCCGAGTTTCCTTGTCTCAGAGGGTATTTGTCATTTCCTTGCTGAATTGCAGTGTTCTCCCTTAGACACTCTACCCAAAGTACAGTTATCTATTTGTTGTTTTGGTCCTTCTTTGTGGAGATCAATGTTGGGCACCTCAGATCAGCCATCTTAATGATGTTTGTCCCTTATATCTTGTATTTTATGGAAATTATATTATTGTATTAACATAAACTATTGCATTATATAGATTTTGTGCAAAGGGAGTGATAAATTTATTTAGCATGGGTTTTTCACTTTTTTGAAAATTGTACATAAGAGTGAGAAATCCAATAAACAAACATCTTAAGGTCATCTGCCTCTGTACCCTTTCCTTTTGTGTACAGTATAGAAAGTTGCTAGAGATTTAGCTGTGAAACTCTTCAGAGATGTAAGTTCTGCATTTTATTAACAGGAAAAGAAATAGGATGGATTTTTTTCATCTGTCACAGATCTATGCTAGAGAAAATGTAGAGTTTTACTGGGGGCTGTACTATTCTAACCTTAGAGTGATTAATGACACCTATCAATACCCTAAAAATCATATGTCTATGTATTCATTTCTTTCCCCTGTAAATTAATTTGTGTCTTTTAAAAATTGACATTAAAGAAGTTTTATGTTACTAAGAGATAGTGAGCTACATCAAGTAAGCTTGATATAGAAAAAAATTCAGATAAAAATTTAATAGCCATCCAGTGTCTTCTCTGAAACAGTTTTATTTTCCATGAATAAAGGCCTCCTATGGTATCTTTTTTAAAGCTATCATAAACACATACCAACCATGTAAAATTGAACTCATTATTTTCCTCTGGAAGAAGAAAAATAACTCAAATGATGAATTCTACATCTAAAAAGAAATATACAAACTTTAGAGAAGAGGTAATTTCTATTTAAATTATTTGATTCTTAGGAATTATAATTTTTTACTGTTTTACTAGCTGAAGTTATACAAGTTTGTGAAAGGAAGGAGGTTGGTGGGATAAGGGTCTTATTTCCTTGTAAAATTTCCCCGTCTTTGTTTTTCAGTCTTATTAACTAACTTCTAAAAGCTTCATATAATCATCTGATAAACACATCACATCAACTTCAGCCTAGGTGAGCTATGCCCCTTTCTCTTTAAAGTTGTTGTATGCTTTTGGTACAAATCCTTCAAGGTAGTAGTGTCAATGGGGTGTTGTTTTGGAACCTAATTCTCATTGCTTTTCAGGTTGTTATGACTTTGTCCTAAAGCCTGGGAGAAATAAGGAAGTCCTAGAGTTTGAGTAGTGTATTTGCTGACACACCTAAGGAGAGCCTGGAAGGATGAGGTATATCTGCTTTTCTGAATGCTTGTGGACTTAAAATAAATTGGCTTCCAGGGTAAAGGAGACTAATGTGGAAACCCAAGTAGTCCCTAACAGTGCAGTTATCTTTGGTATCTGTTCTGAAGACCATACTTGGGTTTGAATAAAGCTTTAAAATCTCATTCCCTTCATCCCACAGAGAAAGACTGTGGCTTGCTTTTTTTTTTTTTTTTTTTTTTTGAAACAGAGTCTTGCTTTGTTGCCCAGGCTGGAGTGCAGAGGTGTGATCTTGGCTCGCTGCAACCTCTGCCTCCTGGGTTCAAGTGATTCTCCTGGCTCAGTCTCTTGAGCAGCTGGGACCACAGGCACGCACCACCATTCCTGGTTAATTTTTTTTTGTTGTTGTATTTTTACTGGAGATGGGGCTTTACCATGTTGGCCAGGCTGGTCTCAAGCTCCTGACCTCAGGTGACCCACCCACCTCGGCCTCCCAAAGTGCTGGGATCACAGGCATGAGACAACGCGCCCAGCCAGCATTTGCAATATAACTATTGTGCCAGTTTCACAATTTTTGTGGCCAAAGTTTGTAATTGATCCTACTTTTTATTGAAGATGGAAACCTTTGTCCTATTCACTTTAGATAATAGCAGTCCACTGAATTTTATGTAATTTACATAGGGTGTTGGAACTTGAACTTTTTTATCTTTAAGAATATGCCAAGCTTTGATATTCTATAAGCATTCACATTTGTCTCTTCTATTTAATATTTTCTATTCACTAGCTATTAAAAAGCAAATTAATTTTTAAATACTACGGTTGAAATCTTTATTTGACAAAAATGAATCATTAGTGGGTTTTTATAAGCGACATAATCATTTGTGGAAACAGGAAGAATACAGTGTCATGTGTTGATGAAAGATAAATTGCCTGTGTGAAGAGATGTGTGTTTTTGGGTGAGAAATTGACATCTCTATTTAAATGAAAGGAAGGCCTTACCTGGAAATGTCTTTCATACTAACTGAGAGACATAATGCATAATTATCTGTTACAGTTGTTGATGTGGTTTGTGTGTAGGTTAGAATGTTCATTTGAAGAACATCCTACTTACAAGGTTCACATAATACAAGAAATAAAGAAACTTGGTGCCTCAGAGTTTTAAAAGCCATTAATCATAGTGAATTAAGACAGTTAATCAAGCCTGAGACACCAATAAAAGATTGTCCCTGAGGATTGTTACCTTGAAAACATTTAGAAAATGATGGTTTCTGCTTTCTGCTTGACTGCTTTAGTAAGCCAATTCATTTTCTTCAGGAGAAGCTCAAGGTCAATGATATGACCATGTCATTTTTAAGCGCGTTTTCCCTCACTCATGTAAGCCACTTCGATAGTTATGACTGATGCTGAGGGTGGTACTGTCAAGAAATCATCAGACTGCCTGGCAAGAAGTTAGGTAAAGAGAAAAACCAATAACATTGCAGATTTCAATTTGACTTAAAATAAATATATTTAATATTTTATTGTATATTTGTACCTTAAGATGCAGTTAACATTTTTTTTTTTTTTTTTTTACAATAAATGGTCGGTATTGCTTTATTATAAGAATATGCAGAAGAATTGAGCTAAGAAGAATTGAGCCAGGCCATGGTATGTTGTCCTGAGAAAAAAAATCAAAGAAAATGTTTAACTGGGTTAATTTTTTACAAATCAGATAATTTCTGTAATGAATTTTAAATAGAATTTCTTAATCAGTTTTTCCCCTTTGATTCCCCAGGCTCTCTATGGTAGCAAATTATTTCAGCACTAAATCATGAAGGCTGGATTCTTGAAGTCTGGCAGAGGCAAATGTCTCATTAATGCTGATCGGAGACACATCTGTGATGATCCCGAATGGCAGGCCAATCTGCAGGGCTGATTGGTGGCTGATGAGTGGTTCTGAAGTGAGTCATGCTGGGAATGAAGACTCCTCGAGAATGAGGTGATTACATCTCTGTTTTCAGAAAATAACCTCATAACCCCCAGACTGACATGTTGAATTTCTCAAGGCTTAAGTGTACATACTTCCAATATATCGCCCCCGTAAAATTTGAATATGATTAAAGAATTGAGTCAACTTTCAGGAGAATTCAAGCTCCTTAAATCCACTTTGTCTTGAATACACTGGAATTTAGATAACTTGAAATTTGTTTAAACCCTTTATTTACTTTTGTAGAGACTTTCTGGCCTCTGATGTAATAGTGGCAAATTCTTCTTTCCTAAATTGTGCTTTTTCTTTTAAAAGGAAGAAAGAATGCCTAGGATTTATGGTAACAAATCATATCGAAAGAGGAATTTAAACAAATAACCATTTTTCTCTAGCAATATGTGTCTGGCCTAGAGCTTATTGCTGGAATATACTTTATAGTGAATGGCGAAGTAATAAAAGAAAAAAGCTATTGGAAGTAGGTGACATTATAAATAGTAATATTTTCTATAGTCCCAGCTATTCTGGAGGCTAGAGAATTGCTTGAAGCCAGGTGATCGAGGCTGCAGTGAGTTATGACTGTATCTGTGAATCGCCACTGCACTCCACCCAGCGCAACAGAGTGAGGCCCCATCTCAAAAAAAAAAAAAAAAAAAAGTAATATTTTGCTTTTATGGTCCTCCTTGGTAAAGAATGATGGCTAAAAGAAAATTATATCACTTAAAAATGAACTTGAAACATTAAGCTAAAAAATAAAAGTTAGAAATTGTTATAGCAACACAAAATGATACTTCTGAAGAATTGGAACTATTATGTACATTTTTAGCCACTAACTTGTTTTTCTCTCTTTGTCAGTAAACCCCACCATTTCTTATACATTAATTTATGCTGATTTTTACTCCTGTATCAATAACAAGGATAACACATATTGAAAACTATTTGAAATAAATTTAAAATTGGTAAATAGATAATGAACATTGATGCTTAATGAATAATGTAAATTAAAATGGTTAGTAGGTTGGTTTTCTTGGCTTTTCTACTTTCAACTTTTCGATATTAAAATTAATGCATATAGAGAGAAATAAACATTTTGATATTTAGTTATCAACAGACAGGATCCAGAAGGATAATAATTTAAACCAAGAATTCATACAATAATATTTAGAACTCTTTCTACTTTGAATATGAAGCAAGATAATTCATCTTATAAATTAGTAATTTATTGCAACAGTGCTAATTATACTTATGCTGCTATAATTAAGCCATGCCATGATTAAGAGTCTGTCTGCCTTTCCAATTATAAATAAATATTTTATGCCATTATCTCAGGATTCCATGCTGTTTTCAGGGAAAAATTTTTCTTCATCAAATACAAATCAAACACATTACAAGAAGAAAATTGTGCTATCTTTTTCAGGTTTCATTGTAGTGATATGTGGCAACTAAGACAAGAGTTCATAGTCTTAATTATCTTGTGTTAAGCAGAATGGAGACTAAAGCAATAAACATTTAAAATAATTAAAAAAAGAAAGCCTGGGAAGAAATAGCTTTTGGGACTAAAAGAGTTTCCTGTCATGCTTTATTCCACTTCCTGTTTAGCTAGACTTCTTTGCCTACTTTTTGAACTTAGCTATAAGAAAGAGCTGTGAATATATCCAAACAAGAGCTTATTCATAAAGGTGTATAGTTACTATGTACTGTATACAATACCTCCATATAGACCAGGTCAATATAATTGATAGCACTTAATTCAACTGGGATTGATTAATCTAACCCATATAGCCTTATAGGACACAGTAGATCAACCATTTAATCCCACGGATTCATCAAAAAATATTTACATTTACCACACTAATGGTTCTCTATTGGGCAGTATTTCTCTTCTCAGTGATCATTTATTGAGCACAACATACCTGCTATGCAGGTTGCTAGGTTATGGGGGTAAAATGCATAGCTCCTATTCTTATTGAATGTATGGTCTAACGCAAGAGCTAGGCAAGTAAACAGACAAATGCTCTGAATAATATTTACAATAGGAGAAACAGCATACGGAACTTTGAGAACAGTGAAAAAGAAGAGTACTACTTGAACACAAGGGGTGGAGGAAGTCAGGGCAGAGTCTGAGAAGAGAAAAACAGCCTGCTTAAGTTTTAAAAGAAGTCAAGGTATTAGTTGAAAAATGAAGAAAGGCCATCCTGGGGAGGGGACTCACCAGGCAGAGGAAAGATTTGAGCAAAAGGATAGGATAATATATATATATTTTTTGAGATGGAGTCTCACTGTCACCCAGGCTGGAGTGCAGTGGTGTGATCTCAGCTCACTGCAACCTCCGCCTCCCGGGGTTAAGAAATTCTCTGTCTCAGCCTCCTGAGTAGCTGGGATTACAGGTGTATGCCACCATGCCTGGCTAATTTTTTGTGTTTTTAGTAGAGATGGGGTTTTCCATCTTGGCCAGGCTGGTCTTGAACTCCTGACCTCATGATCCACCTACTTCAGTCTCCCAAAGTGCTGGGATTACAGGCATGAGCCACCGCGCCCAGCTTGGATAATAATGTTAATAACTAATATGTATTTAAGTCTTTGCTTGATGCAAATTGTCCCCTGATTTCTTTTTACACATTTCCTCCGTTTATTTAATCCTCACAAGAACTGAATGAGGTAGTAGTAGTATTTTTATTTTACAGATGAGGAAACTGAAATTTTAAGATGTTAACTTGTTAAGGACAAACAACTTACACTGTGTTAAGCTGAGAACTTAAACCCATGTTTATATGACTCCAAAGCCTGTGTTCTCAATGTTCCCACATGTCAGCTGCGCAAAAATGATGTAGTACAGACACTGTATGTTGTTATGAATTTATTTGTTCATTTATTCAAGAAATATTTGCTGATCCAGGCACTATGCTAGATCCCAGGGATACAAAGTAAATTCAGAAATGGTCTCTTTCAAGAGGAATATTTTGGCTTAATAGTTTGGATATGGCCTATAGATAGGACAGGCAAACAATCCCATGAGTTAATAGTGTCTTAAAAATTATAGTGTCTTAATATTGTAAGTGCTTTGTTACAGTATATATGAAATTCAATAGGAGGGTTACGTTTTGGTGGGCATGGGGAGTCAGTAGTGGGTCAAGAAAATATTAATTAAAAAAGTGACATTATCTGAGTCCCCAAAAACAGGAAAAATGAGGGCATTCCAGATAACAAAGCAAATTGAGAAAAGCCATAGAAATATAAAATAGCCTGGATTTGGAGGCAAATCCAGTAATTTTGTGTGATCCGGGTACAGAGAGTGACATGATCAAATTTCGAGGGGGATGGATAAGAAAAAATGTTTTTCAAGTGGAATAAATGGTATTTGATTATCTTTGGATACTGGGGTGAGGAAAAGAGAGGAATATATAATAACTCATAGACTTGTCTTGGTTGGTTGGGTGGCTGGTGATTATAAATTTCGAGAGTGAATATGATAAAAAATTGAGTTGAAATTGGATGGGGGAGAGATAATAAGAACAGTTAGTTTAGTTTTATGTATGTTAAGTTAGGCAGAGGTATCTGTAGGCTGTTACCTAGACTTCAGGACAATGTCTTAGTTGCAGATCTAGATTTATAGTTATGAACATATAGAAGGATGATTTCAAGTTGCAAAAGTAGATGAAGTCACTGTGGTGGCATGTCAAAGAAGAAAGATCAAACATCAGCTGAAATATACCAATCTTTTAGTAACAGCCAGAAGAATAAGAGCTTAAAGAGATATTAAGATGGAATGGTTAAGTATATAGTCAGAAAACCAGGAGAGAGTGGTATCATTAAAGTAAAATTAAAAGAGAGTTTAAAGATAATGGGAGAGATCCCAAGTTTTTGATGCTCCGGAGAGGTCATGGAAAATGAAGTTTGCAAAGAGTTTTTAGAATTTGACATGTGTGTGATGGCAATATTGGTGAAATAGTGAAGTTGTGAACAGAGGAGAAAACACTGATATACTTGTTCTTGGAACTAGAAATGGTCTGACTAGAATAAGGATTATGTATATGCTGCTCACTGGAGATCAGAGATCCAGAATTCAGTGATATCAGCTGGCACATGTGTGTGGTTTTCTCAAGAAGCTCTCAGCAGCCACGGTATAAGATCAGAGAAGGCTGATTGTTAAGTTTATCCAAGATCGAAAAGTATTCAGAACGGCTATCGAAGAAAGATAAGGGGACTAGTATCAGTAGTAAGCACAGGAGGAAGATTAGGTAAAAGTTTGCCTTACGGAGTTTAGGCAAGTGAGGGAAGGAAGCAAAGCCATAGGGGAATAGTGGTGAATGAGGATAAAATGGAGGGATCAAGCATCTGAAAAGCCTTGTTGAGGGCTACCATAGAAGCCCCTGACTCTCAAGTCTGGCTTGTGTGCCCCTCAATAAGCCCCCATAGCATCCTGTACTTCCCCTATCATAGTTATTTCCATTAGTTTCTTGGGTAGTTGTCACTAGGCTACCACCTCTGTGGCAATGAGGACCTTGTCTGTCTCATTCACCTCTGTTTCTCCAGTGTCCCACTTTAATGCCTGGTACATGTAGGTCGTGGAACAAATAAACAAACATGAGATAGTGCAAAGTTTTGTAACCTGACACCATCTTACCTATTCACCATTCCTGTATACCTCAATGTGACCTGCCAGGTTAATCTACAAGATATCTTAAGAATACGCACTGGTCATTTTGATTTTAATACTTTTGTTAGGTGTAGAAGGTATTTGGGTTACCAGTGGTGAATCTGTACGGATCTATAACAACCTCAGTTCTTGCTTCCTCAGAAGAAAAAAATTGATTGATGGGTCTAGGGCAGAAAAGGAGACCAAGGCAAGTTTCAGAGCAGGAGTGGAAGTTCATTTAAGAAAGACTTTAGAGGAGAAAAGAAAGGAAAGTACACTTGGAAGAGACTCCAGTGGCCAAGCTGAAGGACAAGTGTGGCATTTATACTTGATCCTAGGACTTTATATATTGGTCCACTCTTGGGGTCTTGTGGCCCTTTCCTGTGCTTCTTCCCTTAGGGCAGGCTGCCCACATGTGCAGTGCCCTCATTACACTTGGGAAGTGAGCATGTGCAGTGTGTTTAGGAAGTTGTACACATGCCCATCTGAGGCTTTCTTCCCTTTTCTGGTGGAATGCCATTTTGTCTCTTACTGTGCATGCCTGGGTTCACTTACCCAATATCTGAGATCTTATTATCCATCTCAAGTGTTTTTATCTGTTTGGGAAATTGCCTTTCCCTGGTGCCTGCTCTCAATTAATACTTTAATGTGACACTGTAGACCATCAGGAGATTGTCTATACCTGGCTCAGCTGCCAAATTATCATTTTTAGAGAGGCAATGTTGGTATGGACAGGAGGCAGGGAAATACTGGGTAGAAGAGGATGGTTCCCTGGCAAAGGCTCCACCCTCAAACCTGGAAGCCTGTGGCCCTAAATGGAAACAGGCATTCCTGTTTTTGCACCCAAGTCTTGCCTTTTGGCCCAACATGCCCCCCCTGTCCTATACCCATATACACCCCAAACTCCAGGCTCCATGAGTGGATGAGCAGAGGAGCAGAAGAGGAGCAGAGTGGTGTGGTAGAGAAGCGGAAAAGAGAAGGGGTATCTGGACTTCAAGAGGAATTTTGCTAGGGACAGCCAAACTTCAGAGGAAGATAATCTTTCTACTCCATCCCTTTTCCAGCTCCCCATCCATCTTGCTGAGAGCCACCTCCAGCACTCAAAAAAAAAAAAAAAAAATCCCTGCATGCACCATCCAAGTCAGTGTGTGACCTAATTCTTCCTGGATGCCAGATGTGCACCTGGGTACCAAGAAGGAAGGGTGTAAAAGGCCCCAACCCTCTGTGTCATTTATATCCCAAAATCACAAAATCCTTCAGATTCCACCTTTTGAATATTTGTCTACTTTCCTCCATTCATATTGCCTTTTAGTTCAATTTTCTCTGGATTCTGGAAATTGCCTTCTACTATCTACTTAACATCTTTCTTCCTTTAATCTTTCATGTGACCAGGTAAAGTAATATTTTCAAAAGACCAATCCAATAGACTTGCTCTCTTGTTTAAAATTCCTTCAATAGTTCCTTCATTTCCCCAGAAGAATATAGAAGACCCACAGTTTATTTCTCCAGCCTCCTCCATTGCCACTCCACACTTTTTATTCTATGCTACATCTCTAGTGTATTACTTGCAGTTCCCCCATGCAGGCTGAACATTCAGTTACACTTATGTTATAATAGCATCAGGGGTGCTACTGAAAATATTTATCATCTGCTGTGGCATTGGCACTGAGCAATCAAAAGAGAGAACAGTCCATTCAGAATGGATATTGACTATGAACAGCTGTCTAAATATCCACCCTGAGGAGTCCCCATGTATATCCACCTAGCATTTATTACAATGTATTGCCAGTGCTAGCTTGCTTATTAGAGTAAAAGCTTCTTGTACACAGAGGAAGGATCTTGTTTCTGTTGTATTTCTGACTATGTTATAGAAACTCAAATTTTTAAAGTTAATTTAATGAATGAATTTAGCAACTAAATTCCAGCTTAGGGATCTGTTTGTCGAATCTTGTTCTTCATCTTATTATACTGAATTTTAGATAATGGAGAAAATGGAAAAGTAGATCATCCTTCAATGAAATAAATCATTATCTATACTTTAGGTACCCACAGATTTTTCTCTCCCTTAACCCTTCCCACAAGGCACTCCTAGAGTGAGAAGATGATGGATAACATTACTACCTTTTGAATAATTCATAATATAGTCACTTTTTTTTTTTGCTTTGCATTTTTCCCTATGCTGAATTTTTATTCTTAGCCAAACCTTCGGATATTCAATTTTGCAGGACATGATGAGGCTGCAAAATGGTAATGAAGCCTGTTTATCAGTAAAGTTCCTGTGTACGTTGTTAGGTAGGACTATAATGGTAAACTTTTGTTTCTCTATGTTAGGCGGTATCTCTCATCTTACATTTTTCTAGAACCTTGGCATTTCCCTATCAAGAGATGGATTTATGCCCCCTACATTTGAAGGTGGATTGGCCTTTGTGACTGCCTCAATATGAGAAGTGAAGGCCAGGCACGGTGGCTTATGCCTGTAATCCCAGCACTTTGGGAGGGCAAGGCAGGCAGATCATCTGAGGTCAGGATTTCAAGACCAGCCTGGCCAACATGGTGAAACTGCATCTCTACTAAAAATACAAAAATTAGGTCGATCAAAGATAGCCGAATAGAAATAGCTCTGGAGTGTAGTTCCCAGCAAGAGTAATGCAGAGGGTGAGTGGACACTGCATTTCCAAACGAGTTATTACTGCCCACAGACCAGGAGATTCCTGGGTTGAAAAGCACTGCGAGTTTCCAGCATGGCTGTTTCAGCCTGCGTAGTGGGTCTCTGCACAAAAACTCACAGAAATCTGGGCGGCTGTTTCAGCTGGAATGCCTGGGGAGAGAGAGCTGCACATTCAACTGAAAAAAAAATGGGCCAAACAGGTAGTCAGGTGATCTGGCTCGGTGGATCCCATCTCCACAAAGACCAGCAATCTGAAACGCTCTGGACTGAGAGTTTTGCAGCAAGTGCAGCTGGACCTGGGACAGTCAAGCTTTGTTGGGGGAAGGGCCTCCACCATTACCAAGGCAGTCTGCCACTACTGAGGCATTCTACCATTAGCAAGGCAGTCCACCATTACCGAGGCAGTCCGCCATTACTGAGACAATCTGCCATTACCAAGGCAGTTTGCTATTACCGGTATTACAGAGGCAGTCTGCCATTACTGAGGCAGTTCTAACTATACCTCTATAAACAAAAACACAAGGAAGTTCACACAGCAGCTAGGCAGAGCCCACTACAGCTCAGCAAAGCCTCTGCTGGCACACTGTGACTAGGCTATCTCCTCACTGGGCAGGGCAGCCCTGAGAAAAGGCAACAGCATGTCAGAAACTTATAAATAAAGCCCCAGCTTCCCAGGACAGAGCACTTGGTCAAAAAGGCGTTTATGAGTTCCGCTGCAGCAGACTTAAATGTACATTCCCAGCAGCTCTGAACAGAACAATGGAGCTCACAGCTCAGCACTTGAGCTCCTGTAAGGGACAGACTGTCTCCTCAAGCAGCTCCCTGACCCCTCATAAAGAGTCACCCTATCCAAAGAGTCACCTTATAAAGGAGAGCTCAGGCTGACATCTGGTGGATATCCTTCTGGGACGAAGATAACAGAAGAAACTGGCAGCAACCCTTATTGTTCTGCAGCCACTGCAGGTGATCCCCAGGCAAGCAGGGTCTGGAGTGGACCTCCAGCAGTCCCACAGCAGAGGGGCCTGACTGTGAGAAGGAAAGCTAAAAAGTAGAAAGAAATAACTTCATCATCAACAAAAAGGATGTCCACTCAGAGACCCCATCTGAAAGTCACCAACTACAAAGACCACAGGAAGATAAATCCACAAAGATGGGAAGAAACCAGCGCAAAAAGGATGAAAATACCCCAAATCAGAACACCCTTCCTCCTCCAAGGGATCACAACTCATCAGCAGCGAAGGAACAAAGCTGGATGGAGAATGAGTCTGATGAATTGACAGAAACAGGCTTCGGAAGGTGGGTAATAACAAACTACTCTGAGCTAAAGAACATGTTGTAACCCAATGCAAAGAAACTAAGAATCTTGAAGAAAGGATTGATGAAATGCTAACTAGAATAAACAGCTTAGAGAAGAATATAAATGACACAAGCACTTCGCAAAGCATACACAAGATTCAAAAGCTGAATCGACGAAGCAGAAGAAAGGATATCAGAGATAGAGAGCAACTCAATGAAATAAAATGAGAAGGCAAATTTAGTGAAAAAAGAGTGAAAAGAAATGAACAAAGCCTCTGAGACATATGGGATGATGTGAAAAGACCTAATCTATGTTTGATAGGTGTACCTGAATGTGACAGAGAGAATGAATGAAAGCCTGAAAACACTCTTCAGGATATTATCCAGGAGAACTTCCCCAACCTAGCAAGGCAGGCCAATATTCAAGTCTAGGAAGTACAGAGAACATCACAAAGATATTCTTCAAGAAGAGCAACCCCAAGGCACATAATCGTCAGATTCACCAGGGTTGAAATGAAGGAAAGAATGCTAAGGGCAGCCAGAGAGAAAGGTCGGATTACCCAAAAGGGAAGGAAGCCCATCAGATTCACAGCGGATCTCTCAGCAGAAACTTTACAAGCCAGAAGAGAGTGGGGGCTTAATATTCAACATCCTTAAAGAAAAGAACTTTCAATCTAGAATTTCATATCCAGCCAAACTAAGCCTCATAAGTGAAGGACAAATAAAATCCTTTGTGAACAAACAATTGCTGAGAGATTTGATCACCACCAGGCCTGCCTTACAAGAGCTCCTGAAAGTAGCACTAAACATAGAAAGGAACAACCAGTACCAGCCACTCCAAAAACATGCCAAATGGTAAAAAGCATCGACACAATGAAGAAACTGTGTCAACTAATGGGCAAAACAACTAGCTAGCATCAAAATGGCAGGATCAAATTCACACATAACAATATTAACCTTAAATGGGCTAAATGCCCCAATCAAAAGACACAGACTGGCAAATAGGATAAAGAGTCAGAAACCATCAGTGTGCTCTATCCAGGAAACCCATCTCCCATGCAAGGACACACATAGGCTGAAAGTAAAGGGATGGAGGAAGATTTACCAAGCAAATGGAGAGCAAAAAAAGCAGGAGTTGCAATCCTAGTCTCTGATAAAATAGACTTTAAACAAAAAAAGATCAAAAGAGACAAAGAAGGGCATTAAATAATGGTAAAAGGATCAATGTAATGAGAAGAGCTAACAATCCTAAATATATACTCAACCAATACAAGAGCACCCAGATACATAAAGCAAGTTCTTAATGACTTACAAAGAGACTTAGACTCCCACACAATAATAGTGGGAGACTTTAACATTCCACTGTCGATATTAGACACATCAACGAGACAGAAAATTAACAAGAATATCCAGGACTTGAACTCAGATCTTCACCAAGCAAACTTAATAGAGTATTTATATACAGAACTCTCCAACCTAAATCCACAGAATATACAATATTCTCAGCACCACATCAAACATGCTCTAAAATTGACCACATAATTGGAAGTAAATGACTAATCAGCAAATGCAAAAGAACAGAAATCATAACAAACAATCTCTCAGACCACAGTGCAATCAAATTAGAACTCAGAATTCAGAAACGAACTCAGAACCGCACAACTTCATGGAAACGGAACAATTGGCTCTTGAATGTTGACTGGATAACAACGAAATGAAGGCAGAAATAAAGATGTTCTTTGAAACCGAGAATGAAGAGACAACGTACCAGAATCTCTGGGACACATTTAAAGCGTGTCTAGAGGAAAATTTATAGCAGGAAATGCCCACATGAGAAGCAAGGAAAGATTTAAAATCAACACCCTATCATCAAAATTGAAAGAACTAGAGGAGCAAGATTAGAAAAACTCAAAACCTAGCAGAAGACAAGAAATAACTTAGAGCAGAACTGAGGAGATAGAGACACAAAAAAATCCCTTCAAAAAACCAATACATACAGGAGCTGGTTTTTTTTAAAGATCAACAAAATAGACCAATAGCCAGATTAATAAAAAAGAAAAGAGAGAAGAATCCAATCGATGCAATAAAAAACGATGAAGGGGATATCGCCACCAATTCTACAGAAATACAAACTGCCATCAGAGATTACTACAAACAACTCTGTGCACATAAACTAGTAAACCTAGAAGTAATGGATAAATTCCTGGACACTTGACCCTTCCAAGCCTAAACCAGGAAGAAGTCAAAACTCTGAATAGACCAATAACAAAGGCTGAAGTTGAGGCAGCAATTAATAGCCTACCACCCAAAAAAAGCCCAGGTCTAGATGGATTCACAGCCAAATTCTACCAGATCTTATAAAGAGGAGTGGGTACCACTCCTTCTGAAACTATTCTAAACAATCCAAAAGAGGGAATCCTTCCCAAACCATTTTATGAGACCAACATCATCCTGATACCAAAACATGGCAGAGACTCAACAAAAAAGAAAACTTCAGGCCATATCCATGATGAACATAGATGCAAAAATCTTCAATAAAATACTGGCAAACCCATTGCAACAGCACATCAAAAAGCTTATCCATCAAAATGAAGTAGGCTTCATCCCGGGGATGCAAGGCTGGTTCAACACACAGAAGTCTATAAATGTAATCTACCACATAAACAGAACCAAACACAAAAACCACATGATTATCTCAATAGATGCAGAGAAGGCCTTTGACAAAATTCTACAGCCCTTTATGCTACAAACTCTCAATAAACTAGGTATTGATGGAACGTATCTCAAAATAATAAAAGCTATTTATGCAAACCCACTGCCAATATCATACTGAATGGGCAAAAACTGGAAGCATTATCTTTGAAATCTGGCACTAGACAGGGGTGCCTCTCTCACCATTCCTATTCAATATAGTATTGGAAGTTCTAGCAAGAGCAATCAGGCAAGAAAAAGAAATAAAGGGCATTCAATTTAGAAAGGAAGAAGTCAAATTGTCTCTATTTGCAGAAAGCATGTTTGTGCATTTAGAAGACCACATCGTCTCAGCCCAAAATTTCCTGAAACTGATAAACAACATCAGCAAAGTCTCAAGATACAAAATCAATTTGCAAAAATCACAAGCATTTCTATACACAAATAACAGACTTAAAGAGAGCCAAATAAAGAAGCAACTGCCACTCACAGTTGCTACAAAGAGAATAAAATACCAAGGAATACAACTAACAAAGGATGTGAATGATCTCTTCAAGGAGAACTACAGACTACTGCTCAATGAAATAAGAGAGGACACAAACAGATGGAAAAACATTCCATGCTCATGGTTAGGAAGAATCAATATTATGAAAATGGCCATACTGCCCAAAGTAATTTATAGATTCAACACTATCCCTATCAAGCTACCTATGACCATCTTCACAGAATTGGTAAAAACCACCTTAAACTTCATATGGAACCAAGAGAGAGCCTGCATAGGCAAGACAATTCTAAGCAAAAAGAACAAAGCTGGAGGCATCACGCTGCCTGACTTCAAACTATACTACAAGCCTACAGTAATCAAAACAGCATGGTGCTGGTACCAAAACAGAGATGTAGACCAATGGAACAGAATAGAGGCCTCAGAGGCAATGCCGCACATCTACAACCATTTGATCTTTGACAAACCTGACAAAAACAAGCAATAGGGAAAGGATTCCCCTGTTTAATAAATGGTGTTGGGAAAACTGGCCAGCCATGTTCAGAAAGCAGAAACTGGACTCCTTCCTAGACCTTACACTAAAATTAACTCCAGATGGATTAAGGACTTAAACTTAAGGCCTAACACCATAAGAACCCTAGAAGAAAACCTAGGCAAAACCATTCAGGACAAAGGCATAGGCAAGGACTTCGTGACTAAAACACCAAAAGCATTGGCAACCAAAGCCAAAATAGACAAATGGGATCTAATTAAACTCCAGAGCCTCTGTACAGCAAAAGAAGCCATCATTAGCGTGAACTGGCAACCCACAGAATGGGAAAAAATTTTTGCAATCTACCTATCTGACAAAGGGCTAATATCCAGAATCTACAAAGAACTAAAACATTTACAGGAAAAAACAAACCCATTCAAAAGTGGGTGAAGGAAAAGATGCTTTTCCAAACAAGACATTTATGAGGCCAACAAACATATGAAAAAATGCTCATCATCACTGGTCATTAGAGAAATGCGAATCAAAACCACGTTGAGATACCATCTCATGCCAGTTAGAATGGCAATCATTAAAAAAATCTGGAGACAACAGATGTTGGAGAGGATGTGGAGAAATAGGGACACTTTTACACTGTTGGTGGGAGTGTAAATTAGTTCAATCATTGTGGAAGACAGTGTGGCAATTCCTCAAGGACCTAGAAATAGAAATTCCATTTGACCCAGCAATCCCATTACTGGGTATATATGCAAAGGATTATAAATCATTCTATTATAAAGACACATGTACACGTATGTTCATTGCGGCACTATTTACAATAGCAAAGACCTGGAACCAACCCAAATGCCCTTCGATGACACACGGGACAAGGAAAATGTGGCACATACACACCTGGACTACTATGCAGCCATAAAAAATGATGAGTTTGTGTCCTTTGTAGGGACATGGATGAATCTGGAAACCATCATTCTCATTAAACTGAAACAAGAACAGAAAAACAAACGCTGTATGTTCTCACTCATAGGTGGGTGTTGAACAATGTATAGACATGGACACAAGGAGGGGAGCATCAGACACTGGGTTGTGTTGGTGGGGACTAGGGGGAGAGACAGCAGGGGGTAGGGAGTTGGGGAGGGGATAACATGGGGAGAAATGCCTGATATAGGTGACAGGGGGATGGAGGCAGCAAACCACATTGCCATGTATGTACCTATGCAACAATCCTGCATGTTTTGCACCTGTACCCCAGAACCTACCTAAAGTACAAGAATTATATATATATATATATATAGTGTGTGTGTGTATACACACACACACACACACACACACAAAATTTATCCAGGCATGGTGGCGGGCACCTCTAATACCTGCTACTTGGGAGGTTGAGGCGCGAGAATCACTTGAACCCGGGAGGCGGAGGTTGTAGTGAGCAGAGATCATGCCACTGCACTCCAGCCTGGGTGACTGAGCAAGACTCTCTCTCAAAAAAAGAAAAAAGCAAAAAAAAAGAATGATAGGGTAGGCTTGATGACTGTGAAACTAGGTCATACAGTTATGGCACTCTTCTGTCCTGTTCTCTTAGAATGTTTGCTCTTGGAATCAGGCAGCAAGGTAGCCTATACAGATATGTGGAGGTGTCACATATAGGTTGTCCAATTGCAGGCAATAGCCAGCATTAACTTTCAGATATGGAAGTGAATGATCATTCATACGATCTTAGCCCCTAACTATTTAGTCACCTCTTCAGGGTTGAAGGCTTCCCAGATGAAGTCGCAGGCATCACGGAACAGAGATCAGCTTTATTCTTTCTAAATTCGTGGCCCTGCTTAGGTCTGTAAGCACTGTATAAAGATTATTGTTTAGGACACTAAGTTTCGTGTCAGGTGGTTCGTTAAGAAGAAATAAATAACTAGACTACACATTTATGCCTTCATCTTAAAAGTTAGTGAATTTTGTAAACGTAGTGAATGAAGTTTTAAAAAGTGTGTGAAAACTTAAAAATGGTATTTCCCTTTCCTTAACAATCCATCTGATGGTCACAGTACCATTAACCACATTTCTATGTTGATTTCCATTTCTAAGGAGAATTCCATGCATGGAGATTCAAATAAAAACAAAAAGAAACAGAAATGTATTTCTTTTCTTTTCTTCTCTCTCTGAACAATTCCAACTCTAAAGAAGCCAAAAGGAGGAATAGTTCAAGATCGGAGGAAAGGTGGGTATGTTCCTGTTGAATATTCTAAACTCTCAAAATATTCAGAACCCCATTTCTGAATGTTTTCTCCTTTTTTTTTTTAATTTATTTTACTTTTGGTGCATACTATATCTGGCATTTCTCCCCCATGTTATCTCCTTTTTTAGATAAATCCTTTCTGGGGATTGAGCAAGAGAGCCAAATGAAAGTCTCCACTGATTGTCCCCTCTGCAAGAACGCCAATTTGACAACTATCTACACAGAGAAAAAGCGCCTTCATGGAACTAAAAATCAGGTGAGCACCCACAATACCTGGTTTTAACTTCATATAGCTTAAAAAGGCACTGGAAGAAGGTAGGAAAGACAGTCTTGAATCACCAGCACTACCCCTACCTCATTCCCTGGCAGTGGACATGTGGCGTAATGAGAGAATCTTCTTGCTTGGGAGAGGGAAAGCACAGTGATAATATTTGCATTAAACTCAGTGCTGCCCTGTTACAACAAAAAGCAGAACCAGGCTGAACTCAGCTTATGCCCACACAGTGTGGGAGAATTTAAACCAGTCCTAGCCAGAGGGAAAATTTCCCATCCCAGTGGATGGAACTTGAGGTCTGGCAACCTCACCACCATGAGCTAAAGGGCTCTGGGGTAATAAACTTGAAAGGCAGTCTAGGCCAAAGGACTGCAACTTTAGGCAAGTTCTTGTGCTAAAGTGGGCTGAGAGCTAGCGGATTTTGGGGATGTAGGACCTACTGAGAGACCAGCCAGGGTGACTAACAGAGTACTTGCACCATGCCTTCCCCAAACCCAGGCTGTCTAGCTTGTGGCTCCAAAAAATACCCCTTCCTTCTACTTGAGGAATAGGAAAGGGAAAAACTAAAGAAGACTTTGTATTATATCTTGAGTACCAGCTCAGCAACGGGAGAATAAGACACTGGTCAGAGCCATGAAATCCCATTTACAAGCCCTAGTTCCCAGATGACATTTCTAGATACACCCTGTGTGAGAATGGAACCCACTGCCTTGAAGAGAAGGACCCAGTCCTGGCAGCATTCATCACCTGCTGACTAAAGAGCTCTTGGGCCCTGAATAACCAGCAGTAATAGCCAGGTAGTATGCCATAGGAGTTGGGTAAGACTCTGAGACTAGCAGGCTTCAGGTGAGAATCAGGACATTCCTAGGCTTGGTGGTTATGGGGAAAGACTCCTTCTGCTTGAGAAAAGTGGAGTGAAAAGTAATGGGGACTTTTAACTGCACATTAGGTACCAGCTCAACCATGGTGGGTAGAGGACCGATTGGGCTCTTATGGCCTCTGATTCCAGGACTTGGCTATTGGAAGACATTTTTGGACCTGTCCTGGGCCAGAGGGAAATCCACTGCCCTGAAGAGTGAGTCCCAGGCCTGGCAGCATTTACCAAAACTGGCTGAAAAGCTCTTGGGTCTTCAGGGAACATCATTGGTAGCCTAGCAGTATTTCCTGGGGGCCTGTGGTAGTGGTGGCCCCAAAATGAAGAGCTTTCACCTATGGAAAGGGGAGGGACAAGTGGGAGGATCTGTGTCTCATTGTTTGAATGCCAGCTCAGCCGCATTACAACAGAACACCAAGTAGACTTCTAAGGTATTTGACTCCATTTCCTAGCTCCTGGACAGCACCTCTGGATCTCCCCCCAGGGCCTGCGGGAGCTCACCACCCTAAAGAGAAGAACATAAGCCTGGGTGGCTTTGCCAGTTGCTGATTATAAAGCACCAGAACCTTGAGGAGACAAAGGCCATAACCACATAGTGGTTATAACAGGTCTTGGGTGAGACCCAGTGCTGTGCTGGATTCAAGTGTGACCCAGCACTGTCTCAGTGGTGATGGTCACTAAGGTGCTTTTGTCATCTCACTCTCAGCTTCAGGTAGCTCAGTACAGAGAGACTCTGGTTTTTTAGAGAAAGTAGGGAGGAAGAAAAGAGTACAGAGAATTCTTCCAGATATTATCTAAGACCATCAAAGTGGCACCTCTACAAGTCTGTAAGAACCATAGTGTTACTGGGATTGGGGTGTCCCCTAATGCAGATATGGCTTAGATCACAATGCCCAAGCCCTTTCAAATACCTGGAAAGCCTTCCCAGGAATGACAGGTACAAACAAGCCCAGACTGTGAAGACTACAAAAAATACCTAATTCTTCAATGCCCAGACACAGACAAACATTCACAAGCCTCAATACCATCTAGGAAAATATGATCTCAACAAATGAACTAAATAAGGCATCAGGGACCAATCCTGGAGAAACAGAGATATATCACCTTTCAGAAAAAGAATTCAAAATAGCTGTTTTGAGGAAACTCAAAGAAATTTGAGGTAATACAGAGAAGGAACTCAAATTCTATTAGATAAACTTAATAAAGACATTAAAATAAGAATCAAGCAGAAATTCTGGAGTTGAAAAATGCAACTGACATAGAAAAGAGTGCATCAGACTCTTTAAATAGCAAAACTGATCAAGCAGAAGAAAGAATTAGTGAGCTTGAAGACAAGCTATTTGAAAATACAGTTGGAGGAGGCAAAGAAAAACAAACAATGAAGCATGCCTACAAGTTCTAGAAAATAGTCTCAAAAGGGAAAATCTGAGTTATTGGCCTTAAAAAGGACATAGAGAAAGAGATAGAGGTAGAAAGTTTTTTCAAAGGGATAAGAGCAGAGAACTCCCCAAACCTAGAGAAAGTTACCAATATGTAACTACAAGAAGGTAACGAAACCCTAAGCAGTATTAACCAAAAGACTACCTCAAGGCATTTAATGGTCAATCTCCCCAAAGGTCAAGGAAAAATAAAGGATTCTAAAAATAGCAAAAGCAGAGTTTTTAATGGAAATTTTGTAAGCCTGGAGAGACTGGCATGACATACTTAAAGTGCTAAAGAAATAAAAAGCAACTTTTACCCTAGAGTAGTTTATCTCATTGAAATATCCTTTAAATATGAAGGATAAATAAAGACTTTCCCAGACAAAAGCTGAGGGATTTCATCAGTACCAGACCTGTCCTATTAGAAATGCTAAAGGAAGTAGTTCCATCAGAAAGAAAAGGAGGACATTAATAAGCAATAAGATATCATCTGATGGTAGAAAACTAGCTGTTAATAGTGCACAGAAAAATACAAAATATTATAAGATTGTAACTATAGTGTGTAAACTACTCTTAAGTAAAAAGACTGAACAATGAAGCAGTAAAAATAATGACTACAACAACTTTTCAAGACATAGTACAGTAAGATATAAATAGAAATAAAATATTAAAAAGCCAGGGAAGGAAGTTAAGGTATAAAGTTTTTACTGGATTTTCCTTGCTTATTTGTTTATGCAAACAGTGTTGTTGTTATCAGCTTAAAAGCATGGGTTATAAGATAGCAATTGCAAGCCTCATAGTAACCTCATATGAAAAAAACATACACCAGATGTACAATAAATAAAAAGTGAGAAATTAATTGACACCACCAGAGAAAATAGCCTTCAATAAAAGGAAGACCAGGAGAAGAAAAGAAGAAAGAGAAAACCACAAAACAAACAGAAAACAAATAACAAAATGGTAGGAGTAGCCTTTACTCATCAACATTGATGAGTAATAATAACATTGAATGTAAGTGAACTACACTCTCCAAAGATATAGCGTGCCTGAAACGATTAAATAACAAGTTCCAATCTATAAGAAACACACTTCACCTATAAAAATACACATAGATGGAAACTAAAGCGATGGAAAAATATTGCATAAATAGAAACCAAAAAAAAAAAAAAAAGAGCAGGAATAGCTACACTTATATGAGACAGAATAGGTTTCAAGACAAAAACTATAGGAAGAGACAAAGAAGGTCACTATATAATTATAAAGGAGCTAATTCAGCAAGAGGATATAACAATTGTAAAAATAGATGCACCCAACACTAGCACCCAGATATTTAAAGCAAATGTTATTAAAGCTAAAGAGAGAGAAAGACCCCAATAAAATAATGGCTGGAGACTTCAAGACCCCACTTTCAGCACTGGACATATCTTCCAGACAGAAAATCAACAAGGAAACATTGAACTTAATCTGCACTACAGACCAAATGGACCTAATAGATATTCACAGTACATTTCGCCCAAAGGCTACAGAATACAGATTCTTATCCTCAGCACATGGATCATAAGGGAAAGACCATAAGGTAGGTCACAAACAAGTCTTAAAACATTAAAAAAATTGAAATATCAAGCATTTTCTCTGACCACGTAGAATAAAACTAGAAATCAATAACAAGAGAAAGTTAGAAAACTATACCAACACATGGAAATTAAACAATATATTCCTAAATGACCAGTGGGTTAATGAAGAAATTAAAAAGGAAATTGAGGCCGGGCATGGTGGCTCACGCCTGTAATCCCAGCACTTTGGGAGGCCGAGGTGGGCAGATCATGAGGTCAAGAGATTGAGACCATCCTGGCCAACATGGTGAAACTCTGTCTCTACTAAAAAATACAAAAATTAGCTGGGCATGGTGGCTCATGCCTGTAGTCCCAGCTACCCAGATGGCTGAAGCAGGAGAATCACTTGGACCCAGGAGGCAGATGTTGCAGCGAGTTGAGATTGCGCCACTGCACTCCAGCCTGGTAACTGAGACAGACTCCGTTTCAAAAAAAAAAAAAAAAAAGGAAATGGAAACATTTCTTGAAACAAATAATGAACACACAACATACCAAAATATATGGGATATGGTGAAAACTATAAGATTTTATTACCTGTAATATAATATATATTACCCTATACAGTGATAAAATGTAACATCTTTTCATGATAAAAACCATAAAAAAAAAAACACCTGAATGTTGGAAAAACATACCTCAACATAATCAAAGCAATATATGACATATTCACAACTAGTAAACGGAATGAGGGAAAACTGAAAGTCTTCTAAGATTGGGAACACAACAAAAATGCCCACTTTCACCCCTTTTATTCAAGATAGTACTAGAAGTCCTAGCTAGAGCAATAAGAGAAAGATATAAAGGCCATCAAAATTGGAAAGGAAAAAGTCAAATTATCCTGGTTTACAGGTAATATAATCTTATATTTGGAAAAACCTAAAGATTCCACAAAACAACTCTTAGAACTGGTAAAAAATTCAATAAGGTTGCAGGATGCAAAATCAATATACAAAAATTAGTAATATTTTTATATGCCAAAAGTGAACAATCTGAAAAAGAAATCAAGAAAGTAATACCATCTGTAATAGCTACAAAAAAATAAAATACCTAGGAATTAACATAAAGAGGTAAAAGATCTCTACAATGAAAACTATAAAACATTGATGCAAGTGATTGAAGAAGATACAAAAAAATTGAAAAATATTTTATGTTCATAGGTGGAAAAATCAATACTGTCAAAATGTCCATACTACCCTGAGCAATCTACAGATTCAGTGGAATCACTATCAAAATACAATGACATTATTCACAGAAATAGAAAAAAAAAAACCAATCCATAAAAATAATTGTAGGAACAAACAAAAGACCCAGAACAGCCAAAGCTATCCTAAGTAAAAAGAACAAAACTAGAGGAATTGCATTACCTTACTTTAAATCATACTACAGAGCTGACTGGGTGTGGTGGCTCACCCCTGTAATCCTAGCACTTTGGGAGGCCGAGGTGGGTGGATCACTTGAGGTCAGGAGTTCAAGACCAGCCTGGTCAACATGGTGAAACCCCGTCTCTACTAAAAATACAAAAATTAGCTAGGGTTGGTGGTGCATGCCTGTAGCCTCAGCTATTCAGGAGGCTGAGGCAGGAGAATCACTTTAACCAGAGAGGTGAAGGTTGCAGTGAACCAAGATTGTGCCATTGCACTCCAACCTGGGTGACAGAGGGAAACTCTGTCTAAAAAAAAAAAAAAAAGAAAGAAAGAAATACACAGAGCTATAATAACCAAAGCAGCATGATACTAGCATAAAAACAGACATGTAGATTAATGAAACAGAATAGAAAATACAGAGAACAATCCATACATCAACAGTGAACTTATTTTTGACAAAGATGCCAATAGCATACACTGGGAGAAAGCACAGTGTCTTCAATAAATGGTTCTGGGAAAACTGGATATCCATATGCAAAAGAATGAAACTAGACTCCTATCTCTCACCATACAAAAAAATCAAATTAAAATGAATTGAAGACTTGAATCTAAGACCTCATGCTATGAAACTACTAAAAACACTGGCTGGGCACAGTTGACTCACACCTATAATCCTAGCACTTTGGGAGGCTGAGGTGGGTGGATCACCTGAGGTCAGGAGTTTGAGACCAGCCTGGCCAATATGGTGAAACCCCCTCTCTACTAAAAATACAAAAAATTAGCCAGGCATGGTGGTGTGTGCCTGTAATCTCAGTTACTTGGGGTGCTCAGGCAGAAGAATCGCTTGAACCTGAGAGGTGGAGTTTACAGTGAGCCAAGATGGCACCACTGCACTCAAACTTGGGTGACAGAGTGAGACTCCATCTCAAAACAAACAAACAAACCAAAAAAACACTGGAGGAGCTCTCCAGAACACTTGACTAGGCAAAGATTTCTTGAGTAATTCCCCCACAAGCACAGGTAACCAAAGCAAAAATGGAGAAATGGGATCACATCAAGTCAAAAAGTTCCTGCATAGCAAAGGAAACAATCAGCAAAGTGAAGAGAGAGCCCGTAGAGTGGGAGAAAGTATTTGCAAACTAACCATCTGACAAGGATTAATAGCCAGAATATATCAAGAGCTCAACTCTATGGGAAAAAGAAATCTGATAACTTGATTTTAAAATGGGCAAAACATTTGTATAGACACTTTTTAAAAGAAGACAAACAAATGACAAACAGGTATATGAAAAAGTACTCAACATAATTGATCATCAGAGAAATGCCAATCAAAACTTCAATAAGATATCCCCTCACTCTAGTTAAGATGGCTTTTATCCAAAAGTTAGGTAATGACAAATGCTGGCAAGGATGTGGGGAAAAGGGAACCTTTGTACACTGTTGGTGGGTATGTAAATTAGTACAACCACTATGAGGAATAGTTTGGATGTTCCTCAGAAAACTAAAAATAGAGTTTCCATAGGATCTAGCAATCTTACTTCAAGGGATATACCAAAAAGAAAGGAAATCTGTATATCTAAGAGATATCTGCACTCCCATGTTTATTGCAGTACTATGCGCAATAGCCAAGACCTGGAATCAACCTAAGTGTCCATCAGCAGATGAATGGATAGAGAAAATGTGGCACATACACAGAACGGGATATTATTCTGCCACAAAAAGAATGAGATTCTGTCATGTGTTACAACATGAATGGAACTGGAGGTCATTATGTTAAGTAAAATAAGCCAGGCACAGAAAGGCAAACTGCATATTCTCACTTATTTCTGGGAGCTAAAAATTCAAATAATTGTACTCATGGAGATAGAGAGTAGAAAGATGGTTACCAGAGGCTGGGAAGGGGAGTAGGAGCACTGGGGTAAGTGAGGATGGTTAATGGGTACAAAAAAATAGAAAGAATGAGTAACACCTAGTATTTGCTAGCAGAACAGGGTGAGCATAGTCAAAGACAATTTAATTGTACATTTAAAAATAACTAAAAGATTATAATTTGATTGTTTGTCATACAAAGGATAAATGCTTGAAGTGATGGATATCCCACTTACCCTGGTATGATTATTACCATTGCATGCCTGTATCAAAATATCTCATGTAGCCTATAAATATATACACTTACTATGTATCCACAAAAAAAAAAACTATAAAAAAAGATATACCCCGTTTAAAGATGTGAGGGGCTGAATGACTTCCTGCTGAATATTCAAATGTTCCCACCCTCTTGCAGTTAGATGGAGTCATGTAGCTGTTTGTGGCCGATGGGGTGTGAAGGAAAGTGATATGGTCACTGTTCCGTGGGGACCATAGAAGCTGTGTTTTGGTGTGAAGGAACTACAATCTGGAAGCAGCCTAGATGGCTGAGCTACCATGAGGAGTATACCTGCCCTAAAGAGCCACTTTGATTTGTAGTGCACACAGTGCTCCAGTGTGTTGAATCACTGAATTTTTTTTTTTTTTGGTTGGGCATAGCCTATCCTGATGAATAGGCAGGATGGGACTGGCAGCTGGCAGTCCAACTGGCAGTTGGGATGACCATCAAAATGGCCAATTACTGCCAGACTGTGCTCTGTGACATCCTTAGTAGGCAAACTCTACCCATGCATACACAGCCTTTCAGTTTCTAACTTTTAAACATAAATGGACAGCAAAATATCACCAGATGCTGAAGTAAATGTTCCCCTATCAGAGAGATTGACTAGCAAAGGCAGACAAAAACAGATCTCAAAGGAAATAGAAACAAAGCAGTGAGCAAAGGAAAATTTCAAAAATTTTGTAGCTTATAACCTTAAAGAAATGTGAGGAATATTTTATTCCTGAAACAAAAACAAGTTGCTACTAAAAAAAAAAAAGGAATAATAAAAGGAATAATAAGTGAAAAGAAATCAAGGAAGAGCCTTTGGGAATAAAAATTAAAGTAAAGCAGCTGAAATTAAAGTTCAATGAAAGGGTTGGAAATAAAGTCAGAAAAATCTTCCAGAAAGAAATGGAAAACATGGAAAAAGAAGGTAAAGTCAGAGAAGAAAGTGAGAGTGAAATGTTAAAAGAGTGCTAAATCATCTTATTGCAAAATAAAGTACAATAATAATAATATCTAAACTTGCTTAAATCAAGAAGTTTTGGTATAAGTATATACTTTAGAAATAAAGGATAGCCAGATGAAATAATGTAATGTTTAAAAAGGAAAACTCAAGATGGGAAAAAGCAGTTCAGAGGACTGCTATTTTTTTCATGAGAGGTTCTGTTAGTGCTATTTAACTTTTAACATCAGGTAATGCATTAATTGCATAAAATAATAAAAAAATAAAAATTTCTTATTTCTATTTTCCTCTAAACCTGGTTTTCTCACCCATGCATGGCACTATTGACATGTTGAACCAGGTATCTCTTTGTTGTGAAGGCTGTCCTGTGCGTTGGAGGATGTTTAGCAGCATTCCTGGTCACTAAGGACTAGTCCGTGGCACCTCTCTCCTCCCTTCAGTTACATTAATAACAACTAAAATTCTCTTCAGACACTGTCAAATTCCCTGGGGGAATAAAACTGGCCCCTGGTTGCGAACCACTGCTTTGAATCTGCACAATACTGACGCTAAAACAAACAAACCAGAGGTGCAAAAGCTCTCCAAATGTCCACCAACATGTCAAAAACATTTACAATTCACTTTGAATTGTAAAATAACTCGAGTCCATAGGCTTTGAAACGTATTTCTCAGCATCCACGTATTTAAATTTGTGATGTATTGTGTTGTAGGGGTAATGCTGTTTGACTAAAAAAAATTTTTTTTTCTTTTTCTTTTTTGAGATGGAGTCTCACTCTGTCACCTAGGCAGTGGCGCGATCTCGGCTCACTGCAACCTCCGCCTCCTGGGTTCAAGTGATTCTCCTGCCTCAGCCTCCTGAGTAGCTGAGATTACAGGTGCCTGCCACCAAGCCTGGCTAATTTTTGTATTTTTAGTAGACTTTGGTCAGGCTGGTTTCGAACTCCTGACGTCGTGATCCACCCGCCTCGGCCTCCCAAAGTGCTGGGATTACAGGCGAGAGCCACCACACCTGGCCTGACTAAAATTAAGATCTTAATACCCACTGTGTACTTTGACTTTCATTTTAGCTATGTGAATTGATGAGCAAATCTAACATAGGAGGCATCCTCTTGACTCCCTGCTGGATAGTACGCACACCCCCTCTCATTCAAATGTTGTTGAATAATAATTCACTGTTCCAAAGGAAAGACCTAACTATGGATGGGGATATAATTAAAAATAACAAGCTGTGTATTCTGGTTACAACAGTAGCAAGTTTGGCTTTGTGTGGCTGAGCTGTTTGGAGGAAGATTCTGCAGTTTTAACAAGACTCTTCTTGTGTCCATATTAATCAATGCTCTTGTGGTCAGTCAGAAGTTTGATTGATGCTTTCATGAGGATAGAGTAACTCTGCCAGCTATGAATAGAATAATAACACAGAGAAGGCATAATAATAGAAAGTTGGCAGTTTTAATGGCCACAGCCTTCCTTCTGGAGAGCTTGTCAACCTTGGTTAAGGAGTCTGTAGGCTGATTTCTTTTTAATTTGGGGATATGACACCCAGGATTTCATTTCTTTGCATGGTATAATGACCTAGTCGAGGAACCAAATATCAAGTAGTGTATTTGCATTCACGAAATTGAGAATAATGTTTTCTCACTGTTTGGTGGTATATTTTCTTGTTCCATCCTCATAAAGTAATTTTCATAGCAAAGCAAGGGAGAAAGAGCCCTTATAAAGAAGTCTTCCTAACGATTAACTTATTATTTTAGGTTTTAAACATTACACCAATTTAGAATTTCTTTGTACTGGATTTTATTTTATTTTCCTGTGTTTGGGTAACTGACCCATCTTTTCCCATGGAAATATTGATAGATTTTGCCTATTCCCTTAGCAGCTAGACTCTTAGATTTGATTAGCTCCAGGCACTTAAAAAAAAACAAACAGAGAAATTTTCTTTCTATTCCTGTTTTTTACTTTCCTTAGCCCTGTGTCATCTCTGGAGTGCTGTGCAGCAGATGGAGAAACAAAGCCTGCTGTTTCAGCTCATGAAAAGCTTACCTTAGTGATTCAATCTGGTGATCAAAGAACTTCACGGGTTTATAAGACAGACATATCAAGATCCAATCTTTTAGAATTGCCAATTTTTCATAAATCTATACACAAAGGCAGCCTAGTCAAAGGCAATATATGCATCCTTTTCCATTAAAGAACTAACATAATATAATTTTCAGGAGCATAAAGACTATCCATTTTCATGAATATAGATTTGTGCTCAGAGATGGAATTATAAACTTATTCAAGAGCTTAAGAAAGTAAGGCTACATTTGGTTAGATGAAAGCAAATAGTGGAGAGCAATATTTTTGAAACATGTTATTCTTTCAGCTAACATGAGTAACTAAGGAGTAGAAATAACAATTCTGCCTGTGTATCAAATAAGCAAGCTTCTTAGGACATAAAGAGGTTAGGAGCTGACATAAAAAAGAAACTGACTTGGAAAACTGGAGAAATTCACAGATAAGTAGTTAGTTGGCAACTATTCCTGCTGCTAGCTTCTTCTATAAGGAAAACTACAGGTAGCATTCTATACCATATTGGCTCTTCTGGACTGACCATACATGTGAGAGGTGTTGAATGAACTATTAGTAAGTGTTGAATGAACTATTCATAAAAAAGCTCACCACATTTACATATGATCATCTTTGAAATGGAAATTACTAAATTATGGGAGTTGTTGAAAATGATTGAAACTTTGAGAAGAATCCACCTTTTGTAGTGATTCATCTAGTTCTTTAGGGAGTTAATGGGTAAAATGAGTATTCCCAGTCAGTCATGTACTGGAGGAAATATACTGCTTCATCTTTATTGTTCCTGCTTCTTACATTCAGCAAATATTTATTGACCATTTATTATGTTCCAGGTTTCATGGCTGATACTAGGAATACAGAGACTCAAATACACAGTTGTTGACCTCAAGGAACTAATATTGTAGCAGAATGAAAGACATATTAACAGATATTTATGTTACTATGGTAAGTGCTAAGATGGAGCCATACCTAAGTGAGGCTGAAGATGCTTGGAGTTAGATAAAGCATTTCAGAGAAGAAACTGCTGAGGAAGAGGAATCAGGCATTTCAGGAATTTGGGTCTCGGACTTTGTGGCTGCTTAGAATGGAACTTAGGTTGGGGTTGAAGAAGAGTTATGAGATGTATTTCTACTGGTTTATGAGGAAGGGGCCTTGTCTTACTCTGTTTTACATTACTTATAATGGAATACCTAAAACTGAGTAATTTGTAAGACATGAGATTTGCTTCCTTACAGTTCTGGAGGCTGGAAAGTCCAAGGTCAAGTGAATACATTTGGCTTTGACCTATGCCATTAGTTTATATCCTTCTCAGGATTCTCTTCCTTGTATTAAACACAGAGTTTTTTGCATGTTTTTTGATTTGTTTCAGAAAGAACAATTTCATATGATATACTTTGAAGCCTATCATGGCAGTGAGGAAAAATTGTGTTGAAAGAATGACACAGCTAATTTATTTGATGAAGCAGTCAGAAAGATTAATGATTATTAGGTGCCATTTAATGCATGTGTTGACTGCTGCTTGCTTGTCTATTTGAAATCCAGATAAAATCTGGATTTGGGTACAGTTTCTAGTTGCTCTTGAATCATGGGCGGTGAGAGGCAACTAGGGCATGGGTTGAAATACAGAATACTCTGACTTTTTTTGGATGCGCTATCTTTATCGGCTAAACAGATTTCAAATAATTCATGGAAGAATCACATTACAAGTAACCTGCTAGAGAACTACATATAAAATTAGCTTTTATAAGCTTTTACCTCAAATCTTTTTTAATCAAAAGAATAAACAGTACATTTTCAAGTAACAGGATCCAAATTTGTTTTGACTAAAGCTAGTGTAAATTTTCAGTATCAAAACAAAAATGCATGCATTATCATAGCTTTTCTTCCATTACTACAAAACAACTTTGTCACCAAGCCCAGACAGATTATAAGACCAAAACATTAAAAGCCATTAGATGTTAAAGGCTTGCCAATTAAGGGTTTATCTTTGCAACAGAAGCAGCAGACACACAACAAAACATGCCATTTCCATTTCCTATAATCTGAGGAACTAGCTGGCAGCAAATCAACTGTATGAATGAAATTATATATCTCTATCAGCAAATCATTCACTCAAACCTGGCCTTCCTACATAGCCCTTCTTCATGTTTTGCTGTTTTGCATATTTACTAATAACAACTATAGGAATGTAGTAAGTCAGTTGGAGAAAGGCTCTTGCCTTCCTTATGTGAGAAATGTGTATGACAAAAGTGGATGGACTCTGGACAAAGGACTCGGGACTTCAGAGTGCTTACTAACTCAGAAAAGTTGGACTGGAACGTTAAAATAAAATGACAACTAAGTATGTGGCTTGAGTCAAACCTCTAAAGAATCTGAGATCGGCTGTGCTGTTACGGTCCCATTAGTATACAGATTTTTGTTTTCTGCTGTAAGTTACATTATTCACTTCAGCTCTAGCATGTAGGTCCATGGCTGAGGGCTGACAAGTGGATATGGCCTCTGCATTACTGGGAAACACCTGGGGAAGGAAAGATGCAATAACTCATGTAGAAGGGGAAACTCTGCCTTAAAATAGGGCTTCGGTGTCTGATGCTGCCTTTGTGTGACTTTTTAAAAGATGTCTCCTCTGGGTAGGGCATTGGAGAGTGGAGTGCAAGTTGAATTTCAGGCATTATTCATCCCGTCAACCAGGCACCCTACCTGGTTGATAATGCTGCTTAAGTGGCTGGTGTTTTAAGAAGCTGTGAAGAGAAGCTTCCACAGTAGTTGCAGATGATCTGCAGAAAGCACTTGCCCTAGACTCTTAATTGTAAGGTTTATGTCTGTTTTTTCCTCTGTTTTACCTTGTGCCTAGTATAAAACCCAGTTCAATAGTTATTTGATCTGTAAGTGTGACTGATTCGCTGACAAATGGGTTAGAAGAATTGTTACTTGGTGGTGTCTCCCAAATACATTTAAGGAACGGTGATTTTGTGATAAGGCAATCGAGTTTTCTCTGTAGGTCTAGACCCAGTTTTACTCATTAGCTAGTCATGGTAAAATGTCCCTCATTAACATGAGTGACTTGCTACCCAACTGTTGCCTTTATTAGAAGAGGTTACATTAAGTACTTCAGTCTGTTCTGTATCATAGTACGGCCACATCTCTATGGAGACGTGAATATTCATCAAAAGTTCAAAGAGATGACAAAAGTGTAAAAACAGGGTCAGTGAGAAAGAGGGAAAAAAGTATTTGCAGAGATAGCGAGTCAGAGGTAACTGGCTCAGTAAAATACTTTTCTTCTTCTCGTATTCTTTTCCTTTCCAACCATAGAATATATTTTCTGAGCAGCATAAGGCTTTCTCCCCCCAATTTGCAGCAAAGATGTTCCCTGATAGCTTAGTACCTGGTTCATCAGAACAGACACTTGTGTGATGAAACAGGGCTCTCCTGTTTGGACAGATTATATGAACTACAAACATATGCTTACCTGTGAAGAGTTTCCTAGGTATAGGCTAAAGCATCTTTCTTCTGAACATATTTACTTTGCATTCAAACTGTGTTCTGATTTTGTGCCGAAAAATACCTTGCAATTCCTTTCTTACCAGAAACCAGAGGTAACATTCTTAGTTTGGAACCATGTGTCCCTTCTCTTCTTGTGATGCTTGTTATCAGCTGTACTCAATGTTGTGACTCCACAGGTGAATCAGATGCATAAGAAATTTAATGCTCAGCTTCCTCCACCTCTACCACTGATTCAGAAATGATTCTTTTTGCCACGAAGACAGAGATGAAATGCTATCAGGATCTTCACTTTCCTCCATGATCCACCTCTGTTTCTAAGAAATTTCTAAATGTTGACTTCCAAATTTGCGGCCCTTCCTGGCGGTTATTTTTGTCCATGTGGAAACTCAACAGGAGCTAGAAATGTAGCAAATTTCATCATGTGAAGTTTGTTTTCATAAGGGCCACAATTGCATTCTTTCAGAATTTTAGACGGTTGTGGTGGTGGCAGGGGATAGTGAGGCAAACAAGGGCAAGAAATGCTTTTAAATATGCTTTAGGCTCTGTATGATCTTCATGAAAACAGTATTTATTCAGCTTAATCTGGGAATAGACAGCATGTACTGCAAAGAACAGGGCACACTGAAAGCTGGTTTATTTTTCTTTGCCAAGTATTTTCTCATTCTTGAATGTGACCTCAATTACGAAAGAGTTACAAAGTAATGGCTCAGCCTGTCATCATCTTCATTTCTTGGTGTAGGGCTGTAGAGAGGTGATGGTTCCTGTGAAAGAAACTGTGCTCAAAAGTACTTGAGGGGGGTGAGTGGCACATAACTTGGGAACCCTATTTACTAAACCAGTGAAGGGAGGCTTAAGTCCCATTTGGCTAATCAGCAATTTCTTTTCATAGCAGAGGGAATTCTAGCAAACTGTGTTTAGGCAAAGAAATAATAATGGCTTGGGGTGAGGCTATTAAGTCTCCAGCTATAACATTTGAGATTTAATAATGACTCTTGGCACTTTTCTACAGTAAAACACCATGCTGACTAGCTTACATCAGCATGGATGTTTGCCTTCATTAGCTTCATGGCTGTCAAGACTGACTTGTAAATTTTCACCCTTCACCTTCATGTAAAAGGCCACACACTCATGGTTACAAAGAGCACAGGAAAGCATTTTTTTTTTCCAGAAGATTTAAGTGATTGGAATATTGGACTCAATATTTTTCTTTTGAACTATGTCTTTTCTTCTGACTGTGTAACTAGATACAAAAATAAAGAAGGAGAAGATTGAATGAGCTTTACCTGAGGCAAAAATGGTAAATTTAAGCAGTAGTTAGCACAGAAAAAAGAGTGATTAGAAGCTGAAAAGCTAAGATCAAGAGCAAAGGGACACCTGGATTTCAGACATTTATTTCATTATTTTTCATTCAAGTATAAAGAAATCAACTTTATTCTCACACATTAGATACTATTTTTGCTCTAGCCAAAAGACTGAGAAGCAATTAATTTTATACATTAGAAAGCCACTCATATTTATGGGAGGCTGGTTTAGAAATATATAAGAATATTATTTTCCTCTTGTGTGAGGACTCTCATTTCAGAAGAGGATGACCAACAAATATCGGAAAATAAAGATCAATGAGATATTTCTGAGATTTTTGCCTTAGCTTTGTGTGTACAATATACAGATATTAGCAAAATTTTATTCTTTTGATTCTTTCTCTAGGAAAGAGTTTATAATTATACCATTTGCAATATGCAAATGAATAGTTGTGTTTGAAGAATTTTTTTCTTTGAAGCAAGAAGTATGATTTACTAAGAAAAATACACCTAGGATTGTAATCATAAGCTCGTAAGAACAAAATCATAGTATACACAAAGCTAGAATGTCTTCAGAACACGATGGGAATGGGAATACGTGTGGGAGCATGCCTGGGTGCTCAGCACTTCATAAAATGAATAAAACAATAGCAAATGTGATTTGGCAGTACATGGTCCAATAACTGCAGGGCTCAAAAACAGTGTGAAACGTTGCCTAATGATGAAAACTTCATTAGAAGTCAAGCTTTGTTGATTACAAATTAAGTGTTATCCCATTCTGCAAACTTAAGTTTAGGACCTTGGCCAGGAGTCACAGTAATTTTCTTTGAAACTTGGTGTCACTCCACTAGGCCAATCACTTTTTTCTGCTGAAAATGTTCTACAGGGAAGTTAGGTACAGTGGCATTACATGGAAAGGATACTGGGCTGCAAATTTAAAAAGCTTGTCTTCTGGTTTTCGATGTGTCACTAATTAGGTATGTCAAACTTGACATATAAACCCTCCTTTGTGTTTCAGTTTACTAAATGGTAAAGTGATCAGTATCCTTCCAGCAATAAAATTCTGAGAGGATAGCCTGTAGTCTCTCAAATCTTGGTGCAAAGGGAGGAGATTCATCTGAGCCCTGCTAACATGAAAACTTTGCCTTAGGACCTAGTATTAGGAGCTACCTACTCATAGCTCAGAGCTACCCTATGAGCTACCTTTTTCATCTGTGATATTACTGGTATTGGTGAGGAAGGGGAAAGAGGTTGTTTTATTTTAACATATTTGGAAGGTATAAGTGCAGGATTCTTACATGCATATATTGTGTACTGGTGAAGCCTAGGCTTTTAGTGTACCCATCACTGAATAGTGAATGTTGTACCCCATAGATAACTTTTCAACCCTCGTGCCCCTCACATTGTCTCATCTTCTCACGCTTTGTAGTCTTCAGTGTCTATGATTCCCTTCTGTATGTCCATATGTACCCATTGTTCAGCTCCCACTTATAAGTGAGAACATGTGGTTTTTGACTTTCTGTTTCTCCATTAATTCACTTAGGATAATAGTCTCCAGTTCCATCTATGTTGCTGCAGAAGACATTCTTTCATTCTTTTTTATACATATGATGATAGACATTTAGGTTGATTTCATATTTTAGCTATTGTGAATAGTGCTATCATAAACATATGAGAGCAGAAATCTTTTTGATATGATTTCTTTCCCTTTTGGTAGATACCAATAGTGGGATTACTGGGTGAATTTTAATTCTTTGGGAAATCTCCACACTGTTTTCTATAAAGGTTGTGCTAATATAAATTCCCGCCAATGATATATAAGCATTCCATTTTCTCTTCATTCTTGGCAATATCTATTGTTTTTAGACTTTATAATAATGACCATTCTGACTAGTGTCAGTTGGTATCTCATTGTGGTTTTAATTTGCATTTTTCTGATTTTAAGCATTTTTTCATATGCTCGCTGGCTCCTTGTATGTCTTCTTTTAAAAATGTCCATGTTCTTCAAGTTGAATGATGAGTCATGTGTGTGAGAAAAAAAAATGTCTAAGTTCTTTGCTCACTTTTTAATGGGGTTACTTGTTTTTTTTCCCTTTGGAGTTAAGTTCCTTGTAGATTCTCAACATTAGTCCTTTGTCAGATGTATAGTTTGCAAATATTTTCTCTTATACTGTAGATTGTCTGTTTACTCTGTTGTTTCTTTTGCTGTGCCTAAGCATTTTAGTTTAATTGAGTCCCATTTATCTATTTTTGTTTTTGTTGTGTTTGCTTTTCAGAATTTGGTCATAAATTATCTGCTTAGGCTAATGTCTAGAAGAGTTTGTCCTAGGTTTTTTCTAGGCGTTTTATTCTTGTAGGTCTCACGTTTAGGTCTTTAATCCATCTTTAGTTAATTTTTGTATATGGTAAAAAGTATGGATCCAGTTTCATTCTTCTGTATGTAGGTATTGAAATAGTTTGCCTGTGTTCCTACCCAAATCTCATTTTGAATTGTAACTCCCACAATTCCCATGTGTTGTGGGAGGGACCAGTGGGAGGTAATTGAACCAGGGGGTGGTTCTTTCTCCTAATAGTCAATAATTCTCACGAGATCTGATGGTTTTAAAAAGAGGAGTTCCTCTGCACAAGCTTGCTCTCTCTTTGCTTGCCACCATCCATGTTAGATGTGACTTGCTCCTCCTTGCCTTCCACCGTGATTGTGAGGCCTCTCCAGTTATGTGGAACTGTAAGTCCATTAAGCCTCTCTTTCTTCTGAGTCTCGGGTATGTCTTTATCAACAGTGTGATAACAGTCTAATACATGTAACCAGTTTCCTTAGCAACACTTATTGACTACAGTGACATTTTCCCAGTGTATATTTTTGTTGACTTTGTGGAAGATTTGCTGGTTGTAGGTATGTGACTTTATCTTTGGGCACACTATTCTGTTACATTGATCTGTGTATCAATTTTTAGACCAGTATAATGTTGTGTTGGTTATTATAGCCTGTAACATCATTTAAAGTCAAGTAATGTGATGCCTCCAGCTTTATTCTTTTTGCTTAGGATTGCTTTGGCTTTTTGTGCTTTCTGATTCTGTATGAATTTTAGGATTGTTTTTTCTAATTCTATGAAAACCGATGTTGGTAATTTGATAGGAATTACATTGAGTCTGTAGATTGCTTTGGGCAGTATGCTCACTTAAAAAATATTGATTCTTCCAATCCATGAATATGGAATGTTTATCCATTTGGCCTGAGGAGGACTCTGTACTTCTATGTTTAATTCCTTGTGGACAAACTGTAACCTAAATTAATAGGTAGACAAGATTGAAAACCTAACTTAGGAGTATGCACCTGTAACAATAGCTGAGTCTTGGCCCATCCCAGCAGTCATACTTCAACCACTCATACACTTCTGAGTGTTCAGACTCTGTTCAAATAAGGCAAATGCTGAGATGTAACCATTTCAGTTGTTTCTGTACTTCTCTTCTGATTTCTGTATGTCACTTCTCTTTTTTTGTCTATAAATTTGTTCTTACTACAAGCATCTCTGAAGCCTCTCTGAAGCTGCTGTGATGCTCGGAGCTGCTTGATTCGTGAATTGTTCTTTGCTTAATTAAACTCCTTTAAATCTGCTTCAGCTGAAGTTTTTCTTTTACCAGATGGTGTCAAAAGTCGGGTCTGAAGTAGAGCCTCTAATGAACTTCAGGAGGGCTGAGTGAACAAGCAAGGCATCTGCTGGAGTTCCTTGTGTCTTCTGACCTCTCAGCAGCTGGGGATCATGGTAAGTCTTCTCAGATTTCAGAGCTCCATGTATTTGTGTTTTGAGCCCTCCAAGTTTCTTTGAGCAAATTTCTGTTCCAAACTGGATTTGGAAGTTGTGGCAGATATTGGACTGGGTTCAGGATGGGATTTAATCCAGTAATTAACTGGTTTGGATCCAGTTAGAGGCCTCTTACATCTGACTGGGTCAGAGAGAAACTGGCAGTAAATGGTAATATTGTAGGGGCTTTAAAATTTAGCTTTTGAAAATTCACGGGGATTTTTATGTTCTACCCCTTTGTTTCATTTTTCTTGCATGCTTAGGTAGAAAAAAAATCATTGGCTAAGTTCACCAAGGGAACCTGAAAGCAAAGCCAATATTTTAGGTAAAAATGGAGTCCTTAATTTCTGGAAAATTGAGTTCCTTCCGGCTTATGTGTTAGGCCTGGGAGGCAGCAAAATCTTGAAGAAATGGCAAAATGTTACTAAAGGTAACTTACAGTGGAACATTCTGAATGAACAACAGTGCATTAAAAAAACAGGGCTCCCAAATTAGTCTCATCTAGGGATGCCAATTTGTATGCAGAAGCTTCTAAGAAGATTTCAATATTTTTATTTAAAGCACGCATATTTTGCTCTGGCCAGAATGGAAAATGTTAGTTTGGTTACCCCATGCAATCCCTCGGGCAGCATCTTGCAAAATTGAGAGGATTTGCCTGTGGTCCTGTGATTTTCCTTTGTGATACAGCTTGGCCCCCAGTGGTTGCTAGGTCCACTCAGGAAAAAGGAACCCCAAAACCTGATATGCTGGCAAAAAAGTAAGAATGTCCTACCAGTTAAGACTTCTGACCTCTCCGTTTTTGTGCAAACTTGCTGAATGAATGATAAAGATCCCTGTTTATATCCCCTGTAAAGTTTTGATTAATTGAAAAAAAGCACTGGTGAGGCTAGTCTCAAGCTGTAGCTAATCTGGTGTGCTTTGTGCGTCCTTCTGTATGGTTCTGTCATAAGAAAAAAATGCCTTAAGCTAGAATATGGGTTTAGGATCCCATAAGCCTGCTGCTCAAGCCAGCCTGGCAAACTGGTCAGTTACAAACTGCTACAGGTCTCTGAAAACACACACACACACACACACCCCAAAACTGGATAGGTCTCCTTTTTTTTTTTTTATACGTCCTTGGGAGCGTTAATTATGTGGCAGTACTTTCTTTTGGTCTTGGCCATTTTACAGCAATGGCCCAGGTTCAATTCTGGCTTAGGGAATGAATGCTTTCTGGTTGATATCTGTGTGACCTTTACCATTTGCTGATTCTCTTCCCCTCCATGAACAACTTCTAGTTTCTTGTTTTAAATCTTCCTTTCTCTGAGCTACCTTTAATAATTCTAGATTTTGTAAAAACTGCTTACCACTGTTTTGGAAATACCTCGTACACTTGTTGTTAAGCCATAAGCTTAATTGAGGCTTATTCGTTTCACTTGTGAGGTTACTTTTGGTAAAGTTTAAAAGTCAGAAATAGTGTACACTTGGTGTAGTTAAAGTCGGGTAATAAGAGATTTAAAAAGACTTTTATAAAGAGTGCTATTGTTAAAACTCAGCTTAATTAAAAGTGGATGTTTAAGTTCTAACAGCCTGGGACTCCTTGGGAAAAGCAGAGGAGGCACCACAGACCTCTTTTGGAAAAAAAAAAAAACAAAAAAAAAACAACCCTCTGTTTTCCTCATGGAAACTTAGGAATTAAAAGTGGATATATCTCTGTCAAAATCTAAGGCTCTGCTCTGTTTTGCATTGCATTATCTGGTGTTTTGACTTTTGTGGGTATCAGAAATTACTCTGCATTGAGAGCTTTGGTGTGTAATAACCAGGTAGGAGATATACTTTTAAGGATAGGCTAGTTGCAAAATGGGCTAATTGGCTTTGGGTTGCCCTGCAATAAAATGCACAGTAAAAGCGTTCCACTGTCTTGGTGCATAACATTTTCCTCCTTTTTGTGATACAGGATGTGATGTAAAAATGGGAATCTTAATTTTTGAGATTTGTTTTTGTCTTCTAGCTGTGCCTGTTTATCAGGCCATAAAAGCTGCATGCTTTAAAGAGAAACTTAGAAACTGGCAAATGAAAAAAAATATCGCTACTGGATCTCTTCTGTCTGAGTAATTATGTATGTGTTGTGTGTGTAATGTTTATATAAAAGAGCTCTAATTAATTGGCCTAAAAAAAGTGCTTAGATCAAGTATTTTGTAAGAAAAATAAAAACTGGGCTGGGCATGGTGTCTCATGCCTATAAACCTAGCACTTTGGGAGACTGAGGCGGGTGGGTTGCCTGAGCTCAGGTGTTTGAGACCAACCTGGACAACATGGTGAAACCCCATCTCTACTAAAATACAAACAATTAGCCAGGCGTGGTGGCATGTGCCTGTAGTCTCAGCTACTAGGGGATAGCGACAGGAGAGTCACTTGAACCTGTGAGGCAGAGGTTGCAGTGAGCCGAGATTGCACCACTGCACTCCAGCCTGGGTGACAAGGTGATACTGTCTCAAAAAAAAAAAAAAAAAAAAAAAACCCTCAATAAAATAAAAATAAAATAAGCAAACTGTAATGCTTTTTAGTTCCTGTGACTTTAGTAATCTTTGGGAATTAAAAAGTTTTAAAGATTATTGGCAAAAACAAAGACATTTGGTCTAAATGAGGCAGTTCAGATATTAAGTTTACTAGATGCTTTAAGATCATAAACTGCTTCTTTTACTTTTCAATATTGTTTAATTTACCTACATTGGAGAATTAGATTCTAGCTGAGGCTTTGGGACATGTGGAGAGCCATGGTCCTAGCTATGCTGGAAAAAGTCAGACCTTACCTGGTGTCCTACGCTCCACATCTAGTACATAATTAAAATTCTTTACTTATCAAGATTTTTCACCAAAATTAAAAATTGCTAACAGTTACCATTATAGCATGTAATTGAGACCACTGAAAAAATAGTTTTACATGCAAGGTGTGTGTAGAGAGTGAAATTTTTTTTTTGGTAAAGATTATAAGAAGGCATGGGAATATAAATCTTTGTCTAGTTTGGAGGATTAAAGGATTGTTTTAAACTAGTTAAGATAAAGTTAAAGGTTTGAACAAGTTGTGGAAGGTTTGTAAAGATCATTCTTGTAAAGAAATCATGTGAGCATATTGACTAAATTTAAAGGGGTATTAATTTGGTTTTTCTGTAAATCAAACATTAAAATAAAAGCACAATAGGGTTTTTCTAGAGCACTAATCTTCGTTTTAACAAAAATTTATAAATGTTTTTAAAAGATTTGTGAGAATCTCACCTTATGGTCAAACTGATTAAGATTGAATCGATTTGTTTATAAGGTTTTATTAAGAATTGGGGTTGACATTAGCACTACACTAATGCAAGGCTGAAATTTAGCTTTCTCCCTTGAACAAAATTTTCGTGTAGTATTAAAGTATAATGAAAGATTTTTGTTTGCCTTTTCAATAAACTGAAAAAAGTAGGGAAAAAATGACCAAAATGAGAATTATTAAAGCAAACTAAATGTGGCCTGAGAAGGATTCCAAACTTCTATATTTGAGTCCTTGTGGATGAACTGCAAACTAACTTAATAGGTAGACAAGATTGATAACCTAACTTAGGAGTATGCACCTGTAACAATAGCTGAGTCTTGGCCAATTCCAGCAGACATACTTCAACCACTCATACACTGCTGAGTGTTCAAACTGTGTTCAAATAAGGCAAAATGCTGACCTGTAACCAATCCAGTTGTTTCTGTATATCACTTCTGATTTCTGTATGTCACTTCCTTTTTTTTGTTTATAAGTTTGTTCTTACCACGAGGCATCTCTGCAGTCTCTCTGAATCTGTTGTGATTCTGGGGGCTGCCCAATTCACAAATAGTCCTTTCTTCAATTAAACTCCTTTAAATTTAATTTGGCTGAAGTTTTTTTTTTTTAAAAAAAGGGAATGCTTTCAATTTTTCACCATTAAGTGTGATGTTGTCTGTGGGTTTGTTGTATACTACCTGTATTGTTGAGTGAGGTATGTTCCTTCTATGCCTAGCTTGTCGAGAATTTTTATCATGAAGGTGTGCTGAATTTAATCAAATGCTTTTTCTCTATTGAGATGATCATATGGTTTTTGTTCTTAATTCTGTTGATATATCATGTTTATTGATTTGCATATGTTGAACCATCCTTGCATTCCTGTGATGAATCCCACCTGTTCATGGCATGTTATCTTTTTGATGTGATGTTGGATTTGGTTTGCTAGTATTCTGTTGAGGAATTTTGCATCTATCTTCATCAGGGATATTGGTCTGTAGTTTTCTTTTTTTATTGTGTCCTTATTTGGTTTTGGCATCAGGGAGGTACAGACATTGTAGAATGAGTTAAGGAGAATTCACTCCTTGATTTTTTGGAATAGTTTCAAGAGAATTGGTATTCTTTGTATGTTTGATAAAAGTTGGCTCTGAATTCATTTGCTCCTGAGACTTTTTTTTCTTTTTCGTTGGGTAATTTTTATATTCCTGATTCAATCTCTCTATTCATTATTGGTCTTTTTGGTAGTTCTGCTTCTTCCTGTTTCAATCCTGGTAGGTTGTGTGTTTCCAGGAGTTTATCCATTTCATCTAGATTTTGTAGTTTGTGAGCTTATAGTTGTTCATAATAGGAGGAGAAGATCCTTACTGATAAAGTTGGATATTGCAGGTGAAAGAAAGTTAGGAATAAAATAAAATTGAGGAATATAAATGGTACAAGGTTAAAAGAAGTCAGAGGAAACTTATGGGGAGATAGAGTGTAACACTTGAACAGGATGAAAATCAGACTTGGTGCCTGGCTTCCAAGCTGTAGTATTTTCCAAAAAGCAGCTGTGTATCTCTGATTGAAACATGTGGAAATGTACCAGGGCACATTTCCCTGATATAAACATGTGGAAATGGGCTTAGGAATTCTCCTTACTGCTCAGATTTCACTGACAAACCCAAACCTCAGGATTATTTCAATATGACCACTAGGTGGCACTAATGATGCATTCTCTACATAAAGCTGCTATCAACTTGAAGGCTCTCTTTCCTGTTTCTGAATTTGCTCTGGGTTCACAGTAGGGGGTCCTAGTTCTAGTACCTCCTGGCTATGCCAAGAGTAAATGATTTAATACTAATATAACCTGTATGTTCTTAGAGGAAATAACTTTTATTCTGAGTCTTCTTAAAGAATGTGACTTAAAAATTTATTGAGCACACTTCCCCTGTGTTTGTAAAATAATAACGTAACTTTAAGTCAAGATTGGTCTGTGAGCAACTTGCTATTTTAATATGTGCTTTCAGATGGATAAGTATTAGTTTTATTGTTTTTTTCTTTCTTTTTTTTTTTTTTTTTGCCTGTAGTATCTCCACAGGAAAAGAAGAAAATCTCTTAATTTCTCAGGGGCAGATTTCTTGGTGTTCAGCTGATTTTTTTTAAAAAATATATATTTTATTGCACTTTAGGTTCTGGGGTACATGTGAAGAACATTCAGGATTGTTGCATAGGTACATACATAGCAATGTGGTTTGCTGCCTCCATCCCCATCACCTATATCTGGCATTTCTCCCCATGTTAACCTTCCCCAACTCCCTATCCCCCATTGTCCCTCCCCTAGTCCCCGCGAAAAAGACCTCAGTCCGTGATGCTCCCCTCCCTGTGTCCATGCGTTCTCAATGTTCAACACTCGCCTATGAGTGAGAACATGTGGTGTTGGATTTTCTGTTCTTGTGTCAGTTTGCTGAGAATGATGGTTTCCAGGTTCATCCATGTCCCTACAAAGGACACGAACTCATCATTTTTTATGGTTGCATAGAATTCCATGGTGTATGTGTGCCACATTTCCCCTGTCCAGTATATCATAGATGGGCATTTGGGTTGTTTCCAAGTCTTTGCTATTGTAAACAGTGCTGCAATGAACATACATGTGCATGTGTCCTTATAATAGAATGATTTATAATCCTTTGGATATATATCCAGTAATGGGATTGCTGGGTCAAATAGAATTTCTATTTCTAGGTCCTTGAGGAATCACCACACTGTCTTCCACAATGGTTGAAATAATTTACACTTCCACCAACAGTGTACAAGTGTTCCTATTTCTCCACATCCTCTCCAGCATCTGTTGTCTCCAGATTTTTAAATGATCACCGTTCTAACTGGCGTGAGATGGTATACAAGGACTTGACTGAACACCTTTTAAAGTATTATGGCTGGCATTAGCTTTGAAACAATTTTTCCATATTTTTTCTCAATTTTGAGCTCACTGCTTCAGAGGAGGTATGTGGCAGGACAGGAAATAGACACATGTTGTGACTATCTCTGAGTATTGTGTTTCGGAATTCTAAATCTTAATGTGAAGAGAATTTATGGAAATAGAAAAAATGTTAATCAGAAGCTGAGAAGACATCAAGGTTGTATACCATAACCCAGACTAGAAAGAACTTTCTTCAGGATGGGAACTGGAAAGGAATAGAGGCCAATGGGACCAGGGAAAAGAGGGACCTGGGGCAAGAAGATCCTAGGGTTTGCTTACAGTGCCATTAGGGTGGCGGCAAAACCCGACAGAGAAAGTGGGAATCCTCTGGCATTATATAACATTTCTCTCCCAAAATTGTTTACGGAAATGGCAGAGAGCCATAAAAACTGAAGAGGCTATGTCATCAGAGACAATGGATGTCACAGTAACGACCCGCTTGTGTAGACTGGACCACTCCTTATTAATCATCACCCCCACAAACTCCAGTGCCTTGGCACTTCATATACATTTGGGAAAGGATAAGACTAACATCAAGTATTTTCTGTTGGTCCATATCCTGGGGGCTTGGGATAAAAGTTGTGGAAAAAAAATGTATATTTCTTTTACATCTGAATATGTGGACTGGGCTTTATTCTTCCTCTGCTGGGAGGTCTTTTCTCTGTTTAGTTTAGTATTCTGGAGTTCTGATTTTTCCCAGCATGGCTGAGACACCATCACCTCCTTTGAACGCTTTTGCTCAGTGGGGTTGGAAGCGATCTTTTCTTTGGAACTTTTGAAACATATAAATTCTGTTACAGGATTCTTTTCCATCCTAAGTTGAATAGTGGTTATTCAAGAACATGGCATCACAGCAAGGATCATAGTATATGCATGGCTGAAATTGCCATGACATTTAATATGATATGTACAGAATTGATATTTGCTAATGTCAGGGAGTAAGTACAGTAGTATAGTCATATTAATAGTAGTTTGAAGTGAAGCAGCGGATTCACATGGAGTTACAATGGGCCAAAATCCCATGCATTTAAATATTTTTCAGTGGATTGCTAGGTTCTGGGAGATTTTCTTTTTCTTTCTGCTCTTTGATGCTCTAACTACAAATATAAATGCCACCGCAGTTAAGGTCAGGAATATTTACCTTGATATTATGCTCTGTTATCATTGAGAAATTATGGTTGCATGGGAATCTATCTAGTATCCAAAAGACATAATTTTCTTTTTCTTTAAAAAATATGTTGATCAATTTTATAATGTTGCAAGATTGTTGAAAAAATTATAAACAGGATAGCAAGAAATGTAAAAATCACCTGATATCATTTCAAAAGAAGGCAATTACTATTAACATTTATGTTGACCCTGCCATATCTCTTTCTCTGTTTATATATTTACATATACAATTAATGCACATAAATAAGGCTCTATCATACATGTTATGAGGTAACTGCTTTTGTCTACTTATCAATATATGGCTTTCTATGTCAATAAATATGAATTTCTAAGTAACTTTTAATGCCTGCATGATTTTTCATCATATATATGTACTCTGATTTATTTAAATCATGTCCTTTTCGTAGGCTACACACTAGATTACATTGGTGAATCCCGATATGTTCACAAATACAAGTTAACCTCAAATAGAAATAGAAATATATAAACTTTAAAGCTCCAGATGAAATATTTTAGTTTCTTTAAAAAATACTGAATTAGTTACACAAAAACTTGAAAGCTATTATTTTTAAATTATTCTTTTCCTAATTTTATAAAACTATGTGAACTCATCATGCAACTTCAATATCAGTATCACTGCTATTTCCAGAGGTCTTTTAGTCACTGATCATAGATCTCCTGAAAAAAAAAAAAATTAAAAATATCTCCTTTTTTAAAAGATCAAAATTGTTTCATTTACAGCACTTTTTGAATTATTGTATGTAGCAGTCATTGAGAAATTTATCCCAGCTTAAAGGACCTATTTGCTCTTTGTGATCTCTGTATGTTATTGTTCACTTTATTGCTTTTTTTCGCATTACTTTAAAATTGTTTTCTATTTTAAATTTGAAATGTATTACACATGTTGAACAGAGCAGAAAAATGTATTACATTTAAAAAATATTTATAATATTAGTAACAATAAAACAGATTTGTCTGGGTAGCGGTTATGTAATTTGCAGCCTTTTTTTGGGAGAAGATCAGAGCCCCTTTCAGTGTCTAATGCATGCTACAAACCTAATCAGGTTAAGTAGCAGAGTTTATTGAAGGAAGGTAAAGTACATTTCTTTTTATTTAAAATTTCCAACTTTTATGATAAGGTCAGGGGTACATGTGCAGGATGTGCAGGTTCGTGACATAGGTAAATGTGTACCATGGTGATTTGCTGTACAGATCATCTCATCACCTAAGTATTAAGCCCAGCATCCATTAGCTATTTTTCCTGATGTTCTCCCTCCTCCCACCCCCAACCCTCTGACAAGCCCCAGTGTGTGTTGTTTTCCCCCACATGTTCATATGTTATCATCATTTAGCTCCCACTTATAAATGAGAACACATGTGTTTGGTTTTCTGTTCCTGCATTAGTTTGCCGAAGATAATGGCCTCCAGCTCCATCCATGTCCCTGAAAATGACATGATCTCATTCTTTTTTTATGGCTGCATAGTATTCCATGGTATATATATATACCACATTTTCTTTATTCAGTTTATTATTGATGGACATTTTTTGCTATTGTGAACAGTGCTGCAGTGAACATACATGCACATGTATCTTTATAATAGAATGATATATGTATATATATATAATTTATTTATTTATGTATTTATATTTATTTATTTGAGATGGAGTTTTGCTCTGGTCACCCAGGCTGGAGTGCAATGGCAAGATCTTGGCTCACTGCATCCTTTGTCTTCTGGGTTCAAGCAATTCTTCTGTCTCAGCCTCCTGAATAGCTGGGAAAACAGGCACCCACCATCATGCTCAGCTAGTTTTTGTATTTTGAGTCAAGACTGGGTTTTACCATGTTGACCAGGCTGGCCTTGAACTCCTGATCTCAGGTGATCCACCTGCCTTGGCCTCCCAAAGTGCTGGGATTACAGGCGTGAACCACGGCAGTCAGTCAGAATGGTTTATATTTTTTTATGTATATGCCCAGTAACGAGATGGCTAGGTTGAATGGTATTTTTGCCTCTAGCTCTTTGAGGAATTGCCACAGTATCTTCCACAATGGTTGAAATAATTTACACTCACAACGACAGGGTATAAGCATTCCTTTTTTCTCCACAACTTCACCAGCATCTTTTTTTTTTTTTTTGACTTGCTAATAGTAGCCATTCTGACTGGTGTGAAATAGTATCTCACTGTGGTTTTGTTTGCATTTATCTAATGATCAGTGATGATGAGCTTTTTTCATATGATTGTTGGCCACATATAGTTCTTCTTTTAAAATATGCCTGTTCATGTTTTTTGCCTTCTTTTAATGGGGTTTATATGTTTTCTGGTAAATTTGTTTAAGTTCTTTATAGATGCTTGATATTAGACCTTTGCTGGATGCATACTTTGCAAAATTTTTCTCCCATTCTCTAAGCTGTTTACTCTGTTGATAGTTTCTTTTGCTGTGCAGAAGCTCTTTAGTTTAAATAGATCCCGTTCATCAGTTTTTGCTTTTGTTGCAATTTCTATTGCTGTCTTGCCCTTGCCCGTAAAATCTTTGTCCATGCCTGTATCCTGAATGGCATTGCCTAGGTTTTCTTCTAGGGTTTTTATGGTTTGAGGTTTAGGTTTTACATTTATGTCTTTAATCCATCTTGAGTTAATTTTTGTTTATGATGTAAGGAAGGGGTCAAGTTTCAGTTTTTTGAATCTGGCTAGCCAGTTTTCCCATCACCATTTTATTAAATAGGGAATCCTTTTCCCATTGCTTTTGTCTGGTTTGTTGAAGATCACATAGTTCTAGGTGTGTGGTCTTATTTCTGACTTCTCTGTTTTGTTCCGTTGGTCTCTGTGTCTGTTGTTGTACTAGTACCATGATGTTTTGGTTACTGCAGCCTTGTAGTGTAGTTTGAAGTTGGGTAGCATGATTGCTTAGAATTGTCTTGGCTATTTGGGCTCTTTTTTGTTCCTATATGAATCCTAAAGTAGTTTTTTTCTAATTCCGTGAGAATGTCAATGGTAGTTTAATGGGAATAGCATTGAATCTATAAATTACTTTGGGCAGTATGGCCATTTTAACGACATTGATTCTTTCTCTCTATGAACATGGAATGCTTTTCCATTTGTTTGTGTCCTCTCTGATTTCTTTGAGCAATTGTTTGTAGTTCTTGAAGAGGTCCTTCACTTTTCTCGTTAGCTGTATTCCTAGATACCTTATTCTTTCTGAAGCAATTGTGAATGGGAGTTCATTTGTGATTTGGCTTTTTGCTTGCCTGTTGTTGGTGTATAGGAATGCTAGCAATTTTTGCCTATTGACTTTTGTACCCCGAGACTTTGCTGAAATTGCTTATCAGCTTAAGAAGCTTTGGGGCTGAGACTATGGGGTTTTCCAGATACAGGATTATGTTATCTGCAAACAAAGATAATTTGACTTCCTCTCTTCCTATGTGAATAAACTTTATTTCTTTCTCTTAGCCAATTGTCCTGGCCAGAACTTCCAATACTATGTTAAATAGGAGTAGTGAGAGAGGGCATTCTTGTTTTGTGCTGGTTTTCAAGGGGAATGCTTCCAGGTTTTGCCCATTCAGGATGATATTATCTGTGGGTTTGGCATATAGGGCTCTTATTATTTTGAAGTATATCCCTTAAATATCTAGTTTATTGGGAGTTTTTAAAATGAAGGGGTGTTGAATTTTATTGAAGGCCTTTTCAGCATCTATTAAGATAGCCATATTGTTTTTGTCTTTAGTTCTGTTTATGTAATGAATCACATTTATTGATTTGTGTAGTTGAATCAACCTTGCATCCTAGGCGTGAAACCAACTTGGTCATGTGGATAAGCTTTTTGATGTGGTTTTGGATTCAGTTTGCCAGTATTTTATGGAGGATTTTTGCATTGATGTTTGTCAGGCATATTGGCCTGAAGTTTTCTTTCTCTTCTGTATCTCTGCCAGGTTTTGGTAGCAGGCTGATGCTGGACTCATAGAATAAGTTATGGAGAAGTCCCTGTTTTTCCATTTTTTGGAATTGTTTCAGTAGAAATGATATCAGCTCTTTTTTGTATCTCTAGTAGAATTCAGCTGTAAATCGGTCTGGTCCTGGGCTTTTTTTGATTGGTAGGCTATTGATTACTGCCTCAATTTCAGAATTCATTATTGGTCTATTTAGGGATTTAATTTATTCCTAGTTCAGTCTTGGGAGGGTGTATGTGTCTAGAAATTTATCAGTTTCTTCTAGATTTTCTAGTTTATATTCATAGAGGTGTTTATAATATTCTCTGATGGTTGTTCACATTTCTGTGGGATCAGTGCTGATAAGCTACTTATTTTTGATTGCATTTATTTGAATCTTCTCACTTTATTTATTTATTTTTTCTTTTTCTTCTTCTTATTATTATTTTAAGTCCTAAATTTTTTTTATTGCATTTTAGGTTTTGGGCTACCTGTGAAGAACATGCTGGTTAGCTCAGTGCCTGGTGCTCAACTTTTTTTTTTTTTTTTTTTGAGATGGAAATTAGCTTTTGTTGCCCAGGCTGAGGTGCAATGGCATGATCTCAGCTCACTGCAACCTCCACCTCCTGGGTTCAAGCGATTCTCCTGCTTCAGCCTCCCAAGTAGCTAGGATTACAGGCATGTGCCTCCAGGCCTGGCTAATTTTTTGTATTTGTAGTAGAGGTGAGGTTTCTGCATGTTGGTCAGGCTGGTCTTGACCTCAGGTGATCCACCTGCCTTGGTCTCCAAAGTGCTGGAATTACAGGCTTGAGCCACCATGCCAGGCCTCTTTTCTTCTTTATGAGTCTAGCTAGCAGTCTGTCTATTTTATTATTATTATTTAAAAAAAGTAGTTCCTGGATTTGTTGATTTTTTTTTTAAAGGGTTTTATAAAAATGTCTCCATGTCTTTCAGTTCAGCTCTGATGCTGATTATTTCTTGTCTTCTCCTAGCTTTGGGCTTTGTTTGCTCTTGGTTCTCTAGTCTTTTCATTGTGATGTTAGGTTGTTAACTTGAGATCTTTCTAGCTTCTTGATGTTGGCATTTAGTCCTATAAATTTGCCTCCTAACACTGTGTTAGCTGCATGCCAGAGATTCTGGTATGTTTTATCTTTGTTACCATTAGTTTCAAAAAACTTCTTGATTTCGGCCTCTATTTCATTATTTAACCCCAAAGTGACTCAGGAGTAGGTTAATTTCCATGTAGTTGTATGATTTTGAGTGAATTTCTTAATCTTGAGTTGTAATTTGATTGTGCTGTGGTCCCTAGTGTTACAATTTCAGTTCTTTTGCATTTGTTGAGAAGTGTTTTACTTCTTATTTTGTGATCAATTTTAGAGTGAGTGCCATGTGACAGTGAGAGAAATGCATATTCTGTTGTTTTTGGGTGGAGAGTTCTGTAGATATTGATCAGGTCCACTTGATCCAGAGCTGAGTTCAGGACCTGAATATCTTTGTTAATTTTCTGTCTTGATGATCTGTCTAATATTGTCAGTGGGGTGTTAAAGTCTCTCCCTATTATTGTGTGGGAGTTGAAGTCTCTTAGAGAGTCAGTAAGAACATGCTTTATGAATGGGTGCTCCTCTATTAGGTGCATATATGTTTAGGATAGTTAGTTCTTCTTGTTGAATTGAACCCTTTACCATTATTTAATGCCCTTTGTCTTTTTTCATCTTTGTTGGTTTAAAGTCTGTCTTGTCAGAAACTAGGATTGCAGCCCCCTGTTTTTTTCTTTTCCATTTGGTTGGTAGGTTTTCCCTCATCTCTTTATTTTGAACCTTTGTGTGTCTTTGCATGTGAGATGGGTCTCTTGAAGACAGCCTACCAATGGGTCTTGGTTTCTTATCCAGATTGCAATTCTGTATCCTTTAACTGTGGAATTAACTCATTTACATTTAAGGTTAGTGTAGTTTTTTGTGGATTTCAAGAGAAGAGTGTGCTGGCCTGACTGAAAAATAGCAGCAGCAGCAGGGTTTAAAGAGACAGTACAATCTGAAAGATGAGGCAGATTGCGCTGCTTGAGAGAGTGAGCTAGGAGCAGTTAGTGCTGGGGACTCGTTATGAGAATCTTAATGATTACTTATGAAGGGGGATTGGGGGTGTCACTTGTAATCATGTTTTAGGTGGTCTCCTTGGACCTGCATGTTTTGTGATTGTACATGCTAGTACACACGTTGTATGTCTCATTTGTATTTAAAATCTTCACCCAGGGTGTGTTTTTTACTGTTATTATGAGTAAAAGGCTACTCTAGGGTGAGTTAATGGGGGAGTGAGTATCCTTATCAGGAGGGAAAGTCTCTACCATGGTTGTCACTGGCTAGGGCCTGATAATTTCTCTTCAGATCCAGAGGAGCCCAAACACAAGGTCACAAGTAGCTAGTGCAGGCATTGTCTTTTTCATTGACTGTCAATTGGGCAGCACTGAGTATCAGTGAGAGGTGTCTCCAGGACTTCCTCCTCAGGGACTCTCTTGTCTGTTTATTTCTGGCTGTCTGACTTCTCTAACAATGCTACAATGTAAGATTCAAAATGCAAGCTAGACCAATCAATTTTAGTATAACAGAAGTTTATTGTTACGGTTTCAGATTCCATATTGTAATTAATGTTTAAGGAACCTCTACTTGTTGAGTCTTGGTGTAGTATTAAGGAATATCTGCAATTTTCTGAAAACTTTTAGAATGCTCTGCCCTTTTCCAACTATATGGATTTTGTTCATATAGGCTAGATTTTATTAATATGGTTTAACATTAAACAACATTTTACAACTGATTGAATGCAGAAGACAGTATGAGAATCCAGCTGTTTTTTATGAAGCCACATGTTAACGACATTTTTGAAAATGTGAAATAAATGCCACTGCTTTACTCAACATGTTTGTTTTGGAAAATAAAGTTATTTCTCATAAAAATGTGTTATTACTTTGCTCTAAGTAAATTATTTAAAATGACTCAACAAACATGTACTTTCAAAACATCCTAATGTTCATTTCTAAATTACATATTAATACATATAATATACATACATAAATAAAATATCTTTCAAGTTCTCAGTAGTTATTAAGAGTATAAAAGGGTCCTGAAACCATACAGATGGGGACAACTGAGATTGAGAGAGATGAAACTTAACTGCGTTATCAGGAAAGGCTTATCTTTGCAGGTGACATTTGAGTTGAGAATTGAATGGTGAGAAAGAAGCCTAGTAAAGATTTAGGAGAAGAGCATTCCAGGCAATGAGTGAAGGTGGGGAGCAGGCAGTGGAAAAACTCTGAGGAGAGAAAAGGTTTTGAGTGTTCCCGGGAATAAAGAAGCCAGTAGGACATCAGGTGAGAATGCTGGGCTAGGATCAGGTCATCAGAGTCTTATGACTCACAGTAAGACTGAATATGTAATGGGATTCTATTTGAGAGTTATAGGTAAAGTAGTGGTAAGATCTGGCTTTTGCCTTTAAAAGATCACTTTTTTTTTTGTTTTAAACCATATAAAGACTAGACTGTAGGTATTGAGAGTAGAAGACATATTTAAGTGTTAGAAAGCAGTTGCAGGCTGGGTGCAGTGGCTGTAATCCTAGCTTTGAGAGGCTGAAGCAGGTGTATTGCTTGAGTCCACTAGTTCAAGACATGCTTGCGCAACATGGCAAAACCTCATCACAAACAATACAAAAATTAGCCAGTCTAAGGAGACTGTCTAAAACGCGATTAAAAATGACTACGGTGGCCCATGCCGTAGTCCCAGCTACTTGGGAGGCTAAGCAAAGATCATACCACCTCACTCCAGGTTGGGTGACAGAGAAAGACTCCATCAAAAAAAAAAAAAGTAGTTGCAGTAGCTAGGAGAGAGGTAATGAGAACCTGTACTGTTTTAACAATGGAGATCAGATTTAGAATATACTTTTTTGAAGGTAGAAATGACATAATTAAATGTATTATGTGAGGGAAAATGATAAGGTAGAGTTTGGTCAGAGCAACTGGATGGATGATGGTGTCATTTAGTGAAATCGGGAAGACAGAGAGGGACAGTTTTAGCAAGGGACAAGAGGGGGAATCAAGAACTCTGTTTTGTACTAGGAAGTACAGATTTCATAACCACTATTATTTTCTACATTTAAAAAATGAGGATGCTGTGGTTGAAAGAGGGTATTGAACTTGCCAAAAGTCACAGGTTTATAAATGGGGGTGGCAGGATTTGACCCTAGGTAGTCCAATTTTAGAGGCTGCTCTCTTATCCACTAAGATAAAAAAGATACTTTGGCTGTGGGAAGGTGACCTTGAGTGATGTTAAATGAGCGATAAAATATAAATCAGATATTCCCTCCCTTCCCTAACCCATTAAATTTCTCCCTGACTTTCCGCTGGCAGAGAGAAGAAAATTCAGACTTCCAAGCTTTGGCTTCTGCTTGTCTTTCCAACCTTACATCCTTTTGCAACGCTCCAACACAATGGCTTCCCTTCTCTTCCTGGAACATGGCAAACCCCTTCCTGGGGTAGGGCCTATGCACATGCTGTTCCCCTCTACCTGAAATGCTCTTTCCCCAGCAGCTTGCCCAGCTGGCTCATTCTCACCCTTTAGATCTCAGGTCAAAGTCAGCTTTTCAGAGAGAACTTCCTCTACCACTTTTTCTCAAGGAGACTCTCGCAGGCAAAATCTATCTTAACACCTTATTTCTTTATAAATCTTTTTATAATATGAAATTATCTTGTTTACTTATTTCTTCACTTTATACCAAGGGTTTTTATGGCCAGACAGTGGGTTCCACAAGGGAAGACTCAGTGTTCTTTCACTGTTGTACTGTTAGGGCCCAAAATAATATCTGGAACAGGATATGCATTTGACAAACATTTGAGTGTTGAATGAATAAATGAAATACTTTACAAGTGGTGAGTAAAGAAACAGATATTTATAGGATGCCAAAGAAATAGAGGGAATAATTAACTCTACTTATTTATTAACCTGGAACAGGATTAATGCTGTTGGAATGAGGGGGTGGCTTAGGAAGTCTTTCAGTCCGATATTTTCTGCCATACATATACTGCTTGAAGTTCTTCATTTTGATGTGTTAACACATCCTGAATTACCATGACATAAGACTGTTTACTAAACATTAACAACCTGTTCCTCTTTTTCATTTTCCATTTGCTCTTAAAAGACAGATACTCCTGGGAGAGTAAACGAAACAACAGCCACATTTTAGTGGAAATCAGTCCAAACAGCTACTTTTCTAATAATCTGGACCCTGGAGTGCAGTCACTGGACATTCAGAGGATGGCCCAGGTACCAGGCACCTGAAGTGAAGGGGAGTATAGAAGTGAGTGAAGGGCAGAGACAAGGACATAAGACAATTCCAGAGGCAAGTCCCCTTTTTTCCTTCAGTTTTGGTCAGGACTGAACTTGGTAGTTGAAAGATGTTTCAGCCCCATTCGGAGTGCCTGTAACTTAGTTCATGAAATGTCAAAGTCAGTTATTTAAATCACTCCACATGAATTCAGCTGTAAAGACACTTTACTCCCGGAGATTTAACTGATGGGACCTTTGCAGGAAAATCGTATGAATTATTGAAATGGAAGAGCAGCAGCAAGCAGTTACCTAATTTGCCTTTGATGATGAATGGCAAGGATTTAGAGATTAATCTCTTTCTTTGAGACTTATTTTCTGTTAAATGAAGATGTAGACACTATCATTTGAGTTAGACTAGAGTAGAAAATAGCTTTCCAAAGTTTATTCGCTTTCCAGCTGTGAATGTAATAAACAGCTTTTTGCAAATTAATGTTTGTTTTCATTCTTATGGTTTTAGCAATTGTTTTCTATTCTGTGGGATAGAAGTGAAGGTGTTGACTTGGGAATAAATTACCTCTGTTGTCTGTGGTTTCGGGCATTAATATGTAGACATTTTCTGTAAAGTGAAAAAAAAACCATGACTTTTTGGGGGCATCTATTACTTACGCTGTTTTGTGATTACCTATCAAGAGAAAACTTAATTCCTTAAACTCAGAGCAATATTTTCTTCTTTTAAATAAATTCTCCTTTATTTGAATTTAACATGCAGTAATATGAAATAAAACATTTTCTCTATTAAGGACCAAAGGTGAGTATTTCTAGCTTTAGAATATTTTAAAATCTTAATTAGGCTAAAGGAATTATTATAAATTCTGAGTAGTTTAAAATTATAATAAGAATCTTAAAATTTTAAAGTATAGCCAAAGGTATTGTCTTACAACTGGCTAAACTCAGAACTTTCTTCCTCTGTTGTTTATTCTTTCATCTCTGAGGTCTGCAACAGGGCCAGGATATAATAGATGTTTTATAAATATGTGATGAATGGATGTGGCTGAATGAACTTTAAAAGATCTGTTTATTAATATTGAAGTGTGGTTGTCTTGGTAGTATGCACTTGGTAGTATCATAGAGAAATCAAAGTCAATCCCTGAAGTCCTTTTGATTAGTCTCTTTCCCCAATGAGTTTGGAAGATGATAATTATTAGTATAATGTCCAAAAATTAAGCAACATAAATTATCAATAAAGAAATAGAAAGCCAGAGTTAAATATTATGGTGCATATATTTCTAAAGAAGTAATTATGATGTAATTCTTATCAGCAGTAGGAATTTTCATGAGTAAGAAAGCAGTATAAAAGCAGCTACTATTCTATCGGTTGCAGGGTTTGTTGTATCAGCAATTCATCACTGCCATATTCTCTGCATCTGTATTCCTATCACACAGCCGTACACCCAACACCAGGTTTCCCTAGCTATTTTTTGATTCCTGAACCAGGAAGCATGAAAGTAGAATGACTATTTATAAATATAAAAGGAGTATCGTGATTTCAACTTTATTATGAGCAAGTGAGCCAATGTGTTGAAAACAGTGGCAGTAAATCAAGACCTTATGAGCTTATGAGCTCAGAACTTGGTCTTTCTTACTAGCCAGAGGGGACTTGGAAATATTTTATAGTATGCTTTTATAGTATTATTGACAGTGATAGACTCAGTCTATATGCTAAGTCAGTCTTGCCCTCTCTCTTGTGCTTGACACCTAGAGATGTTTCTAAAGTCCGTTCCAGAGACATTGCAATGCTTTCATTGGAGGTTAGTTGAACAGTAATAAATCATTGAGTCCCGTAAGCCAAATATACTCCTTTGGCTATAATCTACACAAGGGCCATGGCTAATATTTCATCTTGTTTTGTAGTCCTTTGTGGTTTCTCTGTAGTTATACTTCTAAAAACCCAAAGCATTTGGAGTCTTAGATCTTCAGAGACATATCATGTACCTTAACATTTCCTTTGATTTGGAAGCAGAGAAAATTTTAAATGGAAGTTAGTGAACAGGAGAACTATGGGGCAGATAGGTGTGATCTTAGAAAAGATAATTAACTTTGATGTTAGAATAATGTACTAAGTGGAGATAATAAAGCTTTCATTGAATGTTAGCATTGCCTTGTTAAAAGTGGCTTTATTGTATTTTTGTACTTTTCTTGAAAAAGAAAAGATGGCTATGGTAACTTAAATACATACATCTGAAATGCATAAGGTTGAACATATTCAGCATGGCTTAATGTGAGTAATGAGAAAGTGTTCTGCATTTTGGCATGATGTGATTCCGCATACAGTTTGTTATTTAAGTGTATGTTATTATGAATCATTGGTATAGCAGTAACTCAGTTTTTGAAATCATTTTCAATTTTTTGCTTGTCTCTCTACACAATTTGGGTAAATATATTTCCACTGCTAGTTTATATTAGTAATTTTAATTTAAATTTTGAAATGCAGAGGGAGCCTAAAAGATCCTCATGCCATTTACTTTTCAGAATGCTAGAGAAAGCTTCAGCGTATAACACAAGAACCCACTCCCAAAATTGAGAGCTAGTTTTATGCAACTAATATTAACCAGAAGTGTTGTTCCAGTAATTTCAGTTCAATGTCGATTACAATGGCTTGCTTAAATGTTAAAATCAAGTTCAATTAAAAAAGTGAAGTAGATGGGCTTAAAATTTTAAAATAAATAGTTTCTATTAAAAGTAAGAATATTTATCGTGAAACATTTGAAAATAACAGATCATAGAAAAAAGAAAACAGTCCCACAATGACCTGATATAATCCTTATTTATATTTCTAGATACTCAAATACTATTCATAAGTGAAGTCATACACATGTAACTATTGTTGAACTCTCAATGTATCATCAGAAAATCTGTTAGTACAGTAAAGCTAAACTAAAACTCATTGTGGTAAGAAGTCACCAGCTTGACAGAGACTTTGATGTGGCTCAAAATGGAGAAATTAGAGAACGGTATTTAAAGAGTTTTTAGGCCTGAATATTTTGTTATTTAGCATTTATAACTATTTGAATTAGACATTTTTGTATTGAGTTTTATTATGTTTATGGACACATCATATGTTATCATTACTTTTATCCATTTTTGGTACTTTACACAGACAAGATAGAAAGTAATTTTTAGTAAGTGAAAATTTTATATTCACCTCTATTTAAACCAGTTTTTCCTAATGGTAGGTCTGCCAGATGTTTAAATAATTTTTTTTCAATCTGATTGTCACTGGATTGTGAATAAACCTCATCATTCTGATTCAACTCTTAGGGGCAATATCAGTATAGCATATTGATATTGACCAACAAGTAAATGAATTGTGAACACTTACCTCTCAAAAGGGAATGTCAAATAAATTTAATCCTGATATCAACTATATTATGCTTATATGAATAAAAGGCAACCTCAGAAATGATGTTCATAAATACCCCACACCTGAGCACTTTTTCTTCCTTTTGCTACATCATGGTAATAATTATCCCCGTTTATAGGCTGACTACAGTGCACTAAGAAATCAGACATATTTTGCAGTTGTGTTAAAAGACTATTTTTTTATTTATATGTGTATAAAGACTATGTACTAACTAAGCAAACTACATCTCATATAAAGTAGCAATAAAAAATGTTCAACATTTACAGGTCTTAAGAAACAAGGTCATTTCAAAATGACAATCCTGGTGAGATGCAAAATAATACAGAAATACAGTGCAGGGCTGTAAATGTTTGTCTGCAGGAAAGAGCTTTGTTTTATTTTATTTCACTGTCAACTCAACAGAATGTAAGCAGACTTGCAATACTTGATTTCTGTGTTTTTATAATTAAAAATATGGAACATTTTAATAGTTCTCATAACTTTGACTAGTTTACCCAATATTTTTGATCAAAGCATTCTTATTCTAAGTGATTGTTGATATGGTTTGGCTCTGTGTCCCCACCGAAATCTCATCTTGAATTGTAATCCCCACATCTTGAGGGAGGGACCTGATGAGAGGTGATTGGATCATGGAGATGGTTTCCCCCATCCTGTTTTCATGATAGTGAGTGAGTTCTCATGAGACCTGATAATTTAAAAGTGTGGCCCTCCCTCGCACGCACTCTCTTTCTCTCTCCTGCTGCCTTGAGAAGAAGATGCTTTCTTCTTTTCACCTTCTGCCATGACTGTAAGTTTCCTGAGGTCTCCCCAGCCATGCAGAACTGTGAGTAAATTGAACTTCTTTATATATTACCCAGTCTTAGGTAGTTCTTTATAGCAGTCTGAAAATTGACTAATACAGAAAATTGGTACCAAGAGTGGGGTATTGCTATAAAGATACCTAAAAATGTGGAAGTGACTCTGGAAATGGATAACAGGCAGAACATGGAACAGTTTGTAGGGCTTGGAAGAAGACAGAAAGATGTGGGAAAGTATGAAACTTCGTAGAGACTTGTTGAGTGGTTTTGACCAAAATGCTAATTGTGATATGGACAATGAAGTCCAGGCTGAGGTGGTCTCACATGGAGATGAGGAACTTATTGGGAAATAGAGCAGAGGTCACTCTTACTATGCTTTAGCGAAGAGACTGGTGGCATTTTGCCCCTGTCCTAGAGATCTGTGGAACTTTGAACTTGAGAGAGATGACTTAGGGTATATGGCAGAAGAAATTTCTAAGCAGCAAAGAATTCAAGAGGTGACCTGTTTTTTTTTCTGAAAGTGTATAGTCATACGTGTTCACAAAGAGATGATTTGAAATTGGAACTTACGTTTAAAAGGGAAGTGGAACATAAAAGTTTGAAAAACTTGTTGCCTGACCACGTGGTAGAAAAGAAAAACCATTGTCTGGAGAAAAATTCAAGCCAACTGCAGAAATTTGCACAAGTAATGAGGACCTAATTGTTAATAGCCAAGTTAATGGAGAAAGTGTCTCCAGAGCATTTTAGAGATCTTCGTGGAAGCTCCTCACATCACAAGTTTGGAGGCCCAGCAAGCAAAAATGGTTTTGTTGGTAAGTCCTGGAGCCCTGCTGCTCTCTGCAGCCTTGGGACATGACTTCTTGCATCTCAGCCACTACAGCTCTAGCCATGGCTAAAGGAGCCAAGGTACAGCTCAAGCTGTTGCTCCAGAGGGTGCCAGCCCCAAGTATTGGTGGCTTCCATGTGGTGGTGTGTCTGTTGGTATGCAGAAGAGAAGAGTTGAGGATTGGAAACCTGCACCTAGATTTCAGAGGATGTATGGAAATGCCTAGATGTCTAGGCAGAAGTGTGCTAAAGGAATGGAGCCCTCATGGAGAAACTCTACCTATGCAATGCAAGGGAAAATATGGGTTGGGGCCCACACAAATAGTCCCCACACTGGGGCACTGCTTAGTGGATCTGTGAGAAGAGGGCCACCATCCTTCAGACCCCAGAATGGTAGATTCACTGACAGCTTGCACAATGCACCTGGAAAGGCTGCAGGTACTCAATGCCAGCCTGTGAAAGCAGCTATGGCAGGTGGGTGTACCATGCAGAGCCACAGAGGCAGAGCTGCCCAAGATCTGGGAGCCACCACTTGCATCAGCATGCCTTGATGTGAGACATAGTGTTAAAGGAGATTACTTTGGAGCTTTAGGGCTTAATGACTACCCTGCTGGATTTTAGACTTGCGTGGGGCCTGTATCCCCTGGGTTTTGTCCAATTTCTCCTTTTGAAATGGGAACATTTACTCAATGCCTGTACTCCAATTGTATCTTGGAAGTAACTAACTTGTTTTGGATTTTATAAGCTCACAGGTGGAAGGAACTTACCTTGTCTCAGATGAGACTTTGGACTTGGACTTTTGGGTTAATGCTGGAATGAGTTAAGACTTTGGGGTATTGTTGGAAAAGCATGACTGTGTTTTGAAATGTGAGAAGGACATGAGATTTTGGAGGGGTCAAGGGTGATATGATATGGTTTGGTTCTGTGTTCCCCACCCAGATCTCATCTCAAATTGTAATCCCCACATGTTGAGGGTGGGACCTGGTGGGAGGTGATTGGATCATGGGGGCAGTTTCTCCCATGCTGTTTTCATGTTAGTAAATGACTTCTCATGAGAGCTGATAGTTTAGAAGTGTGACACTTCCTTGCATGCTCACTCTCTCTCTCCTGTTGCCTTATGAAGAAGATGCTTCTCCTATGCCTTCTGCCATGATTGTAAGTTTCTTGAGGCCTCCCCAGCCATGTGGAACTTTGAGTCAATTAAACTTATTTTCTTTAAAAATTACCTAATCTCAGGTGGTTCTTTATAGCAATGTGAAAATAGACTAACAGAATTGTATATTTAAGGATGTCAAGCAAACCAAAGGAAAAATAAGCGTTAATTGGTAGTTTGTAGACACACTACCTCAGTGCTTGAGATAAGTGATTTTTAGTTTTTTTAAAGTCAGTTTTATAAAGGTAGGCTGGATGATTTTAAGGTGAGTCTTGCAAAGTGGGAAACATTGATTAGGCAAGTTTTACAACATAGTAGCTTTGGATTGATTAACAGAGCATGGTATAGGTCTTGAATGAAGATTTGATAAGTAAACTGTACTTGATAAGTGAGTGGTTTGCTCAGATGACAAGAGTGTTGCCTCATAAATCAATTTTCAGGGATTTCCAGGGCAGAAAAAGTATTTGTTGGTTTGTAGTCTTAATTTTCCTGGGTAAATAATTGAGTCATGTTGATGATATAGTCTTACTTCTTAGTCCTAAAGTCATATTAATATAGGTGGTCACAGTTCTCAGTTTTATAGAAACTTTTTCTTCTTTAACCTATATATCCTGAAAATTCATACAAAAAGGCATGAATCCCAGGCAGGCATAATCACCTCTTCTTGGAGAGCGTCTTAAAGTATACACAAAAAGGACAGTGTTAAGTGGGAAAAACTTTATGTATTTTTATTTAAGCTAATGCCTCTCAAGTTGTACACATTATTTATCCTTCAGCTTTAAACAGAGCTTCTCTTTCCTAAGTTCTGTCTTAACCCCAGTTAGCTGCCAAGCCTGAAACAATAATTCAGTCAGGTGTTCGAGGAGGCAAAGTAGAGGGAGTGTGCTGGCCAGATACCAAGTGGGCTTGGCTCCATTTATAAATCTAGCAACTTGGAATAAAAGTAAGAGATACAAAACCAATTCAAGTATGATGGCCTTTCATATACCCAAGAAGCATCCAGGAATCTGATTAAACTAATTAACAACTCCTAAGGGCATGAGTGCGAAAGAGAAAATCAAGGCAAGTGAGTGGAAGAGTAAGCTTTCCCCTACTCCCTGGGTGAAAGCCTACCCTCCTCTAAGAGCACAGAAGATTCTACTGTGTCATTCAAAATTTAACAAAAACATATTTTCTAATCGTTCAAACAGTATACATTTGTTGAACTTTGGAATGAGCATCCTTTTTGTTTATGTTATTTTTCATACCCTTAATATTTCTTTAGCTTTAATTTCTAGTGGTAGAATTAGAGGGTAAAAGGAATGCATATTTTTTGGAGCTCTTGATCTGTAATGCCACACTGTCCTAAGCTATATGTATTTAAATTATTTTTTATCATTGATAGCAGTGGGTGTCCATCATCTGCATATAATACATTTAAGTCTAGTCATCCTACTCTGCTATCAAACGTTGAATTTATTTCTTTTATTTTACTGTTTGTTTGTACCCTTTAACTTATTTCTCTGCATCCTCCTTCCTTTCCCCCACGCACCTTGTCTACTCTGTATTATCTATTTTTCCACTCTTTACATCCATGGATTCAAATTTTTTGGCTCTTACATATAGGTGAGAACTTGCAATACTTATCTTTTGGTGCCTGGCTTATTTCACTTAAGATAATGACCCCCTGTTCCATCCATGTTGCTGCAAATGACATGGTTTAATTATTTTTTATGGTTGAATAGTATTCCATTGCGTATATATACACTACATTTTCTTTATTCATTCATTCTTCTGTTGTTGAACACTTAGATTGATTCCATGTCTTTGCTATTGTGAGTAGTGCTATTAGATTGGTGGAAAAGTAATTTGTGTGTGTGTGATTTTTTTTTTTATGTTTGTAATTACATTTACACCAACCTAATACAATAAACATGTGAGTGCAGGTGTCCCTTTTAAACATTAATTTTTTTTCTTTTGGTAGATAGCCAGTAGTGCAATTGCTGAATCAAATGGTAGTTCTACTTCTAGTTTTTTGAGAAATTTCCACACTTTTTTTAGTAGTGGCTGTACCAGTTTACATTCCTAACAATAGTGTATAAGAGTCTCTATTTCTCTGCAACTTACCAACATGTGTTAATTTTTTGTCTTTATGATAATAGCCATTATAACTGAGGTAAGACAATATTTCATTGAGGTTTTGTTTTGCAGTTCTCTGATGATTAGTAATGTTGAGCATTTCTTCATTTACCTGTTAGCCATTTATATGTCTTATTTTAAGAAATGCCTGTTCATGTACTTTGCCAACTTTTACGTGACTACTTGTATTTTTTTCCTGCTGAGTTGTGTTCCTTGTATATTCTGCATATTTATCCCCTGTCAGGTGAACAGTTTGCATATATTTTCTCCCATTCTACAGGTTGTCTGTTTACTTTGTTGATTACTTTGTTTGCTATGCACAAGCTTTTTGGTCGGATTATCTCATTTGTTTATTTTTGCTTTTGTTGTGTATGCTTTTGAGGTCTCAGTCATAAATTCTTTGCCTAGACTAATGTCCAAGATTTTTTCCTAGATTTTCTTACACTGTTTTTATAGTTTTGGGCCTTATATTTAAGTCTTTATTTTGGATTGATTTTTGTATGTGGTGTGAGACAGCAGTCTGGTTTCATTCTTCTTCATGTAGCTGTCCAATTTTCTCAGCACCATTTATTAAAGAAGGCCTCTTTTCCCTAATGTAACTTCTTGTCAACTTTGTGGAAGATCAGTTGGCTGTAAATATGTGGCTATATTTCTGGGTTCTCTATCTTCTTCCATTGGCTCATGTATCTATTTTCATATCAATATCATGTTGTTTTGTTTATAACCTTTTAATGTATTTTTAAGTCAGATAATGTTATACCTAGAGCTTTGTTCTTTTTGCTCATAATTGCTTTGGCTATTTGGGCTCTGTTTGATTATGTATGAATTTTAGGATTGTTTGTTCTAATTCTGTGAAGAATGATGTTGGTATTTTGGTGGAATTACATTGAATCTGTAGATTGCTTTGGGCAGTACGGTAATTTTTCTTTCTTTCTTTTTTTTTTTTTTTGAGATGGAATTTTGCTCTTGTCACCCAGGCTGGAGTGCAATGGTGTGATTTTGGCTCACTGCAACCTATGCCTCCTGGGTTCAAGCTATTCTCCCACCTCAGCCTCCTAGGTAGCTGGGATTATGGGTGTGTGCCACCATATCCGGGTAACTTTTGTATTATAAGTAGAGACAGGGTTTCACCATGTTGGCCAGGCTGCTCTTGAACTCCTAACCTCAGGTAATCTGCTTGCCTCAGCCTCCCAAAGTGCTGAATTACAGGTGTGAGCCACCATGCCTGGCCCAGTATGGTCATTTTAACAATATTAATTCTTCTGATATATTAGTATGGGACATTTTTCCACTTGTTTGTAAAATCTATCATTTTTCTCATTAGTATTTTGTAGTTTTCCTTGTAGAGATCTTTCACCTCCTTGGTTAAAGTTACTTCTTTTTTTTTTTAAGCTATTGAAAATGGGATTACCTTCTTGATTTCTTTCTTGTCTGGATCATTACTGGTTTATAGAAATGCTACTGATTTTGTACATTTATTTTGTATTCTGAACCATCACTGAATTCACTGATCAAATCTAAGAGTTTTTTGGTAGAGTCTTTACGTTTTTCTAGGTATAAGATTATATTATTAGCAAAGAGGGACAATTTAACTTCCGTTTTTTCCAGTTTGGATGCCTTTTATTTCCTTATCTTGCCTGATTGCTCCGGGTAGGACTTCCAGTACTATGTTAAATGAGAGTGGTAAAAGTGAGTATCGTTGCCTTGTTCCAGTTCTTAGAGAAAAGGCTCTCAACTTTTCACCAGCTAGTATGATGTTTGTTGTGGGTTTGTCATATGTGGCTTCTGTTTTGAGTATGTTACTTCTGTGTCTGGTTTGTTGAGAGTTATTATGATGAAGGGATGTTGAATTTTATCAAACGATTTTTCTGCTTCTATTGATATGATCATATGGTTCTGTTTTTCATTCTGACAATGTGATGTATCACAGTTATTGCTTTGCATTTGTTGAAACATTCTTGCGTTCCTGGGATAATCTCACCTCAATGTGATATGCTATCTTTTTGATGTGCTGTTGGATTTGGGTTGCTAGTATTTTGTTGAGGATATTTGCATCTATATTCATCAGATATACTGACCTTTAGTTTTCTCTGTGTGTGTGTGTGTGTGTGTGTGTGTGTGTGTGTCTTTATCTGGTTTTGGTATCAGAGTAATGCTGACCTCAAAGAGTGAAATAGGGAAAAGTCTTTCCCCTTCCATTTTTTTTTTTTGAAATAGTTTCAGGAAGATTAATATTAGTTCTTCTTTGTATGTATTTTTGGTAGAATTTTTGAACTTTTCTTTGTTGGGAGACTTTTTATTACTGCTTAAATCTCACTAGTATTTACTGTTCTGTTTAGGTTTTCTATTTCTGTGTGGTTAGTTTTTTGGTTAATCTTAAGAGGTTTGTATATTCTTTGTATACAAATAAACTTGTATACTAGTTTATTCACTTCCTCAAGGTTTTCCAGTTTGTCAGCATATAGTTGTTTCAATAGCCTCTAATGATCTTTTGTATTTCTATGGTATAAATTATAATGTCTTCTTTTTCATTTCTGAATGTTTTAATTTGGATCTTCTCTCGTCTTGGTTATTCTAGCTAGAAGTTTATCAATTTTATGTCTTTGAAGAACCATTTTTTTTATTTTGTTGATGTTTTGTGTGTTTTAGTTTCTATTTCATTTAGTTCTATGATCTTTATTATTTCTTTTTTTTTCTACTAATTTGGGTTTGGTTTGATCTTACTTTTCTAGTTTCTTGAGGTTCATTGTTAGGTTGTACTTTGTAATCTTTCTACTTTTTTGACATAGGCATTTATTGCTATAAACTTTCCTTTTAGCACTGCTTTTACTGTGTTTCACAGGTTTTGGAATGTTGTGTTTTCATTTTCATTTGTTTCAAGATTTTTTTTGATATTCATGTTAATTTCCTGGTCAACACAATGGCAATCGAGGAACATATTGTTTAATTTTCATGTCTTTCTGTGCTCTCCAGAGGTTGTCATCATATTAATTTCTAGTTTTATTACATTATGATATGAGAAGTTATTTGATATAATTTTGACTTTTCAAAATTTCTTGAAACTTATTTTGTGGCCTAACATATGGTCTGTCTTGGAGAATGTTGCATATGCTGATGAAAAGAATGTATATTCTGTAGTTGTTGGATAGAATGTTCTGTAACGTCTGTTAGATTCATTTGCTCTAATGTCTAAGTCTAGTGTTTCTTTGTTGATTTTCTGTCTGGATAATCTGTCTAACACTGAGTTGGGTGTTGAAATCCCACACTATTGTTTTATTGTTATCTCTTTATTTTGATCTAGTAATGTTTGCTTTATAAATCTAGGTGCTTCAATGTTGGGTATGCATGTATTTAGAATTGTTATATTCTCACAAAACAAAACAACAAAAAAATTCTTATATTCTCTTGCTGGAATGATCCCTTTATCATTATATATTGACCTTTTTGTCTAATTTTTACTATTTATTAGTTACAATCTGTTTTTATAAATTATCATCTACATTAGGTATTTCTCATAATGCTATCCTTTCCCTAGACCCCCTACCCCCGACAGGCCCTGGTGTGTGGTGTTACCCTCTCTGTTTCCATATGTTCTCATTGTTCAGCTCCCCACTAATGAGTGAGAACATATGGTGTTTGGTTTTCTGTTCCTTTGTTAGTTTGCTGAGAATGATGGTTTCCAGCTTCTTCCACGTCCCTGCAAAGGACATGAACTCATCTTTTTTATGGCTACATAGTATTCCATGGTGCATATGTGCCACATTTTCCTTATCCAGTCTATCATCGATGGGCATGTGGGTTGGCTCCAAGTCTTTGCTATTGTGAACAGTGCTGCAATAAACATACGTGTGCATGCATCTTTAAAGTAGAATGATTTATAATCCTTTGGGTGTATACCCACTAAGGGATTGCTGGGTCAAATGATATTTCTGGTTTGAGATCCTTGAGGAATCACCACACTGTCTTCCACAATGGTTGAACTAATTTTCAATCCCACCAACAGTGTAATAGTGTTCCTGTTTTTTCACATCCTCTCCAGCATCTGTTGTTTTCTGATTTTTTAATGATTGCCATTCTAACTGGCATAAGATGATTTCTCATCGTGGTTTTGATTTGCATTTCTCTAATGACCAGTAATGATAAGCTTTTTTCTTCATGTTTTTTGGCTGCAGAATTGCCTTCTTTTGAAAAGCATCTGTTCATATGCTTCACCCACGTTATGATGGGATTGTTTGTTTTTTTCTTGTACATTTGTTTCAGTTCTTGGTAGATTCTGAATATTATTAGCTCTTTGTCAGATGGATAGATTGCAAAAATTTTCTCCCATTCTGTAGGTTGTCTGCTCACTGTGAGGCTCTGTGTCCTGAATGGTATTGTCTAGGGTCTCTCCTAGGGTTTTTATGGTTTTAGGTCTTATGTTTAAGTCTTTAATTCATCTTGAGTAAATTTTTGTATAATGTGTAAGGAAGTGGTCCAGTTTCAGCTTTCTGCATATGGCTAGCCAGTTTTCCCAACACCTTTTATTAAATAGGGAATCCTTTTCCTGTTGCTCATTTTTATCAGATTTGTCAAAGATTAGATAGTTATAGATGTGTGGCATTACTTCTGAGGTCTCTGTTCTATTCCATTGGTCTCTATATCTGTTTTGATACCAGAACCATGCTGTTTTGGTTACTGTAACCTTGTAGTATAAATTTGAAGTCAGGTAGTGTGATACCTCCAGCTTTGTTCTTTTTGCTAAGAGTTGTCTTGGCTGTATGGGCTCTTTTTTGATTACATATGAAATTTAAAGTGGTTTTTAAAATTCTGTGAAGAAAGTCAATGGTAGCTTGATGAGGATAGCATTGAATTTATAAATTACTTTGGGCAGCATGGCCATTTTCATGATATTGATTCTTTCTATTCATAAGCATGGAATGTTTTTCCATTTGTTTGTGTCCTCTCTTATCCTTGAGCAGTGGTTTGTAGTTTTCCTTGAAGAGGTCCTTCACATCCCTTGTAAGTTGTATTCCTAGGTATTTTATTCTCCTTGTAGCAATTATGAATGGACGTTCACTCATGATTTGGCTCTCTCTTTGTCTATTATTGGTGTATAGGAATGCTTGTGATTTTTGCATATTGATTTTGTATCCTGAGACTTTGCTGAAGTTGCTTATCAACTTAAGGAGATTTTGGGCTGAGACATTGGGGTTTTCTAAATATGCAATAATGTCATCTGCAAACAGAGACAATTGGATTTCCTCTTTTCCCAGTTGAATACCCTTTATTTCTTTCTCTTGCCTGATTACCCTGGCCAGAACTTCCAATACTATGTTGAATAGGAGTGGTGAGAGAGGGCATCCTTGTCTTATGCCAGTTTTCAAAGGGAATGCTTCCAGCTTTTGCCCATGCAGTATGATATTGGCTATGGGTTTGCCATAAATAGTTCTTACTATTTTGAGATATGTTCCATCAATACCTAGTTTATTGAGAGTTTCTAGTATGAAGCGGTGTTGAATTTTACTGAATGCATTTTATGCATCTATTGAAATAATCATGTGGTTTTTGTCATTGGTTCTTTTTTATGTGATGGATTATGTTTATCGATTTGTGTATGTGAACCAGCCTTGCATCTCAGGGATGAAGCCAGTTTGATCATGGTGGATAAGCTTTTTATTTTGCTGCTGAAATTAATTTGCCAGTATTTTGTTGAAGATTTTCAAATTGATGTTTATCTGGGATGAAACAATTGGTCTGAAATTTTCTTTAGTTTTTGTGTCTCTGCCAGGTTTTCATATCAGGTTGATGCTGGCGTCATAAAATGAGTTAGGGAGAAGTCCCTCTTATTTTATTGCTTGGAATAGCTTCAGAAGAAATGGTATCAGCCCATCTTTGTACCTCCGATAGAATTTGGCCTTGAATTCATCTAGTCCTGGCCATTTTTTTGGTTGGTAGGCTATTAATGACTGCCTCAATTTCAGGACTTGTTATTGGTTTAGTCAGAGATCGAGTTCTTCCTGGTTTTGTCTTGGGAGGGTGTATGTGTCCAGGAATTTATTCATTTATTTCCCTAGATTTTCTTGTTTATTTGTGTAGAGGTGTTTACAGTATTTTCTGATGGTAGTTTATATTTCTGTGGTATAAGTGGTAATATCTGCTTTATCATTTTTTATTTTGTCCATTTGATTCTTTTCTCTTTTCTTCTTTATTAGTTTGGCTAGAGGTCTACGCATTTTTTCAATCTTTTCAAAAAAACCACGTCCTGGATTCATTGATTTTTTGAAGGTTTTTTTTTTTTTATGTCTCTACCTCCTTCAGTTCTGCTCTGATCTTAGTTATTTCTTGTCTTCTGCCTTCTTTTGAATTTGTTTGCTCTTGCTTCTCTAGTTCTAATTGTGAAATTATGGTGTTGGTTTTAGATATTTCTCACTTTCTCCTGTGGACATTTAGTGCTATAAATTTCTGTCTAAACACTGATTTAGCTGTATCTCAGAGATTCTGGTACATTGTGTCTTTGTATTCATTGGCTTCAAATAATTTACTTATTTCTGCCTTAATTTCATTATTTACCCACTAGTCATTAAGGAGCGGGTTGTTCAGTTTCCATTTAGTTGTGTGGTTTTGAGTGAGTTTGTTAATCCTGAGTTCTAATTTGATTGCAGTGTGGTCTGAGAGACTGTTTGTTATGATTTCCATTTTTTTTGCATGTGTTGAGGGGCATTTTACTTCCAATTATGTGGTCAATTTTAGAATAAGTGTGATGTGTTGCTGAGAAGAATGTATATTCTGTTGATCTGGGTGGAGAGTTCTGTAGATATCTATCAGGTCCACTTGGTCTAGTGCTGAGTTCAAGTCCTGAATATTCTTGTTAATTTTCTGTTGCATTGATCTGCCTAATATTGACAGTGAGCTGTTGAAGTCTCCCACTATTATTGTGTGGGAGTCTAAGTCTCTTAGTAGGTCTCTAAGAACCTGCTTTATGAATCTGGGTGCTCCTGTATTGGGTGCCTATATATTTAGGATAGTTAATCTTGTTGCATTGATCTTTTTACCATTATATAGTGCTCTTCTTGTCTTTTTTGATCTTTGTTGGTTTAAAGTCTGTTTTATAAGAGGCTAGGATTGCAAACCCTTTTTTTTCTCTCAATTTGATTGGTAAATATTTCTCCATCCTTTTATTTTGAGCCTGTGTGCATCTTCACACATGAGATGGGTCTCCTGAATACAGCACACTGATGGGTCTTGATTATTTTCTTTTCTTTTTTTAAAAAATTTTCTTATTAACCCCTTGGTTGAAGGGTCTTGATACTTTATCCAGTTTTCCAGTCTCTGTCTTTTAAGTGGGGCATTTAGCCCATTTACATTTGAGGTTAATATTGTTATGTGTGAATTTGATCCTGTCATTGTGGTGTTAGCTGGTTGTTTTGCCTGTTAGTTGATGCAGTTTCTTCATAGTGTAGATGGTATTTGTATTTTGGTATGTTTTTGCAGTGGCTAGTACCAGTTTTTCCTTTCTATATTTAGTGCTCCTTCAGAAGCTCTTGTAAGGCAGGCCTGGTGGTGACAAAATCTCTCAGCATTTGCTTGTCTGTAAAGTATTTTATTTCTCCTTTGCTTATGAATCTTAGTTTGGCTGGATATGAAATTCTGGGTTGAAAATTTTTTCCTTTAAAAATGTTGAATATCAGCCCCATTCTCTTCTGGCTTGTAGGGTTTCTGATGAGAGATCCACTGTTAGTCTGATGGGCTTCCCTTTGTGGATAACTTGACCTTTCTCTCTGGCTGCCCTTAACATTTTTTTTCTTCATTTCAACCTTGGTGAATCTGACAATTATATGTCTTGGGATTGCTCTTCTCAAGGAGTATCTTTTGGTGTTCTCTGTATTTCCTAAATTTGAATGTTGGCGTGTCTTGCTAGGTTGGGGAAGTTCGCCTGGATAATATCCTGAAGAGTGTTTTCCAACTTGGTTCCATTCTCCCCATCACTTTCTGGTGTACCAGTCAAACATAGGTTTGGTCTTTTCACATAGTTCCATATTTCTTAGAGGCTTTGTTCATTTCTTTATACCCTTTTTTCTCTAATCTTGTCTTCATGCTTTATTTAATTAACTTGATCTTCAATCTCTGATATTCTTTCTTCTGCTTGATCAATTTGGCTATTGATACTTATGTATGCTTCATGAAATTCTCATGCTGTGTTTTTCAGCTCTATCAGGTCACTTATGTTTTTCTCTCAACTGGTTGTTCTAGTTAGCAATTCCTCTAACTTTTTTTAAAGGTTCTTACCTTCCTTGCATTGGGTTAGAACATGCTCCTTTAGCTTGGAGGAGTTTGTTATTACCCACCTTCCGAGGCCTTCTTCTGTCAATTTGTCAAACTCATTCTCTGTCCAGTTTGTTCCCTTACTGGGGAGGAGTTGTAATCCTTTGGAGGGGAAGAGGTGTTTTGGTTTTTGGAATTTTCAGCCTTTTTGTGCTGGTTTTTCCTCATCTCCATGGATTTATCTATCTTTGGTCTTTGATGTTGGTGACCTTCAGATAGGGTTTTGTGTGGACATCTTTTTTGTTGATGTTGATGCTACTCCATTCTGTTTGTTAGTTTTCCTTCTAACATTAATGTCTCTCTGCTGCAGGTCTGCTGGAGTTTGCTGGGGGTTCACTCTAGACCCTTTTTGCCTGGGTATCACCAATGGGGGCTGCATAACAGCAAATATTGCTGCCTGTTCCTTCCTCTGGAAGCTTTGTCCCACAAGGACACCCACCAGATGCCAGCCAGAGCTCTCCTGTATGAGGTGTCTTTCAACCCCTGCTGGGAGGTGAGTCCCAGTCAGAAGGCATGGGCATCAGGGACCCACTTGAGGAGTGTGTGTGTCTCTTAGCAGAGCTTGAGTGCTGTGCTGGGAGATCCATTGCTCTCTTCAGAGCTGGCAGGCAGGAACTTTTAAGTCTACTGAAGGTGCACCCACAGCCACTCCTTTCCCTAGATCCTCTGTCCCAGGGAAATGGGAGTTTTATCTATAAGCCCCTAACTGGGGCTGCTGCCTTTCTTTCAGAGATGCCCTTCCACAGAGGAGGAATCTAGAGAGGCAGTCTGGCTACAGTGGCTTTGTTCAGCTGTGGTAGGTGGGCTCTGCTCAGTTTGAACTTCCCTGAGGCTTCGTTTACACTGTGAGGGGAAAACTGCCTACTCAAACCTCAGTAATGGAGGTCACCCCTCCCCCGACCAAGCTCGAGCATCCCAGGTTGACTTCAGACTGCTGTGCTGGCAGCGAGAATTTCAAGCCAGTTGGTCTTAGCTTGCTGGGCTCTGTGAGGGTGGGATCTGCTGAGCTAGACCACTTGGCTCCCTGGCTTCAGTCTCCTTTTTAGGGGAGTGATAGGTTCTCTCTTGCTGGTGTTCCAGGTGCCACTGGGGTATGAAGAAAACTCCTGCAGGTAGCTCAATGCCTACCCAAAAGGTTGTCCAGTTCTGTGCTTGAAACCCAGGGCCCTGGTAGTATAGGCACCTAATGGAATCTCCTGGTTTGCAGGTGTTAAAGACCATGGGAAAAGCATGGCATTTTGGCCAGAATGCACTGTTTCTCATAGAACAGTCCCTCATGGTTTCCCAAACCCCTGCACTTCTCAGGTGAGGTGACACCCCACCCTGCTTTCACTTGCCCTCTGTAGGTGCACTCACTGTCTCACCAGTCCCAGTGAGATGATCTGGGTACTTCAATTAGAAATGCAGAAATCACCTGCCTTTTGTGTTGATCTCACTGGGAGCTGCAGACCGAGCTGTTCCTATTCAGCCATCTTGCCAGCCACCTCCAGTCTGTTTTATCTGATATAATCAGAGGTACCCCTGCTTGCTTTTGGTTTTCATTAACATGGAATATCTTTTTCTATACCTTTATTTTTAGTCTATTTGTATCTTTGCTGGTAAGGTCAGTTTCTTTTAAGTATTATATACTTGTATTATGTTTTTAAATTCATTCAGCCATTCTGTAGCTTTTAAGAGGAGAATTTAATCCATTTACATTCAAAGTTATTATTGATATATGAAGCTTTGTTTCTGTCATATTTTAATTGTTTTCTGGTTGTTTTATCTATTTCTCGTTCCTTTCTTTTTCTCTCATAGTTTGTCATTGGAATTGGTGAATTTCTGTAGTGGTACTATTTAAGTGCATTTTCTTTCTTCTTTGCACGGTTGCTTTACCAGTGAGCTTTATACTTTCGTATGTTTTATAATGGTAAATGTCATCCTATCCTTTTACTTCCAGATTTAGGACTCCTTTGAGCATTTATTGTAGTACTGGCCTAGTGGTAACAAATTCCCTCAGCCCTTCTCTACCTAGGAATTACTCTGTGGCCACTTCCCTGTCATTCTCAAATTATAAATGTTTTCTAATAGTTGAGAAATATATTTCATTCATATATTTGAATATAACTGATCTTTTATTTTAGTATATTTTAGTTGTTTCTAATATTTTTTAGATTGTAATAGTTTGATAATAAACATATTTATTTATAAACTTTGCTATATTTCTGTTTATATTCTTGGTTTAGATACCTGTAAATGGAATTGCAGGGACAAATGTTCTAAACATAATCAGGCTCTTTATATATATTACAAAACTACACTACCAGTTTAGCTCTCACCTATATTGGCCTATTTTCAGTTCCTTAAGTGGTTCATGCTGTTATTATTGTTATTTTTGCAACATTTGACCTGAGTTATTTCACTTAATATGCAACAACAACTTAAAAAGGAGGTACTTTTTTACAAATAATGAGAGTCTTGATTGTGCCCAAGATCATAGACTGCATAAGTTAAAAAAACAGACTTTTACACAGCTGACCTGAGCTTGGCCTTTCTGACTCCAGAGTTCATGCTGTTTCCTCTACTGGGAATGATTTTGAACTCAGGTATTGAATATTGCCAAGTTTTTTCTTATTTTTTTTAAATGGCAAAGCTCTATTTGAACATTAAAGATTTTTTCGTAGGTCTTTTTTCTACTTTTAAGTTTAAACAATTTTATCAGTTATTTTGACAGTTTTACTTCTCTGAGAGGCAGGCACCAAGGTGGGATTCAGTAAGCAAGAGATTTCTTCAGGGAGATTCCTGTGAACCATAAAGGAATGGTAACAGCAGTAGACAGGGAAAGCATTCAGAATGTGATATAGATTGGATACCTGCAAAAGGAAAGAAGGAAGGAAAAATCAGGTAGGAAGAGCCTCAGAGCTCAGCACAGTTCTTATGAGGTTTCAGCCAGGCCAGTGGGATTTCCTGAGTCAAAACTGCCCATTAGAGGAGTTGTGTTTCAGGCAGAATTGACTGGCACTAGAACCCCACTATGCTCATAGGAGCAGCAGTTAGTGCTGTCAGTCAAGTACACTTTTCGTAGCAGGTTCTCTTGAAAGATATCTCAGTGGTGCACCTTCAGGACTGCTATGCTTATGCATGCACATAGTTTAAAAATAAAATGATACTACAATCTTACAATGAAAAAAGCAGTCCTATTTCTATTCTTACCCTTATCTAATTCTTTTTTCCCATAGTCAAACACTTTTAAGTCTCTTGGCAAATTCTTCTGGGATTTACATATTTTAAAATGACATTCATATACTGCTATTTTTAGATTTTGTTCACTGTAAATTTTAGCCTCTGTTATCCTATGATGGAAGATAAAATTTTAGCTCATTTACATATTCCCCAACAACCCTTCTTCTACAACAATTTTTCCTCCTTGATTATATTACCATATTTACATAAGCTTTGGTCATTTAGTCAGGGTTTATATTATTGTAACTTTGTAAATATTATTCACAACTGAGCCAAGTAGTGTATTATAGTTACTTTTTTTCCTTAAAAAACTTAATTCTCTCTAGAATTAATTATCTTTTTTTTTTAGACAGAGTCTCTGTCTGTCACCCAGGGTGGATTGCAGTGGTGCACTCTTGGCTCACTGCAACCTCTGCCTCCTGGGTTCAAACAGTTCTCATGCTTCAGGCTTCCTAGTTGCTGGGACTCGAGGCATGCACCACCAAACCTCACTAGGTTTTTTATTTTTTAATAGAGACAGGGTTTTGCCATGTTGGCCTGGCTGGTCTCGACCTCTTGACCCCCAAGTGTTCTGCTCACCTTGGCCTCTCAAATTGCTGGGATTACAGGCATGAGCCACCACACCCAGCCAAGTTAATTATCCTTTTTAGTGATGTTTTATTACTTACTCATCCTGAAACTTTTTACTACAGAGTTTCTGTACGTGATTGTCTTCAACTGGGAAGGCTCTTACCCTCGCTTAAAAAAAAATCTGGTTTACTCATACTCATCCATCAGGTCTCAAAGAGGCTCATTTGCTCAAGGAAAACTTCTGTGACTCTCTATAGCTGGGTAAAATTCCTATGTTATATACTCTTGTAGAATTCTATTTTTTAACCTTCATGAACCATTATTTCAGTTGCAAATTATATATGTATTAAATTAATGGTTGAAAATACAAAGTGAGTAAGAATCTTTCTGGTTTTGGTTACCATAATATTCTTAGCACTTAGTACTGGGTCTGAAAAACAACAAGAAAAACTTACTAGTTACTACTATGTACCACTTGTTGTAAGTATATCAGGTATATTAACTCGATTCTTAAAACAATCTTATGAAGTAGATAATGTTGCCATCCCTACTTTATAAATAAGAAACTTGAAGCACAGAGAAGTTATGTAACTTGACTCATGGATATGCAGCTAGTAAGTAGTAGAGCTAACACTGGAAACCCATTCTAGCACCCACTAATAGTATTTATTTGAGAAGATAGAATGAAAATTGCAAAAAGTTCTTTACGACCATTTTAGATGAAAACAGTAATGTAGTGTGCTGTTCTTGGTCCCCTGTAGCTAGAATATTCATGAGTAGTAAGTACACGCTGCATTATTATGACATTTTAAAGTATACTGAAAGTAAGACAGCATTGGAAACATTAAATCAAGCACCTAATTCACTTAGGGCTATGTAAAAAAGAACTGTGAGATTGAATCTTAACCTTCTAAATCTCCCAGAAGTTAACAACCAAAGCTCTCCAAGGAAAAGGAAGTGCCTTTGTTGAGCAGATGAGCTAGTTGGGTGGTTCTCCTACTTTCCCTTTCTTTTTTTGATGGTTTATGCAACAAGTACTTTGTTGAATATTCTAATCTGTTACCTAATCTGTTGAGATACAGCATTTTTGCAAATGAATCAGATTGAAAAATTCTACCTTTCCATTTTGGGCTCTGAGTTGTTCATTTTTAATGCTTTCAAGAATTCCATTTTCTAAGAATGACTTTAAAAACATAGTATTCCCAATTGTTTTTCCATCTGTGATCTTAATATTTCTCTTTCCTTAGCTTACCGAGTTTCAACCTTTAATGCATAACGAAAACCTTATCAACTCCTCAATCCCTAACCTTGGGAAATGTGTAAAAGATCTTTTGTTATCTTAGAAATGTTTAGGTAAATGTTAGGGCAAAGCATTCTTTCCCTGTAACATGTCTGGATTTGTTTCCCACTTCAATTAGCTCAGGAGGTTGTTTTAGTGGATGTTACCTTATCTTATTAAGAACATTAGCTAGCATCTAAAATTGTATTGACAGAATTAATTGCACAGAAATTGCATCCATGGGTTTGTTATAGATAATTTATAACTTGATGTTACTTCTCTAATATTTAATTTTTTGAAATGGAATTGGGTATGCTTTTTTAAAAATGATGGTACAGTGTTTCACTGGAGCTGAAAGTTTCATTTGATATTTGCATTTTTACAAGACAGACTGCGGTATAAAAGTAACAGTGAAAGACATTAAAAATTACTTATATTAAGAGAAATATAGTTGTTGCAAATCAGAATGGAAGTTAATCAGAAATTGATACGGTAATTTCCTATGTTCTTTTTTTTTTTTTTTACGGTAGTCTAGTTACTTTTTGTCAGAATACTTGTGCTGTACTTGGATAAACTTAAGTAGAAAAGATCGAGTAAGAGGCTTAGAATTATGTAAAAGGGGGGAAATATGTGACCTCCTTATTGGTATAATTTGAAGGATACTAAAATTAATGTAAAATTTAGGAAGTTATGGGCATGGGGTAACCTTTAGGCATGGATAAGATGTTGCACTGGTTTAGGCAACCAAGGAATGGTTTGATGATCATGCTGTAGTGATGGGGTGGGGATGGAGGTAGAATAACGTCAAAGATAAATACGGCCTGCTTTATAATTTTGCACAAGTGTTTGACTTGTCCATTTGCTTTCACTAAGAACCAGAAGAGAGCAGTAACAACCTAGATTCTGCTGAGGACCAAAGCCAACCAGAAGAGGCAGCTTTAAACATTGAGGTGTTTATGAAAGGCACTTCATATCCTGAGTGCCTTTCACACAATAGATACTATGTTGAATGAATGAACGAAACGGTACATAGAGGGAAGAGGCCAGGAGAAGACGAATGCAGAATTATTTTGTTTTAGAGGGCGGTGGCCATGATCATTTTGTCTCTTTTATAGATTACCTCCCTTTCTTTCTTGCTACATACTTGAGAAAATGGCTACCTATGATAGTCAGGTTAAACCTTGAAATAGCCTTATATTTGAACAGAGACCTGGATGAAGTGAGGAAGGTAGCCAAGTAGTTATCTGGTGAGAGCATTCCAGAGGGAAATGAAAAGGCAGCTGTGGCAAACGGTTTGGTCCCCACAGTACCTCAGTATCTGTTTGCCAGCAAGCTGCCTTGAGTTTCTAGGACCTTTCCAATATATCCCACCTTTCTGTCTTCTTGGGGAAACTCCAGTGATGTTCCTCTTTATTGCTCACCTGTTAAGAATAATATCTCTCATTTATTGAGTTCCAACCAAGCCTCAGACATGGGTTATTTAATTCTCTCAACAACTATGCAAAACAGGCTTTGCTAGCTCTGTTTTGAAGATGAGAAAGCTGAGAGCCCAAGAGTTCATGTAATTTGGTAGCAGTGGCAGATCTGGCATTGAATGGAGGCTTTATAATTATGAAGCTCATTTTTTCCCCCGTTTTACATGGTTTTAAAATATTAATTTGGCTTATCTGTGTTATATTAAAGTTGTGTGCAATTGTTGCTTTCAGGTTAGAGTGTGTGTATCTAATACCCCAAATGATTTAATGGTTATTTTAAAAAATTTTAAATGTTTTATTTTTAGATAATTTTAGATTCACATGCGGTTGTAAGGGAAAATACAGAGGAGATCTTGTGTACCCTTTGCTTTTCCTAATGATAACATCTTGAAAAACTATGGTACGTTTAGGAAGAGAAAAATTGAGGCAAGTCCTAACGATTGCACACAACTATAATATAACACAAAGATTTAACATTGACATAACTCATTGATCTTGTTCTGATTTCCTTTGTTTTACCTGTACTTGTGTGTGTGTGCATGTACATGTGTATATGTATTTAGTTCTGTGCAATTTTATCACATGTGAAGGTTTGTGTATCTATTACCACAACCAAGATACAGAACAGTCTCATCACACAAAAATCCTTCATGTTGCCTTTTTATAGCTACACTCCTTTCTCCCTGCCTCCAAATGCCTTGCATTCTTAACCCCTGGCAATCACTAATCTGTTCTCCATTTATATAATTTTGTCATTTCAAAAGTGTTATATAAATAGGATCAACAGTATATATCTTTGAGATTGTTTCCCCTCCCCATTCATCATAATTCTATATAGATTCATTCAAGATGCATCTGTCAATACTCCAGGCCTTTTTATTGCTGAGTACCATTCCACATTATGGGTGTACTACAGTTTGATTAACCATTGAATGGGTTGATATTTTACCCCTCTTAGGAAATATGTGCATTTTAATAATGGCTACCAGCAGATAAAGTCCTAGCTCAAAAGTAGGGAATTTAATGTTGAGAACATCAGTTGATATAGACTAGAGGATTTTATGGAAAGGTATGATCTTAAGTTACTTCTTGGTTACACCATGTAAGTATACGATAGTAGGAAACCTACATTTCCATTTTATGTTTGATCTCACAGTGTTGCAGATGATGCTGCCATGGTATTTCCTGTAACTGGATGAGGCACAGTGCTTTGCAGGAGGAAAATGCTTTCATCCCACGTACATTGTCTCAAATTTTAAGAGGCGTTGCTATGTAAGCAAGTGTGGTTCAGTTTTACAAAATAAAGACAGTAATGAGAAATGTCGTGTTTATCTTTTATATCTTATGAATGAATTTCAGATGTTTTTTTTCTTGGCTCCTGATTCCCAAGTCTAACCAACTGTTACCACTTACCATCTGCTGTAAACTACAGATAGGCTAAATTTGTGAATTTTCTCCTATTGACCCAGGAAGCTTATAAGATTTTTGTTTTTGCTTAGTGCAAGTGGTTGGTTTTATTAAAACAAAAAAAGGATATATTCTTTATGTGTTGCTTGGCCTCAATTTGCTTTAGAGATGTTAATTACTGATCCTCTTACTATGTTTGATTGTAGGTATCCAAGTTGCCTCACTGGTTTCCTCCTGTCCTGCCTGTACTAACCTTGAGACCTACCCACACTTTAACTTAATTCTCCTCTCTGTTACTGCTTAACTACTGCATCAAAGCCCATTTAAATTCACTGACCAGTGAAGTTTAAAACTGAAATCTGTGTAACGCTGTGACGTATTTGACTGAGGAATATGCATATTTTCTTTTAAACTATGAGCCTGAGGTTTTATCAAGAGAAGAGTGAATAGCACTTCAATTTCTATATTAATTCAATTAGTATTTATTGGGCACCTATATTACTTAAGCCACCATGCCAGATGTTGTGATGGCCACGGAGATGAGCTGGCCTTCAAGGAACATGTTGTAACAGCAAAGGTAAGACACGGTTATCTTATCAAAGCCTAATGGAAACCTGGAAAGATCATGAAGATTTGTTGACCTTAAGTTTTTGTTTTGTAATATCAGTCTAATGACTGTATCATCTGCTGTAGTTTGCAGAATGCACTCACTTACATAGATATTCTCATTTAATATTTATGATTCTTGTCTATAGATTAAGACAGTGAGGCTTGGTCATGTGGAGACAGAGTTCAAAGAAAAACCCAAGACTTTGAATGTGGCGTTTATGAGGCTTTACCAAGAGGCTTTACATTAATATATTTTGTTTTAGCAAGGATCTTAGGTATTAAAATTTCACCTAAGGTTTGCATAGACTATCTTGTAACTGAATGATATAGAGGTGATGAATTCACAAGTTAATTAAATTTGTTTCATTTTCCTGTAAAATAATAATCCTCAAAATAAATACATTTTTTTTCTCCTATAAAATATGTGAATTAACTCTCTCCATTGATATAATTTTGAATTATGTTGATTGGAGGATAAATCAGGAGAACTGCATATGAGAATATGAATGTTTAAATAATTATCGTTAATTTAAGCGTCCTTAAGAGAGCTTTAGCTGCTCAAGTGAGCATTTGCTTAATGTAAATTGAATTAAAAAGTATCTATGGGAGAAACAGTTTCTAAAGCACAACTAGAGTTTCATGAAAATGAGAGGAATCAGAGACATTGTGTTGCAAAGACCTAACATTGCAAGGGTGGAATTTTGAGCCACAGTGATGTAGATATTCCTACATATTATATTGGTATAAAATTACAAGGTCAAATAGTGCTCTACAGGGGGGAGAAAACTTAATGTTGAAGATTTCTTTCCAAGGGACACAGAGCCCTATGAAAAGTTCATTTCTTGCTTTTAAATTTAGGAGCATCAAGGAAATTCCTTGAAGGATAATTTTGTGTAGAATATATGAAAATATTCCAATCTTTTTTCATCTTCTGGAAGGCTGACCAGAACTCATAAGGGAAGGACAATACGTAAGGCTCATAAGTAATATTAAATAGGTGCAACCTCCTTTTAGTTGCACCTATTTAATATCATTTATGAGCCCTTATGTTTTTAGATATGTATTTTTAGGGAATTGCGTAAGCAAACCAGTATGTATGGTATGGCTATTGGCTCCTTGATGGGAATCACTTGGGCATGGTTTGAATCTTAAAATCATCCTGTCTGGGTTGGCATCTCTATTTCAATGGGAAAAGCAGTATGAGAAGTGAGAGTAGAAAGTGATGAGAAGGACAGCAACTCTAGAAAAGAGCAAGGGAAAATGAACATACTGTCACAAATGTGCGTAGGCTCTGGTGTACTTGGTCACTGCCATCGTTGTATTTTGAATATTGATAAAAGAAGGGGCACAAGACTGCCTCTCTTTGATTATCATTTAGGTGAGGTCAGGCAGCTGAGGAAAAATAAGCAACTGAAAAATCCACCTAGACCTTAAGACATGGCCTCAGGAAGTTTAAAAAAATGTTAAGAGGGCTTAATCTTCCAGAGTGTATGAGATCCGGAAAGGGGTTCAAGTCAAACTTATCTAGATTTCAGGTGACAGGGAATCTATTCAGAAAAGAGCTAATATAGCTGAACTGAGAATATTTTTAGACCTGGTTGCAGGGTTAGCCCTTGGCTGGCACCTGGGTACTTAGATTTTGGGCATGTTTCCCACCATTCTCTGACTTATAAGAGTAGTTTATTGTGCTTGAATTATTTGTGCAAAGAATGTGCCTTATGTTAAGTAACTGTCGTCATCCTGAGAACCTGGAATTTCGGTATGTCTTAGGCAGAGATTCTTATACAGCCAGCTCCCAGTAAAACCTTGGACACTAAGTCTCTAATGAGATTTCCTAGGAGGCAACATTTTAGAAGTGTCACAGTTCAATGCTGGAGTGATTTAAGTTGCTTATGTGACCTTAATAGGGACAAGATTCTTAGAAATGTGTACCTGGTTTTCCTGACTCTGTCCCATGTATTTTTTCCCTTTACTGATTTTGCTTGTATCCTTTTGCTGTAGTAAATCATATGTTACTTCTGTGAGTCTGCCTAGCACATCACCAAATCTGGGGATGGGCTTGGGGACTCCAGGCACAGAACCCTAACTGCAATAGATTTACAGATGAAATAACAGTTGTAATGTGAGACAGGGTACATTCTGGAACTTAAACTAGGGATGTTTGCAATGACTCTTTACTAATATTTAAACTCTTGACAACTGTATCCAGAAATTAATGTGTGTGGACTGAGGTCCTTCTAACATAAGAACAATAAATCAGATTAAGATAAGTAGAACCTATATAATCTTCCCCTGCTTTCAGTATAATTAGAATCTTGTGAATTTAATCTACTAGAAGAGTAGTTTATAATATGTTAATGGAAAATCCCTAAATGGACATTTTGGTGGAAAACTCCTAGTTCTAGCAGTGCAGGCACAGATAAGGGAGAAAGCCCCACTGACAGCATGACAAGAATGTTATGGCTTGATGTTACACAACCAGAGTTAATACGATGCATTTTTCTTAGTTAAACGCAAACCAAGTTCCTTTCACCTTTCTTCGCTGAACGTTTTTAAATGTTGGAGTTTGACAGCAAACTCTGTTAGAAACCAAAGCAAAATGCCCTTACATCTAAGAGAAAGCGCTAATGGAATTGTAAATACAAGCAATTTAGTGTTAGCATGTAGTCTGGCTTGTTCAACGTGTCCAAGTGAGACAAAGGCTCCATTTGGGGAAATAAATGCCTTTGCTTAAAAAAGTTGCAACAAAAAAATGTCAGTCTTTTCAAAGACTATATAAAAGAATGTTTGACTTTCATTTTAGGTACTCATTCTCAAAAGTGAAGTGGGAAAATCTGCCTTTGAAGCTGTTTATTTTTTTTATATGCAGTTTATTTATAGAGCCCTTTTTGGTGTTTTGACACTCAAAGGTTTATGAAAGCATGGAGAGGCTGCTACTCTACCATAGTCAGAACTCTACAAAAATTAACATTGAATGTAATGATTTCTTACATCAACAAACAAAACTAGATTTATACACTGCCCTGTTATGTGTTGTAGCACCTAAATTAAGGGAGAATCTTGAAGTCATGTGGTTTTGGTTCTGCCTTGGTCTTACCATCGACTACCGGTTGGCATCTTCACATACTGATAAGGTAACTGGCATGTTGCTCAAAAAGCAAATGCATTTGGAATATGTGATATAGTTGATTAATTTGGATATCTTAGATTAAGATGAATTATTTTGGAGAGAGGTGAGGGTGTTAATTTCCCTTTTTGTGTATAGATAGGTCTTTGAATTAGATCAGATAGGATGATCATATAATTTATCATTCAACAGGACATTTTTTAGAGTGAAAGGGGGAGGTATTAATAATTACACTGGGATAACATGTATAAACTGGGATTATTCCTGGGAGAACCGAGACATGTGGTCATCTCAACAATGAACGCTTATTTTCTACTCTTTTTCCTTTCATGGGCATTATGGGTATTTGTGAGATTGTGAATTATTTTAAATGTTGTGGGAGAAAATAATCAGCAAACCTGTATTTGTGGATATTACAATTATTTGTTACTTAATCCATTGAGAGGGTGGGTTAGTATTCTCTCTATGACACCACCCCTTGAATCTGAATGGGCCTATGACTTCTTTGACCAACATAGTGTGATGGAGGTGACACTGTGTGATTTACAAGGCTAAGTCAATAGATGATATAGCTTTTGCCTTGTTCTCTGGGCACTCTTATTTGGACCCCTGAGCTGCCACATAGGAAATCTACTTACCCTGGGACCATCAAGCCATGAGGAAGCAAAGTCATAACTATGAGAGGTCACATGCTGGTGCTCTGGTCAGCTATCCTAGTCTTCTAGTCATCCCAGAGTAGATGTATGTGAGTGCATGAGCCTTTAGATGACCCCAACATGTAGGCTTTAAGTCTTCCCAGTTGAGACCAGTATCATTGTGGAGCAGAGATGAGCCATATCTGTGTTACTCTTTCTAAATTTTCTGACCCGTCAAATCCATGAGCCTAATAAAATGGTTGTTTTAAGCCACTAAGTTTTAGGGAAATTTGTTATACAGTAATAGTAATGGAATACTGTGCTTTCTATTTTTGCATTAATCTGTTTCAAGGTACTCCTGGACTTTCCCTAGTACCCTTGGCTCTGAGCAGGGAAATCTCACTGTTCTACAAACACACTGTGGGTCCTCTCTGAGCTGGACCCCTATGTCTTGAGTCACTCTATCCACATATTAGGTCTCCTGAGGCACATTTATTTTCTTGAAACTTATTGTGGACTCTAATACACACTGACATTCTTCTCCAAATCATGACACTATCCACTATAATATCAATAGTGTATCAATGCAGCTTTAGTCTATGCTATTTGTATTGCTCACTGCTGTTTTATATGTGTCTTTTATCCTCAGGGAGGTGGTAATATAAGTTCCTTGAGGATAGGAAGCATGCTGTGTATTTTATATTGTGTAGCATAATGTAGTGGTAAACACAGGGGAAAGATTATTTTCCTGGTACTTTCTGAGACCATATTTATATTTTCAATATTTCCCTTTGATCCAGAAGTGTGGTAAATCCCTGATATTGGCATTTAAAAGCCATTAACAAGGATAATTTTGAATTGTAAAGAAAGAGCAGAAGAGATTATTTTAGATATACTTGTACAAGGTAAGTTAATGAGATACTGGGAAATGAAAGCACAAAATGAATAGCTTTATTTGTGGGATAAACAAGGCTCTCAGAATGTGCCAATATAAAATTCTTTATTATTAGTTGGATTTAGATTCTTTTAAAGCTTTTGATCATGTTTTACAGGCTAATAAAGTTTCTTCGGGGGAAAAGTAAAGTCTAAAATCTTTCCCATAAATTAGTTGATGCTTTTATTTTTCCTAAATCCATGATTGTGTTTAAATAAGGAAAGTTTTAAGGGAGGTTCCTTAGCAATGGATAAAAAGAAATTCTCAAAGAATTAGAAATATGCTAAGGAGATGCAGAAGAACGTTTTAAGGTTAATTGCCTAGGTGAGTTTTCAGGTTCCAGGGCTATGAAGATAGGGTAGTCCTGATAAAATGTGAAACTCCTGTAGTGTCTTGTGGGCTGACAATGATACCATTTATTACCTCCTCCTTATCCTTATTCAGTGCTGAAATCTGCAGTAGAAGATTGGGGTAAAAGTTTCTAAGTTCTCCATTTCATCTTTTGGGAGTAGCATAAAGTAGTAAGGAATGTTTAAATATGGAAAAAATATGTGGAACTGTAGATAATGTTGTCAGAGAACATTCAAATAAACAAACAGTAAAGACACCATTATACAGAACTAATCAACTGAGAGTGCTTCACTTGCTTGGTAGTTTTACGAAAGAGTACAAGCCCCAAATGTAAGTTTTAAGTTGCTATAGATTTTTGGTTATGCATAATAATCCTTCAGTTTCTGCTTCTCAGGATTTTATTCTATCTCAGAAGTTGCCTTCTTCCAGGTCTCCAGATCAACACAGTATCTTTGATCCTATAAAAATTTTTTACATTCTACTATTTTGAGGCTGTGATAAAGGGTTTGAGAGTTTTTAGTAATTAGTCACTTTTTTTAAAGGACCTTTGACTTTACCAGTTGTGGCTCCTGACTAGCCTTAGCTTTGAGCACTAGGAGTAATGGTTGACCCAGTAAGTGTTCTCTTTTTAGAGTCCACACAGGAAGACTGTTCAGGATCTCTGTGCCACACTGTCCTTGGAATAAGTTCAGGAACCTAATGATATATGTTGCTGGGCTCAGAAACCAATATTAATCAGGTGATTTAGAAAACATTTCAAAGACATCAGTCAATGAATGCCCACAGGACAATTGATAATGGATACGTGGCTTAATTCTAAAGTGTGGGGACATGAGCAGAGAGAGGTTGGCACAACATGCCCTGTGGCTTCTACATCTGAGGACTTGGTTGCTCAAAGGTAAAGTGAATTGGGTCTGTTGATTCTTTTTTTTATAATTAAGCATCTCTTGGTTTATGAAATAAACAGCAGAGATACAACAATGTGCCTTTTAGAATTATGTACATTTCAAAAGTATGCCGCTCCAAGTCATTAGAGGAAGGGTGGATTCTGGAGCACATATCTATGTTCTAGTTGGTAGAGTCAGTGGTGGTCATCCTCTGCTTTTTTTTTGGCTGGGTATATAAGAACTTAGAAAAAGGCAGGTGGCAGCATTTTTCTATGTTCTGAATGAAATTTTAGAGAGTTCTATATCATGCATTCAACTTGAAATGAGAGGTTCACAGTGAGCAAACATTAAGAAAGGGAAGAAAAAAACCTCAAGTCTATGGACAGGGAAACATTTGTATCAAGGAAAGACAATAAAATTTACAAATTAGTTTTTTGCTTACTTTTAATAAAAAAAGACTTTTAATAGGGATACCTAATCGACCCTATTAAAAGTCTTCAAGTCATCCCAGAGTAGATGTATGTGAGTGAATGAGCCTTTAGATGACCCCAACATATAGGCTCAAAAAAGTATAATACATTTTATGAATGCACAAAATTCCTTTTGTTTATACCGGTTATGATCAAATTCAGCAATAGAAACAACAGGTCTATCATACCTAAGACATTCCCAAGCATCCAGCCACAGTGACACCCCTGAAATATAAACCCACATTTATTCTCTTTGTCATTTAGAACCAATTACTTCACTAATTCAGTGGACCCCTCTCAGAACATTCTTTCAGATGAAACTAACTAGGACATTTTGTTTTACTTCTAGTTAGCAATTACCACATATATATATGGAATTTTATCAAAATATAGATCACATAATGAGAAGGAGGCAATCTTAGGGCAACAGAAAAAGGTACATTTTCAACTCCATTTTTGCTTGCGTCTTAGCTCTGCTGGGTTAACTCCCACAGAGGTCTTGGCAAACCTCACTTCTGTAATTTGAACACTGTAAATTTTCTGTTGAGTTTTTCTTGTTTCATTTGATTTTGCATAGGGTTCATTTATTACAATATTCTACCCTGAATTTACTGACTGATGGTTTCTTTTGTTTCTACAATACTTAATAACAATTTCTCCTCCAGTATTGATATCTCTGATCAATACCATTAACACATTACCTAATATATTCCAGTGTGTGAAGATACTATAATTTTCTAGCAGTATGTAATATGAGCATCCTTGAATTTCTTTTTGTTTGATGTGTCTTGGCATTAGTTCTTAGGATATATTTCCTGAGATCAAATTACTAGATCAAGATTTGTCAGAGCTGGGTGCAGTGGCACTTGCTTGTATTCACACTTATTTGGGAGGCTGAGGTGGAAGAATTGCTTGAGCTTAGTTTGAGACCAGCCTGGACAGCATAACAAGACCTCAAGGCCCCATCTCAAAAATTTTTTTTAAATGAACATTTTAAAGTTTTTAATATATATATTTCCAGCAGCATATGGTATACATATGAGGCAATTACTGGTAGTGATATCAATAGTGTGAGTGTGCTTTTTAGGAAGCATCTATTTGATATAAATGTACTTTATATTTATGATGATCTGTCTATGAGATATTTTTAATTTGAAGCCTTATGATGAAACAAGAAAGACTGCCCTTCCCAACATACAAATGAGTGATAGTACATTTACTCTTTAATTAATTTAAGCATATATTAAATATAAAAACCATGAATACTATAAATATTGTTGTAATATCCATTTCCATTTGTTACTTTCTGAGGAATCAGAAAACATCCTTTGTTATGCCGAGAGAACAGTTGCTCTTTCAGTGTGAGCTCTTTCTAAAATTGCCATTTCCAAGGACCAAAATACTCTTTTGTGTCTTCCATCCTCTTTCTAACTCCTTCTCAGCAGTTGGTCTTTTTATTATTGAAGGGTTCTTCTTACTATTTGCAAAAATTTCTTGATTTTGTCATTTCTAAATACCAAAAAATTTCTTAAAGTCATAGATGTTTGTTGACACATTAGTTAAGAAGTGTTGCTTTTGCCATTATGTTTTTGGTAGCATGCTTTACTCATTCCTTGGGAATTGCTTCTTCCTGCTCTGTCTCTTTGTCTTACTTATTTTCTTACTTGCACAGTAATTCACCTGCTCACATTCTGAATGGTGATCTCTAGCTATTGTTTTTAAATATATCATTTATTTAAGTGATAGCCAATAACTCCCAAATTTTCAACTTCTTCCCCGGTCTCTCCCAACTCCAGATTTGCCCAGATCTCTCCCAACTCCATATTTGTATATCCAGCTGCCTAACTGATGTTTTCACTGAGATGTTGAATGAATATTTTAAATTTTATATGGAAAACTGAACTTCTAAACTCCTAATTCTTATACCAAAGATACTGAAACATTTGTTAGCAGTTTTTTTTGTTTTGTTTTGTTTTTTTTCTCAGTTGATGGCAATTCATTCCTTCTAGATTGTTCAGGCCCAAAGCTTGGACTGATCATTGACTTCTCTCTTCCATGTTTTACTTTTAATCTACTCATAAATCCTGTTAGTCTACCTTTAAGATAGAATAAAAATCTAACACTCCTTACCACCTCTACTGCTAACAAACCATTTTGAAGCACCATTAATTTTTATTAATGAATTATTTCAATCACTTCCTAACAGGTCTTGCTTATATCCTTGACTTACTATACTGGGTTGAATTGTGTTCCTCCTCACAAAAATTCATATCCACCTAGAACCTCAGAATGTGACCTTATTTGGAAATAGGTTCTTTGCTGAGATAATTAAGATGAGGTCATACCAGATTAGGATGGGTTCTAATCCAATGGCTGGCATCCTTATAAGATGAGTAAGCAGTGACACAGAGACACACAGTAGGGGGAGAAACCTGTGGGAGAATGGGAGGTGAAAAGAAACTCTACCTAGTGTAAGCCAAGGAATGCCAAGGACTGCCAGGAACCACCATAAGCTAGAAGAGTTAAGAATGAATATTCTTGAGCTTGCAGAGGCAGTGTCCCTACCAACACTGATTTTGTACTTCTAGTCTCCAGAACTATGAGAGAATGAATTTTTGTTGTTTTAAGCCACCCAGTTTGTGGTACTTTATTATGAAAGCCCTAAGAGATTAATACACGGACTGTGGTTGATTTTCAATAGAGCAGCCAGATGGCTGAAGAGTTAACTCTTCCGCTTCCTTTACAGTCATCGCACGAATGTCACCTTCTTAATGAGGCCCAGCCTGACCACTTATTTAAAATCATAACCTGCTTCTTGCTCTGACCCAACTCCTGATCTTTTTAAAAAAAGTTACTTATTTTTAATTTCTGTGGGCGTATAGTAGGTGTTTATATTTATGGGGTAAATTAGGTGTTTTCTTACTGGCATGCAATGTGTAATAATCATATCATGGAACCTGAAGTATTCATCCCTCAAGTATTCTTTGTATTAAAAAATCAAGTATTTATTCTTTGTATTAAAAAATTATATGCTTTTAGTTATTTAAAACGGTACAATTAAATTATCAACTATAGTAACCCTGTTGTATTATCAAATAGTAGATCTTACTCATCCTTTCTACTTTTTTGTACCCATTTACCATCCCTATCTTCCCTAACCCCAACTGCCCACTACCCTTCCCAGTCTCTGGTAACCATCCTTCTACTTTCTATCTCTATGAGTTCAATTATTTTGATTTTGAGATCCTGCATTAAGTGAGAACATGTGATTTTTGTCTTTGTGTGCCTTGCTTATTTCACTTAACATAATGATCTCCATTTCCATCCATATTGTAAATGACAGAATCTCATTGATTTATAGGGCTTAATAGTACTTAATTGTGTATATGTACCATATTTTCTTTATTCACATGTTGATGGGCACATAGGTTGCTTCCAAATCTTGCCTATTGTGAACTGTGCTGCAACAAACATGAGAATGGAGATATCTCTTTGATATACTTACTGATTTCCTTTATTTTGGGTATATATCCAGCGGTGGGATTACTGAATCATCATATGATAACTCTATTTTAATTTTTTTTGAGAAATCTCAAAATTGTTCTCCATAGTGATTGTACTAATTTACATTTCCACAGGTAGTGTACACATTCTCATATCCCTTCAGCCTTTGTGTTCCACATGCTCTCCAGCCTTTGTTACTGCCTGTCATTGGATATAAGCCATTTTAACTGGAGGGAGACAATATCTCATTGTGGTTTTGATTTGCATTTCTCTGATGATCAATGATGTTGATTTTGAAATTGATCATATGCCTTTTTGTCATTTGTGTGTCTTCTTTTGAGAAATATCTAGTCAAGTCTTTTGCCCATTTTTTAAAAATATATTTTATTGCACTTTAGGTTCTGGGGTACATGTGCAGAACATGCAGGATTGTTGCATAGGTACATACATGGCAATGTAGTTTGCTGCCTCCATCCCCCGTCACCTGTATCTGGCATTTCTCCCCATGTTATCCCTCCCCAACTCCCTACCCCCCCACTGTCCCTCCTCTAGTCCCCCCGCAACAGACCCCAGTATGGGATGCTGTCATCTCTGTGTCCATGTGTTCTCATTGTTCAACACCCACCTATGAGTGAGAACGTGTGGTGTTTGTTTTTCTGTTGTTGTGTCAGTTTGCTGAGAATGATGGTTTCCAGATTCATCCATGTCCCTACAAAGGACATGAGCTCATCATTTTTTATGACTGTGTAGTATTCCATGGTGTATATGTGCCACATCTTCCTTGTCCAGTCTATCATCAATGGGCATTTGGGTTTGTTCCAGGTCTTTGCTATTGTAAATAGTGCCACAATGAACATACATGTGCATGTGTCTTTATAATAGAATGACTTACAATCCTTTGGATATATACCCAGTAATGGGATTGCTGGGTCAAATGGAATTTCTATTTCTGGGTCCTTGAGGAATCACCACACTGTCTTCCACTTGGTTGAACTAATTTACACTCCTACCAACAGTGTAAAAGTGTTCCTATTTCCCCACATCCTCCCTAGCATCTATTGTTTCCAGATTTTTTAATGATTGCCATCCTAACCGGTGTGAGATGGTATCTCAATTTGGTTTTGATTTGCATTTCTCTAATGACCAGTGATGATGCGCATTTTTACATATGTTTGTTGGCCTCATATATGTCTTCTTTTGAAAAGTGTCTGTTCATATCCTTTGCCCACTTTTGAATGGATTTGTTTGTTTTTTTCTTGTAAATCTGTTTTAGTTCTTTGTAGATTCTGGATATAAGCACTTTGTCAGACTGGTAGATTGTAAAAGTTTTTTCCCATTTTGTTGGTTGCCAGTTCATGCTAATGATTGTTTCTTATGCTGTACAGAAGCTCTGGAGTTTAATTAGGTACCATTTGTCTATTTTGGCTTTTGTTGCCAATACTTTTGGTGTTTTGGTCATGAAGTCCTTACCTGTGCTTATGTCCTGAATGGTTTTGTCTAGGTTTTATTTTAGGGTATTTATGGTGTTAGGGCTTATGTTTAAGTCTTTAATCCATCTGGAGTTAATTTTAGTGTAATTTGTCAGGAAGGGGTCCAGTTTCTGCTTTCCACACATGGCTAGCCAGTTTTCCCAACACCATTTATTAAACAGGGATCTTTCCCCATTGCTTGTTTTTGTCAGGTTTGTCAAAGATCAGATGGTTGTAGATGTGTGGCATTGCCTCTGAGGCCTCTGTTCTGTTTCATTGGTTTATATCTCTGTTTTAGTACCAGTACCGTGCTGTTTTGATTACTGAAGACTTGTAGTATAGTTTGAAGTCAGGTAGCGTGATGCCTCCAGCTTTGTTCTTTTTGTTTACAATTGATTTGGCTATGCAGGCTCTCTTTGGTTCCATATGAAGTTTAAGGTGGTTTTTTCCAGTTCTGTGAAGAGGGTCATAGGTTGCTTGATGGGGATAACATTGAATCTATAAATTACTTTGGGCAGTATGGCCATTTTCATGATATTGATTCTTCCTAACCATGAGCGTGAAATGTTTTTCCATCTGTTTGTGTCCTCTCTTATTTCATTGAGCAATGGTTCGTAGTTCTCCTTGAAGAGGTCCTTTACATCCTTTGTTAGTTGTATTCTTAGGTATTTTATTCTCCTTGTAGCAACTGTGAATGGCAGTTCGTTCCTGATTTGGCTCTCTTTAAGCCTGTTATTTGTGTATAGGAATGCTTGTGATTTCTGCACATTGATTTTGTATCCTGAGACTTTGCTGAAGTTGCTTATCAGTTGCAGGATATTTTGGGCTGAGATGATAGGGTCTTCTAAATATACAATCATGTTGTCTGCAAATAGAGACAATTTGACTTCCTCTGTTCCTAACTGAATACCCTTTACTTCTTTTTCTTGTCTGATTGCTCTGGCTAGAACTTCCAATAATATATTGAATAGGAGTGGTAAGAGAGGGGCATCCTTGTCTAGTGCCAGATTTCAAAAGGAATGCTTCCAGTTTTTGCCCATTCAGTATGATATTGGCTGTGGGTTTGTTGTAAATAGCTTTTATTATTTTGAGATACATTCTGTCGATACCTAGTTTATTGAGAGTTTTTAGCATAAAGTGCTATTGAATTTTGTCAAAGGCCTTCTCTGCATCTATTGAGATAATCATGTGGTCTTTGTCTTTGGTTCTGTTTATGTGGTGAATTATGTTTATAGACTTGTGTATGTTGAACCAGTCTTGCATCCCCCGGGATGAAGCCTACTTGATTGTGATAGATAAGCTTCTTGATGTGCTGTTGCAGTTAGTTTGCCAGTATTTTATTGAAGATTTTTTCATCTATGTTCATCATGGAGACTGGCCTGAAGTTTTTTGTTGTTGTTGAGTCTCTGCTGGGTTTTGATATCAAGGTGATGTTGGTCTCATAAAATGATTTGGGAAGGATTCCCTCTTTTCCTATTGTCAGGAATAGTTTCAGAAGGAGTGGTACCAGTTCCTCTTTGTACATCTGGTAAATTGGGCTGTGAACCCATCTGGACCTGGGCTTTTTTTGGTTGGTATGCTATTAATTGCTGCCTCAACTTCAGCCCTTGTTATTGGTCTATCCATGGTTTCAACTTCTTTCTATTTTAGGCTTGAGAGGGTGCAAGTGTCCAGGAATTTATCCATTTCTTCCAGGTTTACTGGTTTATGTGCATAGAGTTGTTTGTAGTAATCTCTGATGGTAGGTTGTGTTTCTGTGAAATCTGTGGTGATATCCTGTTTATCATTTTTTATTGCATCTATTTGATTCTTCTCTCTTTACTTTTTTATTAATCTGACTAGTGGTCTATTTTGTTGATCTTTTCAAAAAAGCCAGCTCCTGGATTTATTAATTTTTTGAAGGGTTTTTTGTGTCTCTATCTCCTTCAGTTCTGCTCTGATCTTAGTTATTTCTTGTCTTCTGCTAGCTTTTGAGTTTTTTTGATCTTGCTCCTCTACCTCTTTCAATTTTGATGATAGGGTGTCAATTTTAAATCTTTCCTTGCTTCTCATGTGGGCATTTATTGCTATATATTTTCCTCTAGAGACTGCTTTAAATGTGTCCCAGAGATTCTGGTATGTTGTGTCTTTGTTCTCGTTGGTTTCAAAGAACATCTGACCCAGCAATCCCATTCCTGGATACATACCCAGAGGAATATAAATCATTCTGTTACAAGGATACCTTCACTCAAATGTTCATTGCAGCACTATTTACAATAGCAAAGACCTGGGATCAACCCAAATGCTTATCAGTGATAGACTGAATAAAGAAAATGTGGTACATATATACCACACCATGGAATACTATGCAGCCATAAAAAGGAACAAGATGAAGTCCTTTGCAGGGACATGGAGCTGGAAGCCATTATCCTCAGCAAACTAATGCAGGAAAAAAAAACCCCAAACACATGTTCTCACTTATAAGTGGGAGCTGAACAATAAGAACTGATGGTGTAGGAAGGGAAACGACACACACTGGGACTTGTTGGGGGCTGGGGTGGGAGGAGGGGAAAGCATTAGGAAAAATAGCTAATGCATGTTGGGCTTATTACCTAGGTGGTAGGTTGATAGGTGCAGCAACCTCCATGGCATACATGTATCTATGTAACAAACCTGCATATCCTGCACACGTATCCCAGAACTTAAAAAGAAAATGAATTTAGTATAGGTGTGTGGATCTGTTTCTGAGTTCTCTATTCTGTTCCTTTGGTCTATGTGTTTTTATGCAAGAACCATGCTCTTTTAGTTAATATAGCTTTTTAGTATAATTTGAAGTCAGGTAATGTGATTCCTCCAATTTTATTTTTTTGCTCAGGATAGCTTTGGCTATTCTGGGTCTTTTGTGGTTCATGTAAATTTTAGGAATTTTTTCCCTATTTCTGTAAAGAATGTCCTTGGTATTTTGATAGGGATTGAATTAAATCTCTAGATTGCATTGGGTAGTATGGAGATTTTAACAATATTGAATCTCTCAATCCATGAACATGGAATACATTTTCATTTTTTGGTATCCTCTTCAATTTCTTTTATCAGTATTTTTTAGTTTTCCCTATAGATGTCATTCACTTATTTTGTTAATTCTCAAATATTTAATTTTACTTGTGGCTATTTTAAATTAGATTATTTTTAGGATTTCTTTTTCAGATTGTTTGCTGTTGCCATATAGAAATGCTACTGATTTTTTATGTTCATTTTGTATCCTACAACTTTCCTGAAATTGTTTATCAATTCTCATAAACTGATACTGGCATCAGTTTTCTGGTGGAGTCTTCAGGTTTTTCCAAATATAAGATCATATCATCTGCAAATAAGGATAATTTGACTTCTTTCTTTCCCATTTGATGCACTTCATTATTTCTTTTGTCTGATTGCTTTAGCTAGGACTTCCACTACTACATTGAATAACAGTGATAAAAGTGAACATCCCTTACAAAATCAGCATAGAAAAATCACTAGCATTTCTATATGCCAACAACAGTGAATCTGAGAGCCAAATCAGGAATGCAATCATATTTAGTTTCCACAAAAGGAATAAAATACCTAGGGATCCAGCTAATCAGGGAGGTGAAAGATCTTTACCATGAGAACTATAGAATACTAGTCAAAGAAATCAGAGATGACACAAACAAATAGAAAAATACTACATGCTCATTGATAGGAAGAATCAGTATTGTTCAAATGGCCACTGCCCACAGAAATTTATAAATTCAATTCTGTTTTCAGAAAACTACCAATGACATTCTTCATAGTACCAGAAAAACACTATTTTAAAATTTATATGAAAGCAAAAAGAGCCTAAATAGCTGAGGCAATCCTAAGCAAAGAGAACAAAGCTGGAGGCATTTCTTCTCCATGTTATTCTGAATTTCTCTGAGTTTCTTCACAAAAGCTATTTTGAATTCTTTGTCTGAAAAGTAACATATCTCTGTGTTTCCAAAATTAGTCCCTGGTGCCTTATTAGTTCATTTGGTGAGGTCATGTTTTCCTGGCTTGTCTTCATGCTTGTAGATGTTTGTCTGTGTCTGGATATTGAAAAGTTATTTACTGTAATCGTCACTGACTGGGCTTGTTTGTACCTGTCCTTCTTGGAAAGGCTTTCCCAGATATTCAAAAAGACTTGGGTGTTGTGATCTAAGCTGTATCTACTTTAAGGGGCACCCCAAACCTAGTAAACCTGTGGTTCTTGCAGATTCAGAGAGGTACCACCTTGATGGTCTTCTGGGAGAATTCTCAGAATCAACAGGCAGAGACTCTTGTTCTCTTCCCTTCCTTTCTCCAAAACAAATGGAATTTCTTTCTTTGCTTTGAGCTACCTGAAGCTGGGGGTGGAGTGTCACAAGCAACTTGTGACCACCACCATTGTGACTGTGGTAGGCTAGACCTGAAGCCAGCACAACATTGAGTCTTGCCCAAGGATTGCTCAAACCAACTCCCTGGCTGCTGTTTATGTTTGCTCAAGAGTCTGAGATTTTATAATCAGGTGACAAAGCCAGCTAGCCTTATGTCCTTTCCTTCAGGGTCACAATTTCCCCCAGGCCCTGGATAAGTCCAGAGGTGCTGTTCAGGAGACAGGACTAGAGTAAAAATCCTTAGAAGTCAACCTGGTGTTCTATTGTACTGCAGCTGAGCTGACAGTCAAACCACCAGATGCAGTCCTTCCCATTCTTCCCTCCCCTTTCCAAAGACAGAGAAACCTCACCTGTGGCCGTCACTTCCACAGGCCCATAGGGAATACTGCCAGACTACCACTCATGTTCCTTTAAGGCTCAAGAGCTCTTCAGTCTGCTTCTGGTGAATGTTGCCTGGCCTGGGATGCACCCTTCAGGGCAGGTCCAGAAATGTCATCCAAGAGCCAAGTCTTATAATTGGAGATCCCAATAATCCACTTGGTGCTCTCCCACCCTATGCCCAAGCTGGTACCTAAGGTGCAAGACAAAGTCCCATTTACTTTTCCCCTCCATTTTTATTAAGCAGAAGTAGTTTCCCCCCCAACTTTATTAAGCAGAAGGAAAAGACTCTTTCCTTCTTTTCCCATAGCCACAACATCTGGGCATCTGTTGTCTCACCTGAGGGCAGTAAGTCCCCAAATCTCACTCAAGTTCTTCAACATAATACCTGGGTATTGCTGCTTGTTATTCAGGGCCCAAGGGCTCTTCAGTTAGCAGGCAATGAATGGTGCCAGAACTCAGTCTTTCTCTTTAAGGTAGCAGGTTTCCTTCTGGCCCAAAGTGTGTCTAGGAATGTTATCAAGCAGTTTGGGAATGTAAAGGGGGGCCTCATGACTCTGACTGGTGCCCTATCCTTGTGGCTCAGCTGGCATTCTGGATGCAAGACAAAGTCCTACCCACTATTCCCACTCGTCTCCTCAAGCAGAAGGAATGGGTCTCTTTTGGAGCTATGAGCTGTGCAGTCTGGGGTTAGGGGAGGGGTGATGCCAAGAATCCCTTAGCCTCCCTGGCTGAGATATGTCATGTGTTCCCCAGTCCTCTGACTCTTGGCCCAGTTTATCACTAGGACTCACATAGGTGTTGCAGCCTTGACTGCCTTTCAAATTTATTTACAGCCCCAGAGCACTTTAGCCCATGATGATGAGGCTTGTGGGAACTCAAGTACTGTCCACTGGATTAACAGTTGTCTCCCAGCTAAGGCTGGTTTAAATACTTCCTCCACAGGTGGGCATAAGCTGAGTTTGGTCCACTTTTCATTTCTGTTATAACAGGACAGCACTGAGTTCAATGCCTCACGATCGCTGTGCTTTCCCTACCTCAGTGCACAGAAACCTCTCTGGACCACTCTGGCACTGCTGCCAGGGGATGGGAGAAGGGTAGTGTCAGTGATTCAAGATTGTTTTTCTACCTTCTGTGCCTGCTTCGGCAATATGAAGTTAAAATCAGGTACTGTGAGTGTTCCTCTAATTGTTGACTCTTATAAAGGTGCTTTGTGTGTGTGTGTGTAAATAGTTGTTAAATTGGTGTCCTTGCAGAGGAAATGATTGGCAGATCCTTCTATGTCACCACCGTGTTCCACTTACCCACTCCTCATTTTTATCTTCCCTTGTTTATTTTTCATAGCAAAATTATCTTCTAACATACCAAATAATTTACTTACTTTTAAGTATTCTGTATTTCCCGTCACCTCTTACAAGCATTATAAATGTAGCAACATTCATATGTCTTGTATAATAGAACAGTGTCTGGCCTGTAAGAAGTCTTCAGATATTTTCTAATGGATTCATTCATTTATTCCAAAATATTTTACTGGATGCAATGTGTTATGCAGTGCTCTTACTGTATTTTCATGTGCTGCATTTTCTGTAGTGCTATAGCTCATGGAAGTATTTAAAATTATTTTAATAGCTGTCTTTCAGGGTTATTATGTATAATTTGTGAGTTGTTAGTTATAATGTACCTAGGACAATCTTGGTACATACCAAGTGATATATAAATGTGAATTTTACTTTTGGAGGGAAGAGGAATTGCTTTCTATAATAAATATAGTCGAGGCTGGAAATAGATTTTCTAGGCTGGAAAGAAATGTAAATACTATTATTCCTTGGCTTTCTTGAATACAGAAGCTCAGAGGTGCTCTTTTAAAATAATTTCACATGCACCATTTTATGGAATATAGTAGAATATATGTAATGTGATCATGCTATTTTATATGATAAAAAAAGGCTTTATGTGAGACAAGTGGGAGTGGGTTGGTAGAAGAGTAAATACACTTAGTGGAGTCATTTGATTTTCAAGTAGTGTATTTTTAGATTTTGGTACATTTTAAATTTCTTTCTGAAGGACCAGCATTAGTATATTTCTCCTACAACATTGTATTTACAAGTAGAGCGTACATTCTTTTAAAAATTATAGAAATTTGATGTTCACTTGAAAATTCAGTGTGTCCTATACTAATCCAAATAAAATAAGAAATATGATTAATGGATTGCAAATAAAAATCATTTCTTAAATTTCTGCTGAGGTTTAAATAAACTCTAGGACAGAATAAAAGCTGATACAAAAATAAATTAAAACTATAAGTGAATGTATATATGTAAATATATGAGCATATATATATTTCTATTTTCTTCTCTTTATAAGTCTATGTACATGTCTATTTATTTATTTGTATACTATTGCTTAGGTATTTCCTTAGTCTTCTGTTTCTACTTGACCAGTGTGTTGTTATTTTTTTCAAAAGCAATCTTTATTTTCTCATTTTTTAAAAATTTGGTACATTTTGACTTTTGTTACTTTTTACCTTATGTTTTATGTATATGAAGCTCAAATTATTTTCAGCCATTTAATTTGCCACAAGTGAATTTTTAATGTTTCATTATTTGAACTTGGAATTCTTAATAATGCTTTATTTATTTATCATTTTTTCTATTTCTCTCACCATTTTTCATCTCTACCAAAGTAAAGGTATTTATTTCATTTTGTCTCACTTTTGCAGTGATCTTTTGTTTGACTGGTATACCCTTTCTTCTCTTCCTCATCCAGCAAACCTCTACTTGTCCTTCATAACTCAGCTCAGGTAAATGCCACCTTCCCTGGTAGGTCCTTGTGGACCACCCACACCTTCCCAGACAGGAATAGGTGGTCCTTCTCTGTGCTTCTGCACCAACCAGTGCATATACTTACACTCATTTATTTTTTATCTGCTTGTCTTTTACTTGACATCCTTGACAGTGGGATTCTTTTGTTCACCTCTGATTTATAAGATCTCTGTGCATCTCCTGGAGCAAAGTAGATAACTCCATAACTTTATTTTAAAGATCCTTGATAAAAAAAATTTGCATTAAAAAATTTATATGTGGGAAATGCTTTCTCTGGTCGATACTTAAATTCAAATTGTTTAGAAGTGTTTGAAATCATCCTGAAATCTTAAAAAATGCCAAGCATTACAAAACAAACATCTGGCCAAAGTGTATTTTTTACAGATATCAAAATAATGATTCCAAGACATTAACAAGAAGTTTCTGTATGACAGTAAGGCACTGTGTCATGTTATTTTCCCAAATGTATTCTCATTTTGGTTCTTACAACAACCTTGCCAATATAATTATCATGTTTATAGAAATAGATACTGAGTAAAACATAATGTCCCTCTTTACCTCTTTAGAAACTAATAGTGATCTTCCCTGACTTATCTGTTCCTCTTTGGTATTTACATTCTTAGTGAATGGCACCTGTCTTCACCAGGTTGTTTCAGTTAGAAACCACGGTGCCATTAGTGACTGACAGTCTTCTCTCTCCCCACAATAGCCCATCATGAAGTCCTATTGACATACCTTCCTCACAATAGAATCCATACACTTGCCTCTATTAATGTGGTTGCTCAATTAGTCCAGGCTACTTTCATTGCTTACCTGGGGTGCCTGCCACAGTTTCCTACTGGGTCTCCTTGCCTCTTGCCTACCTGTAATTCAATTTGATTTCTACCACTCCTCTTGCAATGAGAGGAATCTTTGTGTAATTGTGTCACTGTCTCTCTAAAAATATTTCCATGACTTTCGTATGTTCTCAGGATAAAATAAAAATTCCTTCCTTATCTGGATCTTTCTTTTTCTCCCTCTTCATGAATCACTGTTCTGCAGTTCACTCAGTTCTCCAGTCAGATGGGATGTTTTGTTCTCCTGAGCATTCTTGCTCTCCTCCCTCCTCTCTTCTTTCCAGGACTGCATGTGTTTTATGTGACCACAGAACATTTTGTCTACACACCTTCCTGTTGTGATGTCATGTTTCTGATACCTGTTCATCCTCTTAGCCCTTATTCTAGAGATTCTGCCCCCTGTAAGACACTTTCATGCTCAGTGCTTATTTTGCCCTCAACACCTTCATCTTCATGCAGATGAGATGTGCTTCCTCTGTGCTTCTTTGGCATCCTTTGCTTTATCTATATAACACTTACCCCAGTAAATTGCTTCTGCCTGTTTATTTCTCTGTGTCCCAAGGGCTGGGCCAGTGTCTCGTGCATTGTTACATTACAGTCATTTAATGCTGTGCTTACTAAACCTTAGGAGGCATGCAAATAAATATTTGCTAGATTAACGACAAGATTTCAATCCCATCTGAAAAAAAGAAATTGCCCTATTCCTGTAAATGTTTTTGTTTGAGTATTTCTTGGGACAAAATTCAAATGTTAACGTCAAATATTTTTATAAAATTATTAAAACTAATATGTTTGTTTCTATTTTTCTTTAAAAGGAGTTGTTAGCTTTGTATTGCTCCCATGGACTTAATAGTTGGGCATTTCAGGGACCAAGACTTTAGTGTTGTATATCAAGGAACATATAAAGAAGAATACTAGCCTTAATTATACAGAGTCTAAGTCAATTTCTTAGATTGAAGTAGAGAGGAGTAACTCCATGGAATTTTTATAAATTAAAAGTTAAAAAGGATATCTAAAACACATATGAGACACAGTGACTGTAAGACTCAGATTTGCTTAAAAACATGGGAAGAGTAGAATAAGCTAAAAAATAATTATAAATCTGGCAGTCCTAAGAGAAACAAAGAAATATGGAAAGAAAAGAAGGGATGACATGTCCTTTAGCTGAAGGAGGAAAGGAATTCTTATGGGGAGAAGCATTAAGACATATGTTCATGTACATATCTCTTGCCAAGAGGCTATCGTTATGGTCTCAAATGACTTATACTTTGGCATATAGATTGAAGAATTATCTGTCTTTATTTAAAATCAACAGTATTTAATATACTTTCTTAAAACATTTCTCTTTGCTTTCTTAATACCATGTTATCCAGGTTTTCTCCTATCTCATTGGTTTTTACTCTTTGCATCTTTTGCTGATATCTTCTCATCTTTCTCATCTCTAAATTTGGAGGGCTTAAGCTAAGTCCTGGGCCTTTGTCCTTATATATCACCTGTAATGCTGCCTAATATGTATCTTTAACCCTAACTTTTTTTGCTAAACTCCACAATCAATTTTCTTCAACACTTAAACCTGGATTTCCAACCATCATCTCAAAATTATCATGTCCAAAACAGAACACTTAACTTCCTGGCTTTCCAAATCTGCGTCAAATCTTGGGCTCATTGGACTTTCCCATTTCAATTAAAATCTCCACCATTCGTCTCTTTGATTAAGCCAAAAATTTTAGAGTTATTTCCACTTCATCGGTAAGGTGTGTTGGCTTTTCTTCAAAATATTCCCTGAATTTTATCATTTATAGATGGTTTCTGTTTTACAAATTTGTCCAAGCTAAGCTCATGTTCTCATATAACTATACCATAATGTCTTCCTGTTTTATCATTTTTTCTCACTCTATCACTATTCTCTATTTCTCATAAAGTAGCCAGATTGGACTTACAAAAGGAAAAATCGGATCATGTAACTTTCTTGGTCTAATACTAGGACAACCATATGTTATGTTTGCTCCATACAGTCCCAGTTTATCACTATTATTCTGGTGTAATTACCAATAGTGTTATTTTTACTCTTAAAATAATCATATGGTTAATCAGTTATCTGGTCTCCCCCACCTAAAACCATCTAATGGCTGTGCATTATAAATAGGATAAAACCTACCCCTTCTTACCATGGCCCATAAGATCATATGTGTCCTTGCATGCCTTTTGGTGCTCTCCTCTTACAGTTTCCTGTGTGGTTCCCTGCATTTACATTTCTCCTATTAATAACATTTGAGTTTTTTCCTAGCTGTTTTCCCTGCCTTAGATGTTCTTCCTCTTGTGGACATCATCAGGTAGACAACTCCTTCTCATCATTTTGGGCTCAGGTCTAATTCTCCTCTTTGAAGAGAATTTCTGTGATCATTTAATCTAAATTAGCGTCCTCCATTTACTTTCTATTCCCACACTGTTTTTATTTTATTTTTTCTCATAGTACTTAGAATTGCACAAAATTATTTGCTTACACTTAAACTCTATCTCCCCCACTAGAATGTAAGTTCCATGAAGACAGTGACTTTGCTTTGTTCACAGCTGTATTCCCAGTTCTTAGAATAGTTCTTAGAATGTTGCGCACTTGGTAGGTACGCAATACATTTTTAAATAAATGAATGAACATGGAACTTATTAGAGACCTTGATAAAAGTAGTACAAATGGTGTAAGGGGGAAAACTTTTCACGGTAAAGTGAATGAGAGGCAAAGAATTGAATGCATTGAGTTTAGACAATTCTTTCTACAAGTATTGTGAGTCCCAGTTTTACTCAAGTCACCGTGTTAGGAGCTTTTGGAGATGAAAACAATTGATAATATGTTTCTTGTGCTCAGGATTATTTTGTTAGGAATTAGAGGATGAATAGACATAAGTACAGGGTAAGTCACATCAGACTAGTCTCTTTTCATATTAATAAGCTTATGACATTGATAATGCCAAATAATAAATGTACCTTTGTGTTATTAGGACATTTGACAGAGTATCTTATGATCTTTGTGCCAATAAGATGGCAAAATGTAAGCGGAATGAGAGGGCAAGATTAAGAGGTAGCTGAAAGCTTGTCCTCAGAAGATTGGTTAGCCAGAGTGGTGTCAATTTGAATCCAACTTTTAAGTAGAGCAGGCTTTGGTAATATATACCTGAATTTATCTTAGTGAATAGTTGTATGCTGCAAAGTGAGAGTAACCAGCAATATTTTGGAATACAGAGAGTTTATGCACTATGCTTTTCTCCCTGAAGGCACAGGAAAAATCTCCATACCCAAGAGTTATATATACAGGCTTTTAAAAATCATCCTCTTCCATCATGGATCTAACTCTTAAATTTTTCACTGACATAGCATCTACTATAAATAACTGGGAGATAAACTGTTATTAGAGCTTTCATTTAATTAACATCTATTCCCAACAGAGCTTGTTATTTGCTCATGAAACTTAAATTTACTATGGTATAGAACAATTCATGTCTTGTATGTATTTCAGCCTGGAGGTTGAAGAAATGTGGAAGTGGGAAGTTAATGAAGAAAACGAATGAGCATCAAGATAGAATGAAAATGCTCATTTTTATAAATAGGGTTTTACTTTAGTGCCATGGTTCTTAACCAGGAGAGACTGTGCTTTCTAAGGGAATTTTGACAGTATGTGGAGATATTTTTGATTGTCCTGACAGGTGATGGATTTCTACTATCATCTGGTGGGTAGAGCTGGGGATGCTGTTAACCCTTATGCAATGTACAAGATAGCTTCCTAAGACAAACAGCTATCTGTTCCAAAATATTAGTAGTACCAAGGTTGAGAAACCTTTCTTTAGAAAGAGTTTCTTACATTTTGGTGTACATCAGAATTACCTGGAAGAGTCTGTTAAAACATATTTCTACGTGGGGGGTCTAGAGTTAGCGTTTCTGATTCAGGATGTCTGGATGGGACCTGAGAATATAACACATCCTGGAAACATTGATGTTGCTGCTCTGAAGATCAGACTTTTAAAACCACTACTCTAGGGCTAGTATTTTTATTTTATTTATTTATTTATTTTGAGATGGAGTTTTACTCTTGTTGCCCAGGCTGAAGTACAATGGCACTATCTCGGCTCACTGCAACCTCTGCCTCCCAGACTCAAGTGATTCTCCTGCCTCAGCCTCCCAAGTAGCTGGGATTACAGGCATGCACCACCACACCTGGCTAATTTTTGTATTTTTAGTAGAGATGGGGGTTCACCATGTTGGCCAGGCTGGTCTGAAACTGCTGACCTCAGGTGATCCATCCACCTTGGCCTCCCAAAATCCTGGGATTACAGGTGTGAGCCATCATGCCCGGCAAGCCAGTATTTTTTAAAGCAATTTTTAAAACTGCTGAAATAAAAAATAAAAAAAAATGATCAATATTTTCATGATACAGAACAGTTTCATCACTACAAAAACTTTCTTGAGGAATCTGTTTGTAGTCACGCCTTCCTTCTACCCCTAATCTCTGGCTAATCACTGATTTATTTTTGGTCACTATCTGTCTTCCTGAGAATGTTATATAAACGGAAGCATGCAGCATGAAATCTTTTGAGAAATCTTGGGTTTCTTCCACTTAGGCTTATGTCTTTGCGAGTCAGTCAAGTTATTTTGTGCATCAGTAGTTTTTTTAAATTGCAGAATAGCATTCCATTGTATGGATATATGACAGGTGTTTTCTTTATTTCTTTTGTTTAATCCAGTCACCTGATGATGGTCATTTGGTTTGTTTCCAGATTTTTGTGGTTATAAATAGAGTTGCTATAAGCATTCCAGTGGTACAGGTTTTTGTGTGAACATAAATTTTCATTTCTCTAAGGTAAATATTCAAGAGAAGTATTGTTGGGCCCATGAAAAATGTTTATTTATTAGAAACTGCAAAACTGTTTCAAGAGTGGCTGTAGCACTTAACATCCCCAAAAGCTATTTATGAGAATTCCAATTGTTTTGGATCCACCTCAGCACTTGGTATTGTCAATAATTTTTATTTTAGCCATTCTAATACATGAGTAGTGATGTCTCAGCATGGTTTTAATTTGCATTTGCCAAATGGCTAATCCTGTTGAACATTTTTTATGTGTTTATTTACCATCTGTGTGTGTCCTTTTCCGTGACATGCCTGTTCAAGTTTTTTTTGCCCATTTTAAAGACCATGACATGCCTGTTCGAGTTTTTTTTGCCCATTTTAAAGACTAGATTATTTGTTTTCTTACAGTTGAGCTGTGAGAACTTTTTATATATGTTCTGAATTATACATATGTATGTCCTTTGTTGGACATGTGATTTGCAAATATATTCTCTAGTTTGTTGCTTGCCTTTTCATTACCTTAATTGTGTCTTTTGCAGATAAAAATTTTTAATTTTTTTTCAATGATTTGTGTTTTTGGTATAACGTCTAAGAGCTTACTAGTTGTTTTCTATTTGTTCCAATTGTTCCTTTCATTCACCCTCCTTTGCTGTCTACTCGTGGATTATTTGAGTACTTTTTATGCTTCAATTTTATCTCCATTATTGACTTACTAGTTATACCTCTATTCCCAATTTTTAGTTGGATGCCCCAGGGTTTAAAACATACATTGTTAATTTATCACCTTTTCGATTTATTATAGACTAATATACCATTTCATGAGGAGTATAAAAATCTTGTAACTGTATACTTCCCATTTATGTCTTTCATTCTTTGTACTATAGTTGTCATATATTTTATTTTACATATGTTACAAATTCAGAATATATTGTCTAAAGCACAATATTATAATTATTATCCATTAAAGTGATTGAGAGTAAGAAAAAAATCTTTTAAAATTGTCTTTTATTTTTGCTAATTTGGGAACTCTTCATTTCCTTTAGTAGCTTCAAGTTTCAATCATTTCTTTTAAAAAAAAAATCGATATTCTGAAAAACATAGGAGGGGAATACATCCAAACTCATTCTACAAGGCCAGTATTACCCTGATACCAAAACCAGACAAAGACACGTTATAAAAATAAAACTATAGGCTAATATTCCTTATGAAGATTGATGTAAAATTCTCAACAAAATACTAGTAAACTGAATTCAAAAACACATTAAAAAGATTATTCATCATGGCCAAGTAGGATTTGTCCCCAGGATGCAAGGATGGTTCAACAATCACAAATAAATTAATGTGACACATTATGTCAACAGAATGAAGGACAAAAACTATATTATCATTTCAGTTGCTGCTGAGAAAGCATTTGATGAAATTCAATATCCCTTCATTATTAAAAAAAAAAACCCTTAAAAAACTGGATGTAGAAGGATCATACCTCAGTACATTAAAAGCCGTATGTGACAGACCCAGAGCTAGTATTATATTGATTGAGGAGAAAACTGCAAGCCTTTCCTCTAAGATTTGGAGTACAATAAGGATGCCCATTTTTACCACTGTTATTCAGCATGGTACTGGAAGTTTTAGCTAAAGCAATCAGACAAAAGAAGGAAATAAAGAGCATCCAAATAGGAATGAAAGAAGTCAAATTATCCTTGTTTTCGGGTGATATGGTCTTACAGTTGGAAAAATCTAAAGATTCCACACAAAAAAACCAGTGATAAAAAAAAAAATTCAGTAAAGTTGCAGGATACAAAATCAGCATATGAAAATCAATAACATTTCCACACTCCAACAGTGAACAATCTGAAAAAGAAATCAAGAAGGTAATGCCATTTACAAAGGTTCAAATAAAATAAATACCTAAGAGTAAACTTACCCAAAGAAGTGAAAGATCTCTATAATGAAAACTAACATTGATGCAAGCAATTGAAGAGGACACAGAATAAAATGGAAAGATATTCCATGTTCTTGAATTGGAGAAATCAATATTGTTAAAATCTCCATACTATCTAAAGCAGTCTACAAATTTAATGTAATGCATATCAAAATAGCAATGACATTCTTCACAAAAATAGAAAAATTAATTCTAAAGTGTATATAGAACCACAATAGCCCCAGAATAGCCAAAGGTAATCTTGAGCAAAAGGAATAAAACTAGAAGGATTACATTACCTGACTTTAAATTATACTACAAAATGGCACTATACTGGCATAAAAACAGACACATAGAGAGAGCAGTTGAACAAAATAGAGAACCCAGAGGTAAATTCATACACCTACAGTGAACTCATTTTTGATAAAAGGGCCAAGAATACATATTGGGGGAAAGGATAGTCTCTGAAATAAATTGTGCTGGGGAAGCTGAATATCCATATGAGAAGAATAAAACTAGACCGCTCTCACTCACCATATACAAAAATCAAATAATAATGGATTAAAGACAAATCTAAGACCTCAAGCTATGAAATATCTAAACGAAAACATTGAGGAAACTCTCCAGGACATTGAACTGGGCAAAGATTTCTTGAGTAATACCCCACAAACACTGGCAACCAAAGCAAAAATTGACAAATAAAATCACATCAAGCTAAAAAGCTTCTGCGCATCAACATAAATAATTAACAAAGTAAAGAGACAACCTGAAGAATTGGAGAAAATATTTGTGAACTACCCATATGATAAGGGATTAATAACCAGAATATATAAAAAGCACAAGCCAACTCTATAGGAAAAAGTATAATAATTCAATTAAAAAATGGACAGAAGATCTGAATAGACCGTTCTCAAAAGAAGACATACAAATGGCAAACAAGTATATACAAAGGTGTACAAATCATTGAGCATCAGAGGAATATAAATCAAAACTACAAGATATCCTCTTACCACAGTTAAAATGGCTTATATTCAAAAACAGGCAATAACAAATGCTGGAGAGGATGTGGAGCAAAGGGAACCCTTGTACACTGTTGGTAGGAATGTAAACTAGTATATCCACTGTGGAGTACACTGGAAGTTCCTACAAAAACTGAAAATAGAGCTACCATATGTCCCAGCAATCCCACTCCTAGGTTTATACCCAAAAGAAAGGAAATCAATATATCAAAGAGATACCTGCACTACCATGTCTGTTGCAGCATTATTTGCAATAGCCGAAATTTGGAAGCAACCTAAGTGTCCATTAACAGAAGAATGAATAAAGAAAATGCAGTACTTCTATACAAGGGAATACTTTTCAGCCACAAAATAGAATGAGATTCTGTCATTGGCAACAGCATAGAAGTAACTGGAGATCATTATATAGAGTGAAATAAGCCATCCATAGAAAGATAAACATTGGATGTTCTCACTTATTTGTGGGAGCTAAAACTTAAAACAATTGGAGTCATGGAGATAGAGAGTTGGAAGGATGGCCACCAAAGGCCGGGAAGGGTAGCTAGTGGAAGGAGGAAAATCTTGCAGACAATTCTTGGGAAAACTACTCACTATTGCCCAGGGTGTCAGGCATAGCTTTCTAGCAGAAAGGTTTTTTTAAGCTGAGGCCTAAAGGAAGAAGATAATTAGGCCAGGTGAAAGGTGGATATAAATAAACAGAAGAGTGTTTTGAGGCAGAGAGAGCAGTATGTATATAATCCTAAAGGAGAATGCAATGACTTCAGAGAATTGAAGACAACTCAGAATTGCTGAAATATAGATTGTAGAGTAGCAAAGTGGTGAGACAAGTAAGAAAGGTCAGCGACAGCCTGATGGGCCTTATAAAACATAAGTTATTTGATTATTTCATAAGTTATTTGATTATTTGATAATTTATATTTTCATATTAAAAGTCACTATAGGTATTGATTAGTAAATAGGTTGGATTGGGGTGAGATTAGAGTTAGTATACAATTAGCATACCAATTCAGTCAAGAGATGGTGGTGGCACGAATAAAGACAGAGCAGTGGAAATGGAAAACATTAGATGAATTTGAAGGGTCATTTTAAATTTATAGTAACTACATCAGGGTGATGAAAGACAACAAGTTAGGAAAAATGGCGCCCTCAGTCTCTAGATTAGGCAACTGCAAGGAAATTGGTCTGAGTTATAGAAACAGGGGTAAACTGAAGCAGCAGATTTTTGAGGAGATTATTTCATGTGGGACATTCTGTATGTGAAATGCAAATAGCCCAGTGAAATGTAGATGTATATGGTATAGGGGTCTGAGCCCAAGAGCTAGATGTGGTTAGAGTTGTAAATATAAAAAGTGTAAGTACATATGTAGCAGTTGAAGTCACAGAAGGGAGCTTTGGACTGGTGTCTCAGGAAATACTGTCATCCAGGAGAGATACAGAGGCTGAGAAGCCAGGAAAGCAGATGGAGATGGAATGGGCAGACAGCAGAGGAGCAACAGGGAGAAAGATCTGTGAGGAGAAATGCTCAGGGAGGCAGAGAACATGGAGTCTTCAGATCAACATGTAGATCTGATTGCTATGCAGAAGAGAGGAAAGGAAGCATTTTAAAAAAGACAAACACAGTAGTCTAAAACATTAGCTACTTGAGTCATGTGAAATTGCCAATATTTTACCATATTTGACCAAATAACAAGTAATTTCACATTATTCAAGTTAATACATAATATTAGAGACCATCACATTTGGCAAGCCTTAATGTCGCTTTGTTAAACTCTTGTTTTATTCTAGATTAAAAAACAAACAAAAAAACCCTATGCTTCATGATCAAAAGAATTTGAAACTCCCTGTGCTAGACTGTCATTCTCTTGCTGAGTCACACCACCGTGTTCTAGAGCACATGCCTACCTGTGTGTTAGGGGACAAAACCTAGGTACACAGTCTAAGGCCGGTCAATAATCCAGACTTCAACTTAATTTGTTTGTTTACATTTATTCAGCCTAAGACTTATACATTGTATTTTTTCTTTATTCTCTCCTTTCTTCCTTATTACCTTCTTCTTTCTCTTCTCCTCATCCTGTTTCTCTTCCTTCTGTACTTTGTTCCTTTGCTGGTTGACTTAGTTTAAAATAAATGAAACGGTCACAACGTGCTATGGAGTGATTAGTTTTTTTTTTCCTGTTAGTGAAATTGTCAGTTATCTTACTTCTTTCATTTTTAGTTACTCTTATTTGTTTTTGTTGCTTCTTACAGTTGGACATTTTGGGAAATATTTCTGAGTTCATCGTTTGTAAAAATGTTTTAGCATATTGGGAAAGTTGAGATGGTACTATATCATATATTTATTATTTCAATTAAATTTTACTTTGGGATGGTAGGAAGTGTTTTCATTTTGTAGATGAGGAAACAAGTGCAGAATGAGGACATGAATCTGCTTCACGTTTTGCTAAGTGAGAAATGTGGCAGTGTCTCGTTTGTATTAAACAGATCCCCCCTGTACTAATGATGGTAAATGGTACTAAGTTGAATATGCATTTGACTCCTTCTGGAAAAGCTTTTAAGACTGTCTCTGTGGATGCAGATACTAATGATTCCACCCAACCTATATTCTTCTTAGTCTCTTAATCTTTTTACCTTGATTGTATACACAAATATCATCTTCACTTCAAAACCAAAATATCCCAATGAACTGCATAGCAATTTGAGAGTTTTATTTATTTGTTTACTTATTAGGATAAATTCTCTCCATTCATCAGGTCTTTACATATCTTACCATGAGCTCTTTACACTATGAAATAGAATGCTCAAGGAGACGCTTTTAGAAAGCTGCTTGCTGCAGACTATGTGCCTTTATATCTCTTTAACAGCTCCACATGAATTGCTGTCACTGGGCATTAAAGCAGCTACAATATTGCCTGTCATTAATAGTCTCCGTTACTCTGCCATCATAATTGCTGACCTTAGCTTGGTCCTCTGCTGTGAATTAGAATTTCTGTTAAGAGGGAATATTAATGAAACAAAGTTAAATTCCTCAGCAGTTTTCAATTGGAATTGAAGTCTCCATTTAATTCTTGCAAGAGAATGGCTTTGAATCTATAAATATTGCTATTATAACTTCAAAATGATAGGCAAGATGCATGAAAATCATGCACAGAAGCCATTCTTTTTGAGGATGTTGATGTAGGTATTTTGCTCACTTTATAAACCTCTTTGAAGATTAAAACACTTATTCTGAAGTAGTGGTATAAACGTAAAGTACAATTTACTCAAAGTAGGTATCAGCTAAAGAATTACTTAGTGAAAGGCACAAGGAGAAATGCATTCTAAATCACTAGGTACACTGCTAATTTAAATTAAAACCTAGGCCAGACCATTATTTCTTTAGGTGCATGAACACTGAAGCAAAGAGCATATTCTATGCTATTTTTGAATGTGGGATTTTGTTTTACTCAATTTCCCAGAGATGCCTTGTGCATATATATAATATCAACTTATATTTTTATAGTGGAAACGAAATAAGGGTTGAGTGACATGTTAATTGAACTGGGTCATGCATCAGGACAATCACAGAAATGACTGCCATACTGATAGAAATAAGACAGGCTTTGGAGACTTCATAGTTGTGATATTTAAAAAGTACTCTGTAACCATTTTTAGGGCCATACATAAATGTAGAAGCTAAAATTTTACCTTTTACTCTTATTACACTGTCTTGTGGGATACCTGACACTGTGGTAAGGTATCTAGACCATCATCATTGAATCTAAAAACTAAATAAGATCTTCTCAATGATATATTCTAATCACTTCATTTCAAAAAATGAGAACCTTATTTGGAAATTTTAGCAAATTTCTAGCTATTTAATGATAATTCTTTAATTTGTTGCTTCAAATATAAGTGTTGCTTTTGAGATTATTTCCTTGCATTAAATCTTTCTGCTGCTTTATTTCCTAGGTTTGAAGGATATTACTTGTTCACTTATCTTCTTGCTAAGGATATTTACTAGGGTAGCAAAGGTTAGTAGCAAGAGGTGTTATGCAGCTCATCTGGCATTCCGAGTCTCATTTAGTACCTCAATATGACTTTATTCCTTCTGAACACTGCCATGGAATAGAATTTCCTTAGAAATTTTTGAAATGGCATTAGGGTTCTCTGTCTCTCTGTCTCTGTGAATATTCATATATATATCTCCATGAGATGATAGATAAAAAACTGACTGGTACCATTATGCCAGTTCAAGTGATAAAAAGATGACAAGATTAATATTCATGTGCACTGAAGGAATTTGTACAAAATAACACAGCTAACACCTATTCCTAAAACGAGATACTGATTTTCACCTAGTAGAGATGTTGCCCCAATGAACTATAATCCTAAACATCATATTAAAGCTGGATCTGACCAGGGAATCCAAAAGCTTCCCTTCTCACTGCATTGCCTTACTTCTGTTTTTTTTTTTCCAAAGTGGAGAACTTATTTGTGAGTTGAATAAAATTTCTCTCCATAGTTGTGGGATAAAGAAATAGGCTTAAAAATGAGATAGTGGGGAATGGAGGATTTTTAAATGAAGAGAACTTGGCTAGAAGATTTGATTTGACTGTCTACCATAATTCATTGTCTTAGAAGTCTACTGGGATAAAGTTTCAGAAACAGTCATCTAGGTCAATTAGTCTGATTATCTGTGTTTACTTTTTTGGCAAGAAAACTCCCATTCTCAACCCTAGTTAAAAGGATTTTGGCTTCAGAAAAACATAATATAAAAATGAATACTCCAAGATAAAAAATTAAAAGACATGTCAAGCTACGTAATTATCAGAGCAGCGCAAATAATTTGGCAATCATCTTGTAATCACAGAACTATTTTCCTCCCCTCAATCTGGCAGCTGTAAGGAGAGCCAAGGGAAAAATTAAAGAAATTTTGGCAAGGTTATTTAATGTCTGAACTTCTTACTCAGACTCTATGAAAACCCCTTAGAAATTGGATTATCACAGGGACTTCTCTTCTGGGTAGGTAGTCGAGGTAGCTGTAGTTCAGTTTGAGTGTGAAAACTCGATGTTTAATCTCCTGTTAAGATGAGAGTCAAGTTAGGCAGTTTCAGTAAAACATTTAATTTGGTTCCAAGGTATAAGCACTTTTGATATGAACTTTGCTCTATGAAAAAGATGCACATTGATCACTAACAAGATTATTTTAAGCTTAAAAAAATTTCGAATATTCAGATACAAACTAAATTGAAATTTATTTTTTAATTATCTGTGAAAATTCGAATAAATAAATTAATATAAATAAACGTAGGGAATTTTTTATTATTTATTTTAAGATGTACAAATGTGGTTTTGATATTCATATACATAGGAAAATAATGCTATTGTTGAGCAAACTAATCAGTCCATCACCTTCTATAGTTACCTTTTGTGTGTGTGGTAAGAGCATCTAAAATCTATTAGCAAATTTTCAGTATATAATAGAAAATTATGAACTATAGTCCTCATGCTGTCCATTAAATCTCTAGACTTACTTGTCCTACATAATTGAAAATTTGGACCTTTGACCTAGTTATCCTTATTTCCTCCTTTTCCATACCATAGTAACCACCATTCTACTCTGTTTCTATGTTCAACTTTTAAAACATTCTACACATAAGTGAGGTCATGTGGTAGTTTCTTTCTGTATGTGGTTTATTTCATTTAGCATAATGTCCTCCAGGCTCATACTATGTTGTCATATATGGCAGTATCTGCTTCTTTTTAAAAGCTGTATAACAATTCATATATCTCAATTTCCTTATCCGTTTATCCATTTTATTGGTGGATACTTACGATGTTTCCATATCTTAGCTATCATGAGTAGCGCTGCAATAAAGATGGGAGAGCAGATATCTCTGTGGCATGCTGATTTCATTTTCTTGGGTATATACCCAGCAGAGGGATTGTGGGGTCATAGGATAGTTCTAATTTTAGTTTTTTGTGGAAACTCCATACTGTTTTCTATAATGGGTGTAACAATTTGCATTCTCACTGACAGTGCACAAGGGTTACATTTTCTCCACACCCTTGCTGATGCTTATCTTGTCTTTTTAGTGATACCCATTCTAACAGGTGTGTGGTGATATATCATTGTGGTTTTTATTTACCTTTGCCTAATGATTAGTGATGTTGAGCACCTTTTTATAAACCTGAGGCCTATTTGTTTATATTTCCTTGAGATATATCTCTTTGGGTACTTAGCCCATTTTTAAATAGAATTAATTGTTTTATGCTGTTGTGTGAATTCTTTATATGATTTGGATATTCACCTCTTATTAGATATATGGCTTGAAAATATTTTCTCACAATCTGAAAGCTGCGTTTTCTTTTCGTTATTTCTTTTGCCATGCAGAAGCTTTTTAGTTTCATATAATCTCACTGGTTTATTTTTGCTATGATTGCCTGGGATTTTGGTGTGATTTCTAAAAAATAATTGCCAAGGCCAGTATCAAGGAGCTTTTTCCATTATGTTTTCTTCTAGGAGTTTTAGGGTTTCTGGTTTTATGTTTAGATCTTTAAACTGTTTTTGAGTTTATTATTGTGTATAGCATAAGATAAAGTCCAGTTTCATTCTTTTGCATGTGGAAATCCAGTTTCTCCAATATCATTTACTGAAGAGACTGTCCTTTCTCCATTGTGTCTTCTTAGTGGCCTTGTCAAATATTAGTTGACTATATGTGCTTGGGTTCATTTCTGAACTCCATCCTATTCCATTAATCTATATCTTTGTTTTTAAGCCAGCACCATAATGTTTTGATTACTATAGTTTTGTAACATGATTTGAAATTAGGAAGTGTGATGCCTCCAACTTTGTTTTTCTTAAGATTGTTCTGGATATTCTGGGTCTTTTATGGTTCCATACAGATTACAGGATTTTTTTTTGGTCTATTTCTGTAAAAAGGTTATTGAAATTTTGATGGGGTATAGGGATTACATTGAATCTATAGATTGCTTCAGGTAATATGATAATTTTGACAATATTAATTCTCCCAATCTATACACATGAGATAGCTTTCCATTTATTTGTTTCTTCCTTAATTTCTTTTTATTAGTATTTTATAGTTTTCAGTACACAGATCTTTCACTTCCTTGCTTAAACTTATTTCCTACATTCTTGAATCTTTTTGATGCTATTGTAAATAGGATTGTTTTCTTGATTGCCTTCTCAGGTAGAATAATATTGGTGTAAAGAAATGTAAAAATTTTTTGGTGTTAATTTTGTATCCTGCTACTTTACTGAATTCATTTATTCCAAAAGTTTTACTGTCGGTGGCATCTTTAGGGTTTTCTACATATAGGATCATATCATCTGCAAATAGGGATAAGTTTACTTCTTTCTGATTTGAATTTCTATTATTTCTTTTTCTTGTCTAATTGTTCTTGCTAGTTCATCCAGTACTATCTTGAATAGAAGTGGCAAGAGAGACATTCTTGCCTTGTACTGGGTCTTAGAGGAAAAGCTTTCAGTTTTTCCCACTGATTATGTTAACTGTAAGATCCTTATTAATGACCTTTATTAGGTTGAAGCAATTTCCTTCTATACCTATTCTGTTGAGAGTTTTTATCATGAAGGTACATTGGACTTTGTCAAATACTTTTCTGCATCTATTCAGATGATCATGTGGTTTTTATCTTTCTTTTTGTTAATGTGGTATATCACATTGATTGATTTGCATAGTTAAATCAACCTTGCATCTCATGATAAATCTCATTTGATCATGTATATAATCTTTTTGATGCGTTGTTGAATTTAGTTGGCTAGTATTTTATTGAGGATTTTTGTGTCAATGTTCATCAGAGATATTGGCCTAAAGGTTTTTTCTTGTGGCATCTTTGCTTGTCTTTAGTTTTAGAGTGATGCTGCCTTCATAAAATGTATTTGGAAGTATAACCTCTACTTCTATTTTTTGGTATTAATTCTTTCTTGAATTTTGGTAGAATTCAGCTCTGAAGCCATCTGACCCTGGGCTTTTCTTTGTTGAGAGGCTTTTGATTGCTACTTTATCTCTATTTGTTATTAGTCTGTTAAGGCTTTCTGTTTCTCCTTTGTTTAGTCTTGATGGGTTGTATGCTTCTAGGAATTTATCCATTTCCTATAGGTTACCCAATTTGTTGGCATATAATTGTTCATAATAGTCCCTTATGATCCTTTTTATTTCTTAAAGCATCTGTTGTGATGTCTCCTCTCTCATTTCAGATTTTACTTATTTGAGTATTCACTCTTTTTTCTTTTCTTTTTTTAGTCTATTTAAGGGTTTGTTGATTTAGTATATATACATATATTTAAAAAACTCACTTTTGTTGAATTTTTTCTGTAGTGTTTGTTTTCTCTATTTGTTTTGTTTCTTCTCTATTACTATTTCCTTCCTTTTGCTTACTTTGGGTTTAATGTTTTGTTTGCTTTTTAGTTCCTTGAGGTATAAAATGATTTAGCTTCTTTGAGATGTTTTCCTTTTTAGATGTAGGCATTTGTTGGTATAAATCGTTCTCTAATAACTGCTTTTGCTGCGTCTCCCAAACTTTGAAAAGTTACATTTTTGTTTTGGTTTGACTACAGATATTTTTAAAATTCCCCAGGTGATTTCCTCATTGACTCAATGGTTGTTTGAATTGTCTTCTTAGTTTTCATATATTTGTCAATTTTCTTGCTGTTACAATTTCTAGTCTCGTTCCATCATTGTAGGAAAAGATACTTGGTGTAATGTTAATCTTAGATTTGTTAAGACTGTTCCATGTCCTCTAATCCAGGAGACCTTAGGTAACTTTCCTGCAGCCTCTGTTGCCCTGTGACTTGCAGGTACTGGAAGATCCATAAGGAAAATGGTAGGACACCTGGAAGCTGGTAAATGATACTGAGAGATTCATACTATGAAGTCAGGACACCTCAAAAGGCCAACTAGATGCAGCTAGGAAATGCTGCTTCTATAGAGAGAGAACACAATTTCAACTACACCAACATAATTTGAAGGGATCTTTGGTTGGGTACCTCAGGTGGAGTGCCTGAATGCTATGGCTGGTCCCCTGACCTAAAAAAAACCTGGGAGAAGGGGTGAGTGAAGGAACTAGGGATCTGCTCATTCCCATCATTGACCTCTGGGGTTCTAGCTGCAAGGGACTCCACACCCACACTGACCTGTGAGCTGGCAGGGGCATCTCCCCTGGAGATTACACAGATATGAAGCTGTAGTAGGTACAGAGCGAGGAACATTGGAACATGGGTCAGCTCTAGTAAAGCCTGGACGTAAGTGCCCAACCTCAGGGCTTCCAGTCTCTCTCAGAGACGGTATGGCTCCAGCTAACTGCTGGGGACAAAGCAGAGCCTGCTTCCCTGCAGGATTGGGGCACGTCTATCCTGCAGGCCAGTCTCCAGCCAGCACTTCACAGGGCCCCTGCCTTTCTGTGGCATGGGATCATGTACACAATGCAGCCTCCTACCCAGCCTGGGTGATTTGCTCCACCTGAATGCATTCCAGCAGCCTGGCAGCCCTTCAGATCCCACACTACACCTGAAACTCAACCCTGTGCATCTGGAGGAAGGAGTTCAAGTGGGTCCTGTAGTCTCAGAACTTCAGCATGTGGCTCAGGAGTGCCAAGCTGAGATTTGCATTTGGTAGTTGAATGGGGGAGGAGACCACCCTCTAGAAATTTGAGATGGCTGAGTCACACAGGTTTGCAGACTTGTGTTGGATGTAGCCATGCTTCCCTCCACAGGGTTGGTATGGTAAGGGTGTGGCCTTTTTCCCTACCAGACCTCTGCCCAGGGGAGACCAGTGGCCCCAAAGACATAAGAACAACAGCAGCAAAATCACAGGTATAGTGGCAGTGATTGGAAGTGGCTGCCCTAAGTCCCAAGAGTAGACCTGGTGAGGGTGTGACCTCTCTCCCCTTCAAATTGCAGAACACAGCTACAAACACCAAAGGAGTCAAATGGCTGAATGGGAGCCTGTCTATTGTCCATTGTTCTCAAGCATCATCTACTGGATTGCAGCACAAACTACAAGACAAAAAAATCACTTTACTAATTCTCCCTCCTACAAAACCAAGAGCATGAATTCCACCACAAAGACCCTGTACAGAGTCTTAGTTCTCTGAAAGCATTCACACATAAAGCCAACAGACTATACTCAATTTACACCACAATTAAAGGAATACCAGCCCTCCAAATGAGAAAGAATCAGCATAAGAACTTTAGCAACAGCTGGGCATGGTGGCTCACACCTGTAATCCCAGCACTTTGGGAGGCTGAGGCGGGTAGATCACCTGGGGTCAGGAGTTTGAGGCCCAGCCTGGCCACCATGGTGAAACCCCTGTCTCTATGAAAAATATAAAAAATTAGCCGGGCCTTGTGGCAGGCGCCTGTAATCCCAGCTACTCAGGAGGTTGAGGCAGGAGCGTCATTTGAACCTGGGAGTTGGAGGTTGCATTGAGCTGAGATTATGCCATTGTACTCCTGCCTGGGTGAGAGAGTGAAACTCCATCTCAAAAAAAAAAAAAAAAAAAAAAAAAAGAAGAAAAGAAAAGAATAGAACTTTAGCAACTTAAAAAGCCAGACTATCCCCTTACCTCCAAAGGAACCCATTAGTTCTCAAACAGTAGTTTTTAACCATACTAAATTGTCTGAAATGACAAACATGTAATTCAGAACATGGAGGGCAAAGAATCTCATTGAGATCAAAGGAAAAGTTGAAACTCAATCCAAGGAAACCAAGTAATCCAATAAAACAATTCAAGAGCTGAAAGGCAAACTTCCCATTTTAAGAGAGACACAGTTGTACTTCCCGAGTGGAAAAATTCACTACAAAAATTAAAATTTCATAATACAATAAGAAGTATCAGAAGAATAGACCAAGCTGAGGAAAGAATCTCAGAGCTCAAAGACCAGTTTTTCGAATTAACTCAGACAAAAATTTAAAAAATTAAGAAAAATGAATAAAACCTCCATGAAATTTGAAATTATGTAAAGAGATCAAATCTACAATTCATTGGCATTTCTGAGGGAGAAGGAGTGAGAATAAGCAACTTGGAAAATATATTTGAGAATATAGTCCATGAAAATTTTCTAATCTTATAAGAGAGATCAACATGCAAATCCAAGAAATACAGACAACCGGAATCTCTGAGATGGAGCCAAAGCAGTGTTAAGAGAAATGTTTATAGCCCTAATGCCTTCATAAAGACATTAGAAGTGTTTCAAATTAACAATCAAAGTTTTCACCTAAAGAAACTATGGTAAACAAAGAACAAAACAATTCAAAAGCTAACGGAAGAAAAGAAATAACTAAAATTAGAGAAGACCTTAACGAAATTGAGATGCAAAAATCCATACAAAAGATCAGTCAAACCAAGAGCTGGTTCTTGGAAAAAATAATTCCAATTGATAGACCCCTGGCTAGATTAACAAAGAAAAAGAAAGAGTAGATCCGAATGAGCACACTGAGAAATGACAAAGATTATATTAAAATGGATCCCACAGAAACACAAAAGATCCTCAGAGACTATTGTGAACAACTTTATGCACACATCTCATTAGTAGAAAATCTAGAAGAAATGAATAAATTCCTGGAGGTGCACAAATTAACAAGGAAAAAACAGATAACCCCATTAAAAAGTGAGCAAAGGATATCAACAGACACTTCTCAAAGAAGAAGTATATGTGGTCAACAAACATACGAAAAAATACTCAGCATAACTAATCATCAGAGAAGTGCAAATCAAAACCATAATGGGATAGCATCTCATGCTAGTCAGATGGCTACCATTAAAAAGTCAAAAAATAACAGATGCTGGTGAGGTTGTGGAGAAAAAGTAACACTTACACACGGTTAATGGGAATATGAATTATTTCTTTCACTGAGAAAAGCAGTCTGAAGATTCCTCAAAGAACTTAAAACAGTCACCATTTGACCCAACGATCCCATTACTAGATATATATCTAAAAGAAAATAAGTTATTCTACTAAAAAGACACATGCACTCATATGCTTATTTCTACACTATTCACAATAACAAGGACATGAAATCAACCCAGGTGCCTATCAATGATAGATTGGATAAATGATAGATTGGCTATGTGGTAGATATATACTATGAACTACTATGTAGCCATAAAAAAGAAGAAAATCATGTCCTTTTCAGCAACATAGATGGAGCTGGGGGCCATAAATCATAAGCAAATTAATGCGGAAACAGAAAACAGAATGCTACATGTTCTCACTTCAAAGTAGGAGCTAAGCATTCAGCACATGTGACATAAATATGAGAACAATAGACACTATGAACTGCTAGAGGGTGGGTTTAAAAACTACCTATCTGGCACTTTGCTCACCACCAGAGTGATGGGGTTTGTCCTCCAAACCTCAGGATTATGCAATATTCTGATGTAACAAATCTGCATATGCCACCCCTTATTTAAAATAAAAGTTGAAATAAAAAGATTTATTAAGGCTTGAATGGTGTTCTAGCATGTGATCTATCCAGGAGAATTTTCTGTGTGTGCTGGAAAAGAATGTTTACCCTTTTGCTTTTTGTAAAAAGTTCTGTATATGTCTGTTAGATAAGTTTAGTGTATAGTGTTAAGTCTGCTGTTTTTTAAATTGATGTTGTCTGGATACTATGTCTGTTATTGAAAGTGGGGTATTGGAGTCTCCAGCTATCACTGTATTGCTGTCAATTTCTCCTTTCAGATTTGTCTATACTTGTTTTCTATACTTAGGTGTTCTGATGTTGGGTGCATATATATTTATAATCACCATGGCTTCCTATTGAATTAACCCTTATATCAGTATGTAATTATTATATAATTATCATTATATCTTCTTTGTCTCTACAGAGATTTTTTGAGTTACTCTGCTTCGTCTGATATGAGTATAGCCACTCTTGCTTCCTTTCATTACCATTTGCATGGAATATCTTTTTTCATCCTTCCACTTTCAGCCCATGTGTGTCCTTGAATCTGAAGTGTGTTTCTTTGAGAAATTATTAATAAACACAGTGAAATAACTATTTTTCTCCAAAATTTTAAGCATAAATTATATGTCAATAATATTTGGAATTAGAAATTAGTTTCAAATTTTTATTAAAAGATTTGGATGTGGTAACATTTATACTTTTACTGGAAATTAGTAAGCTTTCAAGTACTTAACATATTTTTAAAAATAAATTTCAGTAATTCTTATTGTTCTTTCTCTCAGTCTGAATTATGAAGTTGTGGTAAGTTATGTAATTACTCTTGAGGTGTATGGGCTGTTTTAAATGCACAAATAACTTCCTATAATCCTTTGTTGGTCGCAGAGAGATAGATAGGACATACACAGAGATACCCTAGACATAAGTAAATAAAGAGTAATGTGACATGAAGGTGTCAAAATGCATCCCAGCTGTCAACATGATCATCTCAGTAATATATAACTATTTCAGGTTAAAATACAGAATACCTCTGATACTCCCAACTGTATCAAACTACTCTTAGCCAATGATGTTAACTAGAATGAATGTCTCAATACATGTATTTGTTTACTCTTAAATTGCCATCAAAGTGGGGGAGATGATAGGACCAAGAAGGAGGCATTCAGATAATAAGAAAGGCACTGCATCTCTACTGAAGTAGGAAAAAGAACAGGTGAATACAAGGTTTACCAAGGGAGGATATTGAAAGTAAAGTTTCGCATTTTGGCTAAAAGTTTGTGTGTGTTGATTATGTGGGGGTTGTGGTAGAAGGTGGAATAAAGTTATACTCTGCCAGATTTTGTAATCAGGGTGATGCTGGCCTCGTAGAATAAGTTATGGAGGAGTCTCTTCTTTTCATTTTTTGGAATAGTTTCAGTAGGAATAATACCAGCTCATTATTGTACCTCTTGTAGAATTCAGCTCTGAATCGATCTGGTCCTGGGCTCTTTTTTTTTTAGTAAGCTATTGATTACTGCCTTGATTTCAGAACTTCTTATTGGTCTATTCAGGGATGGGATTTAATTTCTTCCTGGTTCAGTGTTGGGAAGGTGTACGTGTCCAGGAATTTATCTATTTCTTCTAGAGTTTTTTAGTAGAAGTATTAATAATATTCTCTTGGTTATTTGTATTTCTGTGGGGTCAGTGGTGATACCTCTTTTGTCACTTCTGATTGTGTTTATTTGAATCTTCTCTCTTTTCTTCTTTATTAGTTTAGCTAGCAGTCTATTTTATTAATTTTTTTCAAAAAATCAGCTCCTGGATTTGTTGATTTTTTGAAGGTTTTTTTTTTGTGTGTCTCTATCTCCTTCAGTTCAGCTCTGATATTGGTTATTTCTTGTCTTCTGCTAGCTTTGGGGTTTGTTTACTCTTGTTTCTCTGGTTCCTTTACTTGTGATGTTAGGTTGTTAACTTGAGATTTTTCTACCTTTTTGATGTGGGCATTTAGTGCTATAAATTTCCCTCTTAGTACTGCCTTAGCTGCATCCCAGAGATTCTAGTATGTATGTCTTTGTTCTCATTAGTTTCAAAGAACTTATTGATTTTTTCCTTAATTTCACTTTTTACCCAAAAGTCATTCAAGAGCAGGTTGTTCAATTTCCATGTAGTTGTATGGTTATGAGCAATTTTCTTAATCTTGATTTCTAACTTGATTGCCCTGTGGTCTGAGAGACTGTTATAATTTTGGTTCTTTTGCATTTGCTGAGGAGTGCATTGCTTCTGATTATGTGATTAATTTTAGAGTAAGTGCCATGTGGCAAGGAGAATAATATATATTCTGTTGTTTTTGGGTGGAAAGTTCTGTAGATATATATTTAATTATTCTCAAACTGCTGTAAACATGCTACCTGAGACTGAGTAACTTATAAACAAAGGAGGTTTAATTGACTTACAGTTCTGCATGTCTGGGAAGGCCTCAGGAAGCTTACAATCATGGCAGAAAATAAAGGAAAAGGAAGGATTTTCTTCACATGGCAGCAGGAGAGAGAAGAGTGAGCAAAGAAGAAACTCATCAAACACATCAAACTATCAGATCTCATGAAAACTCACTCACTATGGTGAGAACACCTTGGGGAAAACTACTCCCATAATCCAATCAACTCCCACCAGGTTCTTCATTCAACACCTGGGGATTGTAATGCAAAATGAGATTTAGTTGGAGACACAAAGCCAAACCATATCATCTATCAAGTCCACCTGATCCAAAGCTGAGTTTAGGTCCTAAATGTCTTTGTTTATTGTCAGTGGGGGTGTTAAGCCTCCCACTATTATTTTGTGGGAGTCTATGTCTCTTGGAAGGTTTCTATGAACTTGCTTTATGAATCTGGGTGTTTCTGTGTTGGGTGTGTATATATTTAGTCTAGTTAGCTTTTTTATTGAATTGAACCCTTTATCATTATGTAATGCCTTTCTTTGTCTTTTTTGATCTTTGTTGGTTTAAAGTCTGTTTTGTCAAAAACTAGGACTGCCACCCCTGCTTTTTGCTGTTTTCCTTTTGCTCTGGAAATATTCTTCTATCCCTTTATTTTGAGCCTAAGTTTGTCCTAGCATGTGACATGGGTCTTTCAAAGACAACATACCATTGGGTGTTGGTTCTTTATTCAGCTTCTAATTCTGTGTCTTAATTGTGACATTTAGCTCATTTACATTTAAGGTTAATATTGTTGTGTGTGGATTTGATCTTGTCATTGGGTTATTTTAATAGACTATGTGGTTGCTTTATCATGTCACATGTTTGTGTACCTCAGTGTATTTTTGTAGTGGCTGGTAATGGTTTTTTCTTTCCACAGTTAATGCTTCCTTCAGGTGCTGTTGTAACGTAGGTCTGATGGTAACAAATTTCTTCAGCATTTGCTTGTCTGAAAGGGATCTTACTACTCTTTCATTTATGAAGTTTAGTTTGGTAGATATAAAATTCTGGGTTGAAAATTCTTTTTTTTTTTTTTTTAAATAATGTTTGATATTGGTCCTTACTCTCTTCTGAATTGTAGGGTTTTCACTGAAAGGGCCACAGTGAGTCTGATGGGCTTCCCTTTTTAGGTGTCCTGGCTTTTCTTTCTGACTGTCCTTAACATTTTTTCTTCTATTTTGACCTTAGGGAATCTGATGATTATGTGTCTTGGGAATGATCTTGTGGAGTATCTTACTGGGGTTCTCTTTATTTCCTGGATTTGAATGTGGCCTGTCTAGCCAGGTTGAGGAGGTTCTCCTGGATGATGTATTGAAATATGTTTTCCAAATTTGTTCCATTCTCCCCATCTCTTTTATGTACCCCAATCAGTTGTAGATTCAATCTCTTTAAATAATCCCATATTTCATATAGGTTTTATTTATTCCCTTTCATTCTTTTTTCTTTATTCTTGTCTTCCTGTCTTATTTCAGAAATACAGTCTTCAAGCTCTGATATTCATTCCTTTGCTTGGTCTGTTCTGCTATTAATATTTGTGATTACATTATGAAGTTCTTACAGTGTGTTTTTCAGCTCTATCGGGTAGATTATGCTCCTCTTTCTACTGGCTGTTTTGGTTGTTAGCTCCTGTATTGTTTTATCATGTTTTTTTTTTTTTTAAGCTTCTTTGCATTGGGTTACAATATGCTTCTTTAGCTCAGCAAAGTTTTCCCTTATCCACATTCTGATGCCTACTTCTGTCTATTTAGCCATCTCAGCATCAGCCCATTTCTGAACCGTTGCTGGAGAGGTGTTTTAGTCATTTGGAGGAAAAGTAGCACTCTAGTTTTTCATTTTCAGCATTTTTGCTCTGATTCTTTCTCATATTTTTGGGCTTATCTACCTTCGATCTTTGAGGTTGCTAATCTTTGGGTAGAGTTTTTGTGTTTGTTCTTACTGTTGTTTGTTTGTTTTTCTTTTAACAATAGTCTAGCCACTCTTCTGTAGGGCTGCTGTATTTTTCTATGAGTCCCCCTCCAGGCGCTAGTCACCTTAGTTTTTCTATTACTTGGAGGTATCAGCAGTGAAGGCTGTGATGTTTCACAGCAAAGGTGGCAGTCTGCCCCTTCCTCTGGAAGCTCTGTCCCAGAGGGATATTGATCTGTTGATGGCCTGAACATGTAATGGAGAAAAATATTATGTGGACTTTTTGTTTTGCTTACATTTTCTGTTCAATTGTCTTGCCTACTATGTGTATAAGGAAATCATCCACTCATCCATCTTCTATTCTACAAATGTTCATTGAATGCCTTGTCTGGCTACAAACTGGGAATATGTGGTGAGATGAATAATACTATCCCTCCAGAAACTTGCTGTATTATTGAACTCCTAGTCTTTTAGTGACTGGTTTTATTACTTTGTAAACTATAAACATGATACCATTAAATCTAAGCAGTTATAAGGCCCCCACTTGAGATGTTAGCCATCAAGAACAAAACCAGATCAATTGCCAAAGATTCTGAAAAGCATTAAAATATCACTTGAGTCTCTTAAAGCATGCCAAGTGGGACTGAAATAATAAAGCTCAGCTAAATCTCCCACTCCCACCACCTTTCACACAAACGAAATCTGTCCCTTAAACCTCTGAGCTCCCCTTTCTCTGAATACCCTAAAAATATCTTCAGCTCCTGATTTCTCCCTTCAATATCTCCATATTCTTTTTCCCAGTAACTCCGACTTGTCAGAGTTCCTCAGTTCTTCCCTTGCTGAATCCTTTGACTTGGGACAAAAAACACGTCATAGAAATAGAATTTTCCTTTAGTGAGGGACACACACATCCTTTTTCTCTCATACCATCACTGCCTACATACTTTGTTTTTTGTGGCATGATTTTTTTTTAAATTTTGGAGAGGAGGTGAAGAAAAATATCTCTGCTCTGTCGTTTTTAAAAAATATTTATATTTATTACATATATATTTTATTGTACTTTAGGTTCTGGGGTACATGTGCAGATCATGCAGAATTGTTACATAAGTACATACATGGCAATGCGGTTTGCTGTCTCCATCCCCCTGTCACCTATATCTGGCATTTCTCCCCCATATTATCCCTCCCCAACCACCCTACCCCCTGTCCCTCCCCTACTCCTCCCACAACAGACCCCAGTGTATGATGCTCCCCTCCCTGTCTCCATGTGTTCTCATTGTTCAACACCACCTATGAGTGAGAACATGTGGTGTTGGATTTTCTGTTCTTGTGTCAGTTTGCTGAGAATGATGGTTTTCAGATTCATCCATGTCTCTACAAAGGACACAAACTCATCATTTTTTTCTGGCTGCATAGTATTCCATGGTGTATATATGCCACATTTTCCTTATCCCTTCTTTCATCAGTGGGCATTTGGGTTGGTTCTAGGTCTTTGCTATTGTAAACAGTGCTGCAATGAACATACATGTGCATGTATCCTTATAATAGAATGATTTATAATCCTTTGGATATATACCCAGTAATGGGATTGCTGGGTCAAATGGAATTTCTATTTCTAGGTCCTTAAGGATTCGCCACACTGTCTTCCACAATGGTTGAACTAATTTACACTCCCATCAACAATGTAGAAGTGTTCCTATTTCTCTACATCCTCTCCAGCATCTGTTGTCTCCAGATTTTTTAATGATTGCCGTTCTAACTGGGGTGAGATGGTATCTCAGTGTGGCTTTGCTTTGTATTTCTCTAAAGACCAGTGATGATGAGCATTTTTCATATGTTTGTTGGCCACATAAATGTCTTCATTTGAAAAGTGTCTGTTCATGTCCTTTCCCACTTTTGAATTTTTTTTTTTTTTTCTTGTAAATCTGTTTTAGCTCTTTGTAGGTTCTGGGTTTTAGTCCTTTGTCAGATGGGTAGATTGCAAAACTTTTTCCCATTTTGTTGGTTGTTGGTTCACTCTAATGATTGTTTCTTTTGCTGTACAGAAGCTCTGGAGTTTAGTTAGATCCCATTTGTTTATTTTGGCTTTTGTTTCCAATGCTTTTGGTGTTTTAGTCATGAAGTCCTTGCCTATGCCTATGTCCCGAAGGGTTTTGCCTAGGTTTTCTTCTAGGGTTTTTATGGTGTTAGGTCTTCTGTTTAAGTCTTTAATCCATCTGGAGTTAATTTTAGTGTAAGGTGTCAGGAAGGGGTCCAGTTTCTGTTTTCTGCACCTGGCTAGCCAATTATCTCAACACCATTTATTAAACATGGGATCATTTCCCTATTGTTTGTTTTTGTCCCGTTTGTCAAAGATCAGATGGTTGTAGATGTGTGGCATTGCCTCCATGGCCTCTGTTCTGTTCCATTTGTCTATCTCTCTGTTTTGGTACCAGTACCATGCTGTTTTGATTACTGTAGACTTGTAGTATAGTTTGAAGTCAGGTAGCGTGATGCCTCCAGTTTTGTTCTTTTTGCTTAGGATTGTCTTGGCTATGTGGGCTCTCTTTGGATCCATATGAAGTTTAAGGTGGTTTTTTCCAGTTCTGTGAAGAGGGTCATAGGTAGCTTGATGGGGATAGCATTGAATCTATAAATTACTTTGGGAAGTATGGCCATTTTCATGACATAGATTCTTCCTAACCATGAGCATGGAATGTTTTTCCATCTGTTTGTGTCCTCTCTTATTTCGTTGAGCAGTGGTTTGTTGTTCTCCTTGAAGAGGTCCTTTACATCCTTTGTTAGTTTTATTCCTAGGTATTTTATTCTCTTTGTAGCAATTGTGAATGGGAATTTGCTCTTGATTTGGCTCTCCTTAAGTCTGTTATTTGTGTATAGGAATGCTTGTGACTTCTGCACGTTGATTTTGTATCTTGAGACTTTGCTGAAGTTGCTTATCAGTTTTAGGAGATTTTGGGCTGAGACAATGGGGTTTTCTCAATATACAATCATGTCGTCTGCAAATAGAGACAGTTTGACTTCCTCCTTTCCTAAGTGGATATGCTTTATTTCTTTTTCTCGCCTGATTGCTCTGGCTAGAACCTCCAATACTATATTGAGTAGGAGTAATGAGAGAGGGCTCCCTTGTCTAGTGCCAGATTTCAAAGGGAATGCTTCCAGTTTTAGCCCATTCGGTATGATATTGGCTGTGGGTTTGTCATAAATAGCTTTTATTATTTTGAGATATGTTATGTGGATACCTAGTTTATTGAGAGTTTTTAGCAAAAAGTGCTGTTGAATTTTGTCAAAGGCCTTCTCTGCATCTATTGAGATAATCGTGTGGTTTTTGTCTTTGGTTCTGTTTATGTGATGGATTACGTTTATAGAGTTGCATATGTTGAACCAGTCTTGCATCCCCAGGATGAAGCCTACTTGATTGTGATGGAGAAGATTTTTGATATGCTATTGCAATGGGTTTGCCAGTATTTTATTGAAGATTTTTTGTATCTATGTTCATCATGGATATTGGCCTGAAGTTTTCTTTTCTTGAGTCCCTGCCGGGTTTTGGTATCAGGATGATGTTGGTCTCATAAAATGATTTGGGAAGGATTCCCTCTTTTGGATTGTTTGGAATAGTTTCAGAAGGAGTGGTGCCAGCTCCTCTTTGTATGTCTGGTAGAATTGGGCTGTGAACCCATCAGGACCTGGGCTTTTTTTGGTTGGTGGGCTATTAATTGCTGCCTCAACTTCAGCCCTTGTTATTGGACTGTTCAGGGTTTCGACTTCTTCCTGGTTTAGGCTTTGGAGGGTCAGGTGTCGGGAATTTTATCCATTACTTCTAAGTTTACTGGTTTATGTGCATAGAATTGTTTGTAGTAATCTCTGATGATGGTTTGCATTTCTGTGGAATCGGTGGTGATATATCCTTTATCATTTTTTATTACATCTATTTGATTATTCTCTCTTTCTTTTTTGTTAATCTGGCTAGTGGTCTATTTTGTTCATCTTTTAAAAAAACCAGCTCATGGATTTATTGATTTTTTGAAGGGATTTTTGTGTCTTTATCTCCTTCAGTTCTGCTCTGATCTTAGTTATTTCTTGTCTTCTGCTAGCTTTTGAGTTTTTCGATCTTGCTCCCATAACTTTTTCAATTTTGATGATAGGGTGTCAATTTTAGATCTTTCGTTGCTTCTCATGTAGTCATTAATTACTATAAATTTCCTTCTAGACATTGCTTTAAATGTGTCCCAGAGATTCTTGTATGTTGTGTCTTCGTTCTTGTTGGTTTGGAAGAACATCTTTGTTTCTGCCTTCATTTCGTTGTTTATCCAGTCAACATTCAAAAGCCAGTTTTCAGTTTGCATGAAGTTATGCAGTTCTGTGTTATTTTCTGAACCTTGAGTTCTAATTTGATTGCACTGTGGTCTGAGAGACTGTTATGATTTCTGTTCTTTTGCATTTGCTGAGGAGTGATTTACTTCCAATTATGTGGTCAATTTCAGAGTAGGCGTGATGTGCTGAGAAGTATGTATATTCTGTGGATTTGGGGTGGAGAGTTCTGTAGATGCCTATTAGGTTTGATTGGTCCAGATCTGAATTCAAGTCCTGAGTATCCTTGTTAATTTTCTGTCTCATTGATGTGTCTAATATTGACAGTGGAGTGTTAACGTCTCCCACTATTTTTGTGTGAGAGTCTAAGTCTCTTTGTAGGTCATTAGGAACTTGCTTTATGTATCTGGGTAGCATTGTTAGCTCTTCTTTTTGCATTGATCCTTTTACTATTATGTAATGCCCTTCTTTGTCTCTTTTGATCTTTGTTGGTTTAATGTCTGTTTTATCAGAGACTAGGATTGCAACTCCTGCTTTATTTTTGCTCTCCATATGCTTGGTAAATCTTCCTCCATCCCTTTATTTTGAGGCTGTGTGTGTTGTTTCACGTGAGATGGGTTTCCTGAATACAGAACACTGATAGGTTTTGATTTTTTATCCAATTTGCCAGTCTGTGTCTTTTGATTGGGGCATTTAGCCCATTTACATTTAGGGTTAATATTGTTATGTGTGAATTTGATCCTGCCATTTTGATGCTAGCTGGTTGTTTTGCCTGTTAGTTGATGCAGTTTCTTCATTGTGTTGATGGTCTTTACCATTTGGTATGTTATGGAGTGGCTGGTACTGGTTGTTCCTTTCTATGTTTAGTGCTTCTTTCAGGAGCTTTTGTGAGGCAAGCCTGGCGGTGACGAAATCTCTGAGCAATTGCTTGTTCACAAAGGATTTTATTTCTCCTTCGCTTATGAAGCTTAGTTTGGCTGGATATGAAATTCTAGGTTGAAAGTTATTTTTCTTAAGGATGTTGAATATTGGCCCCTACTCTCTTCTGGCTTGTAGAGTTTCTGCCAAGAGATCCGCTGTGAGTCTGATGGACTTCCCTTTGTGGGTAACTTGACCTTTCTCTCTGGCTGCCCTTTGCATGTTTCCCTTCATTTCCACACTGGTAAATCTGATGATTATATGTCTTGGGGTTGCTCTTCTTGAGCATTATCTTCGTTGTGTTCTCTGTGTTTGCTGGACTTGAATGTTGGCCTGTCATGCTAGGCTGGGGGAAAGTTCTCCTGGATAATATCCTGAAGAATGTTTTCCAGCTTGGATTCATTCTCTGTCTTATTCAGGTACACTTATTAAATGTAGATTAGGTCTTTTCACATAATTCCATATTTCTTGGGGGCTTTGTTTGTTTCTTTTTCACTCTTTTTTCTCTAATCTTGCCTTCTCATTTTATTTCATTGGGTTGATCTTCAATCTCTGATATCCTTTCTTCTGCTTGGTTGATTCGGCTGTTGAAACTTGTGTATGCTTCGTGAAATTCTCATGTTGTGTTTTTCAGCTCCATCAAGTCATTTACATTCTTCTCTAAGCTTTTTATTCTCATTAGCATTTTTTCAAACCTTTTTTCAAGGTTCTTAGTTTCTTTGCATTGGGTTAGAACATGTTCTTTTAGCTCAGAGAAGTTTGTTATTACTCACCTTATGAAGCCTGTTTTTGTGAATTCATCAGACTCATTCTCCATCCAGCTTTGTTCACTTGCTGGTGAGGAGTTGTGATCCCTTGGAGGAGGAGAGGCATTCTGGTTTTTGATGTTTTCATCCTTTTTGCACTGGTTTCTTCCCATCTTTGTGGATTTATACCCCTGTGGTCTTTGTAGTTGGTGACTTTGGGGTGGGGTCTCTTAGTGGATGTCCGTTTGTTGATGTTGAAGTTATTTCTTTCTGTTTTTTAGTTTTCCTTCTATCAGTCAGGCCTCTCTGCTATAGGACTGCTGGAGGTCCACTCTAGACCTGCTTGCCTGGGGATCACCTGCAGCAGCTGCAGAACAGTAAACGTTGCTGCGGTTTCTTCTTCTGTTATCTTCATCACAGAAGTGTACCCGCCAGATGTCAGCCTGAGCTCTCCTTTATGAGACATCTCTTTGGATATATGGGGGTTGGGGAGCTGCTTGAGGAGACAGTGTGTCCCTTATAGGGGCTCAAGTGCTGAGCTGGGAATTCTGTTGTTCCATTCAGAGCTGCTGGGGAGGTATGTTTAAGTCTGCTGCAGCAGAACTCATAACTGCCTCTTTCCTTAGTGGCTCAGTCCTGGGAAGGTGGGGCTTTGTTTATAAGTTCCTGACATGTTGCTGCCTTTTATTAGAGATGCCCTGCCCAGCGAGGAGGTAGCCTAGTCACAGTCTGCCAGCAGAGGCATTCTGAGCTGCCATGGGCTCTGTCAAGCTGCTGTGTGAACTTCCTTGCAGTTTTGTTTACAGAGGTACAGTTAGAACTGCCTTGGTAATGGTGGTCTGCCTCAGTAATGGCGGACTGCCTCAGTAAAGATGGATTGCCTCGGTAATGGCAGACTGCCTTGGTAATGGCGGACCGCCTCGGTAATGGTGGACTGCTTCAGTAATGGCTGATGCCCATTCCCCACATTGAGCTGGACTGTCCCATGTCTGGCTGCGCTTGCTGTGAAACTCTCAATCCAGAGTGTTTCAGATTGCTGGTCTTTGTGGGGGTGGCACCTGCTCAGCCAGATCACTTGGTCCCTGTTTCAGCTCCCTTTTTTTCAGTTGAATGGGTGACTCTGTCTCCCAGGCATTCCAGGTGCCAGTTGAAACGGCTGCCCAAATTTGTGTGAGTTTTTGTGCAGAGACCTGCAGCACTGGCTGAAATAGCCATGTTGGAAACTCATGGCACTTTTCTACCTGGTAATCTCCTGGTCTGTGGGCAGTAAAAATTCGTTTGGAAATGCGGTGATCACTCACCCTCTGTGTTGTTCTTGCTGGAACTGCACTCCAGAGCTGTTCCTGTTCGGCCATCTTGGATCTCTGTGGCATGAAATTTATGAAAAAGTATTTGAGTTAGATTTCTAGGATATCAGAAAGTCTGAGAAAAATATATGGTCAAATCTAAAACATCAGTTAGTTTATTGTTCCAGTCACTTAATGAGTTGATATAATAATTTTCTTTTGGTTTCGACCTTCATAATCTTGGACCAAATCAGTATGCCTAGGCTAAACCATTTTGCAGTTGTGGAACAGGCTATGATATCTGTGTTATGTTTATTTCATAAATAAATTAATTTTTTTTATTTTAAATAACATATTTTTAATTATGAGCATGTAATAGGTGCATATATGCATGGGGTATATATATTCTGATAAAGGCATATTACGTATAATAATCACATGAGGGTAATTGGGATATCCATCATCTCAAGCATTTATCATTTCTTTGTGTTAGGGAATTTCAATTTTACACTTTTAGCTATTTAAAACATATAATAATAATTGTTGACTATAGTCACCTTGTGCTATCAAACACTAGATCTTGTTTATTCTATTTAACTATATATTTGGACCCATTAACCAGTCCCACTTTTTTTTCTTCTCTCTCCCTCTACTCTTCCCAGCCACTGGTAAGTATCATTCTAGTCTCTGTCTGAGTGAGATCAATTGCTTCAATTTTTATGTTTCACGTATCAGTGAGAACATGAGAAATTTGTCTTTCTTTGCCTCATTTATTTTACTTAACATCATATTCTCTAGTTCTATCATGTTGTTGCAAATGACAGGATGATATTTTATTTAATGGCTGCATCTAGTGCAGCAACTGGACTTTCTCAAGATTGCAGTCTTTGTGGCCACACTGCCTTTCAAATTTATTCAAGACCCCAGAGCTCTTTAGTTAGTTGGTGTTGGGCAGCAGAACTTGGGTTCCAGCTGCTGTGACAGAGGAGTCCCTTTAGCTGGTGCTACTTTAAATGCTCCCTCTGTGGGTACCAACAGAATTCTTCCCTTTGCTGTGTTCCGCTGTGACGGCTATACTGAGTCCCAATGCCAAGTCCCAGGATCACCTCCCTCTCCTTCCCCTGTGCACACAGATTCTCTCTTCATGCAGTGTGGTGCTGCTGGGAGATGTGGGAAAAGTGTTATAGGTAATGCAAAACTTTCTTTCCTACCCTCTTCAGTGCCTTTTTCCCCTGATATAATGTTAAAACCAGGTACTATGATAACTTACCTGATTTTTGGTTCTTATGAAAGTGGTTTTTTTTGTGTGGATAGTTGTTCAATACGGTGTTCCTGTTGGGGACACCTGTTGGAGGGTTCTATTCAGTCATCTTGCATCACCCCCAGCTAAAAAAAATGAAGTAAGATATCTTCTTTCCACACTGGCAACATAGTCTTATGTATGTCAATGTCTCTTAGTCTTTTAAATCCAAAATATTTTTAAAATACTCAACTGTTTATGTTGGGAAAAACTGTTGCTTCGTGCAGTAGCTTGAGTATGTGCCATAAAAATTTTACCCCTAGTGCTAATATACCTATAAGATGTTATGGAGTCATTTCAATCATAATAGTTCTATTGATATCATAATTGCTCTGAAGGCCCATTACAATGTAAATATGCAAGTGCTTCTGATAAGCTGTGCTGTTAAATTAAGCTGCCTCAAACAACAAACTAAATGTAATAATGCAGATATAACAAGCTTCTGAAGAAGTGGTATTGAAGACACTGCCTTCCTTCTTAGCTAAATGAGTAGGTAATAAGGAAGCAAATTGTTTGCATTTTAGTTTAAGAATTAAGGTAGAACCACAAAACTAGAAGAACCAAAATAGTCATTTAGCTCATCCCTTTTACTTTTGAGAAGACAGGAAGAGACACAGATAGGTTAAATGACTTATTTGAGGTTTCATAGCTAATGGCATAACCAGAACTAGAATTTGAGGCTTGACTTCTGTTCAGAATTTCTTACACTAGATAGTTCCCATTCAGCGACAAAGTAACTCCAAGTAAATATAGTTGCTCTAAAATACATACTTTTTCCTCCATTTTGGGGAAAGCCTTGTTCCTTGTCCTACTATAAAATTTTAATCATTGTATCCGTCCATTCTCACATTGCTATAAAGAAATATCTCAAACTGGGTAATTTATAAAGAAAAGAGGTTTAATTGGCTCATGGTTCTGCAGGCCATACAGGAAGCATGGCTAACAAGGCCCTAGGAAACTTACAGTCATGGTGGAAGGAAGGCGAAGAGGAGAGGGGGCGTGTCTTACATGGTGAGAGCAAGAGGAAGGAAGAGTGGGGGAGAGGTACCACACACTTTTTAACAACCAGATCTTGTGAGAACTCACTCACTATCAAGAAAACAGCAAGGTGGAAATAGGCCCCCATGATACACCTACTTCCCACCAAGCCCCTCCTCCAACACTGGGGGATTCAGTGTGACATGAGATTTGGGTGAGGACACAAATCCAAACCATATCAATTACCATGTACCTTGTTCTTCAAATGAGAGTGAAGCGTTAACTAGTTTTGTTTTTGTCAAAACTAACCCAAGTGAACAGTAGAATGCTCTTCTCATATAAATAAAAATATTTTGGAGGTATAGAAGGAAATGACTTCTGAAACAGGATTGGACTATTCTTCTTCCAGAAAGATAATCAGGTGACTGCCTGGGAACATTTTCTTTCTGACCATTGCAGTATAGAGACAAGGAAAGCTTGGGGCAGTGGATTAGTGAGGTCAGCAGAGGCCTGCTAGCCTGGATGTTTAATTAATCTTGGTATTTGGGGGTGGCCTGCTTGTTGGTCCTACACCAGCTTTGCACTGAAAGAGCTAAAGAGTTTGAAATGTTAAATTTTATCTCGCAGAGCATCATACATTTTAGTGAAAAATTTCCTTCGGAAACTTTTGATATGTCATCGCTCATGTCTCCTTTCCATAAAATTAAGTGTATGTAAAAGTAAGCAACTCCAGGAGAAGGCAGAATGTCTAAATTTAGTCATTTATTAATTAAATATATATATTTTGAAATGAGGATCATGCTCTGTTTCCCAGGCTGGAGGGCAGTGGCATGATTATAGCTCACTGCGGCCTCAGATTCCTGGGCTCAAGCATTCCTCCAGTGTCAGCCTTCTAGGTAGCTGGCAATTTGGTGATTCTTCATTAGTAATTTTAACTAGTGATTCTCTGGAGATAGCTGTTAAGCAACCATTGACAATTATTTGAAAAGTTACAGTTATGTGTACTTTGTAGAATCCCGGAGTGCCTTGAGAGGGCAAAACCACTGTTGGCTTCCTTCACGAAGTGGCACTTGAGCTAACCTTAAACTGAGAGAGTAGTAGGAAATAAAGAGGCACAGAATAGAGGAAGACCTTTCTGGCAAAGGGCAAAGATCTCAAACTATAAAGGAGTATGGCTTATCTAAGAAACAGAAAGTTATTAAAGCTGGGAAGCAGAAAAAGGAACAGGAATGGCCAGAAAGAGGCTCATGAGAGTGAAGATCAGATGATGCTTAGTAATCAGATATTTAATAAACTGTAGATGTATATGTATTTAAGGCAGTTTGAATTTTAAATAATAAAGTGGAATGACATTATAAATTAAAGGTTTTGTACTTCCAAATATTTCACTGAAGAGAGATTAACTGAGAGAATATTAGTAAAGAATATATTAATGTGTGAAGTTAATAGGCTTAATAAATTAGTGAATTAGTTGATATTTTATAAATGAGTATATTTCAAATTTAAGAAAGATCAGGTATTTTTTTTTAGAAGCAAATGTAACACACGCCTAACTTATAATGGAGTGAATTAAATGATGAAATAGATTGATTTTAGTTGTCATGGTCCTTTCTCCAAGATGAGACATACTTGTTTTGTTTTCTTTTCTAATTATTCATTATTACTAAATTAGCTTTGTTTAGTCATTCAGCGTTTTCCTCATTTTTCTTCCTCTTGGTTGATTATATTCTGAAAGATTGCAACTTGTGAGTCTGAAAATAATTTTAAATTTATTTAACTCTAAATTGGTTGATTCATTCTTGAAACCTCAGGTTAGTTTGCCATAGGTGCTGCTGGGAAATATATGCTAACTCTGGCTACTGGGGAAATGACAGGAGATGATCAAGCAAACATAAGAAGTAAATCTTGTGCCTGAAACTTTTAAATACAATTTTCTGATGAAAAGTCAGCCATTAAAAATGGTTTAGCTCTATTTTTCTTTCTGTATTTTTATTCTTTCTCTGTTTAAAATTTTTCTTTCTCTATTTTTAATGACATACAATTACTAATGTATTTTATTTGCAAACTTAACAATATTAAATAAAAATTTCTGTATTGCCCAGACTTAAGTAGTGATACTATGATTACCTTTAACAGATTTTTATTAGATTTTTTTTTTGAAAAACTATGATAGTCATATGGTAACGCATCCCACGTACCAGTGTAAGAGTCTAATTGAATATTTATTATTTTTTGTACCTCCTGTGTAAATGTATTATTTAGATATACACGTTTCTAGTATGGGGTCACATCTCAAACAGTTATATAGATGCAGATGGACTTTGCAGTGAGCTTCAGTCAAAGGCCAGTTGCTGTGTTGGGCCCTACAGTACAGTCAGGAGCTTATTAAGACAGGAATGGTGTTTGTGCTCATGAGACTTCTAGTCTGGGTGGAGAGAAAGAAATTTTAACGAATTATTTTAAATACAGTATCAAGCTTACAAGAGCACATGAAGAAAGGGAGCTAGCCTTATTTGATATGGTCCTGAGCGGGGTGAGGGTACCTAGAAAAATCTTCCTTATGTAAACTACGTTTAAGCAGAAAGCTGCAGATAATTACAAAAGAAAGATGGGCTAAGTGGAGGACCCCTCGCGGAAAGGCCTTGAAATGGAGGGAGGAGGGATCAGGTCAAGGGACTAAAGTTCTAGGCAGAGGCCAGTGAATGAGAACCACCAAAAGTCCAGTATTGCCACCTCCACCGCTCTTCCTGCAGAGAAAGAATCTCTGCAGGTATTAAATTTGTTGTTAAGATTTTTTTGTAGGTCCTTTTCACTTAACAGATTAGAAAAAAAAATCATTGTTTTCACTGCCTTTTCTTCTCTTATGCCAAACTTGGAAGATCGTGAAAATTTGTTTGCTTCCAAAGAATCATGAAAAATTGGAATTTAAATTGGGCTGTTTCACAAGAATGAAATATAAAAAGCTTTCCAGGAAAAGACGAAAATAGAAGAAATTACACAAGGGGGAGTGGGAATTCTCTCTTTGTATTTTTTAAAATTGAAGTCAGTGAAGACATCACAAAATATGAACCAGGATTTTCAAAGGTTATACTTTTAGGTATAGATTCTAATTAGCCCACAGACTTAAATTTACGGAAAAACCAGGAGTTTGCCTCAGGCCAAATCTACCATATTGTACCTACAGAGTCTACTCTAGTTTTGGGCAGGACTGTTTTAAAATATGTCAGAAAATAGAGTATGTTCTCTTTTAAAAAACTGAAAAAAATTTCATGCTGTGTAAACTTCGATTTATTGTCAGAGAATTGTGATTAAATTTAATTTCCATTATGTTTCCACAGGCTAGGCAGAGACAGAGGCAATATAGTTTACAGGTTAGAAAAGACTCTGACCATAGATTGCTGGGGGTCCTATCGTGGCTCCTTGAGTAAATGGCTGTGTGCCCTTGGGCAAGCTTCTTGAATCCTTTTCGTTTAAAAGGGATAAATATTATATCTACATCATGGAGTCAGTGATGAGGATTAAATGAGATATTATGTAATGCACTTAGAGGATTGCCTGGCATATAGTAAGCAAAAAGTAAACATTAACTGCAAAAAGACCTTAGACTTCCTGTGTCTGCTGAGGTGCATACGCTAGTACAGTGTAAGTCTGGTGGGATGAACCAGGGAGGAGAAAGAGGTTCCTCTTACAGCCGTGAGAGGTGACATAAACTTAATAGTGGTCAGATGAAAGGCTGGTAGTGCTGCTATTGCTTCATTTTCTTTAGAAACTGTAATTAATGCTCCCCTGCCTTGGAATATTTTATGAAATAAAAACATTCAGATTATGCTTTGCTAATTTTACAAACTCAAGTTCAGTGAATCGGGGAATGTGAAACTTTGTTCAGGATTGATCTGTAGAGGAGACTTACACTTGTTCCTTATTTTCTGTCTTACTGTAGGATATGTGTTGATCCCACAAGAGGCTGTGATTTCTTTGAATTTAGGCTTAGATAAAGTAACAAAAGGTGAGATATGTTGAGCCTTCCTCTACTGAATCCCTCAGCTTTATCATTTCCTTTTAAAAAAATCTTAAAAACATTTAAAAATAAAACCATGATGTACTATTTGTCATCTCCTCCCTATTTACTTTCCTCATTTTTATACCTTTCTCAAAACTTTCCTCCTGTCCTTGCTCCTTGGCTGCCTTCTTAGATCTCTGATCATCTTAATTTGCGTCCTCCTTTCTCTGAATCCTGCCCATATTTCTTTGTATTGAAGAGAGAAATAGGAAATGTTAGCTTGGGCCAGAAGTAAGGAGAGAGAAGGAAAAGACGAAAATGTAGCAAAAAGGAAGAGGTGGTCCTAAAAGATACGTTAAATATATCTGGCTTACGCACTGAATCCTTAGCTCCGGCTTTGGCTGTGCATTTCTTGGACATAAACACATTTAATCTTCTATTTGTTTGAGGTGATTTGTGTATTATCATTCACTATTTCTATGTAACTAGGTTATGTATTTGATTTTTGTCTCTCTTTTTTTATTTCATTTTCTTTTCAGTAAGATCATAGAAGAAAAGGGACAGAATAAGATCAGGAAAAAAAGGAAGTAAGATCTCTGGAAGGGTCTCTCCCCTGTTTGTGTCCTTATTTTATAGTTTTATACTTATTTAGCTGATTAATTACTGTTGCACTCCTAGAGTTCAGACTTGCTCCATCACAGGGTCATTTACCTTTCATGCTGGGAGACCATTTACCTGACCTACTTTCCCTGGTTTGCAGTGGTCCCACTGAGCTTCTATCTGACTCTGGCTGTTTAGACCTTTGCCACCACACCCCATCCCAGCCTGGCAGTGAAGATCCATCTCACAGTGCTGTGACTCAATGTCTGGCACCCTCCGACTGCAGGCCTAGCCACTTCACTGAACCTTTTTATGTGCTAAGACCCCTCCTGAGCCCTGTTGAAAGATGTCAGATAAATTCATGGACTATGTGTATTAGCATGTTATCAGAGAGGACTGGAATCTAAGTTACCATGCCCCACTGTTGCTAAGCAGTGGCCCCAAGGAGGACTTAAGCCTCTACTGGTGTCTCAGGGGAAGAGCAGTTCATAAAAATTTTTCACATCCTGGTAGCCACACAGGTGGCTCTCTATGGGCACTAACTTTCTCTGCCAGTCTTTGGTTTTGGTCCCCGCTCTATCAGGAACATCTTTCTTGTCCTGGTCTAATTGTCAGTACCTAATCTACATATCTTTCCTGACACTGTGCTGGGTCAGTTGTATGTGATTTATGTGGCAGAGGACCATGTACACTTTCTATCACAGGGATTTAGGCATTTGGATTTAATTGTGTACACACTGAACTGTCTACTATATTCCCACCGTTATTGAAGCTCCTTCAGAGAAGGCCCATTTTCTCTTTATTCTGAATTACTAGCACTTTGCACATCACTTGGTACCTTATAAGTAATCAATCCAGTATTAACATGATACAAGAACATGTTCTCTATGTTGGGAAGACGAATAGAGGAAATTTTGGGCCAGGTGACACAGGTTTTGAGGGGAGACAAAGAGCCATACGTGGACTATGTAGTAGTATTCCCAGATGGTGTCATTTAAGGTGCTGCTTCCAGGATCTTTTCCTAAGCTCAGATAATTATTCTTTGAAGGCATTATTTTGTACATATCTGCAAATAACCTGAATGATTGTGTATTTGTTTTTATGTGTGGCATAAGAGGCAATGTGATTGATTTCCTGAGAGTAGGCATTTTTAATCTTACATCTCTAATTTTTAAAAGTTCTTCCCTAAAATATCAATTTTGAGTTAAGTAGTTTTGGCTTTTATTTTTATAAGCCAATATATCTTCTCAAAGTTTCAATCTTGACTATTCATCATTTTCTCTCATTATTTTAGCTTGCTTTTACTACTGTGGGTGAAGAAGGGTCATGTAGAGAGGTCATTTCTTTGTCCCCTTGCCCCAGGTGGGACAGCTGTGTCAGCCAGAGAGTTGGCCAGAATCTTGTAGAGGAACATGATGAAAACTTGTCAATCTGTTTGTCAGTCTGTGTTTTGAAGCAAATGGCTAGTTTAGAAATCCTTACAGTAAGAGTCAGTGCAAATACGAATCCCTTGTTGCTTTATCTCTGTTCTATATGGCACAGAAATGATTTTAAACACTGTTGATTATACATTGGTGCAAGAAAGAAAATGTAGCCACTTAAAATGTAGATTCTAAAAGATGTGCACATTTGTATTACTATTTCTCTTTGAAATATTATAGTTTCTTTCATTCATTCCAAGTAGGAAAAGAACTAGGAATAAACAGATTAATGGATTCTCTCTATCATATATTATATAGACATTTGAGACACATGATTGATGAAAAATGCTACTAACAATATCACTATTGTTTTGAGGAAAAAGCAAGCCAAAAATAAAAACTTATACCAAATAGGGCAGGTTAAGAAACATTAAGATCTAACATATCTGTTCACCTAGATTCTAATGTTCATTTTGTTTGTAGTTTGATCTTGGATAAGAATCAATTTTCAATGTTAAATCCAGACAACTCTTTGCTTTTTGCATCTTTAAAATGTTTAATCAAACACATCAGTAACACTTCTGTTAATTGTCTCTGAATATACTGAAAAATTGCTGTGAGAATTGTTACTTAAGCAGGGTTAGAGGCCTGCAGAGCAGATTGAAAATTTTGCAAATGCATTTTAGAGCTGGCTTAACCTAGCCTATAACTATTTTCTTGACTTTTATTCATGTAATGGATATGGGTGGTTTCCGTGAGCACCAGATTGAAATGAATATTGAAGTTTGTATTTCTTTGCTTGAGAAGGCTGACTTTTCTAGTTAGGCCTAAAACACAGAGTTCTTTATGGACAAAAATAATCAGAACATTTTCCAAAAAGTGTATTTCAAGCCCTTCATCATACGAAGAATAGAATGAATGTTGAGAACTGCTCCTTGAAAAAGTGATTCTTAGAGTTTTGATGTGAATTTCTCACATATAGAAATGTGGCGTAACTGCTTTTCCATCCTCCTCCTCTCCTCTGTCCTACATACCTCCTTTCCTTCCCTGCCTTTAGTGAAGTTCAACAACTTCGATGAAAATGTAAAAAGTAAAATTTAAACTTTATTTTCCTTAGTTTACATTAATTTATTTTCTAAGTGACTATATGCATATGAATTCCATTGTAAGTACCAATTCGTATCCCCTAAAATCAGTGTGATTTGTATACATACTTCCAACATACATATTTAAAATGTTTATTTATTCATGTAAAAAAAACTATTTTTAGAGCAGTTTTAAGCACAGAGAATTCCTGTGTACCTCTGCCTCCACGCCAGCACGATCCTCTTCTCCATCAACATCTCACACCAGAATAAATTATCACCCAAAATCGATTATTTACGTTGGTTCACTCTCTGATGTTGTAATTCTACAGTTTAGACAAACGTATAATGACATGTATTCAGTATAATAATGTCATATTAGAATAATTTCACTGCTCTGCAAATCCCCTGAAATATGTATTTTTAATAATTCTGTAGTATTCCATGGTGTGTGTGTGTGTATGTGTATGTGTGTGTGAGCCTGTATCCCTATTCTTTGACATATGAATCATTTTCAACATTTAAAAAAATTATAACTTTAAAAAAATGTTGAAGATGATCCATATGTCAAAGAATAGGGATGTGGCTAACACTTCACTGGAGAAGGGAATTTTTTCTTTGTTTTGGGATAATATCTCTCAGTCACAGTGTGCAAGGAAGAACTGGATTAGAGCATAGAAGAAATGTTATAATACTTGTTTCTTTCATCCAATAAGCATTTGCTGAATACCATCTGTGCCTAGTCACTAAGGTTATACATGTAAATAAAGTACAGTTCCAGGTAATTCTAAAAGATGACAAGGTTTGAGAACCACTAATGTATATGTGGCAGCCATTGTATGGCTCACTTTCAACAGCAAAGAAACTTAATTTCACAGAAAAATTAGAACAAGACAATTTAAGTATTTAACAAAGTCGTTAAAATAACACAAAAGTAGAATACCATTTATGACTTCATTCATCCTGCTTTCTCCAACTCTTTTTATGTACTTAAATGGGTTGTAATATAAACTCTTTATGCTTTGGTTTCCTTATTGTACCTTCCTCATAGCCTTGTTATAGTGAGTAAAAGAGTGAATATACATAAATCCTTAGAATTGTACCTGACACATAGTAAGGTTTAAAATATCTCAAATTTCTTTTCGTTAAATTCCCACCCTCCCCACTTTCTCCCACTAGTTTTCTTAGCTCTGGAATTTTCCGTTCTTCATCTCTCACTTTCTTAACTGATTCTAGTTTTTGTTTTGTTTTCTTTTCCTGCCAGCTGCTGTATGTTCTGTCTGGTGTAAATCTTACAAGACCCACTGGCCTCTCTCAGGTTTCTAGCTTTCATAGTTAGCCCCCTTTAACAGCACAAAAGGTTTATGACTTTTTCCCTTTAAATGGAGACTCTAAGAAAGTATTTTTTGTTGTTGTTTATTGTGTGTGTGTGTTTTGTTTTTTTTTTTTTTTTTTTTTTTTTTAGACAGAATCTTGCTCTGTCACCCAGGCTGGAGGGCAGTGGTAAAATCACAGCTATCTGCAACCTCAAATTTCTGGGTTCAAGTAATCCTCCTGTCTTACCTACTGAGTAACTAGGAGTACAGGTGTGTGCCATCATGTCTGGCTAATTTTTAAATAGTTTTTGTAGAGATGGGATCTCACCAGCCCAGGGTGGTCTTGAACTTCTGGCTTCAAGAGATCTTCCTGCCTCAACTTTCCAAAGTGCTGGAATACAGGCGTGCGCCACCAACACCTGGCCCAAAGATTTTAATTGAAACATTTCTCTTTTGCCTAAAATTATATCAAAAGAATCTTTGAAAATGAGTACTTCACTCAATTAGATTCCTTTCTCTGATAGAGTTTCTGACCGCTCACATACTCTATGAATGTCCTTAAAGCCCCACTCCCATCATGTAGTTCAGTTTTTATGGGTTCTTTGACATGAACCCATACCGATGTTGACACTGATTTTTGGTCAATAATGATGATGATAATTATTACTATTACTATTTATTGCGTGAGTATTGTATGTAATACACTAAGACTTTTATATGCATTAAACATGCAAAAAACACCACACTATTCTAACCCCCTTTTAAAGATTTTATTTAATTCTTACAGTTCTTCAGTGAGATAGGTCCTTCTGTGACCCAGTTTGGTGAAAGAAGTCAGGTAACCTACAAGCTTACCCAGCAAGTGAGCAAAAGACCCGAGTCTAGATTTGAGCTCCCACCCAACCAATCTTGACTACCTCTCACACTTCCTATAACTATCCTGCTTTCTGTTAAGTGTATTCATAATAATTGGAAGTATAGTATGTTTCATATAGTTCCAAGACCACCCTATTCAGCAAGTATATTGTTGTTCCTATTTTTTTATTGCATTTTAGGTTTTGGGGTACATGTGAAGAACATGCAAGATTGTTGCATAGGTACACACATGGCAGTGTGATTTGCTGCCTTCCTCCCCATCACCTATATCTGGCATTTCTCCCCATGCTATCCCTCCCCCAACTCCCCACCCCGCACTGTCCCTCCTCTATTTCCGCCCGACAGACCTCTGTGTGTGAAGTTGTTCCTATTTTATAGGTGAGGAAAAATGAGTCTTGGAGAGACTGCTTTGACCAGCTTTGTCAAACGAGTAAGTGGCAGAATCCACATTAAAACACAGGTATTAATAATATGATCTTAGCTCCTGTATGTTTAACCAGTATGACAAATAAATCTCTTCCTTTTCTTCATAGCCAAACTTCTCCAATTATTTCAGCTCCATCTGCTTTACTGGATTCTCAGCCTCTGCTTCTCTCCTTAAAGTTGACGTTTCTTTAGACACCTGTCCAAAGCTCCCTCATATGGCTTCAATAGCTATCTATGTACCCATTCTTTCTGTATCTACAACTCTACCCACATCTTGCTCTTGCGTTCAGACCCATATACCATATATGTCTATATCTCACTGGGCTATTTGCATCTCACATACAGCGTATCCCACATAAAGTCATCTCCTCAGAAACCTGCTGCAACTTCAGGTTTTCTCCGTGTCAGTGATTCATACCACTTTCCTCTCAGTTGCCTAATCCAGAAGCTGGAAGATCATCTTTAAGACTTTGTTCTCTTTATCACCCAAATCCGCTTGTTATAAACCTCAAATTTATACTCCCAAATCCATCTAATGTTCTCCATTTCCATTCTACTATCTTTTTTTGTGCTACCATCATTTCTGGACTAGATTACTGGAATAGCCTTCTAACTAGTCTCCTAACTCTAATCTTGTCCCAATCATTGAGTCACCAACAGTTACTCTTAATATATGGAAACATAATTATCAAATAATCAAATAACTAATGGTTTATACGGCCCACCATCATGATGCTGTCACTTACCTTTTCTTACTTATCACTCATCAGCTTCCCATCCCATGTTCTATGTTTCAGCAATACCGAGTTGTCTTCAGTTCCCTGAAGTCATTGCATTCCCTTTCTCTGGAAAAGATAACATATTGTTCTCCCTGCCTCAAAATACTCTTTCCCTATTCATCTCTCCTCACCTTTCACTTTGCTAAATTATCCTTATCCTTTAGAGCTCATCTTAGAAAATCTTTCTCCTGGAATATTATGCCTGGCACCTTGAACAATTGTGGGTATTTTTCTAAGTATTGTCTGTAAGATTTTCAGACAAACAGATGACTCTGTTTTGTTCTGCCAAAGCATCTCGGGACAGTAGCAATTTGGATATTTAGTAGTTGTTTTTCTTGGGGCAATGCATAGGAACAAAAGTTGGAATGCAGTCTGTGCAAGGATTATGTTACTTCTCTTTCTTTCTTTCTTTTTAAATCACTGAAACAAACATGTTAGGGCTCCATCCCATTGTGGATTCTGGCTCCTTACTCCAGGCTTTCAAAAATACTGCCAACCTTCTCATCCATCTCTTCTGGAATTGGCAAATGCCTTCATGGGTCAAGCAACAACAAATAATGGGTTTAATTTTCTGGATATGTCTGTTGTAGATCATGGCTGTAAATCTCCACTACAATATTAGCTCTCTCATGCATTCATGTAGATAATTTTTAACATATTTTATATTTTGCAGCTCTTCTAATCGATCTAAGAAAGACACTTGATCTGAACTTACTCATTTATCATTTCAGGATGTGGAAGTTCAATTTTGCTTTCTCTTATTTTCTATTTAAGTATGGTTTTAATAGTAAGATGATTCTTAAAGAGTGTAGAAGATAGACTGGAGGAAGGGAAGAACATATAGATAGTTACCACCAAACTGTTTTCAAAGCAGGTTTACCCATTGGCACTTGCACTAGCATTAAGTGAAAGTTATAGTTCTTCCTTGTGTGTTTCTTTAACCTTGTTTGCCTGGCTGGGAATCCCTGAAAACTTCTTGTGTGTAAAACAATGAATTTCGTCTTTGTTATAGGAGCTGAACTTCTGATGTGTGGATGGGAGGGGAGATGGCATATAGCCTGGTGAAACAGGTAAGTAGCTTTTTTGGTGGGGGGGGTCATGGAAGCTTCTGGTTTACATTAACAGCTATAAAAATACTGCTTGCTTTTCCGGCACCAGTGCGTACTCAAAATGTATCATCAGTTAGAACTTCATCTTCAGAATTTATTTAGAATATTATGTTGGGGATAAATGCTAGTATTAGCCTCAAATATTCTGCTCTTCAATAATTACCGGGTAGAATCCCATGGCCGTTTCTTTCTTTGGCTCCCCTAGTCTGTGTCTGTTTCATTCTCACCATTTCTATGGTCTGCTGGGAAAACATCTTTGACTGGAAGTTCCCTTTGTCAGTTGTATGTAGTCATGAGTTTTTAGTCATTGGATTTGTCCATTAATTTATTCTCATTTGTTACATATTTTCCAGAAATTCTTCATTGCTTTTCCTAGCATTCGTCCTTGTTATTTCTAGTGTTTTATAAATAAAATATTTGTCAGAAACAAATGAAAAAACATTCCATGCTCATGGATATGAAGACTCAATATTGTAAAAATGGCCATACTGCCCAAAGTAATTCATAGATTCAATGCTATTCCCATCAACCTACCATTGTTTTTCTTCACGGAATTAGAAAAAACTACTTTAAATTTCATATGGAACCAAAAAAGAACCTATATAGCCAAGACAATCCTAAGCAAAAAGAACACAGCTGGAGGCATCACGCTGACTTCAAACTATACTACAAGTCTACAGTAGCCAAAACAGCAAGGTACTGGTACCAAAACAGATACATAGACCAATGGAACAGAACAGAGGCCTCAGAAATAATACACCACACACACACACACACACACACACACACACACACAAACACAAACACACACACACATGCACACAGAGAGAGAGAGAGAGAAGGAAAATGAGCACCCAGAAATGTTTAACTGTATCCTTATTAAAAAATTTTAAAAAATAATTTTCAGGGCAAGGTACATTTTTATAATCAATGTGTTAATATTTAGTTTTCTTAACCTGGAATTCTGTAAAATAATATGTATATATTTCATGATTAATTCATTTTACTTATACTATGATTTGATGATTTTAAAATTTTCTATAAATGGTGACAGTATGAATGATTTTGTAAAAAAATACTTTTAAAACACTTCTTCATAGATGTAAAAGAAAAAAATACTCCAAATCAAAAAAAACCTTAATGTTATTGTGAATTTTTAATCTTCTGGTGTGACTTACTTTATTCATAAGTAACTTCTCATTAATGTTGTTATTTCAATCTTATGGGGGATGCTTTTATTTTAGAAGAATTTATTGTCTAGTTGGGTGAGTTATTTTTAAAATATTTATTTTACTTTTGGGGGGTACAGGTAAAGGTTTGTTACATAGATAAACATGTGTCACAAGGGTTTTTGGTACATATTATTACATTACCCAGGTATTAAGCTCAGTACCTAGTAGCTATCTTTTCTGCTCCTCTCCCTCTTTCCGTTCTCTCTCCTCAAGTAGACCCCAGTGTCTGTTGTTTCCTTCTTTGTGTATAAGTTCTTATCATTTAGCTCCACTTACATGTGAAAACATGCAGTATTTCATTTTTTGTTCCTGTGTTAGTTTGCTAAGGATGATGATAGTGTGTAGTTCCATCCATATACCTGCAAAAGACATAATTTTGCTTTTTTTCATGGCTACATGATAGTCCATGGTACATGTGTACCACATTTTCTTTGTCTAGTCTGTCATTGATGGGCATTTAGGTTGATTCCATGTCTTTGGTATTGTAAAGAGTGCTGCAGTGAACATTCACATACACGTGTCTCTATGGTAGAATGCTTTATATTCTTCTGGGTATATACCCAGTAATGGGGTTGCTAGGTTGAATGGTAGTTGTGCTTTTAGCTCTTTGAGAAATCACCATACTGCTTTCCATAATGATTGAACTAATTTAAACTCCCATCAACAGTATATAATGGCTCCCTTTTCTCCACAGCTTTGCCAGCATCTGTTTTCTTGACTTTTTAATAGTAGGCATTCTAAATGGTGTGTAATGGTATTTCTTTGCGGTGTTGATTTGCATTTCTCTAATGATCAGTGATACTGAACTTTTTTCCATATGCTTTACGGCAACATGCTGTCTTCTGAGAAGTGTCTGTTTGTGTCCTTTGCTCACTTTTTAACGGGGTGGTTTGTTTTTCTGTTACAAATTTGTTTAAGTTCTTTATAGATGCTGGATATCAGATCTTTGTCAGATGCATAGTGGCAAAAATATTCTCCCATTCTGTAGGTCATCTGTTTACTCTGTTGATAGTTTTTTTTCTTTCCTGTGCACAAGTACTTAAGTTTGATTAAATCCCATTTTTCAATTTTTGCTTTTGTTGGGATTGCTTTTGGTGTCTTTGTCGTGAAATCTTTACTCGTTCCTTTGTCCAGAATGGTATGGACAAGTGAGTTCTAAAATAATTATAGAAATACATACAATTCCTGTTCCTCTTAAACTTCTACATAGTATTTTTTCAAAATAATATTAACTTGAATATAAAAAAATCAACCAATTAAGAGTATTTACTTATTGATGAAGGAAAAAAACACTAACTTAATCTTAACAATTCTACTTTTTTTCTTGTATGAAATTACTCTTTTACTTTCAAGAACAGACTCCACCATGTATAATTAGTGGGGCTGATCCCATTCCACTGCTCCAGGGATGGGATCATAAATCAGACTCTGTACTTTGTAGCTGAAAGAATCTGTTAATAATATTATCATTGCCATCGTCAAACTATTGTTGTGTGTTAGGAACTGGGCAAAGGAAAATGACTGTATCAGAGGGATGTGTTATGCTAACTTATGACAAAAAAAAATCTAAAGCACAGAGGTCATTTTGTTTCTGCATATGTCTACGTAACTATTAACTTGCGATTGTCAAAATATAAACAATAATGAATCTAATGCTGCATGTTTATAAGTTTATCTGCATTATATTAGGAAACTCATCTATGTAAAATTTTCCCAGTACCTTATAGAATCAGTCTTTACCACCGATCTTATATTATTCTGGTTTTCAAAATAATGTTCTGTTTTTCCACCTGGAAAATATTCATAAGCTTTGTCTTTTCAGTCCCCTATAGGCTATTGTTTTTCAATAAAGATTGCTTGTTTTAGACTTAGTTTGAAGGAATCCATCATATTGACTTCACTTGTGATCTACCTTTTATTTTCACTTAAATCTCCAGAGCAGGAAACCTACCAGTTGCACTGACTCTTCCCTTAGTGAGAATTCTGGATGGAGCAGAGAATAAATTGCCAAAGGCAAATAAAATATACTGTTGAAAAATGTTCTTTTTCTCTGTGCACCTCAGAATAATTCAAATGTAATTATTTCCTCAAGCAGGAATTTAAAATAAGTAGTTTATCTAAAGGAAGTATTTGCTTAGACTTCAGCCAATTAAATATGCATTCAAAAGTCATGGTTGTATTTTTATTCAAACGAGTCTAAACATTCAAATCATGTTTCTCTTTTCATAGGAAATAGAAAAGAAAACAAAACAATGGGTTTATTTTTAAGGTTTGGAGAGATTGTTTCTTGATCTATTTAGAAGCTAATAAAAGTTACAAACTTAAGTTTGTTAGTGTCAAGTGATTTACTCAGAAACATTTTTACATTTTTAAAATTTGTGTGGGCACATAGTATATATATTTATGGGGTAAATGAGATATTTTGATACAGGCATACAATTCATAATAACAGGATAATTGGGATATCCATCACCTCAGGCATTTATCATTTCTTTTATGAACATTCCAATTATACTCCTTTATTTATTTTAAAATGTATAATAAATTATTGTTGACTGTCGTCACCCTATTTTGTTGACCATGACTTTTGAATGGCCTATAGATGGAGTGGTAGAGGATCTTCTGCTTACCTTTTCCCCACAAGGGGAAGCCCTACTCAGCTCTGAGCCAATCTTGCTGGGGAAGTTGGGTTGCCAGAGGCAGGGTGCCTCACTCCTCTCTTTGTGCTGCCATCCTGGGCCTGTGTGTTCTGCAGGGACCTCGCCACTCCCTTGCTCTACTCTAGCACTCTTCCTCAGACACTTCAGTTGAAGTTTAGTTGTTTATTTATTGCCCTTTTGTTTTGCGAGATAGATGAATGCCAGGTGCCTGTAGTCAGCCGTCTTCTCAGCTTTTCTAGTCATGAATCTAACCTTGTGTTTATATTGCTCTCCTTCTGCTCACTCTCATCCCATTTCCAGACCTCTGGGGTCAGCCAATGATGAGTATTCTTGAGGAAGCTCTGGAAAGACATGCTGGCTCTGTCTGCAATTCCCTTTCCCTGGCAGCCTGTGTAAATAATCAGGGATGCACCTGTCTCATTACAGAGAAGAGTGTAGAGAAATAATGAGTGCATGGGCTTTGGATTTTAAGAGCAGAATCTATTTTGCAGATTGGTCCTGCTAAGAACAGACCACAGAGAGCTCAAGCTAACATGTGAATGAATTTGCTGCAAGAAATGACACATGGCAGTAATTTGTCTGAGTGAGTCTTCCCATGCTTTTCCAAGATTTGGAATATTCCATTATGCTACAAAACTCAGAAGTCCAATTCACGTTGAGTCCATGATAGAAATCCAAATATATAGGAAGGATGTAACAAATGTTTGGTTTTCTAAATCAATTCTTGATCCTAAAAATAGCTTACATTTTTATATTTCTATGAGCTTGCCTTATATTAATCTGATTTCATTGTTCAAAGGGGGTTAAAGAGTAAACATTACGCAGTTGAAAAGTACCAGATGATCACTTGAGCCCAGGATTTCAAAACCAGCAACATAGTGAGTCCCTGTCTCTACAAGTAAGTAAAAAAAATTAGTTGGGTGTGTTGGCACACACATACTTGTAGTCCCAGATACTTGGGAGGCTGAGGTGGGAGAATCGCTTGAGCCCAGGAAGTTGAGACTATATTGAGCTATGATTATACCACTGCACTCTAGCACTCCAGCCTGGGTGACAGAGTAAGTCCTTGTTACACACACACACACACACACACACACACACACACACCTCTCTCTCTCTCTCTCTCTCTCATACACACGCAAAAAAAAAGGAAAAAAAAGAGGAATTTGAATGATTATACACTTTCACCAAATTTGTTGCACTAACATTTTTGACAGTGGATTTGCAAGTATTAAAATTGCCAATACTATAAGTGGTGTTATTAGCGAAGAAGTCCCAGCTTCAGTTTTGTTGTTTTAGGTTTTCCATGGTGAACTTTAGCAGGAGCTACTTTAGGCACTAAGCCTCTATACCATTTGGATGGGTCTTGTTCTTTACTGGCTTTGACCAAAAATTTCCTATTATTGGACTTAGTGTGAGGTGTTTAGTTCTGTTTTCATTGAGTCAGAAAGAGTGTTCCTAAAATGGTACAGCATAACTTTGCTTCAGCCTGAGTTAATTTTTCTTCTCTACCATCAAAAGAATCATCAGAAAATTTTGAGTATTATGAAAACTTTTTATTGACATAAAATTATTAAGATATGAATCATAGATGACAAAATTCTTCAGATCACTTTGATTGGTATTGGGCATTCTAATGGAGGTAACTGGGGAAGGTTAAGAAAAATGGGATAGTGCCTGGGAGTGGTGGCTCACTCCAGTAATCCTAACACTTTGGCAGGCTGAGGTGGGTGTATCACTTGAGCCCAAGAGTTTGAGACCAGCCTGGGCAACATGGTGAAACCCCATCTTTACAAAAGGTACAAAAAATTAGCTGGGTGTAGTATGGCACACACCTGTAGTCCCAGTTACTCAGGAGGCTGAGGTGGGAGGATCATGTGAGTCTGGGAGGTTAAAGTTGCAGTGGGCTGAGATCACGCCAGTGCGCTCCAGCCTGAGTGACAGAGAAAGAACCTGTCTCAAAAACAAAATTGGATGGTAAATGCAAGGAATAAATGTCGCTGAAAACATAATCTAGTTCGTGTACTTAAAAATTGTATTTCCTTTCAATAGTGTCCAAGTGTTTTAAAGACACTTAACATGTAGCTATTTGATGTAGAGTTATTTCAAGTCAGCTACTCATACTTCTTATATACATGTTCTATGGCTATTTCCAAAATTAGCCAAGTTCCTTATATTTAAGATTATACACTTTTCTGAAGCCTGTTTTTCTTGTTCCTTGTATTTGTAGAATTGGTATATCCTCTCCAGGTGAAATAATTTTTTCAGGAGCCAAAAAGTAAAACCCAAAAGAAAATTTTACATCTGAAGGAAAGAACCTTTGTAGTCATCAGGGAGATATGTAGCTATACCATTGCTGTCGTGCTCCTGTGAAACAGCACCATCTTATTTTTACTCTTTCAATGTCCGTCTTTTTAGAAGAGATGTCCCATGGTGACATAGAATGAGCTGACATCAGAAGTTCCTGTACTTTTAACCTAGAGATAAAAATGTCTATCTTGAAGCTTTAGCAACATTTAAACAGTAACTTCAGGCTGTTTCAACCACTTAGTGTACAAATCAACCATATCTCACAGCTCTGGCTGAAGAACAGCAATAGAAAAAAAAGAACAAAAATTTCGTCAGCTTAAATACTTTACTACTTGTACAATCTGTTTTGAACCAAAATGTAGAAGCAATGCCTGGGCCCTTAAAAAGGTAAATTTTGACTATTATTTCACTTTAATAAACTTCAGGGTAAAATTCCAAACTGGGTCTTTTAAAACTTAATTTTGTACTATTACTTTTGGTAAACTTTAGGGTAAAAAATTATTTAAAGTCATTGTATTTAAAAAGGGCTACTTGAAGTATTGGGGGCCTTTTGTACAAAATCTAGAAGATTATCTTCATATCTGAGTAGTCAGGCACCGGAGTAGTTCAATCTGACAAGCGGTGTTCTGGTCTGGGGATGCTGCTATGCTTAGTTCCAAGAGATAGTTTTCAGTACATTTAATAAACCTTTGTGCCATTTTCCCCCGCCACAACAGGTCTCTGTTTAAAATGGTTTCAACTTGATCCACAATGTTTTGGGCAAACTTTCATGAGATCCTCTCGAGTTTGTTTTGAATATACTGGATTTGAGCTGACTAGAGTATATCCAAATGGAAATGCCAAAAGACTACATCAGACCAAGTTCTCTGGGAAGCAATCACCAAGACAGAATTTGAAGTGTAAGAGGATTATTAAGACAATGCCTATGAAAGATAAAGGGGGAGGGAGCAGGAGTCAATAGGGAATCTAACAGATGCAGATGTGATACCTGGAAAAAGAGAAGGGGAAAAGAGGCGGATTGATAGGAACAGCCTGACTACAGTACTGTTTTGAACAAGTTTTGGACAGGCCAATGAGAGCCCCAGAGAAAAGACTGTCCAGCAGAGGAGTCCTGCATTCAGCATGCATGTCCCGGAACTAGTATTCCCATTGTGTTTGGTCACTGGCAGGGAGCAACCAGTGGAGATGTGGCTTCTGCGTGAGTGCTGTTGTGGTGAGTCCTAAAGGTGAACGTCATGAGCTACCTATATTCCTCGTAGCTAGTTTTTACTTGAATTGGCATCTGAGCCATATTCCTCCATGTGGAACTTGGCTTACAGATGTGGGAAAGTTGTTTTCTTAAAAGCTGGCAAAGCATTCACTTTAGGGAGTTGATTTGGAAAAATACTTTAATAAACCAATTGATGTAAAGAGGATGTCTGCAGAAACCCTGTCACTACAAATAATAGCTAAGATGCTGTCTGTGAAAAAACTCCTTTTATGGTTTACTTAATGAATATTTATTGAGGACTTATGGTATTTCAGATATTTTGAAGATAGAGTGTAATCAAAACAGACTATAGTTCCTTCTTTCATGAGGTTTACATTCTAGATGGTAGAGAAAGTAAGCAAATATATAAACAAGTTATGTAGACTGTCAGAAGGTAAGTATTCTGCAGAGAAACAAAGTGGGAAAGTAGATGAGTGATTGGGAGGTGAAGCGTCACTATTATAAAAATGTTGTCTAGGCCAATAACAAGTTTTGAAATTGAGGCCATAATTAATAGACTACCGAACAAAAAAAGCCCAGGGCTAAACAGATTCACAGCTGAATTCTACCAGAGGTAAAAAGAGGAGCTTGTACTATTCCTTCTGAAACTATTCCAAAAAATTTAAAAGGAGGGACTCCTCCCTAACTCATTCTATGAGGCCAGCATCATCCTAATAAAATAACCTGGCCGAGACAAAACAAAAAAGAAAACTTCAGGCCAATATCTGTGATGAACATCAATGCAAAAATCGTCAATAAAATGCTGGCAAACCAAATGCAGCAGCACATCAAACAAAGCTCATCCACCACCGTGAAGTTGGCTTCATCCTTGGTATGCAAGCCTGGTTCAACATACACAAATCAGTAAATATAATCCATCACATAAACAGAACCAATGACGAAACCATGTAATTATCTCAATAGATGTAGAAAAGACCTTTGATAAAATTCAATAACCCTTCATATAAAAAGCTGTCAATAAACTAGGTGTTGATGGAACATATCTCAAAATAATAAGAGCTATTTATGACAAACCCATAGCCAACATCATACTGAATGGGCAAAAGCCGGAAATTCCCTTTGAAAACTGGCAGAGGACAAGGATGACCTCTCTCATCACTCCTGTTCAACATAGTATTGAGAGTTCTGGCACAGACAATCAGGCAAGAGATGGAAAGAAAGGGTATTCTAATAGGAAGAGAGGAAGTCAAACTGTCACTGCAGATGACATGATTCTGTATCTAGAAACCCCATCATCTGAGCCGAAAAACTCCTTAAGGTGATAAGCAACTTCAGTAAAGTCTCAGGATACAAAATCAATGTGTAAAAATCACAAGCATTTCTCTACACCAACAATGTACAAGCAGAGAGCCAAATCATGAATGAACTACCATTCATAACTGCTACAAAGAGAATAAAATATCTAAGGATACAGCTTACAAGGGATGTGAAGGACCTCTTCAAGGAGAACTACAAGCCACTGCTCAAGGAAATAAGAGAGGCCACAAACAAATGGAAAAATATTCCATGCTCATGGATAGGAAGAATCAATATTATGAAAATGGCCATACTGCCCAAAGTAATTTATAGATTCAGTGCTTTTCCATCAAGCTACCATTGACTTTCTTCACAGAATTGGAAAAAACTACTTTAAATTTCATATGGAACAAAAAAGAGCCGGTATAGACCAGAAAAACCTAAGCAAAAAGAACAAAACTATAGACATCACACTACCTGACTTCCAACTATACTACTAGGCTACGGTAACCAAAACAGCATCGTACTGGTATCAAACAGACACATAGACCGATGGAACAGAACGGAGACCTCAGAAATAACACCACATATCTAGAACCATCTGATCTTCGCAAACCTGACAAAAACAAGCAATGGGGGAAATGATTCCCTATTTAGTAAATGGTGCTGGGAAAACTGGCTAGCCATATGCAGAAAATAGAAACTGGACCCCTTCTTTACACCTATACAGAAATTAACTCAAGATGGATTAAAGACTTAAATGTAAAACTCCAAACCATAAAAACTCTAGAAGAAAACCTAGACATTACCATTCAGGACATAGGCATGGGCAAAGACTTCATGATGAAAACACCAAAAGCAATTGCAACAAAAGCAAAGAAATGGACAAATGGGATCTAATTAAGGAGCTTCTGCACAGCAAAAGAAACTATCATCAGTGTGAACAGGCAACCTACAGAATGGGACAACATTTTTGCAATCTACCCATGTGACAAATGTCTAATATCCAGAATCTACAAGGAATTTACAAGAAAAAACAACCCCATCAAAAAGTGGGCAAAAGATATGAACAGACACTTCTCAAAAAAATATACCTATGTAACAGACATGCACATTCTGCACATGTATCCCAGAACTTAAAGTAAAATAAAAAAATAATGTCTAGGAAGGTTTCATGAGGTGGCAATTGAGCAGAAACCTGAAGAAAGTGTGAGAACTAGGCAGATTGATACTTGAGGGAAAAATTCTGTAAGCAGAGAGGGGAGACGACTCTGGGGAGGAGTGTCTTTGAGTGAGGAGGCCTTTGTGGCTGAAGCTGGTGAATAAGGCAGGAGTGGTAACTATTATATTAAATCTTTCATTTGATAGTTTCAAGGGGACCAGGTCATATAGGACAAACTGTAAATACTTTGGCATTTACTCATAGTGTGATCAGACTCGACTAAAAGATTCTAAGAGAAGAGTGGTGTGAACTGATGAGTTTTCAGGGATCCTTCTGCTGCCATGATGGAAGTGGAAAGCAGGAGGGCCAAGTGAAGGCAGAGAGACCAGTGAGGAGGCTATCTCAGTAATCCAGGTAAAAAATGAGATGAATTCATTTTTCTTCCAAGATGAAAAGGTTAGAGATAAGAGAGGAAAGGGCAGTAGAAAGAGAAGCTATATGGAAAGGGGCTGTAATGGTGACATGGCTAGTGGAGGTTTCTCATTGTGGGGTGAATAATGGACATTTTAAGAAGACAAATGTGAAATATTACCTTTGAAATTGTCATGTTTCTGGTTTTTCTGCAGATTTCTAGTCATGCCTATTTTTGCTTACAAATATATTGTATGAGGGGAGTAGACAGGTAGTCAGAGCTATATCAGTATCAGTAGATTGATCCATCTATCTATCTATCTATCTATCTATCTATCTATCTATCTATCTATCTGTCTATCTGTCTGTCTGTCTGTCTGTCTGTGGCTGGCTGGCTGGCTGTCTGTCTGTCTGTCTGTCTATATACCTATCTATCATTTTTTTCATCAAAAAAAGATTCTGGGTGTTACAACTGGGTTGGAATAGTTAAGAAAAGAGAGTATTCAGGGTAGCAGAAGCTTGAAATCAAACATGATCAGGAGAATAGAAAGGCATGGAAGTTGGCAGAAGTCTTGGATAAGGCTTTGAATCTTGAAATTGGGATTTGAAAAAATCTTTTTTTTGTTTTTTTTTGAGATAGAGTCTCGCTCTGTCACCATGCTGGAGTGCAGTGGTGCAATCCCGACTCACTGCAACTTCCATTTTCCGGTTTCAAGCAATTCTCCTGCCTCAGCCTCCCCAGTAGCTGGGACTACAGGCATGCACCACCACGCCTGGGTAATTTTTTGTACTTTTAGTAGAGATGGGGTTTCACCATGTTGGCCAGGATGGTCTCCATCTCTTGACCTCATGATCCGCCCACCTCGGCCTCCCAAAGTGCTGGGATTACAAGCTTGATGAACAAATCTTATCTAGATTGCAAGAGTCTTGAAATACTCATCTGACTTCTGACTTGAGAGATTTAAATTTTTGAACCACTCCTCATAGAGATGATGAATAATAGAGGGGTCCTTGGAGGCAAAACACAAGGGAAAAAAGATCCGTACTTTATACATTATTCCAGATAGAAGAAAGAGATGGTCAATTTAGTAAAGGCAGTGAAAGACTGAATGATAAGTGACAACCAATGTAGCATATTGTGGCAGATTCTGCTTGTTTCCTATCAAATCCACATTTCAACTTCATTTTTACAGAACTCTAATTTTTATTGGACATCTAAAATACTATATTCTCTGTCCTCCCTTTGCAACAAGAGTTGACTCAGCTCTGGCCAATGAGATGTAAGCAGATGTTGGATGAAAGTTGTTACAGAATGGGAAGGAGCCTGAAAAGTGAGCAGACATTTGGGGAGTAGTTCCTTTTGTTTTTTTGCCTGTTTTCTGTCTCCAGGAAGTCGAATATACTATGATGGTTGGGGCTTCTGTAGTCATTTTGGACTAAGTTCCTTTGAAGATGAACTGTAACCGCTCAGATGATGGAACAAAGAATAGGAAGAACCCTGGGCTTCCTATCTCAACACTTATTTTATGTGGAAGAAAAATAAATTTATTTTTTATTTAAGTCACAATGAATTTAGGTTTTCTGTCTATACTAATATCTGCCATGTGATGACTATAGCCACTATCGAGCCCTATTACATTTTGGGCATAGTGTTAAGAAATTTATATTATCAGCTCAATTAATAATTACAGCATCGTGAAGGCCCACGGCGGGTGTTGACGCGATGTGATTTCTGCCCAGTGCTCTGAATGTCAAAGTGAAGAAATTCAATGAAGCGCGGGTAAATGGTGGGAGAAACTGTGACTCGCTTAAGGTAGCCAAATGCCTTGTCATCTAATTAGTGATGCGCATGAATGGATGAAGGAGATTCCCACTGTCCCTACCTACTATCCAGTGAAACCACAGCCAAGGGAACGGGCTTGGCGGAATCAGTGGGGAATGAAGACCCTGTTGAGCTTGACTCTAGTCTGGCACGGTGAAGAGACATGAGAGGTATAGAATAAGTGGGAGGCCCCAGGTGCCCCTTGTCCCTGCGAGGGGGCAGGCCGGGGTCCACTGGCCTTGCTGGCCGCCGGTGAAATACCGCTACTCTGATCCTTTATTCACTGACCCAGTAAGCTTTGTAGGGACATGGATGAATCTAGAAACCATCATCCTCAGCAAACTGACACAACAGAAAATCAGACACCGCATGTTCTCACTCATAGGTGGGTGTTGAACAATGAGAACACATGGACACAGGGAGGGGAACATCACACACTGGGGTCTGTTAAGGGGGACGAGGGAAGGGATAGCAGTGGGTAGGGAGGTTAGGGAGGGGATAACATGGGGAGAAATGCCAGATATAGGTGACAGTGGGATGGAGGCAGCAAACCACATTGCCATGTATGTACCTGTGCAACAATCCTACATGTTCTGCACATGTACCCCAGAACCTAAAGTGCAACAAAATATAGATATATAAAATAATAAAAAAGAAGCAATTAAATATAGAAACTTATTTAAAACTCGCCGAAAATAGAGACTGCCAGAAGTGATAATTAGTATAACAGACTATATAACTGTTATCTTAAATTTCATGTGCATTATCCACCAAAAAATGAATTGAAAATTCTAAACATGTTCAAAGATAAAGACTAACACTCTAGTAAAACAAAGGCATTAAAAGGAATTTGAAATGACTGCAGAGGGATAGATACTAGGGAACTTTGGGGGCTGATGGAAATACTCTGTCTTGGTTGTACTGATGATTAAACGGGTGCATACATTTATAAAACTTAATCTGTACTTACTCTTAACATGGGTATGTTTTGTTGCATGTAAGTTATATCAAGAGAAAGTTGGGTTTTAGAAGAGTTTTGGAAAATAAATCATTCTAAAATTCCAAAAAAATAAAAAAAGAAAATCACAGCAATCCTATGCCATAGGTGCTATTATCTCCACCAATTTAAATAGGAGAAAAATAAAACATAGACGATGTACATACATTGCCCAAAATCACATAGTTGGAATGTAGCATAAGTGAGCTTCAAACTTGTTTGTTTGATTTTAGTGCTTGGGTGTTACCTACTGCAGCATGCTGTCAGGTGGGGGATAAAACTTAATTGAAGTTCTGAGAGTCTTATTTGAAAGTACTATATTTCTCTAAGCTTAACAGCTTTATCATTGACCAAGTGTACTTCTCAGGCTTGTCTTCTCTCACATACTGTTTTGACAAATCCCTATCCTACCCAAGACCTCATTCCACTACAGTTATGCTACATCCCAGTATGACTTTTAAATCTTGCCAAAATCAGTTTCATATAGTTCTCTCTGATAACAATTCCTGGGTTGAGGGGGACAGCTATGCTCTCAGAGGGTAGGTCTTTGTTCAAAATCAAAAGGAGGTAGCAGCTGGCCTAAAATTATGACTAGCATCTGGTCTCAGACTCATTATGATTGACCTGACACTCTCTCAGATTCTCTGAAATGTTTTTCCTCTGAGATCAAAGCTTCTAGGAACCTAAAACACCTGTATCGACTGGTGACGTAAAAGGAACACTTACCTGCTAACTTCCTGGCTAGTTTTCAGGAAGTAGCTAAGACAGCAGGGTGCATTAGCTTATGTAGATGTTTTTGTTTTAGAATTAATATAGATTGCAGAGATTAAAGACCATGAAATCTTTTTATTCATGTGTGTGATTGAGCATGGATTATGAGAGGGTAGGTATAAATGGAAATGGTTGCTTAATTATTCTATTCAAAATTACGTTGATATTTTCCATTTATTGAATTCCTATCAGGTGCCAAATGCCACATGAGATACTTCGCTTCTCTCATTTAAGACAATCCTTGCACCAGCTCCCATGAGGTAGAGCATAGTTCGTAAATATGATATTGTTCAAGACATTGATTGAATTGCCAAAGTTCACACAGTGGGAATTTATGTACAGATCTGTCTCCAAAGTGCAGGCTTTTTCATTTTTATAATTTCATGACAAAAGTGTTCGGTGCTTTGGAGTATGTTGAATGGAAATCTGTTTTATAGAACTTCAGGAATATTAAAAACTGAAGTCCCACTTGTAAACAACTCTGGATCACTGACTGTGGTCTGTTTTGATGTGTCCAGGTACCACATCCTTTTCTTTCTTGCTACTACCCTTTGACTATTTCATATATGGTAGAAGAAAGAATACAGTTAATTAATATTTTTATTATTAATTGCCTTAGCAAAAGTTTTGATGTGGAAGAAAATGGAAATTACTGATTAAAATGAACTTTGTTTATTATCTTTCAATTTTATTTAATGGTACATTACCATTTTTCATCCCCATGATTTCTTGAATTGACTTAGTTAAAAAAGAAAAAAATCTTGAAATTGCTCTGATTTAAGCAAGTGAATACAATATTGTTTTTACAAATAAGAGCTTTTGCTTATAATAGTTTATAATTACCTTAATGGTCACACAGAGAAGTAAAGTAGAATCATGTGCTGCAGAATGACATCTTGTTTAATGCCGGACCAACTGCACATACGACAGTGGTCCCATAAGATTATAATCTCATATTTTAACTGAACGTTTTCTATGTTTAGATATGTTTAGATGCACAAATACTTCCCATTGCACACAATTGCCTGCAACAGTCCCTACAGAATTCAGTACAGTAGTTTGCTGCACAGATTTATAACCTAGGAGCAATATATGCCATATAGGCTAGGTGTGTAGAAGGTAATACCTACCTAGGTTTGTGTAAGTATACTCTATGATGTTTGCATAATGAAGAAATTGCCTAACAATGCTTTTCTCAGAATGTGTCCCCATTGTAAAGTGACACGTGACTGCAGATCTTTAAAGTAACCAGCTCTGTTGGTAGCCACAAAATAGTAGACTTCGTTCTGGGAGAGCTAAGTGTGGCAGAGTCTCAATGGAAGGTCATCTTGGTACACATGATGGCTGACCTGGCTCTGTATACAGTTGATGCTTAAAATCCTGAGCAGTGTTCATAACATTCTATCATCATTCATAGTAACATACATACTGCACTATGCTCTAGTTTCTACTTAAAAGAAATCTGTCATTTGCTAAATTTTACATAAAGACAAAGCAACATTAACTATTTTAGTAGCTATAAAAAATGTATGCCCTTATTGGCTATCCTCTATGTAGATTTTGAATTAATAATTAATATTAATATTTGAATTTCATTTATTGTTCTAGCTAATAGAGTTTAAGAAAGCAATAATCAAACTGTTTTTTCTCTCTTTACATTAAACTAATGTAAGTGTTTTTCAGTTTTCTTTATGAATTGTACATTGACTACAGGTTATTACAGACTTATGAAATTATACAATAAATCGATGTGTGTACAATATTTGTTTCTTTGAAAACATATAAGGGAAAGAGAAAGTAAGTATTTACAAAGTATCTGACAAGATGATTAAATAATTCTATTATCACTAATTTGTTGCTGGTGGAATTCGTGGGCAAATATGTAAGAAAAAGAGAGTTGATCTACAGATTCAGCCTCTTGGGCCTATGGCCTGGCATTTTCACACAGTACAAAAGCTTTCCTAGAGTTGGAGGACAAGTGGGAATCATGTACTTCCATTGCAAAAAAAAACCCCCAAAACATTGTGTGAGGGTATAATTTTGCCTGGATTTTCTTTGATTTATAAAGGATTACTTTCCTGGCCTTCTTTGTTATACAAACATAGGTGACATTTGTAGCCTCTGTTGTAGGATTTGGTTGCAACAGATTTTGGGAGGGACTTAATTAAGTGGTGATTCCCTGAAATATCAGGTTTGAAGAAGGCAATTGCAGGAGAGAAAATAGTTGCTTGAAGAATGAGTTTTTCTCATTCCTTCTCCCCAGGATTTGAAACTGGAGAATATTCGGGTAGCCTCAGTCAAGGTTCAGGAGCAAAGACAGGAAATAGGGCTTAAGAAATAAAATGACTTTTAAGAAAGATAGAATTCTGGTTGGGCAGGCCTAACATAAAAGACCAAAGGTCTGTGAAAGATGACTGCGTTTTCTGACAGTTTGTGTGTGGCTAAGACCAGTTACCTTAGCGTGGTGGTTCAAAAACTTTGGCATGCATAAGACTCTCCTGGAGGGACTGGTAAACATCGACGTTTGAGCCTCGCACCCAGGCTTTCCCAGAGAAAACCCAACATTAATCTTTCTTGGTTTTTGACATGCCTTCCCCATTGAGCTTAATTATTTCTAGCTTTGATTTAAGGTGAGAGATGTGCAACTCTCCCTTTCACTTGAACACTTAGGGGCTATTGTAGGGTTATTAATCGGCCTAATTTCAATAGTGTTGTGTTCCAGAGAATAGAGAGGGCTGAGGAAAGAGAGACAGATGAGGGGAATAGCCAGTTAGTGGAACAGTCAGAACACACACGACTACAGCTTTACAAAATGCATTTCTTAAATTATAACACTTGAAATCAAAATTACATCTGGATTCATGGGCTAAAGGATAGATATTGTATTTGCAGTTATGAAAATAACATTAATCTTCTTGTACTCCTCCATCAGAACTTTTGGGTAACAAGTTGCATTGTCAATGAGCAGGAATATTTTGAAAAAAAATTTTTTTAAGCAGTAGGCCTCCATAATGGGCTTAAAAAATATTCAGAATACCATCCTGTAATCAGATGTGTGGTCATCCAGGCTTTGTTTTTCTATTTACAGAGCACACGCAGAGTAGATTTAGGCTAATTTTTAAGGGCCCTTGTATTTTCAGAATGGTAAATAAACATTGCTTCAACTTCTGGTCACCAGCTGCATTAGCCCCTCATAATAGAGTCAGCCTGTTCTTTGAAGCTTTAAGTCCAGGCACTGACTTCTCTTCTTAGCTATGAAAGGCCAGGATGACATCTTCTTCATATGGAAGGCTATTTTGTCTACATTAAAAATCTAGTGTTCAGTTTAGCCACGTTTATCAATTATCTTAGCTAGATTTTTTGGATAACTTGCTACAACTTCTGCATCAGCACCTGTTGCTTCACCTTGCACTTGGGTGAGATGAAGATGGCTAATTTTCTTTAACCTCAAGAACTAACCTGTGAGACCTTCATACTTTTCTTTGCACCTTCTTCACCTCTCTCAGCCTTGACAGAATTGAAGAGGGTTAGAGACTGGTGCTGGATTGGGCTTTGGTTTAAGAAAATGTTGTGTGTGTTTGATCTTCCACCCAGACTGCTAAAACTTTCTCCGTATCAGTAATAAGGTTGTTTTGTTTTTTAAGTATTTGTGTTCATTGGAGGAGCACTTTGAATTATTTTAAGAGCTTTTTCTTTGCATTCACAATTTGGCTGTTTGGTGCAAGAGGCCTAGCTTTCTGCCTATCATGGTTTTCTTTTCTTTCTTTTTTTTTGAGGACCAGACATAGCCTTTAATTCCAAATGTCAAAAAACAATCCTGTCTTCTAAATCACAACTTTTAAAATTAATCATAAGCTTAAATAGTTCAAGTTATAAAATTTATCCACTTTAAATAAGGATACATTTTATAAAGTACTTTATTGTGGTTTCACAAATTTCAAGGTGCTTCTACGTGGCAAACCCTCAGTGGGTCAGGGTCCTCTAAGATCGAAATATTAGCACCAATACGTGAAAAGGAAAGTGAGGTACAGTGAGATTAAGGCTTGGTGGCAAATGTTAAAAAGGCCCACACAACACACCAGGATCAGAGCCCAGGTCAAATTGCTGCTCCCCCACCTCCACCCCACCCCAAGAAGAAATGTATTTTTTATTTGTTTTTATTTTTAGAAACAGAGTCTCCCCCGGTCACCCAGGATGGAGTGCCATGTCACGATCATAGCTCACTGTAACCTCAAACTCCTAGACTCAAGCAATCCTCCTGCCTTAGCCTCCCAAGTAGCTAGGACTACAAGCATGTGCCACCACACTTGGCTAATTTTTAAATTTTTTTGTAGAGATGGGAGTCTCACTATGTTGTCCAAGCTGGTCCTGCCCTAACTCCTGGCCTCAAGGAGACATTAGATTGAATGACAACAACTACAGCATTTCTTATTAAACTTAACCCTTGAAATAATAAAACCCACCGATCAAATAGATGCTAAAATCTTTACCACAAATGAACAATTAACCCTGTGCTCAAACTGCTGCAAAAATATGAGATTCAAATGTCAGAGCCAATGAAGGTTGTATAAAGGAGAGTTTCTGCCTGTGGGATATGGTAGTGCTTCTCTCCTTACATCTTGGCTGTCAGCCCTTTGGCTTGCTCCATTGTTGCAACTGCTGAAAGGTGAACTTCATCGGGTCCTTCTGCTAAACCCAAAGCTCGGGTTACAGCATACATGTTGGCCAGAGGGTAATCCTGGGAAACACCAGCACCTCCACACACCTGGATGGCCTGGTCAACGATTTTGCAGACAGTCCGTGGGGCAGCCACTTTGATCATTGCAATCTCCTTCCTAGCTCCAGCACTGCCAAGATAGTCTATGCTGTGAGCGGCTTTCAGAGTCAACAAGTGGATCTTCTCCATGGCGGTGTGGCTTTCAGCAATCCAGTGAGCCACAACCTCATGTGCAAACAGCTTCTTCTTAAAGGCTACCCTTTGTGTTGCCCGCTCACACGTGATCTGCAAAGCACGCTCCGCCAAACCTATTGTTCTCATACAGTGGTGGATTCTGCCAGGTCCAAGGAGGCCTTGGAAAATTTCAGATCTGCTACCTTCACCTAGTATTAGATTTGTGGCAGGAACTCACACGTGATTAAAATGGATCTCAAAATGTCCTCCATGAAAATTATCTGTGTAGCCAAAAACTGACAAAGGTCTTATTAATTCTACTCCAGGTGTGTTCATGGGAACAAGAATCATGCTGTGCTTTTTGTGTCTGGAGACAGAAGTATTTTGAGTTCTTCTCAAAACAATTGCAAATTTGAACTTGGGATTCCCAGCTCCACTGCTCCACCATTTCTTGCCATTAATTGTGTAGCTTTATCCATCTGGTTGGATGCGGCATTCAATATTTGTGGCATCACTTGAAGCTACATCAGGTTCTGTCATACTGAAGCAGGAGGTAATGTCCCCTTGAAGAAGAAGCTCAAGCCACTGTTTCTTCTGTGCCTCACTTCCATACAGGTGCAGAACCTCCATGTTCCCTGTGTCTGGTGCTTGGCAGTTAAAGACATTTGGAGCAAAAAAGCATTTTCCTGTTTTTTCAGCAATAAAGGCATAGTCCACCTGGCTGAGGCCACTGACAGCTGGCAAAAACAGGTTCCAGACACCCACTGCTTTGGCCATTTCTTTGAGTTTATCAATCACTAAAGATTTTCCCCACTTGTCCACTGAATTTTCATTTTGAACATAGAACTCAATTACCTCATTGTAGAGAAAGAAAACGAGGCCACGCAGGAACACCTAGCACCCTGCCTATCATGGTTTTTGACATGCCTTTCCCATTGAGCTTAATTATTTCTAGCTTTGATTTAAGGTGAGAGATGTGCAACTCCCCCTTTCACTTGAACACTTAGGGGCTATTGTAGGGTTATTAATCAGCCTAATTTCAGTAGTATTATGTTCCAGGGAATAGAGAAGTCTGAGGAGAGGGGAGACAGATGGAGGAACAGCCAGTAAGTGAAACAGTCAGAATACACACAACATTTATTAAGTTCCTCACCTTACATGGATATCATTCATGGCTCCCACAAACAATTGTAATAGTATCAACAAAGATCACTGCTCACAGGTCACCACAGCAGACATAATAATAATGAAAATGTTGGAATTGTTGTGAGAATTACCAAAATGTGACAACAGAGGCAGGAAGTCAGCACATGTTGAAAAAATGATACTGATCGGCTTGGGTTAATGCTGAGTTGCCATAAGCCTTCAATTTGTAAAAGAAAATCTGTGAAATGCAATGAAAGAGGTATGCCTGTAAATCATAGCTGATATGATCTGTTTAGAGTAAATAAATTTATGCATATTGAAATTCTTTTCTAATTTTCTACATTTGTCTACATCAAATGTAGTGTGCTAAGTTTGTTTAATTGACTAATTACTATCGCATTATCTTCAGCCTTTGTCTTTTTTTCTCCTCTATTTGGTGAATCATTTTACTCCTCCCATTATTTTATCTGTTAATTTGACTTTGTTTTATAGTCAGGTCTTCACTCAGTTAACAATATAATATCTTCCTTATATATTTTTGGTCATTTTACTATCTACACGTTAACTGGATAATACAAAGTTGAAGACTTTTCACGCTTTCTGAAGCTTTCATTGCTTCTCTTAACTTTCACATAGTTTAATTTTTACTCACCTGTTCTTAGTCTCTGTAGAGTTTGTCTCGTGAAAGAACAACACTGGTGCATTTGTGGCATAGTTTTCTTTATTGCTAGGACATAATATGCTCAGTAGCAGATTGACTTTGTTTTAGTAATGACCAGCAAAAGTTCTACATAACTACATAATTTAAAAGACTTTTAAGAATTGAAATCTGTGGAAATATTGATCTTCTGAGATCACACAACACTTACATATTAAGGTCTCAATAAAGATTTTGTCCAAATATGTTTCTAAGCCTCTTATGGGCTTTATTTCTGGCCATATTTGTAATCTTCTTTGGAAATAGAATCAGGGAAGAAGCTCTTCTAAAGACTCTTAGGGTTAAACTACCTTAAAAGAGAAGCACTCTTGTGTATCTGACAGAAATTGCAAAATTTGAATTTTGCAAATCTTTGCATTTGATAGAAGGCAAGGAATTTAGAAAGAAGAACCATAGAAGAAACAATTGCTTTGAGTTTCTGGATTAGGCAGAAAATGTGTTCATAGTGGCTCTGGTTTTTATAAATTTAGAACAAATTACAGAACTAGTAATGTAGTTAATTAATTATGCTATGAGAAAACATTTCTCATTAATTTTTCTGTAACTCAGAAGTTCACACCAAAGTTGGTAGCTATGCAGCCCTGCAAAGCCCATATCTTTTATATTGCCTGCTACTCGTTGGAGTGCTTATCTCTGTTTGGTCAAAAGAGCATCAAGCTGAGTCTTCAGGAGGAAAACTCCAACAGTGTTTAATAAGATAGGTAAACTTCTATGTTTGATCATGCAGCTGGAAAGTTTAACAGTGAATTAAATACATTAGATACGTTATCATTGCCCATCTGTTTGCAACAAAACATAACGTAGAGAACACTCTCCTAGCTCCTTTACCTCACTGATCAAGGTCAGAAAACGTTTGGATGGAAGCACCAGAAAGGCTTTTCTGTGAGAGAACTGATTACATATGAAAGGGTAAATTCTGGTTCTGTTTTTGCTAATTTATTTTATAGTCTTTAACTTCCTATGGGAGAATACAAAGTCACTCGAAGGAAAGAAGCCTTGAGGAGGAGGTGAGGAACTGCCGCTAAAGGAGAGGGCACAAGGGATCCTTTTCCAAGGATATAATGTTGGAGCTAGGTCTCGATGAATAAGTTCTTTAAGGGTAGAATGAATGTTTTAGGGAGAGGGTGCAGTGTGCGCAAGGGCAGAAATCAGCAGGGCAGGGTGGGTGATGCTTGTGTGCATGCACATGTATGAGTGTAGGGAACAGGAGAGCTGGAAAGGCAGGTCAGAAATGAAATAAGAAAGGTCTTTTTATCTGTGCAGAGCAACTTGTACATTGACCCAGGCCCGCGGTTTCAGATACTGCTCCAAGAGCCCTTTCAGGCACCGATGTGATAATGGGAGGAAATTGGGGCTTTGAAATCCTTGTCTTCCTTTCAGCCAGGGTTAATATACATATTGTATAAATTTTGTTTCTTCCTATCCTCTGTGTTAAACAAAGTGCTTTGCAGCTTTCATATTTATCTTTGGTGGTTATGTCTTTGTTCCTAGTTCTGGGATATTTTAATTTTTTCATGTGGTCATTAAAACCACGTTATTGTCTTAGTCTGTGACTTGCTTGGACCACCTTTACTTTGCTACTTCTCATTCTTCTCTCCTAATAAAATAATTTGTGATTGAATAATCAGAATGATTCCTGGGGGAGGCTCTATTCCTTTTGACCTATCTTCCCTTTTAGGATGGCATGCCATAGACTTATATCAAGCCATCTAGTCCAACCTTTCCCTTGATGGTTATTGTAAGCCTCTGTGTGACATGTCCCTTGAACCCTTAGATTCATGTCACTTTTGCTTCACCAACCCATTCCTTTTTTGACCTTAAGTCTCTAAATACTTTCTAGATCTCCTCAATGTGCTCAAACTATGAAGACCAGTCCCATGCTTTGTTTGCACTGAATGAGAGACAAGAGCTATTGAGGTCCTCACTACAGCTGTGTCTATTTTGTGTCCTGTCTCAGTAGTGCATTCTAGAATGGGCTCAGGAATGTTCAATACCATCACAGTACTTTTCATTTCTTTCCTTCCACAAATTTTTAGTAAAATATTATTCTCTGGTAATTTACTTCCATTGCACTTACCTTATACCTGACCAGTGAGTTTTTTTGTTTGCTTATTTTTTTAATAGGGTAACTGATTTTATTGTTATATTTGAAGTATAGGTTTATCCTAGCAATGATCAATAATACCTATCTTGCCATAGTCATTAGCCTATATTACAAATTTAAGCTTGATTATTTCAATTCAATCTTGATTTTCAGGGCTATATACATAGTTCTGCAGCTACGTTAACTTCAGTAACTGTAAGTAGCATCTATGATCTTTAAAATTGTTTCCTCACGGTGATTGTTAGATACATACTCTCTAGTTAGATTTTCTGGTAGATTGATGTGAGAGATGTGTCGGGCAGAGTAGAGTTTACAGGATTTCTCAGTAGATGCAGACATGATTTTCTACTCTATATGCAAAGTTAAAGATTCATAATGTAAAAGTTCAGTTGAGAGGCCTCTTTTAAAAAGAGTGGCAGAAAATATGAGAAAAACATGGGAAAGTTGGGTCTTGCACGCCCTTGCGGGTTTGGTAAGCTTCACATGTGATAAAACTTGACTAAATTTTCTCCTCTGGATGACAGTTGAGGACCCCACCAGACTGAGGTACACAATTGTATTCATACATTGTAAAACAAAACTAAAACTGTAATAAATGTATTTGAAGAGAAATAAATATGAAAGAAATGAAGTGTAGTATTACTTGATAATTTTGGTATGGTCTTAGGCAATTTGCTTTTGCTTATTTAAGTAGGTTCAATTAGAGCGGTTCTGCTACAGATGACCATTAATTACTATTTAATTTATTGGTAGTTTAAAAACCCGATTTATTTGAGCAAGTGGAATTATTTAGTTTATTCTTGATAAACACTAGTTCAGTATTATAATTCATAATTTCGGAGATCAAGACCAGTTTATCTTTTGAAGTAGGTGCTATCTCAGTAGATGCTTTTCTTCTCTTCTTCGTCCTTGTTGAGATGATTTAAATGTTAGTGCTCACATACACAGAATGTTCACTCTCATGATTTCATTGCTTTTGATTTTGTTCTAAGCAGTGATGTTGGCCCTTTTGTTTATCATTCTTTGAGGTTATTTGTTCATTTCTAGTGTTATTGGGGGAATGAATGAACTAGATTTCTCTAGTTCAGCTGTTATGATTTCTTATATTTTAACAATACCTTCTCTGTCCATCAAGAAAAATGGATGGAAACCTTCCATAGTAGGTGAGCTCTGTAATTATTTTCATCAGGTGAAAGCATGACAAAACCTTCTGATGGGACTGAAGAGAAATATATAAATAAAAACATAACTGCTGCTTGAGCTCTTCCTGCAGATGGCACTGGTGTTACTTGGATAAAGAACATTTTTGTGCTCAGCTGCTTTTAGTTCATTGTTCACACTGGAAAGGCTCATACGTACCAGGAAACTAAGTAGACGTTTTGTAATAAGTACTCACTTATCTGTGCATGATTGAACCCCAGCATGGTTCAACCAGTCCTTTTGGAGGTCAGCTTTCAATTAATGAATTCACATGGACAATAAAATCTGATGCAGTACTCTTTTTGACTAGGGAAGAGACCTACCACTAAAATCACATGAAAAAGTAAAGCTCCAGGACCATTCTCCCAGTTGCATCTGCTTGAAAAATCCAGCCTAGTCTGAGAATGCATAAATATTACAGAGGTTTGGAGGGAGATATCATGATTTTTTAAAGTAAAAAACATGTTATTCTGCTAAAATCCTGGGGAGATTTATTTTGATAATCTTAAAAATGAATTTCAAAAGATTTATTGAACACTTATATGAGGCAATGCATTGTGCCAGATTGCTATGTAAGGTTCAAAGATTAAAAACAGAAAACAAACATGATCTGTATCTCCTCAGATCTCTCAAGCTAATTGCAAAAACAGACATATGCATAAACATGTGAGATGCATGTTGGTTTGGTAAGTGTCATAAAAATTACCAGTAAGATGTTATTGGAGTAAGGGAGGGGAATCGAAGAAGATTTGAGATGGGCTGTGAAGGAAGGGAATATTCAGTAGAATATGAAGTGGGAAGAGACAAAGTAGAATTTCCAATAAGGAAACTGCATGAGCAAAGCTGTAGTAGAGAATAGTCTTCTGTTTGGGTGTAATGATTTATTTAAGGACAGATATGCTCCAGGCTCCCTGTAAGTTGCTCTAAAAATATGACTGTATACCACTTTCTAATTTTGGGCTCTTGGGCATGTTAGTTAACCTCACTGTACCTGCATTTCCTCATTTCTACAGAGGGTAGTGAGACTACCTCCCTGAGCAGGTTTCTGAGAGGATTGAATGAGCTAACATATATATAGTGCCTGACCATAGTAACAAACATTGCTGTTATTATAAATATTAGATGGGCTCATTTTATGCCAATCATTTTACAAGGAGAATACTATCAGGCGACTTAAGAATTAGGTATCATCACAATTGTACAAATGAAAATATTTAGTTTAGGTAAATTAACTTGCTAAAGATGATACAGAATAGATTTGTACTTAGGCCGCGTCTATCTTGGTTTCTGCTTCACTGTTCATTTCTTATATAATTAAGTTGATTCTAATCAGTCTGTGTGGTGAGTGGGTGGCAAGAAGCTACAGTGACTTAAAGATGATAGGGGCCCAGAGCAGAAGTCTTCCGATTCTTGGTCAAGAGTTTAATCTTTATTTGTTAAGAAACAGAAAATTACTTATGGGTTATCATGAACACCTCCTGTCTCCTGTGGCAAAGAATGAAAGATAGTTGTGACCCAGAGAAGACAATTAATAGGTATGATGGAAGGCTAACTAAAAAAATTTCAAATATTAACTGAGGGGTTTCTTTTAGTATAGAGGAGGGAACACAGTAGTAGTTTAAAGAGTTATAGTCTGCAAAGGAGAGAAAAAAGAAACAGATGAAGGAAAAGAGAAAGAATAGGATATTTTGGGTTGGGCACAGACATGGTGGCTGAGTGAACTCAAAGGAGTGATTAGCAATGACAAGTGCAGAAAAGAAATTGAATAGAATGTGGACCACTGTGAGAAGAGTGTCAGTGGAGGAGTGGGAATAGACACTGTGGTAGTAGGTTGAAGAGTGACTGTGAGGTGTGTTGTGCGAGAGGGAATTTAGACTGTTTCTTTGAGGAGTTGACATTCTTCATTATGAAGAGAGAGAAGAGAGGCAGCCCTAAAGGTGTCATCACAATCATTTTTATTGTGTGTATATGCATGTGTTTTTCTCTTAGGGATGGAAATGCATTGATAGTTATTGAGGAAGCTGCCAATAGAGCTGAAGCCAGAGAAAGAGACGTGAGTGATGGTCAGGGAGGTGATAATAGTGAATGGAGTTAGGGGCTAAAAGTGATTAGTCATCTAGTGCCACGAAGATTGGAAAGCAGGAAAGTGACGTGAGTATAAGATTGTGGGTGTACAGTATTGAAGGAGCACCTTTTTGCTTTACAGATAAAAATAGTGTGGCCAGAGGCTATTAAATACACTCTAAATTCTCATACATGACACATAAATCCCTTAACTAATTCCTCAGTTTTACTCTTACACTGCCAACGTGCTACACCACCATTTTAGAACTGTTACCAAATGCTATTCATGTCATGTATTTTGGTGTATGATGCTTTCTATATTAAAAGGTTCTTTTCTTTTTTTCAGATCCTCTATGGTTCAAGTATAGTTTAATATCTCTCTTCTGTGGTCCACTGGGTCTTGAATTCTATAAATCCTTTCTGAGTAGACGTCATTAGATGGAGAGCGTCTTAATAACAAAGACCACTTTCTGGCATACTTTTGTATTCTTACCACTTAGCACACAATAGTTGTCCAATAAAATTTGTTGAATCTAATTGCATTTTCCAAAGTAAGACTTTTTTGTGTTTTTAAGTTTTTGTAGCAATTTAAGATTACTCCAGTTGACACATACTTTCCATTTATAAAGCTGATTTAGAAGCAGAATTGATTTTAAAACTGGTGGAAATGATACTTTACTTGCTAAATCACCCTCTTAAATGCACACTACTTTTGCTAGTTTGATTTGGTGTGTGTGTCTGTGTATCTTTGTGTGAATTATGGGTCACCATGATGTAGTAAGAGTAGAATTTTAGTTTTAATTTTTGAATCTACAACAAAGTCTTGCTAGACCCATGATCTATAAATGCCTGACAAACAACTAGTAAACTTTTATGTTTATACTCTGTTATGTACTATGTGTGGGTCCAGTATCTTCTTGGAGGATTCATTTTATTTCCCTGTGTCTTAGTTACTTCTCTGCGAAATGACTTCTTCCACTGACTTCTACACCATTATAGTTCAGAATTAAGGAGGCTTTATTTGATTAATAATTTTTGCTCGTAGAAGAAAAACACTATGTAGATGATTATTCAACCAGGGAAATGTTCTTAGTCATAAGCTGGCCTGTTCAGTGGATGAGTAAAATGAGTAACATAATCTGTCCAACCATCTTTGTACGCAAAGTTTAGTGATAAATTACAGAGGATTTTGCTTTTATTTAAATGAGCATAGACCTATTGCCTCTGTTCTTTCAAAGTTCAGTTCTTTATGAGAACAGAAATGTCAAAAAAGAAAAAAGAAAAAAAAATTTTCAGTTCTCTCTTATTTAGAACACTTTTTATTTGCAACTTTCTTCTTCCATAATTTGCTATACTTCTCATCTCAGTCCAAGATATTAATGCCTGATTTCTTTCTTTTTTCTTTTTTTAGCCCACAGGGTTTCTCACCACCTGAAGTGCAAACACCATCAGAGTGTATTGATGGCTTTCGTATTATATGTTGACAGTGCTACTACTCAGGAGTGGAAATGTGGTCAAAAAGACAGATATGACTGTCCATCCTTTCCAGAGAATAGTACTGTGGTAAGAAACATTCACATTTTTTGTTTTAGCTCCCGAGGTTACTTTGGTGTGTACATCTTACTTTTTATTTTCCAAACATATTGTTGCTAAGTTTCTGAAAGTTTTGTTTGACATCATATCTTAGGGTTTTGCTTCTGTGAGTTTTGCTTAGCATGCATACAAAGAATTACGGTGTTGACATTCTCTTATTTAGAATATTTTATCCAGGGCCCATCGTACTGTGTAATTTAATTTTAAATAATAAATTGAATACAAATGGAAATAGCGTGCTGCCTTTCAAAACATACTTCCTAGATCTAGCCCTTTTCTTGAGATTGTTGAGAGGACACTGTTACAGAAGCATTAGCTCATTTACTGACCTATGTTTGAATGTGTTTTTGAAGGGCAATGACTCAAGATAGTGGGTATTTACATTGTATTTTAAGTCTTTCAGAAATTAAAAAATTCAGTGTATTTTTTATTTTATTTTTATTTTTTGAGACAGGTCCTCCTTTATCACCCAGGCTGGAGTGCAATGGTGTGAACATGGCTCACTATAGCCTTGACCTCCCAGGCTCAAGTAATCCTCTCGCCTCAGGTGTGCCACTGCACCTTGCTAATTAAAAAAAAAACGTTTTTGTAGAGTTGGGGTTTTGCCAAGTTGCCCAGATTGGTCTCAAACTCCTGAGCTCAAGCAGTCCACCTGCCTTGGCCCCCCCAAAGTGCTGAGATTACAGGTGTGAGCCACTGTGCCTGGCCTGGAATATGATATTCTATAAAATTCATCTCATGATGTTACATATGAACCAATTTTGTAATTGATAACTATTGATAAAATTACTGTTTCATTTAGACTCTTGACATTATAATCAAGAAGAATAGACTAAATTGAGTAAAAATGAATAAAATAGAAGCATATAGTTTGAGGAGGATGAAGGAGAATCTGTTTTTAACCCATGGTGGGAATGGTTATAAGTTTAGACACAAAATGTAGAATATTTAGTAGAGGAGATTGATAAATGTGATCATATCCAACTTTGAAACTTTTACTTAAATTTGATACTATAAAGTCAAGTTAAGGAGTACAGTGGAAAATGTTTACAACCTCTTTATTTATTCATATGTTTATTCACTCCATAAACATTTATCAAGCACATACTGTGTACCACGTGCTTTTTTAGGCCCTAGGGTCTAGTAGTGAGCAAAACAGTTAAAAATCTCTGCTTTCCTAAAGATTACAGTGGATTAGTGTGCAGAAGATATTAAAAAAACTCCTTCAAATTAAAAAAAAAAAAAAAAGCAAAAGCCCAATAGGAAAATTAGCAGAGAAAATGATCAGGTAATTAAAAAAAGAGAACGTACAAATGGCCAATAAATATTGTTTCTCTTTTAAAACTTCAGTAGTAATTGGAAAATGCAAATTAAAATGAGATAGCCAATTTTTCTCAAAAATTAAGAAAAAGACTACCATTGCCATGTGATTACACAGCAAAAAGTCCCTCAATAGAAGGCAATGCCTTGATCTTGAACTCTCCAGACTTCAGAACTATGAAACAATAAATTTCCATTCATTATAAATTACCTAGTCTCAGGTATTCTGTTATAATGGCACAAAATGGACTAAAACAAACTGTATTAGCTTGTGCTGCCATAACAAAATACCACAAACCGGGTGGCTTAAACAAGAGAAATTTATTTTTCACAGTACTGGGGGCTGAAAGTCTCAGGCCAGGGTGCCAGTGCTGGTATAGGATAGGTGGTAGCGATGATGTAGGATAATGGGTAGTTTCAAGCACTTAGGTGAGCATGTAAATTGAGATAGTCTTTCAGGAGCCAATCTGATAGAACTTGCCATTCTCAAACTCCTTTCTTAGGCATATATATGCTATAGACTGAATGTGTGTCCCCAAAATTCATATGTTAAAACCCTAATCCCCAATGTGGTGGTATTTGGAGATGGTGCTTATGAGAATTAATTAGGTTTGAATTAGGTCATGAGAGTGGGAACCTCATGATGGGATTAGATATCTGCAAGCCAGGTAGAGGGCCCTTACCAAGAACCCAACCATGCTGTCACCCTGATCTTGGACTTCCAGTCTCCAGAACTGAGAAAAATAATTTTCTCTTGTTTAAGCCACCCAGTTTGTGGTATTTTGTGATGGCAGCGAAGCTAATACAACTTCTGTCTTAATCCATTTTGTGCTGCCGTAACAGAGACTGGGTAACTTATAATGAATGAAGATTTATTTGTTCACAGTTCTGGAGGCTGAGAAGTCTAAGATCAAGGCACAGACATATGGTGGGGCTCTTTTGCCGTCATCACATGACAAAATGTGGAAGAGCAAGGGCACATGAGAGCAAACCCACTCAGGAGGGCCCTTTTTATAATGGCATTAATCAATTCCTGGGGGGAAGAGCCCTCAAAATCTAAATACCTCCCATTAGGCCCCACCTCCCAGCACTATTGCATTGGAGATTAAATTTCCAACAGATGAATTCTGGGGCACACATTCAAAACACAGCATTCTGCCCAGGTACCCCAAATTCATGTTCTTCTCATATGAAAAAATCCATTAATTCCTTCCCAACAGCCCTAAAAGTTTCAATGTCTTTTAGCAACAACTTTAAAATGTAAGTCCAGAGTCTCAAATCTAAGCATTATATGACTGAGACCAGTACAATTCATCCTGATGGAAATGATCTTCTAGCTGAAAACCTGTGAAATCAAAACAAGTTACATGCTTTCAAAATACAATGGTGAGAGAGGCATAGGACAGATTTTTGCATCCCAAAGGGAGAAATAGGCAAGAAGAAGGCAGTAACAGGTTCCAAACAAGTTCAAAAACCAATAGCGCGGACAATCCTAAATCCTATGGCTTAAACTTTGACTTTGTGTCCTGTCTTCTAGGCTCATTAAAACAGGTGTTGGGCCCCCCAAGGCTTCAGGCAGCTCTAACCCCGTGGCTTTGCTGAGCTCATCTCACTTAGCAGCTCTCATGGGTTGGAGTCTCATGCCTGCACCTCTCCCAGGCTAATGTGGCATGCTGGTGGCTCTACAGTTCAAAGGCTTAGGCGTGGCCCTGCTCTCATGGTTCTACAAGACATTACACTAGTAGGGACTCCTTGCAGTGGCTCTGCCCAAGCGGCAGGACTCTGCAGCATCCTTTGAAATCTAGGTGGAGGCATCCATGCCTCCATAGGGCCAGAGTTAAACCTGGGCCTGCTTGAGCTACAGCTGAGGTAGGTGGCTGAGGATAGCAGCACCAGAGGCCTGAGAGAGTCTGGGTAATGAACCCCCAAATTCTTAAGGGTTTCCTAGGTCTTTCCCTCAAAACCTTTCTTCCCTCAAGGCCCTTGCACTTTGAGCCTATGATGGGAGTAGCAGCCTTGAAGATCTCTGAAATTCTTTTAGGATAATTCTCCCATTGTTTTGATGAATGGCACGGGGCTTTCTTCTATCAGTGGTAATCTCCTTACTAAACAGTCACTGCTTACACCCTTGATTTTCTCTTCTAAACATGCCTTTTCATTGTTTAAATGTCCATGCTTGGGATTTTCCAAATCCCTATGTTCTGCCCTTTTAATTGTTAATTCCATCTTTAAATCATTTCTGTCTTCTCACATTTTACTATATGCAGTAAAGAGAAGCCACAGAGTCCCTTCTGTATTTGCTGCTTAGAGATTTCTTCTGCCAGATATCCTAGTTCAATTCTCTTAAATTCTGCCTTCCATAAAGCCCACGGCATGGACATAATTCAGCCAAGTGCTTTGCCACTTTATAACAAGGATGGCCTTCCTCCAGTTTCTAATACTTTCTTCCTCCTTTCTATCCAAAGAATGGCCTCTACTGTCCATATTTCTACCAATATTCTGTTTATAACCAATTAAGTAATTTTAAAGACATTTTATACTTTCCCTATATTTCTCCTCTTCTTTTAAACCCTCGCCAGAATTACCATTATGGCTATGTTTGTGGTAATATAGGCATTTTCTAGCCTGCTTCTTTAAATTCTTCCAGCCTTTATCCATTATACGTAGTTCCGTAGCTGCTTCCACATTTTCAAGTATTTATTATAGCAACACTCCACTTCTCTGGTACCAGTTTCTGTCTTAGTCTGTTTTGCGCTGCTATACGAGGATACCTCAGACTGGGCAAGTTATGATGAAAAGACATTTACCAGCTCCAATTTTGGAGGCTAGAAGTCGAAATCAAGGCACCAGTGTGTATCTGACAAGAACTTTCTTGTGACATCATCACATGGTGGAAGGCAAAAGGGCAAGGAGGCAAGAGTGCAAGAGAGCTAACGCACATCCAGGCTTAATACCTAGGTGATGGGTTGATAGGTGCATCAAACCATGTTTACCTATGTAACAAACCTGCACATCTGCACATGTACCCCAGAACTTAAAAATAATAATAATGAAAAGGAGTGAGCCCATCGCCACAAACCCTTTTTATAATTACATTAATCTATTCATGAAGGCAGAGCCCTCATGACCCAAATACTTCCCCTAGGCCCCACCTCTCAACACTGCCTCATTGAAAATTAAGTTTTTAACACATGAACTCTGGGGGACACATTAAAACTAGAGCAGAATCTTAGAAAATATAATGCACAGTCATGTTCATTGGATTTTTGTAGCATTTTTTTTCAGTGGCAAAAATGAAGGTAATCCAAACATCTACTAGGGGTAAATAGTAAAATAAAGCATGGCATAATCACACTTGGAAGATTATAGCAAAGCTTTTATTTATTCATTCATTTTTAATATTTCAGCATTTATTTTAGATACGGGGGGTACATTCATAAAATTTTTACATGAGTGTATTGAATCCAGGTAGTGAGCATAGTCCCCAATAGGTAGTTTTTTTTTTAACCCACAACTTTCTCCTTCTTCCTCTCTCTATGAGTTCACAGTGTCTAATGTTCTCCCGTTTATGTATATGTGTGCTTAATGTTTAGCTCACATAAGTGAGAGCATGTGACATTTGGTTTGCTATTCCTGTGCTAATTTTCTTAGGATTATAGCCTTGAGCTCCATCCATGTTGCTAGAAAGGACATGGATTTCCTTATTTTGTAATGGCTCCGTAGTATTCCAAGGTGTATGTTTACCACATTTTCTTTATCCAGTTCACCATTGATGGGTGCCTAGGTTGATTCCATGTCTTCGCTATTATGAATAGCATGGTGATAAACATGAGTGCATGTGTCTTTTGGTATCTTGATGTGTATTCCCTTGTGTATATGTCTGGTAATGGTATTGCTGGGTCTTATGTTAGTTCTAAGTTTTTTGAGAAATCTCCAAACTGCTTTCCACAGTAGCTGAACAAATTTACATTTCCACCAACAGCATATAAGTGTTCCTTTTTCTCTGCAGGCTTATGGACATCTGTTGTTTTTTGACTTTTTAATAACAGACATTCTGTTTGGTGTGAGATGGTATCTTACTGTTTTTTTGATTTGTATTTTTCTGATGTTTCGTGATGAGCATTTTTAAAACATTTGTTGACTGCTGATATGTCTTCTTTTGATAAGTATTTGTTCATGTGTTTTGCCCATGTTTAATGGGGTTATTTGTGTTCTGCTTGTTGATTAGTTTCAGTTCTCTATAGATTCTGGATAGTGGACCTTTGTCAGATGCATAGTTTGTGATTTTTTTTCCGCATTCTGTAGGTTAGTCTGTTGATGATTTCTTTTGTGGTGCAGAAGCTCTTTCATTAAATTAAGTTCCATTTGCCTATTTTTGTTGTTGTTGCAATTGCTTTTAAAGACTTGGCCATAAATTCTTTGCTGAGGCTGATATTGAGAAGGTTATTTCCTAAAGTTTCTTCTGGAATTTTCATAGTTCGAGGTATGACATTTAAAATCCATCTTGAGTTGGTATTTTAATATGGTAAAAGGCAAGGGTCTAGTTTCATTCTTCCATATATAGCTAGCCAGTTGTCTCTGCAACGTTTATAGAGTATGGAATTCTTCCTCCATTGCTTGTTTTTGACGGCCTTATGGAAGATAAGATGGTTATAGGTGCACAGCTTTATTTCTGACTTCTCTTTTCTGTTCCGTTGGTCTCTGTGTCTGTTTTTGTACCAGTACCATGCTGTTTGTGTATGTAGCTATATATTTTACAGCTTTATGGTATAGTTTGCAGTCAGGTAGTATGGTGACTGGCTCTGTTCTTTTTGCTAATGATTGCTTTACCTATTCAGGCTCTTTTTTGGTTCCATATGAATTTTAGAATAATTTTTTTCTAATTCTGTGAAGAATGATGTTGGTAGTTTGGTAGGAATAGCATCAAATCTGTAAACTGCTTTCAGCAGTGTGACCATTGTAATGATATTGATTGTTTCAATTCCATGAGCATGGGATGTTTTTCCATGTATTTGTTTTATCTCTGATTTCTTTCAACAGTGTTTTATGGTTCTTATAGAGATCTTTCACTTTCTTGGTTAGCTGCATTCCTAGGTATTTTATTTTCTTTATGTCTATTCTAACTGAGATTGTGTTCTTTATTTGACACTCAGCCTAGATGTTATCGGTGTATAGAAATGCTACTGATTTTTATACATTGATTTTGTATACTGAAACTTTGATCATAGGAAATCTTTATTACTGACATGAAAAGATCCTCAGGAAAATGGCTAAGAAAAAATTTAAATGGTATTGGTGTATGATATTATTTATCTAAAACAAAAATATAATCATACAAAAGTCATATATTTTGTAAGTATATATGAAATGTAGTTATATGTTTTACACATATTTATGTCAATGAATATAAAAGAGTATGCAAAAGTGGTTGCCCATCTGGAAAAAGAAGAGGAATTGGACAGAAGTCCAGAGGAAATTTATCATCACCTAACTTGTTTGAAATTCTATGCAAAAATGAATTCATTTAATAATTGTATAACTAAAGTTGTTTTAAATGCAGACAATTGCAGGAAATATAAAGAAGTAAATAAGCAGCTGAATGAGCGGCTGAGAGTATTATAGACACTGAATTCTCCACCATGTCTTCAAAGCACAAGACATAGTGTCTAGTCAGGTTTGTTTGAAGCACAAATCATTGCTTGAGAATTGAGAATAAAAAGGGACAAACTTAATTGGAAGTGTTTGCTAATGGTTTTTAAAGCTGGATTAAATTTTATGATTAAGTTTTAAGCAGAGATATGAGATTATTGGATCTATATTTTACAAAGTCGTATTTGTTGTACAGGATGAATTGGAAAGAAAGACAAGAGAGTTTGTATGTGTGTATGTGTTGTGTGTGTGTGTATGTGTTGTGTGTGTGTACAGGGGAGAGAGAGAACAAAACTATTTCAGGAAGAAGGCATGTGTTAAGATACTATGTCTCATAAAACCAACTTACAAATATACTACTAGTAGTCAGATAGTAGAAATAACTTTGAGTACACTACACAGTATATAAATACATATCGTATCTTCCATATTAAACTTATAGTATAGATGTAAGCATACACATTTCCCATCTTATTTACTGCTATGTCCTGTATACACTTAAAGAAATTTCAACATCTCAAGATGATTAGGAGTCAGCAAAAAATTTTAATCTGATCTTTGAGAACACCTGTTCTGCTTTTTCAATTCCCTTGACTTCAGATTCTTAAGAAATCATGAACCTTAGATCAGGCCAAAAAGACAGATGATACCTACTTCAGCATCTATCTCAAGGTATATTTCTAACTTCTTTAGATAAACAAGATGGATATTGGGAAAGTCAGTAGTCACCACTGCCTTTCCATTTGCTGGTGATAGAGATGAAGTCAGTCAACCTGAGCATCTGCCTTGGTCAGCAGACCAGAAGAGACCTTTTACACGGGAATATATAGCTCTCCCTCCAGAATGCTTTCTAGTTTCAACTCTGGACTCCTCTTATTGTTTTTAAGAAGGAAGGTTGATGTTCTTATCTCAGACAAACTGTCTACGTTCTCTTATGCTGTTTTTCATCACCAAGGCATTTTAAGACGATCCATCTCATAATTTTAACACAAAATACATTTTCTGATTGCATTCTTACTTCCTAGAGCCTGATTTTAAAAAGTTAAAAGGGGAAAATGAAATCTGCCTTCTGCAAGACACAGCACACATTACTGCTATGTATTTGTCAGGTTTCCAAAAGTAAAATTAAAATGGGAATGATAAATGAAGGTGGTGTTCCCATGTTTCCTTCTCTTTTTAAGTCCACTTAATTCTCCTCTTCTCTTCCATGATCAATATCTTACCCTTAACAACACCAGTTCCTGTTGTTCACATTGTATTTAATTACACGGACATCTGTCCAGTTCTTATTAAGTTCGAGTCCTAGAACGATAGAGCAGTCTTGTCTTATGTGTGGATAGGAATGCACATTAAAAAGAAGTGGAATATAGTGATCATGATTTATTAAAGATATAATTATTTTGTTCAACAAATATTAAACACCAAGTACACAAAGACGGTTTAGATGCCAACTCTGCCCAGGTTATTAGAGAAGGACTATTATGAACATGTCATTATAATAGAATGTCTTAAGTGTTATAATTGAAGCACATACAAAATTCTGCGTAAGTTCAGAACAAGAACTCATGCAGAAAAAGAACTACGAACTCATGGAGAGAGAGGTGAAGGAAGGTGTCATAAAAGAAGTGGTACTCAGAAACAAAAGAGTAGTGCAGCAAAAAGAGGGTGTAAAGGCTGTTCCAGGCAGTGTGTGTGCCATGTGTCAAGAAATAGATGAGGGATACATTTATTATTTGGGGAAAGGTAAATTGTTCCCTGTAGCTAAAGAACAGGGTAAGTAGAAGAAAATTTGGTAAAGAACTGGGGGGTGGGGAAGAACTGGATAAAGTCTTGCATTGGCAGAAATGATCAATCAGTGTTCTCAGTGTTTTATGTCTTTTTTCACATTTACTCCTCAAAAAAAAATCTGAGTCAAGTACTAGTATCCTTATTTTGCAAAAAAGGCATCAGCCCAGGTAAAGTAAAAACAAAAATAAAAATTTTCTAAATTTATATAGGTAGAAAATGGCAGAGGCAGTAATTAAATTCAAGTCTAATAGATTTTCACATCTGTGTTCTGATTCATAGAAGAATGGATGGTCAGGGGAAGACTACTTGTGAAGACTACTTGTGAAGACCTTGAATGTAATGGGAATTTGAATTTCATGTGTATGCAGTAAGAATTCAAAGAAATATTTTAAGCAACAGAAAAGGAATGTTCATTATATAGAAGAGAAAGACTAGTGCTTTCAGGACTTCCTTTGCTAACATTAGTAAAGTGCAGTCATTATTATTAGTCAAAGATTTGCTTCAAGTCAGTGATTGGGCAAGAACAAAATATAATTAAATAGGTCCATGGTAACTGGATATACTCATCTACATAGACTTAAAACTAAAATATAATTTAATTTAATGAAACACCCTGAAAAGGACAAAAAGCTAAGGCATGATTTTCAGTATATTTTCAGCTCATTGATATTTAAATGAACTCGGAACTCAGCGACCAGCACAGATACATCTGCAAAAGCACTGCTTTTAGGGTTGATGTCAACACAGGATTCAACCAGAAAGCTAGTATGACACAATGACTATCTTAGCCAGGCTTTTCAGACTTGGCAATAAATTTAAAATCTGTGTAAATTTGAAGCAAAAGTATTAGCATCAGATGGAGGTCAGTACAACCCTATTTTATGTGTCCTGAGTTTATCTGAAACAAAGGCATACCGTAATCTGTTGTTCTACAGGAAATAAAGTATAAATCAAGAAGGGGCTCTGTATCAGGCCCTATGTTGTCCTTGAACTACGTGTACAGAAACTGAATTGATGATAAAAACACACTGGCCTGCTATGTGGTAAGTGACTGCATTTATTTCCTTTCCTTTTTTTTTTTTCAATGAGTGAAATCAGTAATAAGCCAGGCAACTTGATGCATTAATCTGTTACATTGTCTTTTATTGCCAAGTATGTGTGTATTGTAAACAAAATCCTAATGTATAAATTACCTTGAAGAGAGATTTTTTTCAAAGTATAGAAGTAAAGAAATAATACTCTTCCTCTGAATTCCATATTTAAAGATGACAATTGTAGGTTGAGTGAACTAATTCGAGTTGATTCTTGTACTTTAAATTCTGATTGTTCCATTTATTGATCTCAACAATTTACTTAGCACTTCTGAGCCTTAGTTTCCTCAACTCAATTGGAAAATAGAAATAAAACTTTCCTGTCTTCCAGGACCTGTATGAACATTAAATATGATAATATATAGGGTGCAGGTAGGTGCTGGGTTCATGGCAGCTTCTATCCGCCCTGCCTGCAAAATGCCTTATTTGAATTGTCTTGGTTTCAACATTTGGTTTGCTGCCAGAGTAGATAGTCCTACAGAGAAATATATTTGTTTGTCAAAACATAAATTAAAGATGATTGTAGGTCTTAAACTTTATCTGAATTTTAGACTTTTTCTGAATATTCAAATGTTTTATATTCATATTAATTATTTATTAGAAAGTTAGAGTTTTGATGCTTTTGCCTTCATTGAAGCAGTTGCTATCCATAAGAAGAGATTTAAAAGTAGATAACCGTAGGACAGGTTGGCCTGTTCATGAAGAGACCCTCATCTGGTACATGACTTATGAAAATACTTTCTTTCCTCCCGAAGTCTTGTATTAGATTTTTGCTTAACAGAAGACAGCTTAGCTCTAATTGCTAATTTGCAAGAGAAAGCACAATCTCAGTCTCCCTTATGGCAGAGGTGGTTTTGAAACCAAACCAAAAAGCCATCAGCAATATCCAGGATAATTCTACCAAGAACTAGGACAAGGGTCTTTTTTTTTAAATTTATTTTCTTTTTTCCTTGCAACTAACTTTGGGACCTGTAATTTACAGGCTGTCATGGAAACAAGTTGCATGTGTTAGTTCCCTTGGCAAAAGTGGCAGTCTGTAAATGGTGAATATTCAAGGTGGCACCAGGCTCATCTATGCTGAGAATAAGTTCAGTTCCAAAACATCAAAAAAATCTTACTAGACATAGTCATAGCAAAGAGGGCACCATTTTAGTGAATTCAGACAATTGCCTAATACATGTCTTACTGACTCAAATGTGCTTGCTTAAAAATAAATAGTAAGTTCCCCAGTGTGAGTGTATCAGTGTGCATGTTTACATTTTGACCAGGACACATTGATTTCTTCCCCCACAAATAACGAATACAATATTAATAAGAATATTGATTTGATATTTTAGTGTTAATTAGCTTTACTCTGGCAAAAGGCATCTTTGGTAGCTTTAAAGCTATCTTGAAAAATAACTCCTGCTAGTGTTCTACTTAAAAACCAATACTCATGAAACTGCTAAGAAAACAAATAACTGTGTATTGATACTATTGATTGCTAGTCTAGTTGTCAGTGGAGCTAATAGCACAAAACCTCACCATAAGGTAAGGTTAAGATTGACTGATCGTGTATTCTCATGGTCCTGTGAATTGTTATATGTGCTTTACAAAGGGAAACTAAGTTTTATTTTTAGGTGTATTTTTCTGACCCTCATCTTATTCACCCATTTCACCACCTCCTTCACTTACGAAAATAGATAGCAAACCATAGAATAGATCAAATAGATACAGAAATTTTCGTTGGTATGTGTTCTGAATGTATCATACAATTTCAGAGGTCAGGACACCCGAGATGTCACCTCTATGCATAGTCAGTATTTTCATCTTGTTTTCATATACTTTGCTCTTGGAAGCCCCTGACGTGACTAGTAAAATAGATTTATTTTAATGGCTAAGGGGTTCTAGTTGCAGAAACATAATTAAGACTATTCCTAACGTTTTGACTAGCACAAAAATAAAATTTTAGCTTATTGTTCATATGTACGGTTGGAATTCCCATTCTAATTCTGCTTTCATAACTCAGGTCTCAATTCTACCACTTCTTCCGTGATTTATTTATTTATTTTTATTTTGTTTTGTCTTTGTTTTCAGGATTTTGAATCTAGATTGATTTTTTTTTCTCTGCTGTGACCACATTGAATAATTATATTTACATGCTTTATCCTTTATATACAGTTTTCACAAGGATAACTCCTTGTATATGTAGCACACATATAGGTGTATCAATATTTTATTACCCTTCAAACTTTACATAGGAGCCAAACTTTTTGTTCTTTATTTATAGCTGCCTTCATCATAGAAGATCCAAGGATTTTATTTGAAGCTTACAAAATTTGTCTGAAGTAGGTGTCAGAAACAAGTGCTAAAATGGAAAATGTGGAATCACTAGCCTTCAATGATAACATTCCAAATAATTCACACTAACATGTGAGGAAGCTCCATTCCCTAGCTCTCCCACCACTTGGTATGTGTTGAAAAGGTGCCATGGTGAACAATAGACAGGCTTTTGTAAGATTTAGTTTGCCATATTGCATGTACATGAAGCCAAAGAGTGACTGGGAAGAATCCCAGCAGAGCACGAAAGAGCAACAAACTGTAAAAGGAAAAATGAGAATGGAAAGAGGGGAAAAGGTGAGAACTCAAGAGAAAATGCTAAAACGAAGCCAGAGGGAAATGTGGAAAGGGAGAGAAACACTACAGAGGAGGGAAAAAGAAAAAGAAAAGTGAACAGATTGCAGGCAGAATCATTGTAGAACTGAACACATCTAAAGTGTCAGGCAATATATCTCTAAAAATGTATTTGGGAGTGCAGCCATTTCTTTTTAATAGTGGGCTATTCTCAAGTGTTCTGAAAGCCATGTGAGATTTGATGTCAATTTTATTCTTGGCATTCAGTCTTTCTGTATGAACACAAAAGGAAACCATGAGGTTAGACAAAAAGGTAAAAGGAAGTTTTCATAAAAGGGGAAGAAGGAAACAACACATTGACATTGAAAAAGACATTTTAGAAATACTACTCTTCTAATTGTTTACACATCTGTGCTGTTAATTGCAGGCAGATTTGATGGTATTGAAGTGCTATTGTTGCCAAACGTTGATTTTAAATCAAATGCTTTGCATTCTTAACATTTCAATATACTATCTTATATTTTAAAATGCTCTCCAATAAAATACCTGGGGAAATGTGAAGTCAGCTTTTCTCCATAGGAGTTGTAAAATTCATTTAGAGTGGTGAAAGTTTCACAATTTTTAAACTATTAGCATTCCTCTAAGTAGAAGGTATCAAAACCTTTGAAAACCTCAATAATTATAAAATTTTGAATAGTACAGGTGAGCTTTTGAACTTCTTAGCTATTTTTTGTTACAGAAATTTGCTTTAGGTTTGACAACAATGGTTTCTTTCAACTGCACATTTCCCTTCCATTAGATATGAGGATAAGAAGAATTGAAACTCTTTCCCTGAAGGTATTTTATAAAAAGTGACTGATGTAACATACCTGTTTAGGATTTATTCTCTCTCACATAATCACAGCACAACTGAACTTAATTCAGAATCTTATGGGTGGACAGAGACAGAAAGTAGACTTCTGAATGCCTCATCAACAATTAGAACAAATTACTGTTTGGCGGTGTGATAAGGATAAATAAGTTGCAAACATATAAAAAGAAATTCTTAGGAGACTTCTTTGCTGAGTTTGTTTCTATAATTCTTAACAGTTCTTTGGCACTACCAGACTGACAAAGACAACTAAACATCTTATACTAAGTACACAGCCTGTGTTACGTGATGTTTGTAACTAGATTATACTCAAGGTAACTAAAATGAGGGCTGAGAGTCTTCAAACTTATCCAATTTTTGTACGCTTTTCTCTTCTGGATAGGGAAATATATAACATTAGCTAATATTAGCTATTTGCAAAACATTTCCTTCCAACTCCATTCTAAGTACCTAAGATGTCAATATAAATCATAAAAAATATTGTAAATTTCCATTATTCCTAACTGTGACAATAATAGGAGTTGCTGGGAAATGAATCATTAATTTTTAGACTAAAGATTTTAATTTTGCTATAATTCTTCCTTTAAAAAGGAAGATTATGATTTTTTTACATGTGATGAAATTCAGTTAAAATAGCAATCATTTCTCAAATATTGTTTGGTAGGAAAATTAATAATGAACTCATCAGTTTAGGACAAGATAAAATATATGAAATTTTAGCACATGTAACTAATTTCACGGAAAACTTTATAAAACTTCTTATAATAAGTTTAGAACATACGTATCCTTGAATAAAAAACGGATATATTTATATATGTGCATGCACACAGCCAAATATGTGCATATATGGTAATTAAGATTTAGTACTAAAATTATTTCTCCAAATTTCAATTTCAGGATTCTATTCCATTCTTATAGTATTTTCCTTCTTTGACCCAAGTGTTACAAATACCATCTCAAAGGGAATGTATATTTCAGAGTTTTTATTTTGATGTATCACTGTCTCCTTGCAAAAAGTACTTAAAGAGCTAAAAAATATTTTTAGTTTAAAAAAATGGTTTGAAAAATTTCTTCACGTTTGGATTAATCAATTTTACTATTTAGAGAGCTAAACTTAAATAAAAAGAAACTTCTATATAAGGAGGATTAAGTATTGGCTGGACGTGGTGGCTCACGCCTGTAATCCCAACACTTTGGGAGGCTGAGGTGGACAGATCATGAGGTCAGGAGTTCAAGACCATCCTGGCTAACATGGTGAAACCCTATCTCTACTAAAAATACAAAAAAGTAGCCAGGTGTGGTGGCACGTGCCTGTAGTCTCTGCTACTCAGGAGACTGAGCCAGGAGAATTGCTTGAACCTGAGAGGCGGAGGTTGCAGTGAGCCAAGATTGCTGCACTTCAGCCTGGGTGACAGAATGAGACTATGTCTCATAATAATTACAATAATAAAATTCTGTAAATGAAGCTGTAATTCAGTATCTCTCATGAGCATAGACATAGAATCTTTTTTTTTTTTTTTTTTTTTTTTTTTTAAGACAGCTTTTCGCTCTGTCACTCAGGCTGGAGTACAGTGGCGTGATCTCGGCTAACTGCAACCGCTGCCTCTCTGGATCAAGCGATGCTTGTGCCTCAGCCTCCCGAGAAGTTGGGACTACAGTGTGCTGCCACCACACTCAGCTAATTTTTTTGTATTTTTGGTAGAGATAGGGTTTCATCCTGTTGGCCAGGTTGGTCTTGATCTGCCTGTCTCAGCCTCCCAAAGTGTTGGAATTACAGGTGTGAGCCATTGTGCCTGGCCAGACACAAACTCTTCAACAAAATCAACAAAATATTAGTAAACAAAATCCAACAATACATGAAAAGAATAATATATCCTGAACAAGAGAGATTTGTTCGAGGTGTGCCAGGCTGGTTCAACATTTGAAAATTAATCAGTGTAAAGCATCATATTGCTTGACACAATACAAACATTTGACAAAATCCAATTCCCATTCATAAAAACTCTCAGCAAACAAAATTAAGGAAAAATTTCTCAAGTTCATAAAGAAATCTACAAAAGACCAACATATAATATCATACTTACTGGTGAGACACTGCATGCTTTTTCCCTTAGATCAGGAACATGGCAAGAATGTCTTAACTGCTATTAATATTCTACTGAAAGTTCTAGCTAATGCAATAAGACAGGAAAAAAATAAATAGAAAATATACAGATTGGAAAAGAAGTAAAACCATCTTCAATTGCAGATGACATGATTTTCTATATAGAAAAATACCAAACAATTTACCAAAAATCTCTGGGAACTAATAAATAAGGAGATTAAGGTAGGGTGTATACAGAATTACCATTATCACTTTGAAAAAATATTTGTGTATTAGAGTAATTAAGAATAACAATAAAAGGTTTTATTTTACCTTCAGTTATTTTCTCTCTGATGCTTTTTCTGTTTTAAAAGTTTAGATCTGAGTTTCTGACATATTTCCCTTCTCTCTGAAGAACTTTTTACATCTCTTTGCTGGAAGGTCTGCCGGCTATGAATTCCCTCAGTTTTTGTATCTTTGAGAGTGTATTTCTTTTTCAATTTTGAATTCACTTCAATTTTTTTCCTGCCTTTTGGAATGCCTTACAAGTTTTTGTTGCAATCTGAATATGATATATTAGGTAACAGGTATTGAGGTTAATAGGACATTAGTGTGAAATTTATCTGAATCTGACTAGCAATTGGACTATATTCAACATTTGTTATAGCCGTAGGTGTCAGAGACTAAATTTCATTAATGTCCTGTTTTTGTTTCTCTGTTGGCTTTGGGTTTTCTCAAGATCCTTCATAGAACCTGAGCTTTGCAGCTTTTTCAGCTGTAATCTACTTTTTACTGTCAATATGAAAAAGAGTTGGGGGAGGAAAATGCTTTATAATCTTATAATCAAATCTTAATCTTTTAGTGGGCCTATGTCCCTGGAGTGACCTTCACAAGTAATTCTTACATTCATATTCTCCCCCACTTAGATGAAAGGCTAGAGAGGCCTGGAGTTGCATATTACTCTCTTGCCTATTGGAGATGCAACTTTCATAATGGCTTCTTCACTGGAGAGTAGCCTATTGTTTTGCATTCCAAAGTGATCACTTTCCCCATCTATATAGAAAATATATGAGGTGATTTTTTTTTTTTATTGTGAGAACCTGGTGGCATCTCTGTGGGTAAAACCTGTACAATTGTGAGCTACAAGCTTAATATACAAAAGTCAGTTGTTTTCCTGTATAGCAGCAATAACAATTAGAATTTGAAATTTAAAATAACAGACCATATACAATAGCACAAAAACATTTTATTTAGGTATATATCTAAGAAAGTATGTACAGGTTGTGTATGCAGAAAACTATAAAACGTTGATGAAAGAAAGAAAATTCAAATAACTGGAGAGATATTTGTAGTTTATGGATTGGAAAATCAAATATTGATAAAATGGCCATTCTTCCCAACTTTATCTATATATATTCAAAGCTAATGTACACCTATATATGCATATTTTTTGCTGCTTCAGCTGAGAGAGCCTAGAAGCAATGACATGCTAGTAGCAATAAGCACAGCTAGCACCCAGATCTTTGTTTCTAATACCATTGTCCAATAAAAATAAACCAGGGCTTCATGGCTTGTTTTAGTACTGGGGTAGGAAATATACAAGATGAGCCTGGAACATATTATAGTGCCAAAAAGTAAAGGAGAGCTAAAAAAGCCCACCCTGTTCCTAACAAAAAAACAGCCTCGCAATGATGAGGGTATTTCAAAAGGACACAGGAGTCAAGTGAAAGAGCTCCCAATTATGAAAGCTGGAACAATTTGAGCAAGAAAATAGAGTTGTATTGGATTACAATCTAAAATAAAAAAATAAACTTCCATGAGTTTTTACTGATTACATAAATTTCTTCTTTTCCAAGATTCATAATCTCATTTTAATCATGAGAAAAATATCAGAAAATCCCAATCAATGAACATTCTGTAAAATATCTGACCAGAACTTTTCAAAACTGTTAAGATCATTGAAAACAAGGAAAGTCTGAAAACTGCCACAGTCAAGAGCAACCTGGAAGAAATGGCTACTAAATCTAATGTAGGATTCCAGATGGACTCCTGGAACAGAAAAAAAGAACATTAGGTATAAACTAAGGAGACCTGAATAGGGTATGGACTTTAGTTATTAATGTTATGTCAGTATTGGCTCATTAATTATGACAAATGTAAGATGTTAATAAGAGGAGAAACTGGGAGGGAGTTATATAGAAACCCTTTTTACTATCTTCTCTTTCTGTAATCTAAAAATAATATTATAATACAAATAATTTATTTAAAAAAACATTGTAAAGGGTAATTTTACCTGCTTTAATCTACTCTGGGCACTAGAATATGAAAGGATCGCCTAGACTAGATATTATTGATGTAGCAAACAGTATGTCTGTCATTCATTTTGGCTGCCCAGCAGCTTATGCCCTTTAAATACCTGAATGGATTTTTTTAAACAAAAAACTTTATTAAAAAGTAGAAGGTATTGAGAATGCCTAAACACATATGCTAAAATGAGAATTACATACTTTTTGTTGACTAAGGTATAAGTTTATACTAGAGTCTATACAATAATATGGAGGGGAAATTCTGATATTGACTTCTACATCATTGGGGAGTTGATAAGGTTTTTAGGCAGATATGACCAAGATAAGTATTTCTCTTCTCCTAGATCTGAGTTTCTCTTCTTGTGGTCTTCAATTCCTGGTATTTTCTGAGTGTACATTGAGTTTCTTGGAAAGGACTAGTCCATTTTGAGATAATAGTTATCTCAAATTGAATTAAGTTTGGTCTAAAGCTTTCTCCATACATATTTTAGGTCTGGCCTAAAGGTTTACCCATACATGGTAAATTGTAACCTACCTTGATGTATAGACAGACTATAACCTACTCTAGTAACAAGTAGCTGTTTGAGCCAGTCACAGCAGCTGAATTTCAGCCAATCACAGGTGATCAACTGTTCAAACCATGTTCAAATAAGATAAATGCTGAGCTGTAACCAATTCAGGCTATTTTTATATCTCACTTCTGTTTCTGTACATTACTTTTTTCTTCTGTCCGTTAATGTCTGACGATGTGACAGTCTTAGAGTCACTTTGAACCTATTCTGGTTCTGGGGCCTGCCTGATTTGTGAATCATTTTTTGCTCAATTAAACTCTTAAAATTAGTTTGTCTAAAATTTTCCTTTCAATACTACCAAATGATTATACAGCACTCATTATGGGCCCAGTCTCCTTCTAGGTGTTTTATAGTTACTAACTCACCTAATACAACAATTCTATTCGATGGCCTCTGTTATTAATGTCCCTGATAACAAATGAGGAAAATAAGCCTCACACCCTATAAGGGGCAGAGTAGGGACTATGAACTTTTCTACGCTATTAGTAGTTAGCCATAAAGATGTAGCTTATGGTATTAGAGGCCGTATATCTAAATTACCACATTTTTAGTTCATATGTGAAAAGTGCTCGAACTCAGGCTTTGAATAACAACTAGTAAACTATACTTGGTACTAGGATGCCTTCATACCTTAAGTTCCTATGCAAGGAATGCAACCTAATTTAGCACATAAACTAAGAGTCTAATTTAGAATGTCTTAGTCAATTACAGGCGCTAAGTTTCAGCCAGTTATAGGCTGCCAACTGATTAGATCTTGTTCAAATAAGGCAAACACTAGGTTGTAACCAATTAAGCTGTTTCAGTATCTCTTTTCTGTTCATAAATGCTATCAACCCACATTGCAGGGTCGAACTTTCTGAACAGTTTCTGGTACTGAGGGTTAACTGATTTGCAAATCACTCTTGCTGAGTCTGTTACACTTAATCGTCTAAGTTTTTTTTTTTTTTCACAATTATGTTAAAAGGAGAGTTTTGTTTCCTCCAAAAATGCTCAAAGGAATGCTTCCTGTGTGCTTCACATAACATTGTGAGGGATCGTCAACTTCTGCTTGGCGATGCCTCTTTGCTCTGTAACCTCAGCTTTCAGTATTCCTTAACGTTCTGCCCTGTAGGTGTTCTGCCCCAGCTGCCATCATGGAAAGTTGTTCTAACATGTTTCGGGTAATTGGAGAAATATGTTCTTGATTGAGATACAGGAGGAAAATAATTTTCAAACCACTCCCCCACCCCAGGCCAACTGACATCAGTGATCTTTAGTTGTGACCTTGGTACAGTTTTTGAACTTAAAACTTCTGACCTACTTAGTGAAAAGTATTTAAACACAGATTCTAAGGTATCAAATGCTAATAAGAACCAGAAAATACTTAATAATGGTTTTCTTTGCTTGATCAAAGATCTCCACAGGAAGGAGATTGGCAATTCAGTAGGTGGCACTTTTCTGCTGAGCCAGAACTAAAGCAAAACCTCAGGAATTCAACCTGTCCCAAGAATAGGTATGTTTCCACTGAGAAATGGGACAAAGGAGATATTTATTTGTGGCATTAATTTTTTTGAAGTGCTCAGGTGTGTTGGTTAAAATCCAGTTTGGATAATTACGTTCTTCTCACAGAAATTCCACCTACAATTTTGACTGCCACCTCTAATTTCACCAACACTTTGAATTCTAAATAGTCTCTTTTTGACACACATTGTTCTTTAGTTCCACTGCAATGGCTGGCCAGTTGTCCCCCTCCTCCTTGTAGCTGACAATAATGAAGTAGCACAGGAAACTATTTTGGGTATAATTAAGTGATTGTAAATGAATGGCACTATATTAAAATGATGTAATATTTATTATAGCATAATATGAAAATGTAAACTCTCACAGATTTTGGAATTCCTTTGGTGAAAAATTTTTGGCACTTTCTTTGTGATTACTGCCAACCTAAAGATAGCCATGCTTTATGATGCTTCAGAAAAATATGTGAGTATCTCACCTGCCTGATGAAGACATACTCATGCTTTGGTATTCATTTCATATGGTATGACATAATGTAGTTGAGAGAAAAAGCACTTTACATGGAAAACAGAATACTAAAGTAACCTGTGTTAAATCCCCTGCTTTAACTGGGAAATATATAAAATGTAAAAAAGCTTTTTGTGTTCTCAAAGAGCTTATGATTTTTAAATTGAAAGAACCAAAAATTAATAAAAGTTTACCCTAAACTTAGTATTCAGAAGTAGTAAGTTATATCCCAGGGGCAAGCAGTTTTTCTAACTAGTCTCATTAATATCCAGTTTGTTTCCTCCATTCCTCCATCCTTTCGCACCAGCATTCTTATCCCCAAATCTCAGAGAAATACATTTTTAGTTTCTCATTATTCCTTTCTACTAGTTCCTTTTGCATTACTGTTTTATATCTTTCCTAACCTTTCCTCTAAACATTGAGCATGAATAATGAATTTCACATTTTCATTAATGCTTATATAATACATAATAATCACTATCCAGACAAACAAAACAAAATCTCTTTGAAACACTGAGAACTTAAAAACACTGATACTAGTGCAAAGCATTAGTCATTCAATGAACAATTATGGTACATTCATTGTAAGATAGACATTAAAAAATGTAAGATACAATGATAATTTTATTTTACCAAATCAAAGTCTGAGTCAAATCTCAGGGCTTCACAGCACATCTTGAGTAAAGCCTGGTCGATACATCTGCTCATTTTCTTCTGCGTCTTGTTTTTAGTTATCTAATGCCAACTGCCTCTTATATACTGTTGCAATGAGCATCAACAACCATACAGGAGCCTCCTCAATACTCTGGTGTATCTCCCCTCAAAATATGTCAAGCCAGCTAGGTGTGGTGGCTCACGTCTGGAGGCCTAGCACTTTGGGAGGCCAAAGCGGGATGATCACTTCAATTCAGGAGTTTGAGACCAACCTGTGCAACATAGCGAGACCCCAGCTTTACAAAATATTAGAAAAAAACTTAGCCAGGCATGGTAGCACGTGCCTGTAGTCCCAGCTACTCTGGAAGCTGAGGTGGCAGCATCATTTGTTTCTGGGAGGTTGAAGCTGCAGTGAGCTGTGACTGTGCCACTGCACTCAAGCCTGGGTGACAGAGCAAGACCTCATCTCTAAAAATAAATAAATAAATAAATAAATAAATAAATAAAATAAAATAAAATAAAATCCATGTCAGCAACTGCTTTTCATTTAGGAAAGTAGGAGAACAAGTGTTAAAGAAAAATTAGAGCTTGACAGTTGAAATGGTTAAAAACTTATACTATTCAGGAAAAACTGCAATAGGGAATAAGAGACTTGAGTCTAGGACTGGGCTCAGTTCTAACTACAACAGGGAAGAGGAGATTTATAGCTAAGGATTAGATTAATGGGATTAATGGCTAAAAAATTATTAAGAAGGTGGGGTGATTCTTGCTAAATTGGTCTAACATAATTCTTCCTGAAGGAAGGCCAGTCTAATCCAATATCACATGGGGATGGTAGGGATGAGAAATTCAGTCAGTTATTCAGGGTGATCAGATACTAAGGGTGGGGAGATGCTTGATAAACTGACCTTCTACTTATGAATAGTAAATCTATCTTCCTGATGATTTTCTCAATAACTTTTTTCTTTCTTTAGCTTACTTTATTGTAAGAATACAGTATATGATATATCATAGAAAATATGTATTAATTGAGTATATATGTTATTTGTAAGTCTTCTGATCAACAGTAGGCTATTAATAGTTAAGTTTTTGGAAGTCAGACATTATCTGTGGATTTTCAAATGTCTTGGGGTCAGCAGTTCTAACCCCTATGTCCTTTGGGGGTCAATTGTTTACCTCATGTGTAAATGAGACACACCCAGAGAAATGAAGAAATCTCAGAGATGGCTTTGAATGCCATGATCCACTGAAACATAGAAAGAAAGAGTTGGGGAAAGGACAGTTATGGGGAGATGCCTGGGAAAAGCAAGATAAACAAATATAAGGCTTGTTATACAGATTTAAGTTATCCCTTCTCCACTGATAAGCATTTCTACTGATTCAGAGTCATCCTTTTCTACCTGGTGCTGAGCAGGAGATGCCCTTCAAATAATTTCTTATATAGGTATAAATTTCCCTTCAAAAGGGTAACTTCTCTGTTTGCAGAGCTTCTTCTGTGTCTGCAGTTTTCTGAAATAATCAGCTTGAAATAACCCTTTGGGGTGGTATATTCTGGTCTTTTACAGTAGGATATGTCCTTTAGATTGATTTTCAAGGATCAGTGAAATATTTGCAGTGAGCTACACACATTCCTTTCCCTTATCACCTTTAACACTAAGAGCATGTATTGAAAACAGCTTGTTTTTTTTATGGTAACTTTTAACAGAGAAGAAAAACAATCTAATTGGCTTGCAAAGGTCTTGAACCCATGACCTTGACCAAGTTCAGGTCTATAGCAAAACAAAAGCATTGAGAAAGACAGTTATATTTCTGTCATTTTATCAGAGACCGTGGCTTTGAACACATTTTACAGAATCCATACCACTCCCTAAGGATCATAGTATTATCTCTCCAAAGAGAGAATATGAACTATGAACACTGAAAATACCAGTCTGAAAGCCTTAGAAACAACTGTTTTTTGTTTTGTTGTTCTGCTTAGGGAATAGTTATCCTCATTTTTATAAGAGTCTTCTGATTCTAGTCATCTTTTACAATATGTGGTCCTTAGAAGGGACACTGCTCTTTAATAAACTTGGGTTGATAAGTGAATATTTTTCCAATATGTTTACAAGAATGTAATCTCTACGATACTTGATTTAACAAAAATAATAATTTCATTTAGTCATTCCATTTATTTTAATGTGAATAATACTAATCTACTCAGAATAGTAGGGGGGAAAAAAACCCTGAAAAATAGTATTAAATATACAAATGCAAGTAAATACACACTGGGGTCTGTCGGGGAAAAGGGGAGGGATAGTGGGGGGTGGGGAGTTGGGGGGGAGGGATAGCATGGGGAGAAATGCCAGATATGGGTGATGGGGAGGAAGGCAGCAAATCACACTGCCATGTGTGTACCTATGCAACAATCTTCCATGTTCTTACATGTACCCCCAAACCTAAAATGCAATAAAAAAAAAAAAAGAAATGCAAGTAAATAAAAATAGTAATGAGAAAAAGATGAACATTGTTCTCAAATTCTAGCGGTATATTTGTTTTGGCAGAAACAAAACTGATTTTTATGCCTTGAATTTTAGCTTAGATTCTGTGAATATCTGCATTAGAATCAAAAGCTGCTTTCATGGCTCCTCCCTTTAAATTCAAGACATATTGTCTCAATGCATCCAATTCGTCACATGCTGCCAATTCCAACAAAGAATCTGATGAGATTCAGATCATTTGAAGGTAATTAAAATGGAACAGTAAACACAAAGCTCTTTTACTTCCACAACAGAATGTTACTTTTCCAAATGTAAAGTAAGTACAAAGGACAACCGTGTTATACTGAAGTATCAATAGAGTCAGGAAGTCACCACTGATGCTCCTGTCTGCTAAGCGTATCAGAGGACACACAATCAGAAATCACTCAAAGTCTTTTAGACTCTGCAGGCATGTGGTTAATTATAGAGGCTAAGAGTGACACTGAAAAAGACTAAGACACTCCCTATTTTCACAGCAAATGTCTGAGTGAACACAATTATCAGGTGAGTCTTTCCACTTTACAACAAAATTTTTTAGCCCATACGTAGCATAGTTAACAACTGTGAGCTAACTAATGCGGTCTGATTCTGTCATGTACAAGTTCTCCTTTGTTTTGCTCGCAAACTTAACAGCCGAACCCAAACAGGAGTTTTCTTGGTGGGTTGCCATCTTGCTCCAGTTGTCAGACCCGTGAAACTGCTTTAACAGATTTTCGAGAAGCCTATTGATCCACTCAGATTCATCTGCTGGAACATGTGCAGCTTCTGTCTGTGCTGCCATCTTTCCTTCAATATGTCTTTGCTTCATTTTCCCTGGGGTTTCCCTTTCCCAAAAATGTTCACTGTAAAAATGACCTTTAATAAATCCATTTCAGCACATTTCCATTAGTCCACAAAAGTCCATTCTTCATAGCTCCAGAAATCAGAGTTGAATCTTCTTAAAGTTCCAGTCACTTGAAAGCATGGCCATCTTTGTTTCCCCATTTGTACGTTGTCAGGTGGTTTAAAAATATTTTTATCTTTCACTTTATTCACTTTATTTTATTCCTTAAAACTGAAAATGTTCTCTGATAAAATAACACAAAATAATTTTGATTTTAACCTTCAGTTTTTTCATGCTGTCATTTGTCTCTTGAATGAATATATGCTACTCTCCCTTGTTTAGCCAAGATCATGTCAAATCCAATACTTAGAAATGCCACCTAAGGCCAGGCGTGGTGGCTCATGCCTGTAATCTCAGCACTTTGGGAGGCCAAGGTGGGCAGATCACAAGGTCAGGAGTTCGTGACCAGCCTGGCCAACATAATGAAACCCCATCTCAACTAAAACAAAAATTAGGCGGACGTGGTGGCACGTGCCTGTAGTCCCAGCTACTTGGGAGGCTGAGGTAGGAGAATTGCTCGAACCTGGGAGGCAGAGATTGCAGTGAGCCGGAATTGTGCCACTGTACTCCAGCCTGGGTGACAGGGTGAGACTCTGTCTCAAAGAAAAAAAAAAGCCACCTAAAATATTACCATAATCTAATAATGTTAGCAGTTTTTATTTTTTCAAGTTTAATCCAGGATAAGACTTTTATATTCCCAATGTTCATTTAAACCAAATTCAAAATAAAGCTTCCAAAGTTTTCCTAACTTTTGACATTATGGCATTATATTAAAATATGGCTTCAGTTGCCGAATAAGGAATACTTTTTGTACAATGTTTCATAATAGTTTGATAATACTGTGGGTGCATATAGTTCATAGACTTGCAACTACAGAAAGATGTACATGAGCTATCTCAAACACACACATACAGATACATTTATGCCTACGTATATCATATGTAGTTATCATGTATGCATACATGCACAATAAAAAACTAGAAGGCAGTAAATAAGCCCATGTATTCTATTTGAAGTGAAAAACTAAAAAATAGTTTTCTGGCTCCTCATTGTTTACAGTTCTCAAGAGAAAAAGTGAAATTTAAACTAAATGTCAAACTTCTCTGCAATGTATCTAAAATGCCATTCTTTCCTTAAACCTTACACAATCGCCTGCCCCCCCATCCCAGATAACTGCTTGTATTTTCTACTTTGACTTCTCAAAGCAGTGTGAATCTCAGTTATTTATCCATCATCCATTTATCCATCTGTTTTCTTATTCAGTTTATAATTAGTGTCCATCTTGTTACTGAAACTATATTAGGAATCCAGGAAAACATGCATTATCCCTGCTCTTAAAGTGCTCGTGGTCTTGTCATAGATGGACGGTAATTTCACAAAAAACACATTTATAATTGTACATTTTGACATTACTTCTTTTGTTCCCTTGATATGAGGACATTAAGGGTAAGGCCTGTATTTTCTTTGTCTCTGTGTCCTCTTATAGCGTCGAAAATATTACTTGCAGTAGCTATTCAGTTAAAGATTTAAAATGTACAAGGCTTTGTATGCAATTCCAACTTAATTTTATCTCCCTTTTAGTCTTCTCGGCAATGACTCTAACAAGAATTCTAGCTGTTAGGAATTTCTGTTGTTAGAAATTATCTTGCTCTAAGTTCACACTAAAATATAAAAGATTTCTAATGATAACTATAGATATCAGCCAAGAAATTCTCCGAACTATAAAGTTTGAAGCAGTACGTTTTCTGGGGAGAATTTTTAAAAATAATTTTTTTTATTAGAGAATACAAATACATACAGATTTCTCCTGGCATAAGTATGTAACTCTGTGATAAAATTTTCACAGAGTAAACACCTGAGTGAACACCCAGAATTAAAAATGGACTATTGCAAGCCTCCAAGAAGCCCCATCATGGTACTTACCAGTCAGGGCCTCCACCCATTCTCACCCCAAAGATGACCTATATTGACTGCTAATACCATGGCTTAGCTTTGCATCTTTTTTAACTTTATTTATTTATTTATTTTTAAAAGCACGTGCATTTGTTTACTTCACTAAATGCACCACAGTGTGGTCACAACATCTATTCTTTGAAATAACACTGTTCTCAACATAGTGCTCAAATAGCACTCTTGGAAAACTCTTTTTTACATGTGTGTTTAAACACATGCTTTCCAGTATGGGTCACAACATTCACTTTCTGAAATAACACTGTTTTTGAACTTTATTTAAATAGATCACTTAGTATTAACTATTTTGCATTTAACTTCTTTTGTTCATTATGTCTGTGAGATTAGTCCTCGTATTTGTTTACAGCAGTAGTTCATTGTCATTTTTTTTATTTTTTGAGATGGAGTTTCACTCTTCGTGCCCAGGCTGGAGTGCAATGGTGCAATCTGGGCTCACGGCAAATCTGTCTCCCAGGTTCAAGTGATTCTCCTGCCTCAGCCTCCCAAGTAGCTGGAATTACAGGCACCTGCCACCATGCCAACCAATTTTTGTACTTTTAGTAGAAATGGGGTTTCACCATGTTGGCCAGGTTGGTCTTGAACTCCTGACCTCAGATCATCCACCTGCCTTGGCCTCCCAAAAGGCTGGGATTACAGGCGTGAGTCACCATGCCTGGCCAGTTCACGAATTTTAATCAATATTTGGTTTTCCATTCAATTAATATATTAAATGTATTTATTAGATTATTGATAGGCTTTTGAGTGATCTGCACTTTAGAACATTTAAAAGTAATCCTTCCAGGAACATTCCTACACATGTCATTTGGTAAATATATGTGTGCATTCATGTTTAGTATACACCTAAGAATTGTGTGTGTGTGTGTGTGTGTGTGTGTGTGTGTGTATGTTCAACTTTAGTAGACCTTGGCAAACAGTTTCTCAGAGTATTGTGCCAATTTACAGTTCTACTAACACTGTATGATAGTTGCAGTGGCTACACATCCTCTGTAATACTGGTTTTATCTATCTTTTTAATTTTAGTCATTCTTATGAGTATATAGTGGTATCACATTGTGAGTTTAATTTGCATTTGCCTGATGACTAATTATTTGAGCATTCTCTTATATGTTTGTCTGCCATTTGGAAATTGTCTTTTGCAAAATGCCTGCTCATAGCATTTGCCTATTTTTCTGTTGGGTTGTCTATCTTTTTCTTGATTTGTAGCTGTTCTTATTTATTCTGGGTTCACGTACTTTGTTAAATTTATCAGAAATACCTTTTTCTCATTTATTAACTTGCTTACTTATTCCCCTATCATTTCTCCTGAACAGCTGATGTTTTTAATGTGAATAAAGTCCACTTTATAGTCTTGTTTAAGGAATATTTCCCAATGCCAAGAGTATAAAGATAGTCTCCTATATTATTCTCTGGCAACATTGTTGTTTCATTTTTCAACATCTTGATGTTTACCTGAAATTAATTTTTATTTTTGATTTGGGGTAAGGGTTGTATGGTCTGAATGTTTGTGTATTTCTAACATTTATATGTTACAACCTAATCACCAAGATGATGGAATTAGAAGGGGTTGGGATTTGGAAGGTAATTAGGTCATGAGGACAAAGCTCTCATAAATGGAATTAGTGCCCTTATAAAATAAGTGTGAAGGAGCTTGTTAGTCCCCTTTGGTCTTCTACCATGTGAAGATGCAGAAAGAATGTGCTGCCTTTGAAGCAGATGACAAGACTTCACCAGACACTGAATCTGCTGGTGCTTTGCTCTTGGACCTCCCAGTCTTTAGAAATGTGAGCAATAAATCTCTGTTTGTAAATGACCCAGACTAATATATTTTGTTACACAGCAGCAGGAACAGACAAAGACAGGACTCGTTTACTTTTTTTTTTTCTTTAAGGGTATTTCATTGACCTGAAACTATTTATTAAGAAGATCTTCAGTGAAGTATTTAGTTCTTCTTTCAGGGTGAATTTGAATTCACTTTTTAGGGTGGACATTTTCTGTATTTTCAGAAAAAGGTACTAGAATGAAAACTTTTAGATATATGAGATCTCGATATCTGCCAAAATGCAGGTATAGAGACATCATGGCTTTTGGAACCTGGGAAAACATTGCTTTTAAGATAGTTGACATCTGTTATTAACTAGATTGTTTTGTGGAAGGTGAGTTAGACACAGATGAGAGGGAAAAATAGAGAAGGTGACTTGAAACTAGATCTTTTTACTGGTACTGGATATGTACTTATTTGATTAGAGGGTTATGGACAAGGATGGGAAGCTGACAGAATTAGTCACATGAGACTTCATGAGAATCTGATTAAAGATTAGTTACTTTGTGATCCAAGTGGCAGTGTGTTACACAGAGCTATATTAGAACTTGTGTTCCTGGTTCTTGCCTAGGCCTCAGCATTGCTCTGGTTCTATTAGTACTGGGAGGGTTGGGAATATCTGAAGACAGTACACTACCCAGGAATTTGAGTGTTCTAACAGTGGGCACTGATAGGAGTAGCTATGGGTAATGAAAGTGGACAAGTGTGAGACACAATCAGAGAGAATGAGCCTGGCTGATGGCAAATGATAGCTGCAGGCTGGTTTGTTGGCATGAAAGGTACCACTTTGGGAGTATGTTGAGGTAAATGTTCTATCTGGCCATTATGTGAATGGGCCTATCACATCAGCCTTCTTTTAGGTTATACTACCTTAGAGTTGTAAGAATTCAGTAAACGTTATGAAAGTGCTTTGTGAACTATAAAGGCCTGTACAAATACAAAATCATGTTAAACTCACTTTATGCAGTAGCTGTACCATTGCCTTGGTACAGATTGGTATTTAATGTTTTACAAAAATGCTAAACAATTTTCATAAAGCCTCGCTGGATTTGTTCTAGGTAAAGGGGCTATGCTTATTTTTATACTTGTTCCATTAAGTAGAGTAAAAAAGCACACAGTTTTCCATAAATACATGGATGGCATTCCCATCCCCCCCTCGCATCTTTGTCCTCTTGGCCTTCTGTTGCTCCTGCTTTGATGGCTCCCATGCTTGAATGAATCTCATTCTCTGCTTCTGCTCTCACTATTGCTGGATCCGTTACAAATTCATGCTGGATTGACACTGGTCCTTAGAAATCATTTGATTCATCTCTTGCGGACTTTTATTATTTTTAGAGGTGGCAGTTCCAATTAGTTTGGAAGCTGCTTCTACCCTTTAACTTTTTGTAATTGATTCCTTTGTATTTACTGAGAAGTGTGAATGTTTCAAATTTTATAGTTTCATCCTTACTTGGTTTTCTTGTCATTGCTAATGTCCTATCTGGCCTTATTATTGTCCCATTGCTCAATAATGTTCTTTACTCAGTCCTAGTTCTTCTCAACTCTGTGCAGCATTCTACATTGTTTATGCCTCTATAAGACCTGGATGTATTAGGTAAAAAGGAAATGCTCCATTTTATCTTCTCCCTCTAGGCTTATATTTTTCTCTTTTCTTGGTTTCCATCACACTTTATATGTCCTTGTTTCTTTGCTAATCATTGTATATATTCATAGCTGAGTTTTCTTCTCCTGTCCAGACTAAAATGTTTGAAGGAATTGACTTTTAAACTCCCCCGACACAAGTCTTTTTGGCTTAATAAATCTGCTGAAATTCTCTCATTTTTTTCTCTATTGATCTTTTTATTATTTCATTCATTTATTTTTCTTTCTGTTCTCTATTTTTATAACAATTTCTCTTTTTTTGGCAACTTTTCCAAAACGTCTATATAGGCATAAGTTACCTTAATTAAGCACACAGACACAGAATAAACATGTGTAGTTAAATTTTTTACTTGCAAACAATGGAAACCAATATGGTTAAATTAAACATAAAAGTTATTTATTGTGAGTCTTGGGAAAGCTCATGAAAACAATGGGAAGGATGGAAAGCTAGGATCTGGTTAGAAGCTGGACATATTTATATATTCAAAAAAGTAGTATAAAACATAAAACAAGTAACATAAAATAACTTTCTTCAAGTGTCTAAAATACATATTTATGTCCTGCTTATTTCTCAATACTCTCCTCTCCAATGTTCTACCAAGGTAAGTAAGCAAATGTTACTCCATCCACATGCAATTTCAGACTGGCTTATAATCAGCTTCTCTTCAGTTCTTTTGTGATTCTGTCTTGATATTCTGCAACCTATAGACTAAATTGTAAGGTTACATACAACATAATACTTTAGAAAAAGTGGCAAGGGAAAGAAAAAAATAAAGGGAAATTATACGTATAAAATTATTTAAACACGCGCGCACATGTTCACATACATGTATGACCCGTTGATGGAGGAATCACAATAAGCTTCAGCCTTTATTTCTGTAACTAGTCATGAATTTGCATTGCTTTTGTGATTTCATCCTCCAGTACTCCTTTGATGTTTCCAATGATTCCCTTAGGAAGGTTTATGGCCTCTGTATTATATTGTGGTGGGAAAAAGAAGCTCCAGGGGCTTCCACTTGGTTTTATCATAATAGCCGGTAGAAGCATAGCAATATAAGAGCATGAATTTCACTCAGGTGTGAATATTGGACTTTGGTACTTATTAGCTTTGTGACTTTGGGCAAGTTACCTAACCCATTTGTGCCTTAGATTCTTTATCTGTAAAATTTGTAAAACAAGAATAATAATAGTACAGGTTTGCCATAAGGAACAAATAAGTAAATGCATGTAAAGAATTTATAACAATGTCTGACACACAGCTATTTTCAAGTGATTTTACTGTTAGTATTATTACTAGCAGTACTACTAGAAGTGTGTATTGCCTCGGGTCTGAGAATTGGATGATTCTCAAATATTATGAATCAGAATGTAAGCTAAACATCTGTTTTGTTCCTAGGGGTCTTATGTCACCAAATATCCCTGTGGTCAAAATAGTCTGCTTACCACACTAGCTACACTTCCTATTATAGTAAACAATCTCATTTTGCATCTTCTGACTAAGGATCACAGCTGGGTTTTCACCACCACAAAAATCCTTCCTACCATATTGAAATCATTTTGTGCACTTACATCCCAGACCATTACTGCTTTCACTAAATGTCACTCATTTACTATAAGTATTTCTTTCTTTTCTTTTTTGAGACGGAGTCTTGCACTGTCACCCGGGCTGGAGTGTAATGGCGTGATCTTGGTTCACTGAAACCTCCACCTCTCAGGTTCAAGCGATTCTTCTGCCTCAGCCTCCTGAGTAGCTGGGATTACAGGTGCCCACCACCACACCTGGCTAATTTTTTGTAATTTTAGTAGACATGGGGTTTCACTATGTTGGCCAGGCTGATCTCGAACTCCTGGCCTTGTGATCCACCCGCCTCGGCCTCCCAAAGTGCTGGGATTACAGGCTTGAGCCACCATGCCTGGCCTGTTACGAGTATTTATTCAGAATGTCAAATTATTCCTAAATTTTTCTTTTGGTTTTCTATAATGTATTGTTTTCAGGCTTCTGCTGTTCTTCTGAGTCTTCATGTTTCATGATGAGCTTTTTTGCTTTGTTTTCCACCTTGCTTTTTTCATTTTAAAAAAGAAATAGCTAAGCATGCTGGTTCACACCTATAATCCCAGCACTTTGGGAGGCTCAGTTTGAAGAAACTCTTGGGGCCAGGAGTTTGAGACCAGCCTAGTCAACATAATGAGACCCCCATCTTTACAAAATATAAAAAGTGAAAAAGGAATAGTTTTTCCAGACACAGTATTTGTGAAATGTTTTTGACTTTTCTGATCACATGGATGGTGGTCAATCTCCTTCTGGGTCTTCAGTGGGGGTGTACTTTATAACCAAGTTCCAGTATCTAGAAAGTTTAATGTCTTGTCGTTCTGTTGGTCTATGATGCTGACAACTGCCTGAATTCAACATGAAAATGACAGTCTTCACTACCCAGTTTTTCAAAGCTTTTTTTTTGATATTCATTCCCTACCTACTAAGTTTTTCATAGGCAACAGACCTACTACAATGTCAAATATCCCTTCTAGTCGTTTCTTCATTCCTTTTTCAACCAATTTTCTGGAAGCTCTGTCTTCTCCTGCATATAAAGAGAAACATTTATTAGGATTGTGTGCACAATTCAGTATGACTTCAAAAGCTGCAGCAATGGATGGTTGGTAAATTTCCTGTCCTCTCGGATTGTGACATTAGGTTGACATTAGGCTATTCTTGCATTGATATAAAGAAATATCCGAGACAGGGTAATTCATAAAGAAAGGAGGTTTAATTGTACAGGAAGCATGGCTCTGGCATCTGATCAGCTTCTAGCAGGGCCTCAGGGAGCTTTTACTCACTGTGGAAGGTGAAGCAGGAACAGTCATCTCACATGGCAAAGGAAGGAGCAAGAGAGAGATTCGGGGAGAGGTGCCACACTTTTAAACAACCAGATCTCCTGGGACCTCAGTCACTATGGCGAGGTCAGCACCAAGCACTGAGGGATCCTTTCCTATGACCCAAACGCCTACCAGGCCCCACCTCCCAGATTGGGGACTGCATTTCAACATGAGATTTGGGTGGGGACAAATATTCAAACTATCAACTATCAGCTACTAATCCTAATTTGTACGGATAATGTGAATTTCCATTTCTTATTTGTTTTTTGGTCTTCATAGTGTCTTAGTGAGAATATAGGGAAGGCTGCATCAAACACAAATGTGCCTTTGTATCAGAAGCATTCATGCATAGAAACTCTTGGGAATAATTTTCCAGAGTGTATTTTAAAAATACTGTTTCAAAAAATTACGTTAAAAATGTTTCCTAAGACAATCCTGGACCTTTGGACTACATTGAAATAAAGAAAGTTAAACATGCTTATTTAAACTGGGGCTTCTGAAAGCTTTTCATATGTGTATTAATAATTGTTAGTGATAGAGGGTGCTGTGTTGCCCAAACTTATTTGGAAACAAATCCCTCCAACTGTTATTTTCCATACATTATTTCTTGAGACTAGTATTCCATGGAACATATTGGGGGGGGAAGGCAGGTTATAGGCCATTTATTATTTTCTGAAAGATGCTGAGATCTTACTGGAGGTATTCATTTTGTCATTGATTATCACTGAGAGGAGAGAGAGATGGGACTGGAGGGCATACATTCTCAACTAGAGCTTTTTCTTTTCTTTGGGACTAGTACTTCAAAGAGTTTGTCAAAAAGTGGCATAAATATCTGAACAGTTCAGGTCCAGCAAAAAGTTATACATTTTTACATTTGCAAATAAATTTACTTCTCAGGTGGATGACTGTGAAGTAAGTTCACACACGTATGCTTCACTTCATATCACCTTGTTTGCCTCTATTCTGACCTCTATTCAATCTTCTCTGCTGATTTAACTCAGCTGCTGGGATAGGATGAAATTTTGACCTCTGAGGGAAAAGGAGCAAAATGTAGAAAGATTACTATCACTGTGTTTTGTTTTCTGATCCTGTTTTTTTCAGAGTCCGAGCAGCTTGTATTTGACCATGAGTAGATTGGGTAGGCCTGGTTTTAGGAGATCTCAATTGGATCTCAGCTCTACTGCCTTTGGAGGCTGTAAATCCTGAGTATCAGGACAGACTTGTTGTTTAGAATAGTGTATTTCTCCTTAAGCTATACTGTAGACTGTTAGCCACATTAGTCAGGGGTTGCAAACTATAGGGAGCATGCAGTTAATAACAATGTGAAACAGGCTGTTTGTTCTATGACAAAGCATAATACTTGTGTAGATACATTGCCTTTTAAAACTTTGTGAGGTACAACAAAATGCTGTCAACGCCCTCCCCCCATGTCCATCACTAGAGCCTAAAAGCCACCAGCTGATAATCCTTAATCTGAATACACAACAGTGAAATTCTGAGAACAGGGAGAGAGGAGGAACTGGGTAGCACTAGTATAGCTATAAAGTGTAAAGGGAAAGAGAAATGAGGTGGTTTATGGTGGTAAACATTTACTTCACCAGCACCTGGAACTTCCAGTGTAGAATGTCCACAGCAACTGTGTACCAGGCAGCCCCATTCTAGCTGGAGCTTGTTGAATCTGAGTCTGTATTTTTGGGAACTTTGCCAAGATTGTAATAACTATGAAACTAACAAATATTTACCATAGGGCAGACCCCATCACTGTGGTGTTAAAAAGCTTGCCAAATGCCAGTAAGTTATGCTTGAATTCTATATCTCAGATAAAATAGCTATCCCTAATGTGTCAAAGACGGTCAAATGTTTTTCATAGTCTCTAAGAAGATCACCAACAGCAAATATTCCATATGGTGTTTACCCAGCAGTTACAATTGATTTGTAAGCTTCTTGATAGAAAGGACTGTGTTAAAGATTGCTGATTGAGAGCAAAAATTCAAAACGGTTTTAGTTCAACTTTTATTTGAAAAGTACTGGCTGGATCACTGTGTTAAAGGAAAAGCTGCTAAAATCCAGGAAAGTTTTAGTAGGTGTGGTGGGTAATACTGAGTGTCAACTTGATTGGATTGAGGGATACAAAGTATTAATCCTGGGTGTATCTGTGTGGGTGTTGCCAAAAGAGATTAATGTTTGAGTCAGGGGGCTGGGAAGGCAGATCTACCCCAGATCTAGATTATGGTCACAATGTAGTTGGTTTCCAGTGAATTTAAAGCGGGCAGAAAAACGTGAAAAAGAGAGATGGTCCCTGTCTCCCAGCCTACATTTTTCTCCTGTGCTAGATGCTTCCCACCCTCAAACATTGGACTCCAAGTTCTTCAGTGGGAGTCTACTGTCTCTCCTTGGTCCTCAGCTTGCAGACAGCCTATTGTGTGACCTTGTAACTTAATATTTAATAAACTTCCCTTTAAATATATATATCTATATATCCTATTAGTTCTGTCCCTCTAAGATAACCCTGACTAATACAGTGGCTACCTGTGGATATTTGATTGCTTTTAGGACTCTCTGTCTCAGTATCTCTATCTTTTCTGCTTTTCTCCAGATTTTTGATTTTATTGTCCCTTTCATGTAGGTGAGATGTTTCTTTTGAAAGAAGAACCTCATTGAGGCTATGTTAAATTTTAGCATTGGTTCTGGAAGAATTCTGGAAAATGCAGGTGGTCTTCAGATATCTGAAGACTGGGTATCTGAGTTGAGAATGATTTTAACCTCTGTCATTCTGGCAGCACGGCTTATGTTTAGATGAGATTAATCGCTGTCTAACACTGACATAGAGTTAGATGAATCACTTGGCAGGGGGAAGGGAGGAATTTGGCACCTAATCTCACTATGGTACCCATGCACTTAATGATTAATTTCTACCTAAATGCTTCTAGAAATAGGGATTCCTTGTTTCAAAGAAGTACACTTTATTAGCTACATAATTACATTATTTCTGTATATTGAGATGTATTATTACCTCTTAGACTTAGAGAGACTCTGTATGATCAAACATTCTTACATGATGCAGTTCTTCATTATTTGAATACTGTTCTCAGGTCCTTTGAAGTCATCTCCTCAGGGTTAGTTATCTTCTGTTCTTCCCATCACATCGCTGGTAAATGACACTTTAAAATTGCTGCAACTATTTAGCAGTACAAATCAAAACACTGCTAATGTTTTACCTTATTAGTCCTACTTCTAAAACTTTATTATAAGTCAATAATTATATACATAAAGCTATAACTTAAGACATCTTGTGTGGAAAAGGAGAGTAATTTATACTAGTTGAAAGTTACAATGGCTTAAATTTCCAATAATAATAAATTGGCTACATTTTGATTTTTTCATATGATGGGATATTATGCTGCCATTAATATACTGCATAAATTTATCAGTTGACAGAAATTATGTTCATTCTAAAATGTCTCAGCTTTTTTTTTTTTTTGCTGTATAACAAATCTCCCAGATATTAACCCTTAGTTTTTGTCACAAGAAATTAGTGGCTTAAAACAGAAACAATTTCTTTCTCATGATACTGTGGGTCAGCAGTCTGGGAGCTTTGCTTGTCTCTTCTGAGATCACTTACATAGCTGTAGTTATGAAACAGATTTGTTTGAAAAGTACATGGCTTTAGCAGATGCTAGAGAGCCCAAGATAGCTTCAGTTATCTGAATGGTGGTTGGTGATGCTGAGTGGAGTACCTCTGTTATTTGAGACTCCATAACTCACACAATGTTACTTTTACCACATGGGTCAGTGCAGGTCACATATCCAGAGCAGATCTCAGTGATAAGGAAACAGCCCCCACCTTTGGATGTGATGAATCGTGCTACAAATAATTTGTGGCTGTGTTTAAGATCTACTAAAAATATCTAGTAAAAAAAGCAGGTTGTAAGGACGTCACTCATTTTTTATAATGTTGTTGTTATACACACACAGATAAATTTCTGGAAAGGTAAATGCACAAATGTTAAAAGTGACTTTTTTTTTTATAGGTGATAGGATTATAATTATTTTGTGGATTATTTTTATCAGTGGTTTATTTATGATTAATTTTTCACAACTAACCGATTTTGTCTTTAATGTAAGACCTCTCAAAATAGAAATCTCTGTGTTTTTTTGTGTACATCCCTACTGCTCTGCTCTCTCACAGGTGCCCCAAAAGTCACTTTTCTCTTCCCTAGCTTAAAAAGTTTTTAAGTTTGCAAAAGGAGGAGATTCGGATATAATTTATCAATAAGAGTAGGGAGAAGCAGCGGCATAGGGGCAACTTGGAGTATAGAGAAAAAGTGGTGGAACTCCATACAGGGAAGGGGAATGAGGGCTGTCTGTCCTCCACCAGGAACACCTAAGCAGCCTTGAAGGTGGCCCCTTTATGAACCTCTGATCTGCAGCACAGCTCTCCATCCAACATCCGATTACGTGAGACAGCTGCAAAACTTAATGAATAGAATATGGTGGAAAGGAGAGAGAAGGTTCAACTGCTCCTGACCAAGGGATCAGGAAATAAAAAGATTCACAATTTCCCTGTGAATGGGCAAAAGAAGGGGAAAGAGGATACACTGTTGTTACTTATATTTAAATTTAAAACAAAAACAAAACCTTAAAATATTTGAAAAAAATCCTGGACCAAGCAATGACTTTCTAGTAATCAGATGAGAAGAAATAATTAGACTGGCTTCTCTTTTCTTGTTCCAAGTACATTTTCTTTCTCTAGAAGCTTCTGGGGCTCCATAAATCAACATTTGTTAGATACAGTTATTTAACAAGATGTATCAAACTGACACATTATATTATCATCTAGTTTCTATTTCCCTATCTTTAATAGAGCACCGCAAAAGGGATTTTGTTAAATACTTTTTAGAAATTAATATGCATTCTGCTTATAGCTTTCCTCTTCTTAGGCTAGTAGACTGACTCGAAGAGGATGAGGTTATTTGGCATAGCTTATTTTTTGTTGTTACATTGTGGGTTGCAATGATCACCACTTCCTTTTCCAAATGCTCACAGATTGCCTCCCCAAATCTCTTTAATAATGCTTGCAAGGATTGTTGGGGATCATGCTAAGCTCACTGGATAGCACTGACAAAATTATAGTTTAACCAGGAAAACCAAAATCACCTATTGTTAGTACTTAAGGGTTTGTCTTAATGTGTAACTACCCACTTCCTGAAATGTCTTCCCTCCAGCTGTGCCTCTTAAAATGACCCCCAACACCCACACCAGCCTTTGTTTTAATTCCTCTTCAAAGCCGCCTCTGGTATCTGGTGTACTAGGCCACATTTAACTCTTCTATTTCCAAATTTTTATTGCCGTTACTGTCTGCACTTTGCAACCTAGTATTCAATATATTTTCATGTTGCCTCAGAAAGTAAGGATGCTATCTTCTGTTTTATCTCTGCAACAAGTTTATTATATAACTAGGCTTCCATCAATAACCTAGCAAACACTGATTCACTTGACCATTAAGAATTATTATTTTTCTTTTTAGTCTACTTGTTCTGAAATTGTATATTACCTGCTGACCTCTAGAATATTCCTTTTTTTCTGACCATTGTGTATTGTCTTTTTAGCCTTTCTTGCCCTGTGTCGTCCCTGAACTTAGAATTTTGCCTTTTTCTTTGTAACTTTATTATTTTTAAAAATATTGATAATTTTGTGAGAGTGGACTAGCATTTCAGCAGAAGGTTGAGAAGATGATACATTTTGAATTTTTTAAGTCTGATATCCAGAATTTGAAAATTAACTAAGTTTCTTATTTATTTATATCAGCATTCAGGAACTTAGTGCAAGGGATAGCAGTGTATATATTTTTAAGTACTCGAGAGCAATATCTCTGAGAAATAGTATTATTTGAATTAAAGTAATAGACTATACTTGAAGTATCACTTAATGCCTATGTATGTTTCCTTCTTTTTTAATTTAAGACTCTGTTTTTCTAGAGCAGTTATAGATTCACACTAAAATTAAGAGAAAAATGGGGAGATTTCCCATATATTCCCTTCCCCCACACATACGTAGTGTCCCCATCATTAACATACTCCACAAGAATGGTACATTTATTACAATTGATGAAGCTACACAGACACATCATAATCACCCAAAGTTCATTATATTAGGGTTCTTTTTTGGTGTTGTGCATTCTATGGGTTTGCAAAAAATGTATAATGGCATGTATCTATAATTAATTATAGTATCACAGAGAGAATTTTTATTGCCCTCAAGATCCTCTGTGCTGCGCTTATTCCTCCTTTCTTCTTCCAACTCTTGGACACTACTGATTTTTTATCTCCACAGTTTTACCTGTTTTAGAATGTTAAATGTTAGAATCATGCAGTATGTAATCTCTTCAGATTGGATTCTTTCACTTAGTACTATGCATTTGAGCTTCCTCGATATCTTTTCATGGCTTTATAGCTCATTTCCTTTTAGTTCTGTATAATACTCCGTTGTTTGAAGGTACCACAGTTTATCCATTCATCTACTGAAGGATATCTTGGCTGCTTCTAAGTGTTGGCAATTATGAATAAGGCTGCTGTCAGTATCCATATGCAGGTTTTTGTGTGAATATGTTTTCCACTCCTTTGGATAAATACCAGGAACACCGTTATTGAATTATTATTGATAAGAGTATGTTTAATTTTGTAAGAAAATGCCAAGCTTTCTTTCAAAGTGGATATGCCATTTTACATTCCTAAAGCAATGAATGAGAGTTCCTGTTGCTTCACATCTTCACCAGCATTTGGTATTATCAGTGCTCCATATGTTGGCCATTCTTATTAGATATATAGTGGCAACTCATTTTTTTGGAATTTTCATTTCTCTGATGACATGATTAGAAACATGTTTTCATATATTTATTTGCCATCTGTATAGCTTCTTTGATGAGGTGTCTGTTAAGATCTTTGGCTCATTTTTAAATTGGGTTGTTGTTTTCATATTGTTGAGTTTTAACAGTTATTTATATATTTTAGATCACAATTTTTATGAGATTTGTCTTTCACAAGTATTTTCTCCCCTTCTGTGGCCTGTCTTTTCATTTTGTTAGCATTGTTTTTCACAGAGAAGTTTTTAATAGAATTCAGCTTACCAATGATTTGTTTTATGGATTATGCCTTTGGTGTTATATCCAAGAAGTCAGTGCCATACCCCCCAGGTCATCTAGATTGTCTGCTGTTATCGTCTAGGCTTTTTGTAATTTTGCACTTTACATTTGGGTCTGTGATTCACTTTGAGGGTAATTTTTATCGAGGGTGGAGGGTCTGTATCTAGATTCATTTTTTTTTTTTTGCATGTGAATGTCCAGTTGTTGTAGCTCCATTTGTCAAAATGTCTGTTTTTCTCCACTATATAGCGCTTATGCCTTTGTCCAAGATCTATTGACTATATTTATGTCTATTTCTGAGCTCTCTATTCTGTCCCCTTGATCTCTTTGTCTGTTCATTTACCAATACCACACTGTCTTGATTACTGTGGCTTTATAGTAAGTCTTGAAGTTGGGTAGGGGCAGTCCTCCAACTTTGTTGTTTTACTTCAATATTGTGTTAGCTATTCTGGGTCTTTTGTCTTTACATAGAAACTGTAGTATCAGTTCATTGATATCCTCAGAATAACTTGCTGGGATTTTTATTGGGGTTGCTTTGAATCTATAGATCAATTTGGAAAGAACTTGATAATATGTATATATTATCTATGTATTGGCAATAGTGAGTCTTTCTATGCATGAACATGGAATATTTCTTCATTTATTCAGTTCTTTTATTTTGTTCATCAGAGTATTCTAGCTTTTCTTTTACATATTTTGCTAAATTTATACATAAGTATTTCATTTTCTTGGGTGCTAATGTAAATGGTATTGTATTTTTAGTTTCAAACACTATTTAATTTGCAAATCAAATTAAAACCACAATGAAATACCACCTCACACCTGTTAGAATGGCTATTGTCAGAAAGACAAAAGATAACAGATGTGGGCAAGGATATGGAGAAAAGGAAAGCTTGTATGCTGTTAGTGAGAATGTAAATTAGTGCAATCATGTTGGAAAATAGTATGTAGATTCTTCAAAAAAACTAAAAAAATTTAATTACCATATGATCCAGCAATCCCACTACTGTGTATCTGTCCAAAGAAAAATAAAATTGCTACGTAGAAGAGATGTTTACATTCTCATGTTTATTGCAGCATTATTCACGTTTGCTTTTATATATTAACCTTGTATCCTACAATCCTGCTATAATGGCTTATTTGTTCCAGGAGTAGTTTTTTTTTTATTTAATTTTCTACGTAGATGATCATGCCATCTGCAAACAAAGACAGTTTTATTTCTTCCTCTCCCTTCTGTACACCTTTTATTTCCTTATATTGCCTTACTGAATGTTAGTACTTTCAGTACAATGTTGAAAAGGAGGTAATAAGAGGAGACAATCTTGCCTTGTTCTTGATATTAGTGTGAAAATTTTGAGTTTCTCACCATTAACTATGATGTTAGCTGCATGCTTGTTGTAGATATTCTTAAGAAAATTCTCCTCTATTCCTAGTTTGTAAGAGGTTTTATCATGAATGCGTGTTGCATTTTCTCAAATGCTTTCTCTGTATCTCTAGACATGATCATGTGATTTTTCTTTTTTAGCTTGTTGATGTGATAAATTATATAATTGATATTAAAATGTTGAGTGAGCCTTGCATACCTGGTATAAATCTCAGTTGGTTGCAGTGTATAATTTCTTTATACAATGTTGGATTCAATTTGCTAATATTTTGCTGAGTATTTTTGTATCTGTGTTTATAAAAGGTATTAGTCTGTAGTTTTTTTAAATTTAAATTTTAATTTTAGGTTTGGGAGTACATGTGAAGGTTTGTTACATACATAAATACATGTCATGGGGGCTTGTTGAACATACTGTTATATCACCCAGGTATTAAGCCCAGTACCCAATCGTTTCTTTTCTGCTTCTCTGCCTCCTCCTACCTTTCATCCTCGAGTAGACACCAGTGTCTGCTATTTCCTTCTTTGTGTTCATAAGTTCTTATCATTTGGCTCCCACTTATAAATGAGAACATACAATGTTTGGTTTTCTGTCCCTGAGCTAGTTTGGTGAAAATGACGTCCAACTCCATCCATGTCCCCGCAAAGGACATGATCTCATTTTTTTTTTTGTGGCTGCGTAGTATTCTATGGTGTATATGTACCACATTTTCTTTATGTACTATATCATTGATAGGCATTTAGGTTGATTACATGACTTTGCTATTGTAAATAGTGCTGCAATGAACATACACGTGCATTATAATAGAATAATTTATATTCCTTTGGGTATATGCCCAGTAATATGATTGCTGGGTCAAATGGTAATTCTGCCTCTATGTCTTTGAGAAAGCACCACATTTTCTTCTGCAATGACTGAACTAATTTACACTCCCGCCAACAGTGTATAAGATTCCTCTTCTCTACAACCTTGCCAGCATCTGTTGTTTTTTGACTTTTTAATAATAACCATTCTGATTGGCATGAGATAGTATCTCATTGTGGTTTTGATTTGTATTTTTCTAACAATCAGTGATGCTGAGCTTTTTTTCATGTTTGTTGATTGCATGTAAGTTTTCTTTTTAGAAGTGTCTGTTTATGTCCTTTGTTCACTTTCAATGGGGTTGTTTGTTTTTCTCTTGTAAGTTTACGTTCCATATACATGCTGGATATTAGATATTTGTCAGATGCATAGTTTGTATTTTCTCACATTCTGTAGGTTGTCTGATTACTGTGTTGATAGTTTCTTTTGCTGTGCAGAGACTCTTAAGTTTAGATTCCATTTGTCAGTTTTTGCTTTTGTTGTGATTGCTTTTTGTGTCTTTGTCATGAAATTTTCACTCGTTCCTATGTCCAGATGGTATTGCCTATGTTGCCTTCCAAGGTTTTTATGGACTGCAGTGGAACTATCTCTGCTCACTGCAGCCTCTGCCTCCTGGATTCAAGCGATTCTCATGCCTCAACCTCCTGAGTCACTGGGACTACAGGTGTGCACCATCACGTCCAGCTAATTTTTTTTTGTATTTTTAGTAAAGACAGGGTTTCCCCATGTTGGCCAGGTTGGTCTTGACTTCCTGGCCTCAAGCGATTCACTCACCTCAGCCTCCCAAAGTGCTGGGATTATAGACGTGAACCACCACTCCCATCCTTAATCCATCTTGAGTTGACGTTCGTATATGGTGTAAGGAAGGGGTCCACCTTGGATCTTTGGCATATGGCTAGCCAGTTTTCCCAACGCCATTTATTGAATAAGGAATCTTTTCCCCCATTGCACGTTTTTGTCAACTTTGTCAAAGATAAGATGGTTGTAGATGTGCACTCTTAGCTCTGGGCTCTCTATTCTGTTCCATTGGTCTATGTACCTGTTTTTGTAGCAGTACCATGCTGTTTTGGTCACTGTAGCCTTGTAGTACCATTTGAAGTTGGGTAACGTGATTCTTCCAGTGTTATTCTTTTTTGCTTAGGATTGCCTTGGCTATTTGGTTCTTTTTTGGTTCCACATACATTTTTAAATAATGTTTTCTAGTTCTGTGAAGAAAGTCATTGGTAGTTTGATAGGAATAACATCGAATCAGTAAATTGCTTGGGGCAATATAGCCATTTTAATGATATTGATTCTTATTAATGAACATAGGGTATTTTTTCATTTATTCATGTTTTCTCTGATTTATTTGGGCATTGTTTTGTAATTCTTATTGTAGAGATCTTTTACCTTCCTAGTTACCTGTGTTCCTAGGTATTCTATTTTTTCCATGGCAATTGTGAATGAAATTACCTTTGTGATTTGGCTCTTGGTTTGGTTGTTGTTGATATATAGGAATACTAGTGATTTTTGTACATTGATTTTGTATCCTGCAACTTTGCTGAAGTTGTTTATCAGCTGAAGGAGTTTTTGGGCTAAGACTATGGGATTTTCTAGATATAGAATCATGTTATCTGCAAACAGAGACAGTTTGACTTTCTTTCTTCCGATTTGGATGTCCTTTATTTATCTTGCCTGATTGCTCTGGCTAGGACTTCCAATACTATGTTGAATAGAAGGGGTGTGAGGGGGCATCCTTGTCTTATGCCTGTTTTCAAGGGGAATACTATCACTTTTTCCCACTCAGCATAATGTTGGCAGTGGGTTTGTCATATGTGGCTCTTATTATTTTGAGGTATGTTTCTTCAAAACCTTATTTATTGAAAGTTTATTTTTTATTTTTTATTTTATTTTTTTTTTAACATACAGGGATGTTAAATTTTATCTAAAGCCTTTTCTGCATCTATTGAGATGATAATGTGGTTTTTGTCTGTAGTTCTTTTTATGTGATGAATCACATTTATTGATTTGTGTATGCTGAACCAACCTTGAATCCCAGAGATGACACCTACTTGATCATGGTGGATTAGATTGTTGATGTGCTGCTGGGTTTGGTTTGGAAGCATTTTGTTGAGGATTTTTGCATTGATGTTCATCAAGGATATTGACCTGAAGTTTTCTTTTTATTGTATATCTGCCAGGTTTTGGTATCAAGATGATGTTGGCCTCATAGAATCAGTTGAAGAGAAATCTCTTCTCCTCAATTTTTGTGGAATATTTCAGTAGGAATGGTACCAGCTCTTCTTTGTACATCTGGTAGAATTTGGCTGTCAATCAAACAGGTCTTGGGCTTTTGGTAGGATCATTTATTACTGATTCACTTTTGGAGCTCATTATTGGTCTGTTCAGGGAATCAGTTTCTTTCTGGGTCAGTCTTGGGAGGGTGCATGTGTCCAGGAATTTATCCATCTTCTCTAGGCTTTCTAGTTTGTGTGTGTAGAGTTGTTCATAGTGGTTTCTGATGGTCGTTTTTATTTCACTAGGGTCAGTAGCAACATTCCCTTCTTTTTTTTTGAATGATATAATAATAATCATAATCTTATTATTTTTCCATAAAAATCTTTTATTAGGGAAAACTACATACTATAAGAATGCTTTAAAATGCAGCAGGAGGAGATAATAATAATAATATTATTATTATACCTTAAGTTCTGGGATACATGTGCAGAACGTGCAGGCTTGTTACATAGGTGTACAGGTGCCATGGTGGTTTGCTGCACCTGTCAACCCATCATCTACATTAGATATTTCTCCTAATGCTATCCCTCCCCTAGCCTCCCACCCCCTTGACAGGCCCCATTGTGTGATGTTCCCCTTCCTGTGTCCATGTATTCTCATGGTTCAAATCCCACTTATGAATGAGAATATATGGTGGTTGGTTTTCTGTTCCTGCGTTAGTTTGCTGAGAATGATAGTTTCCAGATTCTTCCATGTCCCTGAAAAGGATATAAACTCATCTTTTTATGGCTGCATAGTATTCCATGGTGTATATGGTATTTTCTTTGTCTAGTCTATCATTGATGAGTTTTGGGTTGACTCCAAGTCTTTGCTTTGGGGAACAATGCTACAATAAACATATGTGTGCATGTGTCTTATAATTTATAATCCTTTGGGTATATACCCAGTAATGGGATTGCTGGGTCAAATGGTATTTCTAATTCTAGATCCTTGAGGAATTACCACACTATCTTTCACAATGTTTGGGCTAATTTACACTCCCACCAACAGTGTAAAAGCGTTCCTATTTCTCCATATCCTCTGCAGCATCTGTTGTTTCCTGACTTTTTAATGATCACCATTCTAACACGCGTAAGATGGTATCTCAATGTGGTTTTGATTTGCCTTTCTCTAATGACCAGTGATGATGAGGTTTTTTTTTTTCTTTTAGTTTTTCTCAGCAAGGCAACTTTACTTCCTGCAGAAACAGTGCTCCCATCAGCCATCTTGCCACAAGAGGACACTGGACAAAGGAGGCAGGGCCATCTATATCTAATGCATCCACCCTACTGCTGTGTCCTGATTCCACTGGTTGGAACTGGACTTCACAGTCTAGGGTGCACCTGGTTGGCTAACAACTTAAAACTTTTCTAAAGAGGTAAAGGCAGAGGAGAACAAAGGAGAAGAAGTTAACTTGAGGAATGCTTAGAGAAGCAATAATATTTCCAAATAAGGAAGGGGAATAAGCTATGACCTAACACTTGCCTGGGCTTGGCCAGGCATGTCAGGACAAATATCTAGATTAAAGTGTAAGAACTAAGAACACAGGATACACTTATTTCCTTATTATGACTAACAGCTACTTTAAGATTATTAACAAAAGCTTTAAATTAAATTAACCTTTGAAGAAATGATTATTTGTTCATAATGAACTAAGAAGAAAGATTTGAGGAGGAACCTTTTTTCTTATTTCCTACAATTCCTCCCTTTTTCTAATTCTCCTCCAAACTTATTTAACATGTCTTAACTCATTTGTTATGTTTGTTCTTCTAAAAAAATAATCTTTCTGAATAAGGCAGAGGAGGGGTTGGGGATATTTTAGTAAAGTTGTGTCTGCTAGCCTCTGCATGCATCCTCGGATGCATGGTATGGCACAACATCTAACGAGAAGAGGTATACTTATCACAGTTGCTAGAGAGGTATGATTTGAGGTTATGGTTTCTTTCCATTGACTGAACCACCTTTTGAGCCAATTTGAAATAAGGTTATTGGTGCCAGAAATTTTAGCTAGCTCACTGACAAAGCAGTAGGTCCTTAGAGGGCTTTTGTTATGCTCCCATCGGGAGCAGTGTTGTTTGGAATAAAGGTACAACACTGGGTTTTAATCATAACACAAACACCACCTTTGTCCGCTAATATCATATCTAGGGTTATTCTATTCTCTTGGACCATTTGGCTAGTGGATCCTAATTGTTCAGCTATTTCTTTGACAGCATCTTTAGTATAGTCAACAAACCTCTGTTGGTTGTAATAAATGTAGTTTCTCTAATCTACATTTGTAATTAATTGTTACCTACCAAAATAACATTGACTTAAATTTTGCAGCTATCTGATCTCAGGCTTTGAATTTACCTGGTACTCCTCAAGGAACTCCAATTGCATCTAAATAAACATGAGAATCAAAAGACTATAAGGAACTTCTCTTATTTGCTGATGTTGTAATTTCTCTTTCTCTGTTGATGAAATGCCAGGGTAAAAGGGATAACCAGTTGTACTAGAGCACTAGTTTCACTCCAATTATTTGGCAGAGTGTCCAGTAAATGTCCTCCACAGTACCACCATACATCAGCTTGGGGATGAGTAAGGGCAGAATGATAATGAGCTTTTTTTCAGATGTTTCTTGGCCACACAGATGTCTTGTTTTGACACATATCTGTTCATATCCTTTGTCCACTTTTTGGTGGGGTTTTCTTTTTCTTGTAAATTTGTTTAAGTTCTTTGTAGATTGAATATTAGTGCTTTGTCAGATGGACAGATTGCAAAATTTTTCTCCCACTCCATAGGTTGCCTGTTGACTCTGATGGTAGTTTCTTTTGCTGTGAAGAAGCTCTTTAGTTTAATTAGATCCCATTTGTCTATTTCAGCTTGTGTTGCCATTGCTTTTGGTGTTTTAGTCATGAAGTCTTTGCTCATGCCTATGTCCTGAGTGATATTGCCTGTTTTCTTCTAGGGTTTTTATGGTTTTAGGTCTTATATTTAAGCCAGCATTATTCTGATACCAAAACCTGGCAGAGACACACCAGAGAAGAATATTTCAGGCCAATATCGCTGATAAACATCAATGCAAAAATCCTCAATAAAATACTGGCAAACTGAATCCAGCAGCACATCAAAAAGCTTATGCATCACAATCAACTTGGCTTCATCCTTAGGATGCAAGGCTGATTCAACATATGCAAATTAAGAAACGTAATCTATTACATAAATAGAACCAATGACAAAAACCATAAGATTATCTCAATTGATGCAGAAAAGGCCTTCAATAAAATTCAACACCCCTTCATGCTAAAAACTCAATGAACTAGGTATTGATGGAACATACCTCTAAATAATAAAATGTATTTATGACAAACTCCCAGCCAATATCGTACTGAATGGGCAAAAGCTGGACACGTTCCCTTTGAAAACCAGCACAAGATAAATGATACCCTCTCTCATCACTCCTATTCCACATAGCATTGGGAGTTCTGGCCAGGAAATAAATAAAGAGAAAGAAATAAAGGGTATTTAAATAGGAAGAGAAGAAGTCAAATTGTCTCTGCTTGTGGATAACATGATTGAATATTTAGAAGACCCCATCATCTCAGCCCAAAATCTCCTTAAGCTGATAAGAAACTTCAGCAAAGTCTCAGGATATAAAACCAATGTGCAAAAATTACAAGCTTTCCTATACATCAATAATAGAGAGCCAAATCATGAGTGAACTCCCATTCACAATTGCTACAAAGAAAATAAAATACCTAGGAATACAACTTACAAGGGATGTGAAGGACTTCTTCAAAAAGAACTACAAACCACTACTCAAAGAATTAAGACAGAACACAAACAAATGGAAAAACATTTCATGCTCATGGATAGGAAAAATCAATATCATAAAAGTGGCCATATTCCCCCAAAGTAATTTATAGATTCAATGCTATCCCCATGAAGCTACCATTGAATTTCTTCACAGAATTAGAAAAAAAAAATACTTTAAATTTTGTATGGAACCAAAAAAGAGCCTGTATGGCCAAGACAATCCTGAGCAAAAAAAACAAAGCTGGAGGCATCATCCTACCTGACTTCAAACTATACTAAAAGGCTACACTAACCAAAACAGCATGATACTGGTACCAAAACAGAGATATAGACCAATGGAACAGAATAGAGGCCTCAAAAATAACCCCACACACCTGCAACCATCTGATCTTTGACAAAGCTGATAAAAACAAGCAATTGGAAAAGGATTCTCTATTTAATAAATTGTGTTGAGAAAACTGGCTAGCCATATGCAGAAAACTGAAGCTGGACCCCTTCCTTACACCTTATACAAAAATTAACTCAAGATTGATTAAAGGCATTCCCTTCATTTCTAATTGTGTTTATAGCTTCTTTGTTTTCTTGTTAATTAGTCTAGCTAATTAGTCTAGTAGCTTATGTATTTTATTAATTTTAAAAAAAATCAACTCCTGAATTTGTTGATCTTCTGAATGTTTTTTTCATGTCTCAGTTTCCTTAGTTCAGATCTGATTTTTGTTATTTCTCATCTTCTGCTAGCTTTGGGGGTGATTTGTTCTTTTTATCTAATTCTTTCAGTTGTTAATTTGAGATCTTTCTACCTTTTTGATGTGAGCACTTAGTGCTATGAATTTCCCTCTTAACACTGCTTTAGCTGTGTCCCAGAGATTCTAACAGTTTGTATCTTTTTCTCATTATTTTCAAATAGTTTATTGATTTTTACTTTAATTTCATTCAGAGGTATTTTGTTTAATTTCCATGTAATTGTATGTTTTTGAGCTATTTTCATTGTGTTGACTTATATTTTTAGTGCACTGCGGCCCAAGAGTGTGTTTGGTATGATTTTGGTTGTTTTACATTGGTTGAAGATTGTTTTATGTCCAATTATGTAGTCGATTTTAGAGGATGTACCATGTGGTGATCAGAAGAATATATATTCTGTTGGTTTTGGGTTGAGGACTTCTGTAAAGGTCTGTCAGATCATTTTGGTCCAATGCTGAGTTTAGGTCCTGAATATCTTTGTTAATTTTCTGCATCAGTGATCTGTCTAATACTGGCAGTGGAGTGTCAAAGTCTCCCACTATTATTGTGTAGGAGCCTATGTCTCTTTGTAGGTCTCTAAGAACGTGCTTTATAAATCTGAGTGCTCCTGTGTTGGTTTTGCATATATTTAGGATAGTTAGATTTTCTTCTTGAATTGAATCTTTTATCATTATGTAAGGCCCTTCCTTGTCTTTTTTGATCTTTGTTGATTTTAAATCCGCTTTGTCTGAAATTAGGGTTGCAACCCATTTTTTTTCTGTCTTCCATTTGCTTTGCAGATTTTTCTTCATCCTTTTATTTTTAGTATATAGGTGTCATTACATGTGAGATGGATCTCTTCAAGACAGCATATCATTAGGTCTTGCTTTTTTTATCCAGCTTGCCACTGTGTGCCTTTTAAGTGGGGCATTTAGCTCATTTACATTCAAGGTTAGTATTGATATGTGTGGGTTTGATCCTGTCATTGTGCTGGTAGCTGGTTATTATGTTGGCTTGTTTGTGTGATTGCTTTATAGTGACACTGGTCTGGGTTTTTAAGTGTTTTTTTTGTATAAGCTGGTAGCAGTCTTAGCAGTCTTTCCTTTCTACATTTAGTGCTCCTTTCAATATCTCTTTTAAGGCATATCTGGTGGTAATGAAGTCCCTGAACGTTTGCTTATCTTTAAGGGATCATATTTCTCCTTAACTTAGGAAGCTTAGTTTGGGTGTATATAACATTATTGGTTGAAGATTTCTGCGTCTTTCTTTCTTTCTTTCTCTTTCTTTCTTTTCTTTTCTTTCTTTCTTTCTTTCTTTCTCTCTCTCTCTTTGTCTCTCTTTCATGTCTCTCTCCTCTCTCTCTCTCTCTCTCTCTCTTCTGAGACAGAGTCTTACTGTCACCCAGGCTGGAGTGCAGTGGCCTGATCTCAGCTCACTGCAACCTCTGCCTCCCAGGTTCAAGCAATTCTCCTGCCTCAGCCTCTGGAGTACCTGGGATTGCAGGTGTGCACCACCAAGTCTGGCTAATTTTTGTATTTTGTATTTTTTTATTTTTTAGTATAGATGGGGTTTCACCATGTTGGCCAATCTGGTCTTGAACTCCTTATCTCGTGATCTTGGCCTTTCAAAGTATTGGTATTACAGGCATGAGTCACTGTGCCTGGCCAATTTTTTTTTCTTTAAGAATGTTGAATATAGGCCCTCAATCTCTTCTGGCTTGTAGTGTTTCAGCCAAGAGATCTGCTCTAAGCCTGATGGGGTCTCATTGTATGTGACCTTCCCTTTCTCTCTATTTGCCTTTAAAGTATTTTTCTTTCATTTTAATCTTGAAAAATCTGATGATTATGTGTCTTAGGAATGATCTTCTTATGCAGAATCTTGCAGGATTTCTCTGGATTTCCTGAATTTAACTGTTGGCCTCTCTAGCAAGGTTGGGAAACTTTTCATGAATTATATTCTGAAATATATTTTCCAAGTAATTTTCTTTCTCCCTCTGCCTTTCAGGGCTGCCAGTGATTCATAGATTCATCCTCTTTACACAATCCCATATGTCTCAGAGGTTTTTTTTCATTCCTTTTTATTTTTTCTTTATTTTTCTGCCTTATTTCAGAGAACCAGTCTTCAAGTTCTGAGATTCTTTTCTCAACTTGGTTTATTCTGCTATTAATTCTTGTGATTGCATTATAAAATTCTTGCACTGTGTTATTCAGCTCTGTCAGACCTGTTAGATTCTTGTTTTATATTGATTATTTTGCCCTTTAGGCAATTGATATTGAATTGCCAGGCAGAAACTCTTCTTCTCTTTTCTTCTACCTTTCCCCAAACAAACAGTGTTTCTTTCTTTGTTCTAAGCCACCCAAAGCTGGAGGTCAAGTGGCACAAGCACCTCTGTGACCTCCACAACTGTGACTGCAGTGGGTCAGACCTGAAGCCAGCTCAGCAGTGAATCTTGCCTAAGGCCTACTGTAGCCATCCTCTGACTACTGCTTATGTTCACTCAAGCCCCTGGGACTCTACCTACAATCAGCAGGTGGCAAAGCCAGCCAGGCCTATATGCTTCCCTTCAGGGTGGTGAGGTCCCTCAGGCCCCAGGTGGGTCCAGAGGGACTAGAGTCAAAAACCTTAGAAGTCTACCTGGTGATCTGTTTTATTGCAGCTGAGCTGACACTCAGACCACAAGACACAGTCCTTCTCACTCTTCCCTCCCCTTTCCAAAGGCAGAGAAGCTTCACTCTGTTGCTACTGCCACCCCAGGCCACAGGGAGTACTGCCAGCCTATTGGCTAGTGTTTCTTTCTTTCTTTCTTTCTTTTTTTTTAATCTTAAAGACAAAGATTTTATTTTTTATTTTTTTAAATATGTATTTTATTGCATTTTAGGTTTTGGGGTACATGTGAAGAACATGCAAGATTGTTGCATAGGTACATATATGGCAATGTGATTTGCTGCCTTCCTCTCCATCACCTGTATCTGGCATTTCTCCCCATGTTATCCCTCCCCAACTCCCACCCCCCCCCGTCCCTCCCTTAGTTTCCCCCCAACAGACCCCAGTGTGTGATGCTCCCCTCCCTGTGTCCATGTGTTCTCATTGTTCAACACCTGCCTATGAGTGAGAACATGCTAGTGTTTCTTTAAGGCCAAAGTTTCTTTAAGGCTCTTAAGTCATCTTGTCAAGAATGCTGCCTGACCGATGACTCACCCTTCAGGGCAGTGGACTCCCTTCTGACCCAGGGCTGGTCTAGAAATGTCATCCAAGAGTCAAGTCCTAGAATCCCAAGAGCCCTCTTCGTGCTCTGCCATGCTGGTACCTAAGTTGCAAGACAAAATGCCCTTTACTTTTCTCAAGCAGAAGTTTTGTCCTGTGGTTATCACCACTGGTAATGCACTGAGTCTCACCTGAAGTCTACAAGTCTCAGAGGCTCATCTAAGGCTGTCAATGTAGTACCTGGGTATCATTGCTGGTTATTCAGGGTTCAAAAGCTCTTCAGTTAGCAGGTGATAAATGCTGCCAGGACTGCATCCTTTTTTTCATGGTGTCTCAGTAAGTTGCATGCCTCCCACGTCTACTTTCTCTGAGCCTAGTTCTGCCCTAGGATTTGCCTGAGAGTTGCAGCCCTTATGACCTAAACAGTCCTTATGACCTAGAGACATTGATTACTTTTGCCCTCAGTGGCAAGGTTTGTGGGCACTCAAGTTTGGGCTGCTGGGATTGGCAATTCCCCTCCGGCTAGAGGTGGTTTAAATGCTTCCTCTGTGGGCAGACATCAGCTGAGTTTGGTCTGGTTTTCTTTTCTGCTTCAGCAGAGCAGCACTGAGTTCAATGCCCCACAACTGCTGTGTTCTTCCTCCCGCAGTGCCTAGAGATGTTCTCTGCAGCACATTGCAGAGAGGTGGCATCAGCAATTCAGGACTTCAAAAAAATCTCTTCAGTGCCTCTTTCAGTGATATGAAGTTAAAACCAGTTATTATGAGTGCTTATCTTACTTTTGGTTGTTATAAAGGTGTTTTCTCTGTGTTGATAGTTTTGTTGGTGTCCTTGTGATTGGGGTATCATAGGTGAGCCTTCTTTCGGCCATCTTGCTCCACCTTTTACATTCATAAAATTTGTAAAGCTCACCCAGGTATTAAGCCTAGTAACTATTAGTTATTTTTCCTGATTATCTCCCTCCTCCTACCCTCCATCCTTTAATAGACCCTAGTGTGTGTTGTTCCTCTCTGTGTGTTCATGTTTTCTCATCATTTAGCTCCCTCTTTTAAGTGACAACAGGGGTATTTGGTTTTCTGTTCCTGAGTTAGTTTGCTAAGGATTATGGCTTCCAGCTCCATCCATGTCCCTGCAAAAGACATGATCTTTTTCTATTTATGGCTATATAGTATCTATGATAGTATATGTACCACGTCTTCTTAATCCAGTTTAATACCTGGGTGATGGAATAATCTTTGCAACAAATCCCCATGACACAAGTTTACCTATGAAACAAACCTACACATGTATCCCTGAATTCAAAATAAAAGTTAAAAAAAGTACAGATAAAATCAGTGTGATTGAGATATCTGTCATCTAAATATTTGTCTGTTTTTCTACTAGAAACATTCAAATTATTCTCCTCTTGGTATTTAAAAATATACCATGATTATTGTAAACTATAGTCACCCTACTAATTGATCAAACACTAGATCTTATTTCTTCCATCAAACTGTGTGTTTATATCCATTAATCAACCTCTTTTACTCCTCCCTCACCCCCTGTACTTTCTGTCCTCTACAACCACCAATCTACCCTCTACCTTTATTAGATCCACATTTTGTGTTCCCACGTATAAGTGAGTATATGCAATATTTGTCTTTCTGTGCCTGGCTTATTTAGATGAACATAATGACTTCCGGTTCCATTTATATTGTTGGAAATGAATTTTTTTTTATAGCTGAGTAGTATTCCATAGTGTATACCACATTTTCCTTATCTGTTCTTCAGCAGAGGTTTAAGAACCAGGGACAAATTCAGTATCCACAAAAAATGACACTAGGCCCATTGCAAGAGGGCAAGCCTGGATCTGGCGATCTGGCTTCTGCAGTTCCTTGGGACATCTGGCATTCCTTTTACCTATCATTAATTACCAACAGCCCCATATGCTTACACAGATCCCTGTTACCATGTTGCATGGACATGAGAGGGACACTACAGCCCTAACTAGTATACTGTTAAAATATAATACTTTTAATTCTTATGAAGATGAAACTACCTTGAAATCATGTATGTTACATTTTCCAATATTTTATTTAAAAATATATATTCAGAAAAATAGGAGATTGCCTACATTTTGTTCTCGGACCATAGATTTTATCTCTATTACTAATGATAACCATGAAATTTTCTAGAGAAAGCTTTAAATTAAATCAGTGCAATATTATTTGGTTCTTCATAAAATTTTAAATTAGCTGACGCATTATGAATCTGGTGAGTCTAACAATGATTAACATGACTTTTACCATCCTATTAAATTATATATTGTAACATATATTCACTTACTTATGCTGAGAGATTCATTCTGTAGAAATGTCCTTCTGTTTAAAAATGTTGCTAACATAATGATGTATATTTCTAAAGGAAAAATATAATGGGTGGCCTGAGAGGAGTGGCAGATGGTTCAGCACTGCATAGAGATGTAAATCCATGTATGATGCCTAATGGTGCTTACTAGGATCAAAGTGGGGTACGAGTGAATGAAATATTGCTCTCAGTCTGAATCCTTCATGTGTAGGCAGATTCTAGGACTCAAACTTTTAGCCTTGTCCACAAGTTGGGAAGGTGGAATAAGTCTGGACACTTGACTACGATTCAGTTTCCCTGTTGCATTTACTCCGTTCCCAGGTTATCTAGAGGCCAGAAAACATGGAGGTGGGGATACTGTCTTAGTGGAGGATTATGACCCAGTCCAAGAATGAGCACTATCAACTTTTCTACCTTCATATATAGGTTAAAATTCTGTACAAACCTGACAAACCTCAACTCTTGAGGAAATCTTAAGTAAATGAAAAATCTAAACCTAGATATTTCATAGTTCTAGGGTCTTAGGAATTATATGAGGTCTAGGGAATGTAGCAAAATAGCACTAAGTAATCATTTATTTGTCCATCCATCCATCCATCCAACCATCTATCCATCTATCCATCCATCCATCCGTCCATCCAGTAATTATTCACAAGCTCTTAGACAGACCAGATATTCTGCTGAGTGTTAGAGTAGACAAGCAGATTAAAGACAAAGACCTAGGCTTCATGGAACTTGTGGCTTAGGTTAACAATTATTTTTTTTCTTTGAGACGTTTAGGTATATGAAATAGGGCTACTTATGTGGTACTGAGCACTACCTTGTTCTTGGTCTTCTCCATGTAGTGTGCATATCTGCTCAATAGTACTTTGGTAGCTAATGCACCAAACGCAACCATGCTAGAGTTTGATCAACACTTCTCTTAAAATTTATAATATACTTTCACTGGGGGGAAATTAGGATTTGAAAAGAATTCTTTTAGTTCACATACCTTCCCTAATTCTTAACTATAGAGCTACACTCTGTACTTCAGGAGTGGGTTTCACAGTTTAGTCAGAGCAATGGAGGGAATGCTTGGTTGTAGGCGGACAACCTTCCCACTCTCCCTAACCCAAAACAAAAATTATCATTATGTTATGGAGAAAATGTTTGTGAAAAAGCTTTCATAGTATTTATCTCGAAAAAAGATAGAATCACATTTGCATTAATTGTGGACTATTAACAAGGTACTGTTGATTTCTGATAGTTGAAAAGGAAAAACAATTTTAATTATTTAAAGGAAGTGACCAAGATTACACCAGTCCTTTTATGCAGTGGATCTAAGCAGAGGGAGCTATGAAGACAGCATAAAATACACACAATAAATTATTTATATTGATTGTAAAAATAGTAAAGAGCTAGAGAATGAAAACAAAACTCAGGGTTTATTAATTAATAGACATTTATTAAGTAACTACTGTGGGTAAAGGCACTGTGCTGAGCACTGCAGAAAATACAAAAACCATAATCATTGGTATCTGACTTTTGAGGAAATTGCAGTCATTGAGGGTGAGGAAATGACAAATATATATAACCATAATATACAGCATAATACATTAAATATTTCTGTAAAGAAAATAGATATAAATGTTAAAAGTGTTCAGGAAAAGAAAGAGCATCTGGTTGCATACGTGTTTAGGGCTGAAGGGCACTGTTGAAATTAGAGATAAGGCATCTCTGCTAGTCTAAAGGTGAATAGGCAGAGATGGCAGAGGTGCAGAAGTAAGAAAGCACAGTTGAGGAAATGAACAGTAATGCTGTATCAGGGAATGCAGATCATTACTTTGGGGGAGAAAGGGCTGGTAAAGCTAGAAAGATAGGATAGGGAAAGTTACAGATATTTCTTATGCCTTTTTATCCTCTTATTGTTACCTATATATATATATTTTGGCTGACTCCTCATCTCTTTTTTCTTTGCACTTACAAAAAAAAAAAACCTGTCCCAACAAACAATCGTTTTGCTTGATTGTAAGGTCATTTAAATGTATGTTAGTCAATTGTCTGTGTTATTTGATCAAAAATCACTGCAATGAATTAGGAGTACTCAGAAGTCTCCAGTGCAGCAAGTCTCAGAGGATCAAAAAAGAGAAAAAAGAATAATAGCTAAGCTTTAAATATATGGATGTGAAACCAGGTGGTTTTCTATAGCAACATTTTCTCCACAGGCATATAGTTTTGATCGACGCCTTTTAACTTCTAGTGTATTAAAAGAAAACTGAGTTGAAACAGATCAGTAATTAGGTTTTTCCCAGTCTTTTTACTTAAAGGAAGAAAGCAGGCTACTCTGTATCTCTAGTTAGTTTATTTTTGGCTCACCTTATAGTTGTTCATCTTTGAGACATTTCATGTTTAGATTAAGCATGCCTTTGGGCAAATTTGATTTTTATCAGAGTAATTTCTAACTCTGTTGCAGTCATAAAGATAAAGGTATAAGAACTATTTTCTGATCACCTTTCATAAGATAATGCTAGTGCTTTTGTTAATTTTAGTGGTAAGGTCTTATATAATATAATTGTTGTTATTGTTATAGCATAGATTAGTTATAATCAAGCACTTGCTAGTTAGAATTATAAAAGGCCATAAATGATTAGAATTGTCAAAGCTTGATTATTACTCTTATGATTAACAATAAGCCTACTTTTAAGTCTAAATCATATTTACTTTAGGCATGAGTTTAATTTATTGATTTTAAAAGGATTTTAAAATGCCAGATTAGATGAATTTCCTTTATGATGGAATGTTTATTTATTTATTTTCATAGTTCCTGGGCTCAAGTTTGTATAACCTTGAAAAAATTACTTAACCCCTCTTTATTAGCTTTCTCATTTTATTTTTGTTTTTGTTTTTAAAAATAATTTATTTTTATGGATACATAATAATTGTACATATTTATGGGGTACATGTGATATTTTGGTACATGCATATAATGTATAATGATAAAATCAGCATATTTATTCACCTCAAACATTACTCCTTTCTGTTGGGAACATTTTAAATATTTTCTTCTAGCTACTTTGAAATATATAATAAATTATGTCGACTATAGTCACTATACAATGATATCAAACACTGCAGCTGATTTCTTTTATCTAATTGTATGTTTGTACGCATTAAACCACCTCTCTTCATTCCTCTCCTACCCTTCCCAGCCTCTGGTAACTGTTTTTCTTCTTTCTACCTTCATAAGATACACTTTTTAAGATCTCATATGAGGGGAGATCATGCAATATTTGTCTTTCTGTGCCTAGATTATTTCAGTTAACATATTTTGCTCCAGTCCAATTCATGTTGCTGCACAGGACAGGATTTCATTCTTTTGTTTATGGCTAAATAGTATTTCATTGTGTAACTATACCATATTTTCTTTATCCATTCATCTATTGATAGATGATTCCATATCTTGGCTAGTGTGAATTTCACTGCTGCAATAAACATTGGAGGGCAGGTATTCCTTTGGTATTTTATTTCCTTTCCTTTGGATGAATACCCATTATTAAAATCACTGTATCATATAGCAGTTCCACTATTAGTTTTTTGAGAAACTTTCATACTGCCTCCTATAATGACTATATTAATTTGTGTTCCAAATAACAGTATATAAGTCCTTTTCTCAGCACCCTTACAAGCATCTCCTATTTTTTGTCTTTTTGATAATAGCCATTTTAACTAGAGTGAAATGAAACCACATTGTGGTTTTAATTTCCATTTTCTTGAAGATTAGTGATGTTGAGCATTTAAAAAATATATCTGTTGGTCGTTTGTATGTCTTCTTTTGAGAAATGTCTACTCAGATCCTTTGCCCACTTTATAACGGGACTATTTGTTTTTTCATTTTTTTTTTTTTTGCTATGAAGTTGTGGGATTCCTTATATTATATATTATGGATATTAGTCTTTTATTAAATCAATACTTTGGAAATATTTTCTCACATTCTACAGGTTGTCTTTTTGCTCTGTTGATTGTATACTTTGCTGTGCAGAAGCTTTTTAGTTTGATATTCCCATTTGTCTATTTTATTTTTTGTTTTCTGTACTTTTGAAGTCATAGTCATAAAATCTTTGCCTGAAGTGTTTCCCCCAGTGTAATCTTCTAGTATTTGTATACTTTCTAACTTAATACATTTATAGTTTAGGTATTCAATCCATTTTGAGTTGCTTTTTCTGTATGCAGAGAGATAGGCCAGAGAGTCTAGTTCCATTCTTTTGCATATGAATATCTAGTTTTCCCAGCATTATTTATTGAAGAGGGTCACGTTTCCCCAATATGTTCTTGGCAACTTTATCAAAAATCAGTTGGCTCTAAATATGTGGATTTATTTCTGAGCTGTCTGTTCTGTTCAATTGGTTTATGTGTCTGTTTTTATGCCAGTACCATAGAACTGCTTTGACTATTCAGGTTGTGATTCCATATACATTTTAGGTTATTTTTCTATATCTGTGAAGAATGATATTGGTATTTTGATAGGGATTGCATTGACTCTGTACATTGCTTTGGGTAGTATGGACATTTTAGCAATAATGATTCTTGCAAGCCATGAATATGGAATATGTTTCTATTTTTTGTTTTTTTGGTGTCCTCTTTGGTTTATTTCATCAATGTTTTACAGTTTTCTTATAGTGAGCTTTCACTTCTTTGGATAAGTTTATTCCTAGGTATTTATTTTGTTTGTGTCTATTGTAAGTGGAATTACTTTATTGGTTTCTTTTTCAAATTGTTTGCTGTTGGTATAGAGAGATGCTACCGATTTTTGTATGCTGATTTTCTATCCTGCAGCTTTAGTGAATTTGTTCATGAGTTCTAATAAGTTTTTAGTAGAGTCCTTGGTTTTTCTATATGTAAAATTATTTCATCTGTAAGGAGTAACAATTTGACTTCCTTATTTCCAGTATGGATGTCTTTTATTATTTTCTTTATCCTGATTGGTCTGGCTAGAGTTTCCATTACTACGTTGAAGGAAAATAATGAAAATAGGCATCCTTGTCTTGTTCCAGTTCTTAGTGGAAAGGCCATCAGCTTTTTCCCATTCAGTATGATATTAGCTGTGGGTTTGTGATATATGGTCTTTATTATGTTGAGGTATGTTCCTTCTATGTCTAATATGTTGAGGTTTTAATTTTTTTATGATAAATGGATATTGAATGGTATAAAATACTTTTTCTGCATCTATTGAGGTAGATTCATTTTATCCTTTATTTTGTTGATGTGATGTATCATTTATCGACTTGTGTATGTTGAGCTAGTCTTGTATGCATAGGATAATCCCCCTTGATCATGGTATATTATTGTTGAGTAACTTTTGCATCTATGTTTGTTAGGGATATCGGCCTGTAGGTTTGTTTGTTTTTGATCATGTCTTTGGTTTTGGTATCAGGGTCATGTTGACCTCTTAGAATGAATAAGGGAAAATTCCTTTTAATTTTTGGAAGAGTTTCAGAAGAATTGGTGTTAGTTTTTCTTTATAAACTTGGTAGAATTCAGTAGTAAAGTCATCTGGTCTTGTGATTTTCTTTGTTGGGAGAATTTGTATTACTGATACAATCTTGCTACTCATTATTGTTCTGTTCAGGTTTTCTATTTCTTCCTAGTTCAATCTTGATAGATTCTGTATGTCCAGGGATTTATCTGTTTCCTCTAGCTTTTCCAATTTGTTAATGTATAAGTGTTCATAACTCTCTTATGATCTTCTCTATTTCTGCAGTATCAGTTGTAATTTATCCCTTTTAATTTCTGATTTTATTTGGGTTTTCTTTTAGCTCATGGAGTGTCAACTTGTTTATTTTTTTCAAAAAATCAACTTTTCATTTTATTGAAACTTTTTATTTTTTAGACTATTGTGTTTCGTTCTGCACTCATCTTCATTATTTTTTCTACTTTTTGAGTTTTTGTTTCTTTGCTTTGTAGTTTCTTGAGGTGTATCGTTTTGTTGTTTATTTGAAATTATTCTACTGTTTTTACATAGGTTTTTTTGGCTATACACTTCCTTTTAGCATTGCTTTTGATGTATTCAATAGATTTTGGTATATTGTGTTTCCACTTTCATTTGTTTCAAAATACTTTATTTCTTAATTTCTTCATTGACCTTATGGTTATTCAGGAGACTATTATTTAATTTTCCAAACAATGTATGTTTACAGTTTCCAGAGTTCCTATTGTTATTGATTTTTAGTTTTATTTCATTGGGTTCTGAGAAGATACTTGATATGATTTTAACTTTTAAAAAATTTTCAAGACTTGTTTTTCTGGCCTAACATATGGTCTATCCTAGGGAATGCTGCATGTTCTCTAGGAGAGGAATGCGTGTCCTTTAGTTGTAGGATGAAATGTTCTTTAAATGTTAGGTGCATTTGGTTTAAAGCTCATTTAAATCCAATGTTTCTTCATCGATACTCTTTCTAGACGATCTGTCTAATGCTGAGAGTGAGGAGTTAAAGTCCCCAAATTTATATATTGGAGTGCTGTTGCATTGTGTGCATATACAGAATTGTTATATCCTTTTGCTCAATTGATCCTGTATTTGTCTTTTTTTTTTTTTTTTTTTTACAGTTTTTGACTTAGTCTCTTTTTTTTTCTGATGTAAGTATAGCTACTTCTGCTCATTTTTGGTTTCAATTTTCATGAAATATCTTTTTCCATGCCTTCACTTTTAGTCTACAGGTGACTTTACAGATAAAATGAATTTATTGTGGGCAGTATATAATTGGGTCATGTTTTCTTATTATTCACCCAGTCTATATCTTTTAAGTGGGGGGTATTTAATCTATTTGTACTAAAGGCTATTATTGACAGGTGAAGACATTCCTGTCATTTTGCATACTGTGATCTGGTTGTTTTATATATCCTTTGTTCCTTTCTTCCTCTCCTACTGTTACCTTTCTAGTTTGGTGGTTTTCTGTAGTGGTAATGTTTGACTCCTTTCTCGTTCCCATTTTTGTATTTGCTCTAACAGTGAGTTTTTATTTTTGTGTTTTTTAATGATAGTAAATATCATTCTTTTGTTTACAGATGTAAGATTCCCTGAAGGGTATCTTTTAAGGCCAGTCCAGTGGTGATAAATTCCTTCAGTTTTTGATTTTCTAGGAAAGTATTTTGTTAAACTTATTTTTTTTCGCATAAAATGAAATCGTCATTATGTTTCTAATTCTCAGATTCCAAAATTGATCATCCAGCCTTATTGTCTTTTATTCATTTATATTAATGATCATAAAAATAACATGCTAGAAGATTTATTTATTTATTTTTGAGACGAAGTCTTCCTCTGTTGCCAAGGCTGGAGTACAGTGGCTGGATCTTGGCTTACTGCAACCTCTGCCTCCCAGGTTCAAACAGTTCTCCCGCCTCACCCTCCCAAGCAACTGGGACTACAGGCTAATGCCACTACACCCAGCTAATTTTTGTATTTTTAGTAAAGACAGAGTTTCACCATATTGGCCAGGCTGGCCTCAAACTCCGACCTCAGTGATTCACCCACCCTGGCTTCCCAGAGTTCTGGGATTATAGGCATGAGCCACTGCACCTGGCCAAGTTTTATTTATGGTACACATAAATAGGAAATGATGCTGTTTGTATATCAATATACTCTTAAATTTAAAGATCCTCCAAACTAAGCAAAAATTATCGTTTTGTATAATTTTAATATACTTATTTTGTGTCTGTCTTTTATTCCTATTTGCTCTAATAATATTAGATAATAAAATATTTATTAAATTTTATTTGCCTTCTTTAACCCTAATAATATTAGCATGCTTATTATACTTATTTTGTCTTTCTTTTAGCCTTTGTTATGATACTCAAACAATGTTTATTTTTGTTACTCTATTTACCAGTTAGATTAGATTTTAAAATATTTAGATTAAATATGAAATAAGAACCTTATTTGTAATTTACATTTTTCTTTCTTTGGTTCACTGAAGAAATTCTTTCATTACTAAGAGGCCACTTCAGCATCATGTTGAAATAGAACATTTTTTATGAATTGTTAATTATAGTTGTTAAGCTTGATAGTATCTTTAGAAAAAGATGCCGCTGGCCGAATATTCAGTGTTGGAAATGAGTATTACTGATGCAAATAGCATAAATTACGCTCAGACTGTCTCCATTAGGGAGGGATGAACAAGAGTCTCTTGTACATAGATGTAATTTGAATTTATGTGAAAATTAATTTTATAGCTAATGCACTTGTCTACACTAAGAAATAGACTCATCAGTCTAAAATATCAATCTTGGGTGAGGTAAATTGAATGTCTTTTTGAAAAAAGTATACAAAATAACAGTTCCCTTGAATGAAATGATCTCCTCTCTTCGACAAAGATAAAATGAAATTTTCTCTGTAAGACAAGATAAGCCAAGCCAATCTTCTACAATAATCTTGCTTAAAGAATGGAAGCAACTTATTATGATTGACTTTAGGTTTGTTTCTAAGAAAGGAGAAGTGCTCTGGTTTAGTGCGCTTACTGAACTATAAACTCAAAGCTACTCATAGCCTCTTTCTTTGTTCCTATGCTAAAATTGGAGTGCTTAAAATTTCTAAGGATGACTTAAATTTTAAAATTAAGCATATGTAGAAATGCTTAAAGATCTAGGCAAATATCCAGTTCAGAGACTGGAATAACATTTTTATTGGCAGTATTTTCATTCTATTAACACCCTTGTGTGGTTTAATTCCCTGGAGGCTATCTTCATGCTATCTTAATGATGTGTTTATGGAAAGCAGGCAGTCCTAGAATCTCAACTTTATGGTACAACTGATATTGATGGGAAATTGCACAGAAGAAACAGCCCTGTTCTATATGGCTAAGCTCTGGTAGACAAATATTTTTTAAGTTCCAGGAAATATTAATGATTAGTAGTTACTATTTCAGATACAGAGTATAGGAATTTAGTAATTACTATTGCAGATACAGAATATAGGAATATGGGTATATAGATACATATATATCTGTTGATAGCTGAGCATTTTTGAAAAAGCACAATGAAAAAAATAGACATTGAGGGTATATTATTTTCTCCTGACTAATTTGAACTCAAAGATAATGCTGTCTTTTCTGTATCAGCATTCCTCTGAATACAAAAATTGTTCAGTGGATGTGCACAAGACCAGCATGTGTAACATTTTCCTACACAGTTGAGAAAATCATGATGCAGAGAGTCAAACAGACCTTTTCTTCAATTTGTATCTTTGACTTTTGTCAAATTCTTATTCCTAATAATTTCCAGGACCTGTGAGATAAAGTCAAATTTAATATTTCTATTTGATAAAGATGCTTTTAACCAGAATGTTAATTTCTGATGAAAAGAATCTACTGTGTGTATACTTCAGTTCAAATATATAGTTGATTTTTAAGACAAAGATTCTAGGAACTTTTGTTTGGACTTAAAAATCTCCATCAGATGGATCCAGTAAGTTGCCAACTGGTATAAAAATTTCATAAAATGAATTTTCATTGCACTAGTAAGTAAAAATAATTGGAAGAATTTATCCAGTTATCACATGCTCACAATAGCTATTTTTCTCTACTTTTAATTTGGGGAATACTTTTTTATTAATGAAATATATGATAAAGTAGTAATGAGATTATGATGAATTCTTCAGTTTTCAATGTCATTGTTTGCTAAAATAATTTAATCTAAATTCTTTATCATTTGTTTTCTGATTGGTTACATTCGTAGCTCCCACTCTAGATTTTAAAGATTTCTTTAAATAATTTAAAGAAATTTAAATTATTTTTAATTTCTCAAAGAGCCCGGCATAGGGCATTGAATATAAAATAAGTATTATTGAAGGAATTAATATGACAGTCATGTTCATCTAAAAATTCTGTTGCACTTTTGATAAGGGAAACATTTAGAAGAGAACAGTGGGCTCAACTTGGGTCATCACACCTGGCTATTCTACAAAATTTCCAAGACTTCTATGCAGATCCTTATTTGAAGTTAACAGCTGAAGGTACTCCATCTGTATTACATGTTGGCTACATTATGGGAGATCACGTAGTATTTGAGGTATTTATATAAAGAACTGATGTGTGTTTTGGATATATAATGGTCTAGACTGCATTCATTCTTCTGCCATATTAGGATAGGGACAAGTCCAAAGAATAGTCTGATAACATATTAAACCACTAAATGCCTATTTTGTTGTGTTTGTTGACTTGGAAATTGCAATTAAAATGACTTACATGCAGTTAGATAATTATCCTCTTAGCGTTCTGTTTACTTGCATGTGTGTGCCGTAGATCCCTTACATATTATAGCAGTTTTCAATGTGGAATGTGAGAAGACCAAGTAGTATTACTTTAAACAAAGACTCAATGTCTGGGCATTTACTATATTCAATGTGGCAAATACCATCTTATCTTTATCCTGTCTGAATTTGACGTATTTCCAGGTCACTGTAAGAAGTGTTTTCGTCATACTTTCTCACTCTTTTTGTTTTTTCTCAGTAGTTTAGGCAGGTTGGTTTAAAAAATAATGAACAGGTAAATCCTTTAAATAATTAAAATATGGGGAAAGGGAATTTTTCAGTTTTAACCCCGGTGATTACTAAATCAAAAACGAAGCACAGAAATTAGAGAAGAGACTTGTTTAAATTAGCGAAACCACTTCTTTCTGAATAGGAAGAGTCCTATAAATTTGGTATTGGTTGTTTAGGGTTTTTGTTTTTGTTTTAGATGTACATTTTGCTTCTTTGTCTTAATACGATCACTTTGCTGGGGAGACTGAAAACTGTGATAAACCCAAAAAGAGATTTGTAAAGGAAAATTTGTCCCAGACAGTAGTCAGCCAGTTGAATTCTGTTTCATTAGCACAGAATTAATACAGTGGAAGGAACAGGGTTATGTCTGTTTTGCCTTTCATACATACAAAAATACTTTGCTTCTTCAAGCATCATGGAGCTAGTGGGATTTGGTTTTTGCATATAGGTAGATCAACTGTAATGCCTGCTGTACACAGCTTGCTCAGGCTTCCTCAAGCCTTACAGCCAGCAATAAATGCCTTGAGGCCAAATATAAATGCAGTCCATGAATTAAAAAAATACAAACCACTTAATGGCACAAGCTTATATATGGTGTTCAAGCTTCATTCAGGCTCTGGTGTCTGAAAGTCTCTTATGACTTTCCTATTTCCTTTTGCTTCAGGACATTGAAGTGAGTGACTCAGAGACAAGATATGCATATTTATATATGTTTTATAAGAACAACTAACCTTGAAAAAATGCAGGATAACTTGGAGAGGGCTGAATTATGCTTACTTTTCAAATTCCTAATAGTCCCTTTTTTTTTTCAGTGCAGTGATTTAAAATCCTTGTGAGTGAAAAGCTTTTGAAAGAGGCATTTATTAATGTACTCAATATATTTACTTATGACCAAATATATTTTAAAAACAGCATGTGTCCTAGATTTGGAAAATTGTTTTTAGGCCTTTTTTTTCAGTGTCATTTTACTTGCTTTGGAAAACTTATATTCTCAGAAAGTATTTTAATTTTGACTGGAGAAAAAGACAGAAAAAGGAAATATACTAAAGTACCTTTAGTATGCAGTTGTTTATTCAGAATTACCTTTACCAGACTTCTCAGTATTTCTGTAAATCATGCATCCAGTAATAATTGATTTTTATAATGATGAGTTTTAGTTATTGCTGCACATTGAAGAGCCTCTGAATCATTAAAGAGATATTATGATTAGATTCTTTTTAGTGTTAAGTGTTTAACATTTTATCTCCTTTCAGGGTACAATACTTTATTCATAGAGATGACTTTCAAATTGTCTTGTGCCTGGGAAAGCTGGGCAAGGCTGGTTAAACAACCCTTATGTTAGAACATACTATAATAGATTAAAATGGGCTTTTTTTTTCTTGCTCTGTCTCAAGAGTACTTTTTTTTTCTTGCTCTGTGTCAAGAGTACTTTAGAAATGGGTCTGGATAGTGGCTAAGTCCATTCTGATCATGTCTGATTGTAAGAGTCCCAGTCTTTGGATTAATTTGGGCTATCTTTTGCATTGGTTGTCTTATACTGTCTTGTGTTGTTATAAAGGAATACCTGAGGCTGGAAAATTTATAAACAAAAAAGGGTTTATTTGGCTCACGATTCTGCTGACTGGAAAGTTCGAGATTGGGTATATAGTGAGAGCTTCAGACTGCTTTTACTTATGGTGGAAGGCACAGGGGAGCTGGGTATGCAGAGATCACATAGTGATAGAGGAGGCGAGAGAGAGAAGGCAGGTGCCAGGCTCTTTTTAACAACCAGCTCTTGCAGGAACTAATACAGTGAAAATTCACTAAACCCCTTCCTAGGAAGGGCATTGAGATCTGCTTTCATGACCCAAACACCTCTTATCGAGTCCTATCTCCAACATTGGGGATCAATATGAGATTTGGTGGAGACAACCGTACCCAACCTACAGCACTGGTCTTTTCATGTGTCTGTCTCTTGACTCTTTCTGCAATCCATGCTTCACAATTTTAGAAAGATAATGATGCTAAAATATACTTTGATTTGTGCCACACTTATAATCCTGCCATTTACTTATTTGTCCATCCATTCTCCCTTTTTAATCTTTTTTCTGGTTGACATTCAAAGTTTGAAATGGTGGTCAATGAATGAAAGAGAAGAGTGTCTGGAAGAAAAAAACTGAGATGGAAAAGTGAAGACAAAACAATTATAGATAAATTTTAGATAGATTATTGGTCACTCAGGACAAATTATTTGCATTTTCATTAATTTGTGTCATGCTACAGTTGGAGGTATTGTTTTATAATCCTGGAGATGTTTTTATTACTTACAGTGATCACCTGGTGTTGATTTCCTTTGTTAGAAATTATGATTTAGTTTGCTTACTTGGAAACCAGTGTGTAACACTTTCGCTGATATTTTCCAGAACACTTTTATTTTGAAATTCCTGGATACATACCGCCATGAAGATTAAACTATGAAGAAAACTAAAACCAGAATAAACCATTAACAAGTAATCAAATAGAGGCAATAATAAAAAGTCATCCAGCAAAGAAAACCCAGAACCTGTAGACTATATTGCTAAAATCTATCAAACATTTAAAAAACTGATACCAATCTTACTCATATTATTCCAAAAATAATATTAATAAGGAGGAGGGAATACTTTCTTTTCCTTTTCTTTTCTTTTTATTTTTTTTCGAGACAGTCTTGCTCTGTCGCCCAGGCTGCAGTGCAATGGCATGATCTCGGGTCACTGCAACCTCCGCCTCCTGGGTTCAAGCAATTCTCCTGCCTCAGCCTCCCAAGTAGCTGGGACTACAGGTGCCCACCAATGCCTGGCTAATTTTTGTATTTTTAGTAGAGATGGGGTTTCACCATGTTGGCCAGCCTGGTCTCGAACTCCTGACCTCAACTGACCGGCCCGCCTCGGCCTCCCAAAGTGCTAGAATTACAGGTGTGAGCAACTGCGCCTGGCCAAGCAGGGAATACTTTAAAGTCAGTCAGTGAGATCAGATTACCCTGATACCAAAACTAGACAAAGATACAACAACAGCAAAACTGCAGACCAATATCTCCAATAAGCATAGACATAGAAACAAAAGTTCTAAAAAATTCTAGCAAAGCAATATCAACCACACATTGAAAAGGTCATTCAGGCCGGGTGCAGTGGCACTTTGGGAGGCTGAGGCAGGTGGATAGCAGGATCTCAGGAGTTTGAGACCAGCCTGGGCAACATGGCGATATCTCATCCCTAAAAAAAAATACAAAAAAAATTAGTCAGACACGGTGGTGTGTGCCAGTAGCCAGCTCCTCAGCAGGTTGAGGTGGGAGGATCACTGGAACCTGGGAAGTGGAGGTTGCAGTGAGCTGAGATTACACCATTTAACTGCAGTTTGGGTGCCATAGTCAGAACCCTGTCTCAAAAAAAAAAAAAAAAAAAAAAAGTCGTTCATTATAATCAAATGGGATTCATCCCATGGATGTAAGAATAGTTCAGTAAATCAATAAATCAACATAAGTGTCATAACGCATAAACAGAATGAAGAACAAACCATATGGTCATTTCTCTTTTAGTTGTTTCGGTTGTTGTTTTTGAGATGGAATCTTGCTCTGTTGCCCAGGCTGGAGTGCAGTGCTGCTATCTTGGCTCACTGTAACCTCCACCTTCTGGATTCAAGCACTTCTCTTGCCTCAGCATACCCAGTAGCTGGGATTACATGCACGTGCCACCATGCCCAGCTATTTTTCATATTTTTAGTAGAGATGGGGTTTCACCATGTTGGCCAGGCTGGTCTTGAACTGCTGACCTCAAGTGATCTACCTGCCTCAGCCTCCCAGTGTGCTGAGATTACAGCCATGAACCATCGCACTTGGGCATGATCATTTCAATCAGATGCCAAACAAGCATTTGATAAAAATTCAACATCCCTACATGATAAAAACACTCAAAAAACTGCCTGTGGAAGGAACATACGTTATCAGAATAAGAGTCATGTGTGACAAACACATGGCTACTATCATATTCAATAAAGAAAAACTGAAAGCTGTTTCTCTAGGATCTAGAACAAGACAAAGATTTCATCTTTCACCACTTTTATTCAATATAGTATTAGAAATCCTAGACAGATAAATGAGGCTAAAGTAATAAATAAAGGGCATCTAAATTGAAACGAGGAAGTCAAATTACCCATGTTTGCAGAAAATATAATATAATCTTATAGTTGGAAAAACGTAAAAATCACCAAAAAAACTATTAAAAATGATAAATTTAGTAAAGCTGAAAGATACAAAATCAGACACAGAAAAATCAGTAGCATTTTTATATGCCAATAGCAAAGAATCTGAAAAAGAAACCAAGAAAATAATCCTATTTACAATAGATACAAATAAAATAAAATACCTAGGAAGAAACTTAACCAAGTGAAAGATCTCTACAATGAAAACTATAGAACGTTATGCAAGAAATTGAAGAGGTCACAAACAAAATGGAAAGATACTACATGCTTATGGATTGGAAGAATAAATATTGTTAAAATATTACTACTATGCAAAACACTCTACAGATTCAATACAATTCCTATCAATATACCAGTACCATTCTTTACAGAAAGAAGATAATATCCTAAAATTTATATGCAACTACAAAATAAACAAATAAATAAAACTTTGAATAGCCAAAGCAATCCAGAGGAAAAAAAAAATCTAAAGTTATCACATTATCTGACTTCAAATTATACTACAAAGCTATAATGACCAAAGCAGCATGGTACTGGCATAAAAAACAGACACATAGGACAATGAAATGGAATGAAGGACTCAGATACAAATCTATGCATTTACGGGAAACTCATCTTCAACAAAAGTGCCAAGAACATACAACAGGCAAAGGACAGTCTTCAGTGGGTCAGCTGTGAAAATCTGATATCCACTGGACCCAATTTCTCACAATATACAAAATTAAAATCAAAATGAATTAAAGACTTATGTCTAGACTTTAACCTGTGAAACTACTAGAAGAAAATATTGGGGAAATATTCCAGGACATTGGTCTGGGCAAAGATTTCTTGAGTAAGACCTCGAATGCACAGACAGCCAAGGCACAAATGGACAAATGGAATCATATCAAGCTAAAATTCTTCTGCACAGCAAAGAAATAATCAACAAAGTCAAGAGATAACCCACAAAATGGAAGAAAGTATTTGCAAACTACCCATCTGACGAAGAATTAACAACCAGAATATATAAGATGAACAACTCAAAAGGAAAAAAAAATCCAATTTAAAAATTGATAATAGATCTGAATAGAGATTTATCAAAGAGGACATACAAATGCCCAACAATTATATTTTTAAAATGCTCAACATCACAAATCCCTAGAGAAATATAAAACAAAGCTGCAATGAGATATCATCTCACCCCAATTGAAATGGCTTTTATGAAAAAGACAGGCAATAACAAATGCTGGTGAGGCTGTGAGGAGAGAAGAACCATTGTACCTTACTGGTGGGACTGTAAATTAGTACAGCTATTAGGAAGAACAGTGTGGAGGTTCCTCAAGAAATAAAAATAGAATTACCATACAATCCAGCAATCCCACTGCTGGGTATATATCCAAATGAAAGGAAATCGGTATACTGAGACATCTACACTTCCATGTTTACTGCAGCACTATTCATAGTAGATAAGATATAAATTAACATAGGCATCCATCAACAGGTGAATGGACAAAGATACTGTGGTACGTACACACAGTAAAATATCATAGAGCTATGAAAAGAACGTAGTCCTGTCATTTGCAACAAGATGCATGGAGCTCATATGTGGAAGCCTAAAAATTGAATTCATGGCAACAGAGAGTAGAATGTTGGTTACCAGAGGCCATGAAGCATAATGGGGAGAGGGGGAGATTGAGGGGAAGAGCAGAGGGTTAATAGGCACAAAAACGTAGTTATGAGGAATAAAATTTAGTGCATAGTAGCACAGTAATACTATTGTTAACAATAATGTACTGTATATTTGAAAATGACTACCAGAGTGGAATGGGATGTTCCTAACATAAAGAAATGTTAAATGCTTGAGGTGATAGATATTCCAATTATCCTGATTTGATCATTACACCTTGTATGCTTGTATCAAAATATCACATGTACCTATAAATATGTATAACTTTTGTATTTATAAATATAAATAATGTGTATTAAAAATGTAAAAAAATAAAACAAACAAAAAAGTAAGAATTTATTTCTCTCTATATAAAATTCTGGAAGGGTGTTTACCAAAGTGTTATAGTGATTATGTTGGGTGATGAGAATATGACTTACATTTATTTTCTGTTTTAATGCTTTTTTATATTTTCAGATTTATTCTACAGTGACCATTTTCTTATGGTACAACAATAAAGCCACCTACAGTCTGCAAGAGGAAATAGAAAATAAGAAAGAACAAAATTTATTTTTATAAAACTCAGTTACTGAAGAAGGCATCCCTACTAAATAATAAAAACTATCTGGCCACATAAAAGTTAGATAAAAGTTAATCATATAGTAGGTGAGCTTCAACAGTGATACAAATTGTGATAAATTGCAGTCTATTAAGTATGTTTAAATTTATAAATTCATAATTTTAAAAACAATCTCTCTCTTGGTGGCATGGAACTAAGTTACCTTAAAAACTAGTAAATAAAGGAAAAGAATAAAGCATGCATTCAACTTTTCCTATATGAACTACACTACTAGGTAATCAAGTAGGAGATGAGGGGAAATGTCGCTCTTATAAAAGGTATTCTAATTTATAAATTAAAAATAAATGCCACAATTACGAAACATCATTTACAATGGCCAGATTAATTCCATTAAATATCAATGGCTGCTAAAGTCACAAAAAGAAAACTGGACATCATATATCTAAATCATCCCAAATATTATGTATGATCTTGTCAAAGGGCTCAAGTCTGAGTCAGATCAACTCCTGTCTGGATGTGCAAGAAATACCCATGAGAAAGAAACATGTTGAACTGTACAAGGATAGCATCTTCAAATCTGCAAACTGTGGGAAACTCTGCCTGTTGAATTTTCTAGTTCTTCAATAGACATGATAAAGAAATGAAAGGCATGGAAGAGAAAGACATACATTTTAAAATGACTTAAAGGTCGTGTGAAAATTTTTTAAATGTAGACTAGAGTGTCTATATTTGAGTAATAGAACCAGAAAAAGAAGCATACAAGGAAGTAATTACCATAAAATCCAGGATAATGGCAGAAGGGAGGATGTTATAACTGGGAAGAGGCAAATTAAAGGGGCTTCTTATGTGGCTGGAAAAGTTATAATTCTTGGCATGGGTGGTGTTTACCTAATAGTAATTCATCAAGCCATACATTTGACTTGGGGGTGTAATTTCTGTATCTGTGTTTTATTTTGCAATAAACATGGTTTACAATGTAAGCAGGGTTGACATATAGTAGGGTTCAAAAATGTTTAACTTTTTTTCTTTGGGAGGAGAGGCCCCAGTGGGGTAAAGGTGAAAGGCAAAAAACTGCCTGAGATAAGATGCTACAAGGAGGACAGAAAGTGAAACACCATATGGGGAAGTGAATGGTGATGATAATTTCTCCAACTTCGTAATTCTGTCTTGCCTAATTCATATCTCTTTCAGATTATTAGAGAAATGCAAATCAAAACCACAGTGCAAATCATGCCAATCAGAATGGCTATAACTAAAAAGTCAAAAAACTACAGATGCTGCTGGCTAGGTTGTGGAAAAAAAGGAACACTTTTACACTTTTGGTGGGGGGGTATAAATTAGTTCAACCATTGTTGAACAGTGTAGTGATTTGTCAAAGACCTAGAGGCAGAATTGCCATTGATCCAGCAATCCTATTACTGGGTATATACCCCCCAAAATATAAATCATTCTGTTACAAAGACACATGCATGTGTATTTTCATTGCAGCACTATTAATTGCAGCTAAGTCATGTAGTCAACCTAAAGGCCCATCAATGATAGAGTGGATAAAGAAAATGTGGTATATATACACCATGGAATAGTGTGCAGTCATAAAAAGGAATAAGATCATGTCCTTTGCAGGGACATGTATGTAGTTGGAAGCCATTATTCTCACCAAACTGGCTCATGAACAGAAAACCAAACACTGCATGTCCTCACTTTTAAGTGGGAGCTGATCGATGAGAGCACATGGACACATGGAGGGGGAATAGGACACATGGGGCACCTGTTGGGTGATGTAGGGGAGGGAGAGCATCAGGAAGAATAGCTAATGGAGGCTGGGCTTAATACCTGGGTGATGGGTTGATCTGTGTAGTGAACCACCATGGTACAAGTTTATCTATGTAACAAACCTGCACATCCTGCCCATGTAACCCCTGAACTTAAAAGTTGAAAAAAAAAATGGTTATATGATATACTGAAATTACAATATTATTCTGAGTTTTTTTTATGTACTTACTTTTACCAGTTAGTTGTATACCTTTAGATACTTCCTTCTTGCTTGTTAATGTCTAAACTTCCTTTAGCATTTCTTGTAAGATAGGTCTGATGTTGCCCAAATCCCTTAGCTTTTTGAGCAAAAAGTTTTTGTTTCTCATTCAGATTTGAAAGGTAATTTTTCTGGATACAATATTCTAGGTTGAAACTTTTTCCTGCAGCACTTTAAAAATGTCATCCCACTCCGTCTGTTCAAAGATTTCCATTGAGAAGTCTTCTGCCAGATGTATCAGAGCTCCCTTATATGTTATTTGCTTTCTTTTGCTGCTTTTATTATCCTTTCTTTATCTTTGTACTTTGAGGATTTGATTAGTATATGCCTTGAGGTGGTCTTACTTAGATTGAATATGCTTGGTGTTCTTTGGCTTTCTTGTCCCTGGATATTCACATTTCTTTCTAGGTTTCGAAAAATTCTCTTATTATTTTTTAAATAACCTTTCTTTTCTGATCTCTCTCTCTCACCGTCCTCTTTAAGGCCAATAATTCTTAGATTTTCCCTTTTGAGGCTATATTTTAGATTTTCTATGCATGTGTCATTCTATTTCTTTCTCTTTTTTCCCTCTGATTGTGTATTTTCATATAGCTTGTCTTTGAGTTCACTAATTATTTTGCTTGATCAATTGTGATATTGAGACTGATTCATTTTCAGTTTGTTGACTGAATTTGTCAGCTCCAAAATTTCTGCTTGGTTTTTAAAAATTATTTAATCTCTTTGTTAAATTTATCTAATAGAATTCTGAATTTTTCTCTGTGTTGTCTTGAAGTTCACCGAGATTCCTCAAGACAGCTATTTTGAATTCCCTGTCTGAGAGATCACACATCTTCAAACCTCTGGGACTAGTCACTGGTATCTTACTTAGTCCGCTAGATGTGGTCGTGTATTCCTGGATGTTTTTGATGCTTGTGGACATTTGTCAATGTCTAGACATTTCCTCCTTAAAATCTTACTCTTTGCTTTATTTTATGTCTTTAAAAAAATCTAAATACATATAATAAATATATTTCCATATAAATAAATATATAGTCTATATTGTCACTTTTAATATGTGGACATGAATGAAGAGATATTTAGTTTCTATTATTACACTTAAAATAATGCAACTAAATAGTTACTGAAAATAATGCTCCAATAAATAATCACTTTTGTATTAGAAATGCAAAACATTGCCCGACCCATCCATATTTCATTATGAATTTCAAATGGGTGGAGGAACACAGGACATGGCATTCACCATTCCCTCCACAAATGGAAGATTAATTTAGGCTTTTATAACTTCTGGCCTGGCTCAAAAAGATGAGATGAATACTAGCAGATTTCTTGCTCAACAATTTGGAACTATAAAACTAAAAATAACTGTGTTAACCGCTGATAGTTGAGTTGTAAGAATCCTTAATAAAATACTAGCAAACTGAATCCAGCAGCATGTGAAAAAGCTTATCCACCACAATCAAGCCATATATGACCATGTATAAGCTGAGAATTAAAAATACACTGAAAATCTATAGAAAGACAAAAAAAATGGAGCCGACATATGACACCTACTATGTGCCACTTAGTGTTCTAGCTCTAGCTGCTTGGGATACATAAGTGAATAAAACAAAGATTTTTGCTTTCATATAGCAAACATTCTAGAGAAGGGAGACAATTAACTATTGGCATTTTAAATGAGTGAAATGGCATATTGGAGTGCTATGGAAAGAAAAGGAGAGCAGAAAAGGGGGGGACTGGGAGAACAGGTAGTGAGGCTACATGATGTGGTTCTTGTGAGGTGGATGGAGAAAGCTGCTGCCTTGATTTTGACAGCTTTCTAGTTAGTAATTTAAGTTTGCATGAATTCTTCCCAGCTGTACTTATTTACAATACTTTGCTTTTGTGACCTTTAGGTATCCTTCAAAATGTCTCCTTTCTTATTTGAAATAGTTTCAATTTGTTTCTGTTGTTTTCAACTTTGATAAAAATATTCTTAAGCATTAATTTTTGGGCACTTATCCAATAATTCTTGTAGGATAATTCCCTATTAGAGGATTACCAAATTAATGAATATGCGTATTCAAATTTCTCATTTAGTTTTTAACTGGATTTGTGTTTTAATTTTATAACTCTCATAATACTGAGATGAATAAATATTCACATGGTATATTTCCAAACATAAAGTATATCAGCGAGGGTCCAGTCATAAGACAGAAACCACACAAGTAATTTGAGCAGGGAAAATTTTATTTGAAGTAATTTTAATGAGATAAAAGTGGTTAGCTATTAAAAAGGGTAAAAGAGAACATAAAGATGTACAGAGGAAGCATCTGTATAGAGTTACTGTGGGCTACTATTTCAAGAGATGGGGGAAAGTACACAAGAAAGGAATTTGCTGTATGTGTACCTATGCAACAATCCTGCATGATCTGCACATGTACCCCAGAAACTAAAGTACAATAAAAAAAAAGGAATTTAGAGAAAGAATCTATAGGGCTGAGATTTAGACTTCTGAGGAGAAGGTGTGGCTGCCACTGGAAGATGCTCCTCGCTACTATACTGATCAAGGAACTTGATGGAGACTGCTTGCCTTGATAACTTGAGAGCCACTACTACTGTGGTGGCCTTTGTTGGAGGGCATCTGCTGCTGAACTGCCAGAACAGTCAGTAGCTGCTGGGACTTCTGCAAATCCCTTCTTTCTCCTCTAACCTGGCAGAGTCCCTCCAGGACTCTTGATTGGCTGTGCCTAACAATGATCCAATTAGCAAGGAGGAAATGTAGTCTGTGTAGGAAAAAAAGGTGTATTTGGAGTTGAGAGAGGGAATTTATTAATACACCTGCAAATGTGACCATCATATTCTTTAAATCCATAAGCAGAGTGGCTTTTTCCTAGTAGTAAATAAGACAGAAAAGCAAAGAATCCTTACACTTATCTCTGCATGAAAAAAGTTTCTAATATTTTTCAAAATTCCATCTTCGGGCCATAATTTTGTGCTGCTGTATGGAAAAATGATGGAATTGTTTGTTTCATCATTCAGTTTATCACCCAAGTGAAGACCAGATAGTACTTGAGTCCAGAGAGAATTTTGTTGATTTAAGTTTAATACTGTGTATTAATCTTGTTTTGAGCAGGCCTTTCTACTCATCAGATTCCCTATATACTGCTTACAGTTATTTTCCATATATTACCTGCAAGTCTTTCAAATGCATTTGTTTCATGGGAATTCAAAAGCTCTAGAAACATTTTTTTAGTATGTATTTTACTGGTTGCAATTTCAAGGAGCAGCAGCACCTGGTGAGATCATCACCATTCATCTGCTGTCTCTTACAGAATGTAGTAAGTTGTCCAATGAACTAGATACTTTTTTGTATTTATTTATCTCCTTTTTTTTTTTAATATTGCGTCTCTTCAGCAGATTATACTAAGATAAAGAAAAAAATATTCTGCATGACTACAAGTTTTATTTACATGGAATAATCATCACTGCTGATTTTCTAATGAGCAAAAGGTATCCTTTTGTTACCACTCCATATTATACAACCTAAATTCAAACTCCCATCATGACTATTGGGCTAGGCCACTAAATTGTCTCCTGTACTCTATTCTTACCAGGCTCACTTCTGTCTTTCATACTATTTTTATTTTTTAGGTCTGTGAAGTCTTTCAAAAAGTCTTAATGTTGTTGAAAATCAGCTCTTCTCCAGAATATAAAGCCCTAATTGCTTCCCAGTGACCAAGTTCCATTGCAAGGCAGACAAGGCTACACTCCAGCTGCTCTGCCTTCTTACTCTGTATTTGAGTTTCCTGAGCCACCAGCTATTACGCACAACCACATACTGTTTCTTTTCCAGTGAGTTCCTACTCATCCTTCCAGACTCAGGTCAAGGGTTGTCATGAAGATGTCCCTCAGTCTTGGGAAAAATGGTTTAATCTTTGCCACCATTTTTTCTTACAGCACTCATTCAGACGTTTCAAATATTTGAGCACCTACTATGGGCAGAAGAGAATAGAGAGGGATGAGATAAAAGATGGGAGATTTTAGATAGAATGACTTACTTTTCTGAGATAACATTGAACAAGGTGTTGAATGAACTGATAAAGTGAGCCACGTGGCTCTCTGGGCAAAGGACTTTTCAGACATGGGATATAGTAAGTGCAAAGGCCCTGAGCCAGGGATATGTTTTGGTATAGAAGAAGTAGCAAGGAGACATGACTGGCAGAAGAAAAGCAAACCAGGGGGAAAGTGGTTGAAGATATGGCTTGATATTGGGATAGAGTGAGGGCAGATCATGTAAGGCCTTGTGAGCCATGGTGAGAATTTTGGTTTTTATTCTGAATGAGATAGGAAGAGAAATATTGTATAAAAATATATGGGATTGAGTCCCCCTGTTTGCTTTTATAGCAGAGAGAAAATCCTTCAGAATACCGGGACATGACATTTCCTAATTAAAAATCTCGTTACTTTTACAGCAAAAGCTGAAGTGCAACAATGGGTAAATCTACTGTTTTGCCTTTTGTAGGTAGGAGACACATTTAAATAAAATGAAATGGTGATTCTTGGAAAATTCAATTTCTTCTTATCAAATCTCTGAAAATGAAAGAGGCTCACAATATGTGCAACTCCTTGGAAAATAGTCTTCTACTCAGAAGTGGTTTTTGATTGTGTATTAATTCATATTGCAAATTAAAGTATTGCAATGCCACATTGGATTTTTTTGATCACTTTGTGTCTGAATACATAAACTATAGTTGTAATTTAAATTATTTTTTTTTAATTCATGGTAAAATCTTGACAGTATGCAAAGGACTTTTTGAAAGAGATTATATCTTTATTATTTTATAGAATGAATTAATGTGCAATTTGCATAACTTGTAATTTAATAAGAATTCTAAAAGTAATGAAAGTACATAGGCTGTAATAAATATTGACTTTTAACTGATTTTTAGAAATAAAACAGATATTTGAAAATCATAGACATGCTTAGGATTAAAACCACAGTCTATGTTAGAAATTGTATAAAAATCAGGGATGTGGAGAGTTTCAACAGTGCTGTAGTTTATACAACCAAAGGTGATAAAGTTATAACATTCTCTATAGTATGTTGTCCATTTCACCATCTAGTTTCTAGATGTGTTTCAGAAGTGCAATGCACTGTGATACTGAATGTAATTTATCTCTGAAGAACTATATTAACTCCTTTTTAATAACTGAGGATGTTACATGACTAACATCTAAGCCTACCACACAAATTGATCAAAATGGTTTCAGCTACGTAAAACTGTACCAAAGTGATTTGAAGTGACTTAGAATCCAATGGCAGCACAGATTTTAATCCACACTCATGTTTCTGCTATCGAAAATCTTATATGCGGTGTAAGAAGGTGATGAAGGTCAAGTTGGTTTTCCTGTCTGTATGCTTAGAAGCAGTCACTCCAGAGGAATAGGAGGAGGATGAACCAGAAAGAAATTTTCTCAGAAAAGGAAATATCTTTGTCAAACTCTTATTATATATTATGTTTATGTTACTCAGTTTTGAATACTTGATATTTTGCCAAAAATGAGGTGTTTCTTTTCTGCTAAAGTCACATACCTACTCCAAACATTCCCATGTTTCCCAGAATTTCATTTGAGTTCTAAGAGATACTCATTGTAGAACTAGATAAAGAAAATGGATAAATAAACAGCCTTTCCATTCATCTGCAAGTTTAGACTAAGCCCACATAATCCAATGAACACCATTTCACTGACAGTTCTTTTCTGGCGTTCTTTGATTTACATATTTTCTCAGAATTACAAAAGAATTTAATATTATATAAGTAAGAATGAGTTGTGTAATGTTACTAATATGGTTTGGATATTCGTTCTCTCTAAATGTTGAAATGTGATTCTCATTTTTGAAGGTTGGGCCTGGTGGGAGGTGATTGGATCATTTGGGCAGGTTCCTCATGAATGGTTTAGCACCATCTCCTTGGTGATCAGTAAGTTTTCACTTCATGTGAGATCTGGTTGTTTAAAAGAATCTGAGAACTCCCTCTTCTCTCTCTTGCTTTTACTGTTACCATGTGACATGCTGGCTTCCCATCTTGGCCTTCTGCCATTACTGTAAACTTCCTGAGACCCTCATCTGAAGCTGAACAGATGTTGGTGCCCTGCTTCTTATACAGCCTACAGAACCACGAGCCAATTAAGCCTCTTATCTTTATGTATTTCCCAGCCTTAGGTATTTCCTCATAGCGACACAAGAATGGACTAACACAGTTACATCGCCAATGTATTTATAGAAATAACTTTTGAATAGGGTAGTAAATTTGGCCGGCGAGGAGAATTGACAGAGCAAACGAATTTTGTGCTCAGTACTCTTTGAAGTGGCCCAACTACCTGGTCAAGCTGCATGCAGGAATCCCAGCAGTCCCAGACCCTTACTTTACTAGCTGTCAAAATATCCTCATGTAAATTAGGCTGCCTAAATGCTTTTGTTGTGACGTGTTCTAATCCTGGTGTATCTGACCCTGGATATTCTGGCCATGAAGTGCCTGGGAAAATTTCAGAAAGAATTTGGAAACAGAAATTACCTTGTTGGTGGAGAGATGGTGGTAGATAGAGTTTGTCTGGTAATTTTTTATCCTAGAGGACATGTTTTTCCTATGTCTATTCAGTCTGTAATCTCCGTATTGCAGGCAAGAAATAGTGAGGCAAAAGATCTAGGAAAAAATAAATGCACAAGCAAATGTTCTAACAAAGATAAAGTAGAAGTTAAAATCTGTGGAACCCAATAATGGGAAATCACTTGAAAAGGAAATTACAGTAGTCTTATAAGAGAACAAATAAGATGTAGGAATCAAATTTATCAAAGGCCAAATAAAAAAGAGAGAAATACTGAAAAGGAAATAGAGAAGGTAGATGAACAAATGTTTCATTTATCTTTCCATTAAATAAAGCTCACTTAGTCACTTCCCACAATTCATTGATATGATGTGATTTTCTAATGAGAATATTTGCTTCTGATGCTAGAAGACCTAACATGAGAAATGTTCAGGTTTTCCCTTTCTGCGTTTTCTGAACATTGACAGTTTCTCTCACATGGTTTGGCCCTTTAGCGATGTTCTTGTAACCGCATTTCTTCTGCTCATCAACCCGGCAGGCCCTGGAGGTTATTAACACTGGCCTACTTTCAAAATCCTGAGTCGAAGCCCCAGGGTATCCATTTGTGAAGAGAAACACAGACAAGAGAAATGGCACCGTTTCTGTCTTTTTACAGGGAAGAAATCATTCCTGTTAATTAAATGAAGAGTTTGAGAGGTGTTTGGAGAATTGTTTGTTGCTCTCCTGCCGAGTTTTCTTTGTCTTGTCTTTGGAAGTCGAGGCTCCAGTTCAAGCTTTTCCTATGTGAATTAGAGTTTGAACTCTTTTTCTTAGGAAAACTTTAATCTTTGCAATCAAACCACTAATTATAAATAAAAACCACAGATTACAAATGTAGTTTTAAACCAGCTGCCCCTCTACTTTTAGTTTTAGCTTTAAGGAAATGATTTGAGAATCAAAGTGGTGAAATATATCATAGACGGCAGCCCAACTTTTAACTGATTTTAAGCTGCCATTTGTCTGATCTCTCTTTGTTTAATATCTGTTATGAACCCTGGGTCTTGAAAATGGCATCTGAAGGCAGCTAGGGGTCCAGACTCTGAGCCTTGAAATTCTTTAGGCTGTGTGTTGCTGTGAAGTTGCTGGCTTGTTTAAAATGCGTTATTACTTTGCACATTAAGGAACATGGAATGGCAGGTGTGTGATATTGAAACAAGTCTTATTCTGCATCTTTGCTAAAATATGGGAAAAAGCTTGAGTTTTGGAGCCAAAGCTGGGTTCACATGTCTGCCTTACCTGTTTACAGGTGTGTAACCCTAAGAAGGTTACTTATTTTTTCAATCCTTGTATAGATGAGAGCTTTGTACATTGTTTGTGTCACCTGAGACATTGCCAGCACCTGATAGACAACTGATAGATGATAGCTATTTATTATTTAGGCACTGAGTATTGATTGTGCCACCCTGACTCTTGTCTTAGAGTCTGAATTCATCTAATGTTCATACACAGCTCCATTCTTGATTTAAGTACTTAAGGATTCAGGCATTTGGAAGAGATGATTTTACTTTTTCTTCAAATTATTTGCAGGCACGTTTTCATAGGGAAGGCATTACATTGCATTTTGAGCATCTGTTACCTCCAATATTGTCTCATTTTCCTCCCTTTATCCACTTTTTATTAGGGGGAACTGCATTTTGTTGCATTTTAATGTTCTCTGTACTATTGTGGCTATTACAAAAAAGCCTACTGATTTCTTTTTCTTAAGCTTCTACCCTAAAACTCAAGGCAAACATATGTATAAAACCTTTCCTCACTGCTGTTTCATACAGTAGGCTGATAACTTTCTCCTTCATAGTCTCTTTCTAATGAAGTCCGCATTTAAATCTAGAAACCCTAAAGTAAACTCACTCTTCCCTGGACATTGTCACCTGCACTGGTATAAATGGTAATTGTGCAAGGTCACTTAAGAGGACATCTTTCAGTTGCTTTATAACTTGGATTCCTCAGAGACCTTTAAAGGGCCAGGTTTCCTTTAGTCTGAAGATTTAAAATTAGAACCAAAAATTCAAACAGAATTTTACTGAAGATCCTTCACACCAAAGTCATTTGTTTCTATGTTGCAATCATGCTTCTCCAAAGCATTAAACATGTAAATAATGTTGCTTGATTTTGTAATGCGGTAAGAAACAAAATATGATTAACAAGAAAACTGATTTTAGTTCAGCAGATGACAAGTTATAGCTCTGGTCAAATACAGCTCACTGTCGTTGTGTGGCTTTCTATTTAAGAATAGCTTTTACATTTTTAAATGGTTGGAAAACATTAAAAGAACAGTAATATGTCATGATACATGAAAATTATATGAAACTTAAATTACTGTGTCATAAATAATATTTTATTGGAATAGAGCCACCCTGATTTGTCTGCATATTCTCTGTGGTTGCTCTTGTGCTACAATAGGAGAGTTGAATAATCGTGATAGGTATCTTATGGTCTGCAGACCCTAAAATATTTACTCTCTGGCTCTTTACAGAGAGAGCTCACTGACCCCAGATTTAAAACCTTCTTTGTAGGGAATGTTGCTTACCTACTTTATGATTTATATAATATTAGACTCTCCTAAGTGGCTCAGCTTCTTCCATGTTATTAAAAATTTGCCTAAGATCACAATGTTAGTGGCAGAGTTTGAGTTTCACTTATCATCTCATCAAGACTGACATTTTAAAAATAATGTTATAAAAATATTCAAAGAATGTTCATATTGGAAGAAAAGTCTATATTTTAAAAATATACAATAAATTTTCTCTTTATTTGATAAGGATTTGTTCATATCCAAGAGATTTTCCAAATTATAAGTATTTTTTTGGATTTTTAAATAATGTAATTGAATAGGGAATGAATAGATTTATGAAATGACTAGTGATTAAATATTGGGTAAGTCCAAGATTGTGCTAAAGATTTTGTACACACATCTATAGTGAATTTAGCAAAGGAGGAATGTCATGAAAAGCAGTTAACTTGGGAAAGTGTTAAAGAGTAGCATTCATTCTTCTAAACTCTGTGATGTGTGATTTAAAATTTATTATAAAGACTCAATGTGGTATGTCTAACATAAAATAAAACTGTTAGATAAACTAGAATAAGCCAGTTTTATTAATTGTCTTTTGCACTAATTTCTGAATAAATGATAAGTGGTAGTTATTACTCTATGATATTTTTTGGTGAAAAACTGATGGATTGAAATTCTCTAGATATAAAAGAATATTTGAAGAGTAAATGACTGATTTTATAATCAAATATATAAATAAGAGGTAAACTTTGATCATTTTATAATCAAGCATTTGTTATCTTTTTTTGACTTAACCTTAATTTGATGTGGTATAAAAATATGCTACAATTTAGCAACACTCTTTTAAGAATTTTTTATTAAGGCAATTTCAAACGTATACAAAAATAGAGAGAATAGCATAACAAAACCTCTGTATAGCTGCCACCAAGCTCCAAAAATTGTTATTTTAGGGTCAACCTTGTTTCATCTTTAAAATCTCTCATTCAACCCTGGATTATTTTAAATTAAATACCTATGAATAGTGCCTGTTTGTATCTCTACAAGTTAACTACTTAAAAAAAATAGTAACACTGCCATACCTAAAAATAATATTGTTAGGATTCTAATAAAGTACACACTTTAAATTCCTTGCTATGTTTCTTGAATCTGTAATTTCCCTGTCTCTCTTTTTCTTCCTCCAGGCAATTTATTTGTTGAAGGAAACCAGAGCAGAGATTCTCATATTGCGAATCTTGCTGATTGCACTACACTGATGTTATTTAACTTGCCCCTCTGACTATTATGTTTACTGTAAAGGGTATTTGGAATTAGAGGATTGATCAAATTCAGGTTCAATTTTAGGGCAGGAATGCTTTACAGGTGGTTCCATCAAAGGTACATGAAAATTCTGTGTGTCCCTCTTTTTGTGACTTAGGGGCCCTGAGGATCATTGATCAGATCTATTATTTCATTATGGTGACATTATAATTTTATAATTCCTTCTTCCTCTATGAGTTATAAAAAACTTTAGTAAGAAGGAACTTACCCTCATTAATTATATGTTACCTCAGGTATAGCTTATATAGGAAAAGCATAATGTAATTTTTTAAGCTAGTGTATTAATTTGTTCTTTCTCAGGCTGCTGTGAAAAAAATACCCAAGACTGGGTAATTTATAATGAAAAGAGATTTAGTTGATTCATAGTTCTGCGTGGCTGGGGAGGCCTCAGGAAACTTACAATCATGGTGGAAGGCACTTCTTCACAGGGCGGCAGGAGAGAGAATGAGAGCAGAGTGAAGGGTGGAAGCCATCAAATCTCATGAGAACTCACTATCATGAGAACAGCAAGGGGGAAACCACCCCTATGATTCAATTATCTCCACTAGTTCCCACCCTTGAAATGTGGAATTACAATTCAAGGTGAGATTTGGGTGGTGACACAGAGCCGAACCATATCACCTAACATCCTCTTAAAGTGATGTATACATTTTTTTGCTAATGCATCATTGCAAACTCACTGATTTAAACATTTTAAGTTTAAATCAGTTGCAGGTATTATTTTTATTGTTGCTCAAAATGTTCCGTATTCTTTTGTTTTTTGCCAGTAGGAATTTAGCCCTGAAATTTTAAATGTATTTTTAGAAAGTTCCCTTAATGTATGTCATGAGAGTTTCTGTGTAATTTTATTTAAAATGTAATTTGTCATTTTAATGTATTATCCTTATATATGCAATGAATTTTACTGTGAATATGTTTATTCAACTAAGAATTAGAACTTTAAATTGGAGTTTTATGCTAGAGATGCCCTTATTGTGACTCTTCTAAGGATAACAAGGATAGCCTTGGAAGTCCTGTGATCAGCCCACCTTGGACGAGGTTCCCTGCTTGTCTCTTCCCCCTCTCACCATTTTCTTCTCATTTGAGGTGCTCTGAATGTGTTTCTGTGACCAAAAGGGCCTAAGACAGACATGAGGAGACTGGTTTTTGTTCTGACTCTGCCATTAACTAAGTTACAGTTTGTTGAATTGGTCTAGATCAGCATTTTCCCCAATAATATCCCTCAAGACATTAGCTGCAGGATCTTTTGTAAAAGGGTTTCTTGCTCAAATAAATTTCAGACATATTACCAATAATTTTGGAGTATCACTATGTCTGTTAGCATAAAAGGCTATCAGAATTTTACAGGAAACAAATGCATTTAACTTGGTATAACTGTGTGGTTTCCTTAATCTATCCTGCCACAAAATCTTTAACAGTTCTATCCTGTGCCTCTCGAGTTCCAAGGAATACTTGGGAAATGTTGGGTTAGCTAATGTCTAGGTTTTTAGTTCTAACTCTGATAGTTTGACTGCAATGACAAAATGTGTCAGAAAATCAGAGTCCTTTTTATTTCATGTGAAAACTGCTTTCCCTCTTGTGTCTTCCTCCGCTTAATAATTGACACTGATTTTATCTCATCTTAATGGAAAAATTTTTTCTGGCTCCCAGACTTCACATTCAATGTGAATTTTTGGTTGCAATAATTTCTAATGAGGACTAGAAAAATATAGGGCTGGCTTTATCAAAGCAAACGAAAGTAGATTTGTAGGAAGATTAGTGCAATGTTAGAGTATTAGATAATTAATTTAGAAGAATGAGATTTTGGAGTCATCCAAAATAGAGATTCAAATTTAAGCATGGGTAGTCATAGTGGACCTAGAAAATGGAAGAATTAAGTTACTCCTTATAAACTGGAAGGATTTTTACTCTTCATAACAAACAGTGAGCATCACTGGGGCTTTTGGGTTTATGGATCTCTTGGTTTATGGCCACTAACTGGGTCACCCTCAGTAAATCATATACCTCCGTGGGCCACAGCTCCTTTATGTGCAAAATGAGAGTGTTTCATGAAATGATTCCCATGTTCCCCTTCTGTTCTAAGTCAGTGATCCCTACGAAATGTGCTTAAAAGGCTTCTGTGTTTGGTATACTATTGGTCTATGGAGAAACACAGTCAAAAGGACTTTTCTTCTTAAGTGTATTTATACTCCCAAGAATCAATCTGACTTAAAATATGGGGCTGACATTTTCCTGAAGATATTGGTAATGTTCTTGGTGGAAAAAACATGGTGTTGGGAAAGGAATTAGTGACAAGGAACTTAGAATTAAAGGGAAAATATAGTAAAACTCTAAATATTGTTTTTCTTTCCAGTACAGAAATGCACAAATAAATTTGAGGTAATTATTAGCATCAGAGTAATACAGAAAAAATTCTGAATGTAACCAATTTTGGTTATTTCAATAATTACTGAAAGCAGAAAACACAGAAATAAGCAATAATAGTGAAAGAACATAAACTCTGGGACAAGCAGAGCATTTGAGGTAGCTCTCTACATGGTGGAAAAGACCTTATGGGCAGGCTGGGACATCATTTCAGATTTTTATTTTCAATTCCCATCATGTTCCTTTACTAACCTTTTTCTTTTTAATTACATTCTCATTTTATCCAAGCCAGCAGCTTCTGAATTACTGTGCTTTTCGTTCATGCAGTCGGTTTGCAAATAGAGCATGTCTCGGTTCCTCTGTGGCAAAGAGAATTTTTAAAAAGTTAACTTTGATTCTGTGACAAAATGTCTGTAAACACAGCAAAACTTAGTCGTGGTCCCATACAGAGAGACTTTATTAAGCTATCTGATCCTGACTTCTCCCAAAGTAAAGCTTTAAATTAACTCCTTGAACATATTTACTAGCTTTAAGCAATCAATGGTAAATGACCTTAATGCTTACTTCTAGTGAAGAACACTTCACATCTTGAGGATACAAAAGCAGTCTAAGCATTCAACGGTTAAATAGAGCAAATAATTTTTTATTTATCACCTCTGGCCTGAAAAACTGTTGCATGCAGTAGTCATAAGCAGTGTCCACTTTTAATATGGTATTTGCAACTCAAATACTTTCTTCTTCAATTTTAATCTGCAGTTGCAAATTCCATATCCCCTTTTGCTTGTCATATTCTCAGAGCTTTGTTCTGCTAAATCGTTGGCTCACCACTTTCCATGGTAATTTATAGAACCCAGTTCACTTTGTGTCACTACAGGTTACAAATGAAAATGAAAACAATTTGCTGTTAAGAAATATTTCTGAAACGAAATGCAAGTAACACATTGAAACAAACTACGGCTATTTTAAAACAGCAGTGCAGTATAATTATAGGGATTGTATTACAGTAAATTTCCTTTTTAAAAGCATAGTCTCTCTGTCTCTCTCTCTGAGGGTATTCTTCTGTATTTAAATTAAAATACTTTCTCTTAGGAAACGTTTCTCTATTTCTGCTTTTCCCAGTCATTTGGCTTCACTGGACTGTGGTGGGAGTGGGGTTCTTAGAGATTTGTAATATTTAAAACTAGGCCGGGTGCAGTGGCTCATGCCTGTAATCCCAGTACTTTGGGAGACCAAGCGGGGTGGATCACCTAAGGTCAGAAGTTTGAGACCAGCCGGCCAACATGGTGAAACCTCTCTCTTCTAAAAATACAAAAATTAGCCTGGCATGGTGGGGTTGTCTGTAATCCCAGCTACCCAGGAGGCTGAGGCAGAAGAATTGCTTGAGCCGGTGAGGCGGAGGTTTCAGTGAGCTGAGATCGTGTCACTGCACTCCAGCCTGGGCAACAGAGCGTCTCAAAATAAATAAATATAAATAAATAAACAAATATTTAAAACTAAAAGGAAATCATGGAAGTTTTTTTCTGTTGTACATTTTCTTAATCAACAGTTATCAGCTATCACCTATATCAAATGAATATTTTACACGTAAATCTAACAAGGAGTTTCTCATATTTGTAGTTGTGAACCACTTCTCTATGTAATTTGTTGATTAGTAGTTAGAATTAAATTGGTCATTAAAAGAATCACCATGAATTGACAGCATGATTCTTTTAGAGAAGAGTCTCTTAATCATGAGTTCATGAAGTTCTGTAAATTACTTGCTAAATTTTATATGTACAAACAAATATGTTTATTTTTTTCTGAAGAGAGATGCCATAGCAGTGTTCATACAGTTTGTAGAAGTGTCTGTGAGCATAACAAGATTGGGAACTACTGTATAAAGAAGCTATATGAGCCTGAAAATAGTGAGTAAACTGAATTTTCTTGGAATAATTTATATTTTTAAAAAATGAATAAAAATTCTCAAGTCTGCAAGTAAGAAAAGCTTTTGTATGTTGTTTTGTAGTAAAGTGTGGCATATTCCAACAATAAATTGAATACAGTCTTGTAATTGCCTATACATAAGGAAAAACTCAAACTCTTCATTCTTTCAGGGAACTATTACCACTACTAACCTGTGTTTTTATCATTAAGTCACTTTTATTTCGTCCTCTGTGTTTGTAAGGAGCTATCGTTTACTGGAAGGAATATTCAGACTAGAAATTGGGAGATTGGTTTTAATTTCTTTTCCATTGCCTTATCTTTTAGCATTGGGATAAAAAATTATGAGTTTTGGGAGGAGCCGGCAAGTTGTCCAAACAGGAGCAGCTCTGGTCTGCAGCTCTCAGTGAGATCCATGCAAAAGGCAGGTGATTTCTGCATTTCCAACTGAGGTACTTGGTTCATCTTACTGGAACTGGTTGGACAGTGGGTGCAGAGAGCCAAAGCAGGATGGGGTGTTGCCTCACCTGGAACGTACGAAAGGTTGGGGGATTTCCGTTTGCTAGCTGAGGGAAGCTGTGAGAGACTGTACCGGGAAGAATGGTGCACTCTGGCCCAGATATTATGCTTTTCCCATGGTCTTTGCAACCGACAAACCAGGAGACTCCCTCCAGTGCCTGGCTCGGCAGGTTCCACCCCCCATGGAGCCCAGCAAGCTAAGATCCACTGGCTTGAAATTCTTGCTACTAGGACAGCAGTCTGAAGTTGACCTGAGACTCTCAAGCTTGGTGTGGGGAGGATTGTCTGCCATTGCTGAAGCTTGAGTAGGCAGTTTTACCCTCACAGTGTAAACAAAGCCTCCTGGAAGTTTGAAGTGGGTGGAGCCCACCACAGCTCAGCAAGGCCTCTGTGGCCTGACTGCCTCTGTGGCCAAATTTCTCCTCTCTGGGCAGGGAATCTCTGAAAAAAAAAAGACAGCAGCCCCAATCAGGGACTTACAGACAAAACCCCCAACTCCCTGGGACAGAGCACCTGGGTGAAGGGGCATTTGTGAGTGCAGTTTCAGCCGACTTAAACGTCCCTGCATGGCAGCTCTGAAGAGAGCACAAGGTCTCCCAGCACAGAGTTTGAGCTTTGATAAGGGACAGACTGCCTTCTCAAATGAGTCCCTGACCCCTATGTATCCTGACTGGGGAGAAACCTCCTAGTAGGGGCCGACAGACACTTCATACAGAAGATCTCTGGCTGGCATATGGGAGGTGCCCCTCTGGGACAAAGTTTCCAGAGGAAGGAACAGGCAGCAATCCTTGCTGTTTTGAAGCCTCTACTTGGCATACCTAGGCAAACAGAGTCTGGAGTGGACCTTCAGCAAACTCCAGCAGACCTGCAGCAGAGGGGCCTGTTAGAAGGAAAACTAACAAACAGAAAGGAATAGTATCTACATCAACAAAAACGATGTCCATTCAGAGACTCCCTCTGAAGGTCACTGATTTCAAAGACAAAAGGTAGATAAATCCACGAAGATGGAAAGAAACCAGTGCAAAAAGGCTGAAAATTCCAAAAACCAGAACACCTCTTCTCCTCCAAAGGATTACAACTCCTCACCAGCAAGGAAACAAAACTGGATGGAGAATGAGTTTGACGAATTGAAGAAGGAGGCTTCAGAAAGTGGGTAATAACAAACTCTTCTGAGCTAAAGGAGCATGTTCTAACCCAATGCAAGGAACCTAAGAATCTTAAAAAAAGATTAGACAAATTGCTAACTAGAATAACCAGTTTAGAGAAGAACATAAATGACCTAATGGAGCTGAAAAATATAGCATGAGAACTTTGTGAAGCATACACAAGTAAAAACAGCTGAACTGATCAAGCAGAAGAATGGATATCAGACATTGAAGATCAACTTAATGAAATTAAGTGAGAAAACAAGATTAGATTAAAAAAAAGAGTGAGAAGAAGTAAATAAAGTCTCCAAGAAATATGGGACTAGGCAAAAAGACCAAATCTACATCGGATTAGTGTACCTGAAAGTGACAGGGAGAATGGAACCAGGTTGGAAAACACTCTTCAGGATATTATGCAGGAGAACTTCCCCAACCTAGCAAGGCAGGCCAACATTCAAATTCAGGAAATACAGAGAATACCACAAAGAGGCTATTAATTACTGGCTCAATTTCAGGACTGGAAGAAGCTGGAAACCATCATTCTCAGCAAAGACACACAAGAACAGAAGACTAAACACTGCGTGTTCTCACTCATATGTGCAAGTTTAACAATGAGAACACATGGACACAGAGAGGGAAACATCACACACTGGAGCCTATCTGGGGTGGAGCCTGGGGGAAGAATAGAATTAGGAAAAATACCTAATGTAGATGATGGGATGATGGGTGCAGCAAACCACCGTGGTACATGTATAGCTATGCTTCAGGCCTGCACATTATGCACATGTACCCCAGAACTTTAATAAAAAAATTTGTGACTTTTATTCTAAAAAATGGCAAATTAATGTAAATAATGTTTTTAGTTGTCTAATTTTGAACAATCACAATATCCAGGCAACTGACTGCTAAAAATGTTTCCTTTGAAACTAGTCACACTGGTGTCAAGTAGTTATAAATTTAATTTCCCTTTTCTTCAATATTTGTACCTATGGAACAAATTTAAATATATATTCCCATTTGCTTACTTGGAATGCTAAGAAAAATAGATATTATCTATAAACTCAGAAAACTGAAATATGGTTTGTATTTCCTAGTAAATTTAGACTTTAGTCATCAGAAAATGCGTAGCGCACAGATCACACATTTAATGCTTTTTTCACTTTCTTGAATTTCAGACCCATACCTCACATCCCAGATAACCTGGTAATGTAATGTGGGCAAAGGTGGATTGTTCTTTAGTACCCCTATAGTGTTGTCCATTATTAAATATGTACGGATACAACATTTCTTTTTCAAGATTGTGCTATGGGCAGCCAATTATTAAGAGGCATTAGATTTTCAAATACCACAAAATTCCTCAACAATATTCTGTGTATGAGAATGCATATATTTCTAGCAGACAACAGGTAATTTTATTTCAGCAATAACTTTTGATTAGTAAGCTAGACTATTTTATATTTTTGAATAATTTATTAAGATCAACTTTACCTACATTGAAATGTGTAAATCTTAAATGTAAAATTCAGTGAGTTTTGACAAATGATCACACACAGGTAAATAGCATCTCAATCCAAATATAGAACATTTCAATCTCTAGCTAAAGTTTTCTGTACTAACCACTCCCACAGGCAACCACTGTTCTGATTTTTATCACTGTAGACTAGTTTGGATTATACATGAACTTTATGTAAATAAAATAATTTAATATGTACTGTTTTTTATCTGTTTTCTTTCATATGAACTATTTTTAAAAATCTGTCCTATTGCTTTTCTCTACAGTTTTGTCCCAATTTCGGTACCAGGATATATGTATATGCCTGTCCTGCTGAAGGACACTTGGAGTGTTTCCAGATTTGGGCTACTCAAGATAAAGCCACTATATATATATATATATTTTTTTTTAAGACAGAATCTCACTCCTGTCACCTAGGCAGGAGTGCAGTGATGTGATCATGGCTCATTGCATCCTTGAACTCCTGGGTTCAAGTGATCCTTCCACCTCATTTTTTAATTTCATTTTTTGTAGGGACAAAGTATTACTCTGTTGCTCAGGCTGGTCTTGAACTGCTGGGCTCATGTGATCCTTCCTCCTTGGCCTCCCAAAGTGCTGGGATTACAGGTGTAAGCCACCATGCCTAGTATATAAACATTTTATACAAGTCTTTGTGTGGATATTTGTTTCCCTATTTCTTGAGTAAATATCCAGGAGCAAATATGCTCACTTATAGGGTAGGTATGATGGTTAAAAGGATGCTTAGTTTATAAAGTATTGCTTCTGGGTTTGTCTGTGAGGGTGTTGCCAGAGGAGATTGACAGTTGAGTCAGTAGACTGAGAGAGGAAGACCCACCCTCAATGTGGATGGGCACCATCCAATTTGCTGCCAGCACAGACTAACATAGGCAGAAGAAGATGGGATAAGCTGGCTTGCTGAGTCTTCTGACTTTCATCTTTCTCCCATGCTGGATGCTTCCTTCCATCCATCTCTCCTGCCCTTGGACATCAGACTCCAGGTTCTTTGGCCTTTGGACTCTTGGACTTACACCTGTGGTTGGCCGGGGGCTTCGGGACTTTGGCCACAGACTGAAGGCTCCATTGTCAGCTTCCCTACCTTTGAAGACATTGGACTTGGACTGAGCCACTATTGGTTTCTTTCTTCCTCAGCTTGTAGAGGGCCTATCAAGGGACTTCACCTTGTGATCATGTGAGCCAATTCTCCTTAATAGACTCCCTTTCATATATACATATATCCTATTAGTTCTGTCTCTCTGGAGAACCCTGACTAATACAGTAGGCATATATTTATCTTTATTAGAAATTGCCAAGCAGTTTTACAAAATAGTGGTACCATTTTATAATTCCACCAGCAATGTCACAGGAGTTTTGGTGGCTCCATATCTTTACTAGCATTTGGTGTTTTCAGTCTTTTCAAATTTAGCTATACTAGTGGGTGTGAAACAATATTATCCTTGTGGTTTTAATTTGTATTTTTCTGATGATTAAAGATGCCGAACACTCTTAAAGATGTGTTTTATGTATTTTTTGTTATAGTATGTTCCTAATTTTAAAAATTAGACTGTCTTTTTAAATTAATTTGTATTTTTTTAATGTTTTCTGGATATGTGTATGTGTTTGTGGCTTGACTTTTCATTTTCTTCACACTTTTTAAAGAAGCATGGACATTTTTAATTTTGATAAGGTCCAATTTATTTTTATGTTTATTTTATTACTAGTGATAAGTATGTACTCTCTAAGAATCTTTACCTCCCCTAAGATTGTGAACATATCCTTCCATGGTTTCTCATAGATTTACAGTTTTAGCTTTTACCATTAGGTCTATGATCTGTCTTGAATTAATTTTTGTTATAAATTGAAGTAATTTGCATTTTGGTCACTTGTTCCACCACCATTTGTTGAAAATATTCTCATTTCCCCCACTAACTCTAAGTGCGGTGGTCTATTTCTGGAACTCTACTCTATTTCATTGATCTATTTTTCCATCCTTATGCCAACGTCATGCTATTTTGATTACTGTAATATTATAGTAAGTTTTGAAATCAGATTATATTAGTGGTCTAACCTTGCTTTTCTTTTAAGAATCATATTTGACTACCTAAGATTCTTTGGGGTTTCTTAAACATTTTAGATTTATCTTGTAAATCTGTATAAGAAAACTTGCTGGAGATTTGATCAGAATGGTGTTAAATCTATATAGAATTTGGAGAGAACTAACATTGTTTTGATGTTGATTCTATTAATTCCTAAACATGGTATGTTTATTTACATAGATCTTCATTAATATCTGTTAAAATATTTGTAATTTGTTTTTTATTGCAGATTAAATTGTTTTTAAATTTTACTTTCAATTAGTCATTACTAGTATACACAAGTACAGCTTTTTTCTACATTGACTTCATAGTCTACAACCTTGCTAAATTACTTATTAGTTCTAGTATTTTTTTGGTTGTTTATTTGAGATTTTATACATAATGGTTATATAAGTTTATATACTTTTAAATTTCTGTGAATAAAGACTTAATATTTCCATTCCAATCTTTATGCCTTTTATTTTTATTTTTTTGGTTTTTATCACAATGACTGGATTCCTGAACTTTAGGGACAAAGATAGTGTCTAGTATTTCACCAGTAAATATAGTGTAAGTTACAGGTTTTCACAGACACCCTTTATCTCTTTCATTCCTAATTCATGAATTTTCATCTTGAATGGTCCCTGTATTTTGTCAGATGCTTTCTCCTCTCTATTCTGTCAGTGAGATAAAATGTATTAATTTTCTAATGTAAATTCTACTTGGTTATGACATTCTTTTAAAAATGTATTTCTACATTTGATGGATATTTTTAAATTTTGCATCTATATTCATGAGGGGTACTGGTGGGGGGGAATCTGATTAAGAGAGTTATGCTACAAAGAGATTTTAAAATGGGGCAATAACTTGGAAAGTGTAGTCAGTAAGATTAATTTTTCTTTTAGTGTGAAAGAAATTAGAAGTTATCTTAAATAGATGTTTTTGTTTTATTTATATTTATTATTTGCTCATGTTCACTTTTTCCAGTCTCTCTCTTTTTTTTTTTTTTTTTTTTTTGAGTGGAATCTCGCTGGGTGGAAGTGCAGTGGCATGATCTCAGTCTCCCCCAACCTCCACTTCCCAGGTTCAAGCAATTCTCCTGTCTTAGCCTCCAGAGTAGCTGGGACCACAGGCATCTGTCACCATGCCTGGCTATTTTTTTGTATTGTTAGTAGAGACGGAGTTTCACCATATTGGTCAGGCTGGTCTCGAACGCCTGACTTCAGGTAATCCTCCCACCTCAGCTTCCCAAGGTGCTGGGATTACAGGTGTAAGCCACCGCGCCCAGCCTTTTCTCAAGTCTTTAAAAAGGTGGATTACAAAAAAAAAAAAAGTAAAATAAAAAGGGAAGCAGTTGGCTTTACCTTTTTATAAGGCCTTAAAATTTATCCCTTCTTAGGAAATACAGTGGCCATCATCCTGTATTTTGGAAGAGAAACAGGTATAGTTACTATGTGCCTGCTCAGGTAGACAGAAGAACTCACAATGTGATGCGAATGCTGGTTTTATAACCCTGTGACATATACACCATAGAGCCCTATCCCTAGTTTGTAAATTTCATTTTTGTTGCTAACATTAGAAATGTATAACTTTGGTATCTATTTTGCCTGGCTGCTCCCCCAAATCTGATTTTAAGTTATTTTTCTTGTTACACTTAAAATAGCATAATGATATGCTCATCAAATTGCCTTTTTATTTATGAAATGAGTCCTAAATGTTATCTGTCTTTACAGGTAGAAACACACTGGCATTTTCCTACTGTTATTTTCATAATTTATTCTCAAGGTTATGCTTATCAATTCTACTTTTACATTTTATAATCTTCATTGGCCAAGAATAACACAAGTCTGCTTTTTATTTTTTAAAATTAAGTGTAGAAAGGTTTTGCTTCAGAGTAAATGGGCCATTTTGGCTGGTTAGCTATTACTAACGTTTGTCATCCATGTTTGCTCTTTAGCTTTCCTGATAGCTGAAAGGTCTTAACAAAACAATTTCCTTAGGAATCAGATACCTTCTTGTCAGAAAAGTGAAACTATTTTTACCCTCAATTTTCTTGGACTTCTTTTATTTGTCAAAAAAAAGTTTCACTCAATGTCTCCACCATACATAAATCACCACAAGTAAAGAACCATATTATTCTACCTTCTTCTTAGATTATAAATCCCTTAAATAAAGGCTCTTTTCTACCCTCACCACCTAGAATAATGTTTGATATGTTGCGAGGTACTCAACAAACATTTAAAGGATCAAATTTTTGGCCTTAAAATTTCTAAATAATATGCCAATCCTTTGCTAGAAAACTCAGTTTCCAAGGTACTTTTGTTTCTAAATATAGTTGGTTCTATAATTTAGATTATTTGGTAGATCTACTTTTGTAAGTAATAAAACCTTTATAGGTTTAGGCCCTATATTGTTTTATTTTATCTTCAAATTAAATTTGAAATTTGAAGAACTATTTTAAGAGCTTCGTAATTTATAATTTCTTTAAAGGAGTATAAAATATTTTGAAGAATTATAAAATGGATTATTTAATATGCTCTAACTTCTCTTAAAATATTACTTCTGTTTCTTATAATTTTTTTCGTATTTTGTATTCTGTTCCAAATATACTCTCCTCTTAATTTTGGCATTTCTTTTTTTTTTTCCTATGGTAGTAGCTCTTGAGAGCATCCGGATCTTTGTGGCACTTCTAACTGTGACTTCTCAGGAATTTTGAAATGTGAGATAGTTGACTTCGGAAGCCAAAATAGTGCCTAAGTCCCTTCATGCCCACACTCACTTTTACTCATATATCCAAGTTCCTTTCCATGTATGTAGAGTCAGTTTCTTTGGAATGTTCTTCCCTTCCCAAAGGACTGATAAACATCCACACTTTGGTTGTTTTCTGGAGACATAAAAAATATTGCTTCCTCAGTTTTATTTTCTAGGATTTACTCATTCACTCTATTCATTAAAGAAGACTACATTAAATTCTTAGTTCGTTAATATTGCAAGAATTTTTCATAGACAAAAAGTGATTTAAAAATGCACTGAGAAGATGAAAGTGTCATGAACTGGAATTTTGCTACCTATGTATCCTCAGTTCTTCTACAGAACCACTTGTTTATAGATACAAACATAAGCTCATCCAACAGAGCAAAGAATGTTTCCTGTTTGGCTTGGAATTCATTGGTATATTAATCCTAGGCACCCTATGAAAGAAATGCACAGGGTTGAAATATAAAGGCACATCCACTGCCGGGGAAAAAAAAAAAGTCATCGAAACCATTATTTACTTGTCTTCATTTTCTGAGTTCAACCCTTAAAAACGTCTAGTGTGGTGAACAGAACGAATGAGAGCAAATTAACTTTCATTTTTCCAGCAGGAGTAGGGGAGATGTGCGGGGTGAATCAATCACTCCGCCAGCCGCTGCACTGACAGCATTCATCCGCGTGAGCAAAATTCTGTGTGGGCAATGCCAGTGAAATTTATTTCTCGGAGCGAGTTTACTACTTAGATTCAGGGCGTCTCATCTTTCTGGCAATCAGGATAAATTGTGTCTCAGTAATAACATTGTAGCAAGCTATTCTTTACCGTGAGGAGCCTGTAACGACTGTGTCTTACATTTGCATTAATTCTGACAAGATTTACTGGTGCTTGCTGATCTGTAAATTTCAAAATGGCAAACAGCAGCAAAGGTCAACACAGCAATAATATTAATAGCTTTAGAAAAAGGTTGAGAGACTCGGAGATTCCAGATGACAGCTTGGGTGAGCGGGAAATTCAGTAGATGTTTGTTATCTTCACGGGTCCTATTACTTTACCCTTTCTTTATGAGGTAATTATAGTACCCTAGTAAAGGAAGCATGAGGTCGCAAAGGTCAATAACAGGAAATGTAGTTCAATCATAGGCAATATTTTTCCAGAATAGATTTCTTAATTAAAACACTTGGAAAATCTGGTGAGAAGATATAGATCCTTAAATATTATAGTTTTTATCTATAGCACATAGTTAAAACCTTTTTGAAGGTTAAGGACAACTTAGTAACATTTACCACTCTTCTTAATAATACATTCCTCATTAAATGGAAAATTGAGGGTTAGAAAAGCACGTTTAAATATAAAGAAACATAGTTTCCTTGACTCTTTAGGTTTCCAGTAGGAGAACATCATCTTGGATTTTCTGTCTTGCTTGAAACATTTCCTGATTCCTCTAGAACAAGTTAACCATTCCCCCTTCTGTATCATCTCTTACCCAGATGGCACAGAGCTTCTTGCTGCTGATGCTCTCTTGGCATTGTCCTGTAATTGTTTTGTTTACTTATACTGCCCCTTTCTATATTCTATTGTCTACAGGGTAGGAATTGTGTACTTTTCATGTATCGGAGTACTCACTTTATAATAGGTACTTCACAGCAATTGTAGTGAAAACCAGACTACCCGAAGGCATCTTGGTAACTGTACTTTGTGGACAGACACCTCTTTGGTTCGTATATGAGAAAAAGGGTCAGATGATTTTAATGTATGGAACAAGAGGTTCCTTTGGGAAAGATGTTGAATACTGTAATGTATAGAACAGCCAGACTGCAATCACCTCAACGATGTTGACCAAAATAGTCAGACATGGTTTGACTGCTCCAGACATTCACCTTGAACAAAACCTGGATGAGGTCTTTAGTTTAGCCATCTTTAAGACACAAAGCAATGGATATAGAATAACTGAATCTACTGTATGGGAAGAGAACCCAAGTGCAGTTGGCTCTATAGTTAAACTTAAGGGGCATTATATCCAGCAAACTCTTTTTTGTTTTTTTGAGATGGAGTTTCCCTCTTGTTACCCAGGCTGGAGTGCGATGGTGCAATCTCGACTCTCCACAACCTCCGCCTCCTGGGTTTAAGCAATTGTCCTGCCTCAGCCTCCCGAGTAGCTGGGACTACAGGCATGCACCACCATGCCCAGCTAATTTTTGTACTTTTAGTAGAGACGGGGTTTCACCATGTTGACCAGGATGGTCTCAATCTCTTGACCTTATGATCCACCCGCCTCGGCCTCCCAAAGTGCTGGGATTATAGGTGTGAGCCCCTGCGCCCGTCCCTATATCCAGCAAACTCTAAATGATACTGAGTGGTTTGGTGTAAAATGTGCTAGCTTTTCACAGTAAAGATATGGAGTAAATTCTAAAGTGGAAAAGGATATTTATCCTTGTGTATGGATTCTCTTTTGTTTCATGTCTTTTAAACCCTGTGGTGATCTGAGCCAAGAGTTCGCTGTCATTATAATCCTTATTATGCTTTGTAGGGAAATCTCAATCTTTACTCATGGAGTCTTCACTGACTAGATTGCAAAGGAAGTTTGGTTCCACGAATGACTTGGTACAAATACTCTTGGATAACTTTTCTGTTTGTGGGCCTTACTTGTTTGTGTTACATTGATCTCTGCATGCTCTGAGTTTTTCAGGCTAGATATTAAATTATCCCAGATATGGCAATTAAAGAGGCTGTATTCTGTCTTCTTGGTAAGGAGAGTTGTTTGCTGATTGGCTTCTGAAACAAAGCAGAGTTTACGTTAGGCTGAAGGACTATGCCAGCTGTTCTGCGACACTGTTCAATATCCTCGGCAAAAAATGTCTCTTTGTTTTTCTTTTGAATCATTAAACATCTGGTGAGATGTGAGCCTTGGAGATACAGACTGGGGATGAAAGAAGGAGAATGTATGTCTTTATGTAGACACTTAATTTGTAATTGCTAACGTGACAAGTGTGATAAAGAACAGGAGAAGTGTAAGGCATGGCCACCATGGGGAAGAGACTTCTCCCTGTGCAGGTGCACTGTGGTAGTGTGAGTTACCACCACTAATTCTTCATCTCTCCTTATATCCATGCCTGTTGCTTTGTAATTGGAAGTTATTCCACTGATAGCCAAATGTACTTTACCACCTCTAACTTGGAGGTTGGTCTTGTGCTTTGCTTTGGCCAATGGGATGTCAACAGAAATGGTGTAAGCAAAGACTTGAAATGTGCTTGGATGGTTGAAATGTGCTCTCCCTTTTGTTTCATTGTCATTGCTATGTAAAGAGTTTCCGCGCTCTAGCTGCCATCCTTTCAGCATGGGCACCAGAACGAACATACTGGGATGAATCTGAGGTCAACCCACAACTAATAGATAAGCCCAGCAGGATCCTTTAGTTTGAAGTAGGTTTGCCCAGCTGAGGTCAGTTGACCTCCCTCCATGTGACCAACAATCCTGTGAATGAGAAGAAGTGGTAGCTGTTTTAAGGTAATGGTTCTGAAGTGGGTACAAATTTGTGATGTCTGGAAGTATTTTTGGTTGATACAACTTGGGGGCTGACATCTAGTGGATAGAGGCCAGAGATGTTGATAAACATCCTATAATACACAAGATAACACCCAACTACAAAGAATTATCCAACCCTTTGAAAGTGCTGCTGTAAAGAAACCCTGTTTTAAGGAAATTGCCAACTGATATTCACTATCCTTTACTAGATGCTCCTGGCCCCCAAAAAGAAGAGTCATAATTGGTCAGAGCCTAAAACTATCTAAAGCTTACTAATGAGCAAAATTTTTATGCATTAATGCATGACTCTAAGCTATGAGTTGTCTTATGTTTTTGTCACCGTAGTAAATAAACCTAGGTAGGACCTATGTCGTTAATGGTAAATCCAACCATCACCCTCTTTTTTTTCTACATTTTCTTTCTCTAGGACCTCCTTTGCATTTCTTTCTCACTCCTGTTCTTTCTTTTTGATACTTTTGAGCTTACCTCAAGGGCCCATGATACTAGGTTTGATTTGTTTAATCATGAAGACTTCCTGTTATTTGCTCAGCTATAAACACAATGGTACTTTGATTTCTGTTCTGATGTTTTTCTTAGTGCATGGGACTCCCCTAGGAGCTCCACAGAGAAGAAGGGTGTTTGACATGACAGGGATGCAGCGAGTTCTTGGTCTCAGGAGGGACTGTCATCAAGTAGCACTGAGATTTCTCCCTTAGATCCTCAGCTTCACAGCTGTTAAATTGTCTGCTAAAAATATTAAATTCAATTGAAGTTCGAAGAAGGAGGTATAGAAGTCACTGGGTAAGACCTAACGAAGAAAATGGGAAACATTCAACAACTATTTGTTAAACCAATTTTGAATAGGTACTCTTGGCTTTTGAGCATTCAGCACCTTTCAAATCGTAGCCACAACATTTTCCCCAGGCTTATCTACCACAGTTTTCTGTTTATTTCGTGTACTCCACATACTAAACCAGAAGACATACCGCTCTTCAAAGAAGCTTGTAGCTTTACACTGCCGTGGTGTTGTATGTGCTATTGTTTCTGCATCTAACTCATTTCCCTGAATCTATAGAACCCTTTGCATTTTAATGTTTATAACCAATCTCTAATGTCAGTTTCTTTTTTTTCTATGTTATATTTTCTTCCTTTGCACTTCTTAAAATTGTGTTTGTCTACCTCTTGATGTTTCCAAAATTCTGACACATATTAATCTTTGGTATTCAGGAATGAAAAATAGGAATTTTCAGGAATACTTTGGAATTCCTGAAGCTTTAAGTTAATCTTAAAATAATTAATTGTTTTTATATTATGGATTTCCCAAAAGGTGAAATTAATAGATAATGTTACTTTAGGAGTATTTTGCAAAAAGAGTAGCCTAGAATGAACATTCAAACACTGGAAAATGCCAGTCAATGTTATTGAGTAGTGTTTGAACAGTATAAAATTTGGGTCTCTTCGTAAGGTTGACAGCAGTACAGAAAATCTCTTGTCAAAATTGCCAATTTAAGGATTTATTTTGCTTTCATTTCTGATTATTTCTTTAAGTTTCACTCAGGATTTGCCTGCAATATAGTATACATATAAACATATTAATATTTATCTGTAACAATGACTATTAGCAGTAGATAGGAACATATTCATGAATATACCTTATTATATAAGGCACCAGTAATGAACAACACTTACTGACCAGATTATGAATGCTTTTTTCCTGCTCGCTCCTGATTCTGAGTCCTGGAAATGTAGACTTTAACCTTCAACCCAGTGTGTCAATATTTTAATCTTGCTTTCAATTTGATATCAGTGATTCCTTTTCACCAGTGATACTTTGATGTTAATTGTTAAACTTAATTTTTTTGCAGATAAATTGTAAGACTTTTAAAATTTTCTGATTTCTTGAATGATTTTTACTAGGGTTTTGGATTTGGGAAAACATAAAATATCTTAAAATATGCCAGGAAGGATGCATAGAACTACTGGTGCCTCTCAACATACATATTGTCTCCTATGTGCATATTCAGACTTTTACATAATACAGGCCTGCTAAATCTGCTGTAGGTTTTGTGAAGAACAGTAGCATGCTACATGTAGGCCTTTAGTGGGATTAGTCTAAGAGCTGAGAAAAGTCAAATTGCAGGTGGTAGAAAATAAAATGAGAGTTTAATAAATTTAGGTAGAGGTAAATTATAGAATGTGAATTCAGTAATTCAGATATAAGAAAACTGTCCAAGAACAGGAAAAGAAGTAATAGAGAAATGAATTAATAGTGATTTGAAGCTGGGAGTGGTGGCGCACACATATATACCCAGCATTTTGGGAGGCTGAGGCAAGAGGATTGCTTCAGTCCAGGAGTTCAAACCCAGCCTGGACAACATAGCGGGACCCTATCGCCACAAAAAATAAAGAAAATTAGCTGAGTGTGGTGGCACATGCTTATAGTCCCAACTACTTGAAAGACTGAAGCAGGAAGATTGCTTGAGCCCTGGAAGTTAAGGTTGCAGCGAACCATGATCGCACCACTGCATTCCAGCCTGGGTGACAGAAGGAAGTCCTATCTCAAAAAGAAAACCTCCCAAACAACACCAAAAGACAATAGTAGTAACAAAAAAGACAGTGACTTGATATAGGCAATGGAGCAGAGAAATGGCCTAGAGATGAGATATTAAGCTTGGGGACTAATGGAATTGTGACGTACTAATAGAAATTGAGAATTTGAGAAAAAAATCCGATCTTTCTGAAGCATTAGCTAATAAACCAGGTATTATGTTACTCACTTTCATATGTTATCTAATTTACAAATGGAGTGAATTCAAAAGAGAAAGGCAATATGTTGGAAAGTGTATGTGGAGTTGGAGGACATGAAACAGTGGTCATGTCCAAATGGCAATTGGAAATATGGGCTTAATATAGGTGAGAGGTCAGGGTTACACAGATGTATTTTTTTCTGTTCTCAATATTGTAATTTATAAAAGCAAAACAATTTTATTGCTTATATGGAGAAAGTGTGAGTGGTCTGGCTCAAAGATCAGTCCAGCCACTAAATTCTCTTAAGTCAAAGCCTAATCCAGAGCAAGGCTCGAGCTCTCTTCAATCCTGTGCAGGCTGATAGAGGTGAGGAAACTGCAAAAGAAAACTTTGAAACTAGAAATTGGATCATGAGGCTTAAGAAAAGAAGTCATTTACATAATATAATAGTGCAAGGTAAGGCAGCAAGTGCTGATGTAGAAGCTGCAGCAAACTATCATGAAAATTTTTTAATAGCTAAGATCATTGATGAAGATGGCTACACTAAACAATAGATTTTCGATGCAGACAAATCAGCCTTTTATTGGAAGAAAATGTCATCTAGGGCTTTCATTGCTAAAGAGAAAAAATCAATGCTTAGCTTTAAAAGGATAGACTGACTCTTTCGTTAGGGCTAATGCAGCCGGTGACGAAGTTGAAACCAATGCTCTTTCACTGTTCTGAAACTTTCAGGGCCCTTAAAAATTATGCTAAATCTACTGTGCTGGTGCTCTCCAAATGGAGCAACAATGTCTGGATAATACCATATCTGTTTATGGCATGTCTTACTGAATATCTTTCACAATATTATTGCTGATTGACAATGAGCTGGTCACTTAAGAGCTCTGATGGAGAAGTACAAGGAGATTAATATTGTTTTCATGACTGCAAATAAAACATCCATTCTGCAGTCCATGGATCCTGGAGTCAATTCAACATTTAAATCTTATTATTTAAGATATATGTACCTTAAATAATATATATGTATGGCTATAGCTGCCACAGATGGTGGATCACTTGAGGCCAGGAGTTCAAGACCAGCCTGGTCAACATGGTGAAACCCCATCTCTACTAAAAATACAAAGAAAATAGCCTAGCATGGTGATACACACCTGTAATCCCAACCACTTGGGAGGCTGAGGTACAAGGATTGTTTGAACCCAGGAGGCAGAAGTTGCATGAGCCAAGACTGCACCATGCCACTGCACTCCAGCCTGGGCAACAGAGCGAGACTGCTTTTCTTTTTTTTTTTTTTAAATCTGATCATAGGAGAAAAATAAAATGACTTGAACTCCTGGTATCAAGTGATCCACCTGCCACAGATGGTGATTACACACACACACACACACACACACACACACACACACACACACACACACGTATCTATATATCTATATCTATATGGATAGATACATATGTATATCTGTGTGTGTGTGGCTATAGCTGCCACAGATGGTGATTCCACTGATAGTTGTGGGCTAAGTCAACTGGAAACCTTCTGGAAATGGTTCACCTTTCTAGATGTCATTAAGAACATTTGTGATTAATGGGAGGAGGTCAAAATATCAACATTAACAAGAGTTTGGAAGAAGGTGATTGCAGCCCTCATTATGACTTTAAGGAGTTCAAGACTTTAGTGGAGGAAGTAACTGCAGATATAGTTAAAATAGCAAAGGAATGGAAATTAGAAGTGCAGCTTGAACATGTGATGGAATTACTTTAATGTCATGGTAAAACTTGATAAGGAGCTACATTTTTTTTTTTTTTTTTTTTTTTGAGACGGAGTTTCGCTCTTGTTACCCAGGCTGGAGTGCAATGGTGCGATCTCGGCTCACTGCAACATCCGCCTCCTGGGTTCAAGCAATTCTCCGGCCTCAGCCTCCCGAATAGCTGGGACTACAGGCACACGCCACCATACCCAGCTAATTTTTTTTGTATTTTTAGTAGAGACGAGGTTTCACCATGTTGACTAGGATGGTCTCGATCTCTTGACCTGGTGATCCACCCACCTCGGCCTCCCAAAGTGCTGGGATTATAGGCATGAGCCACCGCGCCTGGCCCAGGAGCTACTTTTTATGGATGAGTGAACAAAATGGTTTCTTGAGGTGGAATCTATTCCTGACTAAGATATTGTGAACATTGTTGAAATGACAAAGAATGGTCTAGAATATTGCATAAACTTAACTGATGAAGCAGCAGCATAGTTTGAGAAAATTGATTCCGATTTTGAAAGAAGCTTTACTGTGGGTAAAATGTTATCAAGCATTTGTTATCAAAAATGTTATCAAAGATGGCATGCTACAGAGAAATAATTTGTGAAAGGAAGACAAAATAGTTGTCATTGCTTGATTTTAAGAAATTGCCACAGTCACTGCAACCTTCAGCAACCACCTTCCTGATCAATAAGCAGCCATCAACATTGGGGCAAGACCCTTCACCAGCAGAAAGACTATGACTTATGGAAGGTTATGGAAATTGTTAGAATTTTTAGCAATACAGTATTTTAAAATTAAAGTATATACCTTTTTTAGACATAATGCCATTGTACACAATATAGTATAAACATAACTTTTATATGCACTGGAAAACCAAAATTTGTATGACTGACTTTATTGTGATAGGAGTTTTATTGCATCAGTCTGGATCTGAGCCTGCAATGTCTCCAACGTATGCCCTTTATTCTGAATTTGACTATATATTTACCTTTACCAATGAGTTTTATACTTTACGTTTTCATGCTACCAATTAGCATTCTTCTATTCAACACAAATAACTACCTGTGACAATTCTTGTAAGGTAGGTTAAGTGGTGATTTGCTTCCTCAGCCTTTATCTGAGAAAGTCATTATCTCTTCCTAATTTTGGAGGGGCAACTTTTCTTGTTATAGTATTCCTGTTTAACAGTTTTTTTTGTTTTGTTTTGTTTTGTTTTTTTTACTACATTGAATATATCATCGCTTTCTCTTGGCCTCCAAAGTTTCTGCTGAGAAATCATCGATAGCCTCATAGGAGTTTCCTTGTATGTGAAGAATTTCTTTTCTCTTGCTGCTTTCAAAATTTTTTCTTTATCTTTTTATGACTTTATTATAATGCATTCCAGTGTACTCTTCTTTGGATTGATCCTGTTGGGGAAATTCTGAGCATCATGAATCTGGATGTTTATATTCCTCCCAAATTTGGGAAGTTTCCAGCCATTATTTCTTTAAATAAGTTTTTTGTCCTTTTCTCTCTCTCTTTTCCTGTTGAGATTTGCATAATATGAATTATCTCTCTTGATGGTGTCTCATGTATGTTGTAGGCTTCCTTCATGCTTTTCCATTATTTTTCTCCTATGGTCAGATTTTTTTTTTAAACAAAGTCTCGCTCTGTTGCCCAGGCTGGAGTGCAGTGGCACAGTGCAGTCTTGGCTCATGCAACCTCTGCCTCCTGGGTTCAAACAATTCTTGTACCTCAGCCTCCCAAGTAGTTGGGATTACAGGTGTGTATCACCATGCTAGGCTATTTTCTTTGTATTTTTAGTAGAGATGGGGTTTCACCATGTTGACCAGGCTGGTCTTGAACTCCTGGCCTCAAGTGATCCACCTGCCTCGACCTCTCAAAATTCTGGGATTGCAGGCGTGAGCCACCATGCCTGTCCTGATTGGATATTTTCAAATGACCTGTCTTTGAGTTCATGGATTCTTTTGCTTGATCAGGTGTGCTATTGACTCTTCATTGAATTTTGAAAATTTTATTCATTGTATTCTTGACCTCCACAATTTCTGTTTGATTATTATGATTTTTACCCCTTTGTTGAAGTCCTCATTTTGTTCATGTATTATTTTCCTAATTTTCTTGAGTTTTCTGTTTTCCCTTGTAACTCACTGGACTTCCTTAAAACAATTATTTTCATTTCTTTGTCATATCTTTGCTATCAGTTACTGGAACTTTATTAGTTTTCTTTGGTGGAGTCATATTTGCCTGATTCTTAATGCTATGCTAGTTTTGCATTGATGTCTATACATTTGAAGGAGAAAACACCTCTTCCTGCTGTGACAGACTATTTTTGGCAGGTGTATAACTTCTGCAGGCTTTTTGAATGGATATGACTGACTCTGGGATTTCAGTCAAGTGGTGCTAGAATAGAGTCACATGACTGCTTGCTGGTCTACGAGCCTGTTACCAGACGTCTTTACTGCCACATCGAGGTGGATGGAATGACCTTCCACCAAGTGCATGGGACTGCCTCTTACCAGGTAGCTATGACTGCCTCTAGGACCACAGTCATTGTCAAACCAGATTGGAGATTGTTTGTGGGGGCTATTTCTGGTTCCACAGTCAAGTTTATGGACAGTGGGCCTGTTACTATGTTTATAGATGGGTGTGGCTAAAGCATAGTTTCTGAGTGGGCTCCCACTGGGTCTCTGGGAAGGTCTCTGGGTGGGCAGGACTGCCTCCATGACAGTGGCAGAGAGGGATTGGAGAGGGGCTGCCTCAGTCTGTTCAGTTGAGTCTAAGGTTGGCAGAGCTGGTACCAGGAGTATGGACAGGTATTCCTTCTTGATGGATGGGTTTCAGGACCGTGACCAAAGAGGGCTAGAGTTGGGTCTGTAGGTGTATGGGGCTGCTTTCAGTCTGCATTTGGGATCATGTTCAGCAAATCTGCCACTGGGATGTGGGTCTGCCTTCTCAAAGTGGCTCTCCTTGGTCTGGGGCCTCAGTGGTGCTTCTCCTACCTGGATCTGAAAACAGCACAGAGACATTTGTCCTTAGGTACCAGATCATTATTCGTGAGAGGGATGTGAGTTGGATACCTTCTCTTCTTCCACCTTGCTAGTGTCACTCGCCCACAAATGCATTTTTGAGGAATAAAAATAGGGTCAGTGTTTGCAGCTGTGAAAAATGAATATAGGCTTCCTTGAGATTATCTAAGCATTACTCCCGTTTAGAACAGAACACCTAGGCATGATAAACTGAAAGGATGTGGGGAAAAGTATGTCTTTCCATCATTAGGATTGGCTTATGCTGGACAAATGCCAGGTTATGATTAACTACCTTCCTTCTAAGTGTGAATACAGAACAAAGTTTATTAATTATGTAAGAAGCTTTGAAACTTAAGCCGTAATGAATTTCTTAGGACCTCTTGGGCTTGTGACCTACTATGCTAACTATATAACTTTTAGCCTTACGTTTCAGAGAGCACATGACCTTTTTGTGTTTTTGAAATGTAATTAAGTTGCTTTTTAAAAAAAATCAATACCATGGATGATTTGTTGTTAGAATGAAGGAATGTGCAGCAGATATGGTTTTAGGCTTAGATATCAAGCTCCAATGGTATTCTCCATTCTTTCATTGATTATATGAGTGATTAAGTGTTCGCTTGTGGCACCAAAAGAAGTCTAGAGAAAGAATAATGAGCTGAACTCTGACTCCAGAAAATTTCCCCACTTACATCTTTGCTTTCTGAAATGTAGAAGGCCTAGGGAAAAAAGAATCCTGTGAGGAAGGAACAGTGACCTTCCAATATAACTGATAAACACGACATAAGGATGGGATTGGTCAGACATTGCATTAGTACATTCGGTGTCATGAACATCTTCTCCTAGAAGAAAAATTAAAAAGTGACAAAGAGATTGGAAAAGAAAACTAAGAAAGTGGCTGGAAAGTGCAAACATGAATACTTCACTTCTGACCTTTTGCTCTCTGACTTTTACAAACCCATTTATTTTTCAGTTGTATGCTCGTCTTCACTCCTTAAATTTCTTCTTTTCATGACAAGTGTATTTATAGCTCTTCTTTTGCATAATAGAATACTCTGCTTGTTTGAGTCCGATGTGTCTCCTTTAAATATATGATGAATATACATTCTCCCTGTGCTACATGAGGAATATTTGTCTCACAAGCGCAGGAATAATACACTTAAGATGCATTAATGAAACTAGGTTTAAAAGCCATTCTTCATTTCATATCATCCAGCACTCTTCTTTTAAAAAAGAGTAAGTTTTATTCAAAGCCACATTTAACCAGAAGAATTTTCACCAGTTAGCCATTCTCTCACAGAGCTGAAATGCAAATTATGTGCTGCTTATAGCCTAAGTGCAACTGTCTTATTGAACATTTTAGCAGATTGTAACGATACTATGATTATAGAGAACCTATTATGAGAAGTTTTCTAAGTTACAGGCCAAGAATTGCATTGAATTTCAGTCAGAAATGGTAAATGTTGAATTATGATTATTAATGGAGTCTTTCTACCCTTTTAAAAAGGTAGAATACAACAGCTCAATGGCCCTCTTTTCTTTGTTTTGCATTCCTTTAGACAGTTTAAGTGACCACGATTGAATCTCTTAATTATTGTCCAGACTTATTTTGCTACCAAATAAATGATGCCATTTTAAAATAATTTGTTCAGCTACTGTGATTTTAAGGTTTCCATTTTGTTCAATGAACAAATTCTTAATTATCTCAGGGCAATTGAAATGCTCCACAAATCTTTGTGCAGTCAAAGTTATTTCTGTGAATAATGTACAAACTAACCTCTTGGGGAGCCCGTCTATGTTTGAAAGGTTTACTAATGGGCTGCTTCTTCCCCTTGCACATATGCTGGTTTATCATTTACAGCAGCCTTCCAGGAGCTATGTCTAATTTCACAGCCCTGCCACACATCACAGCACATAGCGCTCAACTGCCACAAATCCCCGGATGGGAACTTTCCGTTCTCTTTTTTGCCTACAGTTTACGGTATTTTGTTTCTATGGCTTTAGTGTTTCCATTATTTAATTGAGCCCAAAACATGTTAAGCTTTATGTCCTTAAAGAAGTTGCTTCCTCTTGAAGATATAGATTTATATTTTTCAGAATATTTTTACTTTTCAGTTCAAGATATGCATCATTGTCATTTCTTTCTATGATTAAGTGATTGGTTAAGGAGACAAACAAGTGGAACGTTCTGAGAATATTTTTATGGTTGTTTCACCCATTGCTGTTCATTACTGCTCATCGTTCTGCTACATCTGTTGCTGCTTCTGCCTTGGCGGATATTTCTTCTAGAATGAATTTCTTTGGGAATAGCAGTTGTCTTTTGTCTTTATGTTTTTTAGGCATATGTTCACAATTAGATTGTAGAATGGATGAAAGCTAAGTTAATTGCACTTTATTCTTTCAGTTCTTGATATGCATTTTCAAACAGGTTGCTATCGTATGAATTTAATGCCTCCTATATTAGGGGCCTCTACTAAAGAGATTGGATTGTATTATGTTATTTTTAGTTTTTACATTCTCAAGTAATTTAAGGGACTAAATTTAGGACTATGTTTTAGTGGTTTCTCCCCATTTTCTAATCCATTTTATTTTTTTCATAAATGTAGCCCATACTTGTTGAATGTTTTATCTTTTCTACTATTTTACTGGTTTTCATTGTTGCACACTATTTTTGCTTCATTGTATTTCTGATTAGATGCAAATGGGATATATTAGTTTTGGGTTCTGAAACTGACAAAGACTTCAGATCTCTTTCTTTCAAGAAGAAACTTTCTCTTTACAAATAGTGAGAACTTCCTTTTGCCTGTTGAATTTAGAGCATATCCTGTCGTCAAGCCATTTCGTTTAATAATGAATCGTTTTTTTCTTCACATTGCTTTTAATTTTATTTTGCTTTTTTTGTATAATCCTAAGAGTTGTGTATTTTAAAGGGAAGAAATTGTTGTCTGTCTGTGGTATTTGGAAAGTTAGTTTTTGCACCACTGCTGCCATTGTAAAAGCTATATTTACAAAAGAACATGTCATTAAGAACAAGTTGTTTATTGAACTAGTCATTCTTCTATATCTTTTTATTATCTTTTGAGCTATCTTAAAACTAGCTATGGGGCCAGGAGATATACTGTATAGTAACTCTTTCTACATTCTACCCATTTATTTGTGAACTGAAAACTGCTCTATAAAAATAAAGTTTATTAATTTTAAAAAAGAAAGAAAAACTAGCCAGGTGCCTGCAGAGAAGGAAGATTCAGGCTACTTGGACACAGCAGTGTGGGACTGCCATGAAAATATAGTGTTAAGGCCATAATAGCAGATTTACATTGGTGATACAACATTCTCATTTTCCTATTAAACTTTTTGTCAGGATAAGTGATTAATCATGTGACATTTCTTTTTCATTACATTCTTTGTGATGGGCATAGGAGACTGTGAAATGCCTATTACATTTTATGAATGATGGCTGGGTACAGTAACAGTTTGATTTGGTTTTTGACTATAATGTATTGTTAGCCAACGTTCTCACTTGGTTTGACTATGCAGTGTTCTTATGGAATGGTTTAAAAGAGTTGGATAATCCAAATGCAGAATACCAAGAACATATATTTCAAAGCCAATATGAATCACACAAGGCTACTGTCTAATTAAAAGAAGATTGTGGTGAGATATGAGAGCATCATAATATAAACTATTCTCATTAAAAGATTGGTATTCAAATTGGACAAGAAGAAAACTGAAGCCAATACTACTGAAAGTAATTATTCCATTTTTCTTAAAACATGCAGTAGCACTAATGAAACATTGAGTACTTACAGCATTTTTTAATATGAATACAAAGGCATAAGTTGTATAAGGATCATAGTTTTGAGTTTTAGAATGTTAGTGTTAATAACTGAGCATATTAATTGTAAAAACCCTCAGGTGGTGGCAGTAGCTCTGGAATGTAGAAAGAAAGAAATCAAGGTACAGGAAGCATGTAATATACTTCCAGTTCTATTAGACAGGAGACTGGGCCCCCTGATTCTTTTTTTTTCTTTTTGCCTCAGACTCCTGTTGTAAGACATTTCATGCTTATTGATCTCGATCACCACTCCCTTCTTGGGTTGCACGACAGCACCTCTGTTTTCCCTGGGAGAACAACCAGATATTGAGATCTTAAAAAAAAATCTCAGATGAAAATGTTCAACAAAAATCTCCACGTTAATAACAAAGGTAATGCTAATCACTTCATTTCAATGCTGTAGCAGCTCAGCTGAAATTCCTAAGGTGACTCTGAAATGATTCCATTGTCTATAGGTTTCTTGGGTTTTTATTAGTAGAGAATGACACTATGCTAGTTGATACACTGTGTCTGTGTACCTCCATCACCTTCATGAAACAATAATCACCTTAAAAGCAGCATCATTGTATGAATTTATCATTGTATTCCTCACAGTTTGAAGGGTGTAGTACCATATATTTAATAAGTATTCAATAAATATTTATATAATTGAGTTAGGATCCTAATAAGAGGAAATGAACTTACATTACACAGCAGGTAGGTATTTAATTACTTTCACCATTGAGTTTACTGAATGGTTATTAAGGGACACTAAATGGCTATTTCTAAATGTCTCTTATTTGTTCAACTACATTTATTGAGTCCTACATGCCTGGTGTTGTGCTGGGAGCTGGGGACAGAGAGAGAGATCATTAAGAGCGCAGGCCCTCAAGGGGCTACTAATAGCAGGGTATGTTTAGGGATATTTAACTGGAATAGGTGCTAGATTAGATCAGAGGTTAGATGGCAGTGTTGCAGAGATCCAGATAAGTGGTTTAATTTTTGCAGTCCATTTAGCCAGACACCATCCTCTCAGACTTCTCTCAGGCCTGTGCTGCTGGTCACAAGTGGGACCTGGTGATAGAGTATGTGTGAATCTGTGTCAAGTCATTCCTGCTATGGGGAAAATTCCTCTAAAACATGTTACCAAAGGTGATCAGCAGCATCATCTCCTTTACAAAGAACAGCCTCACTTCTAAGAGGATTTTTGTTTTTGTTGTTCTTCTAGTCTTCTGGTTATGTAAAATAATTCTTTAAGTTTCTACTCTTATTTCCAAAACTAACCCAGGATGCTTGACAGCAACATTACTTGGTCTGTGGGGAACTTCTTTGTGTAATATTGCTGACTTTAGTTGTTTTATGACAAGCTATAGTGCTAGTAGCACTTGTCCAAGGTCTGCTAGCCTACCAATAGTTTTTGGAAAACTTATTAATAGGAACCTTCTCTAGGAAAATGAATTAGAAAGAGGTATCCACCTTTTTTTCCCTTCAGCCCACTAGGGCATAGGACTTGGTGGGCAGAGCTTACCCATGGATTGGAGTTTAACCGCACTCATACCCTCTGCCATATCTCCCCTTTGTCATATGTGACATATATCCCCTTTGTCTTATGTGACAATATGCGCAACTCTAGGCAGTAGCCCTGACATTTGAAATTAAAGTGAAATTTAATTTGTGCCTCTGTTAATGACAGATGACTAATTTTTAACCTTACAAAGAGGGCAGATCTTATTTTCATAAAGATTGTCATTTAAAAAAGAAAACGGGCTAGAGGAAACTTTTGGAGATGATGAATATGTTCATGGCCTAGATTGTAGTGATGGTTTTGTGGGTATATACTTATTTCTAAACTCACCAAGTTGCATACCTTAAATGTGTGCAGCTTTTTATAGTCAATCATATCTCAGCAAAGTGGTTAACAAAAACTCTTAATCTGCTGATGACACATCTCCGAACTCATTATGCAAGTTCTCTTATATAATGCTTTAGAGAACATGGTGTCTTGCAAGATTAGCTTAGTGCTACTTCATGGGTTCTCTGGGATAGGTGTGAAATAAAAACAGTGGGAAAGTGAATAGCATTAAGTAGTCTGAGTGTTGCTCAGTGAGAAACAGGTTTGTAGTACATGTTATCGTCTTTATACTACTTGACAAGAATATATATGCTCTCCGGTTTATATTGCTTTGCTTTGTGAAGAGCCTTGTAGAATTATGTTTTTTAACTGCATCATGATGTGCTGTAAGATTTCACTGTTAATGGGCTAGGTTTTCTTTTAAATCTAATGTATTAAAAAGATCTCTCTTAATACACGTGAATCTAATCAGGTAGCTCTGTAGTCCTGTAACACATCAGTTGTTGACGTTCACTTACTCATCCGAACATGTACTGCATTAAAGTACATTTTATATCATTTAATTTACATACAATTGAAAATGACTTAAATTCTCCTCTACTTACTTGTCACAGGAGAACAATATAAATAATACTGTCCTGACCATGATTCTTTCTGACTCCTTTTCCATTGCAATGTAAGTTCTCCTGGGTCAAGGGCCATGTTGTCTGGTTCATTCCAGTAATGTCCAGATCCTATAACAGTGTCACCATATTGAGTATATTTCCAACATATTTTTAAATACGAATCAATGTCTGTTTATTTTATCAACACTAAGGTTTCATTAAATATGAAAGTGTGGTGATTTTTCACACCTACACTAGGACTAGATGGAACATCCTATTAAACTTAGGATATTTTAGTGAATTTTGAATTCATCCCCATGAGGTTTTTTTTTTTTTTTGTCTAGAGATAGCTTGTAGGGAACTTACAGAGAGTAGATCAGTATGTGCCATGAATTAAAAGAACACTAGTTATGGCTGACTAGAAATAAGAAGGTACTTTACCCAGCATTATCATATCCCTCCTCTTATCTTTGTGAGTGGTTCTGGTTAGAAGGTGGCTAAAGAAATGAGGGTGGAACAAGTTTAGAAAAATGTACTCTGGAACATAGTATGGTGATGCCTCAGAGACCTAAAAACACAACTGCCATTTGACTTAGCAATCCCATTATTGGGTATATAACAAAAGAAATATAAATTGTTCTATCATAAAGACAGATACACATGTATGCCCATTGCAGCACTATTCACAATAGCGCAGACATAGAATTAACCTAAATGCCCATTAATGGTACACTGAGTAAAGGAAATGTGGTACATATATACCATGGAATACTATGCAGCCATAAAAAAGAACAAGGTCATTTTTTTTTTTTACAGAAACATGAATAGAGCTAGAGGCCATTATCCTTAGCAAACTAAAGCAGGAACAGAAAACCAAACACCACATGTTCTCACTTATAAGTGGAAGCTAAATAATGAGGAGACGTGGATATATTGAGGGGAACAACAGATACGGGGCCTACCAAATAGTGGAGGGTAAAGGATGGTCGGAGGGAGAGGATCAGGAAAAATAACTACTGGTTACTAGGCTTACTACCTGGGTGATGAAACAATCTGTATAAAAAATCCCCATGACACAAGTTTCCCTATATAACAAACCTGCACATGTACACCTGAACTTAAATGTTAAAAAAAAGGAAAATATACTCTGAATGGAATGGACATTTTATAAAACTTGGATTTATAGTAAAATTTTATTCAAAAATATATTTTGGCCAATTTTTAGTATCAACAAAATAAATTTTCTGGCAAGCTGATTGTGTGGTTTGATTGTGGACTTACCCTTCAAAGATATAGTGAATGATATATATATATATATATATATATATGTATATATGTATAAATAACTGTATAAATTCTATTTGCCAAAAATAACTCTGGTTTATTTTAAGAATACATATGTTGTGAGTTCTAGGATGAATTTTCTGTATTTGGGAAAAATAGGAGAGATCTTGTAGATTACCTAAAATCACATATGAATGCAAATCAGACAATTATTAGCATTTCCATTTGTGCTGCTAATTAATTGGCAGATATTTGTAGCTCCACACAAACCAACACTCTTATAAATTATTGGACTAGGTATTCAGGAAGGCAGAATATATTAGAATGACTGTGATAGGGTTATACTCTGAAGTGATATACAGTACATGTCTTTTTGTTCCATAACATCCTAAGAATAGACGAAATAATTCAGCATTATAATTTGACCCACTTGAGACTCCAATGTAGAGCTGATTTTGTCACATGGCATAGAAGCGATAACGTATTTTGTTTTAGAGACTTCAGGAAGAGCCCCTTTTCCTAATATCTCTCACTTAGTGATGATTATACATTGTTTCCCCCCCTAGATTTATTCTATTTTACGTTGTTGTCAGGGCATAATTACTAATGCCTCTTTCACTCTTGAAATTGTCCCTGTTTTGACAAAAAATTATTTGGACACACTACCGCTAATGATTTGCTCTGAACACTAGCCCTAATCATGTATACTTTAGTATGAATGCCATTTAGAATGTTTCCTAAAAATAGATTTTTTAAATTAAAAAAATCAGATGAGGAGGAGGCATAGACTCTAAAAAGGGGTACAAAACTGGAAGACTGGGGAAACATAGGCCGAGTTAATTGATTTCACAGTTTTTCCAGAGAAAGACTTTTCAGGAATTTATACTTTAAATAGATTTACTTGATTTTATGCTTCTTATTCCCCCTCTCTTTGATGTGTAAACTAAGATGTCAGAAACAAACAAAACATGGAAAGATTATTGGTCATTTTGTTTTAGTTACTCAATAACTCCCTATTTTGAGGTCATTTTCATTCCTACCATATAGACTTTATTTTAATGTCTGTCTCCTTCTGCTTCTCTCTTTGTCTCTGGGTTCCTTTTGCTTCTCTCTTTGTCTCTGGATCTCCTATTATATTTGCCTCTTTCTAGTTCACACTTTTCCCTATGTGTCTGTCCCATTCTTTTTCTGTCTCTCTTTGCCTTTTTCTCTCTCTCTCTACTTCTTACATTCAGTGCCATTTCTGCCTTTTTGCTCTTTCTCCTAAATCAGTAAGTCCAAGACCTCAAAATATATAGCAGAATACTCTGAAATGTTTACAAAGCTTGGCTTTCAACACACTCTGATGTAATTATTGGCTTTGGACAGCTGTAATTTATGAGTTTTCCTGTGACCTTCATTATATTTGTATAACAACTTTGCTTTTTGACTGGCCAGTGGCATTGTCTTGACCTTGTGCTGTAGGTTAAAGACTTTGATAAACTTGTGGAAAGTTTAGTAGAGTAGAGCTGTACCTCTTATATCCCAGAAGATGGTTACAGTGTAGTTAGGGAAGATATTGATATGATTATAAAACCTGGAATTTTAGTACATAGTACAAGTCAGAATGGGCCCTGCTCCCAATTTATATATAGGGTATGCGTCATGATGATTTTTATGATAGAATTTTGGAAATAGGAATACTTTTTTAAGACAGAAAAAGAATCAAGTATGGCCAAAATAATGTAGTGTAGAAAAACTAGTTATGCTTATAATTGATTGGCTTAATGGTGCTATACAGTTTAAATGCTCCTAGAAGAAAATTGTCCTAAATTTTAACTGGAATAGTAGAAACTTCCTCCTTTGGGGCTGGGATATATGTCTGGTAGCAGGAGGATAAACAAGAACTGTGAAGAGGAAGGCACAACCATTTGGATGTTGAAGTGGTTTCCAAAGTCAGGTGTTCACAATTAGAGCAATTTGAGGGTAATGCTATCCCAACCTTTGTGGTAGAAAATAGTACATACTATAAAAGATCTAAAGAAAAGCTGGGCACAGTGGCTCATGCCTGTAATTTTAGCACTTTGGGAGGCAGAGGTGGGTGGATCACTTGAGGTCAGGAGTTCAAGACCAGCCTGGCCAACATGGTGAAATCTCCATCTCACTAAAGATACAAAAATTAGTTGGGCGTGGTGGTGCACGCCTGTAACCCCAGCTTGTTGGGAGGCTGAGACAGGAGAATTGCTTGAACCTGGGAGGGGGAGGTTGCCATAAGCCAAGATCATGCCACTGCATTTCACCATGGGCAACAAGAGCTGTTTGTTAGAAAACTTAAACTGAATATTAAAATGTTGATGGCTTATTTATCATTTTATACCATTTTCTTATAAAGTTATTATAGTTGGTTACTTCATGGGTTAGTCTGTCACTTCATCACCAAATGTCTAAATTGTTTGAAGTCTGCCAGTTGGCTGTTCCCATACTATTGCCATGTCCATGAAGCTACTTTTCAGATGGTAGAGAGCAAAGGTAGCAAGAAGGAGGATCTTTAAACCATGATTTCATACTTCAGTATATGCACTTGACTTAATTTTCTGCATTAGGACCATCTGTATTTGAGGACTGTCTTTCAGTTTAGAGATATATGAAGGCTGAGAAATTTTCTCTTTTTATGTCTCTTATAAACTCAAGACATATTTCTACACTGTTCAATTCCATGCTAAGCTTTATATACTCAACTCTGCTAAGTAAAATTGAAAAAGTGTGCGTTTTCTTGAAAGCTAACAGAATGTGGTTGAAAATGCAGTTTCAAAAATCTGGGACTTTAGACCTATGTAACAAATATGTGTTACAGTGGAAAGATCATTAGACTTGGAGTCAGAAGACTCAGGAGTTTGTCTTGTTGGCTCAGTTTCTTAAGTCTGTGATCTTGGTGGAGGCATTGACCTATTTTGAGATTCAGTTTCTTTATCTGGCAGAAGTAGATAATATTGTAGTCCCATTTATCACATAGGAGGTTGTGAGGTTCAAATAAGATAAACAGAAAATGGCACTGCTGTAGAAATGGCTCTATAAATCCTCGTTATTATTCTCTAGGCCTTGAATTACAATCTTAGGGCTTGTATGCCAAGGCTTCTAGAGTCTAATGATACCTCCGATACCATTTAGTCTATTCTACTGCCATTATGCATATAAATAAGGGAAAATAGTCTTATTTTATAAATGCAGAAATTGAGACCTAACGAAGTTAACTGACATATACATTGTCAAATAGACTATAAGTCCTGGAACTCTGAGGGTAGTTGTGTTAGTTCATTTGTGTTATTCTGAAGGAATACCTGAGACTGATTAATTTATAAAGACAAGAGGTTTATTTATTTGTCTCATGGTTCTGCAGGCTGTACAGGCATGGCACCAGCATCTGCTGTTTCTGGTGAGGCCTCAGGAAGCTTACAGTCATGGCAGAAGTTGAAGAGGGAGTCAGCATATCACATGGCTAGAGAGAGAGCAACAGACAGAGGGAAGGAGAATCAGACTTTTTTAAATAAACATTGAGATGTCACGTGGACTCATAGAGTGAGAACTCACTCATTACCATGAGGACAGCACCAAGCTACTGACGAGGGCAGCCTCATGACCCAAAGACCTCCCACTAGGCCCACCTCCAACATTGAAGGTCACGTTTCAACATCAAATTGGAGAAGACAAAACATCCAAACCATATCTGTAGTGTTATTTCCATTATATAGGACTAGCTTTTGCAAAACATAATGAATTTCATTAGGGTAGAATATTTTTAAAGTGTGCAATTGCTTATTGCCTGAAAAACACATAATTTAAAATTTTTTATTTGTTTAAATTGAAATATAATAATTATTCATATCTATGGGGTACATAGTGATGTTTATATATATATTATATATGCATCAAATGCATGGCGATCTGATCAGGGTAACTGGCATATCCTTTATCTCAAACATTTATCATTTTATTGTGTTTGAACATTCAAAATCCTCCTTCTAGCTATTTGAAACTATATATTTTTGTTAACTATAGTCATTCTGGAGTGGTATAGAAAACAAGTGCTTATTCCTCCTATATAGCCCTAATTTTATATTTTTTAATTTTAATTTTGTATCTCCTTATTCCTGCTTCCCCTACCATTCCAAGCTTCTAGTACCCTCTATTTTACTTTTTACTTCTATGAGATCAACTATTTTTAGCTTCTACATATGGATGAGAACGTACGATGTTTAACTTTCTGTTCCTGGCTTATTTCACTTAACATATGTCCTCCAGTTCCATCTATTCATCCTGTTGACAGGAGTTCACTCTTTTTATGGCTGAATAATATTTCATTGTGTACATACACCACATTTTTTAATTCATTTTTCTGTTATTGGACACCTAGGTTGATTTCATATTTTGGCTATTGTGAATAGTACTGTAACAAACATGGGCATGCAGATGTCTCTTCGATGTACTGATTTCCTTTCCTTTGGATACATACCCCTTAGCAAGATTGCTGTATCACACAGTAGTTCTATCTGTAGTTTTTTGAGGAATCTTCATGCTCTCCTCCATTGTGATTGTGCTAATGTTCCACTCAACTGTGTATGAGTTTGCTTTTCTTTACATCCTTGCCAGCATTTTTATTTTTTGTCTTTTTCATAACAACCTTCCTAATTGGGGGTGAGATACCTCATTATGGTTTTGATTTGTATTTCCCTGATGATTAGTGATGTTGAGATGTTGAACATTTTTTTTTCTGATGTCTCTTGGCCATATGTATGTATGTCTTCTTTTGAGAAATGTCTATTCTATTCAGATCATTTACCCATTTTTAAATGACTTTTTTTTTTTTTTTTTTTTTGCTGTTGAGATGTTTGAGTTCCCTTTATATTCTGGACGTTAGTTCCCTGCTAAATGAATAGTTTGTAAATATTTTCTTTTCTTTTTTTTCCTTTTTTTTGGTTTGGTTTTTTTGTTTGTTTGTTTTAGTTTGCAAATATTTTCTACCATTCTGTAGGTTGTCTTTTCACTCTGTTAATTGTTTTCTTTGCTATGCAGAAGTTTTTTCTTTTAAGAGAGAAGAGCTATAAAATGTCTGTAATAGTTACCACTTTCAGAGTGTGAGTTTAGGACTTAGGGTACAGAACATCCATAATTGTACTTCTTAGAACAGTATCAGTTTAATTTAAAATATCATTAGAATGCAGAAGAGTTCGAATTTGATCCTTTCTACTTGAGTGACTGAGATCATTAAACATTGCACAGGTTACTCATCAATGCCAAATTTGTGAAAATTGGAGTGGGAATGGGTATCTTGTAAATAAATAGAAGAGTATTTACAATGTTTGCTAATTAAAACAATTGATATTATTTAAGTAAAAAGGAGGCTAAGCCATTATTGAGCATCTTCCCAAGTGGTTAAGAAAAATCGATGAAGCTCAGCCTCAGGATAGCTGAGGGCTATAAATTGGGAAAGGTTCCACTTATCCAACATTTGCCTTACTTCATCCCTATGGATTTAAGAAGCTATTAGTGGGTTGTGCATGCAGGGTGTCAACAGACTTCACTATATATTACTCTTCTGATGAGTTACCACTCTAGCAATAATCAAAGAAACTTACAAAATAATGAGCAAAATAAAAATAAGATCCATAAACAACTAGCAGAATTTTTTTAAGTCTCTGGTCTAAGAGAGGATTTATCAACTGTAGTTTAGCACTAATTGCTACAAAATGACAAACAGAATATTCAATCTTGTCTGGCTATTTTCTTTCCACTTATAGCATTCAGTTGTGGTCAAAAGCTTTTTGCAGTAGGCTGTGAGCCTTGATTTATAGCTATTTGTAAAGGACAGAAACTTGAGAAAATTATCTGTAGTGATATCATTTAATTAGCTCATTACTATGCTTGATATGAGGTGGCAGAATACGGTTCTTTATAGTTAAGTCTCAAAGAAACAAATACAAGTTTAGCTATTTACTAAAATTTTTCCAGTTGGAGAAATTGAGTAATAAATCTTGAGTTCTTGGGCTTTCTCAGTAGTCTTCTAGTATTTCAGTTCAAACAGAAAATATTTGAAAAGAGCTTTATAGTGTTGATTAGTTACTTCTGGTCTTAAATAAACTCAGAATAGTGGGGTGGCAGAATAACATAACAATTGTATGGTAACATAGTGAGATGGCCCCAACTTCTCTTAGACTTTAGGGCTCTACATTTCCTAGTTAAATTTATCACTTACGCTATTTAACCTAAACTCTGGGTCACTGTATATAATGACCAATTTTATGTTTTTATAGTTTTTCAATGTCTATAATAAGATGACAACTGTATAAATTGGAAAAAATATGGTTGATGTGATCACAAAAATTTATTACAGATCTCTGAACTAAGAAACAAAATGAAAGAATTCTGATCAACTCCTCCATAGATTTTAAAAATAGGCCCTGTATTCAGAGAGCATTTCTAATTTCCTGAAAGTTTAAAGGTTGAATTATTGGTACAAGGAATTTTTAAACAGAAGTCAAGTAATCAAAATATATGAATCTTTTCCTCAGTTTTTACTGACTGAAAGTATTTAAAAATGGTGACGAGAACAATTTTGGGAAAGTAGGCAAAGAAAATATTTACAATAGAATGACACATTGAAAGTAGTTGGGTTTACAAGAAGTATAGGAAATTTATAGAGGGAGGGCATGTTTTGAATAAAATTTAAAATATAAGTAAATAATTGGATTATAAAATGAATGTTTATTACTGAAAATTTGAAAAAAACTTGTCACGATTATTGCTTTAAAAATTATTTTCCTACATATCTTCTTTAATAAAATGGGATTGTTCTCTTTATGTTTTTTGATAAGGTGTCATCAGTTAAAAACATACTATGAATAGTTTCCAAAATAACCTTTTACAATTTAATTTTTAATGAGTTTGTATTATTTCATTAAATGGAATGAAATAATTTGTTAACCAATCCTTACTGATGTTCTTTTAGGTTATTGACTATTTCTTTAGTGTCATAGGTTGAATATTGTGTATGTGTTTGTATGTACTAATGTATGTATGTGGGTATATATTGTGTGTGTATATATATATATATATATATATATATATGTATATATGTATATGTATATAAATGTGTTGGGTCATTGGACATGTCCTTTACAATTTTTGTTGCATATTACTTAATTGCTGTGCAGAAAATCTGTATCATTTTGTATTTCCATAAGAAACATGAGAGAGGACCTGTTTACCTGCATCCTTGACAACAGTAGGTATTATCATTACTGAAGTAAAATTAAAATGGAGATCAGGTTTGAAAAATTTCTGAGCAAACAAAATCAAAGCCCTTAAAAATAACCTTAATCTTGCTAAAATTACAAACTTAAGTGAATCTTACTTTAGGTGATAACTACAAATATAAGCAAAACTTAACTTGGGTCACTTGTGATAAATGCTTATATTAGGCAGAAATAAAAATTAACCCCAGCCAATTATAAGGAGCCCACTGTTAACAACAGACTATGACATCTGCAAAGGAAAAGAGAAAACTTTCTTTCCTATCAAAAAAACAATCTGAAGATTGGGGAAGCATACCCAGTGGTACAAATCAAAATGTGCTCTCCAAAGAAGGAAGGAAAACTCTGGTTTAAATAAGGAAAGTTCTCCCCTGGTTCTCAATCAGGTCCATTTATGCACATGAAGGATTCAAGCTTGTTCAGTTCTGATTGGTCAAAATAGTTGAGCCCCTGATTGGTGGTTTCCAAGCCCCTAATTAGAAGTCTCTAAGAGATGTTTATTTTATATGTTAGTCAGGGTGGTAAGCTGTGGGTTGGGGGTGGAGTTCTTACTGAAGTTTATCTTGGCACCAACAATGGTAACTGGTTTGGTTTGATTGTAGAAAGGAAGGTACTGTGAGATTTTCACATCTTTCTGAGAACACAGAATACATGACTACTCTCTTACCTAGGCAACTTGATTCTATATAACATTTAGCATGTCAGTTAGCCATGGGAAGTCTGTTTTGTCTGTCAGCCAGTGGACCTTAACAGCACTGACATATGATTATATGACTAGGGACTTTCCAACAACGTACCTATAAAGGAGCAACTTTGTAATTGCAAACCAAGTAAATAATTTACTTATTTTGCTTTTGCATTTTCCCAATAAATACTTACATCAGACATTTTGTCACTGGAACGTTAAACCTTTTTTCCATCTGGCATTTCCCAACTCATGAATGCTTCTCATTCAAATAAACTCTTTAAAATTTTATTATGCCTCAGGTTTTTCTTTTACATCATTTAAATAAATCTTTAGCAATTTCCTAGGAAAAAATTGCACCTTATTGTTTTAATTTTCATTCATTCAGTTATTAGTGAGTTTTTGTTTGTTTTTAGAGACCAGGTCTCACTCTGTCACCCAGGCTAGAGTGCTATGGTGCCATCACAGCTCACTGCAGCCTCAAACTCCTGTGCTGAAGCTATCTTCTCACCTCAGCCTCCTGAGTAGGTGGGACTACAGGTACATGCCTCCATGTCCAGATAATTTTAAAGATTTTTGTAGAGACAGGCTCTCACTATGTTACCTAGGCTTGTTTTGATCTACTGGGCTCAAGTGATCCTCCTGTTTTAGGTCTCCCAAAGAACAGTCATTACAGTTGTGAACTGCCATGCCCAATCCTACTAATAAGGTTTTGACTACTTTTCTTTCTTGAATTGTTGACTTACAGCTATTGCTGGTTTTTATTATTCGTAGATTGTTTTATTCTCGATTTCGTTCACTTGGTGTCACAGAGAAGTTAAAATATTTCTTTTCTCGTGTGTCACTTGCGTTTTCCTGTTTGTCATATTCTTTGTGACTTATGGATGTGTTTAATTTTTACTAAGTCAAGTATCTATTTGATGATACCTGCTTTCTGTCGCACACTGAGAAAGGTGTTTTCCACCCTGAGATCAATTAGATATTTTTTTCTTCTAGATATTTTATTTTTTTATACTTAAACAATTATACTTAACAATTTAAGAAAGCAATTGTTGGTAAGTTGTCATGTATGCAACTAATTTTATTGTTTTCAATGTTTAGCTGGTTGTTTTTAAACCATTTTGTGATAATATCCCCTTCCCTCGCACATTTGAAATGTTCTCTATATTAGACATTAAATTCTTATGGGCATTAGAGTCACTTTTAGGATCTTAATTCTGTTTCTTTGCTTTTTCATGCATTCTTGTACTAGTGTGAGAATAATTGTTGAGGTTTTAAAGTACATCTTAACACCTGGTTCTACCAAGTTCTACTTCCTTCCATTTACACAGGTGTTCTTGTCTATTCTTGATTACACTTCCACATGAAGAATAATTTTGAATTATTGTTTCAAGTTATAAAACAATTTCCAATGGGATTTTCATTAAGTTTGTTAACTAATTGTGAGAATTGTATAATATAGTGCTTTAAAATGCTATCTTGACCCAGTTTTGAGGCCCTGTCTAGAGAGTAGTCTGTTTTTTTCTTGAACATTTGACTTTGTTTATACCCCAATCATATCCCTAAACTCTGGGCCACTATGCATCAACCCTAATTGCTCCATAGCGAGGTACCAGGCAACAAGGGCAGTGCCTAGTCCTCACAGCTTTTTGAAATTATTCACACCAGCAAATCTTAAACCTGCTTTTCCAGCTTCACAGTTTCATTCTGGCAGAAACCACAATAAAGGCCCTTGCCCTCAGCTGCCCTGTCTCACTCTGCCTCATGACTGACCGTGGTGCTTCCCCCTGGGTGGCCTTTTGTGGCCTGCTGTTTCCCCAGTGAACTGTGAATTGTGAGTACACAAAGCTATAAAACTCTTTCCAGTTTCTCTTTCTCAATCTGTTCTGTTCTCAGCATACCTTACTGAATGTAATATGAAGGTATACCAAGGTATATAATTTTTGCTTTTCTCAATCAGAAAAAAATATAGTATTTTAAAAATAGTATGAACAACATGCAAATGTTTAGATAAATCTGATTATAAATTTTAAGAATACGAAAGGTAGAATGAGGTAAACAAAACAAAGGCAATCTTTAAGGGAAATAACTTACAGGTTGCCTATATGTTGATGACTCTCTAATTAGTGTCCTGACCTCTAAGTGTCAGGTTTATATTTTGAGCTGTTTACTTGACCTCTGAACTTAGCTATATAATGGTTGTTTTACACTTAACATACCCCAAACTGAATTCTTTGTTTTCTTTAAATTTGCTTCTCCTCTGTAGTTTTCTCACTCTTAGTTGACACCATCACCACATGGGAATTTTCTAGAAACTTGAGTCAGTCTTAATTTCTGTCTTCCGTCATTCCCACATCCAAACCATCCATTAATCCTGTTAACTCTCTCTTCAAAAGTAAATGCAGATTCTTTTCATTTTTCATCATCTCCACCACTGCCATCCTGGCCCAAGTTCCAAAGTCTCTTACCTGCACCACTTCCTTAATTTTTTATTGGTCTTTCAGCAACCAGTCTTAGTGCATTTCAATAGAATTACTACAAGGCAATCAGAATGAAATAAACTTTTAACAGTGACTTGTGCTATGCCTTCCAACGGCTCATGACTGTTGCTTTGATTTTATCTCCTATTCTATCTCTTATTCACTGTGACAATGCCACACTGGTCTTCTTTCTGTTCTTTGAGTGTTCCAAGCTCTTTATTACATCAGTGCTTTTATCCTTCCTAGATCCTCTTTCTCTGATCTTCACAAGACTGCCTTCTTTTAAGTTCTCTTAAATTCAGTTCTCAGGTCAGATACCTTCTGAATTTCCTATTTTATTTTCTTCAAAACAAATATGATACTCAAAAAGTATTTTGCTCATTTAACTATGCACTTATCGTTATTTTTTCCCAGTCATTAGAATACCCTTCTTAGAGCAGGTGCCTTTCTTCGCATCTCCACCAGTGGATCTCCCCCTAGTAGAATGGTCCCTTGCTCATAATGCTTGGTTGGAGAGTGGTGTGAAAAGAAGGTGGTAAATGAGTATAAAAATGTAGTTAGAAGGAATAAGTTCTAGTGTTTGATAGGGCAATGGGGAATTTATAGGTAACAATAGTTTATTGTATATTTCAAAATTATAAGAAGGGAATATTTGAAATGATCTTAACACGAAGAAAATAATATTTGAGGCAACAGATACTTTAATTAACCTTATTTGATCACTACACATTTTATACATGTATCTATATATCACAGGTACTCCCAAAATATATACAACTATGGTATATCAGTTCAAAGCCGATAGAAGTCAATTGAGTAAATTAAGACATAAGTTCCAAAATTTGAGGTCACAAGGAAGCATATTCTAGCTTAATTGGGGAAAACAATAAAAGCAAGTTACATATGTAACAATAACATAAAGCGAAAAGATCTTTGTAACCTAAAAATAAAAAAACACCCACAAACCAAATAACTGAAGTCAAGAGAAAATTATCAGCTTATTATGCTATAATGTTGTTGAAGTAGTAAATATTAGATAATAGGGACATGAAATAATTTTTAGCCTCTCCCCTATTCTCTATTCTCTGTCAGATAAACAGAAAGAGAAATGTGCTTAGGTTGAAATCTTGAATTATAAGTTACTTTTAAAGGCATAATGTTTTTATTTATTCATATTTCATGTATTCCAAAATTAATTCAATGAAAGACATGGTATTAGCTATGTTATTTGCTAATTAATCTCTTATTTAAAAATAAAATTCTTTTTCTTTTCTTTTTGAGATGGAGTCTCACTCTGTTGCCCAGGCTGGAGTGCAGTGGCATGATCTCGGCTCACTGCAACTTCTGCCTCCAAAGTTCAAGCAATTCTCTGCCTCAGGCTCCCGAGTAATTGGGATTACAGGTTCCTGCCACCACACCCAGCTAATTTTTGTTATTTTTAGTAGAGACAGGGTTTCATCATCTTGGCCAGGCTGGTCTTGAACTCCTGACCTTGTGTTCTACCTGCCTGGGCCCCTCCAAAGTACTAGAATTACAGATGTGAGCCACTGCGCCCAGCCAAAATTAAAATTTTTAACAGAATATTCCCTTTAAATTTTAAGGATAATATTTATCAATTTCTGAAAAAGTTGTATTGGCCAATATGTGTTATCTAACTCTGATTTAGAATAAGTTAGATTGTATTTTATATAGTGTGAGAATACTTTTTCTGATAATAAATTATACGTTGATTATTGTATTAGTCCATTTTCACACTGCTGTAAAGATACTACCTAAGACTGGGTAATTTATAAACAGAAGAGGTTTAATTGACTCACAGTTCCACATGGCTGGGAGGTCTCAGGAAACTTATAGTCATGTCAGAACGCGAAGAAGCAAGTACCTTTTTCACAAGGTGGCAGGGGGAGAGAGAGAAAGCACAGGAGCAACTGCCACAGACTTTTAAACCATCAAATATTCAACTCCCTCATTATGATGAGCATAGCATGGGGGAATCCCCTTCCATGATCCAATCACCTCCCACCAGGTCCCTCCCTTGGGGATTACAATTCAGGACAAGATTTGGGTGGGGACACAGAGTCAAACCGTATCAATTCTATTTCAGCTTAATAACTGTCCGAATAAAAAGACACAATTTGATTTTCTAATTGATAATTGCAGGTATATTCTCTCCCAGCATAGTCCTTTGTCAGTTAAGTGTTTATAAATGTTGAAGCCCCTCCTGCAAAACGGAATGAGTAACTCTGTCCTGTCATATGCTACTAAAAGATAAAAGAAACAAAAGCTTTGGTAGAGCACTGTGCAATCATCACAATAGGAGGAAACATCTACTGTCTGTTTCTGATGAACCAAGCATTGCCCTAAAGCAGCTTGCACAAAGATAATATCACAGCAACACGATGATGCCAACATTATTTATGAATTTTTATCCATTTTGCAAATGACATCTATAACACTTAGAGAGGTTAAATAACATGTTAAATAACATGTCCAGGGTCATACAACTAGTAAGCGGAGAGCAAGGATTTTAAACTTAGAAATTCCAACCCTGGACTCTGACGTCTCTTGTTTCCTAGTTACATCTCTCCCTTTATTCAGGTCTTCTTTTATATACCTCCGTAAAATGTAATAGTTCTCTTTCCAAAAGTCTTCCACATTTCCTAGTAGCTTGATTCCTAAGTCGTCTATGTTGCTGTTGATATAGCAGATGTAATCATTTTCAATTTTTTTCCTTTACTTAATTATGCAACAATACATGAATACAGTCATTACAAAACATTACAGAAGAGTAAAAACAAATGTTCTTGTCATTAATCCTACAACTCCTCACTCCTCCTACCAAAGGGGACATTTCTAAAGAATTTGGCTCATGTACATCAAGACAATTTTCTATGCTCCTTAAATATTGTTGAGATTTTGGCTTTGTTATGTTTTGCATAAACAAGATTGTACTATGTATTTTCTTTATGACTTTTCATAAAGCAGTGTTGTCTTAGAAAAGTTTCCAAGTCCGTATTATGCTATCATAAGAATTTGACGGAGGGGATCCAAGATGGCCGATTAGGAGCAGCTGAGGATTGCAGCTCCCAGTGAAAGCGCGGAGGGTGAGTGGAGGCTGCATTGCCAGACAGATTTTTATTGCCCACAGACCAGGAGATTCCCAGGGGGAGGAGCCCCACAGGTCGCCAGCGCGGCTGGTTTGGCCGGCGCAGCTGTTTTTGCCAGCGCGACTGTTTTCGCCGGCGCTGCAGTTTTGGGCGGCGTCCCGGCGAGCGGTTCCCCCATACAAATACGTGGGTCCGGGTGCCGTTTTAGCTGGCAATTGGAGCTCCGGGAAGGCAGAGCCACCCATTCATCTGATTAAAAAGGGGACTGAAACAGGTAGCCAGGCCAGGAGATTTCCCGGGCAAAAAACGCCACGAATCTCCACGCCCGTGGTTTCAGCCGGCGCAGTGGGTCGCCGCACGGGAAATCACACAGATCCTGGCGCCTTTTCAACAGGCGGCTGGAACACCTGGGAGACTCTGAGGCAGGGAGCAGGCTCGGCTAGTCCCACCCCCACAAAAAAACAGCCATCGGAAACGCTCTGGATCGAGAGTTTCACAGCAAGCACAGCCGAGCCCGGGACAGCCCAGCTCTGTGGGGGGAGGGGCGTCCGCCATTACTGAGGCAGTCTGCCACTACAGAGGTAGTTTGCCATTGCCAAAGCAGTTCTCACTACACCGGTATAAACAGGACTGCAGGGAAGTTCATACGGCAGCTGGGCGGAGCCCACAGCAGCTCAGCAAAGACAAAATTCAACAGCCCTTTATGCTAAAAACCCTCAATAAACTAGGTATTGATGGAACGTATCTCAAAATGATAAAAGCTATTTACGACAAACCAACAGCCAGTATCATACTGAATGGGCAAAAACTAGAAGCATTCCCTTTGAAATCTGGCACTAGACAAGGATGTCCTCTCTCACCACTCCTATTCAATATAGTACTGGAAGTTCTAGCCAGAGCAATCAGGCAAGAAAAAGAAATAAAGGGTCTTCAAATAGGAAAGGAGGAAGTCAAATTGTCTCTATTTGCAGATGACATGATTGTATATCTAGAAGACCCCATCGTCTCAGCCCAAAATCTCCTGAAACTGATAAGCAACTTCAGCAAAGTCTCAGGATATAAAATCAATGAGCAAAAATCACAAGCATTCCTATACACCAATAACAGACTTAAAGATAGCCAAATCAAGAACCAACTGCCATTCACAATTGCTACAAAGAGAATAAAATACCTAGGAATACAACTAACAAGGAACGTAAAGGACCTCTTCAAGGAGAACTACAAACCACTGCTCAATGAAATAAGAGAGGACACAAACAGATGGAGAAATATTCCATGTTCATGGCTAGGAAGAATCAATATTGTCAAAATGGCCATACTGCCCAAAGTAATTTACAGATTCAATGCTATCCCTATCAAGCTACCAATGACCTTCTTTGCAGAACTGGAAAAAACCACCTTAAACTTCATATGGAACCAAAAGAGAGCCCGCATAGCCAAGTCAATTCTAAGCAAAAAGAACAAAACTGGAGGCATCACACTCCCGGACTTCAAATTATACTACAAAGCTACAGTAATCAAAACAGCATGGTACTGGTACCAAAACAGAGATATAGACCAATGGAACAGGACAGAGACCTCCAACGCAGCACAACACATCTACAACCACCCGATCTTTGACAAACCTGACAAAAACAAACAATGTGGAAGTGAGTCCCCTGTTTAATAAATGGTGTTGGGAAAACTGGCTAGCCATGTGCAGAAAGCAGAAGCTGGACCCCTTCCTGACACCTTACACTAAAATTAACTCCAGATGGATTAAAGACTTAAACATAAGACCTAACACCATAAAAACCCTAGAAGAAAATCTAGGCAAAACCATCAGGACATAGGCGTAGGCAAGGACTTCATGACCAAAACACCAAAAGCAGTGGCAACAAAAGCCAAAATAGACAAATGGGACCTAATCAAACTCCACAGCTTCTGCACAGCAAAAGAAACAGTCATTAGAGTGAATCGGCAACCAACAGAATGGGAAAAAATTTTGCAGTCTACCCATCTGACAAAGGGCTGATAACCAGAATCTACAAAGAACTGAAACACATTTACAAGAAAAAAACAAACAAGCCCATTCAAAAGTGGGTGAAGGATATGAACAGACACTTTACAAAAGAAGACATACGTGAAGCCAACAAACATATGAAAAAATGCTCATCATCACTGGTCATTAGAGAAATGCAAATCAAAACTACATTGAGATACCATCTCACGCCAGTTAGAATGGCGATCATTAAAAAATCTGGAGACAACAGATGCTGGAGAGGATGTGGAGAAATAGGAACGCTTTTACACTGTTGGTGGGAGTGTAAATTAGTTCAACCATTGTGGAAGACGGTGTGGCGATTCCTCAAGGACCTAGAAATAGAAATTCCATTTGATCCAGCAATCCCATTACTGGGTATATATCCAAAAGACTATAAATCGTTCTACTATAAGGACACATGCACACGAATGTTCATTGCAGCATAGTTTACAATAGCAAAGACCTGGAACCAACCCAAATGCCCATCGATGATAGACTGGACAGGGAAAATGTGGCACATATACACCATGGAATATTATGCAGCCATCAAAAACGATGAGTTCGTGTCCTTTGTAGGGACATGGATGAACCTGGAAACCATCATTCTCAGCAAACTGACACAAGAACAGAAAATCAAACACCGCATGTTCTCACTCATAGGCGGGTGTTGAACAATGCGAACACCTGGACACAGGGAGGGGGAGTATCACACACTGGGGTCTGTCGGGGGGGAGAAAAGGGGAGGGATAGTGGGGGGGTGGGGAGTTGGGGGAGGGGATAGCATGGGGAGAAATGCCAGATATAGGTGATGGGGGAGGAAGGCAGCAAATCACACTGCCATGTGTGTACCTATGCAACAATCTTCCATGTTCTTCACATGTACCCCCAAACCTAAAATGCAATAAAAAAAAAAGAGAAAAAAAAAGAATTTGACAACACATTTAATACATTTCCCTACTAATGGACATTTAAGTCACTTCAGGCTTTTCACAATGAAAGCAGTATTTCACCAAACATACATATATATACATTAATGTACATATTTATGCCAGTATTTTTGTAGGTGAGATTTATGAAGATGGGAGTTCTGGGTCAACATATGAGCATTTTAAGAAATTGAAAGCTACTACCAAATTGCCCTGAAAAAAGGATTTACAACCTTGTGCCAACATTCTGAAAAAGTCCATTTTCCCACACCTTTTATATTTTACATTTTCACTTTGAATTTTTGGCAATTTGCCAAAATGCTACTAAACAATTGTTTTTCATTAATATTGCACTGAAGAACTGAGCATTTAATAATATTACATTGGCCATATCAATATCTTCTTTTATAATCTGTCTTTTCCTAGCTACTCTTTAATAAGCTATGGATTTTCTCCTTAATCCCATGAATCTGCTGTAGGAACTATATTTTATTATGAATATGGATCTCGTCTGTTATATATGCATCCCATGCTGTCATTTTTTGTTATTATACTTTATATTCTGGAATACATGTACAGAACATGCAGGTTTGTTATATAGGTATATATGTGCCATGGTGGTGTGCTGCACCCATCAACACCTCATCTATATTATGTATTTCTCCTAATGGTATCCCTCCGCTAGGTCCCCACCCCACAACAGGCCACGGTGTGTGATGTTCCCCTCCCCTGTGTCCACATGTTCTCACTGTTCAAGTCCCATTTATGAGTGAGAACATGAGGTGATTCGTTCCTGTGTTAGTCTGCTGAGAATGATGGTTTCCAGCTTCATCCACGTCCCTGCAAATAACATGAACTCATCCTTTTTTATGGCTGCATAATATTCCATGGTATATATGTGCCACATTTTCTTTATCCAGTCTATCACTGATGGACATTTGGGTTGGTTCCAAGTCTTTGCTATTGTGAATAGTGCCGCAGTGACTCATAAAATGAGTTAGGGAGCATCTCTCTCTTTTCTGTTGTTTGGAATAGTTTCAGAAGGAATGGTACCAGCTCCTCTTTCTACCTCTGGTAGAATTTGGCTGTAAATTCATCTGGTCCTGGGCTTCTTTTGGTAGGCTCTTAATTACTACCTAAATTTCAGAACTTGTTATTAGTCTATTTAGGGATTCAACTTCTTGGTTTAGTCTTGGGAGGGTGTTTGTCTCCAGGAATTTATCCATTTCTTCTAGATTTTCTAGTTTGTGTAGAGGTGTTTATAGTGGTAGTTTGTATTTCAGTGGGATCAGTGGAGATACCCCCTTTACAATTTTTTATTTTGTCTATTTGATTCTTCTCTCTTTTATTCTCTATTAGTCTGGCTAATGGTCCATCTATTTTGTTAATCTTTTATAAAAAGCAGCTCCTGGATTCACTGATTTTTTTAAAGGTTTTTTGTGTCTCTGTCTCCTTCAGTTCTACTCTGATCTTAGTTATTTCTTGTCTTTGGCTAGCTTTTGAACTAGCTTCTCTAGTTCTCTTCATTGTGATGTTAGGGTATCAATTTTAGATCTTTCCTGCTTCCTTCTGTGGGCATTTAGTGCTATAAATTTCCAGCTAAACACTGCTTTAGCTGTGTCTCAGAAATTCTGTTACATGTGTTTTGTCTCATTGATTTCAAATAACTTATTTATTTCTGCTTAATTTTGTTATTTACCCAGTAGTAATTCAGGCGCAGGTTGTTCAATTCTCATGTAGTTGTGTGGTTTTGAGAAAGTTTCTTAATCCTTAGTTCTAATTTGATTGCACTGTGGACTGATAGACTGTTATGTTTTCTGTTCTTATGCATTTGTTGAGGAGTATTTTACTTTCAGTTATGTAGTCAATTTTAGAGTAAGTGCAATGTGGTGCTAAGAAGAATGTATATTCTGTTGATTTGGCGTGGAGAGTTCTGTGGATTTCTATTAGGTCCACTTGGTCCAGAGCTGAATTCAAGTCCTGAATATCCTTGTATATTTTCTGTCTTGTTGATCTGTCTAATATTGACAATGGGGTGTTAAAATCTCTCACTATTATTGGGTGGGAGTCTAAGTCTCTTTGTAGGTCTCTAAGAACTTGCTTTATAAATCTGGGTGCTCCTGTATTAGGTGCACGTATATTTATAATAGTTAGCTCTTCTTGTTGCATTGATTCCTTTACCATTATGTAATACCCTTCTTTGTCTCTTTTGATCTTAGTTGGTTTAAAGTCTGTTTTATCAGAGACTAAGATTGCAAACCCCTTTTTTTTTTGCTTTGTAAATATTCCTCCATCCTTTTGTTTTGAGCCTATGTGTGTCTTTGCACGTAAGATATATCTCCTGAATACAGTACACCGATGGGTCTTGACTCTTTATCCAATTTGCCAGTTTGTGTCTTTAATTGGGGCATTTATCCTTCACATTTAAGGTTAATGTTGTTATGTGTGAATTTGGTCTTGTCATTATGATTCTAGCTGGTTATTTTGCCCATTAGTTGATGCAGTTTCTTCATAGTGTTGATGGTCTTTACAATTTGGTATGTTTTTGCTGTGGCCAGTATCGGTTTTCCTTTCCATATTTAGTGCTTCGTTCAGGAACTGTTGTAAGGCAGGTCTGGTGGTGCCACAATTTCTTAGCATTTTCCTGAGTGTAAAGTATTTTATTTCTCCTTTGCTTATGAAGCTAAGCTTGGCTTCCCTTTGTGGATAACCTAACCTTTCTGGCTGCCCTTAACATTTTTTCCTTCATTTCAGCCTTGGTGAATCTGATGATTATGTGTCTTGGGGTTGCTCTTCTGGAGGAGTATCTTTGTGGTGTTCTCTGTATTTCCTGAATTTGAATGTTGACCTGTCTTGCTAGGTTGGGGGAAGTTCTCCTCGATAATATCCTGAAGAGTGTTTTCCAACTTGGTTTCATTCTCTCCATTACTTTCAGGTACACCAATCAAATGTAGATTTGAACTTTTCACATAATCCCATATTTCTTGGAGGCTTTGTTCGTTCCTTTTGTTCTTTTTTTCTAATCTTGTCTTCATGCTTTATTTCATTAAGTTGGCCTTCAATCTCTGATATCCTTTCTTCCACTTGATCGATTTGGCTATTGATACTTGTGTATGCTTCATGAAGTTCTCCTACTATGTTTTTCAGCTCCATCAGGTCATTTGGTTCTTCTCTAAACTGGTTATTCTAGTTAGTAATTCGTCTATCCTTTTTTCAAGGTTCTTAGCTTCCTTGCCTTGGGTTTGAACATGCTTCTTTAGCTTGTAGGAGTTTGTTACTACCCACCTTCTGAAACCTGCTTCTGTCAATTCATCAAATTCATTCTTCATCCAGTTTTGTTTCCTTGCTGTGAGGAGTTGTGATTTTTTGAAGGAGAAGAGGCATTCTTGTTTTTGGAATTTTCAGCCTTTTTGCGCTGGTTTTTCCTCATCTTTGTGGGTTTATCTACCTTTGGTCTTTGATGCTGGTGACCTTCAGATGGGATTTCTGTGTGAATGTCCTTTGTGTTGACGTTGAAGGTAGATGCTATTTCTTTCTGTTTGTTAGTTTTCCTTCTTACAGTCAGACCCCTCTGCTGCAGGTCTGCTGGAGTTTGCTGGAGGTCCACTCCAGACCCTGTTTGCCTGGGTATCACCAGTGGAGGCTGCAGGACAGCAAAGATTGCTGCCTGTTCATTCTTCTGGAAGCTTCGTCCCTGATGGGCAACTGCCAGATGCCAGCCAGAGCTCTCCTATATGAGGTGTCTGTTGACTCCTGCTGGGGAGATGTCTCCCAGTCAGGAGGCATGGTGGGCCAGGGACCCACTTGAGGAGGCAGTCTGTCCCTGAGCAGAGCTTGAGTGCTATGCTGGGAGATCCACTGCTCTCTTTAGAGCCTGCAGGCAAGAACATTTAAGTCTGCTGAAGCTGCCCCCACAGCCACGACTTGCCCCAGCTGCTCTGTCCCAGGGAGATGGGAGTTTTATCTATAAGCTCCTGACTGGAGCTGTTGCCTTTCTTTCTGAGATGCCCTGTGCAGAGAGGAGGAATCTAGAGAGGCAGCCAGGCTACAGCAACTTTGCCAAGCTGCGGTGGGCTTCACTCAGTTTGAAATTCCCAGTGGCTCTGTTTACACTGTGAGGGGAAAATCACCTACTCAAGCCTCGGTAATGGCGGATGCCCCTCCTCCCACCAAGCTTGCTGGGCCCTGTAGGGGTAGGATCCGCTGAACTAGATCCCTTGACTCCCTAGCTTCAGCCCTTTTTCCAGGGGAGTGAACGGTTTTGTCTCGCTGCATTCCAAGTACCACTGGGGTATGAAAAAAAGAAGAAACTCCTGTAGTGAGTTCTGTGTCTGCCCAATGGCTGCCCACTTTTGTGCCTGAAACCTAGGGCTCTGGTTGTGTAGGCACCCAAGAGAATCTCCTGGCCTGTGAGTTGTGAAGACCATGGGAAAAGCATAGTATCTGGGCCAGAATGCACCATTCCTCATGGCACAGCCTCTCATGGCTTCCCTTGATTAGGGGAGGGAGTTCCCCCAACCCCTTGCACTTCCTGTGTGAGGTGATGCCCCACACTGCCTCAGCTTGCCCTCCATGGGCTGCACTCACTGTCTAACCAGTATCAATGAGGGATGCCATGTACCTCAGTTAGAAGTGTAGAAATCACCCGCCTTCTGCATTGATCTCACTGGGAGCTGCAGACTGGAGCTGTTCATATTCTGACATCTTGCCAGCCCCCAATCATATTCTATCTTGCTATGCATGCATATGTACTGAAGGCTTTTTTGTTGTCGTTGTTGACACAGAATTTCACTCTTGTCACCCGAACTGGAATGTAATGACACAATCTCGACTCACTGCAATCTCCGCCTCCCAGGTTCAAGTGATTCTTCTGCCTTAGCCTCCTGAGTAGCTGGGACTACAGGTATGCATTCCCATACCCGGCTAATTTTTGTATATTGTTTTTGTTTTTTGTTTTTTTTTAGATAGAATCTCATTCTGTTGCCAGGCTGGAGTGCAGTGGCGCAATCTCAGTTCACTGTAACCTCCGACTCCCTGGTTCAAGTGATTCTCCTGCCTCAGCCTCCTGAGTAGCTGGGATTACAGGCATGTGCCACCACACCCAGCTAATTCTTTGTATTTTTAGTAGAGACAGGGTTTCGCCATGTTGGCCAGGCTGATCTCAAACTCCTGACCTCAGGTGATCTGCCCACCTCAGCTAAAGGCTTTCTAGTAGCCAGAAAGAATGTCTTTTGTAATAAAAAGGAATCCTTTTAATATTACCAGATAGATAAACCAAATGATTACTGACAACCATTCAGGATTCTGATAGTATGTGGAAAGAATAGCCATCCATAAGTTGTGTCTTTACCTGATATGCTCTCTATAGAAAATATTACTTCAGTATGGATATTTATACAAAACCCCATGGAAATTATGTGACACAGGGGAAAACATCAGGTGCTTTGTATCTAATACTTATAAGACTCACAAAGCCATACCACAAAGTCATACACATTACAGATGAGGAAATTGAGGATTAGAGAATAGATTGATCAAGCATAGAGTGGGAGACTGAATTTCGCTATAAGATCTGTCTGGATAGAATAAAATCTGTTCTTGTCCTGCTGCAGCACATTGCTTGATACACGTTCTATATGATAGATTTGTATCAAAATAAAATAACTTGCATGTGTTGCTATGTTTATTGGAAAATAAAAGCATCTTTAATTCTTAAATATTTTAAATTGTACTATTTTTGAATAGATTTATAAAGTATAATTTACATACAATACAATGTATTCATTTTAAGTTCTATGAGTTATGCTGAATGCATATAGTGCTGCAGCTACCACCATGTTCAAGATTTAGAACACTGTTGTCACTCCACAATGTTTTCTCACGTCTCCTTGCAGTTACTCTCCATTCCCACCTCTAGTCTCAGGCACCATTGATCTGCTTTTTGTCACTGTAGTTTTTCTTTGTAGAACCTCACATAGCATCATAAAGTATGTAGTTTTGTGTTAGCACTTTAACAATATTCAGCTAAGTTGTGTGAGTGTGCATCATTAGTCTACTCCTTTTAATTGCCCAGTCGTTATTTATTGTGTGGATATTACCACATTTTGTTTATCATTATCTGTTGATTGACATTTGCGTTGCTTCTAGTTTGGGGTTGTTAGGATAAGGTTGTTATAAACATTTGCATCCAAGTGTTTGTGAGGACATATGTTTTAATGTCTCTTGGGATGATACTAGGAATGCAATTTCTGGGTCATACATTAAGCATATAATTAACTTTATAAGAAATTACTAATGTAACTGTACAAATTTTCATTTCCATAAGCAATGTATGAGAGCCTTTATTACTTCATGTTATGGGTTGTATTGTGTTTCCTAAAAAATGATATGTTGAAACCCAACCTCCAGAATGTGACTGTTTTGGAAATAGAGTTGCTACAGATATCATTAGTTAAGATGAAATCATTCGGGTGGGCCTGAATTCAATTTGACTGAGGTTCGTATAAAAAAGGGGAAATTTGACACATAAACACACATGCAGAGAAAATACAGTGTGAAGTAGGTGAGAGGCACCAAGCCAAGTATCTCTCACTCAGAGAGTTCCCTCGCTTAATGAGAGAACCAGCACTGTCAACATCTTAATCTCAGACTTCTAGTGTCTAAAATTATGAGATGATAAATGTCTGTGGTTTAAGCTACTCAGTTTGTGGTAGTCTGTTATGACTGCTCTGGCAAATGAACACAGTCCATATTCTCATCAACACTTGGTATGATACAGTTTTCAAAATTTTAATCATTCTGGTATCTGCATACTGATATCTCCTTGTAGTTTTCATTTGCATTGCCCTAATGACCAATGATGTTGAGAATCTATGCTTGTTGACTTTTTGTGTCTCTTCTTTGCACAGTTTTAATTAGGTTGTCTTATTTTTGGGATTTAGGAGTTTTTTTTTTTTTTTAATTCTGGATACAAGCTCTTTTCTTATATATAGTTTGCAAATATTTTCTTTCAGTCTGTGACTTGTCTTTTCATTTTCAAGAGATTGTCTTTGGAGAGCATATATTTTTAATTTTGATTAAGTCAAATATACCTTTTTCTCTTTTACGTTTTTTGGTTTTTGTGTCTTCTCTAAGAAATTTTTGTTTAATGTAAGATCACAAGATTTCTTACCTTTTCTTCTAGAAGTTTTATAGTTTAGCTCTTATGTTTAGATCTAGTATCCACTTTGTATTTGTGTGTGTGTGTTACTATCTGAGGTAAGGGTTAAGGTTTTTTTCCCCATAGATATATCCAATTATCCCAGTACCATTTATTGAAAAAACTGTCTTTCTACATGGAATTACTTCACAACTTGGTTGAAAATCTGTTGGCCATGTAAGTTTGGGTCTATTTCTGGAATCTTTATTCTGTTTCATTGATTATCTATATCTTCCTTATACTAATATCATACTGTTTTGATTAGTATAGATTGATTATAAATCTTAAAATTTTGTTCTTTAAACAATTGTTTTTTGCTATTCTAGGTCCTTTGCGTTTACATTTTTTAAAATCCTGTTATAAATTTCTAAAAAAGAAATCCTGCTTGAAGTTTTTTTGAGATTGCATTGACCTTATAGGTCAATTTGGGGAATATTGACATCTTAATAATATTAAGATGTTATATATCTCCATTTGTTTGTGTAAGGCTTTTTTTCAGTATATTTCAGCAATATTTTTTAATTTTCAGTGTACAGATCTTCCACATCCACTGTTAAATTTACTCAAAATTACACATTTTATTTCATTGTGAAGGGAATTGTTCGATTTTGTTTTCAGATTGTTGCTTGTAAGTAGAAATAAAATTGATTTTGTATATAGCTCTTGCATCGTACTATCTTGCTTCATTCATTATTAGTTCTAATTGCTTATTTGTAAATTCTTTATGCTTTGCTACATCAGAGTTAAGAATTTGTTTTCTCTAAAGGGCCAAATGGTAACTACTTTAGACTTTACAGGCCACTAGTTTCTGTTACAGCTACGGAAGCCTACAATTGTAGCATAAATGCAGCCATAAACAGTATATAAATGAGTGTTCTACATATATAATCATGTATGTCATCTGTTAATAGAGTTGTATTAATCCTTTGTATGCCTTTTTCTCCTGTCTTGCTGCACTGGTTATAATTTCCCGTGTTAAATAGAGGTGTTGAGAGTGGACATTCTTCTGTATATAATCCAATTATAGTTTTAGAGATGTTTTTCATCATCTTGTTTTTTCCTCCATACACTTTGATTGGATAATTTATATATTTCTGTATTCAAAACACTGATTCCTTTTTTGCCTTCTTTAATCTGCTATTCAGCTCATCTATTTTTTAAATTTTATAATTGTATAAATATTTTTGTTATAGCTCAAATATTTTTGTTCTTTTTTATAGTTTTAAGTTCTGTACTGCGATTACTAATTTGTTTACTTGTTATTAGCATATTTAAATTGTTGGAATATATTTCCTTTTAATTGCGGAACATAGTTTTGTTAGCTGCTTTCAATTCTTTGTTTTGTAAATCCAACATTTGAACTTATATGGGTCACACTTTATTGTCTTGGAATGTCTAATAGTTTTAGGTTGAAAAATGGACATTGTAACAATTCCGGATTGTTAGTTTTCAGGATTGTTGGTGTTTTATTTTAGAAGGAAATTAACTTGTTAGGGGTGTGTGTGTGTGTGTGTGTGTGTGTGGTAATGGTTTTAAACGCACAGAAATTCTCATGTTGTCTCAGCCTTCCAATTTTCAGTGAAGTATTGAGTAAGCACATGTAATTTAATAGGGGATGTGAGTTTTTTCTCTTAATTCTTTTATTATTCTCTCATATCCAGAATCTTGCAAGTTAACGCCTTCAGACTTCTACAAGTGACAAAGCCACAAGCTTCTCATTTTTCCAGATGAAAGAGGGGATAAAAAGCAAATGGATTCCTATCAATGAAGATGCATATTAAAAAAAATATTTTCCAGAGATTCTATTCATTTATTTTAGTTTCATCTCCTTGGCATCCCTATTCACAAGGGATATTGGGAAACGTAATTCTCTGCCTCGCTGGGTAAAATGTAGTTTCTGTTAGGAAGAAAGAAAGAAGGGTAAATAGTGTGATAGTCTGTGCCGTGAGAGATGGTTGTCATAAAGGTCAAAGTTGTACGCGTATACACATTCAGGCATAACTTGTGTGTGTGGATACTTACCAAACATCACCAAACACATTTTCACAAGATTGGCAGTTTATCTAATGGTCTTACACTTTTTGGTTTGGCGCTCTTAATATTGCCTTCTTTAGTTCTAGCTATTGTGAAATAAATTTTCTGTGGACTTGCCCCAAGAAGGTCAAAGTCTTTTCATGGTTATTATTATTATTATTTTTTGAGATGAAGTCTCACTCTGTCGTCCAGGCTGGAGTGCAGTGGTGCAATCTCAGTTCACTGCAACCTCTGCCTCCTGGGTTCAAGCAATTCTGCCTCAGCCTCCTGAGTAGCTGAGATTACAGGCAAACGCCACCACACCCAGCTAACTTTGTATTTTTAGTAGAAACGGGGTTTCACCATGTTGGTCAGGCTGGTCTTGAACTCCTAACCTCGTGATCCACCCACCTTGGCCTCCCAAAGTGCTGTGATTCCAGGAGTGAGCCATTGCGTCCAGCCTGCCTTTTCATTTTCTGGTGTGATATTGGTTAGCAGGCTTTTTTTTTTTAAGAAGACATTTTAAAAAACTTTTAATTTTGAAATAATTTCAGACTTCAGAAAAGTTGCCATGGTACAAAGAATCTCCATATACTTTTTACCTAGATTCCCTAAATGTTACCATCTTGCCATGTTTACTTTGCTATTCTCTATATATCCATGTTAGTTTCTTGGGAGTAAGTAGAAAACAAAATGTTCCTTTACCTCTAAATACTTCAGTGTATATGAATATTTCCTGAAAACAAAGACATTGTCGTACATAACCACAGTACAGTTATCAAAATTTGGAAATTAACAATGCCATAACATTTACTACAGATCTTATTCTAATTTTAGTAATTATCCTGCTAATGTCTTTTGTAGCAAAAGAAAAACTTTTTTTTCCTTGGTCCAGCATCCAATCCAGGATCATGCTATGCTGTCTTTAGCCACCTTCCAGCTGAAATAGTTTTTCTGTCTTTGTTTTTTATGATCTTAAGATTTTTGAAGAGTAAAGGCCAATTATTTTATAGAATGTCCTTCAAACTTGGATTTTTTTTTCCTTTTCTCGAGACAGAGGCTTGCTCTGTTGCCCAGGCTGGAGTGCAGTGGCATGATCTCGGCTCACTGCAACCTTTGCCTCCTGGGTTCAAGAGATTCTCGTGCTTCAGCCTCCTGAGTAGCTGGGACTATAGGTGCATGTCACCATGCCTGGCTAATCTGTGCATTTTTGGTAGAGATGGGGTTTTGCCATGTTGGCCAGGCCGATCTTGAACTCGTGACATCAGGCAATCTGCCCATCGTGGTCTCCAAAAGTGCAGGGATTACAGGTATGAGCCACCGTGCCCAGCCTCAGACTTGGATTTGACTGTTTCTTCATTATATACAAGTTACGCATTTTTGGTATAAATCTACAAAAGTGATGTTCTGCCATCCTCAGTGCATCTTATCAGGAAGCACACAATATTTATCAGTAATGAAAGAGATAATAGTGTAAACATACATTTTGAGACAAGTGGGGAAAACTGAAAACAGACAATATTAAGCTAATGTTAATTTTTTTTAGGTGTTATAAAGGTATTGTGATTATGTTTTCAAAAAATAGTGCTTATCTGTTAGTGATATACACATTGCAGGGAAAAGTGAAATTAACTGGCTTGATGTCTATTTCTAGGGAGTCTGGCAACCCTAGGCAGAAAGCAGTAATGATAATACAGTCAGCTCTTGATTGTTCTAATACAATGGCCAATTTGCATATTACCCAGGTCTTTGACCATTTCTTCTTTCTTCTGTGGCTTTTCTTTTGGTCATTACATTTACAGCTCTCCCAATATAGTACAAAAAGGGTATTCAAATTTTGCAACTTGTTGGATGAAGAAGATCCTTGGGGAGGAGACTCAAACTACTGATTGAAAAATCAGGTTTATAAATAATTTGAACATTTCATTTCTTTGTAATTGGCATATCTTTCTATGGATAATTATGAGTTTAATGAAATGAGATCATTTAAGACGATCACACAATAAAACTTTACAGCCAGAATACAAAGTCTTCATCTTATTTTCCTACTTCATTTGTTATGTAGTTCTTAGTAAGTGCATTTTTCTACTTTATTTTTTGAAAACAACATTCATTTTTGAAAAGTTTATTTCATGAAGGACTAATCCTTTGCTGATGTTCAAATTTAAATTATTCTTTCATATCTGTCTCATAGGAAAAAAAACATGAAAAATTGCTTCTGTGGTAGTTTCTTCTAGTTTTTCAAGCACTCTTGTAGTAGCAACTGGTTCAAAATACTGCTTTGTTTTAAAGCATACATTTTAGATGTATCTTCACTGATGATGGGAACATCTTCATTTTGTTCTTGAGCTATCAGGTCACTTTCACTGTCAGACAGTGTACATAGGCGAGTGTCATTTTCATAGGTTGGAAAATGATACTCCAGTTGATCCCACGTCTTTCTATCAGGGAGCAGTGAAGGGTTCTTAGTTTCTTCTGGGTAATGGCTGCTCCCAAGACCCAGGGGGCTGTCGCCCAACTGGAGGAAGACCATGATGGGAGCTGCAGCACAGTGGGGGGTGTAGGTTATGGGGACAGTAAGGATTGTATCCTGGAGCCGCTTTCCCTGCCAGAAAGTCCAGGTGCCACCACCGCTTTAGAAGGTTCTCCATCTGTGCCTTGTATTTTCCGTGAAGAACATTTTCCTGTGGCTGAACAAGACAAACTTCTGAAGCACATGATTATTGAGCATAAGATTATCATAGCTGATGTCAAATTGGTGGCTGATTTCCAAAGGTACATTTTATATTGGAGGAAAAGTTTCACTGAACAGCCCGTCACAGATTTTTGTAGTGTGATAAGAATTAATTCCACTGCTCCATTTGAAGAACAAGAGAATTATTTTTTGTCATGTGACATTTTACCAGAGGATAGAATCTTCGAGAAGAGCTTCAGAAACAGAGACTGAAAGAAATTCTGGAACAGCAGCAGCAAGAATGAAGTGATACCAATTTTCATGGCATTTGTATGTTTTGTAATGATGAATTCCTTGGAAACAGATCTGTTTTTTTGAACCACATGGCCAGAGAATATGCTTCAACATTGGATTGCCAGACAACATTATAAACTGCAATGAATTTTTGTGTACATTACAGAAAAAGCTTAACAATTTGCAGTGCTTGTACTGTGAGAAGACCTTCAGGGACAAAAACACACTTAAAGATCACATGAGGAAAAAATAGCATCATAAGATTAATCCTAAGAACAGAGAATATGATCGATTTTATGTCATCAATTATTTTGGAAAATCATGGGAAGAAGTTCAGTTGGAAGATGATCAGGAGTTGCTGGACCATCAGGAAGATGACTGGTCTGACTGGGAAGAACACCCTGCCTCTGCCGTCTGCTTATTTTGTGAAAAGCAAGCAGAAACAATTGAGAAATTGTATGTCCACATGGAGGATGCACACGAATTCGATCTTCTCAAAGTAAAGTCAGAACTTGGATTAAATTTCTACCAGCAAGTGAAACTAGTCAATTTTATTCGGAGGCAGGTTTACCAGTGGAGATGTTATGGCTGCCATGCGAAGTTCAAATCCAAAGCAGACTTAAGGGTTCACATGGTTAGCAGGCTTTTATCTTGTCTCACAGTGTTTTCCGAAGAGTTGTTTGCCAGAAGGATGTGTCATTCATCTGGGATAACTAGCAGGATCAAGATATAATACATGAGTTTGGGTGGTGTCTCTGGAGTTAGTGGGAATGTTAAGAAGAAAAGAATCAAGATAGTTGGAATTTCTCTTAGGTGTTAAGTTTACATACAGATCTCTTCACTAAACCTTATCGAACATTGTTTTAGTTAGCTATTTGAGTTCCACTTAAAATGTCATCTCCTCTGTAAAGTGAACTTAAACTTTGAGGCAAATAGCTCTTTGCTCATACCTGTATTACTGCTCTTTTCATATTTCCTTGTAATGATCTATTTATATATTTTTGTGCTCACTGGATTTTTGTCCTTAGCTAACTTGCGTCTTTTTTGACAAGCACAGTGCCTGGCTCATAATAAATAAAGCTTTTTTGAACGAGAAAAGGAGCAGTTGAGCTGCAAGATCTTTTCATCTGACGACTCTTCCCTTTACTTCCTCCCTCCCTTCTTCCTTCCTTTTCTTTTTAGCTTCCTTCTTTCCTTTCTTCCTTGGAATCCTATAGTTAATACTCTTATAATAAAGTAAAACAGTACTTTTATCCTATTTTTGATTTTCTTGTTTTAAGATCTGCTGTTTAGATACCATTTAGTTATTTTCACCAAATCGTTGCTAAAATGATGTTTTATATGGGAAAAATAGGTGAACTTTCCTGCTTATATGAATAAGCACATATACACAACTGTCGTTGGAGTGTGCTAAAGAATTCATTTATTGGTTAGACACATCCTTCACTTTTGTGGTGCTAGGATAATTTCAGGCGTTCCTCAGATACAGATTCCAATCATTCTTTCATAGAAGTATAGGGATCTGTTAATGAAAAAAATAACAGTTAAAATCTACTGCTGCTTTAGGACCTTGAAAAATAGTATTTCCTAACCAATTATCTGTGGAATCTGAATCTGTTCACAATCCTGGTTTTCAGAGGACTCAGCATCGATCTTACTTAGCGAGTGAAATAGCTTCAAAATATTCTTTGCTAAATGTGTTCCCAGCAGAAATTCACATCTGTAATCTGTCTGCTGAAGTTTCAGTATTTCAGTTACTAAAATGGATTGCTTATAGCTGAAGGACTACCTTCTAAATTTTTAGATATAGAACATTTTTATTTTGCCTGGAATTCAGACTATAAGTCTAATTCTTATACTGCAGGCAAATAATGCCTTAATTTCTTCAGCCTACCTTCTCAAACTATTTAAATAAGACTGTGCATATGTGGAGGGTGAAGGAGAGAAAGAATGAGATTAGAACAAAGTATGATTTTTTTTTGTTTTCTTACTGATATTTTAAATTTAAAAAGTATGGCTTATAGAGAGATGTGGACTTCAGGAAAATAAAGTTAAATAGGATCTAATTTTTCTGGCAGTATTACCCAATAACCATGCAATTTTCCAATCTCCATTACCAAGACATTGCAATATGAGAAAAGCAGAGAAAATAGGTCCTTGTAAACCTGTGACAAGCCAGGGTAAATAAAGCCTCAGCAATAAAGGAGAAAGAGAATAGGCACACTTGATTTCTAGTCTATATATTAGTCTCAAACTGGAAACTTAATCCTTTGGAAACTTGGGATTTGTAGTGTCAAGAAAGAAACAGGTGTAATACTTATGATGAAAGAACATAGCTTTGCTATTAGAACATTGAAGTTATTTACATTTGACTTCTCTGATTTCCATGTAAGTTTTTTCTTGAGGCATTGGCTTTTAATTTCATTGGTAAAAATGCAAAATATAAAAACCTCGAATTATGTGAGATTGTTTAGAGATGTATGCATTTTATGTGCATGGTTGGTTATAGATTCCCTGAGGGTAGCCAGTTACATGTTTTGTGGGTTACTGGTGTCAGAGGCCAGTTTTTCATGTTATCCAGTATGCAGTGGGTCACATCTTTACTTCAGTGTATTAGTTTTTAAAATTTCTACATTAAAATTTATCACAAATATGGTGACTGAAAACAACATCTGTTTATTATCTCACAGCCCGTAGATCAGAAGTTGGCATGGTGTGGCTGGGTTTTTCTGCTCAGTATCTCACAAAGTCGAGATCAAGGTGTTGGCCAGGCTGTGTCCTCCTCTGAAGCCCTAATTTCTTCCAAGCTCACATGGCTTTTGGCAGAATTCAATCCCTTGCAGCTGTAGTACTGAGATTCTTGTTTTCTTGCTTGTTGTAGGACCCAGATCCCCACTTACTTGCTATCTGCTGGGAGGGACCATTCTCAGAACCTAGGAGAAGAACCTCAGGACCTGGCCACATGGCCCTCTCACAACTTTACAGTTTACCTCTTAAAAATCAGCAGGATTTCTCATGCTTTAAATCTCTCTCTCTCTCTCCCACCGCCCCCCACTTCTCTCTTTTCCTTTTTCTGGAAAGCCTAAGTCCCTTTTCAGGGCTGACTAAATTAGGTCAGGCCCATCTAGGATAATCTCTCTTTTGAAGATTTCAAAATCAACTAATTTGAGATTTAATTATATCTGCAAAATCCCTTCACATTTATCATATTAGTTCACTTAATTGAGGCAGTAAAATCCATCATATTCATAGTTAACTTAAGTGGAGGGCATTAACAGGGTGCATACACCCAGGGTAGGAATTGTAGGTATTGCACTGAATTTTGAATTCTGCCTACTATACTTAGTGTTTTTTTGTTTTTTTTCGATACGATCTTGCTCTGTCACTCAGGCTGAAGTGTAGTTGTATAATCTTGGCTCACTGCAGCCTCGACTTCTTGGGCTCAGATGATCCTCCCATCTCAGCCTCCCATGTAGCTGGGACTACAGGTGTGTGCCAGCATACCAACCTAATTTTGCTTATATTTTGTTGAGGCTCTCCCTATGCTGACGAGGCTGGTCTTGAACTCCTGGGCTCAAGCGATCCTCCCATCTCAGCTTCCCAAAGTGATAGGATTATAGACATGAGCCACTGCACCTGGCACTTGATATATTCTTAGATACTAAAAACTCATTTTCGGCCGGGCACAGTGGCTCATGCTTGTAATCCCAGCACTTTGGGAGGCTGAGCCAGGTGGATCACCTGCGGCCAAGAATTCGAGACTAGCCTGACCAACATGGCAAAACCCCGTCTCTACTAAAAATATAAAAATTAGCTGGGTGTGGTGGTGTGTGCCTATAATCCCAACTACTTGGGAGGCTGAGGCAGGAGAATCGCTTGAACCTGGGAGGTGGAGGTTGCAGTGAGCTGAGATCAAGCCATTTCACTCAAGCCTGGGCAACAAGAGTGAAACTCTGTCTCAAAAACAAACAAACAAGACCAAAAAAACCCTCATTTTCATATTAAATTAAACAGAGATTACAGGTATCCAAATTTGCTGAGAAAAAATACCGTTTTCTTTCAACGTTTTTCTCATGGATTGATTTTATCTGATTGCATAAATTTTGTACACATCTCAAAATTTTAATTTTGGAACAAGTGGGATATAAATACTAAGAAAACTTTATTTAACCTAGATATTTAAGTGTTCTCAATTTTAAATTATCTGGATCACATGTCCTCTGATTTATTCTGCTGGCTAATACAGTACCTTTTTTTGCTGAACATTTTGTGATAGTGTGACTCAATGATCAATTCTGTAAAGAGGGAACATTTTAAAGATTTTATTACTGTGATCATTAATTTTATTTGTCAACTTGACTGGGTTAGGGGATATCCAGATAACTCTTTAAACGTAATTTCTGGGTGTCTCTACAAGAGTGTTTCTGGAAGAGACTAGCATTCGAATTAGTAGACTGGGTAAAAAAGATACACCTTCAGCAATGTGGAGGAGTATCATCAAAATCCATTAGTTTTCTTTGTTCTCTAGCTGTAGATGGCGTGTTACGGGACTCTTTGTATTCCATAATCATGTGAGCCAAGTCCCGTAATAAAACTCCTCTTGCAAATCTCTGTATATCTTATTGGTTTTATTTCTCCAAAAAATACTAATACAATCACTATACTGCATAGTAGTTTGTTCTGAAATAAACATACTCGCCTGGGCGCAGTGGCTCATGCATGTAATCCCAGCACTTTGGGAAGCCAAGGAAGGTGGATCACGAGCTCAGGAGATTGAGACCAAGCTGGCCAACATGGTGAAACCCAGTCTCTACTAAAATACAAAAAATTAGCTGGCGTGGTGACACATGCCTGTAGTCCCAGCTACTTGGGAGGCTGAGGCAGGGGAATCACTTGAACCCAGGAGGCGGAGGTTGCAGTGAGCCTAAATTGCGCCACTGCACTCCAGCCTGGGCGACAGAGGGAAACTCCATCACAAAAAAAAAAAATAAAAAAAAAATAAAAAAAAAAATATATATATATATGTTGCAAATTAACAGCTTTTGCTTTTTTATTTCCTAATTACACAATTAATGGTGGAAAATTTAGAGAATGTATATTACCTTGGCACCTCAGATTTTGCCAGTCACAAAACATATTAGTCCCATTATCTTTAATCCCGCAATACCTGAGGCAATGTCCATTATGTCATTTCTGTATAGTATTGGAGGGGGAAGAGTAGTCTTGTCAGATACTATTGGCTTTAAGGCTGACCTTAGCAATTTTTTTTTTCAGTATATAAGCTTGAGCAAGTTATAAAAGTTCCCTGAACTTTTTTTAATTTTAATTTTTTTTATTTAAAAATATTTTTAGGCTGGGCACAGTGGCTCGCTTCTGTAATCCCAGCACTTTCGGAGGCTGAGGTGGGCAGATCACCTGAGGTCAGGAGTTTGAGACCATCCTGGCTAACACAGCGAAACCCCTTCTCTACTAAAAGTACAAAAATTAGATGGGCGTGGTGGTGGGCACCTGTAATCCCAGCTACTCAGGAGGCTGAGGCAGGAGAACGCTTGATCCTGGGAGGTGGAGGTTGCAGTGAGCCAAGACTGGGCCACTGCACTCCAGTCTGGGCGACAGAGCAAGACTCCATGTCACATATACATATATATTTAGAGGCAGGATCTTGCTCTGTCATCCAGGCTGGACTCTAACTCCTGGCCCCAGTCAATCTTCCTGCCTGAGTGGACACCACTGCACTAGACAAACTTCTCTAAACTTTTTTTTCTTTGTTTTTGTTTTGGTGACAACAATCATCATATAATTGTGGGGGTTACTGTGTGCATTAGATGTGATAGAGCATATGAAATGCTTAGTATAGTATATGGCACCTAGGACACAATAAATATTAGCTATCAATATCATCATTGTCATCTGTGAATTTATTACATCAATGGACTTTTCTTAATATCAAGCTTATTTCGTTTGTGTTGAAGTCTAATAATTGCAGTGGGATGGAATGTATATTGAACGTGCACAGCACTGGCAGGGTAATAGCTGGCATGTGTTGGTGTTAGGGGCAAGAGTAGGGATAATTCTGACAGGGAACTTTCCTCAAAATGTGGAGGGAGCATCAGATGGACATCAGACCCACTAAGAAATCTGGAAGAGGATTTATTGCATTTCCTAATAGTAGTCTTGGTGTCAGAATGGTCTTTCCAATAAGCAGATCTGTGTTCCTCCCTTCCTTCAGATCCTTCTGTGATATTCCACTGCTCAAGTGGTGCAATCAGATTCTCTTATATAGCAGACAATTTTGGTCTTTCATGAACTTTCCTTGTCTGTCCATTCATTCCTGTCAGCTACCCTTTCTTCTCCCCTAATGTGTGCTCTACTTCACCTTTTCCTCGCATATTTTCTCAAATGATAAACTACTTGTAGTTTTCCAAACACACCACAGATTCTTATGCCACCATATTTTGCAGGAATGTTTTCCTCTGCCAAGAATGCCCTTCCATTTCTTTTATTTGCTGAATTCTTACCACAAGCCTCACTTCAGAGCTGCTGCTTTTCTTAACCCTCTCTGATTCCAAATGTAGATGTATATACTTGGTCCCACTATATTATGTATAGTCCCACTATATTATGCATAATTATGCTTGGTAATTATGACGATGCATTTCTGTCCTTCCACTAGTTTATAAGCTGGGACCATGCACTGTCAAATCTGTCACCCCTGGCCCAATACTTGATCATATGTTTCAGCCTCAGTTTCACAATGATCTCGTTAACTAGTTAGATGGGAACAGATATAAAAGGCTTTTCTAAAGTCACGTAAATAGGAACTGGTAAATCTAGGATTCAGAGATGGGATTTCTAAATCCAAGTTTATTTTCCATTACGGAAATGTTAAATTACAGTAAACCCACAGATATTTATAGAGTAGTAACCATGTTCAAATTTCAAAATGGTGTTCTACAGGTGATAAAGATTTTTAAAAGAATATTCTTTAAAGATGGTCCTGATCTCTTGATTAATACTAGGACAATGTTCTTTTCACTTGCCAGTAATTGATATATAGTAGGCATCAAATGTAGTTATCAAAACAATGAGTAGGTGAATGAATGCTTGGTGATTATCAAGGTAATGCTTTCATATGGCCTTATAAATAAAAACTGATTAGGTAGTGCCTCCTTTCTTAGAATATTTGTGGGTTGAAGGATTATTTATTTATTATGGATTTCAATTTTATACATGTCAAGAAAAAAATGAGTGGATGAGCTATAATATTATACAAATAAAATGGTATGATTCAAATTTAAAATACAAAAGATAGCATAAAAGAAATTAAAATTAACAGACACTTGCAATAAAGTAATTGGAGTTACATTTACAAGAAAATTTGATGGCCAAGGTGAAAAGGGATGTGTATTTAAAGTATATAGATTTTTGAAAGAAGAAGGCATATAAATTCATTTTTTGAGATAGGCTTGCTAGGACCATAAGGTTGAGTTGATTAATGAGTTTAACTAGATATTATCTCTTCAGTTCCAAGAAGTTGTCCTAAAAGGAGGAGCTTACAGAGAAAATAGCATCCTAATCTAGATATTCCCTACCATGTTTGAACCCATGGGAAACCAGTGTCAAATTGCCATTTTCAGTAATATAGAATCATAGGCAGCTTCTCCAGGTTTTGTGAGGCTTGAGTCCATTCTATTTTGAGGACTATCTTTAAGGAAAAATAATTTAAAATTATGATTATAAAATTAAATATGAATGTATGTGTTTCTTTAGAATAAAAAAGAAATAATGAAAACTGCAGATTTATAAAAGCTGACAAGTATCACAAACATTTCTTTCAGTTTCATTTTGGTTTCCACAGAATATTTCCTCTTTTTATTTTGGAAAAAAATGATAGACTCTTGGACAAAATATTGAGTGTTAAGCAGAGAATCTGACCAAGGAATAAGGCTAATCACTAGTGTTGAGGCTTGGAGGAAGAATACAGTATTCATTTCATGTTAGGAAATCAGTTTCTGAGTGCTGCTGTTTGGCTGGTGCTATCTGACCAAATTAGTTAAGCACTGGGTAAGTGTTGAGCTGCCTATTTTTGGATTTTCAAGGAAGCATTTTGTTGTTGTGCATGTGAAATAGTCGTTTCTAGGCTACTACGCTATGCTATGTTTATTGCATAAGTAAGGTGCTTATTTCATGATCGTGGCATCTCCAGTAGTTTTAAATGACAGTTCTGTACAGCTGTCAGCAGTCTGGGTGGTCATTTCAGGATTCACCATCCCTTCTTTTCATCATTCTGTTTATTAAGAGGAGAAGGACTGATAATGAGGTATTCTGTCTCTTTCTGGGACAGAATAATCACTTTGCATATCCCTTCTAGACAGCAGCTGTATGATGGCATGTAAGTAGCTGCTAATGTCTCAAATCAAAGCAAAAATAATTATTAGTGATAACACAAAACTCTGTTTTATAGTTGGGCAAATTCCATGTAAACAAGCCTCCTATTTAACCTAGACAAAACTAAGTGAATAAATACTCAAACTCAACTTGTCATTTGAGAGCCAATCACCATTTTTTTAAAGATACTTTTTTCTACTTGTTCTGAAGTGTTAACCAGAAAGAGCAGAAAATATTAGCCAGAGAAAAGACATCCCTCTGTGAGGCCAGTAAATTCTTTAAAGTTGTATGATCTCCATTACCATGATAGCAAATGACGCAAGGCTCTTTGGTTAGGCCCATCTGGCTTTTACTATCTCCTCTGTAATTTCAGCCATCAAACTATGAAATTGCTCTACCTTCTAGGCAGTTTTCAACATTTCTGTTATTCATTCTACTACTTAAAAGACTTCCTACTTTTTGCTACTGGTATCACAATTCAATGTTTTTCCAGTCCCAATCCTTACAAACGAAGGGAAATTACACAACGTTTTAGCTGTAATTCAGGAGTTAAGTGTGTCCAGGGCTGAGCTTACAAATGAATCCTGATTCAATGTTGTTTGCAGAAAGCTTTTTCTTAAAAAACGGCAAAGATAGTTCCTGTGCAAGATATGTTAATATGTAATTATCATGGAATACGTAACCATCAAGTCAGGTATTGCTGTATTTTCCCAAGTGAGTAAAATAATACCTTTGAATTGATCCTACATTCTGGAACACACACAAAAAAGTGAACATTTAACATATAGTAGATGTTTTAGTTCGTGATTTTGGGGTGCTATGAAAGCAAAAGAAATTTGAGACATATTCAGGTAACCTGATTAAAAAATGGTAAATTGATCAATTACATATTAAAAGCTATTAAGTCCCCAAGAAATATCAGCTATTAAAATATAAGCTAATAATATTTCAAAGATCAGTACAGAAGCCAAAAGTAATGCCATTGCTAGTTTATTTGCTAAACAAGCAGTTCTTGCTATCTAACCCATATAGATGCTATTAAGTTGACGTCCATCTTATTAAGCATTCAGAAAGACAATTGACTTAATTCAGCTAATTATAATTGCTTACAACTTAATTATTCTGTTTAACCTTTACAACCAAAGCATACGTAGTAGTATTATTTTCTCCCATTTTGCAGCTGAGAAATTTGAGGCTCAAATATGACAAATTTCTTCAGGGGAGCCAGCGTACAAACCCAAGTCTTTTTGATGTTTAAATCACTACTACAGTATATTGCCAAAGGTTTTCTCTACTCTTTAGAGCAGCCATTCTTTTTTCTGTTCAATACTTTTTTTTTGTTTTTTACTGTCTGATACAATTTCCCTTCAAAATTGCCTTTTAAAAGATCTTTCTGGAACAAATCTTTTCTGGAAATGTGTGATGCATTTCCCACTCCCTCCTCTTTTGCCATTTTCCCCAATTTTTAAAAACTGGACTAAATTACATGTAACATAAAGTGTACTGCATTAACCATTTTAAAATACACACTTAAGTGGCATTAAATACATTTCTAGAGTTGTGCAATCATCACTTCTATCCGTCTCCATAACTCTTTTCATCTTGTAAAACCGATTATCTATTAAACAATAACTTCCTCTTCTTCCCTCTCTCCAGCCCCTGGCAATCAGCATTCTACTTTCTGTCTACATGATTTTGGCTGCCTTAACTTCCTCACGTAAATGAAATCATACTGTATTTGTCTTTTAATGACTGGCTTATTTCACTTAGCATAATGTCCTGAAGTTTTATTCATGTTGTAGCATTTGCCAGAATTTTCTTTCTTAAGGAAATATTATCATTGTATGTATATACCGTGAGTAATAATCCTGAATTATATTGAATACTAATAATTATAAACATTTTTGAATAACATTTAATTGTATGTATATACTGCATTTTGCCTATTCATTTATATGTCAGTGGACATGGGTAGCTTCCAAATTTTCGTTATTGTGAATACTACTATTATGAGCATGGTGGTACAAGTATCTCTTCAAGACCCCCCTTTCAGTACTTTTAGATATACCCAGAGGTGAAATTGTGGGATCAAGTGTTAACTGAATTTTTAATTTTTTGCAAAACTTTCATACTGTTTTCTACAGTGCTATACTGTTAATATTTTACATTCTTAGCAGTAGTGCACAAGGGTTCCAATTTCTTCATATCCTTACCAGCATGGGTTATTTTGTTGTTGTTTTCTTTTTTGGTAGTAGCCATCCTCATGGGTTGGATGTGGTGGCTCATAGTTTTGATGTGCATTTTCCTAACTATTAGTGATATTGACCACCTTCCCATCTGTCTCTTGGATATTTGTGCATTTTCTTTAGAAAAATGTCTATTCAAGCTATTCAAGTTTTTTGTCTGTTGTTTGATGTGGTTGTTTTTTGTTGTTGTTGAGATTTAGGAGTTCTCCATACATTCAGTAGAGTAATCCAGTATCAGCTATACAATTTGCAAATTTTTTTTGTTCTGTGGGTGGCCTTTTTACTCTGTTTTGGTAGTGTGTTCTAAGAGACAAAATTTTTAATTTTCATGAAGCTCAGTTTGTCCATTTTTTCTTTAGTTGCCTATACTTTTGATGTCATATCCAAGACCCAGTAAATTATTGCTAAATCCAATCTCATGAATCTTTTACCCTTTGTTTTCTCCTAAGAGTTTTATAGTTTTAGGTCTTACATGTAGGTCTTTGATCCATTTTAAGTTAATATCTGTATATGATGTTAGATAAGGGTCCAACTTCATTTTTTTTTTTTTTGCATGTGAATATTCAATTTTCCCAGTACCATATGTTGAAAAGACTCTTTTCCCCATTGAATGGCCTTGGTATCCTTCTCAAAAATTTATCCATTCAAGAAATAGTTTATTTATTTTATTATACTTTAGGTTCTGGGGTACATGTGCAGATCATGCAGGATTTTTGCATAGGTACATATATGGCAAGGTGGTTTACTGGCTCCATCCCCATCACCTATATCTGGCATTTCTCCCCATGTGATTCTTCCCCACCCTCCCCCATCCCCTGCTGTCCCTCCCATAGTCCCCCTGCAACAGACCCCAGTGTGTGATGCTCCCCTCCCTGTGTCCATGTGTTCTCATTGTTCAACACCCACCTATGAGTGAGAACATGTGTTGTTTGATTTTCTGTTTTTGTGTCAGTTTGCTGAGAATGATGGTTTCCAGGTTCATCCATGACCCTACAAAGGACACAAACTCATCTTCTTTTATGGCTGCATAGTATTCCATGGTGTATATGTGCCACATTTTCTTGTCCAGTCTATCATCAGTGGGCGTCTGGGTTAGTTCCAGGTCTTTGCTATTGTAAACAGTGCCACAATGAACATATGTGTGCATGTATCTTTATAATAGAATGATTTATAATCCTTTGGGTATATACCCAGTAATGGGATTGTTGGGTCAAATGGAATTTCTATTTCTGGGTCCTCTAGGAATCGCCATGCTGTCTTCCACAATGGTTGAACTAATTTACACTCCCACCAACAGTGTAAAAGTGTTCCTATTTCTCCACATCCTCTCCAGCATCTGTTGTCTCCAGATTTTTTAATGATCACCATTCTAACTGGCGTGAGATGGTAACTCAATGTGGTTTTGATTTGCATTTCTCTAATGACCAGTGATGATGAGCATTTTTTCATATGTTTGTTGGTCTCATATATGTCTTCTTTTGAAAAGTGTCTGTTCATATCCTTTGCCCACTTTTGCATGGGTTTGTTTTTTCTTGTAAATCTGTTTTAGTTCTTTGTAGATTCTGGATGTTAGCCCTTTGTCAGATGGGTAGATTTTGAAAAATTTTTTCCATTCTGTTGGTTGCCGATTTGCTCTAATGATAGTTTCTTTTGTTGTACAGAAGCTCTTAAGTTTAATTAGGCGCCATTTGTCTACTTTGGCTTTTGTTGCCATTGATTTTGGTGTTTTAGTCATGAAGTCCTTGCCTATACCTATTTCCTGAATGGTTTTGTCTAGGTTTTCTTCTAGGGTTTTTATGGTGTTAGGTCTTAATGTTTAAGTCTTTAATCCATCTGGGGTTAATTTTAGTGTAAGGTGTCAGGAAAGGGTCCAGTTTCTGCTTTCTGCATGTGGCTAGCCAGTTTTCCCAACACCATTTATTAAACAGGGGAATCCTTTCCCCATTGCTTGTTTTTGTCAGGTTTTTCAAAGATCAGATGATTGTAGATGTGTGAGGTTACTTCCAAGGCCTCTGTTCTATTCCATTGGTCTATGTCTCTGTTTTGGTACCAGTACGATGCTGTTTTGATTACTGTAGTCTTGTAGTATAGTTTGAAGTCAGGTAGCATTATGCCTCCAGCTTTGTTCTTTTTGCTTAGGATTGTCTTGGCTATGTGGTCTCTCTTTCGTTCCATATGAAGTTTAAAGTGGTTTTTTTCCAGTCCTGTGAAGAAGGTCGATGGTAGCTTGATGGGGGATAGCATTGAATCTATAAATTACTTTGGGCAGTATTGACATTTTCACATTATTGATTCTTCCTAACCATGAGCATGGAGTGTTTTTCCGTCTGTTTGTGTCCTCTCTTATTTCCGTGAGCAGTGGTTTGTAGTTCTTCTTGAAGAGGTCTTTTACATCCTTTGTTAGCTGTATTCCTAGGTATTGTATTCCCTTTGTAGCAATTGTGAATGGGAGTTTGCTCTTGATTTGGCTCTCTCTTTGTCTGTTATTAGTGTATAAGAGTTTATTTTTTTGCACTTTACTCTCTTTATTGGTCTACATACCTGTCTTTGGCACCATCCTGTTTTGATTACTGTAGCTTTGTATTGAGTTTTGAAATTAGGAAGTGTGAGTCCTCCAGATTTATTCTTCTTTAATGATGTCTTTTGCAGACATAGAAAACATTTTAAAATTCATATGGAGTCAAGATTGTTTTGTCTATTTGGGGTCCCATGGAATTTTATGTCAATTTTAGGATGGGTTTTTGTATTTCTTTGAACATTGGAATTTTGATAAAGATGGCATTGAATCTATAGTTTGCCACTTACTTTTCATTTTAGATATTTGAGTCTTTTCTCTTTTGTCTTAGTTCATCCAGGTAAAAGTTGGTCAATTTTGCTGGTCTTTCAAATAATAAACTTATAATTTCATTTATTTTCTGTTTTTCTATATTTCCTTTTTTCTCTAATATTCCCTATTTCCTTCTTTCTGCCAGCTTTGGTTTAGTTTGTTCTTCTTTTCTAGTTTTTCAAGTTGTAAAGTTAGGTTGTTGGATTGAGATCTTTCTTCCTTTTTAATATGAAGTTTTATAGCTGTAAATTTCTCCTTTAGCATTGTTTTCACTGTGTCCCATAAGTTATTGGTATGATGTGTTTTTTTTTTATTCAACTTTATGTATTTCTAATTTCCTTTGTGGTTCCCTCTTTGTTTTCCTTGGTTGTTTAGAAATGTGTTATTTAATTTTCACAAGTTTGTGAATTTTCCAGTTTTACTTCTGTTATTGATTGCTAATTTTATCCTGTTATTGTTAGAGAAGACGTTTTCTGTCTCTCTCTTTCTAAATAGATTGAAACTTAATTTGTGGCCTAACATATGTATGGTCTACCCTAAAAAATGTTCCATGTGCATTTGAGAAGAATATGTATGTTGTTGGGTTGAGTGTTCTGTTTGTGTTTGTTAGATCTGGTTGGTTTATTGTGTTGTTTAAGCCCTCTGTTTCCTTAATTATGCTTTATCTAGTTGGGCTATCCATTATTGAAAATGCCGTATTTAAATCTCCAACTATTATTGTGGAACTGTCTATTCTGCTTTCAATTCTATCAGTTTTCGCTTCATATATTTGGATGGTCTGTTATTAGCTACATATATGTTTATAGTTGTTATATGTTCTTTCTGTATTGAACCTTTTATTAATATAAAAGATCCTTTTTGTCTCTTGCAGTCTTTTTTGATTTAAAGCCTTTTTGGTATTAATATAGCCACCCTGCTCTCTTTTGGTTACTATTTGCCATTTTTTTACTTTCAACCTATTTTGGTTTTGGGTCAAAAGTGAGTCTTTTGTAGATGGCGTATCATTGGATCATGTGCTTTTATTTATTCTTCCAATCTCTTTCTTTTGACTCAACAATGTAATGCATTTGTATTTAAAGTGATTACTAAAAAACAGGAACTTCTGTAATTTTGCTGTTTTTAAAGTATGTATTATAACTTATTTTTCTTCATTTTTTACATCACAGTTTTATTTTGTGTTTAGCTGATTTTATAATAAAACATTTATATTCCTTTGTTCCTTTCGTATATATTGTATAGCTATTTTCTTTGAGATTACCCATAGAAATTACATTTATTAAACTTTATACCACGTTCACTTCAATAGTACACAAAAGCTCTGTTATTTTTAACAAGACTTTTCTAACTTCTTTTAGTTGTTGATGTCACAAAATTGCCTCCTTATACATTAAATACTCCAAATATAGGCTACAAATTTTGAATTTAAATTTAATTTTTAATTTTTTGACAAAATATAATTACATATAATCGCAGAGTATACAGTGATATTGTATACTCACACAGGGAGTGGAATTATTGAAAAAAGCAAATTAACATATATTTCACCTTACTTTTTACTTTATTGTTTTTCTTCCCATGCTACACTGATGTATGTGTCACTTTAAATACTTATCATTTATTCCTCCTAATTGCAACTTTGTATCCTTTGAAAAATCCCATTCTCCCAACCACTCCAGCTCTGGTAACTATTATTCTGCTCCTTGCTTCTGTGAGTTTGTTTTAGATTCCATCTGTAAGTAAGAACATGTTCATTTCTCGTTCTGTGTCTGGCTTATTTTATGTAGCATAATGTCCTCCAGGTTGATACATGTTGAAAAAGATAGAATTTCTTTTTTCCTAAGGCCAAATAGTATTTCTTTGTGAAAATATATCACATTTTTAAAAAATGTATTCACCCATTACTGAACACTGATAGAACTTTTATATGATGAAATGGGATCTAGTTTTTTTGTTTGTTTGCTTTGCATATGTATATCCAATTTTTGTAGCACTATTTGTTGAAGAGACTGTTCTTTTTCAAATATATATTCTTGGTCTCATTGCTGAAAATGAGTTGACTGTAAATGGATGGATTTATTTCTGGGTTCTATATTATCTTCCACTGATCTTTTATGCTAATATCATGCTATTTCAGTTACTATAGCTTGGTAATATTATTAGGAAATCAGTTCATGTGAATGCTTCCAGCATTGTTCTTTTTGCTTAGTATTGATTTGGCTAATAAGAGTCTTTTGTGGTTTCATATAAATTTTAAAATTGTTTTTCCTATTTCTGTGAAGAGTGTCTTTGGTATTTTGATAGGAATTGCATTGAATCTGTAGATTATATTGGATAGTAGGGACATTTTCACAATATGGATTCTTCCAATCCTTGAATATAAATATCTTTCTATTTATTTGTGTCCTCTTCAATTTCTTGTATCAATGTTTTATAGTTTTCACTTTAGAGATATTTCACTTCGATGGTTAAGTTTATCCCTAGGTATTTTTTTTTCTTGTATCTATTATACATGGGATTACTATCTTGGATTCTTTTAGATTGTTTACTGTTGATATATGTAAGTGCTCCTGACTTTTGTTTGTTGATTTTTGATCCTGCAACTTTCTTTACTGCATTTCTTGAAACAGACGAAAATGAAAACACAACCTACAAAAACCTGTGTAATACAACAAAAGCAGTACTGTGAGGGAATTTTATAGCAATAAATGCCCACATCAGAAAAGTAAAAAGATTTCAAGTAAACAACCTAATGACACATCTTGAAAACTAGAAAAGCAAGGACACACTGAACCTAAAATTAGTAGAAGAGAGCAAATAATGAAGATAAGAGCTGAAATAAGTAAAATTGAGACTAAAAATACAAAATATCAACAAAATGAAAAGTTCATTTTCTGAAAAGATAAACAAAATCAACAAAACTTTAGCCAGATTACCTAAGAAAAAGGATAGAAGACCCAAATAAATAAAATCAGAGACAAAAAAGGAGACATTACAATGATACCACAGAAATTCAAAGGATTTATCAAAGGCTGCTAGAAAACAACTATATGTCAGTAATTTGGAAAACCCAGAAATGGATAAATTTCTAAACAGATACAACCTAAGAAGTCTGAATCATGAAGAAGTAGAAAACCAGGATAGATTAAAAATGAATTATGAAGTAGAAGCAGCATTGAGACTGGTTTTATGACCTAGCATATAGTCCATCTGGAGGTTGTTCCATGTACACTTGAGAGGAATGTCTGTATTTTGCTGTTGGTAGGTGAATGTTCTGTACATGTTTATCAGGTCTCGTTGGTTTAACACTTTCTTCAAGTCTTCTATTTCCTTGTTGGTCTTCTGTCAATTGCTCTATCCATTATTGATAAAGAGATTTTTGAATTATCCAAATATTACTGTTAAATTGTATATTTCTTCCATCAATTGCATTAGTTATTGCTTCATGTATTTGGGGGTTCTGTTATTAGGCTCAAATGTTTATAATTGTTATGTCTTCCTGTTGGTGTGACCTTACTGTCATTAAAAATGTCTTTCTTTATTCTAGTAAGCATTTTTGTGTTAAAGTGTATTTTGCCTGATATTAGTATAGTCACTCTATTTCTGTTGGTAGCTGTTTGCATAATATATATATTTTTCAATATTTTTACTCAACTTTAGTGTTTTTGAATCTAAACTGTATATTTTATTTAAAAATGTGTAATTGGCTCATATTTTTTCATTCTCATTTATTTATCTCATTCATGATTGACAGATATTTCTGGCTATCTCTATATTTTGCCTGGAGGGCATTTAAATTTAATATTGCTACTGATAAGATCACATTTATGTCTGCTGTTTTGTTTTGGGTTTTCTTTTTAAAATTTTTATTTTAGGTTCAAGGGTATGTGTATATATTTGCTATGTACATATAAATTGCATATTGATGCATAGATTATTTCATCACCCAGGTAATAAACACAGAACCTGATAGGTAGTTTTAAATTCCTCATCCTCCTCCCATTTTTCACCCTCTAGTAGGCCCCAGTGTATGTTGTCCCCTTCTTTGTGTTCATGTGTTCTCAATGATTAGCTCTCACTTATAAGTGACAACATGCAGTATTTGGTTTTCTGTTCCTGTGTTAGTTCGCATAGGATAATGACCTCCATTTCCATCCATGATGTTGAAAAAGACTTTATCTCATTATTTCTTATGGCTGCATAGTATTTCATGTGTATATATGCTTCATTTTCTTTATCCGTTCTACCACTGACAGACATTTAGTTTGATTCCATGTATTTGCTAATGTGAATGGTGCTGCAAGAACGTATGTGTGCGTGTGTATTTATGATAAAACAATTTATATTCCTTTGGTTATATACAAAATACTGAAATTACTGGGTCAAATGCTAATTCTAAGTTCTTTGAGGTATCATTATACTGCTTTCCAGAATGACTGAACTAGTTTACAGTTCCATCATTCATGAATTTGAATGTTCGCTGCTCTAGTTAGGCTGAGGACATTTTTCCCAGATGATATACTCACATATCTTTTCTACATTGCTAGCTTTCTGGCCCTGTCTTCAGAGATGTCAGTGAGTCATGGATTTGGTCTTTTTGCATAATTTCATGTTTCTTAGATATGATTTTTTTTTTTTTTTGAGACAGAGTCTCACTCTGTTGTCAGGCTGGAGTGCAGTGGCACAATCTCAGCTCACTGCAAATTCTGCCTTCCAGATTTAAGTGATTCTCCTTCCTCAGCCTCCCGAATAGCTGGGACTACAGATGCACACCACCACACCCAGATAATTTTTGCATTTTTAGTAGAGATGGGGTTTCACCACGTTGGCCAGGACGGTCGCAATTTATTGACCTCATGATCTGCCTGCCTCAGTCTACCAAAGTGCTGGAATTACAGGCGAGAGCCACCGTGCCCTGTCTGATTATTCTTTTATGCTTTTTTCTTTGTTTTTATCTGAGTTATTCTGGAGAACTGGTCTTCAAGCTCTGAGATCGTTTCCTCAGTACTGTCTATTCTATTAATACTGGTAATTGTATTATTAAATTCTTGAGTTATTCAACTCCAACAGATGAGTTTGGTTTTCTTAAAATGCTCATTTTGTCTTTATGCTCCTGTATTGTTTTATTGTATTCCTGAGATAATTACTTTTATTGAGTTTTGACTTTCTCCTGAATCTCTATGATCTTTCCTATTCAGATTCTGAATTGTATTTCTGTCATTTCTGCCTTGTTAAGAACTGTTGCTGAGTAACTAGTGCTGTTGTTTGGAGGTAAGAAAACACTCTGGCTTTTTGAGTTGCTAGAGTTCTTGCGCTTGTTCTTTCTCCTCTGTGTGAACTAATGTTATTTCAGTCATTTGTTTTTTGTTTTTTTTTTCTGACGGAGTCTCTCTCTGTCACCAGGTTGGAGTGCAGTAGGGCAATCTCGGCTCACTGAAACCTCTAATTCACTGATTCACATGATTCTCCTGCCTCAGCCTCCCGAGTAGCTGGGATAACAGGCACGTACCACCAAGCTCAGCTAATTTTTTGTATTTTTAGTAGAGACGGAGTTTCACCATGTTGGCCAGGATGGTCTTGATCTCCTGACTTCATGATCTGCCCACCTCAGCCTCCCAAAGTGCTGAGACTACACGTGTGAGCCACATACCTGCCCGGGATTTTTTGCTTTTATATTCCTTGCCTCCTTGGGGTTTGATTGTGTTAGAAGACAGTTTCAGTTAACTGGCTTCATTTCTGAAAAAATTTAAGGGGCCCATGCTCAGCTCAGCACTCCTAGGCTGTGTGCTCTGATGGGCTGATACTGGCCCACTGGGTTTGTTCTTTGGTCCCTTGAGCTTAGGAATCTACTGTTCTGGAGTGGCCAAGGTGTTCCTGGTCCACTCGCCACAACACTTGGATGGGGATGCTGGCCAACGTACTTTGTTGGAGTAGTGTCATCAGGATTTGTGCTTACTCACATGTGCCAGCTGCAGTAGCAGCATGGCAAGGTGTATGTGCGCTGGTTGGGGTGGGGCACTGGCAGGGGTTGGGCCTAGGTGTTTCTTCATGCACTTGCACCAGTGGTGACAGTGGCACAGCAGAGATGGGGTCCTGGAAGCAGGAGGATTTCTGGGATTCATGCCTGCACTTGTACTGTTGATGGTAGCAGTGACAGTAGTGGTATGGCAGGGGAATGGTTGACAGCGACCATGTGTGCATTTGTGCTGGCAGTGGTGGCATGGCGGGGTACCTGTGCATCAGTAGGGGTAGTGGCAGGGAGCACTCACACCGGTAGCAGTTGTGCCATGGGGTTCACTCACACACAAGCACCATTTGAGTAAGAAAGTTGAGGTTTGCCCATGCATGCACATGTGCTGGAAAAGTGATGGGGGCAAGTGCATATTAGCAAAGGAGTAGGATGAGACTATGCCTGGAAGAAGCTACTGGTGCGTGCATGTTGGTGGGATTCAGTCTGTTGGAGCTCTCCAATGGTCAGGAGTGATCTGACAGTGAAGGATTTATGATGAGGGCCCCCAGAAAGCACCTGGCAGGACACCCAAGGCTGCTCTGCAAGCAGACACAGTCAGGCTGAGGCCCCAGGAGAGGCCAGCGAATGGGGCGGGTGCTGAGATTGGACTGCTCCTGTCCTATGGGTAAGAGTTCCCTACTCTTTCCAGGTCCAACCATCACCCTAAAGCTAAAGACTTCTAGAGGAGCATGGTGAGCCTTGGGGTGGGCATTCCTGGCTGTACTCCATTGCAGATGTTCCCACACCAAACTCTCTCAACCCCCACATTGAGTGGAGTCTTGCCCCTGCCACCTCTCTAAGAAACTCATACTGCCAGCTCATATCCATGAGGGTCATGGGGTCTCATGCTATTGGAATTCCAGAGCTCCATGATAAAAGCACACCACTCCTTGCCTGTTCAACTGATCCCTTCCCCAAGAGTTGCTGGGGGTCAGGAATGAGTCCCAGTGCTTAGCTGCCCTGTTTAGGGTTCTCAGATTTCTTCCTCCTCAGCCCAGTGTCTGTACACTCCCTCTGTCCACTCTCAATGCCTTCTCTCTAAAGATCTGCTCGAAGGGTGCCAGCCTTCCCAATATCCCAGTCTCTTAGTGGGAGATATTCCTCCTGAATGTCTAGTCAGCCATCTTTGCTCCTTTAATTGTTTTGTGTTTTCTAGTATTTTATTTCTTTTGTTTCTTCTATTGCGTCATTTTTGCCTTCTTAGGTATTAAACTGATATTTTCTGGTATACCATTTCAATTAATGTATTGTTTCTTTTACTATGTTTTTGTGAGTTATTTTCTTATTGGATGCCCTGGAGATTATAACTAGCATCTTACATTAAAACATCTAGTTCAGATTCATACCCACATAATTTCAAGAGTGTGCAGGTTTTTTTGCTCCAATATACCCATTTCCCACTCCACTTTTTTTTTTTTTTGTATTACTATTGCCATAGAGATTACTTTGTGAGCAGTTTAAGCAGTGGATTTTAGCCACATGTTTGATGATGTGTGCATAAATTAAATGCTTTGTCAAGAGAGTAAAATGAAGACAACCCAAATTTTAACAAAAAGCATAATACTTGTATCATATTGCATGTATAATTGTTGACTATTTCAGTATTTTCTTACTGCTCCATCTGTTCTCTTTTTTACTTCTTTCTCTTTTTTGTTCTGTGTTGTCAGGAGAGAGGACAAGAAGATTTAAATATAATTAGCGGCAAAGGAACAGACTATCTCATAACACTGCCCAGTTTTTCCTGTTGTAACTTCAATCGTACATTCTTCTTTTTAAATATATATATTTTAAATTATTTAAAATGTGTAATACATTCATATAATTTAAAAGTTTAATGGCACAAAGTAGTATGCTATGGAAAATCTCCCTCCCCTTTGTAATCCCTCCCTCCCAGGCTAATCTTAGTGAATATAAAAAAGCTGTGGGCATCTTGTGTTTTCTTCCACAGATATTCTATACAATTATAAGCAAATCATGTTTATACTCATATATATATTCCTCTTCTTTTTTCATATTTTGTTTATTCACCCATCTGGACACTGATCCCCCTCTTTTTGTACATAACTAGAAGCATTTTGTATGTAATATTCAGAAACTTGCTTTTCTATGTCATAATCTATCTTGGATGTTATTCCAAAATGTTTTATAAGGATCTCCCTGTTTTTTTTGTGTGTGTACAACTACAATGTAATATAATTACAATAGTAAAAATGCACTATATATAATTTACTTAAGCCAAGTACCTTTTATTGGATAGTGACATTTATATAGCTTGTTTAGTTGAAGGGCTTAACAAACTGCTTTCAGTAGAGGTTGTATCAACCACAAGCAATAAGCCGCAAGCAATTTTAAAAAATAGTCTCACCGACAGAGGATATTTTAAAACTGTTTTTTTCCTTTAAATCTCAGGGTACATGTATAGGGTATGCAGTTTTGTTACATAGGTAATCATATACCTTGATGGCTTGCTGCACAGATCACCTTGGTATTAAGGTCAGCTTTGATTTGCTATTCTTCTTCGTACTTTCCCTCCTATCAACCCCCACAATGGGCTCCAGTGTGTGTTGCTCTCCCCTGTATGTCCATATGTTCTCATTGTCCAGCTCCCACTTATAAGTGAGGACATGCAGTGTTTGATTTTCTGTTTCTGCATTAATTTGCAGAGAATAATGGCTTCCAACTCCATTCATGTCCCTGTAAAGGACATGATCTCATTCCTTTTTACGGCTGCATGGTATTCCATGGCTTATATGTACCACATTTTCTTTATGCACTCTATCATTGATGGGCACCATTCTCATGATGCTAATAAAGACATACCCAAGACTGGGTAACTTATAAAGAAAACAAGTTTAATTGAATCAAGGATTGGCATTGCTAGGGAGGCCTCAGGAAACTTACAATCATGGCAGAAAGGGAAGCAAGCATGTCATTCTTCACATGATGGCAGGAAGGAGAAGTGCAGAGCAAAGGGGACAAGACACCCCTTATAAAACCATCAGATCTTGTGGGAAATCACTCACTATCACAAGAACAGCAGCACGGGGATAATCTCATCATAATTCAAGATGAGATTTGGGGTGGGGAAACAGGCAAACCATATCAGGCTCTTATTATGTGGTGGTATGTTCCTTCAATACCTAGTTTATTGAGAGTTTTTAACATGAAGGGATATTGAATTTTATTCAAGGCCTTTTCTTCTTGTATTGAGATAATTGTATGGTTTTTGTCTTTTGTTCTCTTTATGTGATAAATTACATTTACTGATTTGTTTATGTAGAACCAACCTTGCATCCTGAGGATGAAGCCAATTTCATTATGGTGGATAAACTTTTAGATATGCTGCTAGATTCAGTTTGCCAATAATATTTGATATTTTTGTTTTGCATTGATGGCATTGATGTTCATTAGGGATATTGGCCTAAAGTTTTCTTTTTCTTTCTTTTTTTTAATATATGTATTTTTTTATCTCTGCCACATTTTGGTATCAAAATGATGAGTTAGGTAGGAGTCACATCTTTTCAAATTTTGGGGATAGTTTTATCCCAAAATCTACTAGCTCCCCTTTGTACCTCTGGTAGATTTCAGCTGTAAATCCGTCTGGTCCTGGGATTTTTTGTTTTGGTTGATGGACTATCTATTACTACCTCAATTTCAGAGCTTGTTATTGGTCTATTCAGGGGTTCAGTCTGTTCCTCCTTCAGTCTTGGGAGGTTGTATGTATCCAGGAATTTGTCCATTTCTTCTAGATTTTCTAGTTTATGTGTGTAGAGGTGTTTGCTTTATTCTATGATAGTTATTTGTATTTTTGTGGACTCAGTGATGATATTCCCCTTATCATGTCTGATTATATTTGTTTGAGTCTTCCTTCTTTTCTTCTTTATTAGTCTAGCTAGTGGTCTATCTACTTTATTAATTTTTATCATTTTTTTTTTCAAAAAATGAACTCCTGGATTTGATTTTTTGAAGAGTTTTTTGTGTCTCTATCTATTACAGTTCTGCTCTGATCTTGGTTATTTCTTTTGTTTTTTCTATCTTTGGGGTTTGTTTGCTGTTGGTTCTCTATTTCCTTTAGTTGTGAAGTTAGGTTGTTAACTTGAGATTTTTCTAGCTTTTTGATGTGGACATTTAGTACTATAAATTTTTCTCTTAACCCTGCTTTAGCTACATCCCAAAGATTCTTGTATGTTTTCTTTTTTTCATTAGTTTCAAAGAGCTTCTTGATTTCTGTCTTAATTTCATTATTTTCCCAGGAGTCATTCAGAAGCAGATTGTTACATTTCTATGTAGTTGTGTGGTTTTTAGTGAATTTCTCAATCTTGAGTTCTAATTTGATTGCATTATTGTCTGAGAAACTGTTATGATTGCAGTTATTTTGCATTTGCTGAGAAGGATTTTACTTTTGATTATGTGGTCAATTTTAGAGTAAGTGCCATGTGGCAATGAGAAGAATGGATATTTTGTTGTTTGGGGTGGTGAATTCTGTAGATATGTATCAGGTCCATTTGTGTCAGTGCTGAGTTCAGTTCCTGAATGTCTTTGTTAATTTTCCACCTAGATGATCTGTCTAATATTGTCACTGGAGTGTTAAAGTTTCCTGCTAATATTGTGTGGGAGTTTCAGTCTCTTTGAAAGTCTCTAAAAACTTGATTTATGAATCTGGGTGCTCCCGTGTGGGATACATATATGTTTAGGACAGTTAGATCTTCTTGTTGAATTGAACCCTTTACCATTATGTAATGGCCTTTTTTTGTCTTTTATGATCTTTGTTGGTTTAAAGTTTGTTTTGACAGAAACTAGGATTGCAACCCCTGCTTTTTTCTGTTTTTCGGAAAAAAGATTTTCCTCCATTTATTTTTATTTTTATTTTGAGTGTATGTGTGTCACTGCATGTGAGATGGGTCTCTTGAAGACAGTGTACCAATGGGTCTTGTTTCTTGATTCAGCTTGCCACTCTCTGTCTTTTAATTGGGACACTTAGCCCATTTACATTTAAGGTTAGTATTGATATATGTGGATTTGATCCTGTCATTTTGATGCTGGTTGGTTATTTTGCTTGTTTATGTGGTTGCTTTATAGTGTCGTTGGTCTGTGTACTTCAGTGTGTTTTTGTAGTGACTGGTAATGGTCTTTCATTTCCATATTTAGTGCTTACATTAGGAGCTTTTGTAAGGCAGTTCTGGTGGTAACAAATTTCCTCAGCATTTGCTTATCTGAAAAGGATCTCATTTATCCTTCACTTATGAGGCTTAGTTTTGCCAGATATAAAATTATGGGTTGGAATTCCTTTTTCTTTTTTTTTTTTTTAGTAGGTTGAATATGGGCCTTCAATCTCTTCTGGCTCGTATGGTTTCAGCTGAGATGTCTGCTGTTAATCTGATAGGCTTCCTCTTTTGTAGGTGACCTGGCCTTTCTCTCTAGTTGCCTTTAATATTTTTTCTTTCATTTTGATGTCTGAGAATCTGATGATTTTATCTTCTCATGGAGTATTTTACTGGGGTTCTCTGCATTTTCTAAATTTGAGTATTGACCTCTCTAGCTAGGTTGAGAAAGCTATCATGGATGATATTCTAAAATGTTTTCCAAATTGGTTGAACTTTTTTGCGACTTGTTGTGTGGCCTAACATATGGTCTGTTCTGAAAAATGTTCTTTATCTGATGAAAAGAATGTGTATTCTGCAGCAATTGAGTTATATGTTCTGTAAATGTCAGTTAGGGTTGTTTGGTCTAGTGTGTAGCCTAGCTCAGATGTTTCTTTCCCTATTTCAGTTTGGATGATCTGTTCATTATTGAGAGTGAGGTGTTGAAGTTGAAGTCCCATACTATTATTATATTGCAGTCAACTTCTCCCTTTAGATCTATTAATGTTTGCTTATCAGATTTAGTTGTTTTGTGTTGGGTGCATATATATTTACAATATCCATGTATTCTTGCAGTATTGAACTTTCTATCAGTATACCATGATCTTCCTTGCCTATTTAACAGTATTCTAATTGTAGTCTATTTTACCACCTGTGTTCTTGTTTTCTGATTGATTTTTAACTCCTCTATTCCTGTCATTTTTCTTACTGTCTTTTTTTGTAGTTAAATGATTTTTCTCTTGTAGTATGTTTTAATTCATTACTTTTTATTTCTAGTATTATCTATTATATCTGTTATAGCATTTTGCTTTGTGATTACTATAATGCTTACAGAAAATATCTTACAGATACAACAAGTTATTTCAAACTCATGATAACTTATCTTTGATCACAAATAAAAGAATAGGAAAAAAAACAAAGGAAAAAACTAAAAAGAACCCTATATTTTAACTTTATCACCCCACATTTTGACTTTTTGTTTTCTCACTTTACATCTTTTTATATTGCCTATCTCTTAATAATGTGTAGCTATTATTGTTTTCAATAGATTTGTCTTTTATTCTTCATGCTAGAAATATGAATGAATTACACACCACAAGAATATTAGAATATTCTGAGTTTTTCTGTGAACTCACTTTTACCAGTGGGTTTTATACCTTCAAAATTTTTTTTTCATGTTGGTGTTTTTTCTTTTAGATTAAAGAACTCTCTTTAGCAATTTTTGGTAAGATGGGTCTAGTGGTGATAAATTTTCTCAGCTTTTGTTTGCTTGGGAAAGACTTTATTTCTCACGTATCAAGGTAGATCTGGTACAGCATACTCAGTTGACAGGGTTTTTTTTCCTTTTAACACTTTGAATATGTCTTGTCACTCTCTCCTGGCCTAAAGGGTTTCCATCGAGAATTTTTTTGCCAGACTAATTTTATGTGATTATTTGCCTATTTTATCTTGCTGCTGTTAGGACCCTCTCTTTGTTCTTGACTTTGATTGTTTAACTATTATATGCCTTTGGATCACCTTATTTGGGTTGAATCCGTTTGATGATCTCTGACCTTCCTGCACCTGGATATTTATATTTTTTATCAAGTTTTGGAAATTTCTCTGTTATTATTTCTTTGAATATTTTTTCTACTCCTTGCTCTTTTTCAATTCCTTTTTCAACCCCAATAGTTCTTAGATTCACTCTTGTGAGGTAATTTTCTTGTAAGATTATTCTATTGTGTAGGCACTCTTCAGTCTCTTTTCTCCTATCACTGTGTATTTTCAAATAGTCTGTGTTTGATCTCAATGATTCTTTCATCTACTAGATCCATTCTGCTATTGAGAACCTCTAGTGCATTTTTTTTTATTTCAGAAAATGTATTTATCAGTTCCAATATATCTATTTTCTTTTAAAAAAGTTTAATATTTTTGTTAAATTTCTCAGATAAAGTTTTGAATTTCTTGACGGTGTTATCTTGGAGCTCTCTGAGTTTCCTTAAAACATCTACTTTGAGCTCTTTTCAGAGAGCTCATACATTGCCATTGTTTTAGGGTCAGTCACTGGCTTCTTGCTTTGTCTGTATGGGAAATTCATGGTTCTGTTGGTGTTTCTCACAGTAGATGTATGTATGTGTGTTTGCATTGGAGGATTAGTTATTTGGTCCAATTTTCTCTGTATTGTTTTGGTTTCCTTTGATATGTTTACTTAGAGATTCTTTGGAACATAGCTGTTCAATTATTTCAGGCTAGATCACTGCCTCTTTTTGGGCATTATATAGTACATTAAACCAAGGTTTGCCTTGACTTTAGCAAATGTTCAGAGGACTGCTTGACCTAGATGAGAGTGATCCCAAAGAGGTCCCAGGCTGTGTGGGAAGGCTGTCTAGAAGCTTGTGCCCAGGGAACTCACGGAACATGCTTCCTACGGCGTAGGGCTGCTAAACAGCCACTGAGATTTGGCATCTCCTTTGTCTTAGATATAGAACATAACTTTAAGGGCTGAGGATGCTATTCTCACTACCCCCATTTGTTTCTGGCTGCCTTTGGGGAATTTTCTCTCTTCAGGCACTTGTGATGCTTCTCCTAGGTTGAGGCAGAAACAATTATCCATCGTCTTGGAGTTTCTTCACTTTTCTGTAGCCCTGGAAACTGGCTCATCCTCAGATTTGAGTTTAGGGGCATTGCTGGTGATAATCTTGGTGTATGGATATTAGTTTTGGTTTTCTTTGGGGTGGTGTAAGCCAGCTTGCGCTTACTTTTCCATTTTGGTGATGCCACCTTCATCTATTTTTTTAATTAGTACTTTAATTGTCTCTAATTTTGTTGACTATGTATATGCATTTTTGTTTCTTTTTTTCTGGCTGCTTTTAAGTGACTTCTAAGAGATGAAGGGAGAAGTTGTATATTTACTCTGCCTTTTAAAATTAGATGACTTCCATGCCTGATATAAATGAACTTGCTCTGTTTACAACCTCTGATGAATGGGAAAGCCAAGTGGTCATATTTTTGCCACATATTTTTCCTGATTATGACTTGTTGGATCTGGGAAGAATCACTTTCCCAAGGGAAACAAATCGACTAGAACTTACAGAGCCCATCAGAGCTTTCTAAGCTTTGCCTTCCATCTACCCCAGATTTTAACTATGAATTTGTAATTAGTTTGTCACAGGCACTTGGGATGAAAGTCATAGAGAAATTCAATTAGGTTGGCCATACTGAGTTCTGACTCAGATAAGTAACTGAGAGAAAGAGAAGACTAGGACTAAAGTGGAAGAGCAATGATAAAAAGAAGCAGAGATCATCACTACTCCCTTTTTGTTTCAAATAAGAGAGGAGAAAGGTAAATATCCGTCAGGCAGGCATTTAGGATGGGTTCTTGATTGAATTCTTTCAAACAAAATAATAACCTAAAAACTCAAGCTGCAGGCACAGATACGAGACTTGCACAGGGGAGCTTGCATAAGACATGCTCTCAGCTGCACAGATAAGAAAGGCTACACAGGTGACCTGCCCAGACATGGCCATAATGGAAAATTCCATCCCCTAACACATGTGCAGTAAGGAGAAGAAAGGAATATGGAGTAACTCAGCTAAGGGTCAGCATGCACACTAGGAGGTTGGAGTGGAGCTACCAGAAATTTGCAGGTTGTGCAAATGAGATGCTCAGCCTTCATTGCTTTCTGATAAAACCCTTTGCACTCAGCTATAAAAATAGCAATCCTCTTCTGTGCCACTTTTATGCAGTGAAGAGCTTTCTTCTTTCACTTATTAAACTTTCACTCCACCCTTGTTTCCTTCTTAATTCTCTCAGTCATGAGACAAAGAACTCCGGGTGATATCTCATAATGAGACTGCTATATTGTGGTGCATTGGTGAGACTATAACATTTTGGTGTATTTTCTGAGAAGGGAAATGTTGGAAGGGTGAGTAGGAGTGGATCTCCAACTCTTTACTTTCATTTCCGAGGCTTTTCACCCTCAGTTTTTTTAAATGAAACAAAACGTTGGGTCCCTATCAGTCAATTAAAGATGAATAGCATGGCTGCCCGTCTTACAAGACTGAGGGGACAGGCTTGCTGGAGAGGCCTTTGTTGATTCCCCAATCACCAACATGTGGTGGGAATGTTGGTTCTGTTTCAATCCAGTTTCCTTTCATGGAGAACCTAGCCATTGTATGAGGCTGAAAGGAGATCCTAGGGCAACTGAAAGCATCTGGCTGAGGCTACTACAAGTTGATGTTACTTGAAGGGCTCTGAACTAACTCCGGTCCCTGACAGCCTCTCAGGGTGTTGCCATCAGGACTTCCAGACTTTTTAATTGCATTTTCTTTCTTTCTTTTCATGGCTACTATGTCTCCTATTCCTTCTTTGTATGCAATGCTGTGGGTGTTTTCACAGCCTGGGGGAGATACTCCTATTAAGCAAAGTCAGCAAGTACCTTAGTAACCAGGAATGGAACTCAAAGAATTATTGTTTCTGTGATTTTCTGGAGATGGGATAACTTCAAGATTTCAGCCTAAACTGTCATCTAGCAAGGGCCTTTTTTGGTTTCCCAATAATAGACATTCGTGGCACTGTATAGGGGAATATTTCACCCAGAGAAAATACCCTTCTCTCCATTTGGGTTTTTTTTAAAAATACATGTAAGAGCTCAGCATTGTCCAGTGAATCTGAGCAATGCCTCTATGAAACAAACTAAGTTTCCTCTGCTGGGAGCATATCATGCAGACAGCCTATTAAGTCTCCAATCTCTCTTTCTAAGCTTTGCCTGAAAAAATAATTTGAAGTCAGAGTATTTACCTAACATTTGAAACCCTACAGTGCCACCTAGTAGGGTGGGAGTTTTCTTCATGGGGATCCTTTTTGGCCCTTTGCCCAAAACCTTTAGTTCCCCAGTTCCTTTCTCATTTGTGTCCCTCTCTCATTGACCAGGTCCCATGCCCTTTTGTAGAGAGGAACATTCCCCTTTGAACAGCTGGGGGGAAGCTACCCTGGCAGGACAGATTTTATCTCAGTGTTATCCCCATCAGAGGAAAGACAGCCATTCAATTCTCACATTTATTTATGGCATCTGTTCCGTATTCAGCTACTTTGGCATCTAAGCAAGAAGGGGATGTTATGTTAGACGTCAATTCTTCCCATTCTCCAGGAACTTATAACTTTGCCCAGGCAGTGGTAAGAGGATGTAGGGATAGAGTTAAGACACTCCCTCCATCAAAGGGTTTTGTCTAAGTTCAACTACTGCACAGTCTCTCCTGGGGCCCTAAGAATCTCAAGAGCCATAAGGGCCAAGTGGGTCTAGGAAACCAGCAGGGCAGAGAACTAGAGCCTCAAGTAGGTGAGCATGACTATTTCTGCTGACTTGCTTCTCCATACCTATTGGTGAAGATCATGTTTGCATCCATGGGTAACACCTATGTCAGTTGCCAGGACCCAGAGGAGATGAGGGGAAAAAGGAGGAGGGGGGATGTATTTCTACCTTTTTCTCCCCTAGGTCACTCTGAAAGGAGGAAGGAGACTGAAGGACACCTTTTTCTCTTCTTTCTAGATGAGTATCAACCCATCTTCAAGAGTACACTCCCCTTGAGTGTAGCCTGGATCTCCTTTAACCCTAAAGTTTCCTCTGGGCGAGCCTCAACTTCACTGATACATACAGCCCTTTCAGGATTTAACCCAAGTATTTAAACTCAGTTGGAAGGATGTTGTTACTCTTAAATTAAATTCTAACTGCTGCTGAGAAACAGGCAGTCCTACAGGTAGCAGAAATATCTGGAGATGAACAGGATATCTCTCCTATAGCCAGTGAAGAAACAAAGAGAACCATAAGGAGAAAGAGGGTGAGAAACAGGCAGAATCCCCATTCCCAATAGGAAGAGAGGCAGTGTCCCTTGAAAACCCTAATTGGAACCCTAGTAATCCCATAGATGAGAGGAAAAGAAAACACTTTCAGACATGTATATCAGAGGGCTTACAAAGGACCAGAGACAAACTTCTTAGCTACTCTAAGCTATCAGTGACAGATAAAAAGCTAGATGAAAATCTCTCAGCCTTTTTAGAAAGACTGAGAGGGCTTTGGTAAAACACACCTATCTACTAATTCAATTGAAGGACAGATAATCTTGAAAGACAAGCTTACTCAGGTGGCCATCTGACATCAGAAGGAAGCTGCAGAAACAGGCTATAGGACCAGATGTCACCTTAGAAAACCTACTAAGGGTAGCCATCTCAGTCTTTTATAATAGGAACCAGGAGGAAGCCCAGGGAAAGTAAGGAAACACATGAGAAAGGCAGAAAGAGGGATACCTTGGAATGGAATGCAGGTCTGGCACTCCATAAGGCCACACTTCAAGACAGCCTGGTAAAGTTGTTAGTAACAAACTTTGCTGCAGGCCTCCATCTTGTTTTACATCCCTGAGCATGACCTGTAACCACATAGCAGTACTTTTTTAGCCTCTGCCATTTTACAGTGGCACCTGGGTTCAATCCTGGCTTGGGGAATGAATACTTTAAAGTTAATAGCTGTGTGACTTTTACCATTTGCTAATTATCTTCCCCTTCCACGAACAACTTCTAACTTCCTTTCTTAAATCTTTCTTTCTCTAAGTTAGCTTTAAAGCTTCTGGATTTTGTAAAAGCTGTTATCACCCCTTTGAAAATACCTTGTACACTCGAGGTTAAGTCATAACCTAATTGAGGCTTGTTGGTTTCACCTATGAGGTTACTTTTGGTAAAGTTCAAAAGTCAGAAATATTAACTGCTTGGTGTGTAAGCAGTGTAAAGTTGGGTAACAAAGGATTTAAAAGAATTTTCTTAAAGAATGCTCAACTTAATTAAAAGTGAATATCCAAGTTATAGGTATATTTAAAAGACCTTTATGTTTTTCTCCTCTTGGATCTTGTTTTTCTGGAAAAGAAAGAATTCTCAGTTGACCAAATTACTTTTCTCCACTCTATCTTACTGCTCTTGGTGCATGCATGGAAGGCCCTCAGATAATTCCTGATGGCCTGGGGCTGCTTGGTAAAAACAGAAAATGTGCCATGGATTCCATTTTTGGAGAAACCTCTCTTTTCCTCTTAGGACCCTAAGAATTAGAGACAGATAGATCCCTTTCAAAATCTGTTTTTGTCTTCCAGCTATACAGGTTTATTAGGCCCTAGAAACTTCATGCTTTTTAAGCTCTGCTCTTTTTTTTTCTTTTTTTTTAATTGCATTTTAGGTTTTGGGGTACATGTGAAGAACATGCAAGATTGTTGCATAGGTACACACATGGCAGTGTGATTTGCTGCCTTCCTCCCCATCACCTATATCTGGCATTTCTCCCCATGCTATCTCTCCACAACTCCCTACCCCCTGCTGTCCCTCCCCTATTTCCCCCAGGCAGACCCCAGTGTGTGACGTTCCTCTCCCTTTGTCCATGTGTTCTCATTGTTCAACACCCACCTATGAGTGAGAACATGCAGTGTTTGATTTTCTGTTCTTGTGTCAGTTTGCTGAGAATGATGGTTTCCAGGTTCATCCATGTTCCTACAAAGGACACGAACTCATTGTTTTTTATGGCTGCATAGTATTCCATGGTGTATATGTGCCACATTTTCCCTGTCCAGTCTATCATCGATGGGCATTTGGGTTGGTTCCAGGTCTTTGCTATTGTAAACAGTGCTGTGGTGAACATATGTGTGCATGTGTCTTTATAATAGAACAATTTATAATCCTTTGGATATATACCAAGTAACGGGATTGTTGGGTCAAATGTAATTTCTATTTCTAGGTGCTTGAGGAATTGCCACACTGTCTTCCACAATGGTTGAACTAATTTACACTCCCACTAACAGTGTAAAAGTGTTCCTATTTCTCCACATCCTCTCCAGCATCTGTTGTCTCCAGATTTTTTAATGATCGCCATTCTAACTGGCGTGAGATGGTATCTCAATGTAGTTTTGATTTGCATTTCTCTAATGACCAGTGATGATGAGCATTTTTTCATGTTTGTTGGCCTCATGTATGTCTTCTTTGGTAAAGTGTCTGTTCATATCCTTAGCCCACTTTTGAATGTAAGCCCTGTTCTTAAAGGACCCTTTCCAGAGGGCAATAATCCAATTAGAAGATTGGCATATGAAAAATCTTATAACTACTTGATCTCTGTCTATGTAGTTATATATGTGTTGTACATGATATCTGTAAAAGAGCTCTAATTGATTGGCTTAAAGAAAAATAAGTGCTTAAATCAAATATTTTTAAAAGGAAAGATAAAAGCTGTAATGCCTTTTAGTTAATATGACTTTAATATTTAAGAAATAAAAATAGTTTTAAAGATAATTGGTAAAATATAAATTGTCAAAATGTAACTAAATAGGTGGTCTAAATCGTGTAAGTCAGGGACCAGGCTTGCTAAATGTTTCAAGGTTGTAAACTGCCTACTTTACACAACTTGCTGAGGCCAGGGACATGTGAAATTAACCACACCCCTAACTAAGCTGGAAGGAGTCATGATTTATCTGCACCTGGTATATAATTAAAACAACCTACCAGGTTTTACATTGAAGTTAAAAATTGCTAAAAGTTACCATTACAACGTGTAATTGAGACTACTGAAAATAGATTTACATGCAAGATGTATAAAAACAGTAAAATGTGTTTTTAGTAAAAGATTATAAGAAGGCATGAAAATGTAAATTTTGCCTATGGTTGAAGGATTGTCTTAAATTAGATAAAATAAAGCTGAAGGTTTAAGCAAGTTGTGGAGAGATTGTAAAAATTAATTTTGCAAAGGAAACTCTGTATGTGAACATATTGACAAAATTCAAAAGGGTATTATATTATTTTTCTGAATTGAGCATTGAAATAAAAGCACAATAAGGTTTTTTTTTAAAGATGCTTATCTGCTCTTTAGCAAAATTTGTAAAGGTTTATAAAAGGTTTGTAAGAATATCAACTCATGGTCAAACTGGTTAAGGTTGGATATAATTGTCTATAAGGTTTCATTAAAAATTGGAGTTGACATTGATAGTAGACTAATGCAAGGGTGGAATATGGTTTTCTCCCTCTTGAGCAGGATTTTCATGTAATAGTAAAGGCTAATAAAAGGATTTTGGTTTTTCAAATTTTTAGTCATTATTTCAGCAAAATAAATAACTTATGGTAACTGGAATTGTATTTCATAATATCGAGTTTTTAAACTTCTAATATTTAACAGGCTTCCCAGAATTAAACTTGAGTTTCAAAGTTGCGTTTCCTGATGCCTACCTTTTAGATGCTACAGAGGGCCTCTGAAGCATCCAGAAGAGAGGTAAATAGAATTATTTAACATGTTTAGATACATGGGATTGCCAAAGTGATGTGTAATCTTCTTCAGGATTCATTTTAATAAATAATATTAATATATGTTGCAAAATCATAAGGAATGTCTAAGGTTCTAATGTCTCAACATATGCTATCAATTGTAATTAAGTTTATCGTGTTAAGCTATTGTAAACTGCAGAAATAACTAAACATCTCCATCAATCATATTTTTGATTGTAGCAACCCTGGACATATTGTCATTTACAGACAACTGTTGTCTTGTTTTAATTCTCTTCAAAATATGGCTTATGATCAGCTGTAGGACTTTGACAGGTGCTCTCAAAGGCAGGTTTCTGGTAACAGAAAAATGTACAGGACTCATGAAAAGCTCAAGTGATTATGAATATCAAACAGAACAGGAGTTAAAGAAAAACTGAGCTAATAGAAAACTGGAGTAATGGTTTTAAATTTTTTGCTAAAAACATTGCTGACCCTTATTTAGTTTTTAGAGTCAAGGAAACTTTTAAGCTAGCTACAGCTTCTAATAACTGAGTAAGGTATACTTCTGTGAACAATGTTTGGAGAGTATTTTTTTCTCTCTGCCTGGCTTCTCCAGAATTTGGAAACTCTTTGTGAGTATTCTTGACTTATGGCAATATAGTTGTTTGCCTCAGTGCACTAAGAATCCATTTTCTTTTGCAATAGGATGTGATTGGAGAAACTGGTTGTTTTACCAAGGCTTTGACTGGAAGGATATACTACCCTTTAAGCAATCAAGGTTAGCCTGCAGAGCCAATAAAAGCCCCTTGGGAAAACTGGCCTGATACCTTTCTACATACTCCCTGTACTGGATTGTTAATCTGTGGTGAGTGAAGAATGTCACTTTCTAATAGGCCCAGGAACGCCATGTTCTTGGGCCCTCAAGAAAAGAAGAATTCACCCACTCATAGGTATTTGAGTACAAACCCACGACTGGGCTTGACTTTAAAAAGTACTATCTGAGATTCTTTGTGGAACAGAGTTCCAAAAAGTCAATTTAAAAGGCCTATGTAAAAATAATTACTCTTGCTGTACTTTATGCAAATAACCAGGCCAAGTATAAAACTAAAGTGAGGTTTACAAACAGCTCAGTTCTATCGTGATTTTTTTTTTTTTTTACAAAAATGAGGACAGGAGAGAGAAAAATTGTCATATGGTTGTCATTAAATTCTAATCTCAGTAGTTTTTTAAGGTTCTTGCCTACATTTTAGATTAAGTCTGCTTATTCCTGTAACAAACCAGCAATCTCTGACTGCAGCTCAGAAGAAACAAAAAGGGATGAGTAACGTAAAAATCTGGATCAACATTATCCTACAAATATTCTGGACCATTATCCTACAAATCCTGCCTGGTAATGAGAATAAATAGGGTGCCCATAACCTGGAGCTGTCTTTGGGAAAATAAAACCAAGGAAGTTAACCAAAGCCAAGCCCCATGCACCCAAATCTTGGCAGGCGTAACTATAGCCACCAGTTATCTGGGTATGTTGGCAGCCTTGAGCTGTCTTTACCCCCACCCCTTGTTTCATTTTAATACATGTCCTCTAATAACCCAAATGGTTTCTTCTCACCTAAAGGATATCAATCTCCAAATTGTAATGGAAATAAAAGCACACATGGACATGTCTTTCTTCCAAGGAGCTTCGGACTAGCCCCAGGAGGAAACCTAGCTGCTGTTCCCCACACAATGCCCCTCTCTAGTAGGAGGTGGAGAGGAATATCATCACCCTACCTACCTAACAGGAGTCAGGGTCTCCATCCCTTAAAGGGGGGGAATGAGAGAGAAGAAAGAAAGAAACTGGTCAGGCAGGCAGCTTGCGTGGGTCCTTGGTTGACTTCTTACAAACAAAAGTACAGCCTGAAAACTCAAGCTGCAGGCACACATAAGGGAACTTGCATGGGGGAGGTTGCCTAGGACATGCCCACAGCTGCACAGATAAGAAAGGCTACACAGGTGACTTGCTCAGACATTCCTGACATTCCTGCACTGGAAAGCTCCATCTGCTAACACATGTGCAATAAGGGGAAGAAAGCAGTATGAAGTAACTCAAACTAAAGGCCCTCATGCACACTAGGAGGGTAAGTGGAGCTACCAGAAATTCATACCTTATACAAATGAGACACCCAGGCTTCACAGTTTTTTTTTTTTTAAAGAAGCCTTTGCTTTCAACTGTAAAAATGGCAACGCTCTTCTGGGCCCCCTCTCTGTGGCAGAGAACTTCTTCTTTCACTTATTAAACTCTCACTCCAAACTTACCTTTTGATTCCATACTCCTTAATTCTCTTGGTCATGAGACAAAGAACTCTGAGTGATACCTCACAATGAAAGACTGCTACATTGTGGTGCATTGGCGAGACAGTAACACCATGAGGGTTGGCTATTGTATATCTTACTGTTCAATTCTGTGAGATCTCTGTTTTTCTGCAATAACACTGTGATCTGTGGGAACAGGTTTAGTATGTCTTTGTTTCTTGTATTTGTTAAAAATAAAAGTAATGAAGAAAAGTTCCAAATCCAGGACTGATGGCACTTGAATTAGAAATGCTAAAAATAAAACAAACTAGCATCACACATATTGGAATGATGGTTTGTATAATAAAAAATTATTTGGTATTATAAAAAATTTCTTAGAAATAACTTTCTGTATAATGAAGAACACTTATCAAAGAGTTAAGATGGATCATATATAGTCTATGTTAATATGGGTTCATCTCAGAGAAGGCATGTTGATTTGGTGTGAGACAGTAAGTTAATTAGTGCAGTAAATTAATATAGCATGCAAGTGATAATACTGTACCCAAAGCAATTTATTGGTGTTAATGTCTTTATTTGCAAATGCACAAAGTTCACCTGTTGAAATGGATGTTTTAATATATACTATAAATTGCTTCTGAACTTGTACTTTTTAATAAATTAGCTGTAATTTAGTTAAATTTGTGTTAGAGTACTGGAGAAGACCTTTCCCTGTTAACCCTGCATAAATGAGTATTTGTGTTATGTATATAGGAAAGTAGGCACTGCCAAAGCCATAGGTAGAATTTTGAAAGATTGTATATCTTCTAGTGGCTTCAGGCTCCCATTTTCTTACATTTTCTTTACTGCAGAGTTTGCTTTTCTTTTCCCTGACTTAAATTTTGAGGGTCCAGCCTTTTCCTTTTCCAAATGCAACTCTTAGGACAGGATCTAAAACAGGTTTACACTAAGGTTTAAGAATCTGATAAAATGTTTTATTTTTAAGATTATTATCAGTAATATGCCTTATATTTATTTAGCCCTTTGTACAAATTCCATGTATCCTTTAATCACATTCCATGTATCATTCCACATTCCATGTATCCTTTAATCACCACCTCAATTATGTAAGGTAGGTGTCTTCTCATTTTTACAAATGATGAAACTGAGACTTAGATACTAAAACAGGACTTTGAATTCAGGTCTCTAAACTTTGACTTTCCATAGCAATAGCTGTCTTATTGGAACATCGCACATTTGCAGGGATTAAAAATTGAAGCAAATAAAATGACTCTCCAGTTATAGAATTTCTGACATCACTTGTCTACAGTCAACTTTTTTTCTCTGTTTAACCATTTCATTTTGTCCATGATCACAGGCTCATAGACAGTAGTGTATTGACAGATTACTAGGATGAAAGCATGGGGGTAGGGAACATGCCGTTTAATTTAGGGGAAAATAACTCTATGTACTTCATTAGTGTCTTAAGATTATTACAAAGAATTATGTAATGGTTAAGGCAGTGTAGTATGGTGGAAGGAATAGGGTCTTTGGAACTCTGTAGACATGGAATTTGAACCCAATCCCAGATATTCCACTTATCAGCTGTGAGACTTTGGGCAAAGTAATTGAACTTCTACTGAGTTTCATTTTCTTCATCGATAATTAGAGCTGTTACTTTCTGTTTCATGGGACTGTTGTGAGAATTCACTGAAAATCATATGAAATTAAAATAAGAGTAGTTATTACTTGAGTACTTACTAAATGCTCCCTTAATCTGTACAACTATGGAATAGGTCCTATTGTTATTAAAATTTAATAGATGAAGAATCTAAGCTTAAAGACATTTACCAACATGCCCAAAGTCACACAACTATTAATAGTAGTCTGTGCACCAGTGTTCATGACGAAGTCCACCTGATTCTGATGTGTGATACACATCCACCTGATACTTTTCTTTGAATGGACAGCATTTGTAATAATGATTGTTTTGGTCTATCCAGCAATACTTCCTCCCTTCTTCTGTTAGCAGTATTCATCTTATTTTGGGAAACTAGATTTGAGCTACTAACTAATGGAACTCTTACCCCCTAGCCATGGTTATTAGTACAAGAGGCGGTCACGTGACTCAATAAAGTCAATCAGAACACTTATTCGTGTTATATACAAAAGAGTGAGAAGTCCTTTAGTTCCTTTAGGATTGCTGTAGTAAGATGATATAATCTGGAAATGGAAAAATAACTGACTTACTTATAATGTAAGCCAATCACTTCCTCCACAGAAATGGAGGATGCCATCTGAAGTAAGAGAAAAGAGATCAGTGCAGAGAGGAATGAAGATAAGAATGGAGGAAGAATCTTGATGATAGAGATTATTAGCTCCTAAGTCAAGATTTCGTATAGTCCAGTGAGCCAATATAGTCCTTGCATTTGCACGACCTAATTTGAGTTGGATTTCTGATGCTTACAACTGAAAGTAATGAAGAGGTTAAAGTGTTCTCAGTTGTTCTAAATGCATTTCCTATTGTAATGACTTTCTACTATGAGGGTTTAAAATAAGATAATTTTGTGCTTAAAGATAAAGACAACTGTATGAAAAATTTTAGTCATAATTTCTCAGAGAGGCTAAAAACAGAAGTATGATTTTTGGGTTAACCATATCTTGAAAATATGACATAATAGATAGTGATAGTCAGAATTTACTATTTATTGTAGTTATCTAAAATACAAGAGAAAAATTTTTGACTAATTTGATACTTTTATAAAAGTATATTTTAATTTCTCTGCTTGAAAAGCTCTTTCTCCAAATATGCAAGCAGCTCCCTCTCATAGTTTATTCAGATTCCTGCCCCAAATTACAGGGAGGCTCTCCCTGATGGTTTTATCTAAAAAGTATCTGACTTCTGTTGTACATTACAGTGAGCCTCCCTCCCTGAGTATTTGATCTTAAAAGTACCTTCTTCCCTACGTATTGTTTGCTTCACGGAATTTTTAACTACTAGACATTGTACTCTATGTGTTAGTTTAGCGCTGTCTTCCATGCTAGAATATAAACTTCATGAGAATAGGGGTTTTGTCTCATTATTGAATGAGTGATTCCTTTTAGGTAGACTATTTCCTATGGAAATAGAGTAATTCCGTGTGGCAAAACAAGAGTATCAGAGACAGGCTGGCTGACTAGCTTTGATCAAATTTACATTCTTCTCTTGCTGGTGACATGTTGACTCCATATTTTTCAGTCTACCTTCTAGTTGGGCATGACCATATGGTGAATTAGAATTTGAAAAGGAGTGACATACTCTGCTCCAGGGCCTGTTTCATGAAACCTCCCATATGTAGGGTTACAATCATCGTACCATGCCTAGGACAGTTACAGGTTACACTTGGTCAAGTCTAGTTAGTGGCCCTTTCACTCTATAAAGTAGCCAGTTTAGACAGATTATATGATAGCATACTCAAGCAAGACATGCCAGGCCCTTTCTTCTTTTGCAGCAGGTTGCACACAAGCCCTATGACTCTGGAAGAAGCATATTACACATTGTGTAGCCACCAGAAGGAAGGACCCTGGATACTTTAATCACCACTTGAGTGAGAGCTGCTCATTCACCTGCTTTCAACTCTGAGTAAGAAAAACATTATTTTATGCTTGAGCTATTATATAATTTGGATTTGTTTATCACAGCAATTGGCCTACCCTCACTAATAGAGGAATATAAAAGTCAAATTATTAGAATACAAAATACATAAAATTAGGAAACATACATGCTTATTTTTAACTGATAAATATACAGTTTGACATTCCAATTGTAAATTGGTTTAAAGAGCTCATTGAATTAGTATAATATTTCAGCATTTCATGATTTATTTTACAACAAACACCAATGTTGTTAGTAAAAATCAACTCAGAGGCATAATAAATTGAGTCTGGGCTGTCTGTTCCTATAGGCATGGTTAATCTACCTATTCTACTGTGGAATGTTCCATATGCAAGCAGGAAAATCTTATATGATTAGTTGGAATAATTTGATTACTCTGTATTCACCAACTGGAAAGTCTAGTCATAATATCTTTTTGTCTTCATTTTGTCCCTTGATAACCAATTCATGAAGCCAATCAAGCTGAATCAATTCTTTCTGGAAGGCAGAAGTCTTGCAAACTGTCTCTGAATACCATCTGCTGCCCAAAGAAAGAAAATATGGTATACTAATTAGTATGTTATGAAATTGCCCAGGGACTAAGTGGTGGTGGTTTTGGAGTCAGTGGATTTCTGTGAGACCCCGATTTTGACAGATGCTAGAGAGTACACAGTACCTGCCTCTAGAAGTATAGAGAGAATTTCTTACCTGAGGCTTGACTGGCTTTTCTCTGCCATTATGGTCACCAGACAAGAAAGCAAAAGAAGATACATTTTAGCCAGTTGTATGCATATTAATTTTTAAACTAACACATGCTTACTGACACTATGTCCAAAGCATATAGAACTGCATGTTGAGGGGTAAAGTAAGTCTCCTTTTCCTTTCCCCCTTCTAAATCTTCATGGGTAGCCACTACTAAAAATTGTTTGTTTGTGACTTTTATTTTGGAATATTTTCATAAAGCTCCAGTGACCCTTGTTCTTTGTTCATCAAAATGTTGGTTGGGACTGGGCATTGTGGCTCGCACCTGTAATCCCAGAACTTTGGAAGGCCAAGGCCCCAGCAGAATTTCTTGAGGCCAGGATTTCCAAACCAGCCTGAGAAATATAGCCAGACACTGTCTCTACAAAAAATAAAAAGAATTAGCTGGTTATGGGGGTACATGCCTATACGCCCAGCCACACAGGAAGCTGAGGCAGGAAGATCTCTTGAGCCCAGGAGTTTGAGGCTGCAGTGAGCCCTGATTGTGCTACTGCATTCCAGCTTGAGTGACAGAACCAGACTCCGTCTCTAAAAATACTTTTAAAAATATTGGTTGGTTATGGAAAATCAGGTCCTTTTGACAAGTGAGTTTAACCAGGAGGTGTCTGCATCTGACAAGCTGGCATTTTTACTGCGGTAACCTACAGTATCAATAGCTGTAGAATTTTTTTACCCTGGAAGTCCGTAAGATGGCACATCCTTTTTGGAAGGAAGATAAGGGATGGGGGCCTGAGGGTCTCAGTATTCATCATGCAGATTTTACTTTACTACCCACATTTCCAATCTTGGGTCTCAGCCCTTCTCCAAACCCAAATGCTCCTGAGGTCCAAAGTTTAGATCCTCTCCGTCCGATTTACTCAGAATAAACCTCCCATCTCTGAGGGGAGAGTTGGGTATTGTGTTGCTTGGGGGGAAGGCTTTTTTCTTACTCTAAACTGTGACTTTTTTCCCTTGTGCCTTATCCTCACCTTTCTGTGGCAGCCTCACCTCTGTAGCTTCATGATCCTTCAAGTGAAATGGGATAAGGAGTTCCCCCACCACATCCCAGTTTTTCTGAATAATCATGTTTCATAGACTTAAGAACTTATACATAGTTTTTTATGATGTAACAAATACGAAGAAACACGCAAAAAAGAATTTGCCTCTGTATTCATTGAGTGAGTATTTCATTAAGGAAATGCTTTCACTTGATGATGATAGCCAGCATTCAGGTATCTTGATGTTGTCTACGAAACTCATTCAGTGGAAATGCTCTTTGATTTGATTTGAAGAAAATATTGTGTAACACATGACTCTCCTACTGAGTATCATGTGTTACACAATTATTCCATTCAAATCAAATTGAATAACTGAACTGAACTTGAAATAACTGGCTCAGGTTTTTCTTATGGTAACATTTATTAGAAGGAGGTAATTACTTGGCAAAACTTTTATGATAAATTATTTTCGTGAAACAAAATATTAGAATATCTTCTGGACCCTGGATATTACTAGGACAATGCAACAATCCCTTTTATAGGCTAATCACAAATTTGACATCATAGTACCGAGTTTTCATAGTACCGAGAAGGGATAAGATTGCACACCACATTTGACACTCTCTCAGCAGATGTTCAGCATTCAGGGGGATGTAAGGAGAGACTGGAGAATTTTAATTCGAACAAGGTAATAGAAAAGTTGTATTTCCTATGCATATTAGTAATATATATTATTCACACCAAACGGAAATAACATGTAGTTGATAGAAGAAAGATGGATTAATGTAGTTTGCATCCTATTAAATCTCTGAGCAAGCTTAAATAATTTAATTGTTTTAGTCTTAATAAATCTCCCTCTAAAGTAAGCAGAATGAAAAGACATAGGTAAAGATATCTTATTTGCGAGGGGGAAATCTTCAGTCAGTATTTGAATTTGTTAGTATGCTGAGATATTTACCAAAATTAAGAATCAGTACCTATACTGATGTGCTTATTTTGGTTGTTTTATTAAGGAAACATTTGAATTTACTATAAGAAACACCAGATGTGTCTAGGAATTCAGCCTTTGGGAAGGCAGCCTCAGGAACAGTGTTAATTTCCTATTGCTGCCATAACAAATTATCTCACATGTAGTGGCCTAAAACAACATAGATTTATTATCTTACATTCAAGGTGTCCGCAAGGCTGTATTCCTTTTCTTGAATAGGAATGCTAGGCAAGACTCCATTTTCTTGTCTTGTAGCTTGTAGAGGCTGTCTAAATTCCTCGGCTTGAGATCCCCTTTTTCTATCTTCAAAGTCATCGGTGTAGCATTTTTCTGCTCTTCTTTCTGTTGTTGAATTTCCTTGTGAAAGTGAAGGTTCTCCTTCCTCTCTTAAGGATTTTGAGTAGATTTGCCCCCTACCCCCAATCAAGGCTAATTTCTCCACCTCAAGGCCCTTAACCTTAATTGCATCTAAAAAGTTCCCTTTGCTATGTAAAGTAACATATTGAAAGGTTCTGGGTAATAGGGTGTGAACATCTTTACGAGGCCATTATTCTCCCTAGCACAGGTTCTAACTTGGAGTTCTTTGGCAAAATAGGGAGGCAGACCCAGTTCTAGACATAATCTGATTTCCACAGCATAGTTCTTGTACTGTTTTGCTGGAGGCATGGTCACCATACAGTAGGAGCTACTGTAATTTTTTCATGCATTTGACAAATATATATTGAAATTTCAGGCACAATGTCCCAGAGAGAATGCTGTCCAAGCTTCTGTGAGTGCTTTACAAAACTGAACCCTCTATGTCCATATGTAGAAGCTAAGTTATAGTTGAGGTTGTAGGACCATTAAATTTTTATTTACGTTATTGCTACATTCTGGAGATGATGTTGGTACCAGAAAGAGATAAGACCTCTGCCTTCATGAAGTTCAAAAGAAATGGATATTTCAGGACCCAAAGAGTTTAGTGTTCTAATTTAACAGATTTAGCAGGAATGAGAACCTTTATACATCAAGTGTACAAGAAGGACAGAGAGAGTGGAAAAGAACTGAGACAGTTAAGAGGGTGACAGTCAAGAGTGTAAGAAGGTAGGAGGAAGTGCCCACTTGAAAGCCTCATTTTAGATTACAAGAACACTGAAGAAAGCAAAGGTGTTCAAAACTTGAGGAAGTTTACCTTTCAGAGTTTATTTTTTTAAAGTCTCAAAAATATTGAGTGGTTGACTATTTTGAGTATTTTTATTCTTTAACTTCTTTTAAGATGGGCTTAAGTTTGGGTAAATAATTTAATCTGCGTAAACAGAGCAGAAAGGGTTCTAAACAGGAGAAAATAATTTTTACCAAAGCCAGTTATCACTTACTTGGCAGAAAGGACAACTTTACAAATCCAATTCATTTTCCTGGTCTTATTTTTTCGATTATGGTCCTAAGCAGTTTATGTGTGACCTGACTATTCAATGCTCACTTTTCACTGCAAATTCCAGCAAACTTTGGCAGAATGCTTTTTAGTTAGTTGCACTCTATCACCCCTTCTCATACCCCTCCCTCCCTCACCACCACCACCACCCCCCAACCCGCCACCATGCCAATACAAAACAAAACGAAAAACAACCTGTCAAGTTTGAATGGTCCTGCTATCCTGAGAATTCCCAAAGGGACTGTGTGTCTGGAGAAATTAGGAGAATGTTATCAAAATTTGTGAGAGACAAAGGAGAGCATAATAGCAATTGTGAAATATTTGTTATCTAGGAAAGGGACTTATGAGTCCTTTTTTAATTTTTTATTTTGAGATGGAGTTTTGCTCTTGTGGTCCAGGCTGGGGTGCAATGGCATCATCTCTGCTCACCAGCACCTCCGCCTTCCGTGACCAAGCGATTCTCCTGCCTCAGCCTCCCAAGTAGCTGGGATTCCAGGCATGTGCCACCACGCCTGGATAATTTTTGTATTTTTAGTAGAGACGGGGTTTCACCATGCTGTTCAGGCTGGTCTTGAACTCCAGACCTCAGGTGATCTGCCCACCTCAGCCTCCCAAAGTGCTGAGATTACAGGCGTGAGCCACCGTGCCTGGCCAGTATCAATCCTATACTATTCATTCCTACGTTGCATTTTGCGCTTTGAATTTCTCAAGTCTGAACTTGTCACTTGACTTACCTGCACTAAAATATCTTCTGGAAAACTGGACTAGGTCAAAGAACCTAACTTAACAGCAGATTGTTATTGCTTTATCTACCACAAAATATTCATAACTTTTGAAGAAAAATATCTGAGTTTTTCTATATATTGTTAATTATTTAATTTAAACATCACATTGACAAAAATAAATAGATAAGTAACAGAACTAGCAGGAGGTGAAAAAACAGATAAATGTGCTTATTATTAGTTTTGCGTAAGAGTCTTACATCCTATTCTTATATTACAATTTAAGAGGATAGGAACTCAAAACTTTTCAAGTAGAATAGGGGGCTCTTGTAGTAAAATATGAACATACATGTTATCATATTATAAAGATTTGCAATTATGCCTTGATCGCAGCTAAGGGATTACATGTTTTTAATGAAGTACACATTGTCCGTGTGCAAAGCAATAAAATGAAAAAAATACAGAACTGAAAATTTAATATATATGATAATATACATAAATCTATTAGAGAAAGAAAAGTGGAATTAATTATAATTCAGTACCCTGAGGGTGAATAAAATGGTAAATAATTTGAAATAAAAAATTCATATTGTAATTAGTTTAGCGTAGTAAAATTAAAAAGAAGTCTGTTTTTAAAAAATGTTCCTCTAATAAAATATTTCAGGAAAGGGAAGCAGAAAAAATGTTAATTATAAGCAGTACCTAGAAGGTAAAAACAAAAACAAAAACCGTGCTGTCATGAAATAGTGATTAAATCTTTAATTAATTCATGGTCTCATTTCAAAAACTAATCACAACTATGCTTGGAATATTCTAAATGTTCAAGTGAAATGAAAAGACATGCTTAAAGCATCTGTGATGTTCAAGTGGTTTTGAGCACCGATTATTCTCTCCAAGCCTTTTTGGAAAAGCAACATGAACTGAAACTTTTTTTCTCTTTGGGATTGTTTTCCACAGTTATTAACGTTAGTGAGAGTTGTGATGGGTTATTTGTCTGTGCATGGACGTGTTCTTCATACATCAGGAAATACATTTTTTATTATATAAGTGTAACTGTTTTCATGGTAGGGCTTTTATTATGATAAAGAAAATACTTTAAAGAAGCCAAGTACAACAGTCAGGTACTATCTCTTCAGGCTTTACATGGAGTCAGGGCCTGTCTTAAAGTCACCTCTCTGATAACTCAGACTTATTATATGTACATGGTTTCTGATCCACAGCAGAATGGTATTGCCCACAATTTTGGATGAGCTACAACTTTAGCCAGTACAGGGGTCAGAGAGATCAAAAGTTGCTTTGCAAATAAACATGGCTGATAGGTTGACCTATCAACTTATCAAGTCCAAGTAATTCTTGTACTTTTCATATTCTGACCCTGAGGGTGTAGGTGTACCTCAAAGTATTCTTAGGAACAATTATTTTAGTATATTGTATGACGTGTGAGCGCAATTAATGCTAACATTTACCTGACTAGTTCAGCTGAGGTTGTCAACTAAAAGTTCGGTTTCAATTCCCCAGCTCATTACACAGAAGACCAATGAACTATGCTTAGTAAATTTAGACTCCCCCAAAACCTCCTTGGCTCCTTGTTTGCCCTATTTTCACTAAATAATCTGGTGAGTATTATTTTATGTAACTGAAATTTCTTGTCCACGTGGAGTTGGTAACCTGTTACAGACTGAATTGTGTCTTTCAAAATTCACAGGTTGAAGCCCTAACCTAAAATGTGACTGTAGTTAGAGATAAGGGTTTTAAGGAAGAAATTAACATTAAATGAGCTTATATGGGTGGAGTCCTAATCCAGTAGGACTGATGTCCTTATAAAAAGAGGAAGGGATATCAGAGGGCTCTCTCCCTGCCATGGGCACAATGAGAAGGTGGCTGTCTACAAACCAGGAAGAGAAGCCACACCAAAAACCATATCTGAGGGTCCCTTCATCTTGGACTTCTAACCTCCAGAATTATGAGAAAAATTTCTGTTGTTTAAGCCACCCAGTCTATGCTGTTATGTGATGGCAGCCCATGCAGACTGGTAATTCAGTACCCGCACTGAATTCACTGACGAAATTAAACTAAATATTTTGTGCTCATGTATTTTGATATTCTTGTGTCAAAAGCCTGGAGATTAGATTGTAAAAGGATTGAAGATCCGGGTCATTTTCCTTATATGTGGTTTTAAAGTTTACCTTATTTTGGGTACTATGTCAATACTCAGGAAAAATAATGCAATGATCAACTAAGCAGCCTCTCTGTTTTTCTTTCTCTTTGGTTTTATGTAAGTTATTATGTTCATAATGTATATTGATTTGTAAATTTTATGATTATTTTAGTGGAATGTTTACCATTTATTCACATTCTCTTAGGCTAGTATTTCCAATAGTTCAGATCAGTGGGTGTGACATTTATCTCAATACAGGCCTGCCTCTTGATTCAGATTTCTGTGTCTTTTCATCTCTGAAAAGAGTTCACAATGGGTAAAGATGTGTTAATGTGTGTGATTCTATGGGGAGGATATGGGAAGGAGACTAACTCCCTGATATTACGTCTATTTATTTAACTGTTTGTTTTTGTTTTAAGAGAAAGTAAACTTCACAGATTCTATTTTCCAGAATTGTTTTGGTTAATAACTAAACAATTGGGAGTACTCATGTCTTCATAAATTAAAGTACTACTCTCTTCTTCCTTTCATCATTTCATTGAAATGTGTGTTTTCTATTTTTGCCGCATAAGTTAACTGAGATGGAATCGTTTCTTACTTGATTGGCATGCTCTCAAAAAGAAAAAAAATGTTTTGGGTACATGTACAATTCCAAAAAAATACTACTATTTTATAACTTTGCAAAAAATCAAAACATTTATTTTTTATATTGCAGTATTGAAAACAAGTACTATCTCATAGCATTATACCTTTTATTTGTAGCAGTGTGATGCTATGGAAAAAAACCATAGAAACACAGAGAAACTGGGGATTGAATCTTGGCTCTTACGCTTGTCCTTATTAAAGACATTTTACTTTTTGACTCTGGTTTATTATGTGTAAACTGTTAATAAGAATTCATTTCTCAATGGGATCATTATAAAAAGTAAAAAAAAAAAATTGTGTGTTATATGTAACATAGTGACAAGCACAAAGGCAGTGAAAGTCATTTTTCTAAAGAATGAACTTTCGCTATACTCAGTACCAAAGAGAGAGAGCTGGGCCTGAGGTTAACATAGATGGTTTTTCAGAGTATCCTATGTCTCTAGCTGATGCTGAGATTACTAAACAGGCATGGAACTAATCTGCCAGTTTCAACCTTACATTTTACTTGCATTTCAGGGTCTGTGGAAGGATGAACTGAGATAATGAATATCTGCAGAACACTTTTTATAGCCTCTGTGAGGCAGCAGGTGGCCACTGCATGCTGAAAGGTAGCCAGTGACATAAAGATCATTAATCATGCTTCAGGATCAGAACCTCTCACTTCCCATTTTGGTACCTTGGTAGTGGCTCTGGACAATGATACAATATTTGGAGATTGCCTGTGTCTCTAATTCTAGGACTTTATTTGTAGGAAAGTCTACACTGAATCAAGATATAATAATAGAGAGGTACAGAGTAAAGGCTCCTTTGTACACTCTCTCTCACTGTTCTATCTAGTTCACATGTTATAAAGGGTGAACACAAATTATTTGAAGAGAGATGAACTTAAAATGAAAGTGTCTTACATGGATGTCTTCATCTTTATTAGCTCAGTGATATGGTTTAGCTCTGTGTCCCCACCCAAATTTAACTTGGAATTGTAATCTCCATATGTCAGGGGAGGGACCCGGTCGAAGGTGATTGGATCATGGGGGCAGTTTCCACCATGCTGTTCTCATGATACTGAGTGAGTTCTCATGAGATCTGATGGCTTAAAAGTGGCAGTTTCCCCCGCACTGTTTCCAATACACACAGTGTTTGCAACTAAGAAAATATTTCAATAAAATGTAAAGGTTCAGGATATCCTGTGCTTGATAATAATTGATAAACTATGTGATAACACAGAAAATAAGAAGTACATAGTTCAAGTTGTGACAATTAGAAATATGTCAACTACATTGCTTTAGAAATGAAAATAAATTACCTTGCCGAGTTTCATGACCCCATGACTTATTTGTAATTTCGTGGTTGAACATGCAGATGTCTGATGTATTCCTAGATGTGTGTACATGTATTATAAAAGGCAGTGTTTTCCTTGAACAACTGCTGTGTTTAGTGAGATTGTTAGTAGATATCAGTAAATTACACTTGTAAAAGAACTCTGGAGTCAAGAGTATCACATGTGGCTGATGAATGTAATACAAGTAACAGAATTATCATAAGGATCACATTTGGTACTAGAAAGAACAGTAAATTTTATACAGATACAAAATATATACTTATTGAACAAGTAATTTCTTGGTGGATCAAAGCTTATATATCATATGGATAATTCCTTAGGTATGACATGCATCTATTTCATGAGTGTATATAATATATATATTATATATATATAATTTATTATATACACTCAGGAAATTATTTATAGTTGTTAGGTATATTATTTTGAATTAATTAGCCTAAGATGTGACAAAGATAATAGGAAGGAAACTAGGAAAAACAATTGCTTTTTTTTAACCCAGAAATAATCAGCAACTGTTAAATGAACTAGCCTTCTCTTTGATGCCTCATAACCAAGCTCTACAGTTCTCTTCTTTGACATATTTTCATCCAGGCTTTTTTATTCACTTATCCTCAGTAATAGCCGTCTTTGTCAGACAGCGTCTTCCCTTCTTTTCTTGCTTTACCTATCAGTAACTTGGACATCTTGATTTTCAGGCCTGTAAACTTAGAGTGAGACTCCATCTCAAAACAAACAAAACAAAACAAAACAGAAACAAGTGAAACAGATGAATTTAAGTCCTTGCTCATGTGAATATGCATTTTTACTTTATGATTATTTGATGACCCTATAAGGACTCTAACATTTCTCCAGAGTTAAAAGCATTAAGGTGAGAGAAACTTTTTGGGAAATTTCCCATCCCCAAAACATTATTTTTCTTTTTTCCTTTAAGATAAAACCTAGCACATATTGTCTGCTTTGATAGCTAAACAAATTTATAAGCATCCATGCTTTGAAAAAGTATGAGAGGCCAAGGAAAGGACATTTAATTTTTTTTTCTTTCCTCTTCCTTTCTGGTCACAGGGTAAATGTAAAATTTGTTTGAGTAGCTGCTATAAAATGGGTAGCTGAATTTCCTATCAGTGGACTTTATAGCCTGTGTATGCCTCTGAAGAGAGACAGGCTTGACTTGTGGCACTTTTCAGGTTTGTTTCTTAAACTTGCTTCTGTGAGCTTTTCCGGTGACTCCAGGGAGATGAAGCACCTCCCTACTGCTATATATTACAGCAAAATTTAGCAGATACTTAAAAGCATTTCACAGTCTCAGAACAGAAACAAAATAAATTCAAATGTTTGGATTTTTACCAAATCCTTCAGAGAGAACTCAAAAAGTCTTTCCTTTTCCAGTGGGCATATTCTGAAATTTCCCTTTAGGTTATGGATATTGAATAGAGAAAACCATGGCTCACGTCTTTCTCAGTTGACACCAAAATTATTGCCCCCTTAGGGTGTTTGCCTGGCATTAATTAAAACAGCCCAGGGTTGGGATTGGTTAATAATTGCATTGTGCGGGGGTGTGTGTGTGTGTGTGTGTGTGTGTGTAGTGCACAGCACACACACGCATGTGTGCTCTATCCTTGTAGTAGTCAGAGAGCAGGTAGTAACTAAGAAAGAAATACAAGAAGGAAATAATAAAATATTTGGGAATTACATGAAGGTCACAGAAAATCTTGGAACCATCATGGTTATAAAGGCAAATTCTAGAGATACGAGGTTCTAATTCTGTGTCTGCAGCTTGCTTTCCACCGTGCAAGTCCCTAGGAAGTTACTTAATCTCTGTAGTCTCAGTTACTTCATCAGTAAACAAGGAATAATAAAAACAACTATCTCACAGAATTGTTATGAGAATGAATGAAGAATAACAATTATAATAAGCATTCAATATGTTATTTGTGACTGCTGAAGTTGAAGAAAAAACGTCAAAGAATACCATGATAGACAAAAATCTGTAGCTTAATTACCTGCTTTCACAAGAAATTTGGGACCTCTTAGCCTTCTGTTGATCCTGGGAAACTGCTACTCCCTGGTAGGCTATTACTTTTCGCTAACTCGTACTTTGTCTGCTCCCAGAGGGCCCTTGTTCTAAACTTGCTGCTTTGAAGTGCAGCTGGTGCTCCTGCTAGCAGTCTCTTGGGAATGCAAGGGTTTGGCCCAGGGCTTTGGCCCAGTCTTGCCAGATCAAGTGGGGTAATCTCCTGTCCCCATTAATATGCAATACTCAGGGGTTTCCAGCTGCTTCCTTGCCATTTACTCCTGGCTTCATCCCTGTGAGGCTGATGGGTAATTAGCATGGAATTTATAGACAAACTAACCCAGCAGATATGAATGTAGCAGAGAATTTAATTTGATGCTTCCTTCTTAGCAACCCACATACAATGCAAATAATTTTCAGCTCCTAAAATGTACCTGTCTTGGAATTCAAGTTCTTTCTCTTTCAAATAATGGTTTATTCCAAGGGACTTTTCCTCATTAATAACAAAAATACTCAAACTTGCTGGTGGTCTATGATGACATTTATTCTATTTCTACACCCGCAAGTTTGTGTATTATTTAAATAGTTATAGTTGGCAAGAAAAACAAAAAAGTATCAAATCTTGGGTTTCTGTATGTCAAGCTACTTTATAGATTCCATCTGACTTTTTGAGAAAGAAAATTAACAGTGTTCATCTAGCTAATTACATAATTAAATGCCTGTACACTCCTTTGTCTCTCTGGCCCCTCAATTTCTGTGCATTTGCAGAATCTAGATTTTTGATTCATGTGCATTTTGAAGACGTAATAATTGTAAACAACATTCCTTGGGTGCGCACAATGTGCCAGGCTCTCTCCTAAGCCCTTGTACATGTAGACTTGTAGAAGACATTAGGAGAAACAAGAAAAAGTAAATCTTCATGCTTTTGATGTTTCTTAGGGTGAAAGCTCCGTTATTTATTTATTTATATAGTTTTCAGTGGAGAGATTCAGACTTGTGAATTTCCTCCTAGTGAGATGAGAGCACTCCTGGTCTAGATGTTTGCTGACTTTCTTTTTGAAAAAGTCTACTGGCTTATCACATCAGTTAATTATTTTTATAACTGCCTGAGTCCTTGATGGCTAATTTTAAATATTGTTCTAGTGTCTCTTCTCTTCTACATGTAGGCTCCTATTTTAGGTTGAGATTATATAAACTAACATGATTATTTGTTTAATTAATGTACGTTTTGAAAACTTATCTCACAACTAAAATGTTTTTTAATGATAAAACGTAAATTGACTTTAGAATGTTTTCTTTAAGATAGACAACAATTAACTACAGTCCTAAAATGAGGGAAAGAGACACTACATAAAGCAAAAGTTTTTTTAATTTTAAGATTTAATTTTATTTTTGTTAGCTAATATGAACCAAACATCATTCTAGAATCTGAAAGACAGTACAGGTAGTTCCCATCACTAACTCTCTTTTAACATTCTGTTGTTCTGCCCTTTTAAAGGTATCGCTTTAAAGATCACACCTTTAAGATCTGCATTTTGTTTCTCATCATTTTCACGCTTACTGGACAAATTCTGCTCAATTTCTGCTCAGCTGCCCCTACAAACCGGACTTAACTTTAAGATGATTTTATCTAAGCCCTAGTTTCATGGAAACAGTGTGTGGAAAATTGCCTGTATAGGAGACATAGACATATTTTCATTTGAATAGGCACAAGTTCTCTTCATGCACCCTTTGACATCTTTCTGTACTAGAAAGTAAACTCTGATTTGGTAGGCTTCGCATTCCATGCTTCACTTGCCGGCAGTGACTCAACAGACAACCGGAAGACAGCTGTGCTCAATGTCTCATCTTCAGCACAGCCTCTGCAAAAATACCTAGAATGATTTTGGCATGTATAAAATAAGTAAATATTTAAGTTTCACTGTTTTATATCCTCAAGCATATGATATGCATTCCAAATAATTTGCTAAAAAAATAAATTTCTGTAATGTACAATAACTAGATAGAAAGATGAGAATAATAGAATAATGGTTAATACATTAATGTACAGGAAGCAAAAAAAAAAAAAGGCTGGGGAAGAATAAAATGTTCAAACAATGAAGTCCTACATAAATATAACATTACTTTTAAGTTATTATACTACATGAAAACTAAAAGTCCAAGTAGTATATGGAAACAATGAACTTTAAAATAGGCCTTCATTATTCTACATACAGTTGGCCCTAAAACAATATGGGGGTTAGAGTGCTGACATTCCATCAGTTGAAAATCCATGTATAACTTTTGACTTCCCCAAAACTTTAATAATAGCCTATTGTTGGCTAGAAGCCTTACCAATAACATAAATAATCAACACGTATTTTGTATGTTATTTGTATTATAATGAAGTAAGCTAAAGAAAAGAAAAGGAAATGTTTCTAAGAAAATAACAAGGAAGAGAAAATATATTTACCATTCATTAAGTGGATGTGGATCATTATAAATGTCTTCATCCTTATGATCTTCACATTGAGTAGGCTGAGGAGGGGGGCGGATAAGGAGGAGGAGGAGGACGCAGTGAAGGAGGAAGAGGGGTTGGTTTTGCTGTCTCAGGGGTGGCAGAGGCAGAAGAGGTGGAGGAGGCGGAAGGGGGAGGCAGGAGAAAGCAGGCACACTCGGTATCACTTTACAGAAATACATTGTAATTTCTGTCCGTGTTTTTGCTTTTATATTTTTCTAAAACTGCTTCCATGTGGTACCTATCCTTCTTCCACCATTTACTGTAGTATCAGTGCCTGTATCACAGAAGATTCCATGTCGTAAAAGAAGTCAAAAGTAGTCTTGTATAATTGGAACCCTTATGCCAGATTGTCTGATGTCAACTGGTTTTGTGGTACTGCTTCTACATCTTCCTTATTGTATGGCATTGGTTTGGAAGCACTCATTTCCATTAAATTGTCTTTTGTTAACTTCTCTGATGTGGTGTCTATTAGCGCTTGAATTTCTGCAATCCTTCACCACCACCCCCCCTTTTTTTTGCTATATCTACAATCTCTTTCATGATTTCCTTGATCTTCTCTGATATAAATCCTGTGACATTACACACAACATCTGGACAGTTTTTTTTTTCTGTAGGAATTTATTGTTTTGATCATGATGACTGTCACAGCTTTCTTTATAATGAGAATAGCATCTTCAATGATATAATCTTTCCAGACTTTCATAATCTATCAGAATTCTCTTCCATAGCATTGACAATCCTCTCTATAAAGTACCATGTATAATGAATCTTAAAGATCCCTATCACCCCCTGATCTAGAGACCGAATTAGAGATCTTGTGTTTCGGGGCAAGTAATCCACTTTGATGATTTTGCTGTTGAACTCATGGGGTTCTGGGTGGCAAGGGGCATTGTCCAATATCAAAAAACTTTAAAAGGTAGTTTTCTGCTAGCATGGTACTTCCTGACTTTATGGACAAAGCATTGATGGAATCAATCCAGAAAAAGAGTTCTTGTCCAGGCCTTCTTGTTGTACAACCAGAAGATTGACAGCTGGTCTTTATCTTTTCTCTTCAAGGCTCGAGGGTTAGCAGCTTTAAGGATAAGGGTTGTCCCGACTGCATTTGCACAAAACAGTTGAGTTAGCCTACCCCTTCCTGCCTAAATCCTGATGCTCACTTCTCTTCCTTACTAGTAAATGTCCTTCGTGGCTTTTTTTTACCCCAGAATAAGCCACTTTCATCTGAATTAAAAACCTGTTCGGGCGGATATCCGTTGTCTTCAAATAATTTTCTTAATGCTATCTGGGAACTTGTCCACCACCTCTTTGTCAGCAAAAGCTGCTTTTTCTGTTATCTTGATAGATTTAAAGCCAAGTCTCTTTCTATAATTATCAAACCATCCTTTGTGGGCCTTACATTCTCCAGCTTTAGATCCCCCACCTTCCTTTTGCTTTAAGTTGTCATATAATGACTTCACTTTTTCTTGAATCATATTAGAGCCTATAGATATGCCTTTTTCTTTCTTTTACGACATGGTGATCAGACTGGATAGATATGCCTTTCTTATATCCTGCATCCACATAAAAGCTGCATGTTCAGTATGAGATAAAAGGTATTTCACAAAAACTGCAAGATTTTTCACTTGCTGGTATAGCTGCAGTGATGGTTTCACACATTTTCTTTTTTTTTTTCCCCAGTGGTATTTATGCTGGATTCATTTATCTTGAAAGAACAGGGACTGCAGCTGCAAATCTCAATCTGTGGCACATACCAAGTAATTCAACTTTTCCTTGTGATGCCATGACTTTTCTGTGCTTCTTGGCAGCACTTCCAGCATCACTAATGGCAGTTCTTATGGGTTCCATGGAGTTATTAAAGGTTTATGGCATTGCACTAATGAAAAATACACGAGAGCTGCAAGGTGTCAGTTTTTACTGTGTTACTCAATTTACGGGGAGAGACTAACTGCTTACACAGAGATGATTATTAGCAGCACACAATATTTTACAGATATTTCCAACACTTAAGCAAACCTATTGCAATAGCACTGGAAGGTAGCTACAAAATTATTACAGTAGTAGAGTATGTACTACAGTTCATTGTACGTAGTTATGGTTTAATACTGCATCTTTACATTTGTTTACATTTCTCTCCACTGTGAATGATGACTTAGTCTATGTTTGTGTGCCTAAGTTTTGATAAATTGTAACTTTTTACAATTGTGTATATTTTATGGTAGTAAATGATAAAACATACTAGTATCTACATATAGTTTATACATTCATAACATATCTTTTTCTTTTTTTTATATATATTTCAGGTTATGGGTTTCATCTACAAGTTTTCTCTCATTGTCACAGATCTCCAAAAAAAATTTCAATATATTTATTGAAACAAATCCACATATAAGTGATCCCATGCAGTTCAAACTTGTGTTGCGCAGGGACTAACTGTATAAGAAAAATGGGGAAAAAGACTACAACTCATTTTAAGTTTCTACCAGGTCTAAATTATTTCAAATTATGAATTTGCTTGGTCCAGATCAATGAAGTTAAGGGTAACTGTAATTTGTTTTTTATTAAATATGCAATAAGAAGAATAAGGAAAATCAAATTTTTGTTGGCATGTTAGATGCTATTAAAGGCACTTTTCATTCATGCTTATAGTTGTACAGCATTTTAAATTACATAAAGCACGAAACTTTGAACCTAGTCATTTGTTATTTTCTAAATTCCCACAAGATGGCAGAATTTCAGAGCATTTTAAAGTATGTGTCTGGATAGGTAGCTAGAATTATTTTAAGTCTTGTAACTAGATTAAGTGCAAATCATTTCTGATCAGTGATGCAGAAAACTCACACAGAGCAAGACCCAATTCTTATTTACAGATTCTACTAAACTGAAGGAATGAAGCAATGTATTGCACAGAATTGACAATACTCCTAAAGTAGAGAAATACTTTCTTGTTTTATAGCTCTAATTTAAGGTCATTCATAATAACCTGGGAACATACTGCTTCATCTGTGTGTTTCCTTTGTTTTATTCATGAGGGTCGGAGATGAACTGGGATGCAGGCTTTAACAGATGGAACTGCACATCTTGGTAGGTCAGAGGTTCCAGCCACATGGCAGTGTGGTACTGCAAGGAGGGAGGAGTAGTCAGGCCTGTCCGTCACCAAGGTTGTGCCTATAAATATTTAAATGGTTGTGTTTTACTCTTTCGGGGTTTGATATACTTCAAATGATAAAGGCTTGTTTTAACTGAGATTTGAATTCCTCAAGAAGGCAAATTCCTTTGCATTACCCCTTTCTCCCTCCCATTCTCCCCTTTCCTTCTATTCTCTTTCTTCTTCCTATTACTCTTCCTCCTTCTCCTTTTCTTGTTCTCCTTCTTCTTCTTAATGTTGGTGGGGGTGTTGTAACTGTTAGTGAGTTCCACAGAAGACAGGTCTCTAAGTACCCATTAATGCTTCTATCTTACTCCTTTCAAGCTGATATAAAAATACCATAGACTGGATAATTTAAAAACAACAGAAATTTATTTTTTATAGTTCTAGGGGCTGAGAAGTCCAAGATCAAAGTACTATTATATTTGGTGTCTGCTGAAGGCTTACTCTCTGTTTCACAGATGGCACCTTCTAGCTCTGTCCTCCCATGGTGGAAAGGACAAATGAGCTCTGTCTGGCTTCTTTTATAAGACACTAATCCCATTCATGAGGGCAGAGCCCTAATCACCTCTCAACAGCCCCACCCTCAAAGTTTCACCATATGAATTTTGGAGAGGCACAAATACTCAGATAATAGCAACCTCCATAACCTAAGAAAGGAGAGGGGATTTTTTGACCCAAACTGAAATAAGTTACACCAAATAACCACAGAAGAGACAGAGGTTTGAAGTGAACACTTTATTTGAAACCTGGCTTGAATATATATTTTGCTTCCATTTGTCTTAATGGATATGGCTTTTATTTTTTTTTAATGTCTTGTATTTCTTTACCCATGAATAGGATCATCTAAAGATAAGCACCATTTCTTTTTGGAAAACACCTTTTAAAATTAGGGTGTAGTTAGACAATAGACAGTTCCTTCATTTGTTAAGTAGGTTAGATGTAATTTTGAAGATTACTTTATCTAAGTGATAATCCTGTTGCTAAGGTTATTGCCTTGCATGAATCCACCTAGAATTTATCCAGTGTTGATGGGAAAGTGTTTATGTTACAATGTGCAAAGCTCATGAGAGAAGAAAAAAAATGCTAACTTACTGATGACAAGCATCTCTAAACTAAGGATGAAGGCTTTGTAATCTCATAATGTTACAACCATTAATTATAGTATCTGAACTCAGGAAATGGTTGCATGGGGTAGTTAGATGGAGGCTTGTGTTTATAACCGGTATATACATGGAGACAAGTTTATTTTGGGGGAGTCGAACTTAAGTTGTTGCACAGACTGTTCCCAAAATGCCATGGGCACCATCAGAGCAATGTTTCTCAAGATTCTGCAAACCAAGCTGTTTTTGACTTCCAAGTGAGTACGTGGAAAACATATCCACTGAAAAGGGGCACCGTGATGCAGTAGCACATAGCAACTTTGAAACTTGCCTAATTATTTACTCATAACACCAGAGACCATCTTGAGAAGTGACATAGGATTCTTCTACATTCCACTCCCCCGACCTCTGATGTACAGACTGAATGACCCCTATCCTATTCCATCTCAGCATATGCCTAAAAAACTCAAGGTTATTTTTTTTTTTTAATAAGAGGGAGCTTCATTATGAAATAAATATCTTCTGGGGAAGAAAAAAAAATCACTTCTGCATGTAGATTTCTGTAAGTTGTTTCCAGTTTGAGTTTTGGAAAAATAGCTAGCAGCATACAAATTTAACAGTATCTAAATAATATTTCAGGAATTATATCCTACTATAATAGTTAAATATACAGATAAAAATTTAGCAGCAAGGAACTGAATCCACTGTAGCTAGGTTAAATACAAAAATATATTACTGAATATTAAATATAATATAGAATCTTTAAGAGGGCTGAAGAAATAGACTTCCTAAGTGTCACACCATAGAAATAGACTGCAAAGTTGCTGCTGCTTCTAACCCAGTCAGATAAGGAAGTTGCTGCAACAGATACTGGCTGCAGAGCAGTGTTGCCTCTGCCACAATCCACACCAGTAAATGGATGTGTTGTGCTTATCTTTCTCCAGCTTAGTTCAGTTCAGAATTCAAGCCTCTTGTAGGTATGTCTAATGGAAATAATAAAAATTAAATCATAATTTGAACACTAGTTTGCAAGAGAGTTGGGCATATTTACCACAATACAAATTATGGCGGAAGAGATGACTGAAATCTTAGAGATGATCTTATCTTTTTCTAGAAAAAAACTACTAATTGATACTTAGGTTGCTGAATTATATCTATCTCAAGCATTTATACAACACAGTTTTAGGAATTTTCTTATACCTATCTTCTCTTAGGTAAAACATATGTGTGTGTGTGTGTGTGTGTGTGTGTGTGTGTGTGGTTGTATAAAATGTGACATGTTAGAATAAGGTGGTGTGCACTTCTAGTCCCAATGTATAATAAAAAGCAAGCAAAGCTTATGAAGAAAAATTCACTAAAAAAATCAAGGTAATGGAGGAATTTCAGATAAAATTGTGAAAAATAAGCAACCGCAACTGTAAACTTGAAAAAATGCACAAGAACAAAAGACAAACTAGGATTTAGTTTGAATCTTGAACAAGTGATTTTAAGGTAAATACAAGGAGGCGCTACTGAGCCAACCGAAATGTGTTATTTCATTCTTACTATGTGTGCAGCACTGGCTAGTCCCTGTAGGAATTTTACCAGTAGATAGGAAACTTGAGTACCCTGAGAAACATGAGTATTGTATATGCTCAAATATTTCTTTAATAAAAATATAAAATTAAAAAGGCGCCCAAGACTTGTTGTATTTCTTCATGAAAGACAGACTATCTAAAAAGGTCAGAGGATCAATACTCTAAGCCTTTGGTCTAATACATGGAAAGGAATTGTCATATAATGGAAAGGCTTTGAGTTTAAGGCTGGATTTTAATTCAGTTTTGCCATTTGCTAGTTGTGTGATCTTAAGCAAATAATCTCTTGTAGCGTCAGTTTCTTTGTCTGTAAACTGGAGGTTAGAGATGGAGAAAATGAAATATCCAGCTACAGTTGTGGTACGTAACAGACACAAGAAACTGCGGTTATGTTTATTGCTACTTTGTTAGAGAAAAACTGCCAGTGGGATGGCAATTTTTATCTCTTTATCTATATGTGTAACCCTTTGTAGCATTCCTCATATCCTTATGTATGTGGACTACACACAAACTTTATTGATGTCATGCCTTCTTCATATTGCCTTATCGCTACTGCTAAATGTTATGTTCCCCCCCCCCCCAAATTTATATATTCACACCTAATCCCAATGTGATGGGAGTAGGAGATGGAGCCTTTGGAAGGTGATTAGGTCATGAGGACAGAGCCCTCATGAATGGGATTCATGCCCTTATAGAAAAGGCCCCAGAGAGCTGCCTTGCCCCTTCCACCATATGAGGAAATAGTAGCAAAAAGGAACCATCTAGGAGGCATAGAGCAGGCCATCACCAGACACCAAATCTGCTGATGCCATGGTCTTAGACTTTCCAGCCTCCAGAACTATGAGAAATAAACATATGTTTATAAAACACCGAGTCTATGGTATTTTTTTATAAAAGCCCAAACAGATTTATCCTTAGTTAATTGCAATAGCCTCATCACAGATTCTTTTGTGTCTCTCCCACCTCTATGCCTGTCCCCTTTGTAGTTCACATGCTGCTCATAAAGTAATTTTACCATGATAGTCCCCTGCCAAACAGCTTCAATGGTTTCACATTATGCTTACAATTATTTTTAGAAAGTAAAATTTCATTCATTTCATCAAAATTCTATTTTATGGAGAAGGTGGGAGAATGGAATGGTGCTGGGGTGGAATGAAAATAGATGGAAACAGTACATAGGTAAATTGATCTATAGGTAAAAAGCAAGGTGGGTAGTAGGTAGTTAGATAAGTAAGTATTTGGATTGATATATATATAAGAGAGAGAGAGGAAATAGAGTATTGGAGGAAGGAAGATGGGGGAGTGAGATAAACAGGGTCTGTGCAGTATAGAGTGGACATGAAAATTGAGAGACACAGGTCCTGTACTTTTATACCTAACATAAGTCTCTAATCTCTCTCAGCTATAATATGAGCTATTTGGCTCATGTGATCTAATACTAAATGCTTCTAACTGAAGAAGGGCTATGAAATTTTGGAGGCACATTTACAAACATTATGCCTTCATAACAAATCTAAGATTTAAAGAATGTTGTGGGTTTTCTTTTATCCTTTTCTTTCTCTCCTGCTTTCTTTCCTCCTGCTTTCTTTCCTCCTGTTTCATTTAGTTGCAGTTTTTTTTGTATTACTATTATATTTCTCAGATACTTTTGAGAAATACAATAAAATAAATTAACATTCTTTTTTTTCTGGGTAGGAAAAGAAAACATCTTGTTACAAAAATAAGTACTAACGAAAAAAGAAGCCCACAGTTTCACATTGAGCATTTATGGTATTTTTTTAACTTTTATTTTTATGACTTTTAATGGTACTATAGCAGTAGACCTTTAAATACTGGAATGATGTTTTCTTTAGATAAAAATCCCAGAAATGGAATTCTTGGAGAAGAATGTACATATTTTTAAAGGTTTGGATATGTAGCCCGTTTCTGCCTCCCTTGCTAAGTGTAGGGCAGGAGAATACTTGTTTTTTTACACCCTCACCAACACTGGGTATTATTGAGCTTTTAAATATTCCCCAATCCTCCAGGTGAAAAATAGCATCTAACATATGTTTGAGTGTGCATTTCACTGATTAACAGTCAATCTTAAAATGTTTTCTTAATGGCCATTTCCAGCAGGCAATATATTATAGCTTATCATAACACATCATTTTATCAAGAAATACCATTATCAACTCTGCAGCAAAACGGAGTAAGCACATGCTAAGCATGTTTCTCTGTGTACATTATTTTGCATACAGTTAATAAGAAAAGTTAAAAAATATTTTATTGGGTAGTGGCTCAATATATGATATCCAAAATAAAAAGGATGCAGAATCTGTACTCTATATCCTTATGCAAAAAATGTCTAATTTTAGATTTTCTGTTGTATTCTGCTTTGCTAATAGGAGCGATATGGTGGAAATATGTGTGTTATGTGATAGTGATCTTGGAGTTATCACTTTGCCGTAACTACATGTCCCAGCATAAGTTAAACTTAGACTAACTTTAATATATATAATGTTTGCTGAAGTGGGGGTTCAGCCTGCTTTAACCTGATATCTTTATGAGACAGTTCTCTGTGGATAATATCAGACAGTGGCATAGGCCATTGCCCAAACAACAGTAACATTCATGTTAGAATTGTTTTTCAAAAAATCTCTTACAGTGCTTCAGTGGCATTAAGGGGCAGGTATCTTTATTATCTATCTTTATAGGTATGATCTCCTAAATTTGAAAGGCAGAAGTAAGTCAAACATTTTCTATAATAATATTGAAGTGAGCAAGGAAAAGAATCCAGTATCTTTATTAATGTTTCTCTTTTAATCTCAGATTTCTGATATTTATTTAAAGCCATTAGTTCTTTACTGATGATTTCTGCTTGCATAGTCTGCTAATATGTGACTAATACACTAAGTGCTTTCTCCCAGTGGGGGAGAACAAGATCATTTGGAAGAGATTCAATTCCAGACCTCCTTTTATCAGGGTTGCTTTATTAGCTTTGGTGCCTGGATGTGCACAGTATACCTTAGTCCTTTTGCAAGTGAAATTGTTTGCTAGAGGAGGAAAACATTGTTTGCCCTTGAGAAACCTTCAGAGTGAGTGAAAATTGCTGTGATGCAAACTCTTGGAAGCAATTTGTAAATCTCTGGACCATGGGCATTGCTATCTCATGTCTTAGTGTCCTTCCTATTTCATCACATTTTTTTATCTGCCTTGTTATGTCAGAAGACTTATTCCATTTGCTATAGTAGGCCCAGGGATATTATCTGAGGAGAATATCAAAATGCCAAGGCAATGTGACCCAGCAAGCAAGGACAGTGTTGGAATTTAAGGAAAATTCCATAGAAATGAGATACCATTGGCTAAACTTTCCTTTCCCTTCCTATTTCCTTCAGTCATTTCTCTAGCAACCTATTGGGTATGATGCCTTTTACTTCTACACTTTATGTACCACCATCGGCACACTCTCTTCAAATGCACGAGTGACTTATGGGCAATAGTCTGGGTCTCTCACCTAATGTTGAGTATATATTTAATAAGTGAATGGAGTGGAAAAATCCCTAATGATCTCTGAGCAGAGACTATTTAGCCTTGGAATTCTCAGTAAGTGTTCTGATACAATGTTCTGTCCAAAGTATTCATCTCCGGATGAAGTTTTTTTATCTATCTTATTGATGCAGAGGGGGAGGTAAATAGCTAATGCATTTATTTAAAGATAGTAAATATTTTATCTTATAAGTTGTTCTAAGATATAAAGCAAAGTAGTAGATTTTGAGAGAGAAAAATATTAAAAACAAGAAGTCAGAAACATCTTTTAAAATATAAATAAGAAGGGAGAGAAAGGTGGTTACTGCTACGGTCTGAATGTTTGTGTCTTCCAAAATTCTTATGTTGAAACCCTAACCCCCATAATGATGGTATTAGGATGTGGGGCTTTGGGAAGTGAATAAAGAGTTCTTGTACTAGTCAGGGCTCTCTAGAGAAACAGAACCAATAGAAGGTACAGCCACACACACACACACACACACACACACACACACACACACACACCCCTGTGGTATAATTCAGTCTGTGTCTTAAGGCCTGAAAACTAGGGGTCCCTGTAATGTAAGTCCTGGAGTTCAAATTTCAAATGTCTAAGAACTAGGAAAGCTCCAATGTCAGAAGACAGGAGAAGGGGAATTCTCCAGCTCCAGAAGAGAGAATGAATTTACCCCTTGCTATGGATTCCATTTTTGTCTCCCCACCCACTGAAATTATGCTGACATTCAATTACCATTGTAACAGTATTAAGAGGTGGGAACTTTAAGTGGTGATTAGGCCACAAGGGCTCTGGCCTCATTAATGGATGACTGTCTGTATTAGTCTGTTTTGTGTTGCTCTGAAGGAATATCTGAAGCTGGGTAATTTAAAAAGAAAAGAAGTCTATTTGGATCACAGTTCTGTAGGCTGTGCAAGCACGGCAAAAGCATCTGCTCAGCTTCTGGTAAGACCACAGGAAGCTTTCAAAAGGATTTTGCCTAATAGGACAAGTTCGTACCTTTTTTGTCTCTTTCTTGTTTACTCTCTGAGACTTTCACCTCTGCCATAGAATAATGCAGCAGGAAGCCCTGTGTCAGATAACGGCTTCTCAATATCGAAGTTCCAGAAGTGTGAGCCAATAGATTTTTATTTTTTATAAATTACCCAGTCTCAGGAATTCCGTTATAGCAGCATGAAATGAACCAAGACACCCTTCCTCCACCTTTTTGTTCTATTTGGATCTGTAACAGATTAGATGATGTCTACCCACATTGGTAAGCGTGGACCTTATCCACTCATCTTTGGTCTACTGATTCAAATGCTGATCACTTCTGGAAACACCTCATAGACACATTCAGATATAATGCTTTACCAGCTATCTGACTATTTCTTAATTTAGTTAAGTTGATACATAAAAGTAATCATCATAGCCACCATTCACTGCCCCTACTAAGTTCACTAGTAATCTGTATTGGATCTTTTTGATATTAATAATAGTTATTAAATCAAGCATATATAAGAGAACAGAGCCATGGCAGTAAATAGTTCTCAAATCATCACACAGGGTTGATGGTTGAATTATAAATACTGCATTAGAATACATCCTTTTAAAGATACTGAAAACTGAAAAAGGTTTTCATGTGACACTTGATTGTGCTATAATTACTGCTGAATGGTTCAGTTATTTTGTGAGTTCGAAATCCTCACATTTCAATAAGAATTGTAATATTTGAAATGGGTTTTTAATGTAAAAGCTATAGACCTCTGAAAAGCTTCTAAGGGATTGGAATCCAGTTAGTTACTTATATGATATTTTGCCTGGAATAATGTATCCTTAAGTACTTTTGGAGACAAATAATTAAATAGGATTAGAAAACTGAAAAAATAGATGATGTAAATGTTGGTTATAAATTCATTTGTTCGCTTTTCTTTCAAATTTCCATGTAATGACTTATAATGTTCTATTGCAACTACAAAGATAAAAAAGGAAATCAATGAAATGATGTTTTTTCCTCAAAGGGATTACTGTTTAATTAGAAGAAATATATTTAATATGCCTGAGAAAACTGTACGACATTTGTGAGGTGACATGTAAGCACTGATCAAATATGTCAGTTGCAAATGACAAAAACCCAGCTTAATTAGTTTAAGGAAAATGGGTTTATGGTTTACACGGATTAGAAATGTAGAAGATAAAGCTACCTTTGGCTAGATGGATGCCATTAGGCCATTTGTTCTCTCTCCATTCATCATCTCTTCTTTTTCCTGTGTTGGCTTTAATTTCAGGCAATATTTTCCTGAATGGTAGTAGAGTTGGCCATTGAAGGAAAGTTATACGCTCATGTTATCTTTATAGTTAGCAGTTTCGATTAAAAAATATGGCCTTTTCCCCCTGTTCCTTGCAGCTAAAGTCCCAAGGAAGCTTGTGATTAGTCTGTCCTAATTTATGTGCCATCCCTGACTGTCCCTGTGACCAGTTTTAGGGTGTTCTGATTACCCATCTGGGATCATATACTAATGCCTGTGTGAACGGAGGATGCAATGTGAAGTGCCATAAAATGGGCTTTCCATGAAAAAGAAATGCTGTGTAACAAGAAAAGAATGAGAAGAAGCATGGTGAACAGACAAAAAGTATGGTTATCACAGTCCACTATCATTCATTACTTGGCTGCTTAACAACAAGCTTACTTTTTGTATGCATTATTTCGAAGTGCCACTGCCTGACAATGGAAATATTAGACAGTGGAACAATGAGACAACCAATAATGCACTCATTCTCAAAGGAAAGGGAGGCAAGTCAATGTCTCATCCAGGTACTGCCTTTACCTCTCAGGTCCTCATCTATGTTCATTCAATCCCTTTCACATTTAAATTCTGTTAATTGTAACACCTCCAATTCCTGTTATTTCTGTATCAGTCAGGGTTATCCTGCTTAAAAGTGACAGAAAAGCAGTGGAAACCATTTTAACTCCAAATAAATGTATTGTCTCCTATAAATGAAAAGTTTGCAGTTAGTTCTCAGGCATGATATATTCCGGAGTAAAAAATGATGCTATGAAGACATCGCATTTCCCTTCCTTAATCTGACTTGGTTTGAGTTAGTTAAATTTTGGGACAAATTTTCTAACATAGTCATCAAGCTGACCACTGGTACCTCTATACTTACTTCAAAGGCGAAGCCAGCAATTTCAGTGATTAGTGTCCACTTCCTCAGAATCCAACAAAATTTCTAGAGATGTATCTGATTGACTTGGGAGAAATGCCGATCCCTGAACCAGTTTCTTCTGCTTGTTGTTTGTGTATCTAGTTGGATGGAATGATCCTGATTTTGTTGAGCCTGCGTCATGTGCCAACCCCAGTGGTTGTGATAATAGGGAGATGTCAGCCCCAACAAGACCACAAGAAATGGGTTTCCTATAAAAATTAGAGCCTGTTTCCTGCAGAAACATTACATAAAAAAGACAATATGCCAACAAAGATCATAACTGCAATACTACACAATAGACAATAGAGTGAAGTAAAGAAATTAGTTTTTATTGAGTTCTTGTAATGTATCGAGCATCTGGCTATGTTATTTCCCATTTAATAGATAAATGTGCTCCAAATGACTTAGCAGTGACTAGTACTACTAGGATTTTTTGAATTTGTACTAACGCATGACATTTCAGTGTCTTCCCTACCACATTAAGGTAGGTGATTCTGGATTTCTTTCTTGTATAAAGTATCAAATTTTGGAAGACTTCGGAGAGGCATAGAGCAGATGAACAGAAGGATGGATGGTATGTAGATGAGAAAAAGGAGGGCATGTAAGAAATAACGTTGCTGTTTAGTCTGATCTGAAGTGATCAGAGAGACCCTAGAGTGGAGTAATGAGAAATATTAGTGACCTGACACACTGGAGTCCTTTCACAGAGGTCTTAAATGTTCTGTGGGGAAGTTTGAAATTTTTTCTGAAGTATAATTTATAAAAGAACTCACTAAACATTTTGAACAAAAACGATTTTTGATGAAAAGAGTGTTGAGATTTTTGCACAGTGGTATGTGAGGTGGACTGGAGAAGGCATTAGAGGAGAGAGATAAGCTGGCAGACCATTATCGGCTTCTTGATGTGCAGTGATAAGGACCCAGACTAGAAGAGGCAGAAGTATTTGAAAAGCTAGACCCAGATGAGTGATTCTGAAACTCTTGAGATTGGCCAAATCACTGGTGGAGTGAGCGAAAATGCAGATTCTAGGGATCCTTTTGTAGATGTTCAGATTCAGTAGGTCTGGAGCAGGGCACTGCAATATGTATTTCAACAAGCACTCACGGTGATTCTGATGCAGGTCATTTACAGACCACAGATTGTTTCAGAGGAGGAAGAGGCAGATGTTTGATTAGCTATGAAGGGCAATCAAGCTGGGAGGAGAGGGGAATTGAATGCTGATGGTAATTGGAAGGTTGGGAAAGGACCCTGATTATAGAGAGAGTGGATGAATTTTGTTTAGATAATTGTTATTCATATTTATGTTTGACCCTTGGGTGCATGGATTTCAGTTAGTGTTTTCTGCGTATTTAAAGCTATTGGTTGCAAGATGTCCTGGAATGGAAACAATTAAGCACTTTCCTCGATCACCAACTCTGGAATGGTTCTAGGCACTTACAGCTTTGGCAGAATAGGGAAGTCAATATTATAAGGGCCATGCTGAAGCTATTGTGTTTAGAAATACCTGGACATTCTTTTTATTGTCTAGAAATGACTGTCAAAATTGTTGAAACTAATCCCGTGGTATCTGAAAAATTAAGATGAGCAGATTTTTGTTAGTGTAACATACAGATTCTAAAATTCTCTTAGCTGGTCTCACGCTAGTCAGTATGTTAATAATGTTACTAATGTTGAAGGGGGCATGGAATGGGGACAGATGTTGATCAAAGGGTACAAACTTCAGTTAGAATGAACACATTCTGTGTATGTATCGTACAGCATGGCTATGATGGTTAATGATAATGTATGGTATACTTGAACATTTCTAAGAGAGTAGATTTTAAATATTCTCACCACAGAAAAATAAGTATGTGAGGCAATGTACATGTTAATTAGCTTGATTTAATAATTTCACAATTATCTATCTATATATAAATATGTTGTAGACCATAATTATATTCAATTTTATTCATCAATTATATCTTAATGAAAAATAATAATGTTACTAATGAACTTTTACCCCATTCAGGCAACAGTACTTGATGAGAACAATTGTAATTTCTTTTAAGCTAAGCCTTTCTGTGAGGTAATAGTCCTCTTTTAATTTGCCTTAATAGCTTTAGAATCCCTTCCCTGCAAAATCTATGGATACTTAACTTATATAACATGTATGCAGCTGTTACTCTCAGTGGTTGATTTCTCTTTCTGTCCATCTTTCAATTGAACTAGGGAGTGGGAAGCTAACCTTTGATTACGCATTCTGGAAGAAAGCAGTGGTTATAAAGTGTGCATATTGCTTCCTCTGCTGCTTTGTTCATCTCCCCACGGATAACTTTTGAGACTTATTAGGAGAGTTACCAAAGTCTCTCAAATAAGGCCATAAAGGTATTTGTAATTATGGCTTGACAGACAATACTATTCTACTTAATTGTTATTTTAGGCAGGTTGGCTCCCTTTAGAGTCATCTTCTGTTTATAGCCCTGGACCAGAGTGCTTTTGGCTATGTCTCTAATCTCTTTACTATGCCATGCAAGAGTGAATGGCTACACATTTAAAATAAATACACATATACCCACACACAGATACATACCAGAAAAACTAAGGGTAATACAGCTATCAGAGCACAGTGTGATTTTATTTTCTTTTGATAAGGATGGTGATGTGTAGGTATATTCTATGTTTTTACCAATTGAGAGAGGATGAACAATAAATATTTGCATTTTATATTTTGTATCTGAATTGAAAATATATCTAATTCAGTACAGGAAGGAGATGTGCCTAAGGGATAATGAGATTGATCATCATAATTAAGAAATCTGCCAGAGTCATGTTTGGAAAATCTGTTGTACTTCTCTGAGTTTTAGTTTTTGTTTTCTAAAATAGAAATGCTAGAACTCTTTCTATCATTAGGCATTTCAAGACTAATGAGGAAATGCTATACAGGAGGAAACTACGAATAAAATTGGGAAAAGTTTTTTTGAAAATTAGTACCAATATTTTAGGAGTAATATGAGTAATGACCACCCAAGAAATAGAATATACTCTAAAATAGTGGTAAAGTACTTAAAAGTTTTAATACTATTTTTAAAAGTATTATAAAAATATTCATTAATTTAAACACACTGTATTTGGATGGATACTAGTATTGTGACCCAGATTTCTTTTAGTATAGTATAGTACTTTCCTGGTACATGTTTTCTTCTAAGATTTTATTTTCAAGCATTTCATTTCTTTAATTTTCTTAAGAGCTTTATGAAGGTATACTTTTATAATATAAAATTCATTCATTATAAGCATAAAATTCAATGAATTTTAGTAAATTTATAGAGTTCTGAAATCATCACCACAATCCAGTTTTAGAGCATTATGATCATCTTAAAAAGGGTTCTCATGCAGGTGATTTCTGGTGCCAGTGATGCTCTGCTTTCTGTCTTCATAGGTTTTCCTACTATGGAGATTTTATATATATATAAAATCAATGTGTAGGCTCTATGCCTGGCTTTTTTTTAATTTAATTTAGAATAACATTCTTTGGGTTCATCCTTTTTTTGTTAGCATGTATTAGTAGTTCACTCCTTTTTATTGCTGAATAGTATTCCACTGTATGGATATACCACATTTTGTTTACTTTTTACCAATTCAAGACATTTGGACTATTTCCACTTTTTAGCTTTTATGAATAATGCTGCTATTAATATTTTCTATTCTTGTATTTCTTTTAAGGTCTACTGATTATAAATTCTCTGTCCAAAAATATTCTTATTTCACTTTCATTCTAGAATATACAGAATTCTATGTTGACAGTAACTTTCAGCAATTTAAAGATATTATATTAAAATTTTCATAGTTTATATTGATAAGTTGTTAAGTCTTTTGTTTGCTATTGTTTTGAATGTGATGTGTCTTTTTCTCTATCTGCTTTTAAGATATCAGTTTTACTATTGTGTGCCTAGGTGTCTTTATTCTACTTAACTATTACAGGTAACAAATTACTCCAAATTTGGTGGCAGAAATCGGCAAAAAAATTTTCTTATACTTAGAAATTCTACATGGCAGGAATTTGAACAAATTATAGCTGGACTGGCTTTTTTCTTCTACAAGATGTATGTGGTCTCATCTGAGAATAGGGAAATGGTTGGTAACTAGAATCTTCTTGGAAGCCTCTTAAGGCCAGATCTTGCACTTGTACTGGGATAACTGGAATGTGTGCTCCTCTGAGTTTGTTGACCAAATCACCTACAGGTGAATTCTCCATATATGTATTTTTCTAGTCAATTTCCACACTAGCATCAAGCAAGTACTGAACAGATTTCTGTCATAATAGATTAGATTTATCTTTTTTAGAGTTTAATCAAAATCAAATTATACTGTATGCATACTTGTTTAGATTAGGCCTTTTGTGTTTGGATTGCTTTTTTATTTTTTGCTCTGCCATACATATAGAATATAGACTTTATTCTAGGTTTGTTTTATTAATTTCTTGGTTGCATGTTAACACATTCTGCATTTTGTTTATCTATTCAACTATTGATGGAAGTTTGAGGTGTTTTCAGTTTCTGGTTATAAATAAAACTGCTATGAACATTTATGTATCAAGTCTTTGTGTGAATGTGTCATTTCTCTTTCTTTTTGTTTCTCAAGGTCACCTTATTTTCTGTGACCTTGCCGAATACCCTTACTAATTCTGCTAACTTACTTTCAATGGAGATTTCTATATATAGCATCATTTGGTCTGAAAGTAGGGAGAAGTCTACCTCTTCCTTTTCAATTAATTTTCCTTGTATTTTTTTTTACCTTGTTTAACTGCACTGGTTATGACTTTGAGTACAACATGAATAGGCATGATGAGAATGAATATTCTTCCTTTCTTCTCAGTTTTAGCGGAAATATTCAATAATTCACATTAAGTATAATGTTAGCCATATAGTTTCTTGTAATGATGTTTATCAGGTTCAGGAGTTTTCGATTTATTACTAGTTTACTAGCATTTTTATAATGAAAGGTTATTGCATTTTGTCATATTACTTTTCTTTTGAGACACAGTTTTGCTCTGTCACCCAGGCCTGAGTGCAGTGGTGTGATCACAGTTCCCTCTGACCTCCGCCTCCAGGGCTCAAGTAATTTTCCTGCCTTAGCCTCCTGAATAGCTGGGACTAAAGGCATGGGCATCACCACACCTGGCTAATTTTTGTATTTTTAGTACAGTCAGGGTTTCACCATGTTGGCCAGGCTCGTCTTGAACTCCTGACCTCAAGTAATCCACCCACCTTGGCCTCCCAAATTGCTAGGTTTACAGATGGGAGCCACTGTGCCCAGCCTTGTCATATTACTTTACTGTATTTATTAGATCAATATGTGGTTCTCCTTTAGTCTGTAGATTGAAGTTGAGCCAGCCTTGCATTCTCAGGATAAACTTTAGTTGTAATAAAGTATTACACTTTTTATATGTTATTGGGTTAGAAGAGTTAGTATTTTGTTAAAACTTTGGCATATATATTGAAGAATATTGTTCTATAGTTCTCTTTTTTGTAATGTCTTTGTCTGCATTTGGTTTTTAGACGGTGGATTCATAAAATTATTTGGGAGTGTTTTTCCCTGTTTTTTTTCTCATGGAATTTTGATAGTATTCTATTATTCTTATTTAAATGCTGATTAGAATTCAGCAGGTAAACCAATAGACTGTAGTTGCCTTTTGAGGAAGGTCTTAAAAGTCAAAATAAATTTTCTTGGTACATAAGAACTGTTCAGATATTCCATTTCCTCCCCTGGTTACTTTTGGTAATTTTGCCCTTCCACGAAATGTTCCCTTAATCACTTAGGTTTTTGAATATATGCCCAGTGGTTTATTCATAAATTTTTCTTATTGTTCTTTTAATATCAGCAGCATCTTTTGTGATGGCCATTTTGTCTAAGTTGTTGAATTTATTAGTGCAAAGTTGTTCATAATATTTCTTTATTATCTTTTATTGGTCTGCACGTTCTATAGTGATGTGTTAATTTCTTTTATTCTTATCACTGATACTTTACACCTTATTTTTTAGTTCTTATAATTCTAGCTAGAGTGTTATAATACCTATTTATTTTTATGTAACTTTTATTTCAGGTTTGGGGGTACATGTATAGATTTGTTACACTGGCAAATTGTGTGTCGTCGGGCTTTGGCGTACAAGTGTTCACACAGATAGTGAATTGTACCTGATAGGTAATTTTCTCCTCGCCCACCTTCCTCCCACCCTCCGCCCTCAAGGTAGCTCCAGTGTCTATTATTTCTGGCTTTGTGTCCACGTATACTCAATGTTTAGCTCCCCCTTATAAGTAAGAACATACTGTATATGGTTTTCTGTTCTTGTGTTAGTCTGCTTAGGATAATGACTTCTAGCTGTAGTCATGTGACTGCAAAGGAATGATTTCATTTTTTTATTATGACTGTGTATTATTCTATAGGGTATATGTACCACACTTTATCCAGTCTACTGTTGATGGACATGTATATATACCACATTTTCTTTATGTTGTCTACTGTTGATGAGCATGTAGGTTGAATCCATGTTTTTGCTACTGTGAAAAGTGCTGCAATAAACATACATATATATGTGTCTTTATGGTAGAATGATTTTTATTCTTTTGGGTATATATATCCAGTAATGGGACTGCTGGGTTGAATGACAGTTCTAAGTTCTTTGGAGAATTTCAAAACTGCTCTCTACTGTGGCTGAAATAATTTACATTTGCACCAACAAACTGTATGTATTCACTTTGAGAAGTGTTCACAGTTCTACTTGGAGAAGTATCTTTTCATGTCCTTTACCCATCTTTTAATGGGGTTGCTTGTTGATTTGTTTGAATTCTCAATATATTCTGGATATTAGACCTTTGTCAGATACATAGCTTGCAAATGTTTTTTCCCATTCTGTAGGTTGTCTGTTTACTCTGTTGATAGTTTCGTTTGCTGTGCAGAAGCTCTTTAGTTTAATTAGGTCACATTTGTCAATTTTTTATTTTGTTGCAATTGCTTTTGGAGTCTTTGCCTTGAAATTTTTGTGAAGACGTATGTCCAGAATGATATTCCTAGGTTTTCTTCTAGAGTATTTATAGTTTTAGGTTTTACATTTAAGTCTTTAATCCATTTTGAATGGATTTTTGTATAATGTGTAAGGAAGGGGTCCTGTTTCAATCTCCTTCATATAGCTAGCCAGTTATTCCAGCACTATTTATTGAATAGGGAGTCGTTTCCTATTTGTTGTTGTCAGTTTTGCTGAAGACCAGATGGTTTTAGGTGTGCAGCTTTATTTCTGGGTTCTCTAACCTGTTCTATTGGTCTATATATCTGTTTTTGTACCAATACCACACTGTTTTAGCCTTGCAGTGTAGTCTTACTGTAGCCTTGCAGCATAGACTGAAGGTGGATAATGTGATGCTTCCAGCTTTGTTCTTTTTGCTTGGATTGCTTTAGCTATTTGAGCTACTTATTTGGTTTCCTATGAATTTTAGAATAGTTTTTCCTAACTTTGTGAAAATTGAGATTAGTAGTTTGATAGGAATAACACTGAATTTGTAAATTGCTTTGTGAAGTATGGCTATTTTAATAATATAGATTCTTCCTATCCATGAACATGGAATGTTTTTCCATTTGTTTATGTTATCTCTGATTTCTTTCAGCAGTGTTTTGTAATTCCCAGTGTGTAGATCTTTCACTTCCCTGGTTAGCTTTATTCCTAAGTATTTTCTTCCTTCTGTGGCTATTGTGTATTGAACTGAGTTCTTGATTTGGACTTCAGGAATTTTGTATGTGTGTGTTTCTTTGGCATCATTGGTAACGTTAACTTTATTTCTGAATGTGTTTACTTGGATTTTTTCTCTTTTTTATTAGTCTAGCTAATGGTCTATCAATCTTATTTATGCTTCTGAATGACCAACTTTTGCTTTCTTTGATTTTTTGGTATTGATTTTTGCATCTCAATATTGTTCAGTTCAGCTCTCATTTTGTTTTTTCCTTTTTTCTGGGTAGCTTTGCAGTTGGTTTGCTTTTGTTTTTCTAGTTCTAGGTGTGATGTTAAGTTGTTGACTTGAGAGCTTTCTAACTTTTTGATGTAGGCATTTAGTGCTATAAAGTTTCCTCTTTATTATCATTTGTTTATTATACTTTAAATTCTGGGGTACGTGTGCAGAATGTGCACGTTTGTTACATAGGTATACATGTGCCATGGTGGTTTGCTTCCTCCCTCACCCTGTCATCTACATTAGATATTTCTCCTAATGATTCCCTGCCCTAAATCCCTACCCCCTTCTATCCCTCCCCTAGCACCCCATCCTCCAACAGGCCCTGGTGTATGATGTTCCCCTCCCTACGTCCATGTGTTCTTATTCTTCAACACCCACTTATAAGTGAGAAAATGCAGTGTTTGGTTTTCTGTTCTCGTGTCAGTTTGCTGAGAATGATGGTTTCCAGTTTCACCCTTGTCCCTTCAAAGGACATGAACTCATCTTTTTTTTTTTTCTTTTATGGCTGCATAGTCTTCCATGGTGTATATGTGCCACATTTTCTTATCCAGTCTGTCATTGATGGACATTTGGGTTGGTTTCAAGTCTTTGCTATTGTGAACAGTGCCACATAAATGGAGTTGGGAAAACTGGCTAGCCACATGCAGAAAGCTGAAACTGGATTCCTTCCTTACAGCTTATACAAAAATTAACTCCAGATGGATTAAAGATTTACACTTAAGTCCTAATACCATAAAAACCCTAGAAGGAAACCTAGACAATACCATTCAGGACATAGGCATGGGCAAGGGCTTCATGACTAAAACACCAAAAGCAATGGAAGCAAAACCCAAAATAGACAAATGGGATCTAATTAAACTTAAGAGCTTTTGCACAGCAAAAGAAACTATCATTAGAGTGAACTGGCAACCAACAGAATGGAAAAAATTTTTGCAATCTACCCATCTGACAAAGGGCTAATATCCAGAATCTACAAAGAACTTAAACAAATTTACAAAACAAATAAACAAATAAACAACCCCATCTAAAAGTTTCTTCTTAACACTTCTTTTGTTGTGTCTTAAAAATTCTAGTGCGTTGCATTTGTTGTTATTATTTTCAAATAATTTCTTTATTTCTTCCTTACTTTCGTTCTTTACTCAAAGGTCATTCAGCAGTAGGTTGTTTAATTTCCATGTAATTGTATAGTTTCAAAATATCTTCTTGGGATAGATTTATATTTTTATTGCACTGTAGTCTCAGAGTGTGGTTGATATGATTTTGTTTTATTTGAAGTTGTTAAGAATTGCTTTGTGGCCAATCATGTTGTCTATCTTATAGTATGTGCCATGTCCCAATGAGAAGAATAAATTTTCTGATGGTGTGTGGGGTGTTCTGTAGATATTTGTTAGTTCCATTTTTTCAAATGTTGAGTTCAGCTATTTGGGAGGCTGAGGTGGGAGGATTGTTTGAGCCCTGGAGATTGAAGCTGCAGTGAGCCATGATTATGCCACTACATGCTAGGCTGAGCAACAGAGTGAGATCCTGTCCCCACAAAAAAGTAAAATAAAATAAAATAAATTTTTTAGGAGCAAATTTAACAAAGCATGTGAAAGATATGTACACTGAAAACTATAAAGCACTCATGAAAGAAATTTAAGAATATACAAATAAATGAAAGATAGCTTATGTTCATGGATTGAAATAATTAATATTGTTAAAATGTACTTGTTACCCAAAACAGTCTACAAATTGAATGCAATTCCTATGAAAACTTCAATGTCATTTTTCACAGAAATAGAAAAAACTAAAATTTGTGTGGAACCAAAAAGACCTTCAATAGGCAAAGCAATACTGAGCAAAAGAAACAAAGCTAGAAGCATCATACTCTTTTATTTCAAAACAGCATGGTACTGGCATACAAATAAACACACAAACCAATGGAACAGGATAGAAAGTCCAGAAATAAATCTAGGTATTTATGGTCATAGAGTTTTTTTGAGGCAGTGTCTCACTCTGTCACACAGGCTTGAGAACAGTCATGTGATCATGGTTCCCTGCAGTCTCAATCTCCCAGATTCAAGTGATCCTTCCACATGAGCCTATTGAGTAGCTGGGACTACAGGTGCATGCCATCATGCCCTTTTTATTTTTATGTTTTTAGTTTTTGTAGTGATAGGGTCGCACTATATTCTACAGGGTTGTCTCAAACTCCTGAGCTCAAGCAGTCCTCCCATCTTGGCCTCCCAAAGTGCTGGGATTACAGGTGTGAGCCACCACACCCAACCTGGTTAATTGATTTTTGACAAAGATGCCAAGAACAAACAATGGGAAAAGGACTGTCTCTTTAATAAATGGTGATGAGGAAACTGGATATTCACATGCAGAAGAATAAAATTGGACCCTTATCTTGCCACATATTCAAAAATCAGCTCAAAATGCATGAAAGACTTAAATGTATGACATGAGATGGTAAGGCTACTAGAAGGAAACATAGGGAAACATCTCCAGGTATTGGTATGGGGTAATGATTTCTTAGATAGGACTCCAAGAGCGCAGGCAACAAGAACGAAAACAGACAAATGGAATTGCATCAATCCAAAAAGCCTCTCCACAGCAAAAATAAAACAAAACAAAACAAATAAAAAAACCAAAGACATACTCAAAACAAGGCAAAAGCAATTAATACAGTGAAGAGACAACCCACAAATTGGGCAAAGGTATTTGCAAACCATACATCTGATAAGAAGCTAATATTCAAAATATATAAGAAACTCAAACAACTCGATAGTAACAAAACAGATAACCCAATTAAAATGGGCAAAGGATCTGAAAAAACATTACCCCAAAAATGAAATATGAATAGCAAACAGATATAAAAAAATGCTAAACATTTCTAATCATAAGGGAAACGTCAATGAAAACCACAATGAGATATTACCTGACACCTGTTAGAATGCTGTCATCAAAAAGGCAAATGGTAAGTATCGGTGAGGATTTGGAGAATAGGGGAGCTTTTGTACACTGTTGGTGGGAATGTAAATTAGTACAAACATGTTGGAAAATAGTACAGACATTCCTCGTTAATTTAAAAATAAAATTAGTAAAAGAGAATCTTCAGCCAAATTAAATTTAAAGGAGTTTTATTGAGCAATGAACTATTTGCCAGTCGGGCAGCCCTTAGAATCACAGCAGATTCACAGAGACTCCAGCGCAGCCAAGTGGTGGAAGAAGATTTATAGAGAAAAAAAAAGGGAAGTGATGTATAGAAATCGGCAGTGAGGTACAGAAACAGGTGGATTGGTTACAGGTTGGCATTTGCCTTATTTGAACACAGTTTGAACACTTAGCAGTCTATGAGTGGTTGAAGTAGGGCCACTGGGATTGACCAAGACTCAGTCACTGTTACAGGAGCATACTCCTACGTTAGATTTTACTTTTGTCTGACTATTAACCTAGGTTACGTTCATCCACAAGGACTCAAATATAGAAGTACAGGTCTTTCTCAGGCCATATTTAGTTTTCTTTAACAGAATTACTATATGATTTAGCAATCTCATTTCTGAGTATACATCCAGAGGTATTGAAATTAGTGCATCAGAGAGATAGATGCACTCCCATGTTCATTATCACATTATTCACAATAGCTACCTTATAAAGCCAAACTAAGTGTCTGTCGACGAATGAATGGATAAAGATGTGATATATACTCAATGGTATACTATACAACTTTAAAAACAAAAATTCTGTTACTGTGACAACATGAATGCAACTTGAGGACATTGTGTTAAGTGAAATAAGCCAGGCACAAAATGACAGATACTATTTTATGTCACTTATATGTGAAATCTAAAAATGTTGGTCTCGTAGAAACAGAGTAGAAAGGTGGTTTACCAGAGGCTTAGGGGATGGTGGAGAGATGGTGGGGAAGATGTTGATCAAAGGACACAGAGTTTCAGGTAGACTGTAGGAATAAGTTTCAGTGATCTACTGCATTGCATAGTGACCACGGTTAATAATAATATATTGTCTATTTCAAAACTGGTAGGATAGACTATGTTTCACCACACAGAAAAAAAGACAAATTGGGGAGGTGATGGATATATTAATTAGTTTGATTGAATCTGTCTACGATATAGACATAGATCAAAACACATTGTACCCTGTAAATATACACAATTATTATTTGTCAATTAAAGAAAAAAGAAAATACGCATCATTACCATTGAGAAAATGAAGTAATTCATTTAAAGTCTAGAGAATAAAACATTTCAAATGATTTTCTGGTAATTTATTTATCCTATTTCAAGCCATGTTTTTATTACTTATCAGTTTTTATTTTAAAATACATCTATCATTACTTTGTTATCTCAGTAAGAAAGGTATTTATTATCTTTGTTCCCAATGTCCTGATTTAATATTCATTCTTGTCAAACAGTTTGGTCGTGGCTCAGATGCTACTGTGAAATTGAAAAGAGTACAGCATTGTTCTGCTGTGCTTTTGAAAATCTGTTGTATCTTTTATGTTAGGTAAATAGACACAGTTCAAACAGGGGGATGTACGTTTCCATTCTAATTCTTTTCATACTGATGTTACATAAAGCATGTCCTGAGAGCCAAGAATGAACAAGAACTGCTTCTTAAAAAAGGAAGGATAAAGCAAGACAAAGACATCAAAGCCATTGCTATTACATTTTATCTTGAAAGAAACAAGAAATTACCAGGAAAGATCAGAATTTAACTGAAAGAGGTTACTGTTACAATTCCTACTGAGAGTTTCAAAAGGGAGGAGACATTTTTCAGGGGAGGAGATATATTTATCCAATGGAAAATGAGTCTGAAATTTTCTAGGTAATGCAGACAAAAGACAGGGACTTTAATACACCTACTGTGTACCTGATGTTTTAAACTTCCATAGGGAAACATCTAAAAATGCACAAAGTGAAAAATATCTGGTGAAAAATTTTGAACAACTTTAAAGGTACCTTCAAGATTTCTCAAAGTACAGCTTCAAGTTCAAAGTAAACTCAGTGAGAACTTGTTTCACTCAGAACCAACATCAGTATCAACCAGAGACAGTGGCTTTTAGGTCTAAGTTTTCCCATGGTGCCGAACACTGAAGAGACATTTTTTGTTATTTTGTAACAAATACTTTAAAGCTCCTGCTTTCTGCAAGGCACTGTGCTAGAGAATGTAGAAGATTCAAACGTGTTTGAGGTAATTATTCTGAGCTTAGGGAAAAGTGGTAATACAAAATAGCAATTGTTGACATATTTCAGAATACTTATCAAAAATTAAATACAATCGATGACTCAAATTAAAATATACCATAGTCTTAGCTTCAAAAAATATTTTTCTAGCTGCACATCTGATTACTCTTCTACGATCTTGTGTGAAAATTCCCCCCTACACCCGCACTGCCACCATATCTTGCCCTTTATTGTGTGTGTCCTGGGGGATCCCAGCACCGCTGAAGAGCACAGAACAATTGTGAGCTCAGGCTTGGAATGAGGAACTTGGGTTAGAATACTTCCCTCAGTAATTGTGATTTGAACAGGTCCCATAATCCCCGTCTGCCTCAGTTTTCTGTTCTGTAAAATGGGAATAATAAGGCTGACTCTATAAGACTGATACAATGATTGACACTTGTAAAACCTTTAGCAAATTGCCTAGCAATAGAAAGTACACAATAAGTGGTAGTTTATTATTTTTAAAAATATATAAACCAAATATCACACCTCTGTTTAAAGCTAATTGATTTCCACTGTGCTTAGAATCAAAATTGCTCATTAGCCCTTAAGATCACCTCCAATACCTTTAAAAATTTGTCCTTGACTTGTCGTCCTTAGTGACCTTTTGTACAACTTTTCCCCTACGTTTCGAACTTCCCTTGTATTCCAGAATTCTTCCTGTAGCTGGATCATGCTAAGCATCCTTCCTCTAGGGATCTTTAAACTTGTTTTCTCTTCTGTCTACAAAAACTCTTCAACAAGATAGTTGAGTGGCTACTTCATTTCGTTCTTACATGGATCATTTTGAGTTTTAGTATCAATGCCACTTCCTTAGTCAAGCCTTGCTTGGCCCTCATGTGTATGTACACTTGAAGTTATTATTTTCTTTAGTTATGTCCCTTCTCAGTCACTCTTTGTCTTCATTACTTCACTTAACACTTAAATTCGACTGGTTTACTTATATTTGTCTTTCTTTACTAGAGGAAGAACCTGTAGAGGAAGGGCTTTGTTTTTCCACTAAATTATTCTATCCCCAGTTCTTATAAAAGTGCCTCACATATAGAGATGCCCCCAAAAATTTCAGAGGACTGAATGCATGTATTTTTATGGATGACAAGTCCTATGCTGCCTAAACCTATTTCCAAAGAAGAAGTATACTAATAATAATTATTTATTTTATTGGTGACTTCTTGAATTTCAACATACTTTCTTTAAATGAATAAAAGTTTTGAATTTTAAAGTGTACTGTAGTTACATATAAGAATGAACAAATACAGGCAAGATCTACTTACACTCATTTTTTGTACCTCAATTATAGGTCTTAATTATTAAGTGATAATTGTGTATCTTAGTTATTACCTAGTGACTATGAAAAATGGAAATGCATTTGGAGTTTTAAAATCATGAGTCCTGTACTTTATGTTCAGAGAAACATGAGTCACTACCAACCCGAATATTACTTACCCTTGAAGTTGAGAAAGAAAAGTAGCTCAGAGTGTTATTGGACTGAACGGGGGTCCACTCACCCAGTGCATCAAAGACAAACATTGGCGTCAGGATTGCAGCTAGAAGAAGTGAGGCATTTATTGCACTGCATCAAGAAATGAGAATCAGGCAGCTAATGCTTAAGACTCAAACTGCCTAATGTGACAGTCCCCAGCTCTTTTGGTTTTGTGGAAGACAGTTTCTCCATGGACTGAGGAGTTTGGGGATGATTCTGGGATGATTCAAGTGTATTACATTTATTGTGCACTTTATTTCTATTGTTACTACACTGTAATATATAATGAAATAATTATATAACTGGCCATGATGTAGAATCAGTGAGCTCTGAGCTTCTTTTCCTGAAACTAGACGGTCCCAGAGTGATGGGGAGACCGTGACACCTGAAGTGTATCGTTTATGTCCAGTCTTCTCTGTAATCTCATAGTGGTTGCTGTCACTGCAGGAAACTCTGCTTCACAAAGAAAGGATGTTGGAAATGGAAGCAGGTTTTTCAGTGCTTTTGTGGCCATCGCAGGATATTCCTCCTTGATGATTAAGATTGAAGTTGTCTCAGATGTACTTTTAAGGCCACTGTCATTTCTGATCTCAAGTAGTTGATCCTCTTCTGGCAAAGAGGCACAGGCAAAGTCAATTCATCTGGCTTATTCACAAATGGGACACAGATCCATTCTTTCCTAGTTTGGTAGTATTTTGTGGTGAGGAAGGAATGCTCAAACTCTTTTGAAAGCTGAGATAGGTGATCATCCACCAGCTAGGAGGAAGAAGGCCCTGGCTCAGTCTCTTTCAAAATATCTGCTAATGTTTGAAATTGTCAAAAATTCCAATGTTTACTTGTCGCCCCCATAATTCCAGTTTGGCTTTGAATGCAGCCACTTTATCTGCTGACTTGAACACAGCTTTCATTCTTCCCTGAAGTGACAGATTGAGTTCACTGAGCAAGTTGAATATGTGACACAAGTAAGCAAGTTTTGCAACCCATTCTGTGTCACTGAAATGTGCTGTCAGAAGTTACTGTTTTTCAAAAAATATCTCTGGAGCAGGTCTCATAACTGAAAAACTCTGGCTAGTAATCTACCTTTCGAAAGTCATCTCACCTCTGCGTTTAAGAGAAGACGTGTGTGCTCTGTGTCCATCTCCTCGCAGAGCTGTGCAAATAGACCTGAGTTAAGAGCGTATAATTTAAAGTGGTTGATAGTTTTAATAATATCCTGCAAAATGTCATTAAATTTAGGTGGCTTTTTTGGGGTAGCTAGCATTTCTCTATGGCTGTCACAGTGCATAGACTCACATTCAGAAGTGACTTCTTTGATATGAGTGGTGAAACCAGAAAGCCGTCCAGTCATGGCAGCCTCTCCTTTCATGCATGTACCAACACAAAATGACCAATACAGTTTTCCTGATATGTAATTATTCAAAGACTTGAATAGTTCTGCAGCTGTGGTGTTGGTTGCCAACAAAAGTGCACAGAACATATCCTCATGCACATCCTCCTGAAAAAATATATTGCATGGAAACAAGCATTGTTGCCTTGTCAATATCTGTAGACTTGTCAACCTGGAGGAATACCACAGAGACTCTTTAATTCTCACTTAACAATTTTGCCTCAATATCCTCTGCTATTTCATCAATTCATTCAGCTATGGTGCTAGCTGAGAGAGGATCATGTGCCACTTTTTGAACTGCAGCCTCTCCTAAAAGTTAACCACAGATGTCCTTAGCAACAGGCAGGATGAACTCTTCACCAATAGTAAAGGATTTCTTGGCTTTAGCAATGCAGTTAGCCACTAGGAATTGTGCTCTTGGTGCAGACACATTTGCTGAAGGGGTGATATGCAATAACTGTGTCTGTTATTTGTATTCACATTTTTTTCTTTTGAAAAACACCAGAGGCTTGTCTTTTAATGCAGAGTTCTTGTTCTCCATGTGAGAAAGCAGTTTTGAAGGTGTCACAGCTTCATTGAATAGCTGGTTGCCACATATTTTACAATGTGGGCTTGGAGAGTGTGAATCACCTGTTGCAATGAACGCATAATTTAAGTAGGACTTGGTATTTTCTTGTAAATGCAGCTTTCTGTTGGCAGTCTTTTTTGTTTTTTGTTTTTCTCTTCAGAGTTCCCCTATCTTTATTTGTAGAGGTTATCCAATGATTTCTTTAATTACGTCGCATACTTCTGAGTCCATTCCCGAGCTATTCTGTTGTACTTTTCTCTATCTGTTTTGTAGATCCGAGCAATCTCAGGCAGTAAAGGATCATCTGGATTGGGATCACATAACAGAGAACAGACGGACAAGAGTACTTTTCAAATAGTGTAGTGCTGGAGACCACTGTGACCGCAGAATATCAAGACAAATGCTGCCATTACTGTTAATATTTGGATGATAAATTCTTGTTGTAAATGCAACCTTAGGTGGTTTGAAGGGGTAATCTGTTGGGAAATGAATTGTCAAGAAAAATACTCCACCCTGATAGGGACTGTCGTTTGGCCCCATTATTGTAGCTTGCCAATGGATCATATCATCTCCAACAGGACCTGCTGAACACTGTGCTGGAGGGTCACGGGCCAGGTCATTCAATTCCTTGTGGATTCTCTTCAGAGCCATGGTGCGAGGGGGTGGCGGCGGGCCCCTGGGGCGGGGACGGGGGCGGGGAAGGGACGGGGGAAGGGGCTAGGGAGCCTGAGGCCGCCTCGGCGATCGCGCTTGGCTGGAGAAGATGGAGAGATCAGGAGAGCGGGTCCGGTGGGACGGTCTGAGGGCAGCGGCCCACTCAGCTCCTGGGCCTGCCGCAGCGGTCACCGCATCACCCGGCGGCGGCCCCTTTATTCGCTGCCGCCCCAGCCGCCGCCGCCCTGTTGGCAGTCTTAGAGTCTTCTGCTATCTCATCACTGGGTGTTTACCCCTTTTTCCAATAAGCTTTCCAGTGATGTTTGTTTTTCAGTCATTTTGGTCAGGATTCGCTTTTGGGCACCAAAACTGTGATTGAAACAAGTGTGCAGTGTGGGAAAGAGGCACAGATAAAAGTGGTAAATGCAATAATGAGTGGACCACGTGCAGACAAAAATAAGTGTCAGGTTCTATTTAAATCCCGTCACCAGATGCAGCTGTGATATTGAAGTATACCAACTCACTTGCCACTATAAAGCTGCCACGAGATGCAGCTTAAATGTCACTTGCTACTCACTGATAGGGTTTTGATATGTGTCTCTAAGCCATTGTTTTATTATGGTCTCTGTGCAGTCAAAACTCTCTGCTAATGTTAATCTGTATTTGCAGCCACTCCCCCAGCACTAGCATGACCACCTCAGGTTCACCTTAGATCATCATGCATTAGATTCTCATAAGAAGAGTGGAACCTAATCCCTTGCATGCACAGTTCACAATAAGGTTCATGCTCCTATGAGAACCTAATGAGGCTGCTGATCTGACAGGAGGCAGAGCTCAGGTGGTAATGAGAGTGATGGGCAGTGGCTGTAAGAACAGATGAAGCTTTACTGGCTTTCCCATTACTTCACCTCCTGTTGTGTGGCTCATTTCTAATCAGCCACAGACCAGTATCAGTCTGTGGCTCGGGGGTTGTGGCCCCTCCCATAATAGCTTATAGATAATAGTTTTCAAAGTCAGAGATGCAGAGGTTATAGGCTAAATCATAATTCAATATATGGCAGCTATACATTAGTTTGACCTAAAAAGGTGGGATATCTTGAAGCAGAGAGGAGGCCCACAGATCATAGGTGGAGTCAAAGACTTTCTGATTTTGTTAGTGGTGGAAGAAATCTGAGTTACTGGTGGCAAATCAGATCTGCAGCAACCTCAGTTCTTGCCTCCTCAAAAGGAAGAATTTAACTGAGGGGCGTCAGGCAGAAGAAGAGACCAAGGCAAGCTTCAGTGCAGGAGCGGAAGTTTATTAAAAAGCTTTAGCACATAAGGAAAGGAAGAAAAAAGAAAAGAAAAGAAGGAAAGTACAACTTGGAAGATGGCCAGGTGGACAACTGGCCATCTTGACTTGGGGTTTTATACATTGGCCTACTTCTGGGATCTTCCCTTCTCTCCACTCCTGAGATCTTACTGGGGAGCTGCTGATCAGTTTCAGGTGTTTTCCACATAGCAGGAGCCTGTCTTCCCCGGTGCCAGCTGTGACCAGTTATTACTTTATAGAAACGGTCAACAACTGTCTGACCATCACCTGTTGGTCACCCAGCACTCTTGGTGTGTTGGGGGAGCCCTCTCCCGCCCTGCTCATATGTGACTAGATAAATACTGTAACAATTTGATATTGGTTCAGGAGGCAAAGCTTTGTCTAAGTGTTTGACATTAACAGAAAAGAATATTAGTTCTGACCCAGGGCATGGCCTCCTCCATGGACCCTCAGGAAGAAGCAAAGAACAGTCCATGTTCATGATGCTAGTAAAGATATACCTGAGACTGGGCAATTTACAAAAGAGAGGTTTAATTGGACTTACAGATCCATGTGGCTGGGGAAGAATCATAATCATGGCAGAAGGCAAGGATGAGCAAGTCACGTCTTACATGGATGGCAGCAGGCAAAGAGAGAGAACTTGTGCAGAAGAATTCCAATTTTTAAAACCCTCAGATCTTGTGAGACTTATTCACTATCAGGAGAACAGTATGGGAAAGACTTGGCCCTGATTTAGTTACGTCTCACTGGGTCCCTCCCACAACACATGGGATTCAAGATGAGATTTGGGTGGGGACACCACCAAACCACATCATTTCTGCCCCTGACCCCTCCCAAATCTCATATCCTCACATTTTAAAACCAATCATGCCTTCCCAATAGTCCCCTAAAGTCTTAACTCATTCCAGCATTAATTCAAAAGTCTATACTTCAAAGTCCCATCTGAGACAAGGCAAGTTCCTTCTACCTATGAGCCTGTAAAATCAAAAGCAGGTTACATACTTCCTAGACAATGGGGGGTATAGGCATTGGGTAAATACAGCTATTCCAAATGGGAGAAATTGGCCAAAGTAAAGGGGCTACAAGCCTTATGCAAATCTGAAATCCAGCAGGGCAGTCAAATCTTAATGTTCCAAAATAATCTCCTTTGACTCCATGTCTCACATCCAGATCACGTTGATGCAAACAGTGGGTTCCCATGGTCTTGGAAAGCTCCACCCCAGTAGCTTTGCAGGGTAGAGCCTCCCTCCCGGCTCCTTTCATGGACTGGCATTGAGTGTCTGAGGCTTTTCCAAGCACATGGTGCAAGCTGTCAGTGGATCTATTATTCTGGGGTCTTGAAGATTGTGGCCCTCTGCTTATAGCTCCACTAGGCAGTGCCTCAGTAGAAACTGTGTGTGGGGGCTCTGACCCCAAATTTTGCATCTGCACTGCCTTAGCAGAGGTTCTCCCTGAGAGCCCCACTCCTGTGGTAAACTTCTCTCTGGACATCCAGACATTTCTATACATCTTCTGAAATGTAGGCAGAGGTTTCCAAACCCCAATCTAGACTTCTGTATACTGGCAGGCTCAACACCAAGTGGAAGCTGCCAAGGCTTAAGGCTTTTACCCTCTGAAGCCACAGCCTGAGCTCTATCTTGGCCCCTTTCAGCCACAGCTGGAGTGGCTGGGACACAGGGCACCAAGTCCCTAGGCTGCCCACAGCATGGGGACCCTTTGCCTAGCCCATGAAACCACTTTTTCCTCTTAGGCCTCCAGGCCTGTGATGAAAGTGGCTGCCATAAAGACCTGTGACATGCCCTGGAGACATTTTCCTCATTGTCTCAGGAATTAACATTCAGCTCCTTGTTACTTATGCAAATTTCTGTAGCCAGCTTGAATTTCTCTTCAGAAAATGGGATTTTCTTTTCTATCACATTGTCAGGCTACAAATTTTCCAAACCTTTATGCTCTGTTTTCCTTATAAAACTGAATGCCTTTAACAGCATAAAAGGCACCTCATAAATGCTTTGCTGCTTAGAAATTTCTTCTGCCAGATACACTAAATCATCTCTCTCAAGTTCAAAGTTCCACACATTTCTAAGATGGGACAAAATGCTGCCAGTCTCTTTGCTAAAACATAGCAAGTGTCATATTTGCTTCAGTTCCCAACAACTTCCTCATCAACATCTGAGACCACCTCAGCCTGGACCTTATTAGTCATATAACTATCAGCATTATGTCATAGCTGTTCAGCAAGTCTCTAGGAAGTTCCAAACTTTCCCACATTTCCTGTCTTCTTCTGAGCCCTCCAAACTGTTCCAACCTCTGCCTGTTACCTAGTTCCAAAGTTGCTTCCACATTTTGGGGTATCTTTTCAGTAGTGCCCCATTCTACTGGTACCAATTTATTGTATTAGTCCATTTTCATGCTGCTGACAAAGACATACCTGAGACTGGGCAATTTATTAAAGAAAGAGATTTAATTGGACTTACAGTTCCATGTGGCTGGGGAAGCCTCGCAATCATGATAGAAGGCAAGGAGGAGAAAGTCACGTCTTACATGGATGGCAACAGGCAAAGTGAGAGAACTTGTGGACAGAAATTCCTCTTTTTAAAAGTATCAGATCTCATGAGACTTATTTACTATCATGAGAACAGCATGGGAAAGACTCACCCCAATGATTAAATTATCTCTCACCAGGTGGGTCCCTCCCACAACACCTGGGAATTCAAGATGATATTTGGGTGGAGACACAGCCAAATCATGTCATACAGTGTCAGAGTTTTGTCTTTGTTTCCTTCTTATCTGAGGTGATGTGCCAGAGGATCCACTTGGTGATCTGGGTTTCTGAAAACAATTCAGGGTTATACGTTAAGATGTTTCCTTTAGTTTCCGTAGGGGAAAGCAAACATTCTGTGATCTGACTTCCTTGGCTACTGTTTTAATATACTGTTAACTTCTTCCTTATCAAGTTACTTATTTACTTCTCAAGGCTAGCTAGGTGTCTGGAATTTCTTTTGTAGGAACTCAAGAGTTTCCTTATTTTCTGTGCTTTGAGGAGGGCCCAAAGCCTCTAAGATGGGTCCCTGCTTTGTTTCAAAAGCAGTATGAAGAATGTGAGGCAGGCAAAACTTATAAGGCCCAGAGAGATAGGAGAACAGATCCTCAGTCACCCCCTCCCATGCCAGTACACAAGTCCCTCCCTGGGCAATTGTTTAAAGGTATTTCTTTCTTCCTTGTAGTTTTCAGGCTAGTTGATATATTACCTAAAATGTTATTATAAGTTGCACAAGGTGACCCTCACTGATTATCTTAATGTTCCTGAAATTTTTGATACAAAAATAATGTATAGCCAATCAATAGCTTATGATCAATGTAGGAACTGCTCCTTCTTTTTTTCTTTAAAAAAAACACTTGTAAGTGCTGTCAGTCAAAGTATATATTCAGTGCACCTTAGATCTGTGTCTCCTTGGTTGCAGTCTCAAATCTGGCCCAAATAAACTCTCTGTTTATGTTAATTTTGTTAATTATGTTATGTTAGTTTCTTTATGTTGATGAAGTTCAAAGACTAAATCTTAGTTTTATAGTCTTACAACTTCACAGGTCTTCTCTTGTGTCTCGTTTTCTAACTGCTTTATGTGAATTCTGCAGTGCAATAACACATTTTTAAATATCCTCTGGAAGTTGGTGCAATATAAAAAATTAAAAAATTTTCCTAAATTATGTCAGAAGAATTGGACTAAAGTATTTAAAAAATATTTCACCTGATGGTGATTAGCTGACTTAAAACAGAAGACAATGCAACTCTTTACTTTTCAGGTTTGCAAATGTAAACTGAACAGACCATCTCTTATCCAAGGGGACCCCATAGTAATCTTGAATAGTGAGTTCTCAGCTGTGACGGGATGGGGTATCAGACACTCCTTTTTTACCCCCCTCCTTTGCTAATCATGATTAGCCTTTCTTCCCTAAGGGCTTAACAAAACCCAGCCCTTTCAAAAGATTCCACTACTGATATCAACCAACAGCCTGACACTACCCTTCCTTTTTTGTCTGATATGATACCACTAACCACTGTGTGGTTCTGCCCAATCTATGAAGAATGTGCAATAAGGGATTTCATGTCTTTTGCTTCAAGCCTGGAAACTCCACCTTTGGCTTATGCTAACGCCACCATTTTTTATACATGGGACCTATGAAGAGGCGTGAAGCTCAGTTGTGCATGTTCACATTTCTCCTTCATAAATATTCATGGTTCCTCCTATAGCTTATTAAATATGCATATTCAGCTATCCTGCTCAGCATAAATATCTGCTTTCTTTGTTTCTTCCTCAAAATGTCTGTTTTTGACTTCTGACCAGAGGCTATGCTTCTCAGCTTGTCAGAATGGCCATCCTGCCAGCTACAATCCTTTGAGAAATAAAGCTCTCTTTTCCAAATTTATGAACGTCATCATTTTCCAGTTGACACATATTTCTCTAATGGAGTCTTTACAACTGATTTTGAGCTTTTTACTGTAAATTAGCCACTCTTCACTAAAGAATGAATGGGGAGAATGTTTAAAAGGTGTGAAAGTGTCAAAAATCCAGCTAGTAAAAAGTTAAGTTTTATTCAGAAATTGTAGTAAGGACTATGGACTGAGACCTACAGCCTGGGAGCAATCTTTTCAGGCTGCTTCTGCATGGTGCTTTGGCCCACTGCTTCTAAATAGGTGGTGGGGGCTAGTATATGCAAAATCATATCAGACTTGCCCAGAAGTTGCATTAAAGCAGAATTGCATCAAGGTTTGGATATAAGAGCACATCTGGTTATATATTACAAAAGAACAATTACTCACCCCATTAGATATTATGTTATATGTAGAAAAAGGCAAGGACCAGGGTAATTTATCTTTTAAGTAATTTAGTGACTCAGGCGAAAAATGTGGGGAGACCATATCCTGTTTTGTCTTCAGAGCTTCTTCTTGGAGAGCTGCAGGTCCTCGCAAAGTCAGGGATTTGTGATATTATGCCCTTATGCTGGCAAGTGGAAGAACAAACATGGCTTCTTAATTTGCTACTTTCTCTTACAGAGGTATTGTTTATAAATTTAAAATGATAAAATTCCAATTTCCTGTTACTTTGGATATTAGTAAGTTCATTAAAGTCAATAAAAGATATAAAGGTTTTTACCCAATAGTGTATAATTAAATAAATTTTTAAAATCTTTATTTATTTATTACAAACAAGTAACTGTTGTTTGCAATAAAAATTACATTGTTAAGGTATCTCATGTTAATTATAACAAGTTGCTCATTCACTCATTTAGCAAATATTTTAGTCCTTATAATGTGCCAGGCACTGAAGATGTGTGAATGAACGAAACAGAAAAATCTTGTATGTAGTAAATTATGTTAGTAAGCATTTAAATTATGTTTAACTTGGGCAAACTTAGAGTTTCTTCAATGTCTCTGTGAAAGGAAAGTAAAAACTGGGGGACCCCAATTCATTATGCCAAAAGAAAAAAAAAAGCTTAAACATGAGTCATGCAAGAAACTGCCTTTCCTTTTATCTCTAAGTAGATAGCTACAGATAAAAGGTTAAATATCTCCACAGAGAGCTACTCTATGTTCACCTTATCTTATGTAAAGTGCTGATTTACTGAGCATGAGAGGAATGCATTATCAATCATGCTTATGTAGTGAAACTGTCAGTGGCCTGTGAATCAGAACAACTGCATCTTGAATAGGAGCTTGGTAAAATGAGGCTGAAATCTACTGGGCTGCATTTCCAGATTGTTAAGGCATTCTAAGTCACAGGATGAGATAAGAGGACAGCACCAGATACGGGTCATAAAGACCTTGCTGATAAAACAGATTTCAATAAAGAAGCCGACTGAAACCCACCAAAACCAAGATGGTGTCAAGAGTGACCTCTGGTTGTCCACACTGCTACACTTTCACCAGTGCCATGACAGTTTACATATGCCACGGCAATGTCAGGGAAGTTACCCTTTATGGTCTAAAGGGGGAGGCATGAATAATCTACCCCTTGTTTAGCATATCATAGGAAAATAGCCATAAAAATGGGCAGCCCTCGGGGGTCTATGGAATAGTCATTCTTTTATTCCTCTACTTTCTTAATAAACTTGTTTTCACTTTATAGACTCACCCTGAATTCCTTCTTATGTGAGACTCAGGAACTGTCTCTTGGGGTCTGGATCCAAACCCCTTTCTAGTAATAGTTTTGTTTGTCTAACTCTCCTAAAATGAAACCAGCTCGGCTATTTTATGAATATTCTCCATTAACTAAGAGAGAAAATAATGTCAAAATTGGAGTAGATACGTTGCAATGTCAGATGTGCCTGGGAAATACATGAATGGCTGGAAAGATGATTTAGTAGAAAGAAGGAGTTTGCATAATACTATATAATTACAGATTTGGAGATTTGCTAAGGACTAGGCATATTTTTATATATATATATATTTTTTTATTGCATTTTAGGTTTGGGGGTACATGTGAAGAACATGCAAGATTGTTGCATAGGTACACACATGGCAGTGTGATTTGCTGCCTTCCTCCCCCATCACCTATATCTGGCATTTCTCCCCATGCTATCCCTCCCCAACTCCCCACCCCCCCACTGTCCCTCCCCTTTTTACCCCCCGACAGACCCCAGTGTGTGATGCTTCCCTCCCTGTGTCCGTGTGTTCGCATTGTTCAACACCCGCCTATGAATGAGAACATGCGGTGTTTGATTTTCTGTTCTTGTGTCAGTTTGCTGAGAATGATGGTTTCCAGGTTCATCCATGTCCCTACAAAGGACACGAACTCATCGTTTTTGATGGCTGCATAATATTCCATGGTGTATATGTGCCACATTTTCCCTGTCCAGTCTATCATCAATGGGCATTTGGGTTGGTTCCAGGTCTTTGCTATTGTAAACTGTGCTGCAATGAACATTCGTGTGCATGTGAAGGACTAGGCATATTTTTACAACATTATACAAACCCTATAGTTTGGAGCCTATTCTTTTCCCCTTGTTAATATTAAATCCTGAATGATTTAGATAAGTATTTTTGTATTTTAATTTTTAAGCATATTTACTGTTGTTCCATGAGGGTAGCTCTTAAAAGTAAGAAACTCTTACTACTAATTTTCTTGTTACTTATTTTATTTATGTAACTTCTCCTTTGAAGTATAGAAAGATGAAAAAAATACAAACATTTTGATTGTATTTACATTTTAGTCCCTAAAACTACTCAGAACCTCTCCGTTTCTACTGCTGGTCACATCAATAGTGTTAGGTTTCACAGCCACAGTAGCGTTTGCAGCAATAGACTGCACTGATGGTTTAGAAAGAAAAAATTCAAGGAGAAAAGCATATATTGAGTCTTTACCAGACTGCATCTCAGTGTGCTTTTAAAATTGCCTTTTAGTAGTTGGCAATCTTGTTAGAGAGGGAAAATGTATGTACCTCAGACGGTAAAAAAATCTAAGAATGATCAGTTGAATATAACCAAGCACCAAAATGTATGACAAGCACAGCACAAGCCCTTTGTTCAGCGAAGGTTTAAAGGAAGAAGTGAACTTGAGGGTAGATCTTACAGGCCTAGTTCTCTAGAACTTGATAAAGGAAATAGAGCAATATAGTGTTAGGACTATAAAGACAATATAAAGCAGGATAATGGGGTTAGACGGTGGTGAGACGAGGGATAGGAGAATCCTGAGAGTCTAATTTAGGAATAATTGAGGGGAGACCTCTCTGGTTATTTGATATTTCAGTTTGAATAAAAGAGGAAGATATCCAAGATGATATTTGAGGAAATAACATTCTAGATAGAAGGAATAAAATAAAATAAATGCAATGGTTGTGAAAAGGTAATTTTCTTAAAGGGATAGAAAGGTCAATTTTGTTGGAAAGGCCTGAGTGGGGGTGACAGTTATGGGAAACAAATCTAAGAGGGAACCAAGGATGAGGAAAACATAGAAAGGGATATTCTGTGACATCTCTTGAGGCGCTGGTGAAAACACTGATTCTGAATGGGATGGAAGGCCTTAGAGGATTTTGGGCAGAGCAGTGACATGTTCTGTGTTACATGTCTAAAATATCATCACATTGAGTAGTATGGCTATAGTGGAAGTGAGAGCCCGCTAAGAAGAAGCTTAATAAAGTAGGCAGGAGACTAGATTGATAATAATGTGAATGGGCATGTTTGGGGATTTAATTAGATCAAGACTTTTGTTTAGAGTACAGTGAGTATGAAATTTTTGTTAGATATTTAAGTTCAGATAGCAAGTTAGCAGTTGAAAATAGAGACTAGGGCCCAGGAGAAAGATCATACGTAAAGCCATGGGACTAGATAAAATTAATGGGGAGTGTGTGCAGATACATAGAAGTATGGAGAGGATGCAAATCCAAGAAGACATGGAAATGTTGCAGGCAGTGAGTAAGGAGGAGTGGAGAGAAAGAGAGAGAGAGTGAGACAGAGGGAGAAAGAGAGAGAGAGTCCCGATAGCCAAAAAAGTAAGTATTAAAGGAAAAAAATAATTAAAAGGTGGATTTTGATTTTTATCAGAGAAAGTGAGGCTAATGCTGGACTATGAAGTCTAAAGAGGTAATAATGCAAAAAATATGATGAGAGAGATGATGGAGGAAAGAGAAATGTCAATAAACCTTAGGTCTCAGTCAGTTTGGAAAAAAAATTGTTGTTGTAAAGATAATGTAACAATATCCTAGTTTTGGAGAGTAGAATATTAGAAACTCAGATTGTGAAGTGAGTGTAGTTATTGACAATAATGGATCTGTACTTACTAGACTCTAATTTGATGGCTCTCAAAGTATAGTCACTGAACCAGCAGTACTGGCATCCCCAGGGAACTTAAGAAATGCACATTCTCAGGCTCTCCTCCAGACTTACTGATTCCTAAACTTCAGGGGTGGATCCAGCAACCTATATTTTTAACAAGGTGGTTATAATTCTGGCTACGCTTTGAAAACTGTTCTAATGTATGATCATGGGAGCATGTGGTCTGAGTGAGATGTCAGATAAGCAATTTTGTTTGTTAAGTGAGATTGTTTTACTCTGTGTCCCTATGCAAATCTCATTTAGAATTATAACCCCCACATGTTGAGGGAGGGATCTTGTAGCAGGTGATTGATTATGGGGGCGGGTTTTCCCTTGCTGTTCTCGTGATAGTGAGTTCCCACGAGATTCGGTGGTTTAAAAGAGCGTGCCTTCCTTCACTTTCTCTTCCGCTCCACCACTGTGAAGATGCGTGTGCTTTTTCTTCACTTTCACCACAATTTTAAGTTTCCTGAGGCCTTCCTGTCATGCTTCCTATTAAACCTGCAGAACTGTGAGTCAATTAAACCTCTTTATAAAGTACCTAGTTTGGGATACCACTTTATAGCAGTGGGACAATGCACTAATACAGTAAGGTAAAAGGTAAAGGAACTAAGAAGATGCTAAAATCTTTAAGAACCATTTTAGGAGTAGCAGTATTAAAAGTAAGAGTGAGTCGGGCTATACCCTCAGGAAGGAGAGGGAGTGTCTTGGAGCTTATAGATATCTAAAATAAGGAGGAATCTTAAAAGGATTCAGAGACTTTCAGGAAGAAGTCTGCAACTATAGTTTGCAAACAACAATGACAAAAGTTACCTGTAAGGAAAACGGGTGTGCTTTGGTGAAGAATAGGCCAAGGCAGATATCCAGGTGAGTTTGGAGTGCGGGTCGCAACTCCACTTGTTATATAACCTGTTTGTGTAAGTTCATACTTGGCTGTGAGCCACCATTGCCTGTAAAAGGTATAATTGCACTGCTAATGTTGTGCACAAGACTCTTGCCCCGAGAGAATGAAGATGCTGACCCTGTAAGGGAGAGCCGGTTGCCTTGAAGGGAGGCAGGGTGACTCAGGAATCAGCAAGAGTGTCAGGGAGTGCGGCTGTAAATGTGAGAATGGCAGGAGACACAGAGCCTGCTGCCTAAGAAGGGCTGCAGCTGGAGCATGTAGCCAATACAAAGGCTGACGGAGAGAGCGAGCACAATAAAAGCCGTATTCCCTTCCCTCCCCTCCCACCCGGTGTTCTTTCAGCTATCCGCCACCTGCCCACCCACTCCCCTTGGACCTCAGCCTAGGCTGGAACCTGACAGTTGGTGTGACATTACCCTACCTGACTTTTACACAAGTTGTACTTGGGATGTGGGAGAGAAAATAATAAGGTGCAAAGAAGTGGGGTTTCCTATGAGAATGAGGTTTCAGAGCAAGAAGGTGAGAGAATAGTCAAGAGTTGATGAGGACTCAGGTGATTTTGCTGATAACAGACTGGGAATTTCCTAGAGCAAAGAGGGGGAGAGTATGTGGGGACGAGAGGAGTGGGGGAAATGTGTCACAGGGATCACAGTTCAGAGGGTCTTAGAGTCATACTGCTCTTGTATTCCCAAAGGCAACCAGGGCCCGAGGAACCAATCTTCTTGGAGTTGCAGGAAGGGATAATCAGAGTGAATTAGGACTTCCTTCTAAGTCAGTAGCTCTCACTCTCGGCTGTTTAGAATCAGCTGAAGGAAATTCTCAAACTCCCCAATGCCCAGGTAATGCCCATACCAATTAAATCAAATTTCTTGGGGTGGGACCCAAACATCAGCTTTTTTAAAAGCCCCCAGGTGATTTCAATGCGCAGCCAAAGCTGAGAATCGGTTTTTTAATTTGTGAAACTACAAAAAGCAGCAAGAAATTTTGACTCTGGGGCCCGGGATTTGCATCATAAGATACACCACCTCCAGCACTATCTTCCTGTAAGATAGAAGTCAGGTTGTTCTCCTCCTGGGTCAAATCATCTAACGAGCTAAGGCCTATTAGAAAAGCGAACCAAATCACTCAAAACAGTTAAGTGGATGTGTTTGTGTGTGTCAGCCAGTAAAAAGTGAAAAAAGAAAGTTTCCTTCCCAAGAGCTGAACAATCACAGCTTGATGCTCTGTTCTGCAGGACAGCAGGTCACTGCTGATCTGGCAGTTGATTCCATATACATTGCTCTGAGTGCACCTTAAGAACTTTTACTCTTTCAAAAGAACGTCAGGTGAAAGGTTCACAGCACAACTTTTCACGGTTAATTAGCAGTTAGCATCACTTCAAGAAATCAAATAGGAAGCAGCAGATGGACTCACAGCTCACCTTGGGGCAGTCATTTGTATGTCCCAGCCGTTAAGCTTGGCTGTTAACATTATCTCGAGGTTACATGATCTTATATTTTTGCTTATTTTCTATTTGGTTGCTAAGTAATTTAACTCCCGTATCTAATTTCTGTAAAAGAAAAATTAAATGAAATGTTAATATCAGAGCTGTTTAATTTCTAACTTGTTGGCACCATAATCTCCTGGCATTGGTGCAGTGCTGTAAAACATTCCTGATTGCTTTAAGTGCCCAGACAACACTGATATGCTTTGGTGAGTGAAGAATTCCTGCTTGTAAATTGCAAATAACATGTTACATTTTACTGGCATCCCAATAAAATACGTTACAGAGGAATAAAAGATGTGTTTGGATTTTAAAAAATTCTTTTATTTTAGAACTTATTAGTCAAATGGTCCTGTTTTTGAACAAACCTGGTTGTAGTATTTTAGAAAGCCAGTATTTTCTTTTCGTTATGAGAGGAGTTAGTTTTGCTACATTTTAAAAATAAGTCATTACTCCACAAACATTTATAGCACTCTGCAAAGGTTTTAAATCTTACTCTAGCAGTGCTGTAGCTTTTGAAATTGAGATGATGCAGGATCTGCTATAAACTCCCTCATTTTGTTAAATTTGTGTGTAAGTGACAATATCAACCTAGGAGAGAGAAGTGATTCTTACCTTGCTCCACATGGATATGTGTGTTCTTTTTGAGAAGAAGGCATTAATTACTCCCAGTTGGAGTAACAGTGAAATGCTGGGTGACATTTGTGAAATTACTGTCTTAGTGAAAATTTTCCTCCATATCAAGTAGACAAAATGCCTACCGAGATAAGAACTATGGTAAAGACAATGCTTGTCAGACATGTTTGTGGTGGTTCTCCATGATAGTTTCAGGGCTAGTTTCTAAAATTCACCTTGGATCAAACTTTTCCAAGTCTATCTACTCTTCATCAGGCTTTTGCACTCTTAAGCCATGATGACGAAATCCGAATAGGTTCTCAGCAAAATACTGCAGTGAGCAATTTAAATTTCTGTCTTGTTCTTCTTTCTGTGCCTTTCTCCTCCACACATTGGGAATGTTCATAACAATATAACCTTTATCTGCTCTGACATACAGGGGACCAGATGGAATTTCACCTTCCTACATAAGAACTCCATGTACCCAAATCAGCCCATCTCAAGTCTTAAAAAAACAACAACAACAACAACAAAAAACCCCAAAAACCTTGCCTGGACTCTGCCTCAAACCAATTAAATCAATAACTTTGAGAATACAGCTGGAGAATATTTAGGTTTAAAAGCTGTTCAGGTGATCCTAATGTACTGCCTGTGCCAAGGTTTAAAAGCTCCTCAGGTGATCCTAATGCACAGCCTGGGCTAAGTACCACTGTCTTAAGCCAAAACAGTGGATCCTTAAGTGTAATTCAAGAGAGTTAGCAGATGGGTAAAGAAGATATTTATAGACTAGAAATCCTTACAGGTTATAATTTATGAGTCTAGAACAAATGAGATGGCATTGTCTAATCAGTCTGAAGGGTGATGGCAACAAAGTTTACAACGGTGTGAAATTCCTCAGTGGCCTTGAACCTTATTTTCTTTAATCTCAGGTTACTTTTTTTTTTTTTTTACTTTAAAGGTGGTACCCCACACCTTTAAAGTGTTCTCTTCCTTATATTCGATATCATAATGCTGGCAAACCAGAGACTAACTTGAATTGGTGGGAGAAGGGGGTTAAGGAGCTGGGGGGTGGTCGGGGAGGGTTAGTAAATGGGGAGAACTCCAAACTTACTTGAATTTATTTCACACTGAATTTCTGAATCTAAGAAATGTGTAATAACAACCATAGAGTAATCTGTTCGTGCATGTTACAGTTAACTTAGTGAATCTGTTTGCTTGGAATTGGCTGTCTCACTGTTCAGAATAATGGGGAGAGATGTTCTTAGAACTGCAAAAATGCTGGGACATTGTCTGTAGCCGTGAAGACTTTGTGTTCAAAACCAGTTTCTTAAGCTCATTGCTTTTTGAATTTTGGACCAGATATTAGAAAACAAATAAGTCAGGAATACAAGGAGTAATTTATTTTCTATTTCTTTTCTAATAAATACAAGGGGCCATCAATTTTATTTAAAAAATAAAATTGATAAATAAAAGTAAAATTGACTCCTTGTATTCTTGAGTGACAATTTACATCTAGTGGGCAGGTGTGGAGGCTCACACCTGTAATCCAGTTCTTTGGGGAGGCGGGGAAATTGCTTGAGGCCAGGAGTTTGAGACAAGCATGGGGAATAGAATGAGACCCCTGTCTCTATGGAAAAAGTCCATTTACGTATGTGATACATATGACAAAGATAGAAGCCTTTGGGGGGACAGTTGTATGTGATAAAGATTCCTATATTTTAATTTCAGGTTTCGAGCTCTTTCGAACTTCGACCTGATTATAATAAATAAAACCTAATGTGTTGCTGTTTATGTAATGTAGTAAAATGGAGAAATCTGCCACATCTAGTTTCTGTTGAAGTGCTTAACTATTCTGCTAAGCAATGGTTTAGAAGACATACGTTTTTTAAATACCTTTTATGGGAATTCCTCCCACATCACTTTCACTGTAAACCTTGAGAGGAGTGTTAATTTGAATCAAGATCATGAATATTATTAAAAGTTTTAAGAGTTAAGCTTTTTGGTAAATGCTGGACAAGATTGAAATCTGTTTTATCAAAAAAAAAAAAAACTGTTTTATCCATTTGATGACTGGTGGTTCTTTGGAACATTGTTTTTCAGTTACTGTTTCAATAAGACCATCTTGTGGATATTTCTTGGGAATGAAGGCATTGCAAATACTTCTCACCTGCTCTGGAAATGGTTGGATTTGAAAAAATTAGATGTTTTATGATTTTGGCAGAAACTATTTTTAGTGCTTTATGTGTTATCTCCATTAGCAAGATGGAATATTGATAAAGAATATTGTGGCTTTAAGAACCTGGTAGTTTAGGCCTGCCTTTAACAAGAAGGTCTATGATTTATAGGTGGTTTACTCACTTGTCAAAACTGTGGGATCCTCAAATTCATTTTGGGTCAGGTTCTTTTTAACCATAAATACTGTTTTTTGTTTGGGTATTTAACATATGCGATTCATGTAGTCAAAGTCCAATCTTATTTTATCTTTCATGTCAATGAAACCTTATTCAGAGGGGCAGGAAATCCTGGCAGGCCCAAGACATTTCTTGTTATTCTCTGGTAACAGTCTTATGGCTCAGGTCCTTTTAAGTCATAAATACAGTGTAAATTCATTAAGTAAAAGTCTCAGTCCATAAAATATTTAATATTTTAATCTGCAATGAAGATTATGATTCCTTTTCCCTCTAAAGGAAGTCAGCTATTGACAGCTTCTGTTTTCCTTAGGTAAGACCGTTAGCAGATGAGAACTTTTGTATGAGGAAGATGATACGCTCCGCTTCTTTTCTGTTTTTCCTCCCTGTAGTCTGAATGTTTGTGTCCCCTCAAAATTCCCATTTTGAAACCTGAACCCCCAAGGTGATGCTATCAAGAGGTAGAGCTATTAAGGTGATAAGGCCATGAGGGCAAAGCTCTGATGAATGGAACTGGTGTCTTAAAAAAGATGCCTCAGAAAGACCTTTAACTCCTTCCACTCTGTGAAGACACTGTGCGAAGGTGCTGTTCCATGAACCAGAAGTAGTCCCTAAAAAATACTGAATCTGCCTGTGCTTTCATCTCAGACTTCCAGCCTCCAGCAATCTGAAGAAATAATTTTTCCTCGTTTATAAGCTGTCTAGCTTACAGTATTTTGTTAAAGTAGACTGAATTGACTAAGAACATCCCTCTTCCTGCTTCACTTCTATTATTCACTGTCTTTGTCAAGTGACATAGGTGGAGAATAAAGAGGAAATGAGAGACAGAGAAATACCTTCCTTAGGAGAGATCTGGTACCATCATAAGCTGACTTCACGCTTTCTGGGCCTGGTAGGTGTTCCAGGCTGAATTTATTTTCTCTTGGTTGCTTGAGTGTATTTGGGTGTGGCTTTGTTTTAAGATTTCTATTATTGAGGACTTACCCAGCTCTGTATCTCCATGTCTCATGGTATATACAGTAAAAGCCATTCCCCAAATACTGCTCCTCTTTAGCTTCTGTTTTATCTACAGTAGTCAAGCCCATGAAGAAGTTATTAGTGTTTGCTCTCTTTTCCAGGAAGTCACTAGGACTTATAATGGCTCTAGCCTTGTTTATCAAGTATAGCTCAGCATCTTGGGCCTCAAGTCTCTGGATATAAAGGCCAGTGTTAACACAGCCAAATTTATTCTGCTGTCACAAGCCACTTTAAGACTCTGAGGCATTCTTTGTAACTTCAAGCTTTACTGAATTGACATTCGAAGATCTGAGAGTACTATAATGGAAATGATCTTTATAAAGCTTTAGGTGGAAGACAGCACCTTCCACACCCATCCTTTCCTCCTTGGGAGGAGGTGGGAATGTCCAGCATGCCAACAACTCTCCACAAATTCACTCTCTCCACACTTTGACCTAGTTTATTATCTTTGATTTGCTTGAGGAGTTCAAGAATTATTGCTGTGACATTTTGTTAGTGAATTTTGCATGTGAGCATCTGCTTCACATTCATTTCCATATTTGATATGCATCATACTGTTTTGCCTCAATTGAAATCAAAGCAGAAGGACTTGTATTTAATGACCTGTTACATGTTCATTGGCCAGGTGTGTCTACTCTGTATCCTCTTCAAGAGCCAGGGAGAGAATAGTCATGTGAAAGAGAAATTGAGATAAAGTAGTTGGTATCATCCCATTTGATTATGACCAACCCTCAGAAAGATTAATAATTTCTGATTAATGAGAAAACTGTGGCTTAGTTTGCCAAATGAATCTAATGAATTTTAGATTACTACAGCTAGGAAAAAGCAGTTTGAAATAACCACCATAAAAAATAAAACTCTAGTGAGAAATATTGAGCCCTCCTATAGGAACAGTTTCCCATGGATTGAGTCAGGAGAATTGCATTTATTTTATAAGGTCTCCAGTAGCTTCACATACCAAATGACAATAGAGTATACTGGGCCTGTCCTAATTCATGAGGCTGGAAAAATGCTTGCTAATTTTTCATCTTTAATTAGCCTTCTGTACTCAATCATCATACCTCATATTAAATGAACCATGTGAGTTAAAGTATTGCTGTGCTATCTGGACATTTATATTAGTATATCAGATCTTACTAGCCTTGTAGGATTTACAGTTAGAACATTTGAGGCATTAAGAAAGTGATTATGTTTTATAAAGTTAATTCTTTTTATCCTCTGTAATATGGTAAAATAAAATATTGCTCCGCTCCTACAAAGTGTACAGGTTTTCGTACTGTAGATTGCAGCTCTATAGATTTTATTGTTTAAAGGTGAATACTATTAAAATATGAACTGTAGTTTTTTGTACTTAGGTCCATGTTTACCTTATTTGCTTGTTGAGAAGTTACTCAAAAATTGTTTTAACATTTTTCTAATTAGATTTAGTGATTTTTCATTTTCAGAGAAATGCAATTCAATACTTGGTATGGAATAGAATTGGAATCTGGAGGCTTTAGGGAATCATTGAAAGAAACATGTACTGCATTTATAAAAAGAGACCCTTAGAAGATGGTTGAACCACTGGATGGAAGGTTCCTGGGTCCCTAAATGCCTATGTGAACCAGATAAGCATCATATACCACCTGCAGCATGCTATTGACCAAATAGAAAGATAGGGCAATTATAGGGCACATCTCATGCATTTTGTGTCTCTCAAGGATCATATGATGGCGCTGATTATTGTCCAGTGTCTGAAAAAAATGTATATATTTGTCTAATATTATGGTAGTGTTATGGGAGGGCTATTCTGGTACTAGTTATTTCATCATAGCCACCAAAAGCAAAAATGTCTCAGTTCATTCAGTCTTAAAACATTACATTCTTAACTTTTTCCTCATCTTTAGGTTGCCTAACCCACAACAGCATTTAGTTACTCTTTATCAGTGCTGCTTATGTTTATTAAATCATTTCTATGATCATTACCACCATCCTGAGGTCATCATTCCCTCATACTTCTATGACTATATCTTTTTAACGAGTCTTCCACATTTGATACACTACTTCAGTCATTTACAGATTTTTTTAATAACTACTCAATCTGCATATTTAGTAAGAAAGTTTATTTCTTCCTCAACTTATGCCTCAATGAACTTAAGATTTATCTCCTGCTGTGCCTCTAAATATACACCATAAATTACCCATATGTGTAGTTTCTCAACTTTGTTTTATATTATCTCTGTTACATAGAATGCTCTGATTATTCAAAATTTTTTTTTCAGCAAATACTTCTTAGGTGCCTAATGTGGGCCAGACACCATTTTTGTTTATAGGAATACAGGATGAACAATTTAGGGCCCATCATATGATGAGATTTGTAATTAAGTACAAGAGATAAGCATTTAAGAAAAATCACATATATCAATCATGCTTGTGTTAGCAGCTATAGCAAAGAAATACTGTGTGTCTTACGTATTTTTACTATGCAGCTCTTTTCTAGACCTTGGGCTGCATTTTTCTGGGAAATTAGAGTCCTTAAGCAGTGGTATAAATTAGCTGGACAAAATGAAGGTGGGAGGGGGAGCTTTCTAGGCAGAAGGCACAGTTTGAGAGAAAAAGCCCCAAGGAATAAAGAAATATTATTCTGGGGGAAACAGTCAGTGAGCCTAGAGTATAATGACCAGTGAGTGGCGCGTCATGGGACTGGTGAATTCCTATAAAGTCAGATAACTCAGGTTCTGTAGGTAATAATCACACCTTATATTTTATCCTAATAGTAAAAAGAAGCCTGCAGGTCACTTCTACACTGTCATCTCCTTGCTAGCAGGCATGAGGACTTAATGCCTCTTGCCAGTCTTCCAACAGTTACTGCTGGAAGTGGCAGGTTGCAGTAAAGACAGAGGTGCCACTCAGTGGCAGCTAAATTGATTTATTGGGCAGAGAAGCAGCTGTTGTTTTGGGACACTGTGGTCCAGTACTGTGGTTCAGATTCGCCAAGGCATTAATCTATTCTTCATGCACACCGCTTCTCACTACTTGGAAGCTCAGTTTTGTTTACTCCATTATTCTTCAGACTGTATTACATTGTATTCGTCCTCATAAAAATGTAGTTTGTGTTGGAGTTGGAGTTTGTGTTGCAGGTACCATGAGAATAGAGTCAGCATTTACCTCTAGGACATTTTATTTTAGGAGCTAGTTAGGAATTGCTGGAGTACAGGAGCTCTCCTGGTACAACAAAGCTTGAAAGGGGCCATAAATTCTGCTCTTGTCCTTGTTATTGACAGAACGCAAGCATCTGTGGAGATAAACACAACAATGCGTGCATGTGAGACTGTTGCTCATCGTCATTCTTACCTACTCAGAGTAGGCACACAAACTTATTTCCTGTCTCACAAAGTTGTTTTAAGCAAGAAAGTAACATATTAAAATGATATTTTAGTACAATTTTCCTTACTAAACTTTGGGGGAAAATTTTGCACAGGTGCAAGGCAAGAATGGAAGATAGCAGGTGAGTGAAGATGCTTGACTATTGGCTTGAGAGGTCTGTAACTTTGGATAGGATGGTTGCTGTGAGAAGAGCTATAAAAGTGGTCATTTAAATTGTTTCATTTCTTCCATTAGTTTTGTAAAAGGTGACTTTTTTCCAATCTCCATTAATATATAACTGCTATGTGTTTCAGTGGCATAATTACTTCACTTCTTAGGTAGAATTTCCTTATGGAAAGACTATACTTACTAATCTGCTAAATTACTTAAGACAATGACTACATTGATTTTTTTTTAACCCAAAAATAGTACTTTGTGTTCCAGGTACTATTCAAGGTGCTGTGGAGATACATGCCAAATAATCAGACAAGGTTCTGTCTTTGTAGGATTTTTAATCCCCATAAAGATGCATATGTATGTATGCATATATATAATGCCAGTCACAAGTGTAATGAGTCCCATATAAAAGAATGTCCATTGTACTGACAGCACAAACAAGGCAGGCTTCCTATTGACCTGTGATATGGAAGAAATATATTTAAACATTACAAGGGGGGGAAAAGACACTTCAGGGGAGAAAAAATACATTAATCTTGTGACAGGAGCAATTAGATGCATCTTAACAATAGAAGGATGGTCAACATAGTTGGAACTCAGAGATGAAAGGTGAAACTGGAACAGTAGTTAACTATGAAGCAATTAAGAGCCTTATAGGTCATGTTAAGGTTTTAGCCTCTATCTTATTAGCGTATAGCATGTGTCTAATAAGGATTTACTCTAAGAACATATCTGGGTATCTCAGGAAGCAATTAGGACAGAAGTAGCAGACAATGAAAAGACCAACTAGCTGAGATTTACAGAATGAGATCTGAGTGAATTATAAGTGAGATGTTCACGGTGTAAGATGGTAAGAAGGTAGGCAGTGGCTTCAGTGTGGGATTTGCTGTTGCCGAAGTGGTAGGTGAATCATCTTACTGGTGGGGAAAAAAGCTTCTGGGCAGGCACATGCAAGAGATGGTTCTTCTGCTTTTTGGAAAAGAAGCAGAGATTTGTAATCAGAAAAGTGAATATTGTCAAGAAGCTTTAAGCATGTTAAACATAAATGCACATTAGTGCTTGCCAGTTGCAATATTGAAGGATATTTGCATGAACCAACTCAATGCCTGGCTTTTCTCTATAGTTATTTTCTGCCTTATGACTATGAGTGTTGGGAGTCCCCAAAACTAGTCCCTGGCTTAGTGATTTTCTGGGAGGATTCACAGAACTTAGCATATAGCCATAGTTACGGATATGATCATTTACACTAAAAAGGTTCAAAGCTAAATCATCAAAGGGAAAAGGTGTATAAGGCAAAGTCCCAAGGAAATAAGGCATAAGCTTCTAAAGAGTCCCACTCCAGTAGAATAACAGAATACATTTAATTATCCAGAAATGAGTTTTGATGACACATGTAAAATACTGTGTACAGGGCAGCTCATATGAGAATCAGTGCCCAGAGTTTTTATTGGGAGCTGATGATTATGTACGCTTTCCTATCCTGTACCAAACTGCCAAACTCCACATGTTCACCATAAACATTGTTTTAACAGAGTTCAGGCACAGTGAATGACTCAGCAGTTTTAGGAAGGGGAAGAAACTTTATTCATGTAATCCTAGTTTCCACTGCCATGGGCCAACCTTGAAAGCAGGCCTTTGTAAGGATATGTTAAGTCTTTTATGTGCAGTGCCAAGAACAGAACTTGTAGAATGTCCTTGACTTCCTGGTTCTTTGTGCGATTACATTTTATGCACTAAGTTCTGTAGCAACCTATCAATGTATAGGTAAGGCTATCATTTACACGTGAATGCCACTCTTTTTCAAAAAATACTCTCGCAACACCACGTGTTTGGCTGAGCTGGGTATTGTGAAATTTAATCTCATGCTCCTTTCTTCTAATCTCTTCTCTAGTCATGATGTATTGATCTCATGTCATATCTAAGTTACTTTGAAGGTTAATGGAAAAAACATCCTTCACTTTGAAATGTCTTTTTATATTCGTTTGTAATTTACATTCCTAACAACTCACAAAGATACCTAGGGTCTGCAGAATTTATGATTGGAGTTCAAAGATAATATTCAGGGGAATTTTAAAATTTAACAAAATCCCATAAAGATTTAATATTAAAATAATTATAGTGTGGAAATACGTTACCCAATTATGGTTTACCTTGTGGAAAAATGTACACAGATGCTTTTACTGAACTAATGCTGCATTTATTGGGTATAAGGTTCACATTAATAGAAATTGCTAAGAAGGTTATAGTGATCAGAACTGTTGCACCAAATTGTTGAGCTGTGATCTTGCCGTGTTGCAACACAATATAGTTTATATATTGTTCTGTTCTGTATTACTCCGTAGTAAATACCAAGGAGCTTTTACTTTTCTTCTAGTAATTGTTATAATTTTCTAGTTACTTTTTATTCAAAAAGTGTTCTATGAATCAGTAACAGTGGGATTACCTGAGAGTTTGTTACATGTGTGGTATCCCAGGCCCACTCCCAGACTTACTGAATAAAACTCTGATTTCCTCAATGTGCCTTAGCCTCTAGCCATTGCCTCAGTTTAGATCCACTTTTCTTGGTACTCCAGACAACTGTCTACAAGATGCATTTAGCACATTGTCATCAACCCCAACACTGATGCCCCTAAAAGAAAATCTCTTGCCTTTACATTGTCAATGCTGTTTCTAGGCAAGTGGTCACTACGCTAGGTCATGGTTTAAGCTGGAGTCATTCAACTTTCTCTTTGTCTTAGTAATTCCTGGATAATTCCTTCCCTATTTTTCATTGGTAGCTACTTGTTCCCAGATTCTGGACAGAACGAAGATGTCCCACAGCCTTAGACAATTTAATGATTCTTTTGGCTCTGATTAAAGTGTATCTCATGGTCAGGAAGCGTTTAATTCTTTTTCTCACTCTTAGTTCCACAAATAGGCAACCTGCTGCGTTCTCTGGTTCCCTTTACATTTGGTTCTTCTCCTCTCTTAGTTGATTCAACCTAAGTACTTACACTTCTCACTTAAAAGTTTTAGTGGGTCACATATCCTAGGGAAATATTCCACAACTAAAAAATTTGGTTACATAGACTCATTACCCTTCCAATTAAAATGCAAGTTACTATAAGAAAATTTCTCAAATGGAAATCAAATTTCATACAAGTTATAATTTAAGGTCTGTTTGAATTTTATTATTAAAGGTTCTCTAGAAAGAGGTTAATTAATATTGGAGTTGACCTACACATTGAGCAAATTTACTTATTAAAATGGAGTTCATAAGTATTGAGCTAATTTATACCAAAGGGAAATATTCTGTTTAGTTATTTGACTTCTATTTCTAAGGCAAATAGTTTTACAGTTTCCTAAGACTAGGTGAATATGCAAAGTGATAGAATTAAACCAACTGTAACAATGAAAAGGCCTGATTTTTTTTTAACACTATAAACTGACACTGTTCTCTAAATGGGTACTTTTTGTTACTTCGTTCCTCAAAGTGCTGTTTTCATTAGTCAGAGTAAACTGTGTCTACTCAGTGTAATTTTGCTGAAGTCAACAGTCCTAATCCTCGACTTACTATTTTCAATTTATTACATGTGTTTGGTGAAATTGAACGAAATGTGTTTATTTTATTCTGGATTTATCTTGAGAGTTCCCTATGGGAACAAGAAACTTTATTAAAGGTAACTCAGTTCATCTAGGGTTTATAAAAATAATTTAAAACTTTGAAACACTGATTTGAATGCCTTAGTATGACCATTTGTACTCTTCTTGCCATTATAAACCATTCCAAAGTTTATGCTATAAATTCGTATGTACAAGACAATGAAGCCATTAGATACAACAAATGCATGTCTAAAGGGGGAAAAAAAGTTGTTGTTGTTTTTAATCCCCCTGGAGTCTAATTTTGTTGGAGTGCTCCACGAAGCCTGTCTGAAATCTTGCATCAAATAACAAAACCCCTCCCATAGATGGAAGATTACTAGGAATTGCTACAAACTCTAATGCCTTCAGGGTCTGGAAGTTCTCTAGATCAGATACAGACTCTGAGTGTAGCATGCATGTGACAGGTGGCATGCCTAATTATGATGATCAGGTCATGCCTAAAGTTGTGGCTTTCTAAAAGTTTTTATAGTTTATATGTTCTACATAGTCTACCATTCAGAGATCACTTTTACTATTAAAGTTGATTAATAACAGAGTTGATACTTTATTTTTATCAGTTCTTCAGGAAAATTGAGCCATTTTCCTGCTCAATTTTAAAAGTTTAAGGGACTCATATTCTGGCCATTTTTGCATAGCACTGGCCTGGGAAGTCTTCATGGTTAGTAGGACTGACCACAAAAGGGTGATTTTTTTTTTTTTTTTTTTTTTTAAGATGGAGTCTCACTCTGTTGCCTAGGCTGGAGTGCAGTGGCACCATCTCAGCTCACTGCAACCTCCGCCTCCTGGGTCCCGGTTCAAGCAGTTCTCCTACCTCATTGTCCCAAGTAGCTGAGATTATAGGCATGAGCCACCATGCCCAGCTAGTTTTTGTATTTTTTAATAGAGATGGGGTTTCACCATGTTGGCCATTCTGGTCTTGAACTCCCGACCTCCTGATACACCTGCTTGGCCTCCCAAAGTGTTAGGATTACAGGCGTGAGCCATTGCACCTGGCCAGGGTGATTTTTTTTTTAACCCTTTACCCACAGAGCCTAATCAAAAGTAATCTTGCAGGCAATAAAACAGTAATTGCTATAGCGGTAGAAACTTTTCTTTGTAGGGATTATAAATATTACCCTCTAATAATCTGGTGGTAAGCAGGAGATCTGAAAGCTCCTGTTGACATTAGAAGTTACCATGTGGCCCAATAAGCAGACAATACAAGTCACAGAAGGAAGAGATGGAAAGGTTCAGAACCTTGGACAGAAACTTTACTTCTAACCACACTGACAAGATGTGTTTATCAATCCTTCAGTGAGGAGGGATTTGCTTTGTGATTAAACAAGACTGCTTCTGAATTGTACACAGTAAAATTAATTGCCTCTGTGCCAAAGTTAATTGTTAGAAATGTAACATTGGTAATGAGTATGTATATAAATAGAGGCAGCAACTTCTCTTGAGTATGAGCCCTGGAGTCAGACTGCCTGGCCTTGCCATGCCCTAGCTATGTGACCTCAGGGAAGTGATGTTTATCTCTTAATGCTCAGTTTTCAGTTGGTAGCATAAAGATAAATGTTTATTTTCATAGGATTGGGTAAAAATTAAATCAGCTAATATAAGTAAAGATCTTAATAAAATGCATAGAACAGCATAAAAAACCATTAAGCAAATGAAAGTTATAATCGACAAATGTAGTTTATTCATTATGATATTTAAACTTACGGTGATTGTTATTTACAATGCCTAGACTTACTAGGCTCCATTTGGGAAGTACAAATCGGGGTAAAAGTGAATGAAACGAGACCTAATCACAATGATTTCTAGCCAGTTCAAAAATGGCTACACATTTGAGTCACTTAGAAAACTTGTACAAATAGAACTCAGGGGCCCACTCCATCTTTACTCAAACTGTATTTCTGAGAATGGTTCTCTGAAAGACTTCCAGACGAGAACCTACAGATCTTGGAATTGAAAATTGATAGTCAGGACCACATGGTTTAGTTCAAGGCATTGTTTTCACCATCTGGACTAGAGGTATCAAGGTTGAAAATGTCTAGCTTAGATAACTGAGTCATGGACAGTGGGTTAGGTTTCTACATTCACTTAGAACATTTCTTCCTGCATTAAAATAAGCAGGCAAAATTCTGTCAATCTCCATTATGTGGTGATGGTGTATATGTGCACCTATGAATATTTATTTTGTTAGGTATGTCTGCATATTTAGTAACTGTTGTTCATGGAACTGTCTCTGCTGAGATATGCAGTCCTCCACGTAATTGGGTATTGTACAGACTGAGAAAATAGGTTACCTTAGAAAAGACCATACACTGGATGGTCATTTTTGAGGTAGCCTGCTTTGATATGTTTCTGACATATTAATAGAGAGCCCCAGATATGAGGGGGAAAAAAGTAGTTCTTAGAATCATTATAAGAAAAACATGGTAGAAAATAATTAAGAATATTACTTAACCCATCTAAAATTGCTGTTCTTTTAAATAGCATGGAAAATACTTAGTTAAATCAGTAAGTCTATTTTCCTACTGGAATTGCACTCATTATAAGTGTATAGGTTGATGGATTTGGAGAATTGTGTGCAATCATGTAACCATTACCACTAGCAAGATAAAGAACTATTTCATCAGCAATATATAGAAGTGCAAAGAAGACTGGATCGTTTGTGATGAGAAGTGAATCATGAGACAGATGTGTAGACAGAAATATTCAAGAGTGTAGTGGAATCAGTTAATGGCAAAGTCTCTCCACTTCACCCGCTGGACAGTTAGTCCAAAGACACTCAAGGCCTGCTAGCACATAAACGAGCAGTAAAGTAATGGAACAATAGCAATATCAGTAGCTATTCAGGGGAGAGAGACATTAGCAGTGTCACTGACCTAAGCAGCATAAGAAGCATAAATGTAAAGTGAGATAGAATAGCCAAGCATTAGAGCAGAACTGCCATTTTATCCTTTAATAAACCCCTATCATTTGGCCAGAGTCTTTGACTAAATGGGGAAGAGGAAATGTTTTAGAGAAATCAAACAGTTCTATATCTTGTTGGTGATGGTTACCTGACTGTATACAATTCTCCAAATCCGTCAACCTATATACTTATAATTGCATTTTATCTAACATAAATTATACATGAATAAATCTAAATGAAGTTTTTAATTAATTTATTTTAATATAACATTTAATTTTTTAAAAAATGGCCAAAAATAAATATTTAAAAGCCACAACAACTTCAGTTGTAGGAAAGTAAAAGTTTGGGTTAGATGTTGGTGTTTCAGTCGGAAGCCTAATTATATTGTAACTTGAAGCAGATGGACCCATGAAATCACTGGTTGCAAAAAATGGAGGCAACCTAATACCTAAAGTAACTTACAGAATTAATACTATAGGAACTTTGTAAAAGATTGAATGTATTTACAGAGTGCACTGAGAAATAAACTGTGAAAATGATTAAGCAATCTGTTTAAGATTATGGAAAGAGAGACAATAAAACAGGAAAACAAAATTCTTTGAATTGTTTTAAAGTTTAGAGTAATTTCGAGAAGGTAATATATATATATATATATATTCTGGTTTTCTGATAGATTTGATAGAATGAAAGCTGTCTTCTCAGTAACTAGAGATAACTCTTTTCTAAACTTTAATATTTCAAACCTACCAACTACATTATATTTATTATTGACTGTCCATTTCACAGGTAAACTTGGAGTTTTTGTTTCATATGATTCACTTCTTTCCAGCTAACACTCAAAATTACTTGTGTAGTTACTGCAAATTTCAGTTTAGCTGGTAGGCCCAGTAAGTGCATTTAAAAATAGAAACTGGTCAAATCTGACCTTTGGATTCTGATAGCTGAGGGGTAATTGCATTGAAATCATCACCCTTCCAAGGAGGAAACGCTGGCTGAACATTGACCCCCTGCTTAAATAAAACGGGGTTATTTTTTTTCTAAACAGGTGAATCTTTTGACACTTAGATGGCAAGTGTCATTACCTCTGTCTGGTCTGTGAATTGCTGAATCCTCAGTAAATGTGATTTAATAGCCTGAATCTGTCAGGAAATATTTATAGCCTTTTTGTGCTTTGAAGATTTTGAATTTTACTTATAACCATATTAAAGAAATGCCCTAGATAAAAGGTGCCACGATGCCAGAAGATAGTATGATAATATTTATCTTGTGCAAGTAGAATTATTCTGATACAAGTGTATTTTGGGTCTTTTTATGGAACTTAGATAATGTCTAGTGAAAAGTCAAATATTTGAAAAGCCACGTGGACCTCATTTTTATGAGCTTTAAAAGGATGATCTAATAGAGAAGTAAGTATAGCATTTTAAAAGAGTTTTAAAACAAATTCAAAAGCAGAATTGGATAAGAATCTGAGAAACGGGTACAAATAATATTTTTTAAGTTATAAAAATTTTATATGGCATAACATTTGTACATATTTATGGGGTACATTGTCATGTTTCAGTACATTTATACATTATACAATGATAAAATCAGAGCAATTAGTAAATCTGTCCCCTCAAACATTTATCATTTATTTTTGGTGATAAGATTAGAAATTCACCTATTTTGAAACATACAGGACATAATTGTTAACAATAGTCACCCTACTGTACAGTAGAACACCAGAACTTATTCTACCTATCTAACTGTAACTTTGTACCCCTTGATCAACCTCTGACTATCTCCCCATTCGCTACCCCTCCCTATCTTGCCATTCCCTACCCCTCTCTAGCCTCTGATAACCACTATTTTACTTCTAAGTGATCAACTTCTTTTATATTCCACATATGAGTAAGATTATGCAGTATTTGTTTTTCTGTGTCCATCTCACCTTATATACCTTTTAGGTTCATCTATAATATTTCTAAAGATAGAATTTCGTTTTTTTTATTGTTGAATAGTATTCCATTGTGTATGGATATGAGATTTTCTTTGCCCATTTATAAATTAATCGCCACTTATGTTGTTTCCATATCTTGGCTATTTTGTATAGTGCTGGAATAAACATGGGAATGCTGATATCTCTTAAAATACTAGTTTCATTTCCTTTGGCTATATACCCAGTAGTGTTATTGCTGGATCATATGGTAGTCCTATTTGTAACTTTTTGAGGAATCTCCATACGGTTATACATTATGGCCATATTAATTTATATCCCCACCAACAGTATATAAGTGACACAGACAGGAGGGCAGGGAAGTACTGGGTAGAAGATGATGGTTCCCCAGCAAAGGCCCCACTCTCCAGCCTGGAAACTTCAGCCCTAAATGAGAACAGTTTTAGCTGTTTCTGCCCAAATGTTGCCTTTTTGGCCTTCTCTACCCCCTATCCTGTGCCCATAGAAACCCCAGGCCTCATCTGGCAGAGAGACAAACAGCTGAATGTTAAGAGAAGTAACTGTGCATCAGAGACTATGGATAGATATGGCTTAACTTCAGACTGCATGAGTTCAAAAAAGGAACCCAGCTGGAGATGGCTGGACTTCAGGAAAAGATCACCTCTTCCCCCACCATCCTCTTTCTAGCTTCATTCCTGCTAAGAGCCATTTCCACTGCTTAATAAAATCTCCACATTCACCATCCTTCAAGTCCGTGTGACCTGATTCTTCATGGATGCCGGATAAGAACCTAGGTACCAAGAGGGCAGGGTGTAAAAGGTTGTCACCCTGACTCTCCACTGAGCTGGTTAACACCTAGTCAGCCACTAAAACACCTAGATAGCAACTTAAACACTTAGCCTGCAACTGTTAAAAGGGCATTAATTGTAATGTACTCTTAGATGCTGCCATGGGGCAGGAGCCCAAAACCACTCTCCACAGCCCTGGCACCCACTTGCCTGTGTGAGGGGTTGAACCCAGCAGATTTGAGTGAGTGAAGTTTGTCCCTGACAGTCCCAAAGTGGGCAGCTGGACCCAGAGCTGGTGCACTCTAGTTCCCACCTGTGAAAGAATCAAGGGAACTCTGCAATCTCACAAGAAATCCTTATTTTTTACATCCTTGTTAACACTTGTTATTTGCCGTTCTCATAATGGCTATTCTAACTGGAATGAGGTGATACTGTGATTTTGATTTATGTTTCCTGCTGATTAGTAAATATTCAGTACTTAAATTTATTTATTGAATATTTATTGAGTACTTACAGTTATACCAGGCACTGTAATAATTACATATTCATTAACGATTGTACTTCCTAATCCAAAGAGAATTATTTTCTATTCTTTTTACTATATTACATGTCTGTATGTGTATGTGTGTATATGTATATATGTGACTACTTTAATTGTGTACTCAGTGCTCAGGCACTAATCTGTCAGGCGCTAATCTAAGTGTCTTATATGAAGTAACATATTTCATCTTTATCATGAATCAATGAAGTAAGTCATAGTACTGATTACTAGTTATCATTTAATATTAAGGAGAAGAACACCAAAGCATAGTGCTGTGGTCTGAATGTTTGTGTCCCTTCAAAATTGATGCTGAAACCTAATCACCAGTGTGATGGTATTAGCAGATAGGGCCTTGGGGAGGTGATTGGGTCATGAGGAAGCAGCTCTTATAAATAGATCTAGTGCTTTTATAAATAGATCTAGTGCTTTTATGAAAGAGACTCCAGAGAGTTGCCTTGCTCCTTTACCACCTGAGGATGCAGCCAAAAGGTGACTTTTAGAAGGCAGATAGCAGGGCCTCGACAGACATTGAGTCTGCCTTGATCTTGGAATTCCCAGGCTTCACAACTGTGACAATAAATTTCTGTTTTTTTGTAAGATAACCAATTCATTGTTACAGCAACCCAAAGCGACTAAGACAGAATTTAAGGGGCTTTTTCATTTCACTCAGCTGTTTGAACTCAGAATACTCTGTCGCTAACACTGTTTTCCATTAGAGTGAACTCATATATTGGGTATCAAAAGCAAGTCAGTGGTTGTCATTTAAAGGAAAATGTAGAAACAATGACCTAAATTATTTGAATTTTAAAAATCCAATTTTCTCTACTGATTCCTTTTAAACTTTAACTGCTTTTGTCTGAACTCATCAAGTAACCATTTTTATATTCAGATTATAGATTCATATTTTAGAAGGATATCTTTTACTGTTTATCTAAATGTGCAATTCAATTAAAGAAATATTTTCTTTAAAAAAAGTTTGAATAGCTGGGTGTGTAATATTAGCACTTTAGGAGGCCATGGCAGGAGGATTGCTTCAGTTCAGGAGTTTGAGACCAGCCTGAGCAACATGGTGAAACCCCATCTCTACAAAAATACATAAAAATTAATCAACCCTGGTAGCATGTGCCTGTAGTGCCAGCTTCTAGAGAGGCTGAGGTGGGAGGATCACCTAAGCCTGAGAAGGTGGAGTCTGCACTTAGTCATGATTGTGCCACTGAACTCCAGCCTGAGTGACTGAATGAGACCCTGTCTCAAATAATAAAATTAAAAATAAAAATTAGAATAGCATTTTTCCTACACATTACTCTTCGATTTTTGAGTGATAATTGACAATTATATTTAATGTGTGCAATATGATTTGATATATGTAAATATTGTGAAATAAGCACTATTGAGCTAATTAACATATTTGTCACCTCACATAGTTACCATTTTTTTTTTATAGGGAGCCCACTGAAGATCCATTCCTTTAGGAAATTTCAGTTATATAAAATATTGTTATTAACTGTAGGTGCCATACTGAACATCATGTCTCCTGAACTTACTCATTTTATAACTTGAAGTTTGTACATTTTAACCACTATCTCTCCATTTTCCCCATGCCCTAACCCTAGTAATCATTCTTCGACTCTGTTTCTGTGCGTTTGACTTCCGTGGATTTCATATATAAACAAGATCAGATGGTATTTGTCTTTGTGTCTGGCTTATTTTACTTAGCATAATGTCCTCCAGGGCCAGACATGTTGTTGCAAATAGCAGGATTTCCTTGTTTTTGAAAGCTAAATAGTATTTTATTATATGTGTGTGTATATATCACATTTAAAAAAAAATCATTTATCTGTCAACGGACACAGACTGTTTCACATTTTGGGTATGATGAATACTACAATGAACATGAGTGTGCAGATACCTTTTCAAGATAATAGTTGTATTCTCTGGATATATACCCATAAGTGATTTCATATAACTCACTTTTTAATTTTTTGAGGAAATTCTGTATTTTTCACAATGACTAGCATTAATTTACATTCCCATCATCAATGAATATGGATTTCTTATTCTTCAATACGTGTTATCTTTTGGCTTTTTAATAGTGATCTTAAGAGGTGTGAGGTGATATTTCAATGTTTACATTTTTATTTCTCTGATGATTAGTGCTGTTGAGCTTCTTTTTGTATACTTGTGGGTCATTTGTATGTCTTATTTGAAAAATGTCTATTCAGGATATTGCCCATTTTAAAATCAGGTCATCCTTTTAAAATTGTGTGAGTTACATATTTTTTTTGGATGTTAACCACTTCTCAGATGTGTGGTTTGCAAACATTTTGACCCATTCCATAGGATGTCTTGTCATTTCGTTAAGAATTTTATGTGCAGAAACTTCTTAGTTTGATGTGGTCTCACTTGTTTTTGCTTGTGTTGCTTAGAATTTTGGTATCATATCAAAAACCAAAACCTAAAACACAAAAAAATACTGCAAAGACCAAGGTAATGGATCTCTTTGCCTGTGTTTTGTTCTAGGAGCTTTACAGTTTTAAGTCTTACTTGTAAGTCTTCATTTTGAATTAATTTTGTGTGTGGTGTTAAGGATCTAATTCTATTTTACTTTTTACATACAGATATCTAGTTTTACCAGTTTATCAAAGAGGCTATTCTTTCATTTTATATTCTTGTTATATTCCTGATACCTTTGTTGAAGATTAGTTTACTGTATTTGAATAGGCATATTTTCTGGTCCATACCTTTCATTCAGTTGGTCTATGTGTCTGGCTTTATGCCAATACCATACTGTTTAAATTACTGTAGTTTTGTAATGTAACTTAAAATTAGCAAATGTGATGCTTGCAGCTTTTATTTTTTGCTCAAGATACACATTTTGGGATTTTTTTTCTATATGAAATATGTGATTGAAATTTTAAGAGATTGTGTTAAATTTGTATATTGCATTAGGTAGTATGGATTTTTTTTGCATTGATACTTCTTTTCAATAAACATGGAATATCATTAAATTTCTTTGTGTTTTTTTAAATTTCCTTCATCAATGTTTTAGTTTTTGTGAACAGATCTTTTGGCTCCTTGGTTAAATTTATTCTTAAGCATTTTACTTTTTCAGATTCTATTGTGACTGATACCGCTTTCCTTAACTTTTTGGATATTTCACTGTTATCACTTAGAAATGCAACTGAGTTTAGTATTTTGATTTAGCATCCCAACACTTAACTAAATTATTAGTTCTCAAAGTTTTTGGGTAAAGTATACAACATTTCCTAGATAAAATAAAATGTTCTGTAATCAGAGACAACTTCTTTGTTTTCAATTTGGAAGCCTTCTATTTTCTTTATTTGCTTAATTTTCTGCAGCTGAGACTTCTAGAGTCGATGCTGAATGAGAATGGCAAGAGTTGGCACTTGTTATGGTGTGACTATGTCGCCTAAAAGTTTATGTGTTAGAAACTTAATTGCCAAAGTAACAGTATTAAGAAGTGGGGCCCTTGTGGTAAGTATCCTGAGAACAGTCTTCCTAAATGAGTTAGTGCTGTTATCCTGAGTTCTTGGAGGAGTGATTTAGTTCTCTTGGGAGCAAGTTAGTTCTCATGGGAATTAATTAGTTCACACAGGAACAGGTTGTTATAATAGTTTGGCTTGCTATTGCAGTCCTTTTACACAATCTTGCCCTCTTAACATGTTTTGATCTAGTAAAAGATCCTCACCATATCTGGTGGCTTTGAACATCCCAGGCTCTCGAACTGTAAGAAACAAATTTCTTTCCTTTAAAAAATTACCCAGTATGTGACATTGTTATAGCAGCAGTGTAATAGGCTGTTCTTGTACTGCTATGAGAAATATCTGAGATTAGGTAAAATATAAGTAGAGAGGTTTTAATGCCTCATGGTTCTGAAGGCTGTAAAGGAAGCATAGTAGCATCTGTTTTGGGATGGTCTCAGGAAGCTTCCAATCGTGGCAGAAGGCAAAGGGGTAACAAGCACATATGGAAAAAGAAGGAACAAGAGAGAAGAGGTGCTACACACTTTTAAATGACTAGATCTCAAGTGAAGACAGGAGAGCTCACTTACCACTAAGGAGATGGCCCAAGCCATTCATGATGGATTTGCCCCCTTAATCCAAACACCTCCCACCAGGCCCAATCTTCAACACTGGTGATCATAATTCAGCATGAGATTTGGATGGGCATAAATGTTGAAACTGTATCATGTTGCCCATTGCCCCTCCCATATCTCGTGTTCTTCTCACATTGCAAGGTAGAATCTTGCCTTCCCAATAATCCCCCAAAGTTTTAACTCTTTCCAGCGTTAACTCAAAATTGCAGAGTTAAAAGTCTCATATGAGACAAGGCGAATCCTTTCCACCTATGAGCCTGTAAAATAAAAAACTAGTTACTTCTAAGATAAAGTTGTGGTGTAGGCAATGGGTAACAAAGTGCCATGAAAGTTTGAAACACAGGAGGGGAGTCATTCAATCTTAAAACTCCAAAATAATTTATGACTCCATGTCCTACGTTAGGACACACTGATGTAAGGGATGGGTTTCCGAGGCCTTTTGCATCTCCCCTTCTGTGGCATTGCAGGGTTTGGCCCCTGAGGCTTCTCCCACAGGTTCTTGAGTTCCTGTAGCTTCTCCAGGTGCAGGGTGCATACCACTAGTATATCTGCAATTCTTGAATCTTGGGGGTGGTGGCTCCTTCCTCAGAACTCCCCTAGGCAGTGCCCCTCTGGGGACTCTGTGTGGGGCTCCAGCCCCACATTTCCTTACCAAACTTCCCTAATAGAGGTTCTCTGTGGGGGATCTATCTCTACATCAGGCTTCTGCCTAGGCACTCAGGCTTTTCCATACATCCTCTGAAATCTAGGCAGAGGCTGTAAAGCATTCTTCACTCTTGCATTCTGTATACCTACAGACTTAAAAGCCACATGGAAACCACCAAAGCGTATGGCTTGCATCCTTCAAAGTGACAGCCTGAGCTGTATCTGGGCCCCTTTAAGCCCTGGCTAGAGCTAGAGCAGCCAGGATGTGGTAACCAGTATCCCAAGGCTGCACAGGGCAGCAGGGCCCTCGGCCTGGATCATGAAGTCATTCTTCCTTCCTTGGCCTCCAGGCTTGTAGGAAGAGGCTGCCACAAAGGTCTTTGAAATATATTTCAGGTCTTTCTCATATTGTCTTGGCTGTCAGCAGTTGGCTCCCTTTTAGTCTGCAAATCTCTCTGACAAGTGGCTGCTCCATACCCTGCTTGAATTCATCTCCAGAAATAGCTTTTTATTTTCTTGTCACATTGCCAGCCTACAAACATCTCAAACCTTTATGCTCTGCTTCTCTTTTAAACATAAGTTCCAAGTTCAATTCCTTTGCTTTTGCATCTGTGCATAGGCTGCTAGAAGCAGCCAGGCCACATCTTGAATACTTTCCTGCTTAGAAATTTTTTCTACCAGATACCATAAATCATCACTATGAAGTTCAAACTTTCACAGATCCCTAGGGCATGAACAGAATGCGACCAACCTCTTTGCTAGGGTATAACTTGCATGACGTTTCCTCCCTTTCCCAATAAGTTTCTCCTTTCCATCTGAGACTTCGGCAGCCTGAACTTCACTGTTCATATCACTAGCAGCATTAAATGATCACAACCATTTAAGCAGTCTCTAGGAAATTCCAAACTTTCTCCCATCTTCCTGTCTTGTTCTGAGCCCTCCAAACTCTTCCAACCTCTTCCCATTACCCAGTTCCAAAGTGGTTTCCACATTAAGTGTCCTTATTGCAATGCCTCATTCCTCAGTATCAATTTTCTATATTAGACCATTCTTGCACTGCTATAAAATTACTTATAACTGGGTAATTTATAAGAAAAGAGGTTTTATTGGCTCACAGTTTTGAGGCTATTCAGGAGTGATAGCATCTGCTTCTGGGGAGGCCTCAGGAAGCTTCCATTCATGGCAGAATGCAAAGGGGGAAGCAAGCATATCACATGGTAAGACGAGGAGCAAGAGAGCGTGAGTTAGAAGGTGCCACACACTTTCAAATGACCAGATCTCATGTGGACTCAGAGTGAGAGCTCACTTATTGCCAATGGGATGGCCCAAGCAGTATTTGAAGGATTTGCCCCTATGATTCAAACACCTGCCATCTGGCCCCACCTCCAACATTGGAGATTACAATTCCACATGAGATTTAGGTGGGGATAGATATCCAAACTACATCAAGACTAATGCAGGCTAAGAAAAACTTGGTCCTGTGAAATGAAGCCATTTCTATGACACCTGAAAATGGGGGGGCCTTGGAACTGGGTAACATGCTGAGGTTTGAAGAACTGGGAGGCCCAGGCTGCAAAAGCCTATATTGCATGAATGGAGCATTATGGTCAATTCTGATGAAAAACTCAGAAAAGACTAGGGAAAGTCTAGAAATTTCTAGATTACTTAAGTGCTTGTAATCAGAAGGCTGATAGGTAAACAGTAAAGGCCATTCTGATAAGGTCTCAGAAATGAGGAATATGCTGAAAACTGAAGTAAAGGCCATCCTTGTTATAAAGTAGCAAAGAACTTGACTGAATTGTGTTTGGGACCAAGGGCCTCATGGATGATATTCCAGAATACCTGGCAGAAGAAATGTCTAAACAATAAAGCATTCTGGCTCTGCCTGGCTACTTTTAATTGCTAATAGTAAGATGCTAGAAGAAAGAAATTATATTAAAGCAATTTATAAATAAAAGAAAAATTCAAAGAGATTAAAAAACCACAGCCCAGCCATGTAAAGAACAAAAGAGCATGTAACAGTGTGGCCAAGTGACCCTTTGAGGGGAACATTAGTAGGAATAGAAGGGAGCTAGGTGCTATTCATCAGGAGAAGGGGAGAAAAAGACCCCAAAGGCGTTTGAGCCATCTTTGAGGCTGCCCATCTCATGGCAGGGTCAGAGATCTAAAAGGGCAGAATAGCTTCAGGTGACCAGCTCTGGGAAATCTCCACAGGCTCACTGCCCAGGAACACCTTCGGACTCTGCTCCCTGAATTCCAGTGCAGTGCTCCCCAGCCATGCCATCCATGGCTCACATGGGCCCAGGTGCAGCTCCACCTGCCACTCAGAAGGTATAAGTCATAAACCTTAAAATCATACACGTGGTGCTAATTCTGCAGGCTCACAGAATGCAACAACCGTGTTGCCATCGCTTCCTCCACTTAAACTTCAAGAGATATAGTGAACAGCCTGGAAGCTGGGGCAAGACTTTCTGCAGGGATGGAGCCACCACAAAGAACTTCTATCAAAACAATGCCTAGTGGAGCTGTGGGGAGTAGAACCATCACTGAGGCACCATATCTGTAAAGTTTCCAGTATATAATGCCAGCATAGGAGAGCTGAAGCATGAACTGAACCCAGCAAAGTCATAGGAGCCATAGATAAAGAAATATTTAAGGCAGTGGGGGCATTTTGACCATATGAGTCATTCAGTTTATGAACACAAGTGTCTTTGAAGCAATGTTTTATCATTTTCAGGGTTCAAACCTTGTACTTATTTAAAAATACAATTCTTGGGTAAATTTTTTGATGTTACTATGAATGCAGTTACTTTCTTAATTTTAGTATTAGTTTTTTAAATTGTTGTTGCTATGATATAAAAGCACACTTAACTTTTTATCGTGTTCTTGAATCCTGAGATCTGTTAAACTTTTGTTATATTTTGTGGATTCCTTGGAATTTTCTGTGTAGATGATCATGCCATCTGTGAAAAAGACAATGTCTTCCCAACATTTTTGTTGTATTGCAGTAGCTTTAACTTTCTGTTAAACATTAAAGAGTAACATGCTTTATACTTGATCTTAAAGGGGAAATAATCTTTTACAATAAAATATATTAGTTGTGTTTCTCCTTTCCTTTTAAAAGAAGGCTTTTCTTTGGGAGGCTGAGATGGGCGGATTGCCTGAGCTCAGGAGTTCGGGACCAGCCTGGGCAATATGGTGAAACCCCATTTCTAATACAAAAAATTAGTCAGGTATGGTGGCATGTGCCTGTAGTCCCAGCTACTCCAGAGACTGACAGGACAATTGTTTGAACCCTAGAGGTGGAGGTTGCATTGAGCCAAGATCGCCTTATGGCACTCCAGCCTGGGTAACAAAGCAAGACTCCATCACAAAAAAAAAAAATTTTATCATTTTTAGAATTTTTTTCTATTCCTTGTCTTTTCAAAGTGTTTTCCATAATGGACATTGAATTTTGTCAGAAGCTTTTATAAAAATCTTACACCTTTTTGATACCACCATGGAATTTTTGCCCTTTGCCCTTTACTGTGTTAACAGAATGTATTATGTTAATGGATTTTCAAGTGGTTACACTAACTTGCTTTTTGGGTATAACTCCTACTTGATTATCTTACATAATTTTTGTGGTGTTGGATTTTATTTGCAAATAATTTGTTTACATTATTTTGCATCTATGTTAATGAAGAGTATTAGTTTTCTTGTAATTTCTGTATCTGGCTTTAGTATCAAAGTAATACTGGCCTTTTGAAATGATTTTCAAAATGTTCCCTTCTATGTTTTTGTGAAAGAATTTGTGAAAATTCAATATTGGTTCTATTAAATTTTAAATATTTGATAGACTATCAGTAAAGCCATCTGGACATTTTTATGTATAGAAAGTTTTACAATTTCAAAAACTGAATTTTCTAAAATTCAATTATTTACTTTTTATAATCTATTTACGTTTCTAGTACTTTTAAAGTTTCAGTGGCTTTTGTCTTTCATGAAATTGGTTCATTTTATCCAACTTGTGTAACTTCTTGGAATAAAGTTATTAAAAATAATTTTATAGAAGTATTTTTGAAGTCAGTGCTAACATCCCTTTTTCCTTGCTAATTTTAACAATTTGTTGCTTCCCATTTTTTCATTTGAATACTTTTTTTTTTTAAAATTTTTTTCAAAGAGATAACTTTCAGTTTCATTGTTTTCTATTTGTTTTCTCTATTTTTCTTTAATCATTATTTCCTTTCTTCCACGTATTTTAATTTTTTCTTCAAGTGTTTTAGGTGAAAACATAAATGGTTGACTTGAGATTTTCTTTTTCTGATATTGGTATTAAATGCTATAAATTTTCTTTAAGCACTGCTTTTGTTGAATTCATCACATTTATGTTGTATTTTGGATTATTCAGTCTGAAATATTTTCTAATTTTCTTTATGATTTCTCCTTTGATCTCTGAGTCATGTGGAAGTATACGCTTAATTTTCAAGTGTTTGTTGATTTTCCATATTTCTTTTAGTTGTTAGTTTCTAATTGTATATTGTTGTGGTTGGAGGCATACTTTGCATAATATCAACCTTTTTAAATTAATGAAGGCATGTTTTATGGCCTAACATGTCTAATCCTTTGGAATATTCAATGTGCACTTTAAAGAAGTGAGCATTCTGCAGTTAAGATGAGTTAGCTGATAGTGTTCTGATGTTCTATGTATTTGTGAATGTTATCTTAGTTGTTCTCTTATTGACAGTGGGGTACTGAAATCTCAAACCAAACTTTTGAATTGTTTTATCAGTTTTTGCTCTGTCTAGGTCTGTTTTTAGGTCAGTGAGTATCCTTTTATGGTTGTAATTTTTTCTTGATATATTGCCCCTTAAGTCATGAAATGGTCTGCTTTGTATATAATAATTTTTTTTTGCTATAAATTCTATTTTTGTCTTACATTACTGTAGTCATTTCATCTTTTTTTCTCACCTTTTCTATTATACTTTAAGTTCTGGGGTACATATGCAGACAGTGCAGATTTGTTACATAGGTATACACATACCATGGTGGTTTGCTGCATCCATCCCCCCCGTCATCCACATTAGGTATTTGTTCTATTGCTATCCCTCCCCTAGCCACTCACCCCCCTGCTATCCCTCCTCTAGGTCCCCACCCCCCAACATTCCTTGGTGTGTCAAGTTCCCCGTCCCGTGTCTATGTGTTCTCATTGTTCAACACCCACTTATGAGTGAGAACGTGCAGAAAACTTATGAGTGGTTTTCTGTTCTTGTGTCAGTTTGCTGAGAATGATGGTTTCCAACTTCATCCTTGTACCTGCAAATGACATGAAGTCATCCTTTTTTTATGGCTGCATTGTATTCCATGGTGTATATGTGCCACATTTTCTTTATCCAGTCTATCATTGACAGGCATTTGGGTTGGTTCCAAGTCTTTGCTATTGTGAACAGCGCTGCAGTAAACATACGTGGGCATGTGTCTTTATAATAGAATGATTTATAATTCTCTGGGGCTGTATCTAGTAATGAGATTGCTGGGTCAAATGGTAATTCCTTTTTTAGATCCTTGAGAGATCGCCACCTATCTTCCACAATGGTTGAACTAATTTACATTCCCACTAGCAGTGTAAAAGCGTTTCTGTTTCTCCACATCCTCTCCAGCATCTGTTGTCTCCAGATTTTTTAATGATTTCCATTCTAACTGGCTTGAGATGGTATCTCAATGTGGTTTTGATTTGCATTTCTCTAATGACCAGTAATGAGTTTATTTATTTATTTATTTGTTTATTTATTGACAGCATAAATGTCGTCTTTTGATAAGTGTCTGTTGATACTCTTCATCCACTTTTTGATGGGGTTGTTTTTGTCTTGTAAATTTGTTTAAGTTCTTGTAAGTTCTGGATATTATCTTAGAAGAGTAGATTGCAAATTTTTTTCCCATTCTGTTGGTTGCTGGTTCACTCTAATGATAGTTTCTTTTTCTTTTTGTGTTCTAGTCATGAAGTCCTTGCCCATGCCTATGTCCTGAATGATATTCCCTAGGTTTTCCTCTAGGGTTTTATGGTTTTAGTTCTTATGTTTAAATCTTGAATCCATCTTGAGTTAATTTTTGTATAAGGTGTAAGGAAGGGATCCAGTTTCAGTTTTCGGCGTATGGCTAGCCAGTTTTCCCAACACCATTTATTAAATAGAGCATCTTTTCCCCATTGCTTGTTTTTGTCAGGTTTGTCAAAGATGAGATGGTTGTAGTTGTGTGATGTTATTTCTGAGGCCTCTGTTTTGTTCATTGGTCTATATCTCTGTTTTGTTAACAGTACCGTGCTGTTTTGATTATTGTCAACTTGTAGTATATTTTGAAGTCAGGCAGTGTGATACCTTCAGGTTTTTTTTATTTTCTTAGAATTGTCTTGGCTATGTGGGCTTTTTTTGGTTCCATGTGAAATTTAAAGTGGTTTTTTCTAATTCTGTGGAAAAACAATGGTAGCTTTTCTTCAAAAAACATTGAAGAAAATTAGTGGTAGCTTAATGGGGATAGCATTGAATCTATAAATTACTTTAGGAATTATGGCAAGTTACACAATGAGTGAATGAGTGAATGGAGGTTCACTCATGATTTGGCTCTCTGTTTGTCTGTTACTGTTGTATAGAAAAGCGTGTGAATTTTGCACATTGATTTTGTATCCTGAGACTTTGCTGAGGTTGCTTATCTTCAGGAGATTTTGGGCTGAGAGGATGGGGACTTCTAAATATACGATACTGCCATCTGGATATTGAGACAATTTGACTTCCTCTTTTCCTAATTGAATACGCTTTATTTCCTTTTCTTGCCTGATTGCCCTGTCCATAAGTTCTAATACTATATGGAATAGGAGTGGTGAGAGAGGGGCATCCTTGTCTTGTGCTGGTTTTCAAAGGCAATGCTTGCGGTTTTTGCTCATTTAGTGTGATACTGGCTGTGGGTTTGTCCTAAGTAGCTTGTATTATTTTGAGCATACGTTCTATCAATACCTCATTTATAGGGAGTTTTTAGCATAAAGGTCTGTGTAATTTTGTTGAAGGTCTTCTCTGCATCTATTGAGATAATCATGTGGTTTTTGCCTTTGCTTCTGTTTATGTGATGGATTACGTTTATAGATTTGCGGATAATTTTGAACCAGCCTTGCATCCCAGGGATGAAGCCGACTTGATCATGATAGATAAGCTTTTGGATGTGCTGTTCGATTCAGTTTGGATTTGGTTTGCCAGTATTTTACTGAGGTTTTTTCTCATCAATGTTCATCATAGATACTGGCCTGAAATTTTCTTTTTTAGTTGTGTCTGTGCCAGGTTTTGGTATCAGGATGATGTTGGTCTCATAAAATGAGTTAGGGAAGATTCCCTCTCTCTGTATTGTTTGGAATAGTTTCAGAAGGAGTGGTACCAGCTCCTCTTGTACCTATGGTAAAATTTGGCTGTGAACCCATCTGGTCCTGGACTTTTTTGGTTGGTAGGCTATTAATTGCTGCCTCAATTTCAGCCCTTTTATTGGTCTATTCAGGGATTCAACTTCTTCCTGGTTTAGTCCTGGGACATTGTAAGTGTCCAGGAATTTAGCCATTTTTTCTAGATCTGGTTTATTTGCATAGAGGAGTTTATAGTATTCTCTGATGGTAGTTTGTATTTCTGTGGGATCAGTGATGATACTCCCTTTATTTTTTATTGCATCTATTTGGTTCTTCTTTCTTTTTATTAGTCTGGCTTATTGTTACAATTTACATAGTATTTTCTCCTTCTTTTTGATTTCAGCTTATTTGTTTCTTAAATCTGAAGTGGTTCTGTTGTTGACAGTATATAACTGAATATTGCTTTTTGTGATGGTTAATACTGATTGTCAACTTGATTGGATTGAAGGATACAAAGTGTTGATCCTGGCTGTATCTGTAAGTGTTGCCAAAGGAGATTAACATTTGAATCAGTGGTCTGGGAAAGGCAGACAAACTCTTAATCTGGGTGGGTACAATGTAAACAGCTGCCAGCAGGGCTAGAATAGAAGGAGGCAGAAAAATGTGAAGAGAGGCCTAGCCTCCCAGTCTACATCTTTCTCCTGTGCTGGATTCTTCCAGTCCTCAAACATCAGACTCTAACTTCTTCAGTTTTGTAACTGGGTCTGGCTTTCCTTGCTCCTCAGCCTGCAGATGGCCTATTGTGGGGGCTTGTAATTGAGTTAATACTTAGTAAACTCCCCTTTATTTATACATCTATTCCATTAGTTGTGTCCCTCTAGAGAACTCTGATTAATAGACTTTTGTAATCCAGTTTGACAGTCTCTGCTTTTTTGTTGGGATGTTTAGATCACATACTTCTAATATTTAAATTAATTAATATTAATATAATGTGTTAATTAATGTAAAGTTACTGATATTTGTAGATTTTTATTTGTCATTTTGCGGTTTACTTTCACTGTATCTTTCCTTTGTGTAACTGTGCTCCTTCTTGACTACTTTGTAATAAATAATCTTTTCTGGTATACCATTCAAATTAATTTTCTTTCTAATACTATGTTTTTCAGTAGTTGCTCTGTGGAATACAATATGCATCTTATCACAATTTATTTCAGGTTAATACTCAGTTAATTTCAGAAATTTTTGAAACTTTGCTGTTTTCTTTCCCCTTTGTGCTACTATTTCATATATATTACACTTATATTTGTTACCAACCTGGCATTATAACTATGGTTTTGTAAAATCTTACGTTTTTTCTTGGTGAGAAGAAATTAAAACAAATATTCATAGATTCTTTTAACCCACATAATTAAAATTTCTGGGTACACTTCAATTATCCCTGTGAATTTCTACCATTTTTACCTACAGATGCCCTAGTTTTTCAACCAGTGAGGTTTCTGTTACCTGATGATGGATCTATGATTTGGTAGAACACATTAACCATTCAAACTGTTTTAAAATCTGCCCTGGGCTTTGCTTTTTGCATGGCTAATTCAAGTCTCTCTGCCAGTTTACAGCCTCATAGTTGGCCAGAAATGTGTGACTAGCTTGGGGTCTCCCTGACACAGGTGTGCATATATTAGCCACATCCAGCATAATGTTTCATCCAGTCAGTACCACAGGGATAGCAGGGTAGAGCCAAGCATCACTCTGACCAAGCTTGGGGAGGGGTGGATGAAATATCCCCCAAGCCAAAATGCCACAGATTTTCACTGTTCTTAATAGAATTTCAGTAGTGCAAGCACAAATTCTTCTCAAATCATATTCCTTTGGTTAGTTTTCAGAGGACAGATTTTCTGAAATAGTTTTTTAATATCTTTTTTTTTCCCCCAGGTTTATAGTGCTTTTTTTGGGGAGGGAAAGAACTTGCAGTTTTCCTACTTAGTGGAAGCCAGAAGTCTCACTTAGAGTACTGTTTCTGAAGGATGGGGGAATAATGCCTAGTAATCATCCAAATAAAAACATAGTTGATTCCAACATGTCTAACTACAGTATTTCTGTGAAATGTGGTTAAACTTTGAGTGATGGCAAATCGATAACATAGGAATCAGAACCTAACAAAAAGAAATATTGATTATCTATAAAGAAGATAAAGAGCAACTAGGTAAAGTAAGAAGTATTAGTTTAAAAATCATGTATAAATCTGAAGTCTGCTATATGGGATTCATGAAAGTGTGTGGTTAGGTAATTTTAGGCATATTAATAATGAAAAGATAATTCTTTGTTGAAATGAGAGTTGGATTGGTCATCACGAATTAAATGCTGCCAGAATTCCTAGATTCTGTAGTGACTTATGTGATGATATGTAAGTTTTTCTCCTAATAAACGGCCTGTCTTGACCTCTCAGTGAATGTAAACCTTGGAAAGAATCTTATTTCAATTTGGATTTATATACTACTTAGGAGCATTTTTAAGATTAATGGTAATTTTGTAATTGAGTACTTGATTTAACCTCTTAGAAGAATGTGCAACTGGATTGATAATATACTAAGTAGACAATGTGTTATACAGAAGGTTTCTATCTTTTGAGAAGTAAGCTCAAAATTTAATTTCTGAAAAGTAAGCTAAAATGACAGAGTATCTAGGACAAGCTTATCCAACCCATGGCCTGTGGGCCACACATGGCCCAGGATGACTTTGAATGCAGGCCAACACAAATTGGTAAACTTTCTTAAAACATGAGTTTTTTTGTGATTTTTTTTTTTTAAATTCAAAGCTCTTTAGCTATTGTGAGTGTTACTGTATTTTATGTGTGGGCCAAGACAATTCTTATTCCAGTGTGACCCAGGGAAGCCAAAAGATTGGTGACCTCTGGTCTAAAAGTTAATGAGATTTGAGTCTGTTTTTGGTTCTAAAGGTGATAATATTTTATATTGACTTTGAAGTTTCAAAAAATAGTAGAGGTAGCATATTCATAGCAATGAAAGCCAGAGAATGTGCAATTGAAATGAGAACTTAAAATATGTGGAGAATAATTAGGGTAAAAGTGGCATATAAGTCAAGAAACTGAGTATTTCAAGAAGGGAGCAACATATCTAATAGTATAAGGGGAATAAAAACCATGAAAAGGCCTTCGGATTAGAAAGTATATGATAAAACTGTATGTCTGTCTTTAGCCTTAAATTACCACCACGTGAGGGAGTCTGACTCAATGACAGCTTTGTAAGCTGAATTTGAAGTTGCAGATTTTTCAAATGAAGAACTAGCACTGGATGATAATATGTATAACATTTCTGACTTGTGATGGAAAATAAACAGGTGAGAGTCACACCATGTGATCTTTTGTTATGTCTAAAAACAGCATTTCATGGTGATTGAATCATTGAAATCATATGGTTTGTGATGTGTACTTTTTGGTATGTTATTGTATAAGTTATCTACTGCTGTGTTGTGTTATGTAGTGCTGTGTGACAAATCACCACACACTTGCTTAAAGCAGTGCAACTTGACTTCCTGTTTCAATTCTAATGTATAAAGAGCTTGGAAGTTGTCACTCCAGTCCTTGTAACATGAGAAGGCTGAACAAAATAAAAATCAACAACTTTTCTTGGATTTGTTGGAGAACTTGTAAGGAAGGTTCCCATGTGGCTCTGGCTAGGAGAAAGAATGTTCTTGTGAAATACAGGGTTAAATATTGCTCATCTAATATACTTGGGATGAGCAGTGTTTCAGTTTTCAAATTTTTATCCCAAATTTGAAAATCAAATCTTAAAAGCTCCAGTGATCATTTACTGTGAGAGTCATGTTAGCAATCAAAAAGTTTTAGATTTTAGAGCATTTTGGATTTGGAATTTGAGATTATCAACTTGTATAGCCGGAGACATCACAACACAGGGCTAGCCTCCAGCATGAAAAACTTAAGCAGAGATATGTCTTAGAACTTGTAGAGGAAGGACATTCATTTAATTTTAGCCTTATTCACCTTTCCTGTCTCACCTAAGGGATGGGAAGCTATATAAGAAGAAATGCTTGTAAAGTCCCTGGTCAGGGACACAGACCCCCAAAAATAGATCTACTTGGAAAATTACAGAATGCCCCTCTCTTCACATCTTACCAAGACCATACCAACATACAGATGCTCTAGCATAATTATAGATTACATTTGAAAGATCTGAGAGAGACAGATAATATATCTGAAGGAATACTTCAGAAAGTCCAAAATCAGGAGAGGGGAAACAAAACAAAAACACTAGCTTCTGCCACATACAGCTACAGCAAACATCAGGCTCGGACGACACAGATGCAGAAAGTAACAAAAAATTTTTAAAAATACAATTGCTTTATTAACAGATAATAGAAATGCTAGGAAAAAAATAACAAATAGACAATGTAATGTAATTAGATAGGCATTCCAAGAAAGGATTAATAGGAAATGAAATTAAAAAATGTCTGAGTGCATTAGAATACTTGACACAGCGGAGGAAACAGTGAGCTTAAAGATTTGTCTATAGATATTTCCCAAACTGAAAAACAAAGAAAAAATTTTTAAAAACATATTAGAGAACTGTGAGACAACTTCAAAATATATAATACATGCATAATTAGTATACTAGACAGAGGAGAAAGGAGAAGAGAACATATTTCAGGTAAAAATGTCTGAAAGGCTGGGCATGGTAGCTCATGCCTGTAATTGCAGCACTTTGGGGAGATCATGGCAGGAGGATTGCTGTGAGCACAAGAGTTCTTGACCAGCCTGAGCAACATGGCAAAACAAAATAAAAATCCTACAACCACCGGCAACAAAAATTAGCCAGGCATAGTGGTACATACCTGCAGTCTTAACACTCATGGGGCTGAGGTGGGAGGATCAACTGAGCCCAGGGATTTTGAGGCTATAGTGAGTTGTTAAGCCACTGCATCCAACCTAGGCAACAGAATCAGACAGTGTCTCAAAAAAAATTAAATCTGGAAACTTTTAAAAATGACAGATAATAAATCACTGATCCAAAAACTTCAGAGACCATCAAAAAGAGCATGTGCCCTCCAAACCAAAAAATAAAAAAAAAATTACACCTAGGCATATCATTCAAAATTCTAGTAAACTAAAGACAGACAAAACCCTGAAAGCAGCCAGAGAAAAAGATACCTTACCAATAGAAAAACAAGGATAAAAATTACTAGGTATTTCATTCTTTTTGTGGCTATTGTAAATGGGATTGTATTCTTGATTTGGGTCTCAGCTTGAACATTATTGTTGTACATAAATGCTACTGATTTTTGTATATTGGTTTTATATCCTGAAACCTTAAGAAAGTTTTCTTTCAGTTCTAGAAACCTTTTGGTTGAGTGTTTAGGCTTTTCTAGGTATTGAATCATATCATCAGCAAGGGGAGATAGTTTGTTATACAATATGGCTCTGCTCCCACTAAAATCTCATCTCAAATTCCCATGTGTTGTGGGAGGGACCCAGTGGGAGGTAATTCAATCATGGGGGCAGGGCTTTCCTGTGCTGTTCTTGTGATAGTGAATAACTCTCACAAGATTTGATGGTTTTAAAAAGGGGAATTTCTCTGCATAAGCTCTCTTCTCTTGTCTGCTACCATATGAGATGTGCCTTTCACCTCCCAAGCCATGTGGAATGGTAAGTCAGTTAAACCTCTTGTAAATTGTCCATTCTTGGGTATGCTTTTATGAGCAGTGTGAAAATGGACTAATACATAAATTGGTACCAGGAGTGGGGGTGTTGCTGATAAAATACCCAAGAAAGGTGGAAACAACTTTGGAACTGTTTAACAGGCAGAGGTTGGAAATATTTGGTGGGCTCAAAAGAAGACAAGAAAATGTGGGGAAAGGTTAGAACTCATAGAGACTTGTTGAATGGCTTGAGCAAAATGCTGATAATGATATGTATAATGAAATCTAGTCTAAGGTGATCTCAGATGGAGGTGAAGAACTGGTTGGGAAATGAAGCAAAGGTGACTCTTGTTATGTTTTAGCAAAGAGGCTGGTGGAATATACCTCTGCCCTAGAGATCTGTGGAACTTTGAACTTGAGAGGGAAGATATAGGGTAACTGGTGGAAGAAATTTATAAGCAGAAGAGCATTCAAGACGTGACTTGGTTGCTGTTAAAGGCATTTAGTTTTATAAGGGAAGCAGAGCATAAAGTTTTGAAAATTTGCAGCCTGACAATGCAATAGAAAATAACTCATTTTCTGAGAACAAATTCAAGCCAGTTGCAGAAATTTGCAAAAATAATGAGGAACTGAATGTTAATCTCCAAGACAATAGGGAAAATGTCTCCAAGGCATGTCAGAGGACTTCATGGCAGCTCTTCCTAGCACAGGCCTGGAGACCTAAGAGGAAAAAGTGGTTTTGTGGACTGGGCTTAGGGTCCTCGTGCTATATGAAATGTAAGAACTTGGTGCCCTGTTTGCCAGCTGCTCTAGCCATGGCTGAAAGGGGCCAATGTAGAGCTCAGGCCATGGCTTCCAAGGGTGCAAGCCTCAAGCCTTGGCAGCTTCCACGTAGTGTTGAGCCTGTGAGTGCACAGAAGTCAAGAATTGGGTTTTGAGAACTTCTGCCTAGATTTCAGAGGATGTATGGATATGCCTGGATGCCCAGACAGAGTTTTGCTATGGGGTGGGGCCCTCATGGAGAACCTCTGCTAGGGCAGTGAAGAAGGGAAATGTGGGGTTGTAGCTCCTGCACAATTACTACTGGAGCACTGCCTAGTGGAGCTGTGAGAAGAAGGCCACCATCTTCCAGACTTCAGAGTGGTAGATCCACTGACAGCTTGCACCACGTACCTAGAAAAGCCACAGACACTCAATACCAGGTCATGATGGCATCCAGGATGGGCACTATACCCTACAAAGCCACAGGGGGAGGAGCTTCCCAAGGCGGTGGGGAGCCTACCTTTGTATCAGCATGACTTTAATGTGAGACATGAAGTCAAAAGGACATCATTTCGGAGCTTTAAGATTTGACTTCTCCACTGGATTTCAGAGTTGCATGGGGCCTGTAGCCTCTTTGTTTTGGCCAATTTCTCCCATTTGGAATGCTGTATTTACCCAATGGCTGTACCCCAACTGTATCTAGGAGGTAATTGACCTGCTTTTGATTTTACAGGCTCATAGGCAGAAGGGACTTGCCTTGTCTCAGATGGCCTGTAAACTTTTGAGTTAATGCTGTAATGAGTTAAGACTTTGGAGGACTGTTGGGAAGGTATAATTGGTTTTAAAATGTGAGAACATGAGCTTTGGGAGTGGCCAGGGGGCAGAATGATAGGGTTTGGCTCTGTCCCCACCCCAGATCTCATCTTCAATTCTCAAGTGTTGTGGGAGGCATCTAGTGGGAAGTAAATCGATCGTGGGGGGCAGGTCTTGCCCATGCTGTTCTTGTGATAGGGAGTAAGTTTCATGAGATCCACTGGGTTTAAAATGGGAGTTTCTCTACACAATCTCTCTTCTCTTGTCTGCTGCCATGTGAGACACACCTTTTGCCTTCTACCGTGATTGTGAGGCCCCCACCAGCCATGTGGAACTATAAGTCAGTTAAACCTCTTTCTTTTATAAATTGCCCAGTCGCAGGTATGTCTTCAGCAGCATGAATATACAATAATTCAGTTTGACCTCTTCTCCATTTTGATGCCTTTTATTTCTATCTCTTGCCTAATTTCTCTGGCTAGGACTTCCAGTACTATATTGAATAGGAGTGGTGAGAGTGGGCATCCTTTCTGGTTCCAGTTCTCAAGATGAATGCTTCCAACTTTAGCCTATTCAGTGTGATGTTGGCTGTGGGTTCATCATAGATGACTCTTAATATTTTGGGATATGTTCCTTTGATGCCTAGTTTGTTGAGGGTTTTTAACATGAAGAGATGTTGGATTTTATTGAAAGCTTTTTCTGTGTCTATTGAGATGATCACATAGGGAAGACATCCTATTCAATACATGATGCTGGGATAACTGGCTATTTATATGTAGAAGACTGAAACTGGTACCCTATGTATCATATATGAAAACTAACTCAGGGTTAATTAAAGACTCAAATGTAAGACTTCAATCTGTGAGAATCTTAGAAGAAAATCGAGGAATTGCCTTTCTCAGTATTGGCCTTTGCAAATAATTCATAGCTAAGTCCTCAACAGTTGTAATAAAAATTGGCAAGTGGGTCTCAATTAAACTAAAGGGCTTCTGCACAACAAGAGAAACTATCAATAGAATAAACAGAAAACCTACGGAATGGGCAAAATGTGAATATTTTCTATTTGTGAATAAACTATGCAGTGACAAGCGTCTAATGTCCAGAATCTGTAAAGTTCTTAAGCAAATTAAGCAAAAAGCAAATAATCACATTAAAATGTAGACAAAGGACATGAATAGACAGGTCTTAAAAGAAGACATACAAGTGGCCAAAGAACATTTAAAAATGCCCATTATCACTAATCGTCAGAGCAATACAAATCAAAACCACTGTGAGATAGCATTTTACACACATCCAAAGACGATGGCTTTTGTTAAAAAATAGAACACATATTGGTGAGGCTGCAGAGAAAAGGGATCACTTTACATTCCCTCCCTTGAGGACAATGTAAATTAATTCAGCTGCTGTCTAGAGTAGTTTGGAGATTCCTCAAAGAACTAAGAGTTGAACTACCATTTGACATGCAATCCCATTACTGGGCATATATCAAAAGGAAAATAAACCATTTCACCAAAAGACACCTGCATCTGCATGTTAATTGCAGTGCTATTCACAACAGCAAAATCATGGAATCAACCCAGTTGCCCATCATTAGTAGATTAGATAAAGAAAATGTCACATATATACACCATGAAATATTACATAGCCATACAAAAATGAAGCCATGTCCTTTGAAGCAATATGGATGCAGCTGATAGCTGTTACTCTATTGCAAATTAAGGCAGAAACAAAAAAATACTACATGTTCTTGTAAGTGGGAGCTAAACATTGGGTATACATGGGCATAAAGATGGGAACAATAGACCTTGAGGAATATGCAAGGTGGTGAGAAGGAGATAGGCAAAGGCTGAAAAACTACTTACTGGGTGTTATTCTTAATACCTGAATAATGGATTCATTCAGATTCCACTCCTCAGTATCACACAATGTACCTTTGTAACAAACCTGCATGTGTACCCCCTGATTCTAAAGTACAAGATTTGTTTTTTTAAACATAAGAATTATATTAGACTACTTTACAGAAATCACACGAACAGAGTCGAATAAAATAATGTGTTGAAAGAAAACTACCAATGTAGAATACTGGGTCTTTTAAAATTATCCTTCAAGATGGAAGGCAGGATAAAGGCCTTTCAGAGGGGACATAAACCAAAGGAATTCATCTCCAACAGAACTGCCCTGGGAGAGATGTTAAGAGTTTCATTAGGGAGAGGAAAATGATATATCAAAAGTTTGAATGTATGTTAAGAAGGAAGGCATCAGAAAAGAAAGATAAATAATATATAATATATAATACATAATATAATATATATGTTATATATTATGTATTATATACAGTATATATTATCTATATAATGTACGTAATAATATACAATATATATATATATAATAATCACCCAATACACTGTTACTATTACCACCTTTAGTAGGTTGTTTTTAGATTAGGGATTTAAAAATATATAATATATATATATATATAATATATATATATTATATATTATATATATCATATATCATATATAAAATTATATATTATATATTATACATCGTATAATATATATTATACGATACATAATCTATAATTTTATATATTTATATGATATATAATATAAATTATAATTTATATGTTATATGATATTTATCATATATAAAATATATAATATGATATACATTATATATTATATATTTTTAAATCCCTAATCTAAAAACAACTTACTAAAGGTGATGATAGTAACAGTGTATTGGGTGATTATTGTATATAAATAAGTGAAATGAATGACAGCATCAAAAGGGATGAAAGTGAGGAATTGAGACACTCTGTTAGGTCTCAAGTATACATGGAACAGAGCCATGCTATCTGAAGATGTACATAGATTAGCTAAAAGTGTCTATGCTGAACTTTAGAATAACTACTAAAGTAACATTTAAATACATGTAATTGATGAGCTAAGAGGGAAAGGCCATCCTTAAGTTTTGGAACAAGTATACTTCTCTATAGGGCAGCTCACCACATGGCAGCTTGCTTCATTAATGCCAGCAGGGAGGAGAGATTATTAGAATGATGGAAGTCTTATGTAACATAATCATGGAAGCGCTATCTCATCACCTTAGTAATATTCATTAGAAACAAATTGCAAGTCTTGCCCACTCACAAAAGGGAGGGTATTATACAGAATGTGAATACCAAGAGGGAAGCATTGTTGGAGGCTATCTTTGAGTCTCTTCCACAGTCACTGTTCTTCATCATATGAGGAGCTACCTCTACAGAAAATGTTACAGATTATGATGTGGTATACTACATCAAGTTGAGAAGGAAGTGTCTAATGTGTATCAATGTTTTAAATTATTTTTCCTTTTTCTATTTCTATTTCTTTTCACTTCACAGATACCTTCCTTTTCTTAGAGAAGGCAGAAGCCACTAGCCTTTGAATGATCTGAGCTACTTTCTTTCTATGCTAGTTCCACTAGTATTTATCTTTTTATCTTTCTTGTCATTTGTCTAGCTTAGACAGAGGGGAATAACCTATTTCTGTCCAAGTGACATGGACTATCACCTATCCACTTTTCTTTGTCTTGTCAAGTTCTTGTTCCACTAGCCTGCCAACAATCATTTCATATAAAAATTTACACAAATTTCTCTACCTTTCATAAATTTTCCTATTTTTTACTTTTATTTTTTTTAAAGTCTTGGACTAGTTCAGAGCCGCCAATTTAATTTTCCCACTTCCTATCCACTCTTTAACATAGTACCTCATGGCTTCTGATACTAATACTCTGGGAAACCCTTTCATTTGAACATTATTTATTATTTGCTAGATGCAGTGACTTACCAATTCATATTGTAATTTGCTCTAATTTTTCCCTAATTATCTTATTTTGGGCTATAATAACTCCAAATTGGTTTCTCATTTTCCATCTGTTCTCATTCTAATTTATTCTATGCACTTCAGTTGAGTATATCATATGTAGCTCTAATCATGTCTCACGACTCCCTAAAACTACTTGAGTTAAATGTCACATAGAAACCCTAAAGATTGGGTGTAAATACTGTCACACAAATTGTTAACTATAATTATTCCAAAAATAATAATAATTCCATATCTATAGGTATATTATTTGTCCTTTGGTGCCCATTGGCCATTGTAAATGCTCTGAAATAAATAAAATTCTGTACTAGTATATAGCCAAATTTTATACTTCTAACCCTAAAATTAACTAGCTGTATGACTTCAGGTAACCAGATTTTTTTATTAAATACTGACTGCTGCTATTTAATTTCATTTGGTAACAATAAATTGAGACTATAAGGTAAGAATACAACTGCATAAGTATATAATCTACAACCCAGTTTTATCAGTTAGCCCTAGTGCTATATTTGACTGAATTGAAACCTCCCCTTTCCAAATTAAAGATAATGACTTTTTCTAAAAAGTATATTTGGTATTCATAAACTCAGTCTCAAATATGAAATTCTTCTGCTCTTCAGACTAATGTTGAGATTTTAAAGTAGCTGTGTAGACATGATATTCTGTCAGTTTGAACAGAATCTTACTAATCCACCTGACATTCATTTAAGTCATCTTAAGAGCAACAGAGAGGAAAGCTGTCAGAAAATCTCTATCATTGCTGAAAAGCAGCTGCCAAGGTTTATTTTTTTATAATGTCAGATGTAGAGGAGGTTTATTTTAATGAGCCGAATATACTTTCATTATTCTTGACTTCAGAAGCATAATAGGGTGTTTGCATTAATGAAAATGGGATAGATTCTTGTGGTCTACAAAAGTGTGTGGAACATAGTATTCTCAGAATTAGAAGCATTTGTGATTTCAGTATTAACTAACCTTTGATTTTCTTTTTGGTAAAACATAAAACTTCATTTTTAGATAATTAGTATGAAAATAATCCCTTCAAAAAAGCATGGTGTACTCTCAGCCTTTTGAAAGCAAGACAGAATTCTTAAGATTACTTTACCATATGTTGCCTATTTATTTTTACAAAGTTATTTAAATCTTTATGATTGTTTAGGCTTTAAATTTTTCAGTGTCAAAAATACATGATGTTTCATTCTGTAGATGTCAAATTACTGTTTCAAATCAAGTGTCACAAAGGACCTATGTTTGGCGCTCCGTGGATTCATCTGGTGTAGTAAACACCAGGGCAACATGGGGGAATTCTCGAATAGAAGATAAACATTGGTAAAAACATTGGTGTCGAAGATAATGAATAAATTATAATGAGTTCATTTAATAATTATTGAGTAGCCAAAAGCTAACACTGACTGAAATTTTAAAAGGAATCCCTTTTTTTCAAGATACTTTATGGACATCCTCTGGAACACTGTTGTAATAAATATAAAAATCTATGATGACTGCAGTGTGAATTCTTAAAATTGTGTGGTACCTAACTTTTTCAACACTGAAGGTGATGAAGAACAGCCATATCCTTGCCATCACAGATAAAGACATATAAACAAATAGTTACACTTATTTGGACAAATAAGTGCATGAAAAGAAAATAACTTGGAGCTATTAGAGAATGCCTCCTTGGTCAAGGAATAGTAACATTGAGATCTCAATGAGAAGAAAATCTGCCACGTGAAAACTGTAGGAAAGAACAGAGTGAACTACGTGTGCTGAGGCTGTGTCTTAGTTCATTTGTGCTGCCAAAACACTTATAAGTATAGGCTTATAAGTAATCATCATTTATTTCTCATAGTTTGGGAGCCTAGAAAGTTCAAGATCAAGGCGCCAGCACCTGTTTCCTCACAGGTAGGCTTCTGTCCTTTTTCTTGCTGTGTCCTCGCATGGTGGGAGGGGTTAGGCAGCTCTTTACAGCCTCCTTTGTAAGGGTACTAATCTCATCCATGAGGACCCCACCCTCATGACTTAATCACTTCTCAAAGGCCCCACCACCTAATACCATCACACTGAGAATTAGGTTTCAACATAAGGATTTTGGGGAGGCCCAAACATTAAGTCCATTTTGGGCAGTTATGCATGAAAGGAGTAGTAAGTATGTGTAAAGAACTGAAAGAAACTGGATAGGCTAGAGTATCAGAAACTGGAGGGAGAGCAGAATAACTGAAAACAGCTACATGCAACAGTGAGAAATAGTTGTATAAATTGTGGTCCATTTGTACAAGAGAACAACATGTAGCCATCGATGAACACCTTTTTGAAGGATATTCTATGGTATGTGAAGCTACTCATTGTAAGGAAAAAGTAGAACATGAAACCCCATGACAGGTGTATATGTGCTACACAATTTTTCAATTTCATTGTGTCTGTGGGAAGAGTGAGTTATATAAAAATAGTTAAAGCAATTATTTCTATTGGTAAAATTATGAGTTGTTTAAATTTTAATGTCTGTAGTTTAAAAAATATTTGACTCAAGATATTCTCGTGTGCAAAGAGACATTTATAAGAAATTTTTGATGCTTCATTCTTTGTCACAGGAAACAAATAGAATCAAATGAATTGTTCCTCAATAAGGGAATGGATTAGTACATTGTATTAATATAATAGAATGTAGCAGTCAAAAAAAAAATACCTGGAACATTCATTATAACACATAAATAATAGGAAAATTTTGAAATGATCAAGTTAGTTGAAAATGTAGCTACGTTTTATATGCATTTTAAGAAGTTTTAAATATTCAGTTACAAATACACACATATACATATGTATATATTATGCATACCTATTCAGTTACAAATATACATATGTATATGTTGTATGTATATATAAAATACAATACAAATATTCAGTTACAAATATACAGATATATATATGTACACACAATATGTATACACGTGTGTACATATATATATTTAACAAAACACATGCTAATTATACTCTTGCATCAAAAAAAAAGTTCCTTCAGATGAGGGAGCAAAGATAAATGGATGAGAGTAACTTTAGCTGCATTTCTGGTACTTCTTTTTTAAATAGATCAATCTGAAGAAAAATATGATAAAGTATTTAGCACGTGTTTAATTTTGTCTCCTGTGTGCCATTCTGTATGTCAACATATTAAGAAAATATTTAAAGTTTTAAATGAAAAATGTTAAGACTTATGACCACATATGGATATCATTACTTAAGGAATAGCATATTTTGGAAGAATCTCAGGTCAACTTACAATTTCTACTGTAAATAAGACATGCATACTAAAGAGAGCATAAAACAATACACAGGTTAGGGAGTAGCTACTAAGTAAATGCTTAATCACCAGCCCAGGTCAAGAAATAGAAAATTAGAATAGCTAAACCCAAAGTGGGCCATTTTCCTGTTTTTGAACTTTATATAAATGAAATTATACTGTATATGTATAATTATATGAAATTATATATATTATATAATTATATATGTCTAATGTGAAATTAGACATCTATTGTGTAATTATACTATATATGATATATATATACTTTTGTATGTTGGATTAGTTCAGTATTGTGTTTGTAAGATTATCCATGATGCTGCATTTACAGATGGTTATTTCATTTTCATCACCATGTAGGTTTATCCATGCACTTGTTAGTAGACATTTAGGTTGTTTCTAGTCTGAGCTATATTATAAATGTTGCTCTCAACGTTTACACAGTGTGTAAGTATACATATATGTGTATCCTTGCACACATATATGCAAGTGTCTCTAAGGCAAATGCTTAGAAATGAAATTGAGGGGTCACAGGAAATGCTTACCTTTAACATTATTACTATATATACTGAACTGTGTCCCAAACTGGAGTTACCAATTTACACTCCTACCAGCAGTTTATCAGAGTTCCAGCTTGTAAACAAAATTGTTATTTCCCTGATTAGTAGTGAGGTTGAACCCTAGTTCAAGTGTTTGTTTTTGTGTATGTCTTTTGCCTATTTTTCTTTTGGGATGTCGAATTGTTTTTATTAATGATATATTTTTATTTTTTTCTGAATACTAAGTCTTAGACCTAGTCTAGCAGCTGTCTTCTTCCATTGTGTTACCTGTGTTTTAATGTGCTATTAATGAACGGTTCTTAATTTTCATTTGGCCAATTCTTTTTGTTTATGGTTCATAACTTTATGTATTATCTGAAAATTTTTTCTACAGTGATGTCATGAAGATAATAGCCTGTATTATCTGCTAAATACTTTATAATTTTGAGCTTCTCGTTTGATTCTACTTTGATACAGCTGGAATTGATCCATTTCAAATGAAACTTTTCTTCTCCTTTTCCTCATTTACTTAACAGGTTGCTAAACAAAACTAGCATTTTTGAGAAGTGTTTCCTGAGAAAATGTTGAAGATAGTTTTAGGAATGGGAAAATAATACAGGGTGGAGCAGAAAGTTTGATCTACAATAATATGTAAATTAAAGTCCATTTCATTTTATATAAATTGTGCTAATCTTCATATGTTTGGGGAGAAATAAAGGAATAAATTTAAAAACTATAAATTGGTAAGAAAAAAATGATTGAATTTATTGGAGACACAGACATGCTTTTAATGGTTAGCTGATAGGAACCAAAATTTGGGACTGCAAGTAAAAGCATCCTGAGAAAGGACAGATGGAGAATATAGAGGAGCTGGGAAAGAAAAAAAATTGTAGACAAAGAAAGTTTAGTCTTTTTTTTTTAAATTATTTTCTTTGGTGATAAATAGGAGCTGAAATATGGTCAATTGCAAAAGGTAGACAAATCTGAATTATTTATAGTTAGCTTGAAGGGTTTTTTTTATGAATGTGCATACATATAGGTTGGATGCAGAACTTAATTTTATATAGCTATACTTAGCACCTGGAATTTAAATCAAGTAAAAAAAAGTCATGGAGATTTGATTCAGGGATTGCTTCCACTTTGCTCTCCTAAATCATTATCAGTCTCTCCTTCTGCTTATGCAGTAACTGAATGGCCTATCTATATATCTGATAGAATTTAGAGCTAAATATTCTCACCCATCTAATAACCATCTTAAAAAAACAAACCCTGTGTAAAAGTTCTGGTTTTCAAGAACTTTTTTAAACATTAAGATTCTAAGTACATGCAAAATAAATATAAAATATTAGGTGAACTATAAGCAATTTACTTAGGGAAAATATTTCAGTTTGTGCAGCAGACTAGAAAGCAGAATTTATCAAAGTGGCTTAATTTTTATTTATGGGTGAATGATATACCTAAGCTTTGCTTTATTTTAATGCAAAAATGTTGGTAGGTGTATATAAAATAAAGAATGGCAGCAAGTTAATTTTTTTTTAGTTAGGTGATGGGTATGTGGATGTTTGTTGTACTCCTGTTTTATTTTTTTCCCTGTGTTTAATAGTTTCCATAATAAAAATTTATAAAGCTGATTTTTAAGAAAGTTATTTGTTAAAGGATAAAATTTGAAGGCTACAGATTAACGCAATTTTTTTTCTGGGATGGAAAATCTACTGTGTTCACATACATATTCATGTCTTCATCCATCCTATTCATTTATTCTCCCAAACATCCACCCCTCCAGCAATCCAATAACCACTGAGCCCTCTCTACTAAGACAGTGTACAGATCGTTGTAGAATATAAAATCAATTAAGGAAAGGTCACGGAAACACAGAATTATGGAAATTGAAGAAAACTTGAAGCTAATTTACCACAATCCACATTTTATAAATGATCATCTTGAGGCTCAACAAGTTACATTGTTTCCCCAAGATCACACAAAGTTTTCAGTGGCAGAGAAACATATCCAAGATTGAAAAGTTTTCTTACGTTTCATGTAATGAGTCACATAGACTTGATGTAACAAAAATATTTGTTGGGTTCTGCTGCAATTGTGAAGACTGCCATGTGATTGATAATGGAATTGCACTTTCCTGTGTTCTCTTATAAAACTCATTTAGTAGCCACAGTGGACTGAATCCATTGAGTTTTTCAGTAACATCCAATTGTGCTGTATTGAGGTCCATCTTCATATGCCGTGAAAAAAGATTTCACAAATATGGAAGTGGTAAGAAAGCATGCATTACAAGCCTAAGTAACTTTGGCAGATTCACCTTAGGGATTTTGCTACAAAAAGCAGTGTCTGTGGGATAAAAAGTATTTTGACATGGAAATATCTTAATAACTCTATAAGGTTGTCAGTTTTTCTTAGGGGAATTTTTTTCTATCAAGATAAATTACAATTTTGCCTCTTTTGAGGTTTCAGAACGAAGGTTGCAAAGGCAGCAAATAACTTGTGCCTAGAAAAGCAATAAACTTGTTCTGCCTTAGTTGTAACTATTTAAAAAATTCTCAAAACTTTTGCAGAGCTTATCATGAGAAAAAGGTGTGTAATTCTGAAATAAGTTTGTGTAGTCTGATGGCTCTCTGAGGCTCTGACTTCTACCAACTAGCAGCTATGTAATCTTGGACAAGCTACTAAACCTCTCTGCGCCTGTTTTCCTCTCAGCTAAATGAAGCTAATAACAAAACCTACTTCATAGTGTTTGGGTGAAGATTAAATTACATAAGTCATGCAGAGCTTTTAGGCCACTACCTGAAAAATCATGTGTTAAATTAGTACTAGTTAGTATTAGTCTTCATATTATTTGATTCATCTACATAATAATTTATGGTAGAAAATTCATTAATCATTATTAGCTAAGTTGACTAGAACACTAATTTTCAAACATGTCAAGAACTTTGAGCAGTGATTATCAGTTGCTAATCCGGAGATACATGTTAGTTGTCTGCTCCCTCTATGTTCCTTGAAATAGGACCCAATTTTATTTGGGGTAGCAAGGCATCCAAGAATGAGGCAATGTATCTTGTATAAATTCTGGGTTATGAGATGTTTGCATAAGTAACTTCTGGGATACTGAGAAGGCTGCTTCAAGGGCAATCCATCAACTTGAGAGTGCTTCATTTTTTCTTCATCTCATTTCTCCTTTTTCTGCCTCAAAAGAAAAAAGATACCAAGCTGCTAATTTGGAACATGAATCAACATCGAAGATGAAAGCCATGATTAAAGACGGTAGAGCAGAAAGAAGGAAACTGGGCTCCACTGAGTTTTTAGTGTTTGTATACGAATTTGGCATTGCCTACTTCCCGATTTCTTAACAGAAAAATGGAAATCTGCAAATCTTTACTATGTTTGAGCCTCAGTTATTTCAAGTTTTTATTGGTAGCATTTGTAAAAGAAATTTAACTGATGAAACACCCCTTATAAAGAGTGTTGAAAATATAGGTCCCTCGTTCCAGAGATACTCAGTAGGTCTTAGATGAGACCCAGGGCCAGCTAAGTTTGGAACTATACTAGGGCATAACACTATGTGTTTCTGGGTCATGGGGATTTCATGGGGATTTTACTCGCAGGATGTGTTAGCTTTTGTCAATTTTAGAGGGTAAATTTCTGTGAAATGTCAGAAGGCAGTACAAATAACCAGTGTATGGGCAACATGTATGTATTACTCGAGGAGGCAAACCATTTGAAATGCCTGTACTACCAATAGTTACATTGTCATAAAGAAAATTTATCATGGGAGAAAAAGCATTGGATGGACTTTTTAAAAGTTTTGTGAGATAGTAATTGGGCAGGGAAGAAAAATGTTAGTTTGCAAAGATAATGAGATAATTGTGAAATCTTAGAATCCGGAGAAGTCAAGCCTTAACAAAGAAATCCACTAAATGGATTACTTTGTGGTTATCAACAGAGTCAGAGGGGAAATGTCAAAGTCATTCTGGTACTATGGTAGTCTGGACTAAATCACAGTAATTTCAGATAAAATTGGCCAAACATCAATTCTAACAGCATGCTTATGTTAAAGAGAAAATAAGTATTCGTGGTTCAAGAAAAGAATACTCTTTACAGCCTCTTGTGCACAAATATTTCTTGGTATGAATCAGAATATATTATCATAGCCAACATTATACGTGCATGTAGTAAATGAACCTAAGAAGTGAGCCAGTCCCAACTGTGGAAGTTTGATTCAGCAAGATCAAAAAGCCATTAGCCAGTATGATGAAATCTTTTCTGTGAAACAAGGTCTGCAAGGGTCAGATTTACTCAGCGTTCAACCTTCATTATCTCTCTTTCAAGTAGAAACCCACTTGGCGTATGTTTTAACAGTGCATCTTTCTAATAGGGTGGTTCCGTTGAGATCCTGGGTAGTAAAAAGTATGCCAAGGTGATTGGGATCCATTCTGATACCTTCTAAGCCTGAGCTCCAGAGCTGCAAGGTCAATTTTCCTTACCACTCAATAGCTTCTGTCTAGAGTGGGATACAAAAGTCTATTTTTGATATTTGGGCACCCTTCTGAAAGGATGAAAATCCAAGGTTATATCACTTGATATGGAAAATAAAAAGCTTATGATATCTCTTTTAGTTGAAAGCTTGAATAGCTCTCCTTGGTGATCATTTCCAGAGCTTTTGTTACTGTGCTGAGTGCGATTGCCCTTCTTCTTAGAGTTGACCGCATTTCTGAGTCTGAAGCACTTTGTGGGCCCTATGGAATGAAAGACACTTTCCTTGCTAAGTGCCATCCATTTTTATTGTTTTTATTGTTATTAAGTCAATTCCCAAAGTCACATCCACTAACATGGCATTTTCAGAAATGACATATTGCAGCAGTGTACTGGGAAATGCTGTTCAGCTGGCTTTCTTATGCCAGCCTCATAAGTATTGCTTTTGTGGTGATACTTTTGGGAATGACACTTCTCTTTGGTGGCTCAATGTGCCCACAGGTAGTAAGCTATTAAGGGAATAATGATGGGCAAAAGCAGGTGGCAGAAACTTTATGACAGGCTCATCTTCCACCTAAGGCATCTGTTGTTTAAGAGTGTATGTAGTCTCTGTACATAAAGATTGGCTCTTGAGAATAATGCAGAGTGATGATATTCAAACACATTCTTTGAGAGCTGTTAGAGTAATTGGTTTAAAATGCACTGTGTTCATAGGCATCAGATGCAAGAAATATGCCAAGTTTGTGGAAGCATGGCTTTCCTATTTAATTTCCAGAGGGAATTTGTATAATGCCTTTTCATTACATGATGGTGAAATTTGCAGTGCAAATATAACAGAAATTAGGCAACTATAAAGAATGACAATCTAGGGAACAAAGCTATAACCCAGATTTTCATAGCACTAAGGTAAATCATGAGTAAACATCAAAGAAACAACTCTCAAAATATTCATTTGATGTTAATAATTGCTAAATTAAAGAAATACAAAAGTGCATTTGGGAAAGATTTCTGAGGACTTGTATCTAGGCACTCGTTTGAATATGATATAATTTAGTGTTGTAGGAAATAATTTAGAAAAGGCTTTTTAATAATTTTTTTTACTGTACCTGATAAATGCTATGTATTCTAGATAAGGAACTGAAAGTAAGCAGTAAGTTTGGGCAGAATGTTTAGTGGCAGTGCAGGCTTTGTTTTAGAAGCCATTAGTATTTATTCCCAACCGCATTTCTCCATATACACCTTATCAACTAGAAATCATAGTGGTGACCACGGGACTACTTAAATAACGTTAATTCTCCTATTTAACCTGTACATTTCTTCAAGGATCGCATGTAGTTACAGTATGAGGACTGTAGTAAGACTAGATGTTGAACATGTAAATGGCAGCCCCGCCACCCTCACACCCAGCATTTTTAGCTTTATATAAACTGCCTCAACTCAGAGAGGGCCTCAAAGAAAGATTCAAAGTATGTATCATGAATTTATTTTGATTAAGCTATAGAAAATACAGGGTTGCATTCCATGTTTTTATCTAAAAACTAATGAAAATGACTCTTTTAAAAAAATGCAGAGTAGACATGTATGCGATTTCATTTTCTTTCTGGTTTTACCTTTGAATACAAGTAATCATAGCCTAAGTATTCTTTCTCAAGAGAAAAGTTGAAAGAAAAAAATTGAATCACAAATTTTATAGGGGTAAGTTGAGTCTCTGTTGTTAAAAGAATTCTGGACTTGATAGGTGTTCTTAGTGAGACCCAGAGATACTTGTATCTGCTATCTTTAAAAAATTATCTCCTGGAATTCTTGAATAATGAATTGCTAACCACGTTTCAAAAAATTGCCCTTTCCACAAAAAAGAAATGGATCCTATGTATTTAATTTTTAAAGGAGTAAAGGACACCACCAAATTTTATGTAGCATGAAGGAATAAAAAGAACTACATTTGCCTAATTTTGGAGAATATCAATTTCAAAGTTATAAAACTGAGGATGACATGTCCAATCATTTATGAAAGACAACCCTTACCTGACTTGCCCATCCTTGAGTTTTCATGTGTTTTCTTCTGACTGAGGCCACAGAAGCATCTTGACATGATACTGTTTCCAACATCCTCCTTTGGACAGTCGATAAATGTGATAATGCCTTTGCTAAAAGTGACAATCTATAAATAGTTTCACTTAATGCTTTCGAGAAGACAAAATCCTAGACTATTCCTTGCTTCTTACTTTAGGGTAATTGAGAAAAGTTGAGTATATATATTCAATCACAAAATTAAACTGAAACCGAAAGTTCTGATTCTAATGATTAACTGTACAAGCCTGCCCAGTTCTAAATTGGCCAAGCTGTCACTTTTACTGCTCCACAGTGGGCACTTATCCAGAAATCAATTAGAGATACAAATTATGTCAAATTTGGGCCTATGCAGACTATCCAGTTGAACAATAAAAGTTGAAATTCCTAAAAAGTGTAGAAACCACATGTGGAAATAACCACAACCTTTTTTTTTTTTTTTTAATTTATTTTACTTTAGAGGCATACTGTATCTGGCATTTCTCCCCATGTTATCCGTCTCCACCCTCCCCTCCCTCCCCACCCCCCATTGTCTCTCCCCTACCCCCACCAACTGTCCCCTGTGTGTGATGCTCTTCTCCCTGAGTCCACATGTTCTCGTTCAACACCCACCTATGACTGAGACATACGATGCTTGGCTTTCTGTTCTTGGGTCAGTTAACCACAGCCTTTCATCAACAAGTTAAATATGTTTTATTTGTATTTCCATTTAGGTTTAATATAAATGAATAAAGAACATGTTTGTATAGAGATTGTATTAAAGAAACGATATATTTTGAAATTTTTACTATGTATGGTTGATAATAACTTTTTATTTCTGATTTTTAACTTTAATATTTCATAGAATCTAATGAAGAACCAAGATGCTATACATAGTTGTGATTTATTTTGCTCGGTAATATATTTGCCACTTTATTACAATGGATGAGAAGATGTTCTATTTTTAAATATTTAAGTGCCAAAAGATGCTTTAGTCATACCATATTGTATATAACATATTCATCTTTCTCAATAGACTACCTGTGATTCAATTTTCTTTTCTAACTTGTTTTTAAAATAAAATTACCTCTATTTCTGGATCATCAGTTGCTGCTCTAAGTTTTTGTGTTGTTATGCTTTCTCTATACTAATTCATCTTTAATTTTCTCTCCTACTCTGGTTGAGTTATTTCCCAAATTCAGAACTTACACTTGATTTGCACCATTGATATTAAATAGTTTGTTTCATAAGTTGTCCATGACGCTATTAAAGGGAACATGAAATACTCAGTAGAAATTAGATTTAAAAGGCAGATGAATCAATTTAGCTAACATAGCACTGTTTTACAATAGGCACGTACATTATAATTCATATTTTTCAGAAATACATTATACTAAAAGATAAAAAAATACATACGTAGATTGCTATATTTCTATAGAGTTGAAGCTATATAACTTTTAAATAATCTCTCTGGGTTCCTTCTAAATTTATCATTTATGAAAGCAATTATTTCTCTGGAAGTAGGGTGAGTCACAAAATGTTTTGAACAATTGAAGACGGGTATCTAGTCTATCATTACAGAATGTATAAGGCAATTTCTAGTGCATTAAGAAGTCGTGAAATTCTAATGTAACAGAATTACACAATTAGGGGCTTATGATGATTTATTTAAATTGGTAATTTAAAAGCCATTTGAGTCTAGATTTTAATGGGCACAAAGAAGGCATACTGCAGTGGAAAGTGTATTTAGTTTGAAATAAGTGCTAGGAATCTCGTTTTTCCCTTACTAATTATGTAACTTTAGGTAGGTTACTCAATCTTTCTGCATCACAGTTCCATTTTACATAAAATGAGTATAATACATACTTTACAAAGTTGTTACAGCTAAATGTCATATCATGTGTAGGCACCTAATACAAGGCTTTTTTGTGTGTTGTCTCCAGACAGATGAAAAATATCAAGACTGAGATCAAATTTTCCTTATGCTAAACCATGAGACAGACATTTAAGAACACTTCTCTGGCCTTTTGTGAACCATACGATTTTGCCACAATTCTATGACTTTAACAGCTCTTTTAATTAATTTTAGTTAAAAAAGGCCAAGTTAATATCTTGACCTAGATTTAAATAGAATGTTTTTGGAAGGATTTTCATTATATTTAGTTAACAATAAAGACCTAGTGATTACAGGTGATCCTGTGGTCAGTCCCATTAAGTAGCACATTTTTTGAAAGAAATGCAAATTTAGGAACCCTGCTTTGAATGGTGAATCCTCTCAAAGTTTGAGATAATAAGTCTTTGACAAATTTATGTATTTATAAAAATTGATAATATATGTGTGTTTCTTAACACCTTGTAAAACAAAAACTGAAAATTTGGGGAAGTCAGCCTATGGGGGAGAAAAGAAGTATCACTCAGAATTTATGTGCAATCAGAAGTACATGAAGAATCTAAACTGGAATTTAAGGAGGCAAGAGCAAACTTAAGAGCTATTCTTGTTTCTGGTGAGACAGGAAGATGTTCAAATATATGTAGAAAGATGTCAAACACAAAGTGTTCTTATCTTCATCTGAAGCACTGAATTGAAAGTTTCATTCTTTTTCTTAAGTATTTAAATTGCTTTGTGGCTGTGTTTTACAAGCTGTAATTCCCACCTCCCAGTCCCTCTGGGAAGTTGGAGGCCATTTTAGATACGCTGAAGTGAATTGAAGAGATCAATTCCACATTACAATTAAATTGATCTGGCTTTGAAATGAGTTTGGTATCCAATTTAGACTTCATTTTAATTTTTGTCTTTCAGGAAAATATAGGGTTTACTTTAATTTTATTTACACATGCCTAGAGGCATTGTAATGGATGGATTTTACCATGAGAAAAAAAATTAGGCTACAAATAAACACATTCGTCACTGCTGGTGAGTGAATTCTACACTTAAATGTTACTAAAGTAATGGCTTTGCGTGAATATATTAACTGTAGTGAAAAATCAAAGATTACAATTCTACTAAAGTTAAATTTATTTTACCTTTAGGCAAGCCCTTTAAGTAGCTGTGATTTTCCATTTCATTTGTATTGTATAGTGGATAGTGGTGCTGCTTTTTGTTCCTCTTAAATGGCAGTGTGCTATCTACTGGCATTTGTAGCCTGCTACTTTAATATGCATAAATCCCATTATGCTCTATGGCTGATGCTTTTAAGATGAGATAGTAGCTTTCCTGGCATATTTGTTGATTTATTTTAGCAACTGAGAAAGTATCAGGGCGTTGAGGTTGGATCCTATTAATCTTTGCTTGCTTTCTATCTTTTCTCTCTGTAATTTTTGTCAAAGCTGAAAACGAAAGAGTGCTAGCAAGTATGCATATAACAGAAAAATGTTTAAAACTGGGAGAGGATCACAGTTTGGAAATTGATTGTGTCTTGCGGCATTGCTATAATGAAGAACTGTTTTAAAGTACGCTTCTTTGACTTGCTTAAAAATTTCTATATCACATTAACATGAAAGTTTTGGAGCTCTAGGTTTTTCTTTTTAAGTAAGGGTCAATGCACCTTATATATAGCACACAATGTTACTTTTGAGATAGGTAAACTTATATATGTTTCAATAAATTGCAATTTTCCAAGAAAATAATTGGTTAAATATAAAGAAATGCTTATTTTTAAGTTGGAACATGGTGACAATAGGGAAAATGTTCTAAATTTGGTCTTTAGCTACGTAATCTCTGCCTACTTATTTGGAAGACTTTTTTGCAACCAGAAATGCAAACAAGTGTTGAAATTTGCATTCAACAGTTACTCTCTTTATTAGTATATAAATTCTGATAGGAAGCAAATGGTGATTCAGAGGCTGACAACCTGTAAAAAGTAAAAGTACCTTTATATATGTAAGAAAATAAGAAATTTAATATTTTAGAAAACGATTGATTTGAATTAAAATAGAAGTACTAGTATACTTTAGTTTTTCTATCTCATCTGAAAATGTGTAAGCATGAATTAGGGGTTTTAGTGGCTCTAACATTTTGATTTTTAAAAAATTAAGCATGGACAATTATAATTCTCAAATTTATTTTATCAGCAAACATTTGTTAGTCATCTATTTCTTACCTATTGCTGCATTAAAAAAATTACCCCCAAGCACAGCAGCTTAAACAGCAAATATTTAGTATCTCCTACAGTTTGTGAGGTTGAAGAATCCAGTTGAAGCCTGTTGTGGCTTAAGATCTCTCATAGGGTTGTAGTCAAGGTGTCAGCTAAAGCTGTAGTCATCTGAAGGGTTTACTGGGCTAGAGGATACAGTTGCACACTCACTCATGTAACTGAGTAGCTATTCATAAAAGACATCAGTTTCTCATTATGTGGAGCTGCTCACAACATCACAGTTGTCCTTTCCAGATCAAATGATCCAAACGAAAGAGAATGCACTCAAACAAAAGCTACCATGATTTTTATAATGTAATCTTGGAAATAACATTCATTGCTTCTGTGGTCTTCTACTGGTTACAAATATCAGTGCTGGTGAAATGTGGGGGTGCAGATACTAGGAGGTGTGGGGATCACTGGAAGCCTTATTAGAACCTTGTTTTTACATCTGTGTGATCCACACGATACTAGACAATAAATAAAAATACAGATGAAATTCTTGTGTCAGACAATAAATTCAAGATTGTTTTGCTTCTTATTTTAAAAATACTTGTAGTTAAAATACAAAGGCATTCATTTAAAAATCAATCTCTTTTATAAAATTTCACATCTAAAGGAATACTTAATAATTTAGAATATATATCCTTAGCGAATAATTTAGAACAAAAAGATTGGTTTTTTCCTCCTATTCTAAATGCCAAGACAAGTTGAAATTAAGTGAAATGCTCACTGCAGCATGGAAAAAAGCAATTTCTATTGGTAACATTTTATTTCTTAGACTTTGAGAGCCAACTTAATGAGTAGCTCCTTTCAATCTCAAGTTAAAACATTTCATTGCTTGGGAAGATGTCAAATTTGTATAGTTGATGAATTTACATATACAAAATGAATTTTGGATAGAATTTCAAAGGTAAGAGTAGTTTGGATTTTAGTTGGCTTTTTTGTTGAATGCTTATTTTATCTTAAAGTATACATACTTTTTCTCTTTTTCTTCCATAGAATGAAACAATGAGAAGGAAGTGCTTAAATTTGTTAGTTTTATTATATATATTTTTATTTAAGGACTATTCCACATGTCTATAAAGTCCTCTCTTCTCCGGTATGATTCCTGTGTCATAGGGATCATGCAAATAAGCTTTATTTAAATTTTTTGTTTTATAAAGATTTCCACAAACATTGATTAAACATCTATTATATGTAAGGCTTCATATACTTCTCATTTTGACAAACAGCAACTCACTTGGAACTGCCTTTAAAAAAATGGGGAATTTGGCCAGGCAGGATGGCTCATGCCTGTAATCTCAGCACTTTGGGAGGCCAAGGTGGGGGAGATCACGAGGTCAGGAGATCAAGACAAGCCTGGCCAACATGGTGAAACTCCATCTCTACTAAAAATACAAAAATTAGCTGGGGGTGGTGGCCCACACCTGTAGTCCCAGCTACTGAGGAGGCTAAGGTAGGAGAATCGCATAACCCTGGAGGAGGGGGAGGTTGCAGTGAGCCGAGACAGCGCCACTGTACTCCAGCCTCATGACAGAGGGAGACTTCATCTCAAAAAAAATAAAAAGTATAAGAACATTGAAGAAACCCATGGAATACAGAGAATACAGAGAAGAGTTGTGTAGTTTTGCCTCCTATAGGCGATTCATTGTTTTCTGATTTATGCCTTTTCTCTAAATGTCTGTTTCATTTTTTTTTTTTCCTTGTAGACTGAGTTTCCCCCTCACTCCCCACCCCTGAAATCTTTAGTTTGGAAAAGGATCCCAATGTTACTGTATTTTGTATATTATATATCCAGCTGTAACTATAAAGAGTAATTTAAGTTTCACAGATTTAGCTTCAAATTAACAGGGAAAAGAGCTGTTGCCTTCAATTGGTTCAGTTATTAATTTTTCTCTTGTTCAGGTGAGTCTGAAAGAAATACTGTAAATGTCCTTGTTTATGTTTGATTCTGAAACACTTAATTGTGACGGGAGTGGTATCATATTTGTGAATCTATCTTCTGGAACCATGTAAATGTAGATGAGGAGCTTTTTCCTGGAAAAGTTTTGGCATTTAATAGGTTTCTAATTTGGGCATCCTATGATTTCATGAAAGTTTAACCATTTTTGTTACTCAATGTGAAATATTCTCTTTGTGTGTATTCTCATTTCCTTCCCTTTATTGTCTCTCTCCTACTTAGAGATGTTTTTATTCATGGTAAAATCATATGACAGATTTTCTCTATTTTGAAGAGGGTCTTTTTATTTTGACTGTTATATACAACTCCAAATTACTCAAATGTGTTAAAACTTAGGGCAGTGTAATAATATACTTGCTGTTACTATTAAATGAAAATATTGCAACTTTAAACAAATGAAAACATTCTACTTCATGTAGGTTTTACTTTTTATCATTTTTATTTACTTTTAATAGTCACATTTCATTTGGTTATACATTGCAGAAATAATTTTGGTGAAAAATAAATTAATTGGAGGCATGGTGGGGTGACTTGGAGTCAAAGGAGATTTGGACAAGGATAGAAACTTGAAAGTCACTGGAAACCTAAGCTACTAGCTATCATCTGTCTCTTTATTTTTCTGTCTTTGGAGTTACCAGGGCTTTGCCTCTCTTTCCTTTCTCTAAATTTCTATCTCATCTTTCCTTTCTGCAGTTTATCCTACCTTTATCCTCAGTCCACTTTTCACTGGTTTGTTAGGCATAATGCTGAACACTTTTCACCCAGTTTCTGAAATTATGTGTCCCTGGTACGAGCGACAATTTAAAAAAACAGGTAAAAGTCTCACAAATCCGAATACCCAGAAGAAAAAAGTATGATTGTTTCATTTGAGGTGAGGTGCCTATTCCTGCTCCAACAGATTAGTTTTGGTTCGTGCAACAGAGGCATATCACTACAGAGACTCATGGGGAGGGTGTCATCACCTAGGCAGATACACAAAAAGGCATGTACTCTACTTTGGATTTGCAGCATGGCCATCTAATTGTAATAATAAACTGCTCTGCGAGGGATGCTTGAGGAACTTAAAAGCATTCAGTATGCTTGGAGTAAAGGAAATCAGTGTAGGAAAACTTGTGCATGGGCCTAGAGGTAAGCAAAAGCCAGGGAATTAAGGAACTGAAGATTTTCTATGGGTAATGAGTAGCCAATGAAGGCTTTTAAACAGGGAGAGTGAAGGGTCGGCTTAGAACTAATTTTTTAAAGGTCACTCTGATAGATGCATGACAATGAAGGAATTAGAAGAGAGCAAGAGTAGAAGCAGAGTGACCAGTTAAGAGATTTCTGAAGGAGAGGTAATGAGGGAGCTAAAAGATAGTGGCAGTGAGAGAAGGAATAATTTCAAGACAGACATTAAAATTACTGCTTGAGTAACAGATGACTAAATATGGTAAGTAGCAGGAGAAAGGAGCACCCAGTTTTCTCTGACTTGAGCAGCAGGGCAGTTGGTATTGCTGTGCGTTGAATTAGGAGAAGTCAAGGTTAGAAAAGGAAAATGATGAGTTTTATTTGAGCTTTTAAGTACCTATGGGACAAATGATCTGGAATGGACATATCAACATAGAGGTCATAGTGAAGTTGAAAAAACTGAATGGGGAAACATTTGGGGGTGTTCTATGACAAAGCAGAAGATGGATTCTAAAAGGATACTGAGGAGTAATGACCACATACTTTTGCACAGCTATTGTCTGTCGCTCTATTTTTCTGTCTTTGGAGTTAGAGCTTTTCCTCTTTAACTTTCTATATCATCATGGTTTTAGATTTTGCATTTAGGAGTATGACCTATTTTGAGTTAACTTTTGTGTTTGGCAGTTAGGTTTCTTTATTTTGCAAATGGGTATCAATTATTCTAGTACTATTTATTTAAAAGTCTCATAAATGACTTGATGGAGCTGAAAAACACAGCACAAGAGCTTCATGAAGCATACACAAGTTTCAATAGCCGAATAGATCAAGCAGAAGAAAGGATATCAGAGATTGAAGATCAGCTCAATGGCATAAAACGAGAAGGCAAGAAAAGAGAACAAAGAGTGAAAAGAAATGAACAAAACCTTCAAGAAATATGGGATTACATCTGGTTGGTGTACCGGAAGATGATGAGGAGAATGAATCCAAGCTGGAAAACATTCTTCAGGATATTATCCAGGAGAACTTCTCCAACCTAGCAAGGCAGGCCAACATTCAAATACAGGAAATAGAACACCACACCGATACTTCTCTAGAAGGGCAACCTCAAGGCACATAATAATCAGGTTCACCAGGGTTGAAATGAAGGAAAAAATACTAAGGGCAGCCAGACAGAAAGGTCGGATCACCCACAAAGGGAAGCACATCAGACTTATAGTGGATCTCTTGGCAGAAACCCTACAAGCCAGAAGAGAGTGGGGACCAATATTCAACATCCTTAAAGAAAATAATTTTCAATCCAGAATTTCATATCCAGCCAAACTAAGCTTCATAAGTGATGAAGAAATGAAATTCTTTATGGACAAGCAATTGCTGAGAGTTTTTGTCACTACCAGACCTTCCCTACAAGAGCTCCTGAAGGAAGCACTAAACACGGAAAGGAAAAACCAGTACCAGCCACTGCAAAAAAGAACCAAATGGTAAAGACCAACAATGCAATGAACAAATTAAGCCAACGAAAGGGCAAAACAACCAGTAATAAAATGTCAGGATCAAATTCACACATAGGAATATTAACTTTAAATGTAAATGGACTAAATGCCCCAATCAAGACACAGACTGGCAAATTGGATAAAAAGCCAAGAACAACTGGTGTGCTGTATTCAGGAGATCCATCTCATGTGCAAAGACACACATAGACTTAAAATAAAGGGATGGAAGAAGATTTACCAAGCAAATGGAGAACAAAAAAGCAGGGTGATAGTCCTAGTCTCTGATAAAATGGACTTTAAACCAATAAAAATCAAAAGAGACAAAGAAGGACATTACATAATGGTAAAAGGATCAATACAACAAGAAGAGCTAACTATTCTAAATATATATGCACCCAATACAGGAGCACCCAGATGCATAAAGCAAGTCTGTAACAACTTAAAAAGAGACTTACACACCCGCACAGTAATAGTGGGAGACTTTAATACTCCATTGTCAATATTAGACAGATCAACGAGACAGAAAATCAACAAAGTAATACAGGACTTGAATGCAGATCTGGACCAAGCGAACTTAATAGACATTTACAGAACTCTTAACCCCAAATCTGCAGAATATACATTCTTCTCAGCACCACATAGCACTTCCTCTAAAATTGACCACGTAATTGGAAGTAAATCACTCCTCAGCAAATGGAAAAGAATGAAAATCTTAACAGACTCTCAGACCACAGTGCAATCACATTAGATCTCAGGATTAAGAAACTAACTCAAAACTGCACAACTTCATGGAAAATGAACAACTGGCTCCTAAATGTAGACTGGATAAGCAATGAAATGAAGGCAGAAACAAAGATGTTCTTTGAAACCACCGAGAATGAAGACACAACATACCAGAATCTCTGGGATACATTTAAGCAGTGTCTAAAGGGAAATTCATAGCAATAAATGCCAACATGAGGAGGAAGGAAAGGTCTAAAATCGGCACCTATGGGCAAGATCAAAAAAATTCAAAAGCTAGCAGAAGACAAATAACTAAGATCAGAGCAGAACTGATGGAAATAGAGACACAAAACCATTCAAAAAATCAACAAATCCAGGAGCTGGTGTTTCGAAAAGATCAACAAAATCTTTTAGACTGCTAGCCAGACTAATAAAAAAGAAAAGAGAGAAGAATCAAATAGATGCAATAAAAAATGATACAGGGGACATCACCACCAGTTCCACAGAAATACAAACTACCATCAGAGATTACTACAAACAACTCGATGTGTACAAACCAGTAAATCTGGAAGAAATGGATAAATTCCTGGACACTTGCACTCTCCCAAGACTAAACCAGGAAGAAGTTGAATCCCTGAATAGACCAATAACAGGGTCTGAAGTTGAGGCAGCAATTAAGAGCCTACCAACTAAAATCCTAGGTCCAGACGGGGTTTACAGCTGAATTCTACCAGATGTACAAACAGGAGCTGGTACCATACCTTCTGAATCTACTCCAAACAATACAAAAAGAGGGAATCCTCTCCAACTCATTATATGAGACCAAAATCATCCTAATAGCAAAACTGGGCAGAGATGCAACTAAATGAAAACTTAATGCCAATATCCATGATGAATATAGATGGAAAAATCTTCAGTAAAACACTGGCAAACAAAATGCAACAGCAAATCAAAAAGCTGGTTCATCATAATCAAGTAGGCTTCATCCCAGGGATGCAAGGCTGGTTCAATATACACAAGTCTATAAATGTAATCCATCACATAAACAGAACCAAAGACAAAAACCACATGATTATCTCAATAGATGCAGAGAAGGCCTTTGACAAAATTCTATAGCCCTTTATGCTCAAAACCCTCAATGAACTAGGTATTGATGGTATATATCACAAATAATAAAAGCTATTTACAACAAACCCACAGCCAATATCATACTGAATGGCCAAAAACTAGAAGCATTCCCTTTGAAATCTGGCACAAGACAAGGATGCCCTCTCTCACCACTCCTGTCAATATAGTATTGGATGCTCTAACCAGAGCAATCTGGCAAGAAAAATAAATAAAGCATATTGAATTAGGAAAAGAGGAAGTCATATTGTCTCTATTTGCAGATGACATGATTGTATATTTAGAAGACCCCATCATCTCAGCCCAAAATCTCCTTAAACTGACAAGCAACTTTAGCAAAGTCCCAGGATACAAAATCAATGTGCAGAAATCACAAGCATTTCTATACACCAATAACAGCCAAATCAAGAGGGAACTCCCATTCACAATTGCTACAAAGAGAATAAAAACCTAGAAATACAACTAACAAAGGATTTAAAGCACCTCTTCAAGGAGAAGTACAAACCACTGTTCATGGAAATAAGAGAGGACACAAACAGATGGAAAAGCATTCCATGCTCATGGTTGGGAAGAATCAACATCGTGAAAATGGCCATACTGCCCAAAGTAATTTATAGATTCAATGCTATCCCCATCAAGCTACCAATGACCTTCTTCACAGAACTGGAAAAAACCACTTCAAACTTCATGTGGAACCAAAAGAGAGCCTGCATAGCCAAAACAATCCTAAGCAAAAAGAACAAAGCTGGAGGCATCATGCTGCCTGGCTTCAAACTATACTACAAGGAAACAGTAATCAAAACAGTATGGTACTGGTACCAAAACAGAGACATTGACCAGTGGAACAGAACAGAGGCCTCAGAAGCAATATCACACATCTACAATCATCCAATCTTTGTGACAAACCTGAGAAAAACAAGCAATGGGGAAAGGATTCCATGTTTAGTAAATGGTGTTGGGAAAACTGGCTAGCCATGTGTAGAAAGCAGAAACTGGACCCCTTCCTGACACCTTACACTAAAATTAACTCCAGATGGATTAAAGATCTAAACATAAGACCTAACACCATAAAAACTCTAGAAGAAAATCTAGGCAAAATCATTCAGGACATAGGCATAGGCAAGGACTTGATGGCTAAAACACCAAAAGCAATGGCAACAAAAGCCAAAATAGACAAGTGGGATCTAATTAAACTCCAGAGCTTCTGTACTGCAAAGGAAACAATCATTAGAGTGAACCAGCAACCAATAGAATGGGAAAAAATTTTTGCAATCTACCCATCTGACAAAGGGCTAATATCCAGAATCTATAAAGAACTAAAACAGATTTATAAGAAAAAAACTCATTCAAAAGTGGGTGAAGGACATGAACACTTTACAAAAGAAGACGTCCATGAGGCCAAAAAACATACAAAAAAAATGCTCATCACTAGTCATTAGAGATGAGAATCAAAACCACATTGGGATGCCATCTCATGCCAGTTAGAATGCTGATCAGTAAAAAATCTGGAGACAACAGATGCTGGAGAGGATGTCAAGAAATAGGAACACTTTTACATTGTTGGTGGGAGTGGAAATTACTGCATCCATTGTGGAAGACAATGTGGTGATTCCTCGAAAACCTAGAAATAGAAATTCCATTTGACCCAGCCATCCCATTACTTGGTATATACCCAAAGACTCATAAATTATTCTATTAAAAAGACACATGCAAACATATGTTCGTTGCGGCACTGTTTACAATAGTAAAGACCTGGAACCAATGAAAATGTCCATCAACGATAGACTGGTTAAAGAAAATGTGACACATATACACCACAGAATACTACACAGCCGTAAAAAACGATGACTTCGTGTCCTTCATAGGGACAAGGATGAATGTGGAAACCATCATTCTCAGCAAACTGACACAAGAACAGAAGACCAAACACTGCATGTTATCACTCATGGGTGTTGAACATTAGAATATGTGGATACAGGGAGGGGAGCATCACACACTGTGGTCAGTTGTTGGGGGGGCTAGGGCAGGGACAGCAGGGGCTAGGGAGGGTAGGGAGGGATAGTGAGGGGAGAAATACCAGATACAGGTGATGGGGGGATGAAAGCAGCAAACCACCTTGCCATGTATGTACGTATGCAACAATCCTGCATGATCTGCACGTGTACCCCAGAACCTAAAGTATAATAAAAAAATTTAAAAAAGGCTCTTCATTCACCACTGATTGCCTTTGTATATTTGCAAAAAATTAGTTTTCTATATATGTTTGGATCTATTTCTCCACTCTTTATCATGTACTGTTGATTTGTTTATATTGCTGTCAATAACACACTATCTTGATTATTACAACTTTGTATAAAAACCATGTAGTGTTGGTCTTTCAACTTCTGTGAAATACAGCTCATTCTTGTTTCCATATTTCTTTTGCCAAATTTAGTCTTTCATATTCCCTAAATTTTATTTTACTGATTTTATTATAATTTGGTCAGTTTCTAAAAATAAGTTTTTGATTGTGATTATATTTGATGAGAACTGATCAATTAACTTGAGAAAAATGGATGTCTTTACGGCATTGTCTTTCAAACTACAAACATGGTATTATCTTCATTTACTTTAATTTCTCTTAGTGATGTTTAATAATTTTTAGTATTCAATTCTTTCACATCTATAATATTTATGTTAAGTATTTTTTGTGCTATTATAAATGGTATTGCTTTTAAATTTCATTGTACATTGCTTGTATATGGGATTGATTTTTTCATTTTGATCCTGCATTCTGAAATCTTGATAAAATTATATTACTTTTAGTAGCTCTTTTGTATATGACGTTGGAATTTTTACAGAAAAATTCATGTCAGTTGTGAATAAAAGTACTTTTTCTTCTCTTGCAAATTTGGATGTCTTGTTTATTTTTATGACTCTTTTCTATTGGCTAAAAATATTGAAACAAGGTGATGACAGCAGACATCCTGCTCTCATTCTTGTTTACAGGGGAAAGCATTCTGGTTTTTGCTCTTAGGTTTGGTTAGCTGGAGTTTTAAGTAGGTGCCTCATATTAAGTTGAGGAAGTTTCTTTTCATTTTTACATTACTGAGACTTTTTATTTGGCATAGATGTTAGATTTTTTGTTTGCTTGTTTTGTAAATCTGGTGACTTTTTGAATGTTAATCCAACCCTATATTTCTGGGGTAAATGGAATTTGGATATGATGCATTGTCCTTTTTTATGTATTGATAAATTCAATTTTTAAAATTTTAATGTTTTAAATTTAGGTTTGTGAGGGCTCATCACCTGTAGTTTTCTTTTTCTCTAATATTTGTGTCTGATTCTTGTATCAGGTTAACTCTGGCCTTACAGAATCAATTGAGAATTAGTCTCCCATTTCAGTCTCCTGTTTGGATTTGAGAGAGTTTGTGTAGATAGGTATTATTTCTTCCTTAACTCTTAAATAGACTTCATGAGTGAAACTATCTGCTTCTTGTGTTTTCTTTTGGGGGAGGCCTCACACTACAAATTTAATTTATTTAATAGATAAATATTTTAGTCATCTTTTTGCCTTAGCTTTGCTATTTTGCTTTTTTCAATAAATGTCTGTTTTGCCTACATTGTCAAATTAATTGGCATAGTTCGGGGTACTTTATTTTTCTAACATCCACAGAACCTGTGCTGATACCATCATATATATGATAGTAATTTACCTGATAGTAATTTGTGTCTTTTTCCTGATCAATATTATTAGATTGATTTATTACTTATTAATCTTTCAAATCTATCAACCTTTGGTTTCATTGATTTTTCTCAGTTGTTTTCCTGTCTTCCATTCATTGATTTCTACTCTGATCTTTACTATTTCCTTTCTTCTATTTACTTACTAATTTGTTCTTGTTTTTCTGGTTTCTTAAACCAGAAGCTGAGATCATTGAGTTGAGGTCTTTTTATAAATTTCTCCATAAGTAATGGTTTAGCTGTATTCCACAAATTGTCAACTTGATGAAAGTTCCAAGTGAATCTAACACTAAAGGGTGTTGCTGTGGAGAGACTTTGCATACGTAGTTAAAGTTCCTAAGCAGTTTACTTTAAAGAAGATAATTCTAGATTATTTGAGTGGGCCTGATTCAGAGTTGAAAGACCTTAAAAGCAGTAATGAGGTTTCCCCTAGAAAAATAAATTCTGCCTGTGATCATTAGTTTTGTTCTTTTTTTTTTTTTAAACCATGGAGTTTTACAATGAACTCTTGATTTCCTAAATGCCTGCCCTGTAGCTTTTGGACTTGCTTAGCCAGGCTCTACAACTGTGTAAAGTAATTATTAAAGACTCTCTCTCTCTCACTTTTTATGTTGGTATGTGTGCATGTAGATATATGTGTATATGCATATGTGTGTGAGTATGTATGTGCACATAGATATCTAGTGAGGACTTAAATAATTATACATACATATTAATATATATATATTTTGTATGTATGAATATATAATATTCTCATTGTGTATAGTTGAACCCTGACTGATACAGCAGCATGTAGTAGTTGGGTCTTACTTTTTCATCAGTCTGACCTGACAATCTCTGCCTTTTGCCTTTTGATGGAGGTATTTAGACTGTTTCCATTGGATGTTGTTGCAGATATGGCAAAGTTTGTCTATTATTTTGCAACTTGTTTTCTGTTTTTTCTTTTTTCTGCCTTCTTTTGGATCATTTGAATGTTTTATGGTTCTATTTTATGTCTTTTACTGGTTCGTTATAGCAATAATGTTTTAGTTGCTATTTCATAAAGTTTTTGTCTTTTAATAAATTTATTTTTAGTCTTGCTTGTCACCCAAACTGGAGTGCAGTGCCATGGCACAATCATAGCTCACTATAATCTCAAATTCCTGGGCTCAAGGGATTCTCCTGCCTCAGCCCTCTCAGTAGCTAGGACTACAGGTGCATGCCATTGTTCCTGGATATTTTTTTAAAAAATTTTTATAGAGACAGAATCTCACTTTGTTGACCAAGCTGTTCTTGAACCCCTGGCCTCATGCAATTCTTTCACCAAAATGCTGGCATTACAGATGTGAGCCAGCATGCCCGACCTAATTATATAGCTTTTAAGTTATCACAGTATAACTTCAAGTGAATACTATATTATACAATATCATGTACAGCATAAGAATCTTAGTATATTTCTATTCCTCCACTACAACCTTTTTGCAATTGCCATACTTTCACACCTCCACATGACATTATTTTTATTTTTGTTTATATAGTTATATTTTAAAGATACTTAAACAGTGTGAAAATATTTTCTATATTTACCTGAGTAATTATATCTTCAGTGCTGTTCACTTCTTTCCTTAGTTCTATTCCTCTGTTACAATTTTCCTTCTGTTGGATTCTTTGAGAATTTGTAGGTTTGAAAAAATCTTTACTTCATTTAAAAAACATGTTTTTGGTTGGTTTAGTATTCGAGGTCATCATTTTTTAGTCTTTCAGTACTGTAAAGATGATCCTCTACCATCTTATCACTAACATTGTTTCTGTTAAGAAATCTGCTGTCATCTTTACTTTTGTGCTGCTTTATGTAACCTCTCTGGTTGCTTTTAAGATTTTTCTCTTTATGCTGATTTTGATCAGAAGATGCCTTGCTGTAGTTCTTGTGATTGAATTTTGTTGAGCTTCTTGAATTTGTGGGTTTATTATTTCTATTAAATTTGGGAAAAAATCAGACATTATTTCCTGAGATGTTTTTGTTCTGCATTTCTCTGCAACTTCTCTCCTTTTAGAGACTCCAGTTACATGCATATAAAGCTTCTTATAATTGTCTCACAGGTCTCTCTTCCTCTACATATTTTAAATTCTATTTTAGTTCTTGAGGATAGCTCCTATTGCCATTTTCAAATTCATTACTTTTTTTTCTCTAATATTTAATCTGCCATTAATCTCATTCAGTATATGTTATCTCACACATCGTAATGTTCATCTGTAGAAATTTGATTTGGGTCTTTGTTAATATCTTCCATCGGCACATGGTTTTAATAATGTTTAATGTTCTTGTTTTTTAATACTAAAAAGCATGTCAGTTCTAGGTCAGTTTCAGTTGACTGACTTTTCTTCTCATTATCAGTAGTATCTTCCTGCTTTTTGAATGCTTGGTAGGTTTTGATTGGATGCTAAACATTTTGAATATGATCTGTTGAGGGCTGGATATTTTTGTATTCCTGTAAATATTCTTGAGCTTCATCCTGAGATGCAGTTATTTGGAAGCAATTTGATCTTTTCGATCCTACTTTTAAATTGGGTTTTGTTTTTGTTTTGGACTGGAGCAGTGCTCAGTCCAAAATAATTAGCTGTAGGACTAATTATCTCCCAAGACCAGAGCAAGATTTGTGTACTCTACCCACTGATCTTGTTCTTTTCCCCTTTATTCAAGTGTGAAACAGTAATGTGATGCCTAGAAATGCAGCAGCCATCAAGTGACCATTGTAAGTTAAGAGTGCCGGTTCAGGAAGTTATTATGTACTTGTGCAGCTGTATCACTCTCACTCTGTAGTATTGACCTCCATTTTGTTTCTATATGAGCCAAAATAAACTACTAAAGTATAAATCACTATTGATGAAGTTTTCTGCAGCTGCTAGTCTAACATTATCCTGCTTGATATAATCCTTTTTTTCGAGGCCAAAAATAAAAATGTAGAAATTTCCCCATACAATTGTCAACTGTCTTCATCCCTTTCAGTCTGAGTGACTATGACTTTTTGTTGGACCAACCACTGTTATGGTCAGTAAGATCCTCAAGGAAAAGATAATGTGAAAAGAGACATCGATTTCCTTGAAAGAAAAATGAGAATAGAAGAAATATTTTATTGGTTTTATACATTTTGATTTGTTATATTCTGCATGATCTAAATTTTGGATTATCCAAAGTTATTAAATACTACTTAGAACTTATGTGAAAAATTTCTATATATGTAGCTTTCATGCAATGTGAACACCAGTAGTAGAAAATGTTCTATTTTATTACACATAATACTTTTACATGTTTCTTGAAAATATCAACATAATATTGTTATTTTACTCTTCATTATTGCTGCAAATGTATTCCATGAAAATTTCAAAGGCAATTTCTTAAGAATATTACTTAGCTAAAAGCATCATAAAAAATAAATCTTCCCAAATGATTACATCTTACTGTCTAAATTAGGTGTCAATAGATTTCATTTCACATAGAAAAAAATAAAAACTCTTTGGAGTCATTAATTTCAAGCACCTGAAAAACAGGATAAGTGGAATCAAAATAGCATATTTTTTATTCTTTTCTAAGTGATAAGGTCATCAGTATCCAGAATTATTTAAATATTCATTTTGCCTAAAATTTTACTTTCTTTTGAATAGGGTACATCTGATATTCATCCTCTACCGAATGAATAACCACTAATTCTAATCTATATTTAATCATCCATAGTGACTCATACATTAGTGACTCATTCCAAAATCTAAATTTCAGAATATCAGTTATTTTTAAATAAGCCTTCTTTTCCTATCCTGCAAAGAAAGTTGTTGAATTGGATTGCAAGAAGGGACCAACTAAAACGCATTTTTTCAGAGTTCTTTGAGGTTTTGAATAATAAGTTTAAAATAGCAAGAAATACTGCTTCCAGGAGAACATGAATTTCTAAAGTAGTTGATTTGAATTAGTCACTTTCAAAAAGAAGGATGTGACTTACAATGTCACAAATTGATCATTTCAGCCCTGCCCTTATCCTTATATTCCATTAGCGTCTTTCTTTGGTCTTCTAAATATATTCATTGCCATCACTTAAACAAGTTTCAAAGTGAAATCATATTTTACTCCTAATTCTTCTACTAAGATTATTTGATTTGGTCAAATTATAGTATTATTTTTCTTATCACTCAAGTTTAACATTTTTCAGTTAATTTGACCCCATCCAATTTTCCGCTTCCACATCCAGCAAGTCTTCACATTCCACGCTGACTGCGCTTACTGTTTGAAAGAACCAGCTTTTCCTCTTCTTCACTGGTAGTTCAGTTATTCTTCAAGTGCAACTCAGGATTACCTGAATAATGGATTATTTTGGTTTATCTTTAGTGTTTATTTTATCTCTTAATTAACATTCATGTGACTCTCTACACATGTATATATATTTTTTTGTACAATGACTATTTTCTATCAAAGAGCTGTAGGAACCTCATGATGATTATATCTCCTACCAGATAATTTTTTCTCTGTTTTAATAGTTAATAGATTAAAGGGGTGAAAATCAGAGATTGAGATGCCTTAGAGTGGAAATGGAGTTTTAATTAGACTGAATCTCTCTTTGGATTATATTCATTCCTAAATTGTGACATTCATGGACTACCAAGAACCTGTTAAGATGAAGAGACAAAGACTGCATCTCTGAAAGATTGTGGATGATTGATTTTCTCACACGTGGGGTTTTTAGCTTATTTCTTTAATCTTCTGCCTCATGTAGCTTCAAAATTTGCCGTGTGTGTTGAAGAGGATAATGGTCCAGTTTCTGAGGCAGGGCCCCTTTAGCTGGACAGTTTTGCTTCCCAAGCACTGTAAGATCTTAGTCAAGCTTTTAGAAATTTTGGCATAGATTTGCAGCTTCACATGTAGCACTGTAAATTAGCAAATGGTGTGTGTGTGTGTGTGTGTGTGTGTGTGTGTGTGTGTGTGTGTGTTCTGTGTGTGTGCTGGTTGTGTATTTGAGGCCCCTCAGTTTCCTAATTTGTACTCTATCCTCAAGTGAATTATTTGCTGACTTTTATTGTGCCCCAACAGAAGATTTCTGCCTCAGTACATTGTTCCCCACCCGATGTGGGTGGGCACCATCCAATCCATTAAAGGCCTGAATAGAGAAAAGGAAGCGGTGGAGGTCGGGTGTGGTGGCTCATGCCTGTAATCCCAGCATTTTGGGAGGCCCAGGAGGGTAAATTATGAGGTCAGGAGCTCGAGACCATTCTGGTCAACACTGTGAAACCCCATCTCTACTAAAAATACGAAAAATTAGTTGGGCGTGGTGACAGGCACCTGTAATCCCAACTACTTGGGAGGTCAAGGCGGGAGAATCACTTGAACCTGAGAGGTAGAGGTTGCAGTGAGCTGAGATCGCAACACTGAGCTCCAGCCTGGGTGATAGTGTGAGACTATCTCAAAAGAAAAAAAAAAAAGAAAGAAAAAAATAGGAAAGGTAGAGAAAGAGAAATGAGCCTTAGTCCAGTATATCAAATGTCTTCAAGGAAGATACAGCTGGCAAACACTAGCTTACTTTATAACGCAGCTCTCCCCTTTATAAAGTTTTACTATGTCGAGTCTTTCTGCAACTGTCGATATCTTTAAAAATGTAATTTTGGTAAATTTTCTGGCTTTTTTCTCTTTGCTATAACAGAAGAAATAGCTTGCCAAAAACTGGTGCGTCCTATCTAGAGACAGAAGTTTCTAAGAATATCATTATTCCCTTATATTAGACTGTTGAAATGACTTGATATATTAGTCAGGATTCTCCAGAGAAACAGAGCCAGTAGACTGTCTACATACCTATCACCTATCTGTTAAAGGAGAGTTACTATGAGGAGTTGGCTCATGCAATTGTGGATGCTGAGAAGTCCCATAATCTGGTTTCTGATAAACCCAGGAAAGCCAGTGGCATGATTAAGTGTGAGTTTGAAGGCCTGAGAATCAGGGAAGTCAACAGTGTAAGTCCAGATCTGAGAGCCAGGCAATGATAATATGAGATAACCCAGCTCCAGGAGTGAGGCAGGAACAAAGTGATGAATTCTTGCCTCCATCTTTTGTTCTATTCAGATCTTCAAGGATAAAATGAGGCCTAACCACAATGAGCTGAGCATTTTACTGAATCCACACGTTGAAGTGTTTATCTGATCTGCAAACACCCTACAGAAATAATGTTTAATATGGCACCCCATGGCCAAATTGACACACAAAATTAACCATCCCACTTGATACAATATTCTGACTTAAATATTGTTTTCCTTTAATGCTTTTAAAAATTACTTCCTCATCTGAATACATTCACTTTTTAAATTGAAAAGTCAAATGTAAAGCTAACTTTTTGATTTTTTTCCTTGAGAGATTTTTTTACAATCTTACATTTGTCTTTGATATTGTTAATATTCTTATCCTTATGCTCACAGTGGTTTTTTCCATTTTCTTTCATTATTGATATATTATTAGACCTTTATATCTGAGTTTATCTTTTTTTAATTCTGTAAAATATATCTATTACTTTAATTTTTCAATTCCTTTTCATCCCCTCCTTTTGATCTCTTACTATCCAAAATTGCATTTCCATTTCTATCGTGCATGTTTCTTAGCTTTGTTTTCTTTTATGTATGCTATTTCTCTCTAGGGGGAATGAGTCAACCATGCCACCTTGAATAACCTTGCACATACCTATGTAGTCCATGTAGGAAACCATAGCTGATCTCAGTCCTGGCAGAAATTCTGTAATCCTCATGGAACATGAGAGAATGAGAGACCTGTGAAGAACTGTTGACAGGACATTTTTTTTTTTTATTTATCTCACTATCTACCAAGAAGGCTGTCATGAGCCCGTTTTTCCTCACCTTTCTGGTTTTGATGAGGTGTGAGAATATCTGCTTCATCTATCCTAACATGTATACAGGTCTGTCAGACTGATTAGTTGTGGCATGGCATTGACTTTTTGGCAAGAGTGTGTCCCATCATTAGTGTTACAATCATACAGGCCTTCTGATTTGGTAGCATCATACAGGATAAATAATTCAGGGACCTGAGAATTTTGGCTCTTCTTGCTTTCATTGTGTATATAAAGCTAACAAACTGTCTTCATGTTAAAAGGGCTTTCTTTATTTTTTATTTTTATTTTTTTTTACCAGTGGAATCTACCAGGATTTACCTTTGCCTTGATATTCTCCTGCTTCTTCCAGGGAAGTTCCTCTATATAATTATTCATCTAATTTCTTTCTTTAGCTGTATTTGTCATACCATTTGCTTTCATCTATAGTTTTCTCTTTATTCAACTATTATTTGTATACCTGTATTAGTCCAGTTTCACACTGCTCATAAAGACATACCCAAGAATTGGTAATTTATAAAGAAAAAGAGGTTTAATGAACTCACAGTTCCATGTGACTGGGGAGGCCTCACAATCATGGTGAAGGCGAAAGGCACATTTTACATGGTGGCAGGCAAGAGAATGAGAGCCAAGTGAAAGGGGGAAACACCTTATAAAACCATCAGATCTCATGAGACTTATTCCCTACCATGAGAACAGTATAAGGGAACTGCCCCCATGATTCAATTATCTCTGGGTCCCTCCCATAACATGGGAATTATGGGATCTATGATTCAAGATATTTGGGTGGGAACACAGCCAAACTATATTCATACGCAATAATTCTTGATTTTTAGTAATCTTTTTATATATTAATATCTTTCCATATCTTTTTATATATGTTTGTTACTCTTATTTCAATTTTTTCTCTCTTCTAATCTACTTCATGGTGAATTTTTCAAATTTCAAAATTGCAAAGTTTTCAGAATTGTTTTCCTTTTACAGTGGCATACTCCTCAATTGTGTAGTTATTTTTCTTTGGGTATATCTGCTCTTCCTTCTGGTAATGTGAATTATGAGAGTCAAAGACCTGGCCCCATCTAGTATCAGTCCTAATGACTTTAAGGAGACTGAGGTTATTTGCTCTAGAATAGATAATTCCAAACATACAAAACTACTGTTAGTGGTTCCCGTTTTCTTCTACTCTGCCAAGTAATTCTTCTGTTCAGGGTTTTGCCTGTGGTGATATTTTAGGTAGTAATTGTTTCAAAGTAATGCAAGGGAGAAACAGGAAGAGAATTTCCATTATGTTTCTCTAATCTATTTTTCAACACCTCTGACCACCTTATCTTAAAAGCTGCAACTACTAAACTACCCCCTTTCTTCACTTTCTGCAAATCTGTTCAAGAACAATTTTTTTTTCTCCACTGGTGTCCATCTGTCTCTCTTTCTCTTTCTAGTTCTCTGAATTTATATTTCCTTTTTGAATCTGATTTTTCCAAAGTTGATTTTGGGGAAGGAATGAGTGAGCCATGCTCTTTTTTCATCTTGTCAAAAGTAGTGTATTACAGAATTCTAGAACCCAAGCAAACTGTAAGGAACATATACATGCTTCTGTGTTTTCCATATAATAGTTTAGAAACAGTAGACTTGGAGTAAGTAATGTTTGTCCCCTGGTCATAAAGTCAGTTCATGGTAGAACAGATAGTATAGTCTAGCTTTTTTAATTTTTTTTTTTTTTCTGTAGTTTTTCAACTAAACATTGATTCATTATCTAAAAGTGTCTGGGCCTTAGTTACATTAACTTTGTAATTGTATGGAGGTTTATAGGCAAGTTCTTGATCTTCTTTACCTAAATGTTTATTTCTGTTATTTTATTGAGAGCCATGCTTCTAGAAGCCTCCACTATGTGGATCATCAAATCACAAAAAAATTTACTTGAACTACTAGAAGCGTGATTGAGAGGTCTGGCCATAATGATCTTAAAGAGGTCTGATAAGATGGCATGTCTATGAATATGTGAAAGAAATGACTAAATTCATTTGGACATTTCCTACTCCTGTTCCCAGCAAGGAACTCTTTTACATATTTCAGCATAAGTTTTGTGACTGACTTTGAAATACTTTAAATTGAATACTTTAAATGTCAGTACTTATCCATAATAACAGACTTCAGGTGCACAATCACATTCCTATAGCACTGCAGTGATGTGTGCTTGACACATGGCCTACTTACAGATCATTGTGTTTAGGCTGGAACATTAGTACGTTAGGAATAGAAAGCATATCAGACTCATATTGTACAAAACAACCAGATGTGAGTCTGTTGACATGCCAGCTGGAAGCTCTTAACATTTAGGTGAATTTGGAAAATCATATGCATGTTAGTATAAAGGGTCAATTTAACATTTAAGACTTAATTTGTATGGTTTCTGTAGGTTTTTTAAAAATAAAAATTACAAAAATTCAGATAGGTGGTATGAAAGTATATTTTGGCTGCCACTGTATTGCTTGGCACCTAGGGTTTTTTAATTCTTTATTTTTCATGAAGTATTTTTAGTTTCATGAACTTATTTATTTGTTTTACAGATTCATTTCTCTCTGTACTGAGTTTCACGTACTAAGACTTAAAGATAAATAGTATAGGCTAAAGTATTAGAATAGGCAACAGAAAAAGACATTCCTCAGACACCTTGAACATTCTTCAAACATAATTATGAAAATCACACTGTAACAATGCTTTCAGACACTGTCATGGACTCAAATGTTATCTGAGAATAAAGCTGAATGAAGAGAGCAGGAAATTGGTTGGATCTCCTCTGAAACACTGGCTCTCATATACATTAGCCATAGATCTTGTATCATTCTGGGTTTTATTTTCTTCATCTGAAAAATAAGAATAATGACACTTCATGGAATTGCTGTGAGGATGAAATTAGTGTGTAGGTAGAGTATATAGTATAATATCTGACTATAGTAAATAACAAATGGCTTAAATAAGTAAAATCACTAAGAATGTTTGTCTGATCACTGATATGAAATATATTGATTACAATTACATTTTTAAAATGCTTTGAGTTTCTACTTTCATCCAAGAGCTGTTTAATGTAGTTTTGGTATTTTCAGATGTAAGGACCTTTTGGTTTTTGGATTGTGTTTAAAATTTGTAATTTCATTGTGTTCTGAATAGAGAATATTGGTATTATTTCTGATTTATCAAACTTTTTGAGATTCTTTATGACACAGAATAAGATCAATTTCAGTGGTCCTTGAGGACATTATCTCAAATGTCTTCGAGAAGAATATATATCCTCTATTAATAGTGTGTGTGTATGTGTGTGTGTGTTTGGTATGAGATGGCATTTTTCTCTATTCTGAAAATTACAGTGAGAGGAATTATTATATAAAACTGAGTTTATTAAATTCTGTGTGCATGATGGTATCTCTGCAAGTGGTAGCATTTTATCACCAAAGACAAGGTGAGAGTGAATACTTGTAATAGGAGATTTGAAGCAATACACAAAATATTATAAATGACAATGATCTTTAGCATTGGTTAGTTGATGATGATGTTCCAAGAACTGAAACAGATGGGCAGTGTTCTAAAGCTTACTTGGTCTGAGTAAGTGGGAAAAAATTAACAGAAGTTAGACTTGACTCATTAAAACATAAAGTTGAGGCTTCTCAACCAATTTACAGATTTCAGCCATTTCATAAAACCAAAGACCATTTAATGAAAAAAGTCTGAGTTATCTCTGCTCTGAGTAAGATTCCTTAATTTATATTGTTAATCTTCCTACTAGCCTTTCTAAATGTACCTGTGACAATTTCTTGGATAGTTATACATGTGAGTGTGTATGCTTAGTGAAAGGCTGATAATCAAACTGTTTGCTGATTCGTGGACAACGGCTTTGTGCCAATATAAATTCTTAGTGACATAAAACTCCTTCTGGGTCTGCCGAGAGAGTAGGGACTTAGGAAGAACAGGTGGTCAATGGAATTTTATCTTAGATTTGTCTCCAGTGCACCCACTGTGTACCTGCATTCACCCTATGGTTATTCCCAAGGTTCTAGTAGGAATAATTAAAAGTGATAAACTCAGCAGTTGGCAAAATTTTTACATTAGACATTTTTGACAGTCTTAGAGCCATTCTGTTGGGCAAGGCCAGGTGGAAGCAGTAGAACTAAATGATGGTTAATTCTGTGTGTCAACTTGGCTGCGCCACAGTGATCAAATAAACTTTTCTTCACACATTATTCTGGGTGTTTCCGTGAAGGTGTTTTTGGATGAAATTAATATTTAAATTGACAGACTTCCAGTAAAGCAGATTACCTTCGATAATGTGGGTAGATCTTATTCAATCAGTTGAAGCTTTAATGGAACAAAGACTGACCACCTTAAGCAAGAAGGAATTCTGCCAATAGACTGCCTTTAGAATTCAAACTGCAAATCTTCCTTGCATCTCCAGCCTGCTGACCTACCTTGCAAACTTTGGACATGCTGTCCAGAAAACAGATGGAGCTTATGAAGAGTGGATTATTATAAGCTTAATAAGATGATAATTTCAGCAGAAGTTGCTCATCCAGATTTTTCTTTTGCTGTAGTAAATCAACATACATCCTGGTACAAATACACAAATTTGATATCTGGCAAATGCATCTTTATTATTACCCAGTAGTAAAGACTGTTAGAAGCCATTTGCTTTTAGCTGATAGAACCAACATGGAATCACCAATGTCCTACCTCAGGGCAATATCAACTTTCTAGCCCTATGTCAAAATGTGGGCTGCAGTGAATTCATTCCCCTCCCCCGCACAGAAATCTATGGTGGTCTGTTACATTGATGATGTGCTGCTTATTAGATGTGGTGATCAGGAAGTGTCAACTACTCTATGTTGATAAAACACAAGCACAACGAAGAATAGAAACTCTCATAAAATTTCTGGGGCCTATTTCCTCCATAAAATTTCTGAAGTTAGAGTGTTTAGTGTTATGTTGAGATATCCCTTTCAAGGTGAATAAAAGTTGCTACATTTGGTTCTATTCTACCAAAAAGAGATGTGGTGTTGAGTAGGCCTCTTTGGATTTTGGAGGCAACACATACCTCATTTGGGAGAGCTATTCTGACTTTGATCAAATAAGTGAAAAACAGAGTTTTGAATAATGTCCTGTGTCTTGAGGCTCTGAAACAGGATCAGGCTTCTGTGACAGCTGCCTTGCCTCTTGGGACGGGTGTCCCAATAAAATACAATGGGGCTTGACATGTTCCTGACATGTAGAAATGCATTGCAGAGCCATTAGCTATCATGCCTCTAAAAGTGAATCACAGCCCAGACCTGTAGGCTTTTGGACAAATTATGCTATCATTATGCTATCTTACGCAGATAACTGTTTGCTTCTTGGGACACACTGGCAAGCCTCAGTAGAGGCTGAACACTTAATCATGTTGACTAAGTTATCCTATTATAAACTAGCCATAAATTTGGCATGCATGCAGCTTTTCATCACTAATTGGAAATGGCATATATGTAAGACCAGGCTTGAGCAAGTCTGGAAGGCACTAGGAAATTGCATGAGCAAGTGGCACAGATGTGCATAATATTACATCCTGGCTCCATTGTCTCTTACCTCTCTACCTCTACATGGGCCTGGTTAACAGGTGGTTCAGCTGCAGAGCTATAATTGCTCTCTGAGGGCTTCCTGAAAGGACAGTGGTGTAGGAAAATAACCCACTAGGTAGAACATTGAAGAGCACACCAGGTTGTTTATTCTGGCTGGAGGGAAAATTATGCATATGAATCTTTACTAAATGTACACAAAAATTATATGAATGGTATTCAGGAACCAGTTAGAAAATTGGTGACAATGAGGTTTTGGCAGAAAAAAATGTATGTAGATATTTTGCTCTAAATGAGCAAAGAATGTGTGCAATATTTTATGTCTCGTGAATACTCATCAAAGATAAATCTCAACAGAGAAGATCTTAACAATATTAATGGTTAGCTACATAATATAACCCATTTTGTGGGTGACAGAAAGCCTATTTTGACATCTATATCTTAACTCTTAGCCTTGTGCACAACGTAGCTATGCCAGCAAGAATGGAGTTGCACATGGACTCAGAAACATGGACTTCTGTTCAATTAATCCAACCTGAAAACTACTGATCTGTTCTCCATCTTTACAATTTTATCAGTGCATGAACGCTATTTAAATTGAATCAAAGTATGTAAGCTTTAAGATTGCCTTTTTCATACAGCATTATGACCTTGCAACCGTGCATATTGTTCTGTGTATTAATAGTTCCTTTTTATTGCTATATTCCATTATAAATGAGTTATCACAGTTGACATTTTCATTCACCCACTGAAGGGCATTTAGGTTGATTCCAGTTTGGGACTATTACAAATGAAACTGCAGTTTACACACACATATTTGTATGAGAAATTTTTATTTCTCTAGCATAAATATTTAGGGAGCATGAGTGCTGGATTGTATGGTGTGATGATTCATTTTACGTTTTCATTTGCCACAGGGTCCCCATTATTTGCTCAAACATTAATCTGGGTATTTCTGTGACGGTGTTTTGGATGAGGTTAACATTTTAATTGGTAGACAGGGCAAAGCAGATTGCCTTCCCTAATGTATATGGACCTCTCCAATCAGCTGAAGGCTTGAATAAAACAAAAAGTCTTATTCTCTCTTGAGTGACACTCTTCCTGCCTGACTGCCTTTGAACTGGGATGTCATTTTCCTGCCTTCAGACACTAACTGAAATGTCAGCTCTTCCTGGGTCTTGAGCCTCCCAGTCTACAGACTAGAACTGCACCATTGGCTCTCCTAGTTTTTCTGCTTGTTGACTCCCTGTAGATCTTGGGAGTTTTCTGCCGACATCATTGTGTGGGCCAAATCCTTATACTAAATCTCTTTATATATACTGTGTGTTCTATACTTACGCATACACACACACACGTGCACTCCTAAACTTACTTGGTTTCCCAGATACTAACCCATCCTAAGTTAAGAAGTATGCTGAATGCATGTGACTATTACCCCACAGAATAGGTAAAAAAAAAAAAAAAAAAATTGTCAGTTGAATCACTGTAAATTGGGGACTGTCTATATATAATTTCTCTAGAGACCTTTAATATGTTAATATGTTTAACTTTTTGAAAACCTGACAGACTAATTTCCAGAATTATTGTACTGTTTTACACCTGCATTATCATATGAGAGAGACAGCTTTTATGCATTCACATCAGAGTTTAGTATGGTTAATAAATTCTTTAATTTTGGGGATTCTAATAGCTGCATTATGGGATCTTATACTTTAATTTTTATGTCCCTAATTATTAATGGTGTTGAACATCTTTCATGTGCTTATTTGCCATGGTGTCCAGTGATGTCTCTGTTCAACTTCTTTGCTCATTTTCTGATTAGACTGTATATTTCTTGTTAAGAGTTATTTTTATATATTCTAGATGTCAGTCCTTTGTGGTACATAAGATTTGCAAACATTTTGTCTTAAATTTTGGCTTGCCTTTTTATCCTCTTAACAAAAACTTCCACAGAACAAAAGTTTTGTTTTTTTTCTGTGAAATCAAATTTATCAAGCTTCTAATGTGGTGTGCTTTGGGTGTCACATTTAAGAACACTCCACTTAAAGCCTAGGTTATAAAGTTTTTTTCCTCTTTTAAAATTTGATCATTTTATATTTAGATATAATGATCCATTTGATACAAAGCGAATAGTTTATTTTGACATTTTTATTTTTGCCTGTGGAAGTACAATTGCTCTGGCACTATGTATGGTAAATATTATCCTTGCTCTGCTGATTGCCTCTGGAAAATTTCTCAAAAAGAAGTTGGTCATAATTGTGTGGATCTATTCCTTGGTTCTCTACTTGATGTGTCATTCTAGATGTCTGTCCCTCCACCAATCCCACAGGGTCTTAATTTTTGTTTTGGATTTCTTCTTTAGGATTCCACCTATAAATATGTTGATTATTCTTCATATATCTTCTAAATCTATAACTTTCTCTCTGATGCTTCTTTTTTTATTGCTGAATTTTGAAAAATTGTAAGTTTCTAAATTATATGGGGCACAAAATGATGTAATATATGTATACAATGTGGAATGTTTAAATTAGGCTGACATGTCCATCACTCAAATACTTATTTTAAATGTTCTCACTACAAGAAAAAATGTGTTCTGAACTAATATAGGATACATGAATATATGAAGGGGAGTTTATTCAGAGAATTGATTCACATGATCACAAGGTAAAGTCACACAATAGGCCATCTGCAAGCTGGGGAGCAAAGAATACTATTACATAAGTTAACAACATTTAAGTGCTGGTATGATGTCAATAAATCTTAGGTCACGTGATAAAGAAAATAAAATGAAGGTATTTTCTGAGTGGAAGGGTATACATGCACAAACACGTTCTTAAAAAATAAGGAGGAGATATTTGTGACAATTATAGTCCTTGTTTCTGTAACTGGTCACATGGTCAGGTGGCAATCTTAACTTCTAGTTTAATGGAATCATCATTGTGTTTCTTGGTGGCGGCATTCCTCCCTCTGGAGCTAAGACTTGTAGGCCAGCAGAACGTAGTGTCATGGGAACAGGAAGCAAAAATTTTGTTAGTGGGTCACTGGGGTGATGCTGAGTGGTGCCACTTCTATTTCCACCCCTTGATTCCTAGGCTTATGAATTCTGGCTATGGGAGAAACTACAATATAATGGACACTGATTCAGAGCATACACAGCCCTCTGGAGAACTTTGCCCTAGCTCTGCAAGCTGTTATCACCTAGTTGGCATTATAACTGTGAATTCAAAAGGCCATTCCACTGTACTGTCAACCAGTGAGAACCATAGTGACCAACTGGAAAACTTAAATGCAGTAGGAATAGTTGGATCTTGAGATAGCAGGGGGTGAAGTGGTGGCACTCAACCATTTTTGGGTTCTCTGTTCCATTGACTGACATGTGTATTTTTATGGCAATACCACATTGTTTTAATTACTATAGCTTTGTAAAATAGTTTAAAAGCAGGCTCTTATTTTTTTCCTCACCTAATTGCTCTGGCAAGATCTTCCAATTCTGAATTATGTAGAAGTGGTGAGGGTAGGCATAAATGTCTCATTCCTTTGAGGAAAACCTTTCCACTTTTTAACATTGTGCTTAATGTCAGCTGAGGGCTTGTCATATATTTCCTTCATTGTGTTAAGATACATTTCTTTTGTACCTAGTTGATTGAGAGTATCATGAAAGGATACTGAAATTTGTCAAATCCTTTACTGCACCTTTAGAAATGATCATATGGTTTTTCTTCATTTTGTTAATGTGATGTATCACATTTATTGATTTTTGTATGTTGAACCATTCTTCTACCCCAGGGATAAATCCCGCTTGATCATGGTGAATGATCATTTTATTATGCTTTTGAATTGTGTTTGCTTATATTTTGTTAAGAATTTCTGGAGCAAAAATGCTACATGTTCAGGAGCTTTATTGGCCTGTAAATTGTTTTCTTGTAATGTCCTAATCTGGCTTTGCTATCAGAGTAATTCTGGCATTATAGAAAGAGTTTGAAATGTTTCCTCATCTTCAATATATTGGCAGAGTTTGAGAAGGATTGTTTGGTAGAATTCAGTAGTGAAGCCATCTGGTCCTGGGCTTCTCTTTTATTAGATACTTTTTATTAATAATTCAATCTGTTTACTCATTATTAAGCTATTCAGACTTGATTTTTTTTTATATTTAGTCTTGGAAGATTGTATGTGTCTAGGAATTTATGTATGTCTTCTAGGTTATTCAGTTTGTTGAATATAATTATAATAGTAATTGCTTATGATTCTTTGTATTTTTATAGTATCATTTTAAATGTCTTCTCTTTCATTTCTGGTTTTATTTATTTGAGAATTCTTTTTTTTAAATTTAGCTAGGAGTATGTCAATTTTGTTTCTCTTCATAAAACCAATTCTTAGTCATGTTAATATTTTCTATAGTTTTTTCTAGTCTCTATTTCTGCTCTGTTCTTCATTTCTTCTACTAACTTCAGTCCTATTATTTTTCCTAATTTTCTTGTTCCTTGTACTTACTGTTAGCTTGTTTGAGATCTCTCTTCTTTTTAAATAGATGTTTGGGATATATACTTTCCTGTTAGAACTACTTTTGCTTGATCTGTATTAGTCCATTCTCACACTGCTATAAAGAACTTCTTTGAGAGTGGGTAATTTACAAAGGAAAGAAGTTTAATTGTCACAGTTCCACATGGTTGGGGTAGCCTCAGGAAACTAACAATAATGGCAGGAAGCAAAGCAGGCATGTCTTACATGGCAGTGAGAAAGAGAGAGAGAGAGAGAGTGTGTGTGTGAAAGAGAGAAAATGAAAGAGGGACTTCCAAATACTTACAAAACACTCAGATCTTGTGAGAACTCACTATCATGAGAAAAGAATGGGGAAAACTGCCCCAATGATGCAGTCACCTCCCACCAGGTCTCTTTCTCAACACCTAGGGATCACAATTAAAGATGAGATTTGGGCAGAAACAAAACCTAACCCTATCAGCATCCCATAAGTTTTGATATGTCATATTTTTTTATTTTTTATTTTTTTTATTTTTCTCATATTTTAAAATTTTCCTTTTATTTTTCTTTACTCATTGATTTTTTCAGGAGCTATTTTAAAATTTCTGTTAGTGAATTTCTCAAGATTTTTCCTGTTAATTTTTTTCATAGCATTGTGATTGTAAAAGATAATTGATCATATCAGATTTTGTCATTTTAATTATTTTAGACTTGTTTTGTGGCCTAACACATGATTTGACTTGGAGAACATTGCTTGAGAAGGTATATTGTTGCTGTTTAATGGAATGTTCTGTATATATCCTTTAGGTCAATTTGGTGTAAAATACAGATAAAAACTAATGTTTTCCTATCAATGTTCCATCAAGATCGTCTTTCCATCATTGAACATGGGTACTGTGGTTCTCTACTATTATTGCATTGCAATTTATCTCTCCCCTCATATTCTTTGTTTTATATGGTTGGATACTCTGATGTTGGGTACTTGTATATTTATAATTGTTATATTCTCTGCACAAGCTGTCTCCTCTTAGCAATATATAATAACCTTCTTTGACCCTGTTTCGCTTTTGTCTCAAAGTCTGTTTTGTCTAAGCATAATCTGGTTCTCCTTTTATTTGTACTTACGTTGAATTTTTTTTAAATTCTTTAAGTCTGTGTGTTCTTAAAAATGGAGGCAGGTGTCTTGTAGGCAGAATATATTTGGGTCTTCTAAAAAATTCTGTCACTGTCGTTTTGTTAGATTATTTAATGCATTTATTTAATGCATTCTAGGCTATTGATAGGTAAAAACTTAATACTGTCATTATTTGTTTTTCTGGTTGTTTTATAGATATTGTTTCTTCCCCCTCTTGCCATCTTACTTTGTGACTTGATGCTTCTTGGTACTGGCATGCTTTTAATCCTTTTGTGCGTCTACTACAGATTTTTATTTTGTGGTTACCATGAAGCTTATATAATATATTTTACAACAGATTATTTCAAGCTAATGTTGTTCCATCATTCCCAAGACTTTCTTTATTCTTTTTCAATTTTACTTTTATAGCACATAAGAACTCTTTCTATATTTGACGTCATTCTATATTTTTGTTAAAATTCACATCTTTTTATAATTGTTACTTAACAGTTTATAGCATTTTTTGATAGTTTTGTCTTATAATAGTTTAACGAGGTAAACTTGCTTTGCATTCTACAGTATTTTAATATGAACTTATTTTACTAACACCATTACAAATTGTGCTTTTATATGTTTATGGTTATTAGTTAGCAGCCTTTTGTTTTAGTTTGATACCCTTTTTATAATTCCTCTTAGGTAGGCCTAGTGGTGAATACTTTTCTTAGCTTTTGCTCTTTAGGGAAAGTTTTTATTTCTAACTCACTTATGAAGGATACCTTTGCTGGATGAAGTATTCCTGTATTTTGTTTTGTTTTGTTTTTTCCTCCTCCAGCACATTGAATATATCATCACACTCTGTCCTGGACTGCATGATTTCTGCTTATGAATTCACTGATAGCCATGTTGAGATTCTCTTATGTGATGTATTGCTTATCTCTTCTTGCTCTCATAATTTTTTCTTTGTCTTTAATTTTTGATAGTTTGATTATTACGTATCTTGGTGAACGCCTCTTTGGATTGAGATTGGAGACCTCTGTACTTGTACCTTAATATTTACATCTTTCTTCAGATTTGAATATCTTTCTGTCACTGTTTTTTAAAACATGCTTTCTGGTCCTTTTTCTTTCATCCTCCTGTAATTCGTATTACACAAATGTTAGTCCTGTTAATGTTGCTTCATCATTCCCATAGGCTTTCTTTATTCTTTTCCATTGCTTTTTCTTTGCTTTCTTTTTTGACTGGGTAATTTCAAATGTTCTGTTCTCAAGCTCACTTTTTTTTTTCCTTTGATTTGAGCAAGTGTTCTATTGATTTTTTTTTTTAATTTTAGTCATTGTATTCTTTATCTCTAGGATTTCTATTATTTTTCTGTTTCTACTCTTTTGGTTCATGTGTTGTTTTCCAAGTTTCATTTAATTTTCTATCCATATATTCTTGTAGTTTATTAATACTCTTTAAGGGGATCATTCTGAATTATTTGTCAGTCATTTTATGGATCTCTCTTTCCTCAGGGGTTATTATTGGAGCTGTATTAGTTTATTTAAGAGGTGTCATGATTCCCTGATTCTTTACAATCTTTCTGTCCTTGTGTTGGTTTCTGTGTATTTACGCAAACAGCTACTTCTTCCAGTGTTTCCAGGTGTTCTTTGGCAGGGATAGACCTTTAATACTTAGTTTAGCCTGTGATTCTGAACAAGTGTGTTGGTAACAATCCCTTGCAGGCAGGGCTTGCTGTCAGATTCTTTAGTTAATTGGGTTGCTGCCTTTGCTCTGAGGTTGGAGATGGCTGCTGGTTGGACTCCACTGCTTGGCAAAACTACTGGCTTGGCTTTTCAACTGATTGAGCTGCTAACTTGGAACCACAATCATAACTGATTGGGCAGAATTTCAGGGTATATTCCTTGGCTGAATGGTTACATTATTTGTGTTTCACACTTGTGGAAGTCTTCAGGATGGGTTTGAGTTCAGTCAGAGCCATTGTTTAAAATATATGGGTCTAGAGACTATTGGCCATCAGAATAAATGTTTGAGGCCTGTCTCCCTGCCTGGATGGGACCTTGGAATGGGCTTTGAGTCTGGGCATAGCTGCTGTTTGGACTCCTTGTTTAGGCAGGTGCAACCCTGTGCACCACAGAAAGGTGTTTTGGTTATATCTCTTTGCCTGGGAGGGGAATTAGAGGCTTAGCCATGCTGCTGTTTAGACTGCTGGGTTGGGCAAATTTATTTTGTAAACTCCAAAGAAGTTCAGTGTTATAGACATTTTCTTGCCTAAACAGGATCTTGAGGTGGGCTGTGAGCCTTCGCTGGGAATGTCTATCCCCCATTCTCTGCTTATTGGCATGGAGGCTGCTATCTCTCTGCCTGGGTGGGACCAGAACCCAGTGTTCATGGGTTCTGAAGCTGGACATGGACGCTGGCCATCCAAGGACAGAAACAAGTTTGAACTTTCCACTGTATCTCTGGGAGTAACAAGTTTGGTTTTGCAGGTCTGTGGTCTATGCCTTTGGCTGGTATCTATGATAGGGTGCTATTGCTAGCAGAAATACATAGCCACCACCAGGATCTGCATGCTGGTTACTCTAGGCTCCACTTCCTTTCTTTAGATCTACCTGACTTCAGGTGCTATAGCCCTGCTGTCACCTGCAATGTTCCTTGTGAGCCAATACAGGAGTGGGTTTCCTAGGAAGCATCTCAAAATACTAGGGAAGCTGAATATCCACCTCCAGTTTTCTTTTCCCTCTGTAGAAATTATGGGACGAAAGGGTTCTTCTTTTGTGTCACTGTGCCTACTTGGAAATGAGAAGGAGTAACATAGCCATAGTGATACTGTTTCTCTTACTCTTCTAATGAGGCTTTTATTAGGTGGGTCACATTTCCAAGTCTTAGGGTTTACACAAAGGTGTGCTTGTCTGTAGATAGTCCTTACCTGAACTTTCTGTGGGGAGTGGTAAGTCCTGAGACCTTTCATTCTTACTGTTGATGGGTATTTCTGTTTTTCGTTATTTGGAATGTTTTCATTATTCTCAATTATGCTTATTATGTTTTCAGACAAACCCTCTTTACTCTTATAATTGATTATTTATTTTAAAAATCTGAGATAATTTTGCTTTTTTCTTACTGAATTTAGATCCGATGAATAATTTCACATCTTTTGGTTTTATCCATCTCTTCTTAGCCTTTTTGTAAATGGGTGCATTAAGATGTGTTTTAAAAATACAAATGCTTGTTCCATGACATTTAATTCAGGTTGCAGTGTTGTATTACATTTTTCTTTTGTTTTCTGGTTGATTTTGAGAGGAGAATTTTTACCTATAAAGGTATTTTTTTTCTCACTTTCTTTTTCGGTGACTTTGTATAGATATTATCTGCCATTTTCTGTTCTTTTGAAATGTCATATTTCCTGAATAACCTGTAATAGGTGACACAGGCTAGGTAGGAATGAGGAGTTAAAGGGTCTTTATATGTCTCTTAATTCAACATTTCCTGTTCTTATTGGCATGAGGAAGTTTAAGTTTTTTAACATAGAGGGCTCTTTATGGTGTCTGCTGATTTTGTGATTATGTTTTGTTTTGGTATATTCTTCAAATTCTGCTGCTTGTGTCTCTCTTCTGCTTCTTTGTGGAATATCTAAAGTATACGTCCTCTTTATTTGGGTTTTCTCTCTTTTCCTTAAAAAACAGTAATCTTCTAAGACTGTTGTTCCAAGGCATTTTTAAGCCGCCTCCTTTTAATTCCATTGCAGCCAGTTCTGCCCACCAACAGGTCTCAGGTGGCTCTCAGTATTTTCTCCAAAAAAGGGCAGGCCTCTTTTTGATGAGAGTAATTTTTATTTATCATCTTTTACCCCAAAGTCTGCAGAGTTCTCTCCTATTCTTTGTATCATATTTTTATGACTTTCCAGTTCTGCCTAGACTTGAGCTGGCTCTGCTGGTACAAGATACTTATTTTTCTACATATATGCAAATTAAGTTTTGCAGTATGTCCTGTCTTCTTACACTATATACATGGACTATAAGGGTTCTCTTTGCTGTCTTTATTGAGCAATGTGGTTTCTAAATTATGTAAGTGATTGAGATTCATGTGGCCATTTTTAGAAACATGGAATCCTCTCCCATACAGATTAATACTTTGAAAAACATTAGAGCATGAAAATTTCTGAGATTAGGGAACTAAGCAAGATAAATCATAAAGAATTATGATACTTAGTGGTCTTTAAATAAAAGGTTTGGTATCTTAAGAGCATCTCAGAAAATTTTATTGAGTATATATACTATTCTTAGAAAATGCCACCGAGATAAATCTAAGTTCAGAATTGTTGAATACATAAAACAAATTTTGAAAGATGTTTCTGTGTCAGAAGCAGTCTACAAAGAGCAGCTGTCTTGCATGTAGGGAGAAATAATGAGGAAGTAATTTATCTTTGCTAATAATTGAGGAACAGTAAATGCACACGTGAACTTGGCATCCCTGTGGATGATATTTTGTACTGCTGTATTATGAAGAATTTTTTTTTTCGTATGGGTTCAGTCAAGCTAGGAAGAATAAGGTTTTATGTTCTCTCAGCTTTGAGTAGTTCAGTAGGGAAAAACTAAAATTGTGTCTCATTACTGTGAATCTTTATTTTTTGAGTAAAATTATCAGAGGGAATTAAAATGCTTGAAAACTGAAAGGGATAAATGATGTGGCTTTCCTTGAAAGAATAATCAACCTTGTGATGCCCATAATAATGTCACTGACCAAAAACAAATCCCTTTATTTTTCAGCTTTCTTAAGTGACTTTAAAAATATCACCAAGATTTCACCTGCAATTTTATTGTCTTGGTTATAGTAGTTGAAAATACAACATTGTAATATGTGTATCTTTGACATTTTAGAAATAGAATGATTTAAGATATTGGAAGAGTTTCTATTTAATGTATGCCTAATCTTCCATGAAAACCTGCAGCAAATGCTAAATATCAAATATTTCCTGTATAACTAAGAATATGTTCACTCTCATCGCTTCTACTTAACATTCTACTTGGAAGTTTTATCTAGTACAGTAGGTAAGTGAAATGATTCAAAAATGAAAAGAAGTTATAGATGAAACAAATGAAGCTTATAAAAGTTAAGTAACTTATCAGTGGTCACAAAAGTAGTAAATTGTAGAGCAGTATTCAAATACTGATGTTGGTTGGGGGGTATTTATCTTGGGAGGATTCATAACCTCTAGAATGTTGTGAGACTATCAGGAAAGAGACAACTTCTTATTAAGACTAATAGCTAGGTGACAGTGAATTGCCAGTAATAATATGGACAGTTACTGACTTACAGCGGTTCAACTTACGAGTTTTTGACTTTACAGTTGTGCAAAATAACTGTAAACATGCAATGAAAACTGTACTACAAATTTTGAGTTTTTACCTTTTCCTGAAATATGCAGTAAGATACTCTCTCATGATATTTTCTAGTGGCAGAAACCTATAGATTTGTTAGCCACTTGATCACAAGAGTAAACAACTGATACTATACAGTGAACTGTGTTGTGAGATGATTTTGTGCAACTGCTGGCTAAGGAAAGTGTTCTGAGCACATTTAAGGCAGGCTAAGCTAAGCTATAATGTTTGATAGCTTAGGTGTATTAAGTACATTTTCAACTTAATATATTCAACTTGGATTTATTGAGATGTAACCTTACTGGAAGTCAAAAATTGTCTGTTACCTGTGTTTCTGATAAAAACTAAAACTGTTTTCTAAAAACATTGAGCTTTTTTGTTTAATTTCTATACTCAGTAAACCTGATGAAAACCTAGTTTCTGTTTTTAGGATACATGAATAGTCCTTAAAACTCATAGATTTGTAATGAGGCACCAGAAAGCAATAACAGGTAAATGTACTAAAAAATGTTAGATAGAGGCTAAGAAAGAGTTTAGGTCATGACCAATAAGTATAAATTATCAGTCTTGAATGTCCCAAACTTAATTATGAATAGACAGCTAGAACAAAGATAGGTGCCCTGTTCTTCAAATAACTAAACATTAAAAGTGATGACTATGAACCTGGGTTTTCTAAACACATAAAAATTACATAGAGGCAGGCCTTAATTTTTCTCCTATGGAAGGTATTACAGGAGGGTTTGAATTGAATTTATGTGCATGAATCTTTGACACATCCATAAGAGGCATAACTACGTTACAAGATGGACATGACTAGACCAGAAATACAGTTTCCAATCCCTTAAAGCAGGAGTGGAGCTTCCCGTAGTAGGCAATTACAGCTTCATTTCCCCCAATGGGTGGGGATTTATATTTTATCAGGAAATACGACTTCACAGTGAATGAAAACAGGCTTGGTTCTTTTATTTATTTATTTATTTAGAGACTGAGTCTGGCTCTTGTTGCCCAGGCTGGAGTGCAGTGGCGTGATCTCGGTTCACTGCAACCTCTGCCTCCCCAGTTCAAGTGATTCTCCTGCCTCAGCCTCCCGTGTAGCTGGGATTACAGGCGTGTGCCAGCAGGCCCAGCTAATTTTTGTATTTTTAGTAGAGACGGTGTTTCTTTATGTCGGCTAGGCTAGTCTCAAACTCTTGACCTCAGGTGATCCACCCACCTTGGCCTTCCAAAGTGCTGGTATTACAGGTGTGAACCACCATGTGCGGCCAGGCTTGGTTCTTTTAAACAGGGAGTTTAAACTTGAGAAAGGCTAGATGGTCACATTAGGAAAAGCACTGTTCATGATAATAATTTTATCATATTTATAGGGCTGGAAGAGATGGAAGAAAATGGAATATGAAAGCTTCCTGTCTATTTCCTCTGTTTCTAAGTTAGCCCGAAACTTTACTCCTCAGAATTACTCTTAGGAAAAAGACATAGAATTGCTGAGACACACTGTCTTTTTTTTTAAAAAGCTTTAAAAAACTTCTAAAATGATTTATTTGTGAAAAACTCTGATGCTCTGTGTTTATTTTGGTTAAGTATAAAGACTCATTTCAGGGACATATCTTTTACAGTGTGTGGGGTTAAATTTAGATTTTTGAAAAGATGCAAGTAAAGGCTGTCGAGAGAATAAAAGAGTAAAACTAGTGTGATTTTGTGCCATAACATTTCCTGTATTTAGAAAGATTGTAAAGTAGTTACACTGTGATCACACACTACATCTATTTGGCTAAGATTTGAACAATTTTTTCTTGAATGAAGAGTACAATTTTGAAAGATCTATAACTTTTAGTGTGGCAGTGGTATACTTTAAAGTGATTAACTTTCTCAAAGATGGAACAGAAACAAACATGATATTCATTGGCCTTGGCTTTTATATGAACGTTAGTGTGGTACAACAAGATAGAAGTAGGTAAAGTTTTCATTCTACTCTTAATGTGTTGTATCTTTTTGCTGGAGTCTTCGTCATTAATACAGCTCACATTTTATTGTAATTGCTATTCAGTTCATGTGCCTTTGATTTTATTGCACCTTATTTTTCTATAGAGGCAATGTATATGTTTAGGCCTTTACACAAAATCTACTTAAATCCTTGACACTATTGATGAAGCAACATCAATGACCAACGTGATTGAGGTCCAAAATTATTATCAGTATCAACAATTAAGGTAATAAGTAAGATCGTAAATGTGTTTAGCGCCTTGCATTTCAGATTTTCAATCTGTTTCCTGACTTCATCATTCAAAGTATATTTCTCCCAAATTAAATGAATTTCTAAAGACCTTGCTGAGAAGTCAGAAACCAGTCTTCTCTATAACAAAACTTTTTTACTTTCCTTTTTGGAGACATTAAAACACTTGCCTCTATTTTATTTTGAGTGACATACAATATTCATCAATAGTTTCAAAGATTGCCGAGTGTTCAACAGAAAGAAAAGCATATAAATTTGGAAAATTTGCAGCCTGACAATGTGGAAGAAAACCCCCTTTTCTGGGGAGAAATTCAAGCCTGCTGCAGAAACTTGCATAAGTAACAAGGGCTGAATGTTACTCACCAAGACAATGGGTGCTGGGTGCCTGTAATCCAAGCTTCTTGGGAGGCTGACGCAAGTGAATTAAAATGACTAAGCATTTTTTGTCTAAAAGTAGAAATATTATAAAATTCAAAAAATTATGAAATATAATTAGAGAAATACCTTTCTTCAAATATGATCAAGCTCATCATAATTTTAATAAGTTGTTTAATTTGCTTTGCCACAGTTTCTGATACAGACCAATGCTGTCATTTTTTGCAATGGATTCTGTTTAATTCAGCCCTTTTGCTTATTCTCTTTTTAAATCACAGAAGCAATTCTATAAACTCTGAGATTTTGCATGAAATAGAACAAAGATTCAGTTTCCTTAAACGCTTGATTCCTGCCTGCCTGCCTGATGATCTTAGTAGGTGACATACTAAACCTTATGAAACTTCTACTTTGACACTCAGGGAAAGGCTTGAACAATTCTTAAGGAGTGCTTTTCCTGGTGAGAAATGATAAAGATATTTAAACAGACGTTGAAGAAATGAATTCTATGCAGAAGAATACAGCTAGTTAAGAAGAATTAACTTAATTTCTTAAAGTTTCATTTTTGACAAGAATCTCTAAAATTAGTTACTTATTATTTCAATCAAGTTATCAGGCACTGAATTTTCTCCATTTGAACCATAGTACCACCTAATGGAACACTGGGGTAGGTTTCCTTGATTCATGATCTCAGGGCCAATATGAGAGAGTCAAGAGTGAATAAGACCAAAGATACAAAAAGGGAAAAAAATAGAGGATTTTAAAATAGAAATTTACTTCTGACAAAGGCAAAAACAGTGTTAATTTCTGCACTGCTACATCCATAAAAGTCTCATATCAGTTGATGACTTACCAATTATTTATTTGGCCTTTATCCTTTTTCTAATGGTCTTCCTTATAATTCCTATATAAATAGAAACTCAAGGAAGAGGTAAAACATGGATATGAATTATGAGGTCCCATTTATTGCCTCTTTAATTTTATTTCAAATCATACCTTCTTTGCATGCAATGGAAGGAGATAGAATGGTGAGCATATAAATTGTGACAAGACTTTAACAAATAAAGAATTTAACAAACCTGAAAAACCAAGCTGTTGGCTAACTTTTGATGGAGACATGGTTACCATGGGTTCTGAGAACCTGTTCAAAAATGTCCTATGGGTCTATTAGATCTGCTCTGGTCCCTCAGATAAGACTAGAACTGAGAGCAATGAACAGGTGTGCCTGACGTATGTATCTTACAAAAGAAAAGCCTGGTGAAGGCTCCCTAAAACTCACTTCTAGAGACCAGAATTTGTATATGCCTGTTACTATATTCTCCTCTGTTTTACATAAAACACTGGAAAATTTTATTCTCAATCATTTACTAAGAACTAATACTTTATCTTTGAAATTGCAAATTGTAAATGTGTTAAAATTTTGTCTCTTTGCATCACTGTTCTTCAGTTACACCTGAATCCACTCAATGGTATAATTCTGGGGTCTAATTGAAGACTTAAAGGTACTCAGACCCCAGGTTTAATGCATTGTGCATGGCAGTTTAGAAAATATATTTTGTATGCTTAATAAAGAAGGGAAACAATTGCCTAAGAAAAACTTAATTTGGTTAGTTTTTATTCACTTTTTTAAAAAGGTAGAATATTTCGTGATAATTCAAGATAATGTGGCTAAAATTTTTAGACTCCAGTCATACTGGGATACTTAACAATACCTTTCTACCCTCCCTTTTTTCTTGTGAATCATCACATACTTTGGCTTTAGATTAGATAAGCATCAGAAGACATAATTAATTCAGAATGAAAAACATACTTTTTATTTTTCTAAAGAAAGGATTTCTTAAGCAATATCCAGTAAAGGAAGTTAAAGGCTTTTTGAATGTGTGCTTTGTAGACTCTCTTAAAGGAAAGCTAATATGTTAAGTAGTGCGAATGAAATGTGACCCTTGGGTTTCCACTGCTTACAAATTGGATGCAAATTGTAAACCTAGGAAACCACACTAATCTCTTCTGGGCTTCCATGCATCCTCTTTTCTTTGCTGAAAAGTGCTTTCTCGTCCCTTCTACACTTTCTGTGTATGAAACCCAAAAGCTATGGCTAAGTCTAAGACTACCTCCCGCTTAAAACCTCTTCCCCAAACAAACCGAAACCAAGACAACCCCAATTCTCCATTCATTAGAAGATAAGCCACACTTTTTATCTTATTTGTTTTATGTTTTTGAACCAAGAAAAAGCATTTATTTATGTAGATTCTTAAGAACATATTTGGCCTTTTGATACTGTAGACAGAACCAGTTTTTATATATTCCAGTACAGTTGCTTTTCTTGAATAGGAAGTGTAACAAGGTCACTGATATGATACGGCTCTGTGTCCCCACTGAAATCTTTTTTTTTTTAATTTAATTTTATTTTACAGTCTTTATTTCATATAGTCTTTTATTAAAAAATTGCATTATAGGTTTTGGGATACATGTGAAGAACATGCAAGATTGTTGCATAGGTACACACGTGGCAGTGTGTTTGCTGCCTTCCTCCCCCATCACCTATATCTGACATTTCTCCCCATGCTATCTCTCCCCCAACTCCCCACCCCCTGCTGTCCCTCCCCCTATTCCACCCCGCCCCCGCCACTGAAATCTTATGAATTGTAATTGAATTATAATCCCCTTGTGTTGGAGAAGGGACCTTGTGGGAGGTGATGAGATAATTGAGGTGGTCCCCCCCATCCTATTTTCATGATAGTGAGTGAGTTGTTAGGGGATCTGACGTTTTCTTAAGGGGCTTTTCCTTTTTTACTTGGCACTTCTTCTTCCCTACCCTATTCCTATCTGGATATTTCTACAGTTTGCCTCCTTCTCCAGTGCACATCAGATTTGAACTATGAATAAGTCATAGGGACATTGGCATGATCTCCTTAACTTCCCTCCAAAAGCCAAAGAGTAGAAATGTGAGAGGATACATTGCTTTCTACTTCTTCATGCCTGCTGGATCCTCAATTAAGTCGTAACTTTATTTCCCTATTTGCTCTGCTCTATAGTCTTGAGCAATAATGGTGAGTTGGGGAAAGGGCCAGAGAAAAGCTTATTGATAAGGACAGTGATGTTGGGAGGTACACCAATAAGATTCTTTGTATCAGACTAGTCTTATGTTTATGGTTACTTACTTGCCATTTTTAATTTACTGATGAATTACTAAAGTGAAAGGTAAGGGAAATAGCAAACATAAATTAGACACATTCAGAATTTTGTATGTATATGAGACACTATGCTGTTAGCTTACATGAACTTTGGATTTCTGATTTACTGTGCATTTAGGAGTGAGACCAGAAAGACTCAGAGGAAAAGTGACATCTCTATGGTCTCTACAACAACTAATTTATCTTTGTAATTATTGTAAAACCTGTAAAGCATAATAGAACAGTTCTTTCGTATAAATAGTAATCTTAACTATTTTATATTATGCTAATGCCTTTCCCTTCAGACTCCGAATAGGTTGTTTAAACCCAAGATTATCTAGTAAAAATTTGATGTCATCTTGCAATATCAACCAGGACACAGCTGACAGCACTGTTTGTCATTAGCGTGTTTCATATTTAAGTCCTACGAGCTAGGAACTAATATCCACACTTTGCAGAGAAAATTGAGGTATAGAGAACAAGTTATTTGCTCAAGTTCCCAGAGCAAGAAGGTGACAGAGCTGAGGTCTGGGTCCAAGGAGTGTGATCTTTAGTCTTAACTCTCTCATCACACTGTCTCTCTGATAGAAAGAAGAATTTATGAAGTATGGTTGCATAGACGTGCAATTGCTCTCATTCTTGCTATATATTCTTTACCAAAATGCTAGCGACTAAGCTGACATTAAAAATGTAGCCACATAGTCGTACACACACATAAAGAAGAAAATCTCTTTTGACTTTATATAACAAAAATAAAATAATTTAAATTGTCAAATAGTTTAAATATGAAAACATTCTAAAAATGAAAGTTTCACATCCTAGTATTAGCCCTGTCAATAAGTCAAGGTTTCCAGAGCACATCCATTTAAACAAAAAGCTTTGTACCACTATGGTTATTATACTTGTGATAACAATGTCATAATGAAGAAATAGAAAGCATCTGCTAAGGGATATTTAGCAACATGCATCCTGTATTTTCCTCCTGTGCCAATGCTCTCACTGATTTTTACCTTGCTTCTAAGCATAATGTACATTTTCTTTTCTTTTGTTTAGCATATTTGTTTTTCATATAACCCAGATTGAGCCCGTTAGAACAATTAATGATTGAGAATGCTTCTCCCTGTTCTGTTCATTTATCCATTCTCATTATACTTAAAGGTGGCATTAAATTTTCTTTATTTGAAACTTCAGAGGACAGGGACTAAAGGAGCAATCAGACAAAAGGATACAAGCAGGTAGAAATGGAAGAGTGCCTGTCATTAATTTATGACTGTGTGAACTTATTTGTGTTCGTTTTCAAGGCGAATTTGCACTAAGTGTCTTTCATCTTGTACAAAGCAGACATTAAGTGTGTGAGAGGAAAACGACAGACAAAATGTGGTAATTGAACCGGCCAAGCTATGTTATCATCATTCCAAAGCCAGCTAATAGGATCCTAATATAAAAGGACCCGACTGAATGAAGACAAAAAAAAATGAGACTCCTGCAGCTAATAACTTGAAAGATGTGAAAGTTTGATTCAGTTATGTAATCTCCTTAAAACTTTAAATGAGAGAGGGCATCACAGTTGGACGTAGGCATAGAAATTCCTAGAATATTCCAGCAGGGACTGTGAAAGTATTAAAAGTCTCTATATGACTTTTGTGCTTCCCATTCCTAGTTTTTTTGTTAGTTTTTCAGGATACAAAATGTCTTGCAGAACTTCAGAAACAAGAGGTTACATGATTCATTTTGCTCCTCAGAGAAAATGATGCCAAAAGCTTAAATTTAGGAGAAATGACTAGCCTAGTTGATCACACTAGTGAATTGTGAATTTAGTCAAAATGGTCAAGCCGTGTATGAGATATGCTTAAGTGGTGCGCAGGCTTTGACCAAACCAAGGAGAGTACTATATCACTAGTCACATTCCTTAATTTTCTGTTACAGATAAAATTATCTAAGTCTAATCTTACGGTGTTTGTGCAGAAACTGGGTGAGAGAAATGTTCTCTATATATGGATAGCTCTCTCTATATATGTATGAAATGCTATATCTGCATAGATTGCTATATAGGAATGCTATAGAGAGAGAGAGAGAGAAAGAGAGCATATATATATATAGACAAATCTGTTCACCTGAAATTACATGTGCATGAGGTGTTAAAGTTTTTAATGGTAACTGCGAATGGATTTTTGCAATAACCTGATAGAAGTGATTAGATTTAGACCCCATTTTTAAAACTATTACTTGGAATGTATCAAAATATGTAACGCATTAATTTTAATGTATTTAGGGTTATTTCTGTAATTCTTTACTCTGATACTGTGCTTTTAAATATGCTCTATTTCCATCTTTGGCAATACTGAGTGTTTAAATTTCGCTTTTCAGCTTCATTGTTGCCAGCATCAACAGACACCATATTTAGCTGGCAAAAAACAATGTGATTTATTTAATTAAGGAATGTAGGAAAGTCATTGTGTAGTTGGTAATTCTTTGAAGATGAATGCATTTTGATAGATCCTAGCTCTAATATCAATATTTAGAAGGCCATATTAAACCAGAAATTTTTTGAAAACTTAATGTAAAACGTTTAGAAAGTAATACAGTTTTAAGGAGATTATATAACTGCCTATTAAATAGACAAATATTTTCTTGAATATCTACATAGTTATGGCTACTGGTATTTGTATGTATTTGTTACAGGTTTAGGTACATCATTACATCAGAATCTCCGTCCTTTCAAAGGGGTAAGATGACTGCGCTCATAAGTTCAGCTCACGATGTTAATGGAAGATAGGATTTCATAGTTTGCAAGGGCTAAAAATATGTGGGAACTTACTTATAATCCCCAGCACCTATTTAGAGTCTCTGGTGGGCATCAGCTGCAAAGATGACATCCTGCCTGGAGGAACTCGCCGGCTGGCAGTGGAGATGGCAGATGACAGAGCTCTCGTTGATAGTCTTCTTTGACTCTTTGAATCATTTTGGAATTCAGTCAGTACATTGTTACACCTCTCTTTCAGACTCATTGAATTTCTAAAGTCTTTAATATGAAATAATTTACTAAAGATTTAATGGGGAAGATCACTGATACTGTCAATTCATACCAGAAACTTAGTGAATTTCTTCAGTAGGTATGTATGTTCTTCTCTCCAGGGTTTCTCTATTCTCTTGCCCACCTCCTTTCTCCACTCTTTCCTCTTTACAGAGACTCTGGATTGCCTTTACTGCCCTAAGCAGTTTTGCTTAGTCAATTCATTTGGCAAAACACAGCCTGGTAGTTAATGGAATGGTGAATACTTCCTGCTTCTAAGCAATGGCATTTGAATGGTTTCAATGCAGCCCAAGTAGCTTATCTAAATAGTAACTCAACAAATGAAACTCATTGTGTGAACTAAGAGGTAATAGATACTCAGATGGATATGCAATGAAATCTGCATTGGCTATGAAAAATGAATAAAACTAGTGACTTACAATCAGGATCTGAAGAATACGTAAGGATCTACCAGGGGAGATAAGTTGAAGGTGTATTTCAGATAAAAGAGGAGATTATGAACAGAGCATGAAGGATGAAAAGTGCATGCCTTGGAGGAAATTGTAGTTTGTGATGCTTAAATTATGGCTATTGAGAGTGTTAAAGAAAATTACAACAGAGGCAAGGCCTGCAGAATGCCTGGGGAGACAAAGCCAGTTATGCCTCATAAGGGACCTTAGTCTTGCGTAGTTCTGCAAGTATAAGCAACACTTAACTTGGGCTACTTCTTGTAGATGCCTTTATTTGAGAAAAATAAAACTTAAGGCTAACAAATCAGAAGCTGCCAACTAGTTATTATAACTAGGGATTTTCCAGCAAAATAGATGAAATGAGGCAACTGTATAACTGTAACCAATCAAATATTTTCTTGGCTTTATTTCAGTTTGCCTTATAAAAACCTTCCTCTCGGGTTCCCTTGGCAGGGCTCCCAAACCACTTCCAGTTTCTGGTTGCCTGATTCTTGAATTAGTATTTGCTCAAATAAATTCTTTAAAATTTTATGATGTCTCGGTTTAGCGTTTAACAAGGGCAAAAGGGTGCCTAAATATGAGATTGAAGTAGTAATTGTGAAAGGTCTTAAATGCCAGGCTATGGAGTCCAGGTATTTCCTTTAGGCAAAAGTGAACTACAGGAAAGTAACTCCTAGCTTGATAGCTGGTTGACTCCATAAGTAAACAAAATAAATACCAATTATGAAATTGACTCTTAATTATTGCTACTACTTATTTTATGTTTACTTATTTCATATAACTGAATACTCATTTTATAAAATTCTGTACTTGTGGACAGGTGGTGAAATTAAGTGAATTACAACTTTTTTTTAAGTTTTTAAGTTTAGGGGTACAGGCGCAGGTTTGTTCCATAAGTAAACTTGTTTTATGGAGGTTTGTTGTACAGAGTATTTCATCAGCCAGGTATTAAACTTAGTATCCTTTAGATATTTTTTCAACTATTTTAAAATTGTCTATCTTTATTGTCCTTCCTTTCAACTAGAAATGCTTATTTCATATTATAATAATGTCATTATACCATCTTACCACCTTCCACTTCCTGAGATCAGTGCAAACTCAAACATTTCCAAGCAGATTTCAGGAATTAGAATGTTTTTATTATTTTCTGTGCTTTTTCATTTATTCACTTATAAAATATTTTTTAAAAAAATTACTATGTGACTGGCCCTGTGACACGCATAGAATTACATAGTTTTTTGTAGCAGGACCCTTTCAGTTCCTGTGACATGTTTTAATCAGTAGTTATGTAATTTTACAGATAAATTTTAGGATATGAAGAGACTTGCCCAAGGTCATAGCCTTAGTGGTGGTATAGACTGTACTAGGAATCAGGACTTCAGGTATTTTTTCTCAGTACCTTCAAGTAAACATCTGATCTGTAGCATAGAGGAACTGGTTGGATTACATAAAGAGTTAATACTGTGTCCAGATGCCATAATCATGGAACAGCTGAATCAATGAATTTGGTCAGAGTTTGCTGATGTTATACATCATGGAAGGTTGACTGATTATGCTGCAGCTATAAATATCAGGAAATTCTTCATTACTTAGGGGAATACTCAACATTTCCACAATTAATGGATCACTGATTTCACTTTTTTATATTTAAAATGTTTTGGACTGCCTTATAGATGAATCAGAGGTTAGTAACTACATATTATTAAATGCCTTGTAGAAACATCGGATTTGAAATCAAAAGAAAAGATTTTGCGTCCAGTATTCATCATGTTCTTTTGAGACATCTTGTCTGTAAATAACACTCGAATTCTTATCTCAAACAAGTGTTTTGAGAAAAGCTTTGCAAAAGCGTAAGGGGCTATAATATGATATTTCAGGATTTACTCAAAATAATTCTTAAGTTGTCTTAATTAAAAGTGATAAGAAGATATGGTAATTTCTACATAATTCTAAAAGCAAATTTAATTTTTAAAAAATACTGAAAATATAAGAGTAGCAAGAATAATAGCTACTTCTTTTTCTTAAAATGCTCCTCATATTTTATGCTTTTTGGACCTAAATTTTTTCATCATTCATACTCAATAATCTATACCTATGAAAATACTATTGTAAGGAATATTGCCGAGTTTAAAATGAGGAAACTGAGATCAGCCTAGGAAAATTAAATGCCAATTTATTAAGCTCCTGGGCGAGGTTCTGTGGTCCGGGGAAAGAGGGGGCCAGAGAAGTCGCGCTTAACTTCCCAGGGCAAGGAGTTTTATAGGGGTCAGAGGCCATTGAGTGGACATTGGGGAAACAAAGCATAAGGCAATTGATTGGATATTGGGAAACAGGGCTTGGATGGGGCGAGCTGCTACTGGTAGGTACGCGTGATTTTCGGTGTGCGGGTATTAGAGGCGATTGATTGGATATTGGGGGAAACAAAGCATGAGGCAATTGATTGGATATTGGGAAACAGGGTTTTTCAAATTTCGGCGGGGTTTTCAACGGCAGGGTAGGTGCCAAGTGCAGAGCTTGGTGTCGGGTGCAGATTTGGGTGCGGAGTGCAGAAGTGGGCGTTGGGGAAGCTACGTGGTGGAGCTAGATGAGCGCAGAATGGTGACGTAGTTTCCATGCTCAGGGAGGGATGGGCATGTCCGAGCTCCTGGCGAGGCAGCCGGCCTTACAACTATAATTTGTTTTTTCATATAATCTTAATAATTACAGTGTTTTCAGTATATACTATAGTAATGATTTACATAATCTCTCAATTAACTGTTGAAACAATTATTAATAGAAGTATAAACCCCATTTTATAGCCAAGAACACCTGAAAGTTGGAAACTTACCTATGTTCATATAGCTATTTAATAATAATTGGTATAATATAGGGCTAAAACCAAAATTTGAGTGTAGGGACAGTGATGCTAGCACCTAAGCTAATGTACCGTCTTGTTAAATAAAACAATTTGTTAGTTTAATGAAAGAGTTTTATGTAATTTTAATCTTGTAGATATTACTAAAGATGTGAATAAACTCAATTTGATTTTGTTGTCACCCATCATGCTAAAAGACTAAAATATAAAAGTATTTCCTCCATTTTGCCATAGTGCGAAAAGGCTTTAAGCAAATGCTTGTCATCTTTATAGTTTGTCTTAAAGGGTTGTACATTTTTTACTCTTGAGCTTTTACAGAATGGCTTGTAAAGTCACATCAACTTCACATCACAATCTGCCTCCCATCACCAAGTTCCCATTATTCTGAAGAACCCAGAAACAAAGGTTCAATGCGTTTAGTAGAGAGAACAGGTGCTGACCGTTACCACTACTTACTTAGCATAACCAGATTCAGTCTTATCCAAGCCTGTGAACTAAAAGGTCATCCAACTGAAAATGTCTTCCATCTGTTTTTATTATTCTCCTGTCCAGCATTGTGTTTTGCTGCTTATACATAAAATGAGTTCATAATAAAAAAATTCTAAAAAGATTATTTGCAACTTGAGGTAAAATGCTTTTGCTCTAAAGTATTTGATAGTATGACATTGATGGTTATTTTAAAATTTATTATAGGCTCTTGAATTATTTCAGTATGATAATTATGACAGCAGAAATTTACCTAGAAATATTCTTCAGAGTATTTCCTATTATTACTGTTTCCTAATACAATATGTGTTAAAGTATTAAAATAGTTTAAATTATCTTCAAGAAGGTGAGAACAATGCTATATATATTTTGATATGTATGTATGATACATGATACAAAGTTATACATTTATATGTATTATTTATATTCTAAATCATATTTTTTTTCTAGAGGTATGTGGTTTTCCGTATACTATTTGTTGATTTATAATTCTGAATTATTCTACACCTACTACAGTTAATGAACTATAATGATGATCTGGTAATGCACAAACAGACTTGCTTTATCTCTAGAGAGACGATATTATCCTGACAGTGACATAACTAATATGAGTATTACGATTGTGACACATATTTTGAAGAAGTACATGATACTAGGTGCTTATGTAATTAAATATTTGTACCAATATAGCTGGGTTACTGCAATTATACCAGTTGGTTTAAATACAGGTTGTGAATGACTATCAGAAAATAATTGAGAGACATAATAACTTCATTTAGCGAAATTTTTATTTATGCTGAGAGATAAATAAGTTTGCTTATAACCTGTAATAGCTTATGGTCTGAGGGTGGAGTCAGAAGAGAAAAAAAGATACTGTTAATGCAGCTTGTTAAGTGTTACCGTGGGGAAGCAGAGGAGCCCTGGAGGCATAAAAGAAGTGCCCTCATGCACAGGGAAGGGGCTGGGAAAGGTACATTGACTTTGAATCTGAGACCTAAGGAGACTTGGAATTCCCAACTATGTATTTATGTCATTTTAGTGCTGTGAATGACTTACACATTTCATGATTGATGGGTATGATTTTAAAACCTCTGTATATCAAAAACTACAATAAACAAAGGCCAGGAGAAACCCTTGAAAAGATATGTGTAACATGTGGACAGGTTAAAAAAAGTTACCAGAATTAATATCTAAATGGCTCTTTTTGAAGCAATACAAACTACTCAATTGAAAAAAATGGACACAGTACACAAAATGGCATTTCATATAATAAATACAGTGGCCAAGTAAGAGGGATAAATGTCGAGCTTAATAGGAGTCAAAGCCATGAGTAAAGCAAGGTACTACTTAGGTAGAGATAATTTTTAATATTTGAGGTCAATATTGATTAGAGAAAAGAAGCACTCTTTAGCCCTGCTGTTAGGAATGAAAATAAAGTGAAAATTTTGAGGGATTTTGTTAAGGTGTAGTGAAGTTAAAAAAATATACCTATCCTTTTGACAGGAATTCTAATGTTAGAAATTTCTATAAAAGGAAATGATTGGACAAGTGGACAAAGATTTAGGCTCACAATAATATATCGAAAAATAATTAAAACTATAAATGTTTTGTTTTAATTGGAATGGTAAATAAAATTAGGAATAGTTACTGGAATACTCTGGAAGCTATTAAAATTATTACAAACATATGTTCAACACATATAAATGAAACAAATCCCCAAACTAAGAATATGATTTTATTTTAAAAGATGACATGCCTGTATGCGTAAAATAAGAAGCATATACTCCAAAATATAAAAATGGTATAAAATTACAGGTGATTCTTTTAAACTCCTCTTTAGATTGTTTTTCAACAATGAATATATATTGCTTATATACTAAAGAAATACAAAAACAGACACAAAGACCAAGGGAACAGAAGAGAGAGAACAGAAATAAGACTGCATACTTATGACCATCTGCTCTTTAACAAAGCTGACAAAAACGAGCAATGGGGAAAGGACCCCCTATTTAGCATTATAAATGGTGCTGAGATGACTGGCTAGCCACATGCAGAGGTTTGAAACTGGACCCCTTCCTTACACTGTTGTAACTGAGCAAGTTAGGAGTCCTTTTTTAATTAGCCAACGACTGACAGACAGCTAACACTCAAAATTCTTTCCGCCCAGAGGAATGGGCTTGATTATCTTTTATACCTTGATTTAGGTAGGGGAGGGGGAGCCTAGCTGAAGCGGAATTTTACAGAAGCAGAAAAGCAGGTTACAGGAAGGGGCTGTGGGCCTCTTCAGGTGTCACCAAGAAAGGGGGGTGTTCTGGCTCCTTCTACACAATGATCAAAGGGAAATTTGTTTTTTACAGTAGCGGGGGGCGGGGTGTGCCAAGCAGGATGTGGTTACAGTGGTTACAAGTGTTAGGAACAGTACACTTCAACACTTCTAAGTACAGCATGACGCAGTGATGCGCTCAGAGGGGCTGTGGTAGGGAGGGGGGAAGCCAGGTTGGAGTTTACAGCTAAAATGGAGTCACTGATGCTAGCCCAGGGTAGTATTACAATACCATATGTGAAAATCCACTCAAGATTGAAACTGTAAAAAGCCTGGCAGATAACCTAGGCAATATCATTCTGGAATGGGCCAAGGCTTCATGACAAAGACACCAGAAGGAATCATAAGAAAAGCAGAAATTGACAGGTGAGATCTAATTAAACTTAAGAGCTTCTGCACAGCAAAAGAAACCATCAGCAGAATAAACAGACAGCCTATGGAATGGGAGAGAATATTTGCAAACTATGCCTCTGACAACAGTCTAATATCAAGCATCCCTAAGTAACTTAAAGCGAAATTAAAAGAAAAAAAAAAATCATTGAAAAGTGGACAAATGGTATGAACAATTTCCTAAAGACATACATGCAGCTAACATGCATATGAAAAAAGTTTAGCATCACTGATGATTAGAGAAATGCAAATCAAAACCACAATGAGTTATTTCACATCAGTCAGAATGGCTATTACTAAAATGTCAAAAAATAACACAGCTGGTGAGGTTGTGGGGAAAATGTAACACTTATACATGGTGGGTGGGAGTGTAAATTAGTTCAACCATTGTGGAAAGCAGTATGGAAATTCCACAAAGAGCTAAAAACAGAACTACCATTCGACCCAGCAATTTCATTACTGGATATATACACAAAGGAATATAAATTATTGTAATCTAAGGACGCATGCATGTGAATGTTTATTATAGCACTACCCACGATAGCAAAGACCTGGAATCACCCTAAATGCCTTTCAAGGACATAGTGAATAAGTAAAATGTACATATACACTGTGGAATACTATGCAGTCATAAAAAAGAATGAGATTACGTCTTTTTTAGGAACATGGTTGGAGGTATAAGCCATTATCTTGGGCATACTAACGCAGGAACAGAAAACCAAAGACTGCTTGTTTTCACTTAAAAGTGGGGAGTTAAATGATGAATGCTTATGAACACAGAGAGGGGAATGACAGATGCTGGGGCCTACCTGAGGGTGGAGGACAGAAGGTGAGTGGAGGGGAGAGGAGCAGGAAAAACTACTGGGAATTAGGCTTAGTACCTGGGTGATGAAATAGCCTATACAACAAACCCCCATGACATGAGTTTACCTATATAATAAACCTGCATATGTACTCTTGAACCTAAAAGAGAAGTTAAAAGAAAAACATACCTAAGTGAAAGTTTTAAATAATTCAAAAATTTCTAAACAACTTTTATTCTCTTCAGTTTGATCTGGATTGTCACTAGAAATCCCAATGAGAATTTAGTGCTCAAAATCAGGATAAGCTCAAAATAGAATATTTTTTAAATCTGCAAGCAAAATATTTAAAAAATAATCGTTTACCTAAAATATTCATTTATAAAATTCTGCCATTATTTATTTTTAAAAACACTGCTATATAAAAATAGAAAAATGAAGTCATAGAAGATATTGAAATATAGTCATTAATAAGAGGAGAAAGGAAGACATAGCTAAATATATATATATATACACACAGACAGAAATACAGACGAAAGGTGCATGCAATCAAAATCCACAATAGTTTTAGATGAATGAAAGAATATGTCTGTACACATAAAATGTGGAAAGAACCTATAGAAAATATTGTAGATAAATTGGTAAAGTATGACTTTTAATGATGGATCTTACAGTGTTTTAAATTGGAAAAACATTTTAGTGAGCACAGGGAAAGATATTTTAGCAGAAGAGATATTCTATATTATTTTTACAATAAAACTAAAGCATGAGATTCCCAGTGATGCCATTCATCACCTGCCTTGGTCAATTTTCTGAGATTCCTCAGTAGAGTCTAAGCTCTGTTTTGTTAAGGTGTTTCTCACTGTTGTATCCTCAGTGTTTTACACTGTCCCCATCACATGACTGAATGTTGACTGCCTCCTGTGAGATAGACGCAGCAGCTATTCTTTTACAAATGTAGAACCTGAAGCTCAGGAATAATAATGGAGAAAAGATTTAAAATTAGATATTTTCACTCTAAGTCTGTTTTTTGGTTTTGCTGTGCTGGTGAGATATTATGAGCAAGTAATTAATAAGATTGAATCCAATACTTGGGATCATTAGCTAGGGAGATAAAGATACTTTTAGATGAAATAATAAGGGATTTCAAAACTCATATCACCATTTTTAATTTGAATTGAGAGCACTGCATCTCTCTGGGAAAAGAATCTTTTCCTTGAGCAGGCTACTACTAGCTATCAAATAGTAGGTAGATGCAAGTGGAAATTGACAATCACTAAAGAAACATGTGACTGTGTTGAGATGTAAGGTTCATACTTAGCCTACAGAAGAAACGATTTTACCAGTTTAAGAAGATACTTGTAAAAGAAGATTTTTCAAGATCCTGGGTAGATAACTTCCTTACCTTAGTAATCAAATAGTCTGACTTTCTTTAGTATTCACTCATATATAACTCAGCCTATGGATGAAAAATTATCTAACATTTATTAAATGTTTACTTTGTGCTTAGTGCTTGCTTAATCCTTTCCATTTGCGTTTTCAAATGATCCAATAATACTGTGAAGTACGTATATTATTATTCCTGCTATACAATCGGTGACATACTTGAGGTTAAACAATTTCTAAAATTATTTAGCTGATACATGATACATGGGAATTTATTAAAAAAAATTTATTATAGATTTGGGGGGTACATGTGAAGGTTTGTTACATAGATAAACATCTGTCACAGGGGTTTGTTAACCATATTATTACAGGTCCAAGCTGTTAAGCTGAGTACCCAATAGTTACCTTTTCTGCTCTTCTGCATTCTCCCACCATCCATCCTCAGGTAGACCCCAGTGTCTGTTGTTTTCTTGTTTGTGTTTCTAAGTTCTCATCATTTAGCTCCCAATTATAAGTGAAAACATAATATTTGGTTTTCTGTTCCTGTGTTAGTCTGCTAAGGATAACAGTCTCCAGCTCCATCCATGCTCCTGCAAAAGACAGGACTTCCTTCTTTTTTATGGCTGCATACTATTTCAGATACATGGGAATTTGAATCCAGGATTAGCTGATTACAAAGTCCACTGACCTGAGGACACTCTTTTATGCTTACACATATTTTGTGGCATTAGAAAATAGTTGTGAAACACATTTTTGATAAGCACTTATTTTTTGAAGATATTAGACATATTTACTGTCTTTCTTTAAATGGAACAATCCAGTTCTCCTTAAATTGTATTTATCTGCAAGACAACCAAATAATTCACCACATTTACATCCAGATAATTCCTGGGATTTCTCCTCACCCCCATAACATTTTACTGTAAGTCTTGTAATTTGGGTGATATAAACTAGGTAGCAAATATAGTTTTAAAATATATAGATAATTTATATACATTTAATGTTAAAAACTCAAAACATCATTTGGTTGCTTTCCCAGAGTAGCTAAAAACATTGCGTTAGGTCAGGAACAGTGGCTCATGCCTGTAATCCCAGCTCTTTGGGAGGCTGAGGTAGGTAGATCACTTGAGTTCACGAGTTTGATTCCAGCCTGGGCAATGTGGCGAGATCCTGTTTCTAACGAAAATACAAAAATAAGGTCAGCATGGTGCCATGGGCCTGTGGTCCCAGCTACTCCGGAGGCTGAGGTAGGAGGATGTCTTGAGCCTGGGAGGCGGAGATTGCAGTGAGTAGAGATCAGCCACTGCACTCCAGCCTGAGCTACAGAGCCAGACTGTGTCTCAAAAAACAAGTAAACAAAACCCAACAACTTTGTGTCAAAGGGGGTGGAAAAGATTAAAAATGTAAGTAAAAATTAACGAGAGAATAACCTTCTAAAATTTTAAATAACCTTTTAAAAACATACTATGTGTTTGTTTTCTAATTTACTTGAGTTTACATAAATATATGCCTTCATAGTATTACCGAGATGCTATAGATACTGTAAGTTCTCAAAGTAGACTTCTCAAAAATTGGATTATGTCAAACACAAACAACAGTCCCTATGATTAAATATGTGTCTTTAAACTGAATGAGTGTGACAATTAAGGAAGATTAATAATAGTCACAGTTGTGTACAATGCTTCTCCACAATAATATTGCAGATACTGTAAAGTATATATTAATAATTTGTAAGACTAGAATTCTAATAAAAATGAACATTTTCTGACTTTTATCAGGATGTGTTCATTAGTCTGTGTTTGAAGAGAAGGCAATATGAATTTCTCACAGTATAACAAAGGCAGGATTTTTCAAGAGCATAATTTGAAGTTACATAATAATGTACAGTTACTTTGCCAATTTTTTTTAAAAACCTAGGTTGTAACACTTTACACATTCTTTTTAAGGATATGCTTTTAGAAATTATTTTATGCGGTAAGGCTGCTTAACCTGAGACTTACCCTTTTAACAGATGTTTAAGTGTACAAAACATTATTGTTGACTATAAGTATAGAACATACTTTTAAAGTGCCGTATCTTGGTCTGCAAAGTTTTTTCAGAATTTTAAATATATATTGCAGAACTTTTTCTCACATTATCAAATGGTAACAGGACATAATATATACTAAAATTCTTTTATATGCTTGTTACATTCTCAAACAGAAGATCAGATATCGACGTGTTTCATACATCGGTTCCTTAAATAAACATTCTCTTGTCCTGAATATAGTAATTAATGATATGTGTTAATAATGATACTTACTCCAGTTTGGATTCAGTAGTTTCAGTAGTTTTTCTTTATATATTTCATATACTAGATGTTGTAGAATCTTGATAGATTCTCAGATATTTGTTGAGTTCATAGAATAGATAAAAAATTTTGACTGAAAATGATAACATTTTCTTGAGTATATTAATGAATAAGAAGGTTATAAACGTACTATATGGAGAGGAACATTAAATTAAGTGAAAATATTCCAAAAGTGAAATGCTCATGTACTGCAAATATAGCATTCTTTAAATGATAGATATAAATATGAGAAATGCAAAGACAATGTTTACAACCTCTGCTCCAGCGTTAATCTCTAGGAGTGATTTCTTTCCCCTTCTGGTCATACGTGGCTTAAAGGTAGATAAATTGTTTCAGTTCATTGGTTTGCATTATCATAGAAAATGCTCTTTAGAGAGTAATGATAAGGGCTAACACATTGTATAGCATAAAGAATGTAGTTACAAGAGTAAGTGAACAACTGATGGAAGAGATAATTCAGAGTAGGTAATGGCATTGTCTATGGCCATCACTAGAACATACTGTCTGATGATACAAAGTTTTCCATATTAGGTCTGGAAACTTAAGCTAATATAGACTTTTGTAGCTGTTCTTTGTTCCTCCATTTCACAGACAGCGTTGTGTCAAGTCATATTTCGATAACCCCAATTGCACTTACAGGAAAGTAGGCACAGTTGACATTGAGTGTATGGCATGTTGCCAAGATCAAACACTTTCGTAAGATTAAAGCACTGTCCTTTCATCAACCGCTTCCCATCTTTTTCCTTACCGACAAAGAGTACGGAGATGAATGGAAGAATTCCAAAATGATGGTAGCAATTTAGGCAAGATAAAAATATTTTGAGAAAAGCCTAAAAATTTTGGCTACATTTGCCTTGGATGATAATAACATTAGGAAAATTTATCAATGATAATATCAGAGAAATTTATCAATGGTTTCAAGTGTATAGTGGCAAATATTTGTAATTTATGTTAATGCTCATTTATATACATATTGTAAATGAGATAGTCATTTGTCAGTATTTTACAGATTACTCCAACTTTGAAGTGTATCTATATTTTAATGTATTATTTTATTTTATGGTGGTAAGAAGACTTAAAATGACATCTACTGTCTTAAATGCTTAAGTGCATAATACGCTATTGTTGACAATAGGTACAACGTTGTAGAGCAGCTCTCTGGAACTATTCATCTTGCTTGACTGAAACTTTAAGACCCTGATCAGCAGCTCTCCTTTTGCCCCTAAACTACCCTTCTAATCTTTGACTCTATAAATTTAACTATATTAGATACCTCATATAAGTGAAATCATGCAGTGAATTTTTGTCTACGACTGGGTTATTTCACTTAGCATAATGTCCTCAAGGTTCGCAGATGTTATTGCAAATGGCAGGATGTCTTTAATCTTTTGTGTATATATACCATTGTATCTTCATTCATGTGTCAGTGGACATTTAGATTGTTTTCACATGTTAGGTCTTCTCGTTGCTGTCATAAGCGTAGGAATGCTAATATCATTTTGCAGATGCTGATTTAAATTATTTTGGATAAATTCTCAGCAGTGGGATTGCTGGATTATATGACAGTTCTATTTTTAATTTTTTGTGGAAACTCCATATTGTTTTCCAAAGTTCCTGCACCTTTTTGCCTTTCCACCAACACCATGCAAGGGTAACAGTTTCTTCACCTGAATACCAACTCATACTGTGTTTTTTTGTGTGTGGTAATAGTCATACTGCTGAGTATGATATGATACTTCATTTTCGTTTTAATTTGCATATCCGTGGTAAGTGGTAGCATTGAGTACCTTTTCATTTAACTGTTGGCCTATGTATATCTTCTTTGGAGAAATGTTACTTGAGTCTTTAGCCCCCTTTATAATCAGGATTGTTTTATTATTGATTTATAGGAGTTCCTTATATATTTTGGAGCTTAATCCCTGATCAGATAGATGGTTTGAAAATATTTTCTCTCATTCTTTAGGCTTCTCTTTACTCTGAATTATTTCCTTTGCTGTACAGAAGCTTTTAAGTTGGATATAGTCCCACTTATCTATTTTTCTTTTTGTTGACTATGCTTTTAATGTCAGATTCATTAAACAATTTCTAAGACAAATATCATGAGGCTTTTCCCTTATGTTTTCTTCTAGGAGTTTACAATTTCGGGTCTTATGTTTAAATCTCTAATATATATTGAGTTGATCTTTGTGTATGCTGGTGAGATAGGAGTCCAATTTTATTCTTTTGCACGTGGATATCTTCATTGTATATTCTTGACACCTTTGTCAAAGTTTAGTTGACACTGGAGGTCTGGACTTATTTCTTGGTTTTTAGTTTCTTTCATTGATCTACATGTGTTTGTCTTTATGATTTTGAAATATATTTGAAGTCAGTAACTGTGATGGCTTCAATTTTGTTTTTTTCCCCTCAAAATTGATTTGATTATTGTTGGTCTTTTGTGGTTCCGTATATTAGAATTGTTTTCTCTGTTGGACATAGTGGCTCACACCTATAATTCCAGCCAGTGGAAGGCTGTGGGTAGGAAAATTACTTGAGACCAGGAGTTTGAGACCAGCCTGGGAAACATAGTGAGACCCCCATGTCTAAAACATTTTTAAAAACAAGAGTTAGCTGAGTGTGGTGTCATGTATCTGTAGTCCAGCTACTAAAAAGACTACTCGGAAGGCAGAGGTGGGTGGATTGCTTAAGTTCAGGAGTTCGAGGCTGCAGTGAGCTATTCTCAGACAATTACACTACAGCCAGAATGACAGAACAGGACCCTATATCTAAAAATAAGATGCATAAAAGTAATTGTTTTTTATATTTCTGTTAAAAAGTTACGGAGATTGTGATAGGGATTGCACTTAATTTGGTCATCACATTGGGTAGTGTTGACATTTTGATACTCTGTAATCTTCTAATGCATGAACACAGGGTATTTTCCTATTCATGGTAAGTTTAGTTTCTTCTTTTTTTTTTTTTTTTAGGTTTTAAGTATACAAGTCTTTCATCTCCTTAATTAAGTTTATTCGGAGATATTATTTTTATGCTAACATAAAGGAGATTTATTTCTAATTGCATTTTTTGATTTTTAGTTAGAAATGCAACTAATTTTTGTAATTGATTTTGTATCTTGCAACTTGACTGAATTTATTAGTTCTAACAGTTCTTTGGTGGAGGCTTTAGGGTTTTCCGTATATAAGATTCTGTGATCTTCAAACAGGCACAATTTTACTTCTTCCATTCTGAATCAGACACCTATTTTTAGTCCCTTGTGTTGCCTAATTCCTTTGGCTAGGACAGCCCATGTTTGCTGAATATAAAAGATGAATGTGGACATTTTTGCCCTGTTTGTAATCACAGAAAAGCTTTCAGTTTTCATCACTGAATATGATGTTAGTTGTGGGCTTGTCATACATAGCCTTTGCTACGTTGAGGTAACTATTTCTCTTCCTACTTTAAGACTTTTTAAAATTGTGAAATGGTATTAAATTTTGTCAAACTTTTTTTCTGAAAATATTTGAGCAGTCATGTGCATTTTGTCTTTTATTCTGTTTATGTGATCAGTTATTTTTGTATGTTGAACTATTATTATATCCTAGCAGGAAATCCTACTTGGTCTTGTAGCATTTAGTTGAAGATTTTGCATATATATTCATCAAAGATGTTGGTCCGTAGCTTTTCATTCGCCCTTTGATGTTTTTGTCTAGTTTTGGTATTGGGATAGTGCTGAATATAATGGATTTGGACGTGATTCTTCCACTTCAGTTTTTTGGAAGAATGTGTGAAGTGTTGGCATAATTGCTCCTTAAATGTTTGGTAGAATTTACCAGTGAAGTCATCAGGTCCTAGCACTTGACTTCATCACAGGGTTGTGAAATACTAGTTAAAGCTCTGTTCAGACTTTCTGTGTCTTCATGATTTAGTCTTAGTGGAATGTATAATTTCAGAAATGTATCCGTTTCTTGGTTATCCAGTTTGTTAGTATATAATTATTTATAATAGTCTTTTATTCTTTAAATTTTTGTGGCATCAGTTTCTTGTTGACAGTATACAGTTGGATCTTGTTTTTTAAAAATTTATTGTCACCATGTCTTTTGATTGACATGTTTAACTCATTTATATTTAAAGTGATTGATAGCAAAGGATTTACTGTTGCCAGTTATTTTTCATTAGTCTTGTAGTTCTATTGTATTTTTTCCCTGCTGTCTTAACTTTGTATCTAGGTTTGTTTTTATTGGTATGCTTTGATTCTTTTCTCTTTTTCTTTGTGTAAGTTCTATAGGTTCTTTTGGTTACCTTGAGACTTACATAAAACATTTTATAACAGTCTATGTAAGTCTGTAATAGTATATTTATGCTGATAAAAACCCAAGTTCAATTGCATATGAAATCTCTATACTTCTTCACCCCCATATATTTTATGTTGTTGTTGTTAAAATTTTCCTGTATTCACACTGTAAATCTTTTAACTTTTTTTAGGTATAGTTATTTTTAATACTTTTGTCATTTAAATTCTTAAATAGAATTAAAAGTGAATTACCCACTACCATTACAGTAATTCAGTATTCTATAGTTTTCTATATATATTTACTTTTATCAATGAGTTTCATAATTTCTTATATTGTGATATTGCTGTTTAGTGTCTTTTCATTTAAACCTAAAGAAATCCCTTTAACACTTCTTGTTAGCCAGGTCTAGTAGTGATATATTTCCTCAGCATTGTATGTCAGAGACAGTTTTTGATTTATTCTTTTGAGGTACAGTGTGGTATTCTGTAATATAATACTATAAGACTAGTATAGTATAAGAATACTACAGTAACTATATATAGAATACTATGATTCTATATCTTTGAGGTAAGATGCAGTATTCTTGGTTGGCTGAATTTTTCTTTTAGAACTTTGAATACATCATTGTAGTCCCTTATGGCCTGTAACAGTGTTGCTAGAAAATCTACTGGTAGTCTTCATCTCCATGGAGACTCCCTTGTATGTGACAAGCTGTTTTTTTCTTGCTGCTTCAAAATACTCCTTTTATCTTTGATTTTTGACAATTTGATTATAATGTATCTCACTGCAAATTTCTTTGGGTTCATTTTATTTGGTAGTGTTTTGAGTTTTTTGGACCTTGATGTCCATTTCCCCCTAGAATTTGGAAAGTGTTTGGCCATCATTTCTTTAACCTTTCTTACCCTTTTTCTCTTCTCCTAAGACTGTCATAATGCCTAAATTAGTGCTTTTGATGCTGTCCCATAATGCCCTTAAATTTTCTTCACTTTTTAAAATTCCTTTTTTTTTTTTTTTGCTCCTCTGACTGAATTATTTTCAGTGACCTATTTTTCAGTTCAGTGACCCTTTCTTCTGCTTAATCTAGTCTGCTGTTGAACACCTCCAGTGACCTTTTCCAGTTCAGTTACTGTGTTCTTCAGCTCCATGATTTCTGTTTGACATATTTTAATATTTTCTCTTTGTTGAAATTCTCACTTTTCATGCCTTGTTCTCTTGATCTTAGGCAGCATTCTTACAAAAAATATTTTTAATTTTTCTTACATTAATTATTAACTATGTTTCATTAGGGTTGATTTCTGGAGATTTATCTTGTTACTTTGTATAAAACATTTTTGCCTATGTCTTTATTTTCCTTGACTTTTCGTGTATCTTTACATTATCCACCAAAGCAGACATCTCTCTCAGTCCTCAAATACTGGTCTTGTACAGGGAAAGACTCATAATAGTCAGTCTTGACACAGATTCTGTGAACCTCTACCAACCCATTTCTTCCCCAAAGGGAAGCTGGGGAGGTGGATTTTTTATCTCCTTACTCTGTACTAAGCAAGGATGAGGAGCAGTAGTGTCTACCAGCTCAAGCTATCACTTTCATTCTCTGCTAGGTGGCTGAATGCATCAGAGCTCAGGCCTGGCAAGACAGAAGCCAAAGCTCTGGGGAGCGCCTCAGAAAAGTTAAAACACAGAATGCACTGCCCAACTTTTCTCCTTCCCTGGATGTGTCTGAGAGCTAGAGGACCTTTCCCAGATCATGTTGTACTGGGCCGGATAGAAGTGTCTCAGATCTTTCCACTGGCTTTGACAAGTTTGGTTTGGCTTCCTCCAAGAAGAACAGAAATAATACACTAATTTCTGATTTACCACAAAGAGAATTAGTCCATGAATTGCTGCTGAATCAGTGTATTTTGGGGTGAAGGAGGAGGATCCAAGGCTTCCTACTCCGCCATATTGCTGACCTCGGTGTACATTAACCTATTACATAATTTGTAAAATAGATCAAATCATTGTGTCTTCCTAAACCAAATGTCAGGAGATGAGGTAATACAATTTTGTCATGTTACTGGCTTCATCTTCATACCATTATTATAGTGATACTTTGGTATATTCTGTATCCCCTGTGTTCAATTGTGAAAATATAAGCAAATGCATAAAATTAACCATGTTATAAAAAGTCTGGATTTACAAAACAAATCAGGAACTCATTAAATAAAAATATTTTAATTACATGTACATGAATACCTCTGGATTTAATTTGTGTTTAAAATTTGGTACTTTTTAAAACAGCAATGTAGATTCTAAAGGAGACCCTAAATTGGAAAGAACAAAAATGAAGAAAAGAAAGATGAGCTAAGACCATTGTTTAATGACTACACCCTATGTGACTGGGGCTTAATCACTTTGAACTTGTCTCCTCATTTATAAACAGCAGTGTTGGGTCTGGCTTAAGGTTTTCTGTACATGACTTAATTCATATTGACTCCAAAGAATAGAGTACTCAAGATTCTTTAAGTCAGCTTTTCCAGATGTGGAGCAGAAAGAAAAGAGGAAAACATAAGTCTTAAAAAATTTCAAATATCAAATAATGGAGTCATAACTTTTATTACACAGCATTGTTCCTAATAGCCAAAAAGTGCTACAATGCAAATATCCACAAATATCAGTGACTAAACAAAGTATGGTATATCCATAGAATAATATATTTCATAATACCAAAGGAATGAAGTACTGATGAGACATGCTGCAGCATGGATGTACTCTGAAAATATTTTGCTAAGAGAAACAAATCGGTCCTAGAAAACCACAAATTGTATGATTCCATTTATATGACATGTGTAGTATAGATGACTCTATACAGAGGGGGAAAGAAACAAAAGAAATAGATAAATAATTGCTTAGAGATGGGAGGTTGGTGTGGTTTGAATGTTTGTCCCCTCCAGATCTCATGTTGAAATAGGATACCTAATGTTGGAAGTAGAGCCTAGTGAGAGGTATTGAATTATCAGGGCAGGTTCCTCATGAATGACTTAATGTCATCCCCTTGGTGATGAATGAGTTCTTATTCTGGTAGTTCATGGGAAATCTGTTTGTTTAAAACAGTTTCCCATCAGTGGCACACTTGATAAAGAAAATGTGGTGCATATGCACTATGGAGTAATACACAGCCATAATAAAAAATGAAATGATGTCCTTTGCACCAACATGGATGAGCTGGAGGCCATTATCCTAAAGAAACTAAAACAGGAACAGAAAAACACCATGTTCTCACTTTTAAGTGAGAGCTAAACATTGGTACAAATGGACATAAATAAGGGAACAGGAGAACACAGACACCAGGGCCTATCTCAGGGTGGAGGGTGGGGAAGAGGATGAGGATCAAAAAACTATCAGATACTATGCTTATTATCTGGATGATGAAATGATCTGTAAACCACCCCCCCATGTGACCCAAGATTTACCTATGTAACAAATCAGCACGTGTACCTCTGAACCTAAAATAAAATTAAAAAATAAATAAATAAAATTAGTAAAGTTTGATACCTCTCCACCCTTTTCTCTGGCTCCTGCTCTCACCATGTAACATGCTTGCTCCTCTTCACCTTCTGCCATGATTCTATAGCCTGCAGAACCAGGAGCCTCTTTAATTATAGACCTCTTTATAAATTACTCAACTTCAAGTATTTCTTTATAGTATTGGAAGAACAGACTAATACAGGGGTGAACTGGGAAGAAATTGTAAGTGACTACTGATGGTACAGTATTTCTTTTTGAAGTGTTCTAAAAAGACTCAATATTCTATTATGTTACTATGTTGCTGCTAGCTCAGGTAGACTTTGTTTCTTACTACTCTGTGAAATATAAAATTACACTTTTATCTTATACTGTTGTAAAGATAATGTATATAAAATATATGCAACATTTACTCAAAAACATAAAGCGTTGTTGTTTATGTTTGATTCTGTAAATTTAGGAGTAAAATAACAATTAGAGTTATTTGCTGTTTGTTACCCCTATGCACAAGTCACTTGCTACATACTTGTGTTATTTAACTTAGTCCTCTCAACAACATTGCATAAGCAAAATTTTATGATTTTACAGCTAAGGAGATTGGCATTTGAAGAGATTAGGTACTTTCCATTTACATTCTATATATTTTTTTCCATATATCACACTGCCTTTTACACAAAGGTTAATTGAATATTATTTAGAATTTCCATCATCCACAAACAAACAGATTTCAAAATGTGGCATCAGATTGCTTTAAGTAAAATGTGAAGTTATAAATAGCTTCATTAAATGGCAAGTCAACAAAATATTTACAATTTTATACTGCCAAATTTCAGATTTTATTTGTTTTTAATTCACACCAAATGAAAACATGACTTTGATGGCCTTTATAAAACATGTCATGTGCAAAAATAAAATGGCAGAGCAACCTGAAATGAATTCACTTCAGGGGATGTTATGAACCATCAACTCAGCTTTCATTTTGCTCACAATGAAAAATGGATGTAATCAGTGAAAAAGCAAGAACTTAAAACGGTTCTCTTTGACATATAATATGTAAACAAATACATTACTACATTATATAAAATTGCATAGAAATATAGTATAGAAATCAGTTTTGATAATTAGAGCATGAATTTCATAGGTGTTTAGAAAATACTGAATTATAAAATATAAATTACAAAACACTTAAAATTGTTAAAGAAGAATTAAGAATAACTGAAAAATATTACCCTAACTTTAATTACAATATCTGTTGATTTCACTTTCAGAAGGTAGATCAGGAACACAATTGGAATGATAAATATAAATGTTCCGATAGTGGTATTAACCATCGCTGAGAAAACAGATGCTTTTTGCTTTCTTTATGAATTAATGATTGAAAAAGTGAGTTGAGGGCAATAATAAGGTAAATTCAAGGCATTTGAAAACTTTCTGAAATTGTAGATGGCAGTGTGGTATAATGGTTAAATGTGATATAATGGTTAAGTTGAAAGACCTGAACTTGAATTCCATCTCTTTCACTTTTTTAAGGTGCAAATTTGGGCAAGGTGCTTAATATCCCTGAGCCTCAGTCTAAGGGTTAAATGATAAAAGTAATTCTTATCTGAAGTGGATTTAATACAGAAGAAATCAGCATTATATGTAAAGCATGTAGAGTGGTGTCTGGTATAAGATAAACAATAAATGGAAGATCTAGATATAGATATATATTGTTAGATAACAATATATATCAAGTAACAATATATATCTAAGATAACACAAGTATGTAGCAAGTGACTTGTGGGTAGGGGCAACAAACAGCAAAGAACTCTAATTGTTATTTTACTCCTAAATTTACAGAATCAAACATAAACAACAACTCTTTATGTTTTTAAGTAAATCTAATATATATATATAATATATATATATCTAGTCTATATATATATTAGAATATATAGACTAGATATATATATTATATATATAGACTATTCAAATCGTCACATTGAAAAATGAAGTTGAAATACTGACAAACTGGTAAATTGAGTCTGTCTAGGTAACCAAATTTGATCACTTAGAATGGAAATATCTTTTAGATTATTCAAAAATGTATTCCTGATGTGCTTTCCTGAAGAAATAGTATGTGTACTTTGTATTTCAGATATATAAAGAAAATTAAATTACATGGGTAAGTGTCTCAAATGGAAACTCTGGAAAGATATTCTAGTAAAATAAAAGGAAAATATGGGTTGATATAAAGAACTAATTCAGAAAAGCAATTTAAAAAATAAAGTATCTTTTAATAACTTGGGCTAAAACTGCCTTATAACTTATTACCTTCAAATTTTAAAGAAAAAATTCTACCCAAAATTGGACTCATTTGATTTGTATTGCCACATTACACAGTTTGAGTGAAAAAAAAAGCATTTTTTCCCCATTTTGAGACAAGGTTTTGCTCTGTTGCTCAGGTTGGAATGCAGTGGTGTGATCATGGCTTACTGCAACTGCCGCTTCCTGGGTTCAGGTGATCCACCCACCTCAGCCTCCAGAGTAGCAGGGACTACAGGCACATTTCACTATGACCAGCTGATTTTTGTGTATATGTATAGATCAGAGATGGGGTCTCACTGCATTGCCCAGGCTGCTTTTGAACTCCTGGACTCAAGTGATCTGCATATGTTTGCCTTCTGAAGTATTAAACTATTATTCTACTGGGATGGGAATTAAGCTTTTGGTTTAATGTGGTTATATCCTCTTAGAAATTTGTTTAAAGGTATACCTAAGAATGGCTGGTTGAAATTAACAATATCCTGACCGAAACAACCTCAGTGAGAACAGTTAGTTACTATGAATTTAAATTATCACAACTAAAAATGAAAAGAGCAGTAGGCTTAATGGAAGACATAGGTATAGCATAAAATATAAAACTTTGATCTTGGTTGTATAATATTTCTGAAAGCTAAAAAATAGAACGAGTTTCTGCTTTTGCAAAGCTTCATAATTTTTTTCTTGCTTAATAGTGGAAGGTTGAAACAATTTGAAGTCTAAAATGTTTTTCTGAATTTGACTGTTTTATCTTTAGCTTAGCTAAAGTTTTTGACTAGAACTTTAAAACAAAAGCAGGTTTAATTTAATTCCACTTTATTAAATTATTGCAATTTACAAATTTATTTTTCATCTGAAAAAATAGGCACATTTTTAATTAGGAGACTCCAAGACAGAGAAAGTGAAAATTCTCACCATATCTGCAGACTGTTTTAGTAGTGTCCCCTTTAATAATTACTAAAGTAATTCACAAAATGTGCTGCTATGTTCCAATGAATTTATCCTTCTCCACTTTTATTTAGTTTGTGTTTATATACAATAATATGTTCAGATTTTAAGGGCTGAATTAGTTTTAACAAATGCCAAAATGTATGTGGAAGGCCAGCTTAAATACTTTACCCATGTTTTCATTGGGTTGCCATTTATTCTGAATTCAAGTCCATTGTCAAATTATCTGTTGTTCCTATTTCTTCCCACTCTGTGGCTTGCCTGTTTGTTTTTTAATGGTTATTTTGATAAGTGTAAGTTTTTATTTTGATGAAATTTAATTTATTTTTTCTTTATGGTCTCATTTTTTGTGTGACTTTTCTGAAAAATTTTTGCCTAACCAAAGTTAGCAGAAGTTTACCTATGTTTTCTCCTAGGAACCATCATGATCCTTTTTCTTTTTTTTACTCTTGACTTTTATTTTAGATTCAGTGGGTAAATGTGAAGGTTTGTACAACGTGTAAATTGTGTGTTGCTGAGGTTCGGTGTACAAATGATCCCATCACCCAGGTAGTAAGCACAGCACCCCATATGTAGTTTTTTAACCTATCCTTCACTCCCACTCTTCCCTCACAAGTAGTTCCCATGGTCTGTTCTCATCTTTGTGTTCATGTGTATTCAGTGTTTGGCTTCTGCTTATAAGTGAGAACACGTGGTGTCTGGTTTTCTGTTCTTTTGTTAGTTTGCTTAGGGTAATGGACTCTAGCTACATCCATGTTGCTTCAAAGGACATGATTTCATTTCTTTTTGTGGCTACATAGTATTCCCATGGTGCATATGTACCACATTTTCTTCATCCAGTCCATCCTTGGTGAGTAGCTAGGTTGATTCTGTGTCTTTGCTATTTTGAATAATTCTGCATTGAACACATACATGCATGTGTCTTTATAGTAGAAGTATTTATATTCCTTTGGACATACACCCAGTAATGAGATTCCTGGGTAAAATGGTAATTCTGTTTTAAGTTCTCTGAGAAGCCTCCTGATTTCCACAGTGGCTGAACTAATTTACATTCCCATCAGCAGTGTAAAAGCATTTCCTTTTCTCCACAACCTTTCCAACATCTGTTATTTTCTGACTCTTTAATACTAGCCAATCTCATTGGTCTGATTTGTGTAATATCTCATAGTAATTTTGATTTACATTTCTCTAATGATTAATGATGTGTATTGTTTCATATGCTTGCTTGCTATATGTCTTTTGAGAAGTGTCATGTCTTTTGCTCACTTTTTAATTAGGATTTTTTTTTCTGCTTGTTAATTTAAGTTCCTTATAGATGCTGGATATTAGACCTTTGTTGATGCATGGTTTATAAATGTTTTAACTAGCTTCAAAGAGTTTCTTGATTTCTGCTTTAATTTTATTGTTCACTCAAAAATCATTAGGAAGCAAGTTGTTTAACTTCCATGTGTATGGTTTTGACAGATCTTTTTGAAACTGCTTTCTGTTTTTATAGCACTGTTGTCTGAGAGTGTGGTTGGTATGATTTCAGTTGCTTTGAAATTGTCAGGCTTTATGACCAAACATATAGTCAATTAAAGAGCATGTGCTATGTGCATATAAGAAGGATGCATATTTTCTTGTTGGGTGGAATGTTCTGTAGATGTCTATTAGTGTTGATGAGTCAAGTGTCAAATTCAAGAATATCATTGTCAGATTTCTGCCTCAATAATTTGTCTAATGGTGTCAGTGAGTGTTGAAGTCTCCCACTATTATTGTGTGGTTATCTGAATCTCTTCAAAGAGATGCGTTACGAATCTAGGTACTCCAATGATGGCTGTATATATATTTAGGATAGTTAATTTTGTTGCATCAAATCCTTTATTATTATATAATGCCCTTCTTTTCCTGTTTGACTGTTGTTGGTTTAAAGTCTTTTTTATCTCATGTAGGAATATCAACCGTTGTTATTTTGTTTTTCATTTGCTTGGTAGGTCTTTCTTCGTCCCTTTACTTTGAGCCTATGGGTGTTATTACACGTGTCTCTTAAAGACAGCAGACAGTTGGGTCTTGCTTCTTTATCCAACTTGCCGCTCTGCATTTTAAGTGAGGCGTTTAGCCCATTACATTCAAGGTCAATATTGATGCCTAAGGATTTGATCCTGTCTTTGTGTTGCTAGCTTAATAGCATCGATGCGCTAGTAATTGAGTGTGTTTTTGTGGTGACAGGTACTGTTCTTTCATTTCCATGTTTAGCACTCCCTTAAGTAACAGGGATTCTCTGAATTTCTGGAATTTGCATGTTAACTTCTCTAGCGAGATGGTCACAATTTTTGTGGACTGTATCCTCAAGTATGTTTTCCAAGTTGCTTGCTCTCCCACTCTTTCAGGAATGCCAGTGAGTTGCAGGTTTGGCCTCTTTACATAATATCATAATTTTTTTAAGAGATTTTATTCATTTTTATGAAGTCTTTTTCTTTACTTGTATCTGCCTATGTTGCTTCAAAGGAGTGGTCTTGAAGCTCTGAGATTCTTTCCTCAGCTTGTTGTCATCTGTTGTTAATGCTTCCAATTATATTGTGAAATTCCTGTAGTACATTTTTCATTTGAAGAACTTCGGTTTGATTCTCTGTTAATAAGACCATGTCATTTTTCAACTCTCAAATCATTTTACTGTTTTCCTTCTGTTGGGTTTCAATTTTCTCATGTATCTTGTTGAGCTTCCATGCCATCCAGATTCCGAATTGTATTTCTGACATCTCAGCCATTTCAATGTTACTATGAGTCATTGGTAGATACTTGGTGTGATCATTTAGAGGTAAGGAGATACTCCAGCTTTTAGAGGTACTAGAGTTCTTGAATTGGTTCTTTTCATTTGTGAGGGCTAATGTTCCTTTATCCTTTAAGGTTCTTATCCTTCGGACAGTGCTTTTTGTTTTTATGTTCTTTACTGCCCTTGAGGGTTTGAGTGTGGTGCATGTTGAGTATAGTCAAATAGCTTCATTTCTGGATGTATTGAGAGTGCCAAGGCTCAGCTTGGCACTCCTGGGCTGCTGCATGCTTTAACTCTGGGAGTCTTGGATTAGACCTGTGGCTTTATCCTCTGGCCACTTGAGGTCAGGCACTAGATATGCTGTGGGGGAGGCTCAGGTGCTCTCCGATCATGGGCAGTGGTGCTCCTTTCGTGGCTGTGGGTGAAAGTGCTACAGTGGCATGGCTAGGAAGACCCCAGCTGGAAGTACTCTGACAGGGTAATGTGGAGTGCCACAGTGAAACATGCTCTGTTGTGGGGCTACCAGCAAAAGTGCTCTGGTGGGGTGGCAGAGGCTGCTTGCAAAAGTGCTATGGTGGTGACCACTAGGAAAAGTGCTCCAGTGGGGCAGCTAAGGTTATGCCATGAGCTGATATAGCCAAACAGAGTCTCTAGGTGGGGGCCATCCAGTAGAGGGACACACAGATCAGAGTTGCCTTCGTTTATGGGAAAGAAAGCCCTGCTCTCTCCAGGTCTGGCAGATAGCAAAGCCAAAGCCACCTAGAGGAATGTTGAGAAGGTTGTGGGATTTGTGCCTAAGGCTGTGTTCCCTTGCAGCTGTCTCCTCCACTAAAGCACCTGGGCTCCATGTTGATTCAGTTTCTGTCTCTGCTTCCTATCTGGGTAGTTCCCCCTGCCAACTCAAATGTCCACGAGAGTCAAGGGGCTGCCGGCAGCTAGGTTCTCAGAGGTACGTGGCAAGAGTGGGCTGTTCCTCATATATTTCACTCACTCCTTCTTTAGGAGACACTGAAGATTAGGAATGAGTCCTGGGGCTCAGCAACCCCATGCAGGGTTCCCAGCTTCCTTCCCCTTCAGCCCCAGTGTCTACATCATTTCTCCTTCCACTCTTAGTACATTCTGCCTGAATATCTGTTAGGAGCATGCCAGTCTACTCGATATCCTGGTCTCTCTCAGTGAAAAAAATTCTTCCTGGCAGCATCCAGATGGCTATCTTGTTCTATGCTACTGTTACTTTTTTATGCAGTTTCTGGAAAGGAGGACAAATTGTCTTCTAGTACCTTAAAATTTCTTTTGGCCATTCTTAAATGGTCATTATAATGAAAAGTTGTGCAAATTTCTAAGCTAATTTAGTTTTGCCTGTTTTAAACTTTACAGAAATTGAATCATATTGTATTTAATCTTTTCTGTTTTGCTGCTTTATCACATCATTATTCTGAGAAACATCCATGTATTTGCTTACAGCTGTATTGTTGTTGCTGTTGCTGTTTTACTCTTGTTTTGTATAACACAAAGTATTTTTCTATGTAGATGAGCATAGAGATCATTGTTACTTCTTTCACGAATCAATGCTGAATAATACTCAATACTTTTCTACATGTTAACCATATAATTTTGATAATGTGAATTACACTTTGAAATTAAATATATTGTGGCATATTTTACCTGAATTAAAGTGAACACAACTGAAATATATGGTTTGAAGAATTTAGATAATGAACACACCCATGTAAAGACAACAATAAACATACACATATTTCCATCTCCCCCAAAGGATTCCTTTTCACCCTATTCAGTGAGTAGACATGTAGACCCATATAATTACTGATCTGCTTTCCAGCACTGCCTTCAGATGTTATTTTCTAGAGTGTCAGAGAAATTGAATGGTATAGTATGAGCTCTTTATGTGTCTGGATTATTTTGCTCAGCATAGTCATTTAAAAAAATTTCTATGATACCATGTGTGTCCGTATGGTAGACAGAATGGCTCCCTTTCAAAAAATAATCCTTCACACCCTAATCCATGGAACCTGTGAATATATTTTATGGTAAAAGGAACTTTGCAGGTGTTATTAAGGTTATAGATCTTAAAACAAGGAGATTATTCTGGGTTATCCGGGTTATCTATGTGCCTAATCTAATCGCATAAACCTTTAAAAACAGAGAACTTTTCTCTCATCAGAAGTAGAAGAGATGTGATAGAAGGGGAAGTTAGATATTTCAAGCATGCAAAGAACTCACTTCACTACCAACTGACTGAAGTCAACTTCAACTCCAAATAAAAGTAATAAATTACAAATTAATTACAAGTAAATTTAATTTTATTTGGAGCCCAAGTCATGTCAGTGATTTGGTGGTAAAGCAGGTTTGGATTTGGGTCCATCGTACTAGGGCAACAGATTCCCATCTGGTCCATGGTAGGTCAAGGAGCTTTGTCTGGGGGCATTGTCCTGGAATCAGGAGCCACTGTTTTCTGCCTGGTATTGTGTTTTAACTCTGACAAGTCTGGTACTACTTTCCAATGCATACGTCTGTGTACACTTAACTCTTACTCCCTCAAGTGGACAGATTTTCTTGGGGTTGCGGGAGCAGTGGTGTAGGCAATGTGAGATTGTCTTTTCTGCCCTCTTCAATGTGTCTTTTCTAATTATTATGCTAAAATCAGGTACTGTGATCTGTCACTAGTGTAGCTCTTGTGAAGGTGTTTTCTTGTGTGGATAGTTGTTAAAATTGATGTTTCTCTGGAGAGACTATTGCTAGAGGGTTCTATTATCTTGTTCCTCCTCTCGTCCACCATGATTTTATTCTATTTACCTGCTAATAAACTTTGCATTGTTTCTAATTTTGGGTCATGAAAAATAAGTTACTATGCATATTTATGTAAAAGGTTTTCTTGTGTACATATGCTTTCCTTTGTAGAATCAATGAAGTGCATAAGTGTAAATTGAGTTGTTTTAGAAAATGCCAAACACTTTCAAAATAATAGCATTTTACATTACAAAAGGGGATAATTTCCAGTTGCCTTGTATCATAACAATTGTTTTATATTGCCAATCTATTTAAATTTAGACATTGTAATGTCTATGCATTGGTATCTTAAATATTTCCTTAAAAACTAATGAATGTATTTTACATATTATTGGCTTTCTATATTTATATCCAAAATCATTAAAAATGTTGATTGTCTTCTTAAAATTGACTTCTAAAATTGCTTTTCATATTCTAGATGTTAAGTCCTTTATCAAATATATGAATCAGAAATATTTTGTCCCATCCTGTAACTTGACTTTTCATTTTCTTAATACTAACTTTTGAAGAGCAGAAAGTTTCAATATTTGTGAAGTACGATTTGTCAATTTTTAATTTGTTCTTTTGGGTTCCTATGTAAGAAATCTTTGAATAACACAAGGTTACAAACATTTTCTTCTAAAAGTTTAATAATTTACCATTTGAAGTCCCTAACATTTTAAGTTAAATTTTGTATATGGTGCAGGAGTTAAGGTTCTTTTTTAAGATACCAATTTTCATTTGTTTCAGTACTACTTGTTAAAAAGACTGTTATTACCTTGGTCATTGAATTCCCTATTTCTGAATTCCGTTCTGTCCATTGATTTCTATGTCCATCTTCCTGTTAACACAACACTGTCTTGAATGCTATGGCTATATTGTAAATCTTGAAATGGTAGATGTCAGGCCTCCAACTGGTTCATTTTTCAAAAGTGTTTTGGCTATTCAAGGTCTGTTGTACTTTCTATAAAGTTTAGAATCAATGTGTTAATTTCTAAAGTAAATCTGCTCAGATTTTGATTTGAGTTGTATCTGTAAACAAATTTAGAAATAGTTAAATTTTATCAATATCATTGCTTATTTTTTATATTGTTGCTTATTTTAAACATAGTGTTGTTTAAACTTCTGATAATTTTTAAAGAAATACGTTGTAGTTTCTATTGAAATAGATATATTTTAAAAATATATTCTTTAGTATTTAGTGCTTTTTGATACTTTGGTAAAAGGCAAGAGTTTATCTTTAAAATTCTATTTATCCATTGCTTAGGTGTAGAAATAAAATTGTTTTTTGTTCATTGACCTGGTATGTGATGAGCTTACCAAAGTCTTTTATTGGTTTTAATAGGTTTTGTTTTGTTTTGTTTTTTTGGTAGATTAATTGGGATTGTTCAGTTAAGCCATTAAGTCATCTGCAAATACTGCTTTATTTTCTCCTTTCTAATTTTTATTGTTTATTTCTTGAAAAGTGTTCTGTCTCTAACCATTCATTATAATAGTAACTGGCTTTTTTCTAGGTGCCTTCATTAGGGTTAAAGTTTCCTTCAAATACTTTTAAAGTGTCTATTGTGATAATTACATGATTTTGCTCTTTTCAATATTTTAATATAGTGAATTACATGGATTTTTAAAAATATGTTAACTACCTTACATTCTTTAGATAAACCCTTTGGTCATGAAGCATTATAATTTTGTGGACTCTTTTGCTAAAATTTTATTAAGGATTTTACCTTTATGAAGGATAGGTTTATCATATACAATATTTTCGATTTTTTTTTGTTTATGCCTGCATTTAAAATGTGATTTTCTGTTGCTTTCTTATCTTTATTCTTTTTAATAAAAAGTCAGGTATCATTATATATTTTCTTGCTCTGTATATAATGTATCTTTTTTCTTAAAGTTTCTTTAAAGCTTTTCTCTTTATCACTGGATTTCAGTCTAGTATTTGCATGTGGTCTCCTCATATCTATGTGCTCCTTGGTGTCTGCAGAGCTTTTTGAGTCAGTAATTTGAATGTTTTGGCACATTTGTGGTACTTGGAGACATTAAATTTTTTCAAAGATTTTTTCTTTTTACCCAACTCCACCTGTGAATCTAATTACATATGGAATAAACTACTTAGAATTGTTCCATAAGTCACAGAGGCTCTGCTTATTTTTCTCCATTTTTCCCCTTTTCCTAAGACAGTAAAATTACTGTTGGTAAATCATTAAGTCACTTATATTTTCTAATACAAATTTCAATTTGTTGTTCATTCATTGTATATTTTCATTTTATTTATTGTACTTTTATTTCTAGAATTTTTATTTGGTCCTTTTAAAAATATTTTTACTTTTTACTACATTTCCAATCTGTGTATTTCTTAAGGTAAAACCTTTCCTCAAATCATTGAACATATTATAATAACCGAATCCTCTGAGTCCTGTTACAGTTGGTTTGTACTGAGCCCTCTTTTTTCTTGATGATTGTCATATTTTCATTTTCCCATGTTTTTTTTTTTCTTGTATGTAACAATTTGAATAATACATTCTAGCGATCCTGTATTTCAGTGTCTCTCTGCAAGCTATTTAAACTTATATAGCAGGTATTTTAACTTGGCTGGATTCAAACTAAACTTTGCCTCCTATGCAATGAGTAGCAACCAAAATGTCTACTCAGTGTTTTGTTTCTAACTGACAAATGTTGTTGGGCCTATTGCATTTTCCCGTTTGTATGCTTAGTTCAATCATTAGCCAAAAATGTGAATCCATTCATACATAGATTTTGAAACTCATTCATTTTGTAACTTTTCTCTTGTCCAGAATTCCTATCCTAACTCTTTAGTCCCTCTACCAGAACTGCCTAGATCCTGTCATACTTCCAGCCAGTAATGCTACAGTTTTATGCCACCTTTTTTTTTCCTTTCTAGGAATTGACACACAATTTGTAGCTTCTTTTGGTTACTTTCTAAATTCTTTAAATAGTTGTCTTTGTAGGGTTGCTTTATTTTTTTGAGATAGTATAATTGTTTTCTGTAGTAGTGTAATGAGGGAGCGTACTCGGCTCCTGGTTCTGAAGAGCTTCTTGACCTCACTAACCCCAAAGAATGGGGAAAAGGGGCCCTGGAGGCTGGTGAGTTTGCTGTTCAAATAAATATTGTGGACCCAAAGAGTTTTGTGGAAAAGCAATTTATTAGAGAAGAGAGAGAGAGAGAGAGACAAAGAAAGACAACTCCCATGCTGTGGTGGGGAGGGGACCCAGAGAAGGAATCAGTATAGGTAGGAGCAGCTGGAGTTTTAACCCTTGAGTTACTCCCTCCCCATTCATGTTCTTGTCCAATGAGTGGAGTTCTTTCAGACTTCCTCTGGAGTGACTGATCTTTGACTCTGATACGGGATGGGCTGCTTGATTCACAGCTCTGAATCACAGAGCCCCCTTCTCCCAGAGCTTTTGTCGGGTTTACTGGGACACAGAGCCTCACCTGACTTTTTACTTAGCCTGATTGGGTGTGAAAAACCCAGACAAAGAACTTTACATTTGAAACTCCTCTGGTTCCTGGACAGAGGCCTGGAGCCGGGGAACTCCTGCCTTTGAAACCACGCCCCTCACGGACCTGGGAAGAGAAGTCCCTCAGAAGGATGAGTTTACATAACCTATTTATCTATTTCCAGATACCAGAACTTCTCAATTCATTTTTAATAACCTAACTCAATTCTACGTGTATTTGATTTTAAATCTATCATCTTACTGTTTCTTTGCTCTGTGATTCATCCATTCTGTTTCCTATCTTTTATTGACTTGTTTTTAATTGTTCAATACTTTTTACTTTTTTTCTCCTATTATTTCATAGTTATAAATTTTATGGCTATTCTTTTAGTAGTTACCCTAGAAAGTATAAAATAAATTCTTCATTTATCAAGGTCTAGTGTTTATACTTCTACTGCATTCTGGGACAACCCAGTGATGGAGATATATACAGGTTCATACCTCTATGTAAACATTTATATAGATGGATGTATATTTGTATAGATAGACGTATATTTATAAATATGCGAAATATATTTTGTAAGTATAAATGCATTCATATTTATAAATATATATAAATATATAATTATGTAATCTATATAATATACATAATACATTATATATTACATATTTATAATTATGTATATAAATACTTAAACACATACACACATGCATGTTTATACATATCCTTATTTCCCTGCAATCATTGTAGTTTTTTAAATATAGGTAGTATACTCCCATTTCCCTTATATACTTTTTTAAATCTATGTTTTTTCTATGATGTATCTTGGGAGTATTTTCCTTCTGCTGAAAAAATTTCTCTAGGTTTTTCTTTAGTGAAATATTGTTCTATTCTTCACTGTCTTGGGTCTTCTCCAATGCCTTTAAGCAAAGTGATAGTATACATTTGTAAATCTTTCCTTATTGTTCATGAGAGGTTATCTGTGAAATATGCTTAAATTTTAATTGCTAGTTTATATATTTTCAAGTTTCTTAAAAATACATGTTCTTAAAAATCATTATTTTTAAGCGTACCACAACATTTGGGTCTTTCAAGTTTTTAACTCGTTCTTTTTTGTTTGATTAATTACAACTTTAAATAAAATATCTGAAAGAAACTTTCTTCTAAATCTTCATCATAACATCCAAATTTTTCTTAGAATTATACTGAATTTCTAGTAATATAAGTTGTGCTGTAAACCTGTTAAGATTATAAATTGCCCCGCAAAAGGCAGAAAGTGACTCATCTGTCCTGCAACATGTTTAAAACGATTTTTTAAAGCATGCTAAGGAAGGCCACATTTTATTTTACCTTCTCTTTTTAGTTATATGTGATTTTTTCAGCTCTCAGGTAATTCGCTAACCGAGTTTCAATATTTAAAACATGTCAATTCTTTATATTTTTTTTGTGAATTTCTTCATGTGTTTTGGTCATTTTCTACTGAGGTACTATATTTTTATTGTTTTAGAATGTCTAATAAAAGTGAGCAAATATTTTCCTCATCTTTTTGCATTTCCTTTTGCTTATATTTTCCCACTAGTAAAACATCACATTTTGAACAGTAAAATCTATCAATTTTTCATTCGTGTTTTAGTTTCCTTTTCATGCTTAAACCTAAGTAATATAAATATTTACCTGTATTGTTGTAACTTTAATTTTTTGAAGTAATTGACTTTTTAGTTTGTCTAAAAATTTATTTCATTGTTTTTTACTGGCATCTCTGCATAACTGAATTTTTCTCATCTTTAGATCTTAGCTCTTCAAAGAGAATTTTCTTGACCTGTTCCTCTGTTTCTGCAGATTCTTTCAATCGGCCTTGTGAATTTCCTTCTAAGTACCTTTTATATCCAGAAATGTTCTTGGTTATTTGCCTATTTTCTTTCCCTTTATGAGAATATAAGTTTCATAAAGGCAAGCTTCTTTTATACTTTATTTTTCTGTATTATTTTAGTTTTGTGACTACCCTGCACATAGTAGAAATGCAAATACGTTTGTTGAATGAATAATATCAATTATTGTTGCTTTAAAACTTTTTAAATGGGAATATGAGATCTTTTGTTTCTTTTTCACAATTTCTTCACTATTATGAGATTATTATTCAAAAATACTTTTATAATCAACCACTGTCAATTTATCAAGATAAGAGTGATTTATTCAAATTTCTAAATCATATGAAAAACTAAACAAAATAAATAAAAAATGCATGTCTAACATGAGAAAGTAGTACATCAAGAAGAAAAATGACTTCCACAGATACTTATCAAGGAGACAGAAAAAATTTAAAATGATATTAGTATTCTAAAATAACCACAGTTCATTTCTCTCATCTGCTCATTCAATTCTTTTAATTATTTCTTGTCCGGCTGGATTTTGGTTCAGCACTATCCTTTCATAATATCATCTGCTTCTGGGCTAAAAGAAATTCTGAGAATCCTGATTCATTTCTTGGCACAGTCTCACTGTGGTCCGTTCATGGCAATAATGTCAGCTTAAGCTGGAATCCCAAATATGCAAGGGACTACTAATTGCAGAAGAATTAAGACTATCAAATACAGGCCCTTCTTTTAAGGTTATGAAGTTGTTCATTTTTACTGACTATCTAATTTCTTGCCAGTTTGACACGGAGGAACCTTGAGATAAGGGATGGTAAGATTGAATGGCTCTGGTACATTATGCCAGAAATTACCAACTTCTAATCAAAAGAGTTGACATTCACCATTGGAATGAACACATCCTATTTAATGAAAATTTAACCAGTATTTTTCTGGTGAGTAAGAATATAAAGATGGGACATTGAAGAAAGTCCAAAGCCTTTCAATACACGCTGTAAAAGTAACTATTTATACTAATAATTATCTACCTATACAAAAATTTTAACATGAAATAAAAACTGGAGATACAACACATAACAGAAAAAGGACAGTTTTCTACCTACATAAAAACTCATATAAATCAAAAAGATGAACAACCTCAAAGTTAGTTAACAAAATATGTGCCTATATGTTTAAAATGAATTAATACAAATAATATTTCTAAACTTTATTAATAGTTTAAAGTGTAAACTCAGTTTAAGCCTGTGTTGTTCAAGGGTCAACTGTTTTGTAGCACTTTGAATTTCTTTCTTCATCATTGATCAGGTCAAGTTTTTCTCATCTTTAATCTTACATGTTTTTTCTAGAAAATTGTCCTTTTCACTGGCAATATTAGTTACACTTACTATTTTATAATTTAGAAATCTCTTCTGTTTTTGTGTCTAGTTCATTTATCTTAGTTTTTATTTTCTATTTTGGTTGACTTTTCCTTTTTTTTTTTTTGGAGACGTAGTTTTCTCTGTCGCCCAGGATGGAGTGCGGTGGCGCAATCTCAGCTCACTGCAAATTTTGCCGCTGTGGTTCAGGTAATTCTTGTGCCTTAGCCTACAGAGTAGTTGGGATTACAGGCACACCCCACGATGCCTGGCTAATTTTCTGTATTTTGTAGAGATGGAGTTTCACCATGTTGCCCAGGCTGGTCTCAATCTCCTGAGCTCAAGTGATCCACCCACCTTAGCCTCACAAAGTGCTAGAATTACTGGTGCAAGCCACTACGCCCAGCCTGGTTGACTACTTAAAAAAAAAAATTGGTATATAATAATTGTACATATTTGGGGGTATATGTGATATTTTGATACCTGTATACAATGTGTAATGACCAAATCAGAGTAATTGTGATACCCATCATCTGAAACATTGATCATTTTTTTGTGTTGGGAATACTACAGTTCTTCTCTTGTAGCTATTTTGAAATAGACACTAAATGATTGTTAATTATATTTTCCCTACTGTGTTGTTGAACACTGGAACGTATTCCTATTATCTAACTCTGTTTTGTGCCGTTTAACAAACTTCTCTTCATTCCACTTCTTCCCTTACCTTCTCTTCCCAGATTCTGGTAATCACCATACTAGTCTCTACTTCTGTGAAATTCACTTTTTTAGCTTCTACATATAAGTAAGAACATGCAGTATTCATCTCTCTTTGCCTGGCTTATTTCACTTAACATGACCTCCAGTTCCATCTATGTTGCTGCAAATGACAGGATTTTATTATTTTTATGACTGAGTAGTATTTCCGTGTATGGGTGTGTGTATCATTTATCTCTTGATGGACATGTAGATTGATTTCCTATCTTGGCTCTTATGAATAGTACTGCAATGAACATGGGAATGCAGATATAGTTATGATACGCTGATTTCCTTTCTTTTGAATATATACCCAGCAGTGGGATTGCTGAATCATACAGTAGTGGTATTTTTAGTTTTTTTGAGTAATCTCCATGTTTTCCATAATAAGCATAATGACACTTTTTAATTTTAAATGCATGGTAGGCAAAATTTTAGAATAATCACCAGTTACCCAAATCTATGCATACTGTCCTCATCTTGAATATGGGTAGCACCTGTAATTTTTTTTTTTTTTTTAGCAATAGAATATGGCAAAGATGAGGGCATATTATTTGCAAGATTACAAAGAAATAACTAAGATCAGAGCAGAACTGAAGGAGATAGAGACACAAAAAAACACTTCAAAAACTCAATAAATCCAGGAGCTGAGTTTTGGAAAAGATCAACAAAATAGACCGCTAGCCAGATTAATAAAAAGGAAAAGAGAGAATAATCAAATAGATGAAATAAAAAATCATAAAGGGGATATCACCACAGATTCCACAGAAATACAAACTACCGTTAAAGATTACTATAAACAACTCTATGCACGCAAACCAGTAAACCTGGAAGAAATGGATAAATTCCTGGACACTTGCACCCTCCCAAGCCTAATTCAGGAAGAAGTTGAAACCCTGAATAGACCAATAACAAGGTCTGAAGTTGAGGCAGCAATTAAGAGCCTACCACCCAAAAAAGCCCAGGTCCAGATGGGTTCACAGCCGAATTCTACCAGACATACAAAGAGGAGCTGGTACCATTCCTTCTGAAACTATTCCAAACAATCCAAAAGAGGAAATTCTTCCCGAATTATTTTATGAAATCAACGACTTCCTGATACCAAAGCCTGGCAGAGACTCAACAAAAAAAGAAAACTTGAGACCAATCTCCACAATGAACATAGATGCAAAAATCTTCAATAAAATACTGGCAAACCAATTGCAACAGCACATCAAAAAGCTTATTCATCACGATCAAGTAGGCTTCATCCCGGGGATGCAAGGCTGGTTCAACATACGTAAGTCTATTAACATAATCCACCACATAGACAGAACCAATGACAAAAACCACATGATTATCTCAATAGATGCAGAGAAGTCCTTCGACAAAATTCAACAGCTCTTTATGCTAAAATCTCTTAATAAATTAGGTATCAATGGACTGTATCTCAAAATAGTAAAAGCTATTTAGGACAAACCCAGGCAGGCATTTTAAAAGAAGGCCCAGAAGTTAGAGAATCTGTCTTGCTCTGGTCTTAAGTAAGCCACCATGACTTCTATAAGTTACAAGAAGACGAATTCTGTAGACAATCACTTGAGCTTGGAAGACCACAATCAACATGAAAACTTGATTCCTGGTTGATGTCTTGATGGCTGAACAGGGGGCTTGTTTAAATTGTGTTTGAACATCTGACCCACAGAAAGACTGAAATAATAAACGCATGTTGCTCTATGCCTCTATATACACTTCTGGTAATTTGATTGCTACAATCAAAAATTGAATTTGATACCTAGAAGCGAAGTCCTGCTGATCTAATAAATGCTTAAAAATGTGATTTTAGCTTTGGAATTGGGCAGAAGCTAGGGGAGATTTTGAAAAGGATGGTATTAAAAAGAGATTCAGAGGAGGATGGCAGTAATTTCTTCTACCAGATTATTAGAAGAAATGTAGATTGAGGGATGCTTCTATGAAGGCTCAGAGGAAGTGAGGAAAGGTCATAAGTTATTGTGGACCAGAAGATAGACTGTGAAAGACTAATACAAAATGTATTTGTTATGATGGGTGAGTTTTTAAAACTTATTTTAAATCCATAGATGAGAGTTTATATCACCTTTAACTTTATTTGGAAATAATCATGACTATCAATATTAATTTTAATGACTAAATACATTACTCTAACTCAAGAAGCCTTAATTCTTCAATCATTTAGGACAATATGCAGTTTACAGTTTATTTACAGATTGGATTGTCCTTAACAACACGTTAGTTATTAAAAATGCTTTTCTTAGAATGGTTGAGAATTCCTAATGTCAGAGTAAAGGGGGAACATAATGGGAGTTTTAAATCCTGCAGAAATACTTTTCAGTCTTTCCTGAGGAAGTTTAAAGAGTGAAAAGCAGGGTTTACAAAGTGGGTAATGCTTTGCATGCTTGTCTAAATTTTGCGCACATATGAATCCGTTCTTACTGCCGTGGGCATGCTGTGTATGCTACATGGCTTTTTGAAAATCTTTTCACTTGTTCACACTAGAGAGAACATATTGCAAAAATGGCATTGCTTATTTCAGCATGCATAGTTATTAATAAATGTGTCATAATGTCCATGTTATTCAGAAATGTCTGTGAAACCTGACTTCATGCTGTCTGCATTGTGAATGGTTTAGTAATTCAGACTGTGGAGTAGCTGATAAAAAAAAAATGGAACCTATAATTACATAAACAGCATGTTGGGGTATACCATTAAAGTTAATTTATATAGTCTTTTCAGAGTGTTGACAAGTTCTACTTAAACGTAAGTGCCTAATGTATGTGCTGACATGAAGCAGATATGAATAAAAAGTATAGGATGGCTAAAAAATGGAGTCAGTACAATTATTTCAAAATTGTAGTCTCATGGGGTAAGTGAACAATATTCTGATATGTGGAATTGTAGTTGAAAACTTTAATGCTATAATTGGAAGATAAGGAAATAACTGATGTAAGACCTGAAATGTTCAGTGAATCTTTTCTAAGGGTTAAAGGAATCAGCATAAAATTCTTATAAAATATCTTTAAAAATAGTTTGGACTGCTTTTCTCACTTGTCTGGTATTTCAACTTGATTGTACAGTCCCTATACAGATATTATTACCTGGTGTTCAAGTGAACACCTTAGACAAACTAACTTGTCAGTGAAATATTTTCATCCAATCGGAGGTATAGATTACTACTTATTTTTTTCTAGAAATCTGTGCTCAGGAAAAATCTTAAAAATAGAATAGAAACATCATAAATTGGATAACTCCTTGACCACTTCAATCCTCTTGCATATATACATTGAAGGAAATTTAATGTAAACTTTAACCAAGTAGGAAAATAGAAAATAAATTGTAAGATCAGTTGTTTTGCTTTTAAAATATCATTCTGGAAGAACAGTGACTGTAGAGGAAACTATTGCAAAAATCACATGTGAGCACATACAGCCTGCATTTGATTTGTTATTGTAGGTAGCAATTAATAGGATAAACTCAAAACTGGACGTTACCTTAAAGTATAGTGCTTTTATAATTGGGGTCTAAATTGTCTTAAATTCTTTTATAATTGGAGTCTAAATTAAGTAATTCACTTGGTCTTTTTTAGATTTTGATGAAGACACACACACACACACACAATCCAAGTCAGCTAAACATGCATAATGGAAAGGAGTAAATTAGATACAGTTAGAAATAAATGCCTGTGTTCCCTTAGTAATACTTAGTTGTGTATTGCCTCTCTTAGGTGTTTAGAAAATGGAAGTTTAGTTCTGAAACTTACCTTAAAATAAACACTGGAAGCCACTTAACATAACACTCGTTTTTCTTTTTCTCTTATGCTAACAAATGTCTCTTCAGATAGCTCTTCCTTTTTTTTGAAGTTGGACTAGAAAAAAATACCAACTCCAAGCCTAAGCTAAGTTGAAAAATAAAACCTAAACAGATAGCTTAAGATGTTGAGTCGTCCGTATGTTTGACAAGGGGAAAGAAGGAAGTGATAGAGATTTCTGGGGTTTTGCATAAATTTGGAACTTGTGTTCAGGCTCAGTGAGAATAACATTTTATAGCATTTGAGAATTATCCATCTTGATATAAACTTTATTACCAAATCAAATGTTCTACTGATAAATGGAATTTAGAGATAATCCTCCAGACATCTTTGTTGGTCAATAGTGATAAGAAATCTTAACATTTCAGGAGATGTGCACTCTTGGTATAATGCAGTTATTACTGCTAGTCCTGTTACTGTAAAAAAAATAAAATGGTGAGCAAACTGGAAATAGATTGGTATTCAGAAGAGGGGATAGGCGATAATCCTCAGCAACATAGACACTTCCCAGATAACTGAAAACTGGCCACATACACATTCTACATCTCATTGGCTTGTAGTCATGACTTAAAGGTGTTAATTACTTTGACATTACCATATTTTGTCATTTTTCATACATCTATGTTCTTTCCTGCTTAATTTATATCCCTCCATGTGTAATCTTTTATTAAACTTTAGAAATTTTAGTCTCAGCCCCTTGTTAGTTCTCTTTCCTTTATTATGAATTGATGGGTATTTTTTAATGGGCCCTGATGTTTTATATACCTGAATATGTAAGTGCTAAGCTAATAATTGGAATCTTAAAAGGATTTGAAAATGGGGAAACATAACAAAGCTTAAGGAAGTGGCCATTACAGTAGTACACAGACACAGGAGAGCTGATTTGAGAGAAGTACTGAGAAAGATGTATACACATTGGAGAAACATTCTGAGCAAGTATCGCCATCTGTGAGATGGAGTGGACAAATATGTGAAATGAAACTAAGATTCCAAAGTTAGTTATAAGGAGACAGAAATTAAGAGAAGTTACCTTGTGGAGACAAATACTCTAAATGAGTTATGAATAAATTTAGTTTGAAGTGGAGTTGTGACAGCCAATGAAATGAACAGAAGGTAGGTGGAATTTGTTGCTCAAACTCCAGGTAGATGGAAGGTCTAGAGAGAAGTTTAATTAAATTCTTGGAGATAGATGAGTAGGATATAAAGACAACGTTTTGGAGAATACGTAATTACAATTTTGGAAGTTATTTATAAAGCTAAATTTATTACAGACCTAGTATGTAGGCACTGTATTGGACAGTAGAAATACAAAGTAGGAATGCAATGACCTTTTTATGATTCATGATCTACTAGAAAAAAGATAGGTACATGTAAATTCAATATAATGAAGCTTCTAGGGCTGCCATAAACAAAATACCTGGTGGTTTAAAGACCAGAAACTAATTTTCTCCTAGTTTTGGAAGCTAGAAGCCCAAGATCAAGGTATTGGTAGTTATGGTTTCTCCTGAGGCTTCTCTCCTTGGCTTTCCATGGCCGTTTTCTCACTGTGTCTCACATTACTTTTCTTCTATGCATGTGTATCCCTGGTGTTTCTTCTCATTAGTTACACATCTATCAACAAATACAGGCTCTATCAACAAGTACAGTCACATTTTAAGGTACTGGGGGTAAAGAACATCAACATGTAAATTTGGTAGGGGCACAATTCAGTCTGTAACGTGATAAAGCATGTGAAAATTACAATGGTATCACAGAAAACAGCTAAGTTTACTGTGAATGAAATGGTAAAAGAGTTACAAAATGAGATAAAATTTAAATTTAATCTTGAGCAAAAATACAGAACATTTTAAGGGCAGGAAAAAGAAAATAGGAGAGTATGCCATGTTCAGGGGATGGTGAGTGGTCAGTAAATGAAGCATAGTTTGCAAAGTAGGTGTTAGAAAATGAAGATAGCGGGTATATTCAAAATAACTTCGGAAAATCCTCCTAGGACACGTCAAAGAAACTGAACTGTATCTTATTGGCCTCTTATCCTTCCATCCTTCATCCGTCCATCCAGCCCACTGGATGAATTTAGTTTACCTTTTAAATCTGTTCATTTTTTTTCTGTCACTACCAGCCTGGTTGAAAATATCCCAGTCTCTTGCCTAAGAAACTGAAATAGCTCTTATATCAACACCTACAGCTTTTATTAAACATGATCTTTTCATTAGTTAGATTTAAACATTTCACCCCCTTTTCTGAAAATCCCCTAAAGGCTTTCTGTAGCACTTAGGATGATAATCTTCATCAGGTTCCTGAAACCATGTATTAATTAGACCCTACTTACCTCTCAAATTTCATTGCCCTCTATAGCTATACCCAACTTACCTTGGTCTCATCTATTTGCCAGTTTTTTTTTCTAGTCTCAAAGCTTTTAGATGCTTTATTATTTCTGTTGAAATTATTTCCCTTCTCTTTTCTACCTAGTTAATGTTGACTCACCTCTGAACTTGGCTCGTATCTCTTCCTTCAAGAAGTTTTTCCTCACTAGCCTAGCTAGATCAAAAATACTCATTATTTGTTATTAAGGTAAGCTTTGTGTACTTTTGTAGAATATATACAATGGTGAATTTTTATTATCCAACATGCTTTTAATACTTCCTCAGATAAGTATATAACCTCCAATAAGTAGAAACATGAAAGGCTTTGTTCAGAATTCTATAAACAGTGCTTTACATCGTTGGTAGCACATAATTAAGTGTTCTTTTAGTATTTGTTGAACTTTGATTTGAGGCTTTATAATACAGTAGAGGATAGTGTCCTACATGGGGCATTGATAATATTTTTTACCATGCAGTCTCAGCTGTGAATGAGTCCTACAATAACATAATTCTTCTTTGGAAATGCATTTATACTAAGTGGCATGGTACAATAGTTACAGGGATTCAAAACAGTAAAAATGACCCATATACCCACATTTGCTTTACTTCAAAAGTTCATTAAGAGCCCACATAGCCAACACAATCCTAAGGAAAAAAAAAAAAGCTGAAGGCATCATGCTACCTGACTTCAAACTCTACTACAAGGCTGCAGTAATCAAAACAGCATGGTACTGGTACCAAAACAGGGATATAGACCAATGGAACAGAAAAGACGCCTCAGAAGGAACGCCATATATCTACAACCAACTGATCTTTGACAAGCCTGACAAAAACAAGCAATGAGGAAAGGATTCCCCTGTTTAATAAATGGTGTTGGGAGAACTGGCTCGCCATATGCAGAAAGCTGAAAGTGAACCACTTCCTTAGATCTTATACAAAAATTAACTCAAGATGGATTAAAGATTTAAACATAAGACCTGACACCGTAAAAACTTTAGAAGGAGACCTAGGTAATACCATTCAGGATGTAGGCATAGGCAAGGAATTCATGACCAAAACAACAAAAGCATTGGCAACAAAAGCCAAAATAGACAGATGGGATCTAATTAAACTTAAGAGCTTCTGCACAGCAAAAGAAACTATCGTTAGAGTGAACCAGCAACCAACAGAATGAGAAAAAATGTCTGTAATCTATCCATCTGACAAAGGGCTAATAACCAGAATCTAAAAAGAACTTAAACAAATTTACAAGAAAAAACCCCATCAAAAAGTGGGTGAAGGATATGAACAGACACTTTACGAAAGAAGACATTTATGAGGCTAACAAACATATGAAAAAAGGCTCATCACTGGTCATTAGAGAAATGCAAATCAAAACCACTTTGAGATACCATCTGACGCCAGTTACAATGGTGATCATTAAAAAATCTAGAGACAACAGATGCTGGAGAGGATGTGGAGAAACAGGAACACTTTTACCCCGTTGGTGGGAGTGCAAATTAGTTCAGCCATTGTGGAAGACAGTGTGGCGATTTCCCAAGGTTCTAGAAATAAAAATACCATTTGACCCAGCATCCCATTACTTGGTATATATCCAAAGGATTATAAATCATTCCGTCATAAAGACACATGTATGCGTATATTCATTGCAGCATTGTTTACAATAGCAAGGACCTGAAACCAACCCAAATGTCCATCAGTGATAGACTGGATAAAGAAAATGTGGCACATACACATCACAGAGTAACATGCAGCCATAAAAAAGGATGAGTTCATGTCCTTTGTAGGGGTATGGATGAATCTGGAAACCACGATTCTAGCAAACTGACACAAGAACAGAAAACCAAACACTGCATGTTCTCACTTACAGGCAGGTGTTGAACAATGAGAACACAGGGACACAGGGGGGAGGGGAACATCACACATTGGGGTCTGTTGGGGGTTAGGGGGATAGGGGGAGGGACACTGGGTCCTGGGGAGGTTGGGAGAGGGATAACATTGGGAGAAATGCCTGATGTAGGTGATGGGGGGGATGGAGTCAGCAAACCATCATGGCATGTGTGTACCTATGCAACAATCCTGCAAAATCTGCACATGTACCCCAGAACTTAAAGTATAATGGAAAAAAAGCGTTTAAAAAAATTGGTTTACAGAACTTTTGTAATGATGTCCCCAGACAAATAGCTATCTCCTGAGAATTCCATGGACATCTCTGCCAATCAGAACCTAGAAGGCTTAAAATCTCCATGGTTGTCTATGGTTGTTTTTTATACCTGATAGGACCACTTTTTCATTGCTCTTCGTCTTAACTCATCTTACACGTTTTTCCAAACATACTACAGAATTATGTTACTTAGTTAAGAAACTATTCCTGTTAATAATTTGGGGGAATTTCCTCTTTAAAAAAAAAACAAAACTCTAGGTAATATTAAAACAATTAGCTGTTTTTTTCCAGAAAAAAAAAGTTCATTCTCAATGTATGTCCATTTTCATATATCTTTTCCATAGCTCTAATAATAGGGTATATAAACCTTGGCGTTTAGGTCTCCACTTGCTATGTTGTAAAACATTCCCTATGTTTTTGCTACATAGCTCATAATACTTCACGTTAGGTTGATGTACGATAATTACTTTAATGGTAGGGATGCATCATATATTCCAGATGTTTCTTATTTTTTCCAATAGCCTTTATTTTTTAAAACAATTTTAGGTTCACAGAAAAATTGAATGGACACTATACAGTTGTTGTGTTCCTGCTGACCCCACACATGCATAGCCCCTTCCTCTATCAATATATTGCACCAGAGTGGCACACTTTTTACAATTGATGAACATATATTGACAAATCATTACCCCTGGAAGTTCATATGAAGTGGCATTGTTGTCTGAAATAAGTACCAGGAGTTTGTTGTCCCATGCCAAGAAGAGTTAGGACTCAGACACACACAAGGAAAAGTTTAGGAGCAGAGGTTTAATAGGCAAAAGAAAGAGAAAGGATAATAACTCCCTTTGTAGTGAGAGAGAGGCGCTTCTGAGAGGAAAAGACTGACCTATGGTGGACTGTCCTGAGGTTTATAGGCAGGCTTGAGGAATTGATGTCTGATTTATACAGGACCCACAGACCGGCTCATCAGGTGTGATGTTTACATAGCACAAGGGGAAGGCTGGCCATTCCATCCCAATTTTATTATGCAAATCGGCTTATCCACCTGGCCAGTGCCATTTTTTCTGCTCCTTAGTATACATATGACTGGCAAAGAGAAGGGAAGATAGAGCCACCATTTTGCATAGGTCTAGTTTCAGGTAGCTTTTTCTTGCTGGCATTTACCTGTGCAAGTTTCCAGCTTGCTTGTCTGTGTCTGCAGCTCGATTTTATAGGCTGCTCTTTCTTAGAAAGTGATTTTGGGGGCTGATTTTCATTAAAAAAAAAAAACCACCTTATTGAGGACCCCGTACCCTCACTAACTGCCTAAATCTTTTCTTAACTCCTACATCACATAATTTACACTAGGGTTTATTTCTTGATGTTTTACATTTTACAGGTTCGTGCAAATGTATAATGACATGTATCCTACCTTTCCGTGTGATACAGATTACTTTTACTGCCCTAAATATCCTCTGCCTGTATGTTCCTTCTCCACTCTCCCTACCAACCTCTGGCAACTACTGTTCTTTTTACTGTCTCCACAGTTTTGCCTTTTTTCAGAATGTTCTATAATTAGAATCATATGGTATGTAGACTCTCCAGATTGGGTCCTTGCACTTGGTAACGCTGTCAAGTGAAAGCATATTTCATTTAAAGGTCTGTGATGTTGGGAGACAGGCTTATTGTTTCAGGATGCAGCTATTAATATAATCCAACGTATACTATACTTATAATCCAAATTACAGTTTGGAATAACAGAGGATGTTCCCCATATCTTAAGCAAGTATATTCAGACTGTCTAGCAGAAAACAGGGGTCTTTGTCACATAAACAAGCTTTTCTTTTTTCCTCTCTCTCACTCTGTACAAAACACATAAAAGAGTGACCACTATAGACATAGCATTTCCATTTATAATTAGCCTGTCACAGAAATTAGGCCCCATATTTCACAAGAGGATAGGGTGCTGGGAAGGAAGATGTTATTTTTGGTGACTTCATAAATGGGTGCTGTGACCTCACACCGTAACTCAAGCTACTAAAGAAGACATAGCAGTTACATCAGCATACTCCTTAAAGGTGGTTCCCATAATGGACAAAAGTAGGGGGTTAGACATGCTCTAAGCAATGCGGAGTGTAGTGGAATATTAACTATCTAGATGCTATAGTTTTGATAATGACTTTATGACTGAAGGAGATTTGAGGAGTCCATTCAATGAATATGAAGTTTCAGTTCTGCAAGGTGAGTATATTATAAGATCTCATGGATGACTTTGTACCTTAATCATGCTGTATTGTACACTTAAAAAGTTGGTAAAGGGCAGATCTCATGTTAAGTGTCTCTACCACAAAAAAACAGCAAACACTGAAGGAGACTCAAATCACCTTTTTTTCAGCTTTATCTCATTGTGATTTTATATTGCACACAAATATAATCAAATATTGTGCTATTTCTTCCAGTTGGTATTGGTGGCTTAAATATACAGCTGCCAAATATTTCCCTCATATGTATTAATGTAGAAAAAATTTTCAACTCAGGCATTTATATAATTACAAGAATTTCAATTAATCTGCAATTATGTGTATATTATTATAAGCATGCACACTCACTGGTTTCATTTTTATTACAATATAGCGATTATTTTGTGCAGTGTCAATACGATTTTGCTTTCTCATGATATGTATCATGTTTCTTTGTTGAAAAATTAAAATCTAATTAGAAAATCTGGAACCTTCTGAGAAAAACAATAACTCATTTTCCCTACACATTTCTTCTTTTCAGCTTCGTGAGGGTGAAAGTATGGCTAAATTTATACTATCCCTAGCAGCAATACAGACAATAAAAGGAGGCTTGTCTTTTCAATTTTAATTTTTAAATATGTATTTATTTTTGTATTTACTATTGTTTCAAACTGTTATATTTTTAAATGTTTAGCTACTTCCTAAGTGCTAAAGGGGGAGCTTCATATGTAGTTGAAAATTTTGTATTATTTTATTGTTGAGGAGATTTACTTCGTCTCAGAAAAACAGACAAATTATGTGATTTGTTTCAATTTACATTCAATCCATTAACAACTCATTGAGTCTTTATTATGTAGGCGCTAAGTGTTAAATACAAAGTCTAATAAGATCTTTGCTTGTGTGGTGGTTGTAGGTTATTTTAATGTCAGTCTTTAAAGTAAATTCTAAATTCCATGACATCTGATTCCAAGTTTAATTATTTTAAGGGGATCTGAAGTTATTTACTGCTATGTTTGAATTGCCTTGAGGTGATTCAAAGTGAAAGTCCTAAAGGATTAAAACAAATCTTTAAGAATTTGACATAAGTAGTGGTAGAAGATAACATTTGCTGGTTATCCACTGTGTGCTGGGTGCTGTTAGGGATTCTACACAAATCATCTCTGTTTAAAGGAAACTGTGTCTTGGTTAGGTTCTTGTACACTTTATACTTTCCTTGTGCTTCATAGAAAGCTGTCCTCACATGTTTAGGTTCTAGTCACCCATCCATGACCATCACTCACTGTTGTCATATTTAGCCAAATAAACGTTATCCTCACAATCACATTACCCGTGAATCTAAGTTTCCCTTTGAAGCCCTATACAAAGTTTTAATTTTTGTTGCCAGTATGTTATATGCAAAATACAAATCTGATCAGGTATTTAACTTGCTTAAAACATATCTGTTGCCTTTAGTTGAAATCTCATAACACTATTGCAACATTCTCCATAATAAGACTTTTTTGAAGTCACCCGTTCTATCTCCTGAAATCCTCTCTTCATTTGCTGCAGTCATTTGTGCTTTTTTCATTTCGTTTTATGTAGCAGAGTCTCCTATCTCTGCTATTTTGAGCATAGTTTTCTCATACAAATATACTCCTGCCTATCTTTACACCAGTTAAACTTTTTATACTTACATTCTTTTCCTCAACAAGAACTTCTCAAGTCCCCTGGAAGGTATGCTAGAATATCCTATGTTCCCATAGTTATCTTTTATAGTATTTATAAATATTCCTTAATTTGCTTAGTGTATTAAGTTCCTTTTAGGGTTTGTTTCCTGAGACAATACTTTCTCAAGGTTGACTATACTGAGGGTTGGATATACTATGCCCTGTCTTTTTATTTATTGAAATACTTGTATAAGGAAAATTGTTGATTCTTGTAAACAACTTCACGTATTCACGATTTGAGAAATCTCTCTTTGCAAAGAGTGGCTCAGCCTTGTAATCTCAGCTCTTAGCTTCAAGATTTATCTTTTCTTTGGGAATCACTTACTAATTTCATGCCCAGAAAGACATATTAAGTAATTTGCCAAAATCCACATCCTCTTCTGGTGACAGTGAAAAGATAAGTTCTAATTATAAGAGAATTGTGAGAAGAGCAGTGGTTGGACTGTATAGTCCACTAATAGAGTAAAAGCTGAATTTACGTATTTCCTTTCATAATCTCTCACTAATTATCTTAGGATTTGAGAGCTGGAGAAATTTAATTTTTTTTTTTTTACTCACGTAGTTGTTTTCCATAGTAGCTATTTATGAGAAATCTGCTATATTTTCATAAAAATACATTCATTCAGTACCTGATAAAAAGCTTTAGTGTATTAAGTGTGCCGATAGGACAACTTTGAACCAAGAATTTCATGTAAAAGAAAAACATATAAAATTGCCTTAAAACATCAACTAATTGGCCAGGTGCGGTGGCTCAGGCCTGTAATCCCAGCATTTTGGGAGGCTGAGGTGGATGGATCACGAGGTCAAGAGATCCAGACCATCCTGGCCAACATGGTGAAACCCTGTCTCTACTAAAAAATACAAAAATTAGATGTGCGTGGTGGCGCAAGCCTGTAGTCCCACCTACTTGGGAGGCTGAGGCAGGAGCATTGCTTGAACCCGGGAGGCCGAGGTTGCAGTGAGCCAAGCTCGCGCCACTGCACTCCAACCTGGCACCTGGCAACAGAGCAAGACTGTCTCAAAAAAAAAAAAAAAAGGCAACTGAGAGAGAGAGAGAGAGACAGGGTGTGTGTGTGTGTGTGTGTGTGTGTGTGTGTGTGTGTGCGCGCGCGCATGCACGTAGTCCCTTAATCATATCTACAGAGCTACTATATTAATAGACATATCTAGGAGGGATTTAGCTGTCATGTAGCCCAAGAATGGTTAATTTCAGGTGCAGATGTCACCACTGACCCATCCCATGATGAAGGCAGATGTATCCAATACATCACAGTCTTACCTTCAAACCTTGAAGGTCAAATAAGCCTGTGACTAATTTTGCAACACGTACTTCATGCAGCCACTTCCATGTATTCAGAATTGACCCATAAAGAAAAACCTATTTGCCATCTTTAATTAGTAAAAACTCCCACAATTTACATTAGATTAAGCAATGTCTTGTCAGCGTTAATTTTGTCAATCACACGTATAGGAAGGTATTGGATTAGAGATAGGAGTCTCTCTGTTCTCACTTCTCTTGCAGTCAGTTCTCTGTTTTCCCATGCCCTTGGCAAGATTTTTCTCAAATGTTACTGTTTCAGTAAGAAAGTGTGATTAACTTTGAAAAATGAGATATTACAAATATATTTGACGGTATTTTGTGTATACACACACAAACACAAATAGATAACTTGTATAAGTTGAGTATTAATAAATTGGCCAGCTCATTAAAAAGACAATTCAAAACCGTAAGACTGGATATCACTTTCTCCCATTTCAGGTAGAGTATGTGTATTCATTTTAGTATATTCTGGGTAATACTTTTTTAAGGGGTAGCAGGACCTCTCTAGCTAAGTGTCCTTGCCAAATGAAGATCAAGAAAATACATTAACAAATTACAACATAATCCCTTTTGTCTTCATCTGTTAACTTTTCCTAAGAAAACTTGCTCTATAAATGTGTTGTTCCAGGATTAATTTGCTGAATTTGATTAGACTTGTAATAATAGGGGCAGACATAGGAAAATGGATGGAATTTTGAGGAAATGGTTTGTTCTTGTAAAGGTCTCCACTTTAAAGCATTGAAAGCTTTTCATTTTACAAAGTGATTCTAAGCCTAAACAATACATTTTCTGTTTCATTTCTTAAAGGCTTTGGCAGAAATTTAAAGACTTACAGTTCTCGCTGAACTTTACCTTGACCTTTAAATGTAATGTCCTAATGTAAATAACCTTGGGAACATAAATATCTTGACATCTTAATGCTCTGACATTCTATTCTCATTGTCTGATTTTATTTTCTTCTTTTCCACTGATGCTTGAGCATAATTACAAGTACTGCCTTGGAAAGGCATTATTCAAAACGCACAAAAGGCTATTTTGCATTAGGGAATTAAAAACCCATTCACTTTGGAAAATAGGAAACCGACTTTGATTTTAAAATAATTTTCCCAAAGCTATCATCACATTTAGGAGAAAGATTTCTATAGGGCATGTTTGGCAAATTCTCACATAAAATAGCTACAGAATCACCGGGCTACAGCTATTTGCTAGTGCATTCAGTAATAGAACAGTTTAGTATAGACTTTATTTAAACTTATACAAGGAACGAAAGATGTAGATTTGGAGCATTGACAAGGGAACAGTACAACATTAATAATTTGATGGATAGCTTGACTATGAGCTCTTAAAATAATTATGTTTTGTAAATGGAATTCATAAAGAACTCATCGGTAATTCTGTGATGTAGTAATGCACACTGAAATACTAATACAGTGAGCATTGGCATATAAACTTATTTTCTGCAGTGTCATTCGGAAACACACTATGCTATTTGAAAAATTATAATATTTTACAAAAGCAGTACACCCTCTTTTTAAAGGTTTTCTTAGCAACCATGCATGTTATATCTTTAGTTCTTTGGTTTTATTTTCACTCAGATAACTATTGTAAGATATTTATGAATTCCCAGTTGCAGTAATCTCCTAAAGGAGTTTCATAAAATAACCCTTACTATAGCTGTGTAATTAAATTATCTTAAGATAGTAGTGTAGTGTAGACAATATTCCAAAATTTTTAGAAAAATTACTTGAGTGACAGTGTTCAGTGTACTTAAAGTCTTTGTTTTTTGGATTCATGACTAAGGGCAATATGAAATAATTCCTGTCTCTATCTCATGGGACCAAAAGAGTGTTTGCCTTGAAGGCGTTATGGAGTCAGAAAAAAGAAGAAATTGTTCTAGGACCTGCTCTTACTTGCTTAAACTTCTCAAACTAGTTTATTAAGTTGAATGAGCTGCCTTTTTTTTTCCCAAAAGAAAAAGATTAATAGACTAATAGTAATTAGGCTATGATTTGACATTTAAACAAGATAACCACTTTAACTGTTTTAATAAATGCATTTCATTTGTAACCTCAGTGAAGTTACATTGTATTCTCAAAAATATTTTTATGAAGAATCTAGAAATTATTTGTTGAATGGAATATAACTAGTTTACTTCTAAGAGAAAACATGCTATTGTAGTAAGAGATAGGTAAAACATAGATTAGCACTGCTTGTGCTATAAGAGATGAAAAATTAACTTGAGAATGAAATATACGTGGGTTTAATTCTAGTTCCACCACTTAATAATTGTGAAATTCTGCATAACCTAATTTTCCTTTATAAATCTGTGTTGCAATATCTGTAATTGGGATTAATACTGTAATAGGTTATTTATATGTGTGTTATGATAACCTGGTATTTTATTGTTCCTTTGGATGTCATTTGGAGATGTCATTCAGTAAATGGCAATTCTTGTTGCCCTTGCTGCTACTATTATCATACAATCATGTTGAATTACTAAATTCTTTCATTGTCACAAATTACCACCATCATGAAATTTGGACTTATTTTATATTACTATATACATATATCATATACAATATGTATTATATGTGTAGTATCATACGTATAGTAGTGCATGTCCTATGAATGTATAAAAAAAGATCTTTATGAGAAGTGGATAGTTAGTAAATAAAAAAAGTGATAGTAAAGATAAACTCAACGATAATCATGGCATTAGCCTTCCTAACATTTCACTGGCTCCCGATTATCTACAAACAAATCTCAGATATCGTTACAGGGCCTGGATATCCTTTCCACTTAGTCCTACACTGTCTGTCTCTTCATATATTTCTGTACTCAACCCTTAATTTCATTATTCAGATGCTTATTTAATAACTGTGCAAATGTTTTCTGATGGTCTACTATGTGTCAAAAACTAAGTATTGGGAAAAGATGAGTAACACAGAATTACATTTATGACTTACTCTGTGGTCTCATAAAAGCTAACCTGCAGACAGGTAAATGATGACACAAAATGATAAATGTTAGAGTCATAAACTTAAAATGCTAAATTAATAATTACATTTACAAATATAGTCTATATACAGTTAAGACTGACAGTTCAGTTTGATGTTGAGTGGTAATTCAAAGAGTTTTAGGTAGGAAAATGAGGGAGTGTGCAATAGTAAAGGCTGGAAAGGTAAAATGGTTCTTTATATTGATTTATGGTGGGAAAAAATTGGAGACTACACAGATGTCCAGTATCTGGATACTTTATAACATAAATAGATGAAAGAAAACTTTGTAAACATTAATAATGCATTTGAGAAATAATGAACATTTTTGTTAAAAATTCTTTTTAAAAAGGAACTGATAGATTCAGACAATATGGAAATGTGTCTCAAAAAGCCAGCATCATTCACAATAGTGAAACATTAGACTTGCCTTTAAAATAAGGACTTAAAAACATATGATTTTTATTTCTACTGTCATTTAACATTATTTCAAAATTACCGTGCCATGCAATTAGTTCATACAACAATATGAGAATTATAATCATTGGGAAGGAGAAGAAAAAATTATTTCTGTATCTTTGATTTATACTTGTTACCCTAAGAGTAAATTGAAAAATAAGAAAAACATTAAAATAATTCAATCAAGGGGAACGGGCATGTGATTTCTATTAAAAACCATAATCAATAACAAACAGTAATCAATTAAAATATAATAAAAGGCATCATTTGTAATAGCAATAATATACATGGTTCAAAAGCCACAAAGGAAAACTAGAAAGAAAAATAATAATACATTTAATTACCTAGAAGTTCTAATTCATTTGTCAAAAACACCAACAACAAAATGAAGATAAAAGCAAAATATCAGTGGTAGGACTGGGACATCAAGGGTAATAGGAAGGGATAGATGTTCTTAATGTTTAAATCACCGTGAAAAGACAAGTAGTCAGATAGAAAAAGGAGAAAGGTATATTACAATAGAAGTCTTGGCCAATGCAGTGGCTTACGCCTGTAAACTCAACACTTAGAGAGACAAAAGTTGGAGGATCACTTGGCCCAGGAGTTTGAGACCAGACAGGACAAAAAACTGAGACCCATCTCTAAAGAAATAAAAACTTACCCAGTTGTGGTGGTGCATGCCTGTAGTCTCAGCTGTGTGGGAGCCTGAAGTAGGAGAATCACTTGAGCCCTGGAAATCAAGGATGCAGTGAGCCAACAGGATGGCACTGTATCCAGCTTGTGCAACAGAGCAAGAGCCTGTCTCAGAAAAAAAAAAAAGATCCTCAGGGGAAAAATAATCAGTGACCAAAAATCTTAATATGCTAAACCTAACTCATAATTAAATGCATATATATTAAGACAATATCATACCATTTAGACTTTAAAGATTGGCATTTTTTTTAAGTGATAGTATTCAAGAATGGCAAGGGAATATAAAAAATGTGCAAGAAAATTTGACAGTATCTAAATTTAATATTTACACAGTCTGATCTTGTAAGTTTGAATCTAGCAATTTAGCTTAGAGATACATATAAGAGTAAAATTATGTACATAAAAACTATCAGGAGGCATACAGACTGTGGATAAGACTATTGTCTCTAGATCCGAATTGGATCTAGAGTTTCAGCTGTGTAAACTAAGTTGAGTTATTTGACCTCTCTGAGGTAGTTTCCTCGTTCATAAAATGATAACAGTCATAAGTACAGCATATGTTTACTGTGAGGATTAAAAAGGATATTGGGATACTGAATAAAAATGACTTAGAAAAACAATCTAAAGAGAAAGATTATAAATTTGATAAATAAAGTTTTCCTGTGGACCAAAAGAAACCATAAAGAGAGTAGAAAGGAAAGTCATGAATGTTGGGAAGACAAAAAATTTGTATTGTGTGAATTAAAAAAGACAATCCGAGTAGAATTGGGTCAAAATCATTGTGTAATTATCTTCTGCTTCTTCCTCCTATACTTTCTGGATACTTCCCTTCATTTTCAATACTACTGCCGTCTGACCCGGGGGAACCACTTGTGTGATTATACTAAGAGGACTTCCTGGCCTCCATATTCATATGAATTTTGGCTAAGGACGAACTGAAGATAGTAGGGAGGGAAAAAAGTATTCCTTTGTTTCCTTACCTGGAAAGCTTACTTCAGGTTACATTTGGAAAGTCACTGCATTTCTCAAGGTTGCCGAAATGACAAGGCTCCTTTTCCGAAACCCCTATTAGATAGAATTGAAACTTTCTGGTATTTTTCTCATTTCTTAACTTTATCATATGGCATTAATGTAATATTCAGGAATATATTTTCAAATTAAACTTCAAAGACACTTTAACTGTGCCCATTCTGCTTTTAAAATTCTACGGAGATTTTTAGTTCAACAATTAAAAAATTTTTTAAATATTTATAACTTGGTAGCTGATTCTTTCGAATGTATTTCCTACTTTGTAACACTATTCTTTATCTTGAATGTACTCCCTTCTTTGTCTCTGTACATGTACTAAACATACTTATTTTACATTACTGTTACGATTATTCTACCAAGTCTCTTTCTTTAGGTGTATGTACTGCATATTGTATTCGTTGGGTCTCTGTCAATGTCTTAAGTTTCCTAAAAATGATTAATGATTCTTGGTTATGACAATATTCGGTGGCAAGATTCTTGAGGAAGCATCTGAAGATCACTGTGGTGCCTTCTGTAATCTTTCTAATTTGAGATATTTACTACAGCTTCTTTCTTTTTTTGTTCAGCTATCTTTTTTGTATTTTCTAATGCAACCTTTAGATTCAGGAGGTACAGGTGCAGGTTTGTTACATGGGTATATTGCATGACGCTAATGTTTGGGTCATGAATGATCCTTTCACCCAGGTAATGAGCATAGTACCCAATATGTAGTTTTTCAGCCCTTGGCCCCTCCACCCTACTACTACTGACCCTTCTAGTAGTCCCCAGGTTCTGTTTTTTTCATCTTTATGTACGGGTGTATCCAATGCTTAGCTCCCACTTCTAAGTGAGAACATGTGGCATTTGGTTTTCTGTAACTATGTTAGTTTGCTTAGAATAATGACCTCCAGCTGCATTCATCTTGCTGCAAAAGACATGATTCATTTTTTTCTGACTGTTTAGTATTCTGTTATGTCTATGAGCCACATTTTCTTTATCCAGTCTATCATCAATGAACACCTGGATTGATTCTATGTTTTTGCTATTGTGAATAGTGCAATGATGAATATACAATTGCACGTGCCTTTTTGGTAGAACAATTTATGTTTCTTTGGATATATATCTAGTAATTAGATTGCTGGATGAGGGGGTCTCCTCCTGGTTTATAAGCATGTTAAAAATTTAACAATTAATAAGACAAAATTTCTATAAACATTCATTGGAAGTTTTTAAACTCTATTTTTGTTTGTTTTTATATCTAAATGTCAGGTAAGGAGAGGTTTTCTTATTTTGTTATTTTACACATGATTGGGTTTTGACTAGTTATATAATTTTTTTCTCTAAAGTTTTATCTGGTTTGCATTATGGTTATACTATATGTTCTGTACTATTTTTGATTTTTGAAATTTATTGAGATATACTTTGCAGATGAAATAATTTTTTAAGAAATGAAAAGTAATGTTTTATTAAAATGTGATTTAAAAATTCCAAAGGTACTATTTTATAGTAATTAAAATGATAGCCAAATAATTAGATTAATTTTAAGTTCTTACAGTAAGCAATATTTTTCAGTAATAATCTCAATGTCCCAGTGTCATATTTATATTACATTAATTTGGCAATGATAGAAAAATACAAAGATGTGTCTTGGAAATTCAATATTTTGTCCTTCATAGCTATCTCATAAAGTTTTCATGGCTACCATAACCATTGTTCTTAAAAAAAATTTGTGAAACTAATCTCTAGAGGCAAGACCTAAACAATAAGGTGAAACTGTTTATAGAGTGCCGGTTGATAAATAATGTTAAAATATGACTGGAATAAATAAAATTTGGTCCTATTAATTGTGATAAAAATAATGCCTTTGAGAGAAAATAAAACCAAAACAAAAATCCGTCTACTGGTAAACATTTTTATGCCAAGTAAATGTTTAAAGTATATTGTTTTTAAGTAGATTAAAACTATTGGATTTCTTGAAACACACCCATCTTTACTAAAAATACTTTATGGCTTGCTAAGGATACTACATATTAAAATAGATTTTACTGTAAAGTTTTACCCTCAGAAACAGTATTGTTAATTTTTGAATAGTAATTAATGGGATTCAATGGCTAAAGTTTTTACAACCATATTCAATCATTTTCTATATTGTGTCTGTTCCTTCATCATTCAAACTGTAAGCATTAAAAAAGTATCTCACTAGTAGTGTTACATATGTTTTGCTTTCAATGTAAATTTGAAAGAAAACTATGTGACATTCTATAGAACAAAAAGAAAAGAAAATTAATGGGAAGATTCAGTTTAGATGCAAATACAAGAACATTTGGCACTTTCCCTTTTATTTTAAGTTCTTTATGGAAATCATACACGTAGGCTATAAAAGAATCCTTAGAGCATTATCAAATGGTCTTCAGAAGTCAGCAGAGAAAGTCGTAATGGTAGAGTTGCTGAAAGTCTGACTGGGTAAGCCATTTGGCAATAGAGACCATATATTGAGTAAAAATCTTTAAAAATAATGGAAATGAGACATTTCCATTTCCAAATTCTGCGAATCCTGTAGTTTCATTGCACAAGGCAGAGAATTTTCTTTCTGTGGGAGTTGTATGGTGAAATCCCATGTATTGCTTTGCTTCAAAATTCATGGGCTAGTTGCCTAGCCAGCAGAGTAATGATGTGTAAAAGGCAATTGAAAACCTGATAAAATTGGGCTTCTGTGTATAATGGAGGCAAATATAAGTTTATTGTTCACTCTACATTGGGCCCATGTACTGTCCATTTAGATAAAGCTTAATCACTCTCTGGGATTAGCAATTGTTTCATTAATCAGTGTCCATCTTTATAAGGGTTGTGAATAAAATTAAGATGTAAATCTTAACAGGGGCTAGCACAATTTGCTTGAGGAAAATAATTGACGTTTCTCCAAAACTTCATTTCTAAAATAAAAATTTATCAAAGATGAAACCATAGAAATTGTGACTTGTATATTTATTTACATTTTTATTTCACTAACTATAATTTGAATCTTAAATTTATTCCTCTTGACCTTGAATTGTATTTGTATAAATTTATTTTCCTTGACATTTTTTATCATGTAATATGCTACTATACTCTCTCTCTTCAGAAATTCCTTATCTATTCAAATGCCTTTTTTGTTTACTAAATATTGTTGTCACACACAAAATTTTTCTTAGGCACAGCTCTTGCATAAAATAAGAATTTTTCTTTGTGATTCATTTATTTATTGAGACGGGTTCTCACTCTGTCACCCAAACTGGAATAGAGTGGCATGATCACAGCACACCCTGACCTTGAACTCCTAGACTGAAGTGATCCACCTACATCAGTGTCCCAAGTCGCTGGGGAGTACAGGCACGTGCCACCACACCTGGCTAATTTTTGAATTTTTTATAGAGATGAGATCTCTCTATGTTGCCCATGTTTGTCTTGAGCTCCTGCACTCAAGTGATCCTCACTCATCAGCCTCCCAAAGTGTTGGGATTAGACACGTGAACAACTGTGCCTGGTCTGCAGTATTTTTTTTTACATAATTTCAAGCTAGTTTGAAATTGTAAAAATAATAAAATTATAAACATTCTTATCAAACTCAGTATTCAGTTATATTTTAGTCAACTTGCATTTTTAAAATTCTGTCTCTGTTCACATGGACCCCCACCCCCACCACACACACGTACGCATCCCTTAATATTGTTATATCTTTTCCTGCAATACTTACAAGTAAATTGAAGACATAGTGCCCTTTTACCATTGAATACATAAGCATAACTTCCTAAGAAGAATAATAATCTTACATAGTCACAATATACATTTTAAATAATAAATTTTGGATTGGTATCATAGTATTATCTAATCCACATTCGATATCCAAATTTTGTCATGTCAGTTTACTTAATGCCCTGCTCCAGGATCCAATCTGGGATCAGGCATTGCATTTCGTTGTTGTGCCTCTTAAATACTGTTACTGGAGGCTTTTTTCTCTTTCTTGACTGATATTTTGAAAAGTACAGGCAGGAATTTTCCTCAATTTGGGTTTATCTGAATTTCTGTATGATTAGATTCAGATTATGAATTTTTGACAAGAATCCCACAGATGTGCTTATTTTGCCTCCTCAGTGTATTCCATCTGAAAACACATGATGTCAGCTTATTTCAATATTAGTAATGTTAACTTTGGTAATTTGGTTAAGGTCTTTTAAATTTAATATTTAAGTAGCAATTTTTGAGGCTCTATAAATATTGTATTACTAATCAAACTTATATGCTATTTATAATATCTATTAATCCTTCTTCTAATGCCATAATTCCTTCTATATTTACTAGTTGCCATTCTACTCTATGGAATAAATTTTCCTTCTCCTTCCTCTAGTTATTTATTTATTTATATAACTTCATAGTATCATGGACTCCTATTTTATTCAATGGATAACACAGTCCTTTGCTATAATTATTTATGTCCATGCTCAAATTATTCCATTTTTGGCAAATGGGAGTATATTTCGAGCTGCTTCTCTATGTCCTTTTGATAGGGTTCCATCACTATTAGACTTAAGATAGGTTGCAGGCTCATCTTTTGCTTTTCCAGTGCTAGCCTTGAAGTCAGCTATTTTGCCAAAGGAGACCTGCTTCTTTTTTTAAAGATAATGGTGCTTTGAAACCAAGGTTTATGTGTGCTAATTGATACTGGTGTGTCAATTGCTTTTAGGCCCTGTTAGTGAAATAAACCAAGATCTAAGAGCTGTGCATGTTTGTTTTAACTGCTCTGTCTCTGCTTTTAGAACTATTAAGTGGACATAACTGTATGTCTCTGTGGATATCAGTGTGTGCATGCACATACCTAATTTTTTGTCTGTCCCTGAGTAGATATACATTCATATATACACACATATATAATACATAAATATATGGATTGATATTGACATTGCCCACTTAATTTCAACAACACAGAGTAAATTCTAGTCTGCCAGGTTTTTATATCTAACTCCTTTCTCAAGCAATGAGAAACTTGGCCCACATTATCATCAATGTTTTCACTTGTTCAAGCCTAGAATACATAAAAAAAAATACTTTTCAGAATTGCTAACACACAGAACTGCAAAAAATAAACCTTCTACCTACAGTTTACTATATTTACATATTTTAAGCACATGGAAATTACAAATTCTTATGTAATTAATTTCATGGCAAATACATATATCTGTGTAACCCATCTAATATCAAAATATAGTACATACCCCGGCTAGGTGTGGTGGCTCATGCCTGTGATCCCAGTGTTTTGGGAGGCTGAGGGGGGTGGATTGCTTAAGGCCAGGAGTTCGAGACAAAGCTGGTCAACATGGCAAAACCTCACGTCTACTAAAAATACAAAAATTAGCTGGGCATGGGGGTGCCTGCCTGTAGTCCCAGCTACTCAGGAGGCTGAAGCATGAGAATCGCTGGAACTCAGGAGGCGGAGGTTGCAATGAGCCGAGATTGCGCCACTGCACTCCGTCTGGGCAACAGAGCAATACTCTGTCGCAAAATGATTGATATATCAATAGTTAGATAGATAGATGATAGATAGATAGATATTGTTGTATAGACACATTAGATGATAGATATAGATAGATAAATAGTGTATTTCCATCAGTGAAAAACATCTTTTGTTCCCCCACTGAGACAGTTTCTCAGTATTCCCCACTGAGAAACACTTTTCTGATTTTTTAAATCATGTATCAGTCTTGCTGTTTTTTAACTTTATGAACCTCATAGTATCTCCTCTTTTGCTTCTGATTTCTTTCACTCAGCCTGAATCTTGGAGATTTATGCTTGCACTGTGTGTTCAAATATCAGTTTCTCTTTCTCTCTCATAGAATTCTGTTGTATCGTTCTATGAATATAACAAAATTTATCTTTTTGTAGATTTGGCTTGTTTTTGAAATTTAGGTATATTGTGAGCATGAGTACATTCTTCTGTAAGTCTGTACACCTATTTTAGTTATGTTTAAAACTATACACCTATTTTAGTTATGTTTTTATTTTTCTTGGGTAAATACTTATAAGTGGAATTGCTAGGTTGCAGGGTATGTATGTGATGGACAATGTAACTGATAGTATATAGTCTATTTCTAGTACATTATATAGTCTATTTCTAGTACATTATCAATTTTATTTTTCTTAAAAGAATCAACTTCTAGCCTTGATTATTTTCTCTATTTTTTCAGGTTTCTCTTACATTGATTTCTGCTCTTACTATTATTATTTCATCTTGCACTTAATTTGGACTTTTTTAAAAAAAACTTTTTTTGCTTCTTAAGGTGTAAGCCTACAGTATTTACTTCAGACCTTTCCTCTTTTCTAATATAAGTTTTTAAAGGTATACGTTTCCTCTAAGCACTAATTTAGCGGTGTAACTCAAGTCTTGATATATTGTATTTTCATTATCATTATGTTAGAAATAATCTTTGATCCATGTTTCTTAGTCTATTTCTACTATTAAAATAGCAAAAACTGGGTAATTTATAAGCAACAGAAATGTATTTCTCATAATACTGAAGCCTGGAAAGTCTAAGATCACGGTGCTGGTAGATTCAGTGTCTAGTGAGGGTTCAGTCTCTGCCTCCCAAAGGACATCTTGTTGCTGTGTCACCTGGAAATGACAAACTCTGTATTCAAATGGTGAAAGGGATGGAAGGGTAAATGGGGCCTAGCTAGTTCCCTCCAGCTTTTTTAAAAAGGTCACAATCCCATTCATGAGGGTGAAGCCCTCATGATTCAATCACTCTCCTAAGGGCACCACCTCTTAATAGTGTTGCATTGGAAGTTGTTTTAACATTTTAGAGAGAACACAAACATTCAAACTATAGTACATGTATTATTTAGAAAAGCTTTGTTTAATATACAAATACTTTGAGCTCTTCTGTCTATTGTATTTTTGAGTTCTATTTTAACTTGGTTGTTGGAGAACAAATCAAGTGAAATTTCACTCTTTAGAATTTATTAGGAATGTCTTGTGTTACAACATATAGTTTATCTTGGTGAATGTTGCAGGCACACATGAAAAATTATGTATTTTACAGCTATATTTAATGTGCTATAAATGTCTTCTATAGGAAGGTAATGTTCAGAGATTCTATATCGTTACTAATGTTTTGTTTATTTGATGAATCGATTAGTGAGAGGGCATTAAAATGTCCATATTTGTAAATTTATTGGTATTTTATGTTCTTTTAGTGTGTTTGTCGTATGTATTTTGAAACTGCATTCATCATGTATACATTCATGACTGCTACATCTTATGAATTTACCTCATTATTCTTACATCTCTTTTTATCTTTGCTGTCACTTCTTGCAGCAAAGTCTCATTTATTATATATTAATATGGCAACTCCAGCTTGCTTAAACTTGCTGTTCCCATGGTATGTAACTTTCCACACTTTTACTTTCAGTCTATACCCAGCATTATATTTAAAACACATCTATATCAGACAGCATATAGTTAGGTTTTATTATTTGATCCATTGTAGAAATCTGTCTTTTAATTGAGGTGTTTAAGTTACTTACATGTAAAACATTTATTGACTTCATTGGGTTTACATTTGTTCTCTCTTTTTATTTCATTTCTCTCATTCACTAATTTTTCCTCTATTCCTCCTACTGCGTATTCTGTTCAGTTAAATACTTTTTCTTGAGTATTCCAATTTTATTCCTTCATTTACTTTAGCTATGCCTCTTTATATATATATTTATGTTTATATATATATATGTTTATATAAATACAACTAAATATATATATTTATATTATAAATATAACTATGTATACTATAAAAGAGGCATAGCTAAAATATATATATTTATAATATAAATAAATATGTATATTATTTATATAAAATATATATTTAGTGTTCCCCCTAAGGATTATAATATTCTCAGTTTGTCACAGTCTAATAGAAAATATTGTATTACTTCAGGTAAAATATAAGATTCTCACAACAGTATGGTTTCGTATATAATCTAAACTCTGTGCTATTTTATCATATCTATCTACATATAGTATAAACTTTACAATATAGTGGTATATATGTGTGTGTCCACTTGTTATGTCTTGTTAAAGAAATTTTAAATACATACATGCTTTTATTTTTAGTAATGTATTTATTATTTCTGATTTTCTTATTCCTATAAATTCAGGTTGGTATCTAGCATCATTTTCATTCAGCCAGAACAAACTCTAAAATTTCTCTCCAATTCAAATTAAAACCACAATGAAATATCACCTCCCACCTGTAGAATGGCTGTTATCAAAAAGATAAGAAGTGTTGATCAGGCTGTGGAGAGAGAGGGAGCCTTTGTACACTGTTGGTGGAAATGTAAATTAGTAGAGCCCTTATGGTAAATTGTATGGGCCTTCCCCCAAGAATTAAAACTAGAACTACCATAAAAAAAAATTTCTCTCAGTGCAGGTCAGCTAGCAAAAAATTACCTTAGTTTTATCTAAAATGTTTTTATTTATTCATCTGAAAATGTCCTTACTTGAGCTCCTTTTTTAAAGACTTTTTTGCTGCGTGTAAAATTCTAGGTTAGCCACATTTTTTCCCCGACACAATTAATACATGTTTTATTGTAGTCTGGATTATATTTTAATATTTAGTCAGCCATCACTTATGTTTATCTATGTGTAATGTGTATTTTTTCCAGTGTGTTTGCTTTCAAGGTTTTTTGTTTCTGCTTAGCCTTAATAGTTTAATTCTGTTGCACTGAAGTACAGTGTTCTTTGATTACCCTGCTTGAGGCTTGCTGAGCTACTTGAGTCACAAGTTTGTTTTCACTGCATTTGAGAATATGTGAGCCAATTTTTCTTCCAAATATTTCTGCCTTTTATACTCTTTCCCTCTCTCATAAACCCCAATTTTCCTTAAAGTAGACTCCTTTATATTGTGCCCTCAGTGACTAAAACTCTCATTTATTTTCAATCATTTTCTTATTGATTTTCAAATTGGGTAGTTTCCACTGAGCCATCTTTTTAAGTTTTTTTTTTCTTTTGTCACTTTCCATCTGCTGTTAGGCTTATATAGTAAATTTTTCATTTGAGATATTGTACTAGAAAAATTCAAGATTTTCAAATTTATTATGCAGTTTTATGTTCTTGATGAAATGTCCCATCTGTTCATTCATTATGATTATATTTTTTCTTAACATTCTTAAACATATTTAAATCGTTATTTTAAAGCTTTTGTCTCCTAACTACAATATCTGACTCATCTCATGATTATTTTAAATTTCCTTGTTTTTCTCTTTAATGTGAGTCATGTTTTTTTTTGTTTCTTAATATGTTTTTGTAACTTTTGAGGGTTTGTTGGACATTGTTGATGAAAGGTTGCAGAGAATATGAATTATGCTATCTCTTTAAAATTTGTTCTTGTAGGCAGTGAAACCACTAGCAGCTTATTTTTTTCTGGCTTGTATGTCTTGTTATTATTCTTTGATAGAATGCATTTATTACTGTTTTGAATTTAGTTCTAGTGGAGATGCTTACTCTAGGAAGTAATTCTTTCCTAAAGGTTGGCATTTGGTGGAGACTGAATGCCTAATATGTTCAGTGAAGTCTCTCAACTAAAGGTAGACTGGAGCACTGATATCTTCCAGAACTGCTTGACCTCTGGTATCTCCAGTTTTATTTGTGTATATGCACCCCTCTTTCAGAAAAGCACCACAGTGATTATTCCATGAAGTGTTCTGAGACATGCACTCTTGTCTTCTTAAATAGATTTATCTGACAATTCCATTCATTTAAGCAAAACTGGAACTCCTTTCGTGGACACCTCATCTTCTCAATATACCTATGCTTAGCTGAGGCTTAACTTCCCCTGCTTCTTAGCAGTAAAGTACACCCAGGCAGAAGGTCAGGGTGATCCAAGAAAATCAAGCGATGGCTGTTGTGTTTTTCTTCTTTCAAGTAAAATAATACTATGCTGCTTGTTGTTTGAAACAACGGTGCTTCACTTCATACATTCTTCTGGTATTATAACTTTTTGCTTCTCATGGTAAAGAAAATTAAGTATTAACTGTTCTGTTGGTTGAAAGTAAAGGTTAAGTAAGAATGTTTAAGCAATTTATGAAGAAGGGCACTGATTATTTGATAATGTGAAAGCAGTGTCTTTGGATATAACATGTTTTAAAAATGTGTCTATTGACAAGAGAACACTAAATATCCCTAATTCCAATATAAGCAGATTAGGGAAAAAAGGGAATAATTTACTACAACTCTGATTCATTGAAGCAAAATTTTAAAGTACTAAACTAAACCTCCCCTTGATGCTTTTCTTTCTTTATTAGTTTGAAGCTACACAGTTGTTGCATGTGCTTACTTTTAGCTTAGGTGGGAAATGCTAGCATACATTTTGTTTCATTTAGCCAGCGGCATGTTTCAAGCATAAAAGGTATATAATGTCACCTTGTCTACACAGAATCACATGGATTATATATATGCAAAAAGAGTTCCTCGGCTTTGTACTACTGTTGTAAACGTTGATTTATTCAGAGTGATATTAGTGCTTAAGCACTAATGCATTCCATTTGCAACATACCGCCTTTTAAACCTCAAATGGGTGTTCCACTTATCCATCAAACCATTAGCAATGTTAGTCTCCTTTACTACTCTTGCACATGAGCTGCTTGCTACTCTTCAAATACGTACTGTTTGAATTATATTAGAATACTTATGGGTGGGTTATTAAAATGTATTCTCATTTTTAATAGGCAGTGTATTCGCTTAGATTTATTTATAAATAATTATAAATCCTTTGTAGAATTAATTCATTTCTAATTGGTAAGTTATAATTACTGACCTTTTTTAAAGAAACAAAACTAAAAAAGCAGGATGATTAATCACTTCACTGATGACTTCTGTGGAACTCAAAAGGCGATTTTAATACTTCATTCTAAAGATATGTGGGTAGAATATTAGGAATTGAGGGGACTTATGGTCTTTGGAATGAGTGATGCATGAAGATTAGATTTCCTTACTTGTTTTGATGTCTGTCGTAGGTACGCTGAAAAAAAAAGGTTCTCTTTTAGAAGGTCCTTCACATCCCTTGTAACTTGTTTTCCTAGGTATTTTATTTGCTTTGTAGCAATTGTGAATGGGAGTTCACTCATGATTTGGCTCTCTGTCTACTATTGCAGTATAGGAATGCTTGTGATTTTTGCACATTGATTTTGTATCCTGAGGCTTTGCTGAAGTTGCTTATCAGCTTGAGATTTTGGGCTGAGATGATAGGGTCTTCTAAATATACAATTACGTTATCTGTAAACAGAGACAACACTGCTCAAGGAAATAAGAGACAACACAAACAAATGGAAAACATTCCATGCACATGGATAGGAAGGATCAATATCGTGAAAACGGCCATACTGCCCAAAGTATTTATAGATTTAATGTTATCCCCCATCAAGCTACCATTGACTTTCTTCACAGAATTAGAAAGAACTACTTTAAGTTTCTTAGAGAACCAAAAAAAGAGGCCATATAGTCCTTAAAATCCTAAGCAAAAAGAACAAAGCTGGAGGTATCGCACTACCTGATTTTATTTTACAAGGCTACAGTAGTCAAAAGAATATGATAATGGTACTAAAACAGACATACAGACCAATGGATCAGAAAAGAGGCCTCAGAAATAATGCCACACATCTACAACCATCTGATCTTTGACAAACTTGACACAAACAAGCAATGGGGGAAAGGTTTAATAAATGGTGTTTAATAAATGGTGCTGGGAAAACTGGCTAGCCATATGCAGAAAACTGAAACTGGACCCCTTCCTTATACCTCATACGAAAATTAACTCAAGATGGATTAAAGACTTAAACATAAGACCTAAAACCATAAAAACCCTAGAAGAAAACCTAGGTAATACCATTCAGGACATAGGCATAGGCAAGGACTTCATGACTAAAACACCAAAAGCAAAAGCAACAAAAGCCAAAAATTCACAGATGGGATTTAATTAAACTAAAGAGCTTCTGTGCAGCAAAAGAAACTATCATCAGAGTGAACAGACAATCTACAGAATGGGAAAGAATTTTTCCAATCTACCCATGTGACAAAGGGCTAATATCCAGAATCTACAAAGAACTTAAACAAATCTACAAGACAAAAACAACCCTATCAAAAAGTTGGCGAAGAATATGAATGGACATTTCCCTAAGAAGACATTTATGTGGCCAAAAAAACATGAAAAAAAGCTCATCATCACTGGTAATTAGAGAAATGGAAATAGAAACTACATTGAGATATCATCTCATGCCAGTTAGAATGGAGATCATTAAAAGTCAAGAAAAGACAGATGCTGGAGAGGATGTGGAGAAATAGGGAAAAATTTTACACTGTTGGTGGGAGTATAAATTAGTTCAACCATTGTGGAGGACAGTTTGGTGATTCCTCAAGGATCTAGAACCAGAAATAGCATTTGATCCAGCAATCCCATTACTGGGTATATACCCAAAAAATTTTAAATCATTCTACTATAAAGACATATGCATATGTATGTTTATTGCTGCACTGTTCACAATAGTAAAGACTTGGAACCAACCCAAATGCCCATCAATGATAGACTGGATAAAGAAAAAGTGGCACATATACACCATGGAATACTGTGTAGCCATAAAAAGGAATGAGTTAATGTCCTTTGCAGGGACATGGATAAAGCTGGAAACCATCATTCTCAGCAAACTAACACAGGAAGAGAAAACCAAACACTGCATGTTCTCACTCATAAGTGGGAGTTGAACAATGAAAACACATGAACACAGGGAGGGAAACATCACACACTGCCACCTGTCAGGAGGTAGGGGACTGGGGGAGGGCTAGAACTGGAAGAAATAACTAATGTAGATGACAGGTTGATGGGTGTAGGAAACCACCATAGCACGTGTATACTTATGTAATAAACATGCACGTTCTGCACATGTACCTCAGAACTTAAAAAAAGATAAGTTACAGCTGTTTGTCTGCTGCCTCCTGTTGAAGTCATTCTGTATCAGCTCTTGCAATATTTCATTTCTTGAAGTATATGTGAAGAACATTGCGGTTGATAATAATCTTATGGTGTTGACATTTGTGAATAAGTTAGTAGAGTTAAGGTTATCCTTATAATAACACTTTCAGTCACTTGCATTCCCACATGAATTTGTAAATTGTAAAGAAGGAAAAAGTTACAGCTTGTGACCCAAGATTATCCATAATTCCCAGACTATCTTAACTTGTACAGCTGTACAGCACACATCCCATATGTGCCATCAATTATGTGTCTCAGCAGATAAGTAAATATTTAAGAAGAAATGTTCTATGGTGTGATCTTTGTACCTAGGAATAATCTTATTTATTTTTGGATCCGTAGGGCTTGGCACATGGTCATTTAATTCTTTTTCCAATGAATGATTGCACATAAATAAATTAATATAAATACATTAAGAACTTCTGACTTTGTATTGGATGGTAACTGTTTTATGTATTTTCTTGATTTATAGTCTAAAAAATAATCTGGATCAGGAAGGAGTATTCTATACTGGCCTCTATCTTGAAACTTATCTACCCATGATTTCCTCTTATTGACTAATTTTACAATGAAATAGTCTTTGAGGAATCTTGTACATCTACAACTAATCCATCCATACCCAGTAGGGTGCTCAGCAACAACTATTAGCTATCTGCTAAAAATGACTAATTGCACATATCACATCATCAGCATCCTAATGGCATGAGTGACAGACATACTGTTTATAAAACATGCTTTTTAAAAATGTAAAACCTGAGATAATGATGAGACATGGATTCTTGATTTTTGATAAGTTTTTGTGTAGAAGCTCTTCTCTTTATTGTACTTTAAGTTCTGGGGTACATGTGCAGATCTTGGAGGATTGTTGCATAGGTACACACATGCCATGGTGGTTTGCTGCCTCCATCCCCCTGTCACCTACATCAGGCATTTCTCCCAGTGTTATCCCCCCTCACCCCACAACAGACCCCAGTGTGTGATATTCCCCCATCCTGTGCCCATTTGTTCTCATTGTTCAACACCTGCCTATGAGTGAGAACGTGTGGTGTTTGTTTGGTTTTCTGTTGTTGTGTCAGTTTGCTGAGAATGATGGTTTCCAGATTTATCCATGTCCCTACAAAGGACACAAACTCATTGTTTTTTATGGCTGCATAGTATTCCATGGTGTATATGTGCCACATTTTCTTTATCCAGTCTATCATTGATGGACATTTGGGTTGGTTCTAGGTCTTTGCTGTTGTAAACAGTGCTGCAGTGAACATGCATGTGCATGTGTCTTTGTAACAGAACAATTCATAGTCCTTTGAGTATATACCCAGTATTGGGATTGCTGGATCAAATGCTATTTCTATTTCTAGATCCTTGAGAAATTGCCACACTGTCTTCCACAATGGTTGCACTAATTTACACTCCCACCAACAGTGTAAAAGTGTTCCTATTTCTCCACATCCTCTCCAGTGTCGGAGCCAGGCCCACCCCCACGTTGGTTGGGTGCCAGATGTCGGGGTGGGGCCCCACGTACGGGCGCCATAGTGTCAGTGGCAGCATTAATGCCAGGGAGCTCTCGGCCAGCAAGAGGGTCCCAATACCTGGAAGAGAGAGTGCGCAGGAAAACATAGGAGACAAAGAAGCAGGGTCTGGAGGGCTCGAAAGGCAATGCCTAAATGGCAATGCCTAAACAGCAATTTTATTTGTGCATAGGGTCCCAATATATACTGTAGCTTTCAGAACACTGACGTAGTCCACATTGTTTCGAGTTAAAACATTTAAGGGAACAGAAGGTTACAAAATCTGGCAAAGTAGATAAGATACAAGTTAAAAGAGAACAGTACTGAAGTCTATAAAGTAACAAAAAGATGCAAAACAAGCAGATGCTTATTCTTATTATTATTGTGTTTTATATTTATTAAAGTAACATTCTTTAAAGGTCAGTCCCACCATAAATTCCAGAAACATACATCGTAAAGAATCACATGAATAATAACAGAGTTCAAGCAGTACTTGATAAAAAGTACAAAACTAGTCCAAAGCCGGAACTGAAGACAAAACACAATTTCTTAGTAGAAACCACACAGCCATCACCAGGCCACTGTGTAAGTGCCTAGAAGTTAAAAATAGCCTTTTACACGATTCCTCATCCTTAGTTCCTGCTTTCCCATAGCTCGACTTGCCTGAGGATGGGGAATGCTTGTGAGTAACTGAGTAGGTGGAGACACTGTGGGGGTGTCTCGGCTGGAGCGAGCCCACACTAGCACCTGTTATCTCCAAATTTTTTAATGATCTCCCAATTCTAACTGGGCATGAGATGGTATCTCAATGTGGTTTTGATTTGCATTTCTTTAATTACCAGTGATGATGAGCATTTTTTTGTATGTTTGCCTCATAAATGTCTTCTTTTGAAAAGTATCTGTTAGTGTTATTCACCCACTTTTGAATGGAGTTTTTTTTCTTGTAAATCTGCTTTAGTTCTTTGTAGATTCTGGATATCAGCCTTTTGTCAAATGGGTAGATTGCAAAAAAATTTTCCCATTCTTCTGTTGGTTGCCAGTTCACTCTAATGATTGTTTCTTTTGCTGTGCAAAAGTCTTAAGTTTAATTAGATCCCATTTGTCTATTTTGGCTTTTGTTGCCATTGCTTTTGGTGTTTTAAATCACAAAGTCCTTGCCTATGCATATGTCCTCACGAAAGCAATGAGAATGAAAACATAACGTACCACAGTCTCTGGGACACATTTAAAGCAATGTCTAGAGGGAAATTTATAGCAGTCAATGCCCACATGAGAAGCAAGGAAAGATCTAAAATCAACACCCTTTTGTCAAAATTGAAAGAGCTAGAGGAGCAAGATCAAAAAAATTGAAAAGCTAGCAGAAGACGAGAAATAACTAAGATAGAGGATCAGAGCAGAACTGACAGAGATAGAGACACAAGAAACCCTTAAAAAAATCACCAAGTCCAGGAGCTGGTTTTGAAAAGATCAACGAAATAGACCAGTAGCCAGATTAATTAAGAAGAGAGAAGAATTGATGCAATAAAAAAATGATAAAGGGGATATCACCAGTGATTCCACAGAAATAAAAACTAGCATCAGAGATTACTACAAACAACTGTATGCAGATAAACCAGTAAATCTGGAAGAAATGGATAAACTCCTGGACATTTACACCCTCCCAAGACTAAACCAGGAAGAAGTTGAATCTCTGAATAGACCAGTAACAAGGTCTGAAGTTGAGGCAGCAATTAATAGCCTACTCACCAAAAAAGTCCAGGCCCAGAAGGGTTCACAGCCGAATTCTACCAGACATACAAAGAGGAGCTGGTACCATTCCTTTTGAAACTATTCCAGACAATGCAAAAAGAGGGAATCCTCCCTTACTCATTTTATGAGAGGCTCTTGTTTTAAAAAATGTCTTGCGATCTGTAAAACGACTGATTTGCTTTTGGTCATCTAGCAAATGGTGCAGGTATTTTAGTAACTTTAGAAGGAAGTTGAAACAAATTTTGTTTGTATACTCACCGTAAATCTGAACTGTATAATTATGATTTCATAAAAAATACTATTCTGTTAATGATTTCCATATTTTCCAGGCTGCACATGATTACAGACACTTAATTGGTAATTTATCTTAACTAACACATTTATCTGAGTTTGTGTTGGTATGAAGGAATACCTGAGACTGGGTAATTTATAAAGAAAAGAGGTTTCTCTGGCTAATTGTTCTGCCGGCTGTTGAAGGATTATGGCCCCAGCATCTGCTTCTGATGAAGGCCTCAAGTTGTTTTCATTCATGGTGAAAGGGAAGCCAGCATTTGAAGAGATTACATGGCAAGAGAGAAAGCAAGCAGGAAAGGGGAGGTGCCAGGCTCCTTTCATAAACAAGCTATTAGGGGAACCCTTATTGGAATGAAACTAGTGAGAAGTCACTCACTCCGTGCACCGTCCAGTGCATTAATCTATTCATAAAGGATCCACTGTTATGACCCAAACACATCCCATTAGGCCCCATTTCTAACATTGGAGATCAAGTTGCAACATGAGGTTTGGACAGGGAAAACACACAACCTGTAACACTGCTTTCAATTTATGTGCATTAAACTTTTGTTTAACTTTGGTTGTTTGTTGTTCCTAATGTGATTCACTATATCTCCAGCTTACAAAAAGGTCTCAATTTCTCAGAAGTAAATAATTAGTTTGTAAACCATGCTGAGTTTTTCAGTGGCAGTGGGAAAAGTCTGTAAAACTTTGACCATATGCCAAATTGTACATTAGGTAGAGAAGCTTCCCAAATTTTCGTGTGTATATATTTGAGAAATGAGAAGACTAAAGCCCTTGAATTTGCTCACTTTAAGTTTTAGATGAGTCATCATGATATTCTTAGAAGTCTTTCAACAAAGATGGGGTTGAGAGGGAAGAGTGGCCACTGAAAACAGGGCACAGGATAATCAAGAGCAGCCACTGAAGAAAACTGAGACTCTCCGGAGAATTTAGAAAGGAATCAATTTAGAAAGATGACCAGTGACGCCATAGAAGAGTAAGGACCCTCTATTGCTGAGTTCTGAAGAAGTCATGGAATGAACAAGTAAAATCTTTGCTAATGTTTCAGAGAATTATGGATTAAGGACAGACATAAATAAAACGTTTGAAACATATGGAAAAGAAATGTTTTAAATAACTGAAGAGTAGAATGGCAATTCAGTATGCTAATCACATTTTGTCCAAGGATTTCTTCTAATTTCCTAAAGACTTTATTTTTGGGAATTAAATTTTCTTAGTAAACTTTATTTTAAAAGTAAACAAAAAAAACAAAAAAAAACCTAATTTTCAAAATTTGACTCTATTAGTTCCAAAATTTAAAATGGAAAGAACATGAAAATGTCTTTTTAAAATCAAAGACTAGTTCAATTTCTCTTACCCAAACATACCAATTTCTAGGCAGAGTAGCTAAATCTCTAAAATTCATCCAGAAAAAGAGTTATACCAGACGAAACTTGGCTTCTTTTTCAAGTCCTGTCGTTCATTGTAGAATAAAAGTTGTGTAATACGTGCTTTGCTATGAAAAGTCACATTTATTCTAAGTCATTTCTATTTATGCGAGTGGAAACATTACTTAAAAATAGTTTGTCATATAAATCCCTTCATAATTGTTAATGATCAGTTGAAAGAGAAAGATTTTATATGTAACTGGTAAGAGTATGCCTGCTAGAAATAGTTCAGATGCAAAGGAAAGCTAATTTCTTCAGTAAAACATCCCACAGTTTGTTGCTTTGTACTATTAAGACTCGGTCTTTACAAAGATTAAGAGACAATATGATTTACTTTAAAAAGCCTTGATCTAGTAATTAGAAAATAGATTCAATAAAGAGCTTTGACACCCACTAGCTAATTTCCTTGGGTAATTCACTCACTCTTTCTGGGTTTTCATCTTCTAAAGCAGAGATACTAAGGTGGAATAAACATGTAAGATGATGATGATGATCCTAAGGATATTTCTGTAAAATTACATTGGCATCAGTACTGGCATGGAGAGAGGGGTAAAATGAGAAATTTCCTTAATGCTTTGTAGAAACTTTGCTTATTTGGGGTACCTTATAGGAGTCAAAGATGAAAGATCCAGCTCAGGAGCAGTGTTTTAGATAGTCTCCCTCTAAATCCAGTTTAATGAAGAGAAAGACTGTCAGGAGTAGCCACTCCTTTTCCAGAACAGGGAAATGAGAAAGGAAATGAAGGGACCTGCAGGTCTGCACAGTCTTGTCAGAAATTGTAAGTCTATAAATGATACCGATGGTTTTAGTTTGTGACTGGGGAGCTATTCTACTCAGCTCATGCAGATATTCCTACACTGAACAGAGGGCGATGACCATATGTTAGCTCCTTTTTCCTAACTGAATTGTTTGCAAGACTTACTACCTTGGGATGTTGGGTCAGTTTTGTAGAGTTCACTGATTATTCAACCCTCCAGGAATTTCAAACACTTAAAGTCCTTAATGTCTTAGGGCCAGTAAAGGTACTCTGCAAATTTCCCTCTGCCTCCAAACTGAACAGCTGTTCTGTAGGAAAAAAATACCTTTTTCCTTATTCATCTGACTTTGATTTACTCTTCCACTGTTTGATGTTTTTCAAAGTTTTTAGAAAAATAGCCTGAAATTGACATTTACACAAGTCTTTTAATTTGGCATGCTGCCAAATTCAATTAAATAATCAGTTCTTGTTGTCTGTATAGCATTTGGCACTGATTGTCTTTTCTCTCCTGAAATTTGTTCCTTTTCACTTTGAACATATTGTGCCTCTTGTTACTCTCCAACCTGTTTGAAGCTTCTAGTCTCTTCCTTGTTTATTAAATCTTGGCAGTCCTCATGTTCCCTAGATTTATCTGAGGTTTTTTCTCAGCTTTTATTTACATATTTCAACTATAACCTCTCTAAAAATGACTGCTAAGTATATGTATCAAGTTTTCTTTGGATGATGATAATTGAATAATTAAAAATTAAATATATTTTGAAAATGATTTGAAACTTGACTAGAGAGTTACTGCTTACCATAACCTTGACCTGAAAGTAGCAACATTTCACTTTAAAATTTCAGAGCATCTTCTTTATGACGAGTGTGTGGTTTTTTTTTCACAGCACAGAAATGTCCTTATTCTGAGTGTTATACTAGATTGTTTTGTGATTATTAAAGTAATAAATAGTATATAAACATGAAAATATAAAGATTAAAATATGAACAATTATAAAATGAAAGTTTGATTCTCTGACAGGCATTTCTAAAATCTTTATATGCATTGTGTAATTTATTTCTTATACTGCAAATGAGATATTAATATGAGTTCAATTTATTTTTGCAAAGGTAAGAGAGGGCACTTGCCACAGTTCACATAGCTCTTGAGAGGTAGTTATGGGATACAAACATGAATTTATCTTACTTCAGAGTCCAACTTCTGGGTCTCTTCCTCGTGTTAGGGATAACAGTTACAAAAATTATGCATCTTATTTTCCAGCCTCTCTTCTACATGCTATGCCATTATCTCTCTTTAACAAAAGTACCCTCCTCTGGATCTATGAGGAGAAAAAGAGTGTTGTTTTATAACCATTGTTGGCTCATCCCAATGGCTCATGCACATCCATGCTGTTCCTAACAACACTGTAGCCTGGGTCTTCCTTAATGGTGGCTGTCCTAAGCCCTATTGCCAATACAAGGCCTTCCTTTTAATACAAGATGAAGAAGGGAATTAACTAACAGCAATAATAGTAAAAACTAAATCTTACAACTTGTAGTTGCTATATAATAGAGTAAATTTTGCTGTGTTGTGTGCTGTTTAATATAAAACCTAACCCCCAGCTCTGCTTAAAATTAACTAACTGCCTGTGAAACCTACCTTATCTGTTCTCCCCACATTCTCAGCAAAGTTCCCAGGCATCTCAAGCCTCCTGTTTCTCTTGCTGACCAGCTGCAAGGTCACAGGGCAAGATAACACCCAAAGAATGTACAATATGTTTCTCAAAATGCTGTTTTTCAAATATAACATACATCACAAGACATGTTACAAATTAAATTTTTTTTTTTTCTGGCTTCTGTAAACCTGTTAGCTGCTACGTCATCCTGGATGTATAAAAAGTATGCCATTTTCTTTCTCCTTTGCTCAGCTTTGGGATACTATCTGTTGGGCCAGTGGCCACCTTAATAAAATCCTCCTGTTTCACCCATTGGTCTCTGTGGTCTGCTGAATATTCTGCAACAGACGCACTCTCTTCCCCCTGTGAGGGCCTTGGAAGATGAAATGGATATGAGGCAGCCACATTTCTCTTTTCTGTTTGATTCCTTCACTCCCATGCTACCACTACTAAAGAATGGAAATGCATGTTAAGTTTTACTGAGGAACCAGAGATAATTAAATACTACATTTAAAACTGCTGACTATGACTGTTTCCTTATTACAATGTCAAGTCACAGGAAGGTTAAACCCCTCTGAGAGCAATTTTCCTGTGGATTCTTCTCCATTTCTAGCCATGCTGCTCTACCAGTAGGCTTTTCTTCCTCTTAAAGAGGATCTTCTTCCTTAAGACTCTGAGTCTTACCCGCTCCCCCACTTTGGGAAACCCTACCTTTTACCCACAGTAATGTGGCCATATGATCTGGTCTCTTTTCCCAATTTATGCCTGATGCCTAGGTTATCTGGGAGAGTCAATATTCACCTGAGAGTATGTACCCTACGCATTACTTACTCAGTGTAAATAATACTATAGGAAACTTCAGCAGGACGGGTCAAGCTAGACTTTTGCACTTCAAGTACAACAAAACAGTCTCGTTTTAGAGTTTGGCGTTCTAATCCCAAGTTGGGTGAGGGCTATTGTTTTAATAATGCACCCAAAGTGGATGTGTTGGAAGCTTAATCCCCCGTACAATTTTGTTGAGAAGTGGGGCCCTTGAAATGTAATAGGTCATTAGAGCTCCACCCTCATGAACGAATTAATGCTGTTATTGCAAAAGTGGGTTTGTTATCACCAGAGTGGGTTCCTGATGAAAGGATGGGTTCCCCCGCACCCCACCCCCCCACCACACCCTCTCTTGCCCTTCGTCTTCCTCCATGGGATGACACAGTAAGAAGGCTGTCAGCAAGATGCCAGCCACTTGGGCTTGGATTTTCCAGGCTCCAGAACTGTCAGAAATAAATCTTCATTCCTTATGAATTAACCAGTCCTACATACTGTGTTATAGCAATAGTAAATGGAATAAGACAGCCCCCAAGCGCGCTCCCTACTTGTGTGAGACGCAAACAAATCTCTTCACTTCTTGTAGTCTTTGAGTAACTATTGAATAAAACATATAGACATTCACATATACCTCCCACAGATAAGCATTAAATCTTAGAAACAGCGCAGTGTAACTCCATTCAACGTTTTTCTTCACTTGTTGTGAAGAATCTTTATAGGAGCGGCCAGAATAGAATTACTGTGAGCAATAACAAAAAAGGAGTATAAAGATTTGGAACAAGGAGGACCTACTTATGCAAAATTCTTCTGTAGAACCTGATATGGTTAATAGTAGAACATCATCATCTACCATCTAATTAGAGAAATAGGAAATAAAGGATAATGATGCCATAGTAATTCTTTGGAAATACGTTATTTCTAATGACTTCTTTTTTTGTAATGTTCTCTGAATGCTTGCTGGTATTGGCTTTCAATTCAAGATATATGTTTCATATAAAATACATATTTTACAATTCCTAGTTTCAGGTGATTATTAAAATAAAAAATACTTAATTTTATTTAACTGTTTTGGAAGTAAGATAAATTTCTATTGACACTAATGAATGAAGAGAAATGATTTGATGAGTGAATATAAATAGATAGGAAGTTGTTATAAAAGGCAGGGGAGATATATTATCATTTTTTTCAAGGAAAAAGCCCTGTCACATCATGTTCATGAGACTCTTACTTTATTTATCGTAGTCTACATCTTGTGGATTATTTCTGGGTATGTTTTGTTTTATTTTAACATGGGCTTTTTGAGGTCAGAGACAGAAGTAATATGCTGCATTTTAAGGTATTTGGTAAATAATTTGTTCTTCATTAACTTTTGTCACTAGGTTATGCTGAAGGCACTTAGAGTATTTAAAAAAAAGACAAGATAGCCATATTAAAATAAATGAAAAACAGGTGAAATTGATTAAATTGTATTATTTTAATAATCTTTCTTATACCCAACATTACCCCAAATAATTTTCCAAATGTAATCAATTCAAAATTATTATATTTACATTTGTTTATACCAAGTTTTCAAAATCCAGTGTATATTTTACAGTTAAAGCGTATATCAGTTTTGACTAACACACTGAGACAGGGTTCAGGTAGAGTTGGTAGAGGCTGACGGGGGTGAAGAAGACACTCAGGGTCTGTGCTGTCCAATACAACAGCACTAGCCACTCGCAGCTATGAGCATTTGAGATGTGTTTAGTTCAAGTCATTAATAGCTATCGAGATATGGTCATATCAATTATATTTTGAAATGTCTTTTGGATATAAGAAGCATATTTTGAAACCAAATAATTAATTTTACTCATTTGTTTTAGCTCGTTTTAACATGGCTACTAGAAGATTTTAAAACTTGAAATTTAAAATTACTTGTGTGGCTTTCATTTGTGGCTCATTATATTGCTGTTGGACAATGCTGCTCTGTATTTTTTTTTTCTAGAATTGACTTTATAGAAAACCTCTTACCTGAAAAAAACGGCTTATACATATTGAAAAACTTGTGTCTTAACAATGACAAATATTTTCTCTTTCTACATTTACTCAGTCTTATTCATAGAACAAAGAAATGCTTATTTCTTAGCTTTTAAGTCAAATATAGGCACCAACTGGTCTTGGAAATCTCAGTAGCTGGGGAAAATAGTTAATAGGATCAGAGAAAAGCCTCCCAGTAAACGTGACTATAAAACAGTTCACACGACACAAATATTCTTTAGGAAAATTAAAAATGTTATACTCTTAAAAATGTTTTATTTCCCAATAGTTTTAAAATGTATTTGTTTATCTACCTTGTTTTTTAAAGACTGACCGTTCAGTTTTACTTTTAAAACCAGTAGACATACTAAGTCATGCTGCAGACACATGGTCACCACTATAAACTTCAACTAGTCATTTTCCCCAACTCACTAAAGAGGTGCAAGAAAACTATTTTTGAGCACCTAGCTGAAATGAATTTTGTAAAGCCTACCTGTCTTCTTCTGTGACATACCATCTAAACTGTTTCCATGTTAGAAGGTCTTTTCTTCAGTCAGTTTCTTAAGAGATACCTTTCATAACCTTATATAACTTTATGACTAAAGATAATTTATCAGTTTGATTGTTGAATTTCTGCTTTTATTTGAGTAGATTAAGTGCTATCATTACTTTTGAATATTAAATAACTAATTTGCTAAACATGTTTTATTTTCTTGCAATTAAGGTGTTTTGTAAATACAATCAGATAATTGAGATATAATTATATCAATAAACAGAAACTTTATGTAAGGTATCGATATGTTTTATTTAAACATACCTTTATAGCCACAAAGTCCTTCTACTTGTTTGTAGACCTTAATTCCTATAGTAATATTTCTCAACAAGGGAGATACCAGCACTTGGGGCAGAACAGTTTATTATTTTGTTGTACTTTCTTACACATTGCAGGATTGTTAGCCTCTCCTGTTTCTACTCATTAAATGACAGTAGCTAGTATCCAGTCACCCTCCCTTTCATTCAGTAAGATAACTCCAACCCCCTATAACACCACCATACATTTGCCAGTACCAGCTGGCCGGTACCATTCCAATAAACAACCTTCCATAAAATTTTTGTCACCATTTCTCTTGTGACCTTTAATCTATAGTTTACCTGGTAAAATACTACTAATCATCATAAAGTACTATGCCTTACTCTGAAATACTAAGAAAATGCTGTGATAAACTATCTTGCACTTTATCTATGTTTATTGCACACTGGCTGGGTGCCAGGCACTCTTCTAAGTGCTTTACCTGCAATAACTTGTTTATCCCTCACAGCAGTGCTGTAACTTACTACTATTTTCCTTGTTTGATAGATAAGAAAACTGGAGGCAAAAGATTCAAGTAATTTGTCCAATGTAACCAACTAGAAAGTAGCAGGACCTCAGTTAAGTCAGGATATCTGGATCCAGAGTTTGATTTTAAACACCCTCTTTTACTTATATATTCATAAAATTAAGAATTAAGAAAGAAAAGTCTGAGCCCTATTACCTTTCTTTAAGATTCTACTAGAAATTGTACGAATGCATACTTTTTAATATGGGGATCATATATCGTGTTAAGTTTTAATGTCACAAAACAGAGTGCAAAGCACAAAACTGATAGAAATACCTCATTTCTAAAAATCAGATTCCAGTATTTGTTATGTTGTCCCCATCTCTCCATTCTAAATCCTGTACCAAGTCCCACTTATGTGTTTGTGGTGGGGGGTGACATGCTGTAAGTAACATGTTATAAATATGTCTCTTTCCATTTAATGTGGAAGAAAAAAGATCACTTTTTTTTTTAATAATACATTTTTTTAAAATTGCATTTTAAGTTTTGGGGTACATGTGAAGAACATGCAAGATTGTTGCATAGGTATACACATGGCAGTGTGATTTACTGCCTTCCTCCCCATAGCCTATATCTGGCATTTCTCCCCCATACTATGTCTCCCCAACTCCCCACCCCCCCGCTGTCCCTCCCCTTTCCCCCCCCCACAGACCCCAGTGTGTGATGCTCCCCCTCCCTGTGTCCATGTGTTCTCATTGTTCAACACCCACCTATGAGTGAGAATATGCGGTGTTTGATTTTCTGTTCTTGTGTTAGTTTGCTGAGAATGATGGTTTCCAGGTTCATCCACGTCCCTACAAAGGACATGAACTCATCGTTTTTGATGGCTGCATAATATTCCATGGTGTATATGTGCCACATTTTCCCTGTCCAGTCTGTCATCGATGAGCATTTGGGTTGGTTCCATGTCTTTGCTATTTAAGCTGTGCTGCAATGAACATTTGTGTGCATATGTCCTTATAGTAGAACGATTTATAATCCTTTGGATATATACCCAGTAATGGGATTGCTGGGTCAAATGGAATTTCTGTTTCTAGGTCCTTGAGGAATTGCCACACTGTCTTCCACAATGGTTGAACTAATTTACACTCCCACCAACAGTGTAAAAGTGTTCCTATTTCTCCACATCCTCTCCAGCATCTGTTGTCTCCAGATTTTTTAATGATCGCCATTCTAACTGGTGTGAGATGGTATCTCAATATAGTTTTGATTTGCATTTCTCTAATGACCAGTGATGATGAGCATTTTTTCATATGTTTGTTGGCTTCATGTATGTCTTCTTTTGTAAAGTGTCTGTTCATATCCTTCGCCCACTTTTGAATGGGCTTGTTTGTTTTTTTCTTGTAAATCTGTTTTAGTTCTTTGTAGATTCTGGATATTGGCCCTTTGTCGATTCTGGATATCGGCCCTTTGCCAGATGGGTAGACTGCAAAAATTTTTTCCCATTCTGTTGGTTGCCGATTCACTCTAATGACTGTTTCTTTTGCCGTGCAGAAGCTGTGGAGTTTGATTAGGTCCCATTTGTCTATTTTGGCTTTTGTTGCCAATGCTTTTGGTGTTTTGGTCATGAAGTCCTTGCCTACGCCTATGTCCTGAATGGTTTTGCCTAGATTTTCTTCTAAGGTTTTTATGGTGTTAGGTCTTCTGTTTAAGTCTTTAATCCATCTGCAGTTAATTTTAGTGTAAGGTGTCAGGAAGGGGTCCAGTTTCTGCTTTCGGCACATGGCTAGCTAGTTTTCCCAACACCATATAGTAAACAGGGACTGATTTCCACATTGCTTGTTTTTGTCAGGTTTGTCAAAGATCGGATGGTTGTAGATGTGTTGTGTTGCCTCGGAGGCCTCTGTTCTGTTCCACTGGTCTATATCTCTGTTTTGGTACTAGTACCATGCTGTTTTGATTACTGCAGCTTTGTAGTATAGTTTGAAGTCCGGGAGTGTGATGCCTCCAGCTTTGTTCTTTTTGCTTAGAATTGACTTGGCTATGCAGGCTCTCTTTTGGTTCCATATGAAGTTTAAGGTGGTTTTTTCGAGTTCTGCAAAGAAGGTCATTGGTAGCTTGATAGGGATAGCGTTGAATCTGTAAATTACTTTGGGCAGTATGGCCATTTTCATGATATTGATTCTTCCTAGCTATGAACATGGAATGTGTCTCCATCTGTTTGTGTCCTGTCTTATTTCGTCGAGCAGTGGTTTGTAGTTCTCCTTGAAGAGGTCCTTTACATACCGTGTTAGTTGTATTCCTAGGTATTTTATTCTCTTTGTAGCAATTGTGAATGGCAGTTGGTTCTTGATTTGGCTGTCTTTAAGTCTGTTATTGGTGTATAGGAATGCTTGTGATTTTTGCACATTGATTTTGTATCCTGAGACTTTGCTGAAGTTGCTTATCAGTTTCAGGAGATTTTGGGCTGAGACAATGGGGTCTTCTAGATATATTATCATGTCATCTGCAAATAGAGACAATTTGATTTCCTCCTTTCCTATTTGAATACCCTTTATTTCTTTTTCTTGCCTGATTGCTCTGGCTAGAACTTCCAGTACTATGTTGAATAAGAGTGGTGAGAGAGGACATCCTTGTCTAGTGCCAGATTTCAAAGGGAATGCTTCCAGTTTTTGCCCATTTAGGATACTATTGGCTGTTGGTTTGTCGTAAATAGCTTTTATCATTTTGAGATACGTTCCATCAATAGCTAGTTTATTGAGGGTTTGTAGCATAAAGGGCTGTTGAATTTTGTCAAAGGCCTTCTCTGCATCAATTGAGATAATCATGTGGTTTTTGTCTTTGGTTCTGTTTATGTGGTGAATTATGTTTATAGATTTGCGTATGTTGAACCAGCCTTGCATCCTCGGGATGAAGCCTACTTGATCATGATAGATAAGCTTTTTGATGTGCTGTTGCAATCGATTTGCCAGTATTTTAGTGAAGATTTTTGCATCTATGTTCATCATGGATATTGGCCTGAAGTTTTCTTTTCTTGCCGAGTCTCTGCCCGGTTTTGGTATCAGGATGATGTTGGTCTCATACAATGATTTGGGAAGGATTCCCCTCTTTTTGGATTGTTTGGAATAGTTTCAGAAGGAATGGTACCAGCTCCTCTTTGTATGTCTGGTAGAATTCGGCTGTGAACCCATCTGGACCTGGGCTTTTTTTGGGTGGTAGGCTCTTAGTTGCTGCCTCAACTTCAGACCTTGTTATTGGTCTATTCAGGGTTTCGACTTCTTCCTTGTTTAGGCTGGGGAGGTTGCAAGTGTCCAGGAATTTATCCATTTCTTCCATGTTTACTAGTTTACATGCATAGAGTTGTTTGTAATAATCTCTGATGATGGTTTGAATTTCTGTGGAATCTGTGGTGATATCCCCTTTATCATTTTTTATTTCATCTATTTGATTATTTTCTCTTTTCTTTTTTATTAATCTGACTAGTGGTCTGTCTATATTGTTGACCTTTTTGAAAAACCAGCTCCTGGATTTATTGATTTTTTGAAGGGTTTTTTGTGTCTCTATCTCCTTCAGTTCTGCTCTGATCTTAGTTATTTCTTGTCTTCTGCTAGGTTTTGAGTTTTTTTGATCTTGCTCCTCTAGCTCTTTCCATTTTGATGATAGGGTGTCAATTTTAGATCTCTCCTTGCTTCTCATGTGGGCATTTATTGCTATATATTTTCCTCTAGAGATTGGTTTAAATGTGTCCCAGAGATTCTGGTATGTTGTGTCTTCGTTCTCGTTAGTTTTGAAGAACATCTTTATTTCTGCCTTCATTTCATTGTTTATCCAGTCAACATTCAAGAGCCAATTGTTCAGTTTCCATGAAGCTGTGCAGTTCTGAGTTAGTTTCTGAATTCTGAGTTCTAACTTGATTGCACTGTGGTCTGAGAGACTGTTCATGATTTCCGTTCTTTTGCATTTGCTGAGGAGTGATTTACTTCCAATTATGTGGTCAATTTTAGAGTAGGTGCTATGTGGTTCTGAGAAGAATGTATATTCTGTGGATTTGAGGTGGAGGGTTCTGTAAATGTCTATTAGGTTTGCTTGATCCAGGTCTGAGTTCAAGTCCTGGATATCCTTGTTAATTTTCTGTCTCGTTGATCTGTCTAATATTGAAAATGGGGTGTTCAAGTCACTTTTTAAAGTTGCTGTCCACAGTCAATGCAAAAATTACAGTCAGTGCAAAAATTGCAAGTCATTTTCTTATGTATTCATTTTTTCTTTTCATAGTTTTATATTGTAACAAAAGGTCCTTTCTATACGCTCAGCTATCTCTAAAGTATAGTGTAATTTCAAATGACCTAGAACAGAACCTAATATATAATTGTGTATGAAATATAACTACAGTTTGTGTTTTGTTAGGGAAATTTACTAAGCTTGCATTTAAGTGAAATGCATTGACTTATGTTGTAAAATAAAGCTCATTTGAATTTTTGTAAAGTAAAACAGTTCTTTTGATATATGCATGAATTTAAAAATATATATCCATGAGACTGGGCACAGTGGATCACAACTTGTAAACTCAGCACTTTGGGAGGCCAAGGCAGGTGGATCACCTGAGGTCTGCAGTTCAAGACAGCCTGACCAACATGATGAAACCCTTTCTCTACTAAAAATACAAAAATTAGCCAGGCCTGGTATGGGAAGATGCCTGTAATCCCAGCTACTTGTGAGGCTGAGGTAGGAGAATTGCTTGAACCTGGGAGGTGGAGGTTGCAGTGAGCCAAGATTGTGCCACTGCACTCTAGCCTGGGTGACAAAGTGAGGCTCTGTCTCAAAAATAAAATAAAATAAAATAAAATGAAATAAAATAAAATAAAATTGTAACTGGGTTTTTTGGGGTGTTGGTGAAGCACAGCTCCTCCCAGAGAATGTTGTAGGTTCTTGGTCTCTGCCCTCTTAAGGATAAGAGAAGGAACCACTGCAGGTGCGCTGTATGCTTGTAAAAGTAAATATCGGACCCAAGAGGTGTTGCAGAAAGGTGATTTTATTTAAGTAGAGAAAGAGAAGAAAAGGAGAAGAAGAAAAAGACTTCTATGAAGAGTGTGGAAGAAGATTCCAGAGGGGAAATCCAAGAGGGGAAAGAGAGCTCCCACTATGTGGGAAGGGATCCCAGAGAGCTGGAAATCTGGTGTGGGTGAAGGAGCAGGGGAATTTATCCTGGGAGAAATGCCCACCTTCCCAAGTTCCACTGGCCAATGAAAGGAGTTCCTTTAAACTTCCGCTGGGGTGATTGACTCTTAGTTTCTTCCCATACCCTGTGAAATTCAAACATAAACTGTTAAATCTCCTGTATGGAGAGAGACGGGAAGGGGGCATGGCGCTGGGAAATTCTTGTCCTTAAAACTACACCCCCTTGTGGACCTGGAAAGAGAATACATTCCATCAAAATCTGTATTCATGAATTTACTGTCTGTATCAATGGAATCAAAGTTAGGATGTTTCTACCTAAGCAAGAACAGTAACTGTGTACAAAGTGGCCCTATAAACCAGACAATGATAAGAATCTAAGTAAATAACAGTTTCTTTATTTTTCAGGAAACTGTCATAATTATGGAAACAAAATTAATTATGAAATTATTTTTTATTTAATCTACATAGCTGCTATTTTATTAGTTGCATTGCATCATATCTACATGAACTATCATGTGAGAACTTTTCTTTGCATTTTGTGTGGAAGAATTTCCTTTATCCTCAGATGATTGTACAATACTTCCTCTTTGTTAATAAGAGTGATGTAATTTAACAACTTCCTTTTACCCAGGCTGAAAGGAAGCACTGGACAAAATACCAATTATTCAAAGTGATCATGTTTATCTTAACTACATATGCGTTTGCTAGTATATTCCATTTTAAAGTCACTTCAAAACATTTAGAAAAACACACAAGTTCAATAATACGTATGTACAGGGACCCAGCAGGATTTCTTACCAAAAAGAAAGAGAAAGGGGGAAGTGTGTGTGTGGGCAGGGGGCGGGGTTGGGGGGGTGTTGGAGAGAAGGGAGAGAGAAAGAAAGGGGGGAGAAAGGAATGAAGGAAGCAAGGCTGGATGAATGGACCTTCCAAAAATATTAACATCACTAAAATTTGGTGAGGTACCTTTTACATATGTGAAAAAAACCTAATACATTAACTATGTCTTCTCCACCAATGTGTCTAACCAATCTGTTCCTTTGCCCATTAACAGAAGAGTTCCTCTAGAAATGTGCTCATCCAGTGTTAATGAAGAAAAACAGCTGACTTGCTCTTAACTGAAGGGAAAGCAATTATCATTTAGTTCAGTGAATCAGCTAGTGTTACTCCCCACCTTCACCTCTATCAGCCACAAATCAAAATGTAATGCATGTTAAAGGCATCAGCAACACATTTGTTTTTGAATATCATATTGTTGAATCAAGCTCACTTTTAATATCTTCCTGTGAAATGACAGACTGTGTCCTCTGGAATGATTTATAAGAATGATTAAGTCTCTATTGAAAAATCTCCCCAATGTTTAAATTACTTTCAACATTGAAATAACAGAAGAGCAGGTGCTGACACTATTTAAAAAATAAGTAAATGTGTGAGTCTAAAAAGAAATTTAAAGTATTTCCACATTTAAAATACTTGCATTGTTCTTTTCTTTCACTTGTTTCAAAAGGTAGTTAGAATCTATTCCTCAAATACTATGTTCATAATAAGAACAATGAGTTTTGTAGCCAATTAAAATACATGATCATACTAAAACAAATTTTCAACTTGAATGTGACATTGCGGTAAAAACTCAATGCTCGGTTAAGCAGAAAATCTAATTAACCATACTTCTTATTTCTACAGATCCCACTTATTTCCACTTTTAATATTAAATGAATTTCATTATATTCTTTCTAGTAACTGCAGATAACTATAATAGTTTTTTTCAGTTTAAGAAATAATTTTCTAAAGGTTTAATTACTCTGATTTGTGCTAGATTCATGTGAAATTAAATAGTTTTTCATATAATTATGGTTTTAAATTTTCAAACATGTTTATGAGGGTATGTCCTCTGACCATCCATACTCTTCCAAAAACCTCACAGTAGACGAGATAACCCTGTTCCATACTTTAATAAAACCTGTTAATATTTCTCATGTTTAAACTTACTTGTTCCATGATAGCTATTATCCATACACTCTAAACTTCTTAAGGGGAAGAACTATGTCTTTCAATTTACCTACCAGATCTCCAACTCTATTATATACATGGTACATAGTGGCTGTTAAAAAATATTTACTGAAAAATTGAATTAAATCTGTTTAATGCATGAATTAATAAATGAAACTATTTTAAAAGCAGTGAATTTAAACTTTAATAATAAAGATGTGTGTAATAGGAATAGATTGCTTCTGGATGAACTTCTTAAACAGTTAGAAAATGTTTTTATTTGCTAGAGAAGACATCTAGGTGAAACATCACATTCAAAATGAGGCATATTTTGAAGTCCATGTATGATCTGGTACTGGAGTTTAAGTAAATTGTATTTATAATATAATTTTAGCAATATATTTAATTACTAACTCTGCTAATTACTAAAGCCTAGTCCTTTGATATTACTGTCATGAGTTTTATATTTTCATATGTCACAGACATGGAACTATTGGAATAAACAACAGTGTCATAGCATTTCAAGATTTTATGTTTCTAGTGTTCCTGAGAGATTTTTAATTCCCTTGCATGTATTTGTGAATTTTCTGAAGACTTTGTTTGTATTGTTAGAGAATTCCTGGAGTGTTGCTTCACCAGCCGGAAACCTCTGTGACCAGTGGTAGCTTTGTCCAAGTTTTGCTCAGGCCCACTGGGCCCACTTGGCCGGGAAGACACGCTCATGCTACTGATCTGAATCCCATGGCTGCCGAGAGTGAGTGGAGCAGTGAAAGGTTTATGAGTGAGTGAATATGGGGCTTGCTGACTGTGGTGGAGTGGGCAGCTCCAAAAACCAGCATGGGTGCCAGCTTTTTGCAAGGCTGTAGCTGGACTAGGTGTCCCACAAGCAGCTTCCATAGCTGGCAACAGGGAACATAGTGGCACCCAGAAGCTTGGAGATGCCAGAAACCACAGAACCCCGAAGAGGGTGTCACAGACTTGGCTTGGGGAGCTCCTAGGTCTAGGCTTCCCAGAGGGCCACAGCTCTTCTCTCCTTGTGGCCCACAATGTGGTAAGCAAGGGCAGGGGTGCATTTCAGGCTTGTTTGTGTTACAGCTCTTTCGGCCCTGCCATTTGGTGGGTCCTTCTTGTCCCTCACCCAAGAAGAATGAGGTATGCAGACAAGTGGGGGGTGAGCAAGGTGGACAGGAGCTTTATTGAGAGTTAAGACAGCTCAGAGGAGATTCACAGTGGGTAGCTCCTCTCTGCAGCCAGGGTGTCCTGATGAGCATTCAGGTTCTCAGCAGAGAAGAGACCCTAGGTGGCTAGCTCCTCTCCAGAGCTGGTCACTCTGTCATCTCCTCAGCAGTTGCAGAGACGAGACTGGAGGTGAGTAGCTTCTCTGCAGCTGGTCATCTCATCTCTCTGAGTCTGGTTGAGTTCAGTGTTTTTATGGGCATAAGAGGGGGAGAAAGTTTGTGATGATGGTCCATGGGCAGCCATGGGTGGGCCCAGAAAAAGCACCGTAAGTTTTTGCTCTAATCTGTGGGGCCAGTAGTCTGGCCCTCAGGCCTTCCCTGGCTTGAAAGTGGGGCTTCAGCAGGGACCTGCCTCTTTACACCCAGGAACCTGTCTGCTTCCTTCTGCTGTTCATGGCATCCACGATGTTTCCTCTTGGCCAGCCTCTTGTGCTTATTGGTACCCAAAGTCCAGAGGGGACAAAGGCAGCAGGGGGCTGGCATCTCAGTGCTGACCTGAGCGTGCACACACCCAGCCAGGTTGCGACAGTGCCCTGGCTCAGCCTCAACTTTCCTTCTGGATCAGAGTTGGACTTAGGAGCAGGAAGAGGCCAGGGAGTGGGAGCAGGCATTTCTGAGCCTGTGGGGGAAACGGGCATTCCTGGACCTCCAAGAGTATAGAGATGCCCGGGAGCAGCTGCGGCTTGCACAGCTGCAGCTGTGCCCAGGACGTTGGGACTCCTGCCTGCTCCCAGACCCCAAGAGCACAGGGAGCCTAGGGGAACCTAAGGATCATGAAGCTCCCACCATACCAACTCAGAAGGGGTCAGGGCTTCTGCGTGTTTCATAGCTCCCGCAACAGCTAGTGTCATGGCAGTGGCAACTCTAGACGGGCCACAGCTGCCATCAGGATTGCAGATGATTGAGATAAAAAAATCACCTAACAAGTGGAAGCAGAGCAAGATGGCTGAATAAAAGACTCCAGTTGTTCTCCCAGCAGGAACATAAAATTGAACAACGATTCCCATAAGAAAGCACCTTTGTAAGAACCAAAAATCAGGTGAGCAATTACAGAACCCGATTTTAATATCATGTAAAAGGGAGCAGCACTGAAGAAGGTAAGACAATCTTGAGTTGCTGACACAGCTCCCCTGTGCTTTCTCAGTGGTTGCCTGCTGTGGAGAGAGAATCTGTTTAAACTGGGGAGAGAAATCACAGTGATTAGGGGAATTTGCATCGTAACTCCATGCTACCGTGTTACGGCAGAAAGCAGCGCGGGGAATAATTCAACCAGTCCCACATAGGGAGCATGAAGACGGGTGATTCCTCTCTGATCTACATGCTCTTATTGTGTATTGGTCTGCATGATCCCTCCAGTCCCACAGAAGGAGCATGTAGACCAGAGGGGAATTACCCATTTCAGTGGTTAGAATCTGATTTCTGAAATTCTGGCTAGCTTCACCACTGTGGTATAAAGCACTTTGGGTTTCTAAATAAACTTGAAAGGCATTCTAGACCACAACAATTGTAATTCCTGGGTAAGCCCTGGTGCTGTGCTGGACTCAGGGCAAGTGGACTTGGGGTGCACACTACCTAGTGAGACACCAGCTAGGGTAACCAAGGGAGTAATGCTTGTGTTACCTTTTCCCCAACCCAAGACAGTGCAGTCCCCAGCTCCAGGAAAGAGTTCTTCCTTCTACTTGAGGAGAGGTGAAGGAAGAGGAAGGAAGACTTTGCCTTACAACTTGGGTACTGGCTCAGCCACAGGAGAATACAGCACTAGGCAGAGACTTGAGGCCCAGATTCCAGTTCTTGGTTCTCATTAATACACACTCTGGGCCAGAAGGGAATCTGCTGCCTTAAAGGGAATGACCCAGTCCCGGCAGGATTCATCACCTGCGGACTAAAGAGTACTTGGCTGCTTTGTGTCCATTCTTCTTGGAACTGTTGAATAAACAATAATGGTCTCAGGCAGTTCTCACTGTAGGTGTTGGGTGAGACCTAGAGATACACTGGCTTTAGGTGTGATCCAGGGAATTCCCCGTCTATGGTGGCCATAAAGAGAGAGTCCTTCTGCTAAAGGAAAGGAGAGGGGAAGAGTAAAGGGGATTTTGTCTTGCAGCTTGGGCACCAGCTAAGCCACGGTGGGGATAGAGCAACAAGTAGGCTCCTGGGGTCCCCACTTCCAGGCCTTAGCTCATAGGCGTCACTTCTGGACCCAGTTCAGGCCAAAGGAAGGTGACCGCCTTGAAGGGTGAGTTCCTGGCCTGGAAGCATTCACAGCAAGTTGAAGGAAGAGCCCTGGGTGTTGAGTGAACATCAGCCATAGTGAGGCACTAATCTCTGTGGGCCTAGGACAGAGGTGGCCACAGGGGAGAGACTCCTGCTATGAGACAAGGAGAGAGAAGAGTGAGAAAGACTTTGTCCTGTGGCTTGGGTGCCAGCTTAGCTGCAGTAGAATAGAGCATGTAATAGATGCTGAGATTCCTGCCTCCTGGCCCTGGCTCCTGAATGGCATTCCAGGGCCTGCCCGGGGCCAATGGGGGAGATCACCTCTTGTAAAAGTAAGATACAAGCCTGGAAGTTTGCTGTATGCTGACTGAAGAGTTCTTGGGCCTGGAATAAACGTAAGTGTTAGCCAGGCAGTGGTCACCATGAGCCCTGGGCAAGGCACAGTGCTGTGATGGTTTTAGGTCAGAGCCACCACAGTCCCAGTGGTGGTGGCCACAGGGGTGCTTGTGTCACCCTTCCCCCTGCTCCAGGCAGGTCAGCATAGACAGACAGAGAGTCTGCTTGCTTGGGGGAAAGTAAGGGAAGAGAACAAGCATCTCTACCCAGTAATGCACAGAATTCTCCTGCATCTTTCCCAAGACCAGCAAGCAGTACCTCCACAAGTCAGCAAAAGTCATAGTATTATAGGACTTGAGGTGCCTCCTAGTGTACATGTGGCTGCAGTGACCAAAGATTTAGATTACAGAACTCATTTCCCTTAGAATACTTGGAAAACGGTTCCAAGAAGAATGGATACAAAGCAGCCAAGACTGTGAAGACTACATTAAATATTTAACTCTTTAATGCCCAGCATTGACAAACATCTACCAGTATCAAGAGTATCCAGGAAAACTTGACCTCCACCAATGAATTAAATAAGGCATAAGTGACCAATCCTAGAGTGACTTTTCAGATACATGAATTTTCAGATAGAGAATTCAAAATAACTGTTCTGATGAAGCTCAGTGAAATTCAAGGTAACACAGAGAAGGAGTTCAGAATCCTCTTGGATAGAGTTACTAATGATTGAAATAATTAAAAAGAAGTAGAAATTCTGGAGAGGAAGAATGCAATTGCCATTAAGAACGCGTAGATTCTATCAATGGAAGAAAGAGTTCATGAACTTGAAGAAAGACTATTTGAAAATACACAGTCAAAGCAGACAAAAGAAAAAAGAATAAAAAAGAACAAAGCATGCCTAGAAGAGCAATAAAATACCCCAAAAAGGACAAATCTAAGAGGCACTGGCCTCAAAGAGGGTGTAGAGAGAGATTGGGGTAGAAAATTTATTCTAAGGGAAAATAGAACTGTTCAAACTTAGAGAATGATATCAATATTCAAGTTCAGGAGGATTACAGAACACAACCAGACTTAACACCTGAACAGACAACCCTGATACGATTTCGCTGTGTCCCCATCCAAATCTCATCTTGAACTGTAGTTCCCATAATCTCCACATTTCGTGGGAGTGACCTGGTGGAAGGTAATGGAATCATAAGGGCAGTTACCCCCATCCTGCTGTTCATGTGATAGTGAGTTCTCATGCGATCTGATTTTTTTTTAATGGGCTCTTCCCCCTTTGGCTCATTCTTCTTGCCGCTACCATGTGAAAAAGCATATGTTTACTCCCCCTTCTGCTATGAATGTAAGTTTCCTGAGGCCTCTCCAGCCATGCTGAACTGTGAGTGAATTGAACCTCTTCTCTTTACAAATTACCCAGACTTGGGTATGTCTTTATTAGCAGCATGAGAATGAACTAACACAGTAAATTGGTACGAGGAGTGAGGTGCTGCTGCTGTAAAGATACCCACAAATGTAGAAGCAACTTTGCAACTAGGTAACAGGCAGTAGTTGGAGCAGTTTGGAGGGCTCAGAAGAATTAGGCAAATGTAGAAAAGTTTGGAACTTCCTAGACACTTGTTAAATGTCTTTGACCAAAATGCTGATAATGATACGGATGATGAAATTCAGGCTGTGGCGGTCTCAGATGGAGATGAGGAACTGGAGTAAAGGTCACTCGTGCTATGCACAGAGCCTGGTGGCATTTTGCTGCAGCCCTAGAGATCTGTGGATCTTTAAACTTGAGAGAGATGATTTAGGGTACCTGGCAGAACGAATTTCTAAGCAGCAAAGAATTCAAGAGGTGGCAGAACATAAAAGTTTAGAAAATTTGCAGGCTGACAATGCAATAGAAAATAAAAAATCATTTTTTGGGGAAAAAATTCAAGCCTACTGCAGAAATTTGCATAAGTAACAAGGGGCTGAATGTTAGTCATCAACACGATGAGGGAAGTGCATTGAGGGCAGGTCAGAGACTTTTGCAGCAGCCCCTCACATCACAGGCTGGGAGTTCTAGAAAGAAGAATAGTTTCCTGGTCTGGATCCAGGACTTCCCTGCCGTGAGCAGCTTAAGGATTTGGTGCCCTGCATCCCAGCCACGGCTAAAAAGGGTCAACGTACAGCTTGGACCCTGGCTTGGGGAGGGGTAGAAGACCCAAGCCTTGGCAGCTTTCACGTGGTGATGAGTCTGTGGGTACACAGAAGTCAAGAATTGAGGTTTGGGAACCTCCACCTACATTTCAGAGAATGTATGGAAATGCCTGGATGTTTAGGCTAAAGTTTCCTGCAGGGGTGATGCCCTCATGGAGAACCACTGCCAGGGGTAGCATGGAAGAGGAATGTGGGATTGGAGCCCCCCATACAGAATCTTCACTGGGACATAGCCTAGTGGAGCTGAGAGAGAGGGCGGTTATTCTTCAGAGCCCAGAATGGTAGATCTGTCAACAGCTTGCACTGTGCATCTGGAAGAGCTGCAGGCACTCAATGCCAGCCAGTGAAAGCAGCCAGGAGGGGAAGCTGTACCCTGCAAAGCCACAGAGGTGGAGCGTCTCAAGGCCATGGGAGCCCACCCTTTGCATCAGTGTGACCTGGATGTGAGACATGGAGTCAAAGGAGATCATTTGGAACTTTAAAGTTTAATGACTGTTTTATTGGATTTTGGACTTGCATGGGACCTGTAGCCCCTGAATTTTTTTGGCCAACTTCTCCCATTTGGAATGGGTGTATTTACCCAATTCCTATACCCCCCACTGTATCTAGGAAGTAAATAACTTGCTTTTGATTTTATAGGCTCATAGAAAGAAGGGACCTGCGTTGTCTCAGATGAGATATTGGGCTTAGACTTTTGGGTTAATGCTGGAATGAGTAAAGACTTTGGAGGACTGTTGGGAAGGCATGATAGTGTTTTGAAATGTGAGGGCATGATATTTGGCAGAGGCTGGGTGTGGAATTATGTTGTTAGGCTGTGTACCCACCCAAATCTCATCTTGCATTGTAGCTCCCATAAACCCCATGTGCTGTGGGAGGGACCTAGTCGGAGGTAATTGAGTCCCCACATGCTGCTGTTCTTATGATACTGAGTGAGCCCTTATGAGATCTTATGGTTTTATAAGAGGCTTTCCCCTCTTTTGCTATTCTTTTCTCTGCTTCTGCTATGTGAAGAAAGACGTTTTTGCTTTCCCTTTGCCATGATGGTTAAGTTTCCTGAGGCCTCCCTAGCCATGCTGAATAATTAGTCTAAATCTCTTTCCTTTATAAATTACCCAGTCTTGGGTATGTCTTTGTTATCAACATGAGAACAGAGCAACCCATAACTCTCAAGGCATTTAATAATGCAACTGTCAAAGATCAAAGATAAAGAAGAGATCCTAAAAGCCTCAAGATAAAAGAAACAAACATACAACATACAAAGGAGCCCCAGTACATCAGGCAATACACGTTTCTTTAGAAACATTACACGCCAGGAGAGAATGACATGATACATTTAAAGTGCAGAAGGGGGAAATAAACTTTTATTATAGCATAGTACATCCAGCAAAAAATCTTCACATGTGAAGGAGAAATAATATCTTTCATAGATAAAACCTGAGGGATTTCATCAACACCACACCAGTCATACAGGAAATGCTAAGGGGAGTTTTTTAATATGAAAGAAAAGAGTATCATAAGCAATAAAAATCATCTCCAGGCCCCAAACTAACTGGTAATAGTAAGCACACAGACAAACGCGAAAGAAAATTATGCTGATGAAGACACTACTTTGAAAATTGCAGTTCATGTCATAGGGAGTTCAGTTGCCTGTAGGAAATGTTTTCTCAATCTTAAATTACATTTTAATTGAATTTTTCTTCATATACACTTTACTATTTGAAGTTAAATTTTAGTTAAATTGTTACACATTTTTAATTGATTCTAATTTAAAATGTGTAATGCTAGGATTTAATGCAATTTAATGCAATTAGAATTAAATGCAATCCCTCGCATTAAATTCTGTATTTAAAAAAATGGACAAATGTAAGAGAATGAAAGGAAACAACCAAGAAGAAACGAAACAAGCAATAACAGACTAAACATGTTTTGAATTAGAGTAAGTGCTGTGGGCTGCTGATGAAACTTTGTATCTGATTTTGACCACTTTGGTACCTGTCTCATTTTACAGAATTGCTACACAAGTAAATTATTTCTGATGAGGTTCATCTTGTATTTTTGGACTATTTGGAAACTTGTAGCTTAAATTCATACTGAAGGCATTAGGAAATAGGTTTTGCAAAAGAAACATACTGTCAACATTAAGTATATAATACTGTGAAAGACTTTGAGCAATTTGGAGCAAAGGCACTATAAAAATGCAAAGTAGGGCCGGGCGCGGTGGCTCACGCCTGTAATCCCAGCACTTTGGGAGGCCGAGGCGGGCGGATCACGAGGTCAAGAGATCGAGACCGTCCTGGTCAACATGGTGAAACCCCGTCTCTACTAAAAATACAAAAAAATTAGCTGGGCGTGGTGGCGCGCGCCTGTAGTCCCAGCTACTCGGGAGGCTGAGGCAGGAGAATGCTTGAACCCGGGCAGCGGAGGTTGCAGTGAGCCAAGGTCGTGCCACTGCACTCCAGCCTGGCGCCTGGTGACTGAGTGAGACTCTGTCTCAAAAAAAAAAAAAAAAAAAAAAAAATGCAAAGTACATTAATAATTTGTATTTGCCACAGTGCCTTTCTCTGGGGATCTTGCGAAGAACTTTGTTAAACTTTATAAATATATTCATTTTCATAGATAGCGGAAGCTATAGTCTAACCCATTAGCGTGTCACATTTAATTAATGTGCAACTAGATTTGCACATCAAGAACCAGGACAAATAACTCTCTATAGAGTGATAATTTAACAGCAGTGTCATGACACTTCTCAGTAGAAAAAGAGATTCAGCATTATTTTATAATGCCACCTCCAGATTCATTGGGCTTATACTTGCCTCATCTTTCTCATTCTAATTTGAGCAAATTTAGGCCGCTGTCAGGGTTTCATAATTTCCAGGGACTGGATACCAGACAAATATCCTTGGAGCTGGAATTTATAGAGACGATTCTATCGTTTCCTTCTTTTTTCTTTCTCTAACAAACTCTCCATGTTTGCAGATCTGAATTTCAGGGCACACTTAGAAAGTACCCTCCCGGTCTGAATCTCAATTTCCTTCTTTGTTTTTGTCCCTGGGTTAGGTATCCATAAACCCCTGTCCCAGTGCTGACTTTGTTTTTGGGGGAGTAAGTGGGAGGAGGAGGGAGGCAGAACGGTGTAATGGGGTTGAAATAGTACCTATCCTATAGCAAAAATAGTTATAGAAATTAGGTGAGTAAAGCACTTAGAAGGTTTTTGACATATTGCAGCCCTAGAAAATGCCAGCTCTTATTGTCATTGATATGGTCTGCTTTACAGGCTCGTTCACTTGTAATTCTGTGTTGAGGACTGTACATTTATTGTTTCAAGCACCTTTAAGATTATTTTAGATGACATTTATTTATTGTTAGTCTTCAGCAAATTTTATAATTCTCACCTTTCCTTAACTTTCTAATCTTGTCATATTCTTGCCATGGTTTCATATCAGAATTCTGCTAGCATCATGAAATGACTTTCATGTCTTCCCAATTTTCTCTTTTTGGGAAAAAATTATATAAGGTGGCATTAGCACTTTCTTACATGTTTAGAAGAATTGACTGTTGAGGCCATCTACTCATGAATTTTATTTATGGGAACATTTCTGTTTCTGAATTCTATGTATATCATTGTTCCAGTGCTTTTAATATTTTCTGTTTATTCTTGTCTACACTTGGTTAACATTTTTTTACTACTCTTTCATCCAGTTTTTGAAATTTAAAAGTCTAAAGTTATTCATAATATCCTCTTCCCAGCTTTTGAATCCCCCTTTTTTTAATCCTGCTGTTGGATATTTGTGCCTTTTGTTATGTGATCATACTCTTTTAAGGGCTTATAATATTTATTCAAAGAATAATTTGTTCTCTTGTTTTTCCATTTTATGATTGTTTCTAATTTATTTTTCTATAATATTTAATATCATTTTTCTACTTTAAAAAAAATTGCTCTTAAATTTTGGGCCCTTTTGAGGTCAATGCTAGTTCATTCTTTCTTATTTCTATTTTATAAATTTAAATCTATAAAACACCCTATGTAGAAGTGTCTTAGCCAATTTGAAAGCAATTGGTGGTTTCTAGATGTTGTGATTGTTACTAACTTTTAGCTGAATTCCAGTATGGTTAGTTTACATTGTCTGTAAAAATTAAAACCAATGAAATTTGTTTATACTTGCTATATGACCCCAATTTTGTTAATTTACAAATGTATCATATGCCATTGGAAAAAAAAAGATACATTTTGCCATTGGATGAAATATTCTACATAAGTGAATGAAAATGTATTTGTTAGGGTATTATTCACATTTTATACATTCTTACTGATTTATGATATGTTATAATGTTTACTGAAAGAGGCATACTACACTCTTCCACTGTTATGTAATTTGGTCTATTTCTCCTTGCAGCTCTGTATATTTTTGTATTATATAATTTGATGATTTACTTTTAGAAGTATCAAATTTAATATTTTTATATCTTCTTCATAGATTGACTTTTTGACATTATAAAATGGCATCTTGGCCGGGCTCAGTGGCTCATGCCTATAATCCTAGGATTTTGGGAGGCCAAGGAACGTGGATCACAAGGTCAGGAGTTGAAGACCAGCCTGTCCAATACGGTGAAACCCTGTCTCTAATAAAAATACAAAAATTAGCCTGGTGTGGTGGCATATGCCTAGAATCTCAGCTACCCAGGAGGCTGAGACAGGAGAACACTTGAACCCAGAGGCAGAGGTTGCAGTGAGCCAAGATTGTGCCACTGTACTCCAGCCTAGGCAGCAGAGCAAGACTCCATCTCAAAAAACAAAAAACTCATCTTTACATCTGATAATATTTCTTTCATGTATTTCTAGTTTATATGATATACTAGCTATACCAACTTTTACAGATTATTGTTTTCAGAGTATATTTCTGTTTGCTTACATCTAACTCTTCTGGCTTCTCAATTTTTGTTTGTTTTTTCAGCAAAAGACTTATATTTAATCTACTTATATATTGGCATCTCAATATGTTTAGTCCACTTATATTTAATGCAAATATTATTTTGTTTTAAATTTATAATTTTATTATTGTCTATTTTCTCATTGTTGTCTATCTTTATTATCTTTTCTTGTTTCTTTTGGATTTTTTATTTCAGTTTTCAAGTTTATTGTAGAACTTTTAAATGCGTATTACATCTTTTTGTGATTATTGTTATAATACACATTCTTAACTTACAAAGTCTACTATTAATTACTTGTCTTGATATCTTACCAGGTAATGAAGAACTTTAACACTCTTTACCTCATTAATACTTTCAAATTTATGAACCACTCATACATTAAAAGTTTAATTCTATGTATATTTTAAATCTGACAAGATATAATTACAATTGTTGTTAATAAAGACAACGTATATTTATATTTTAAAAATAATATTCACCCTTTTCTTAATGATTTGTGGGTTCATTTTCTTTTCACTTGAAAAATACCCTTAAGTATCCCCTAAAGTTAGACTCCATAGTGGCAATTATTTAATTACTTTCTTAAATAAAAAAGATCCCTTTCACCATCATTCTTGAATATGTTTTCTCTGAGTATTGTATTTTAGTATGACAACTCTACTTCTTTGAAAATAACATTTAACTGTCATATATATATACGCATATATATATACGGTATTGCACTTCAGGTTCTGGGGTACATGTGCAGATCATGAAGGATTGTTGCATAGGTACATACATGGCAAGGTGGCTTGCTGGCTCCATACCCCTGTCATCTATATCTGGCATTTCTCCCCATGTTGTCCCTCCCCAACCTCCCTACCCCCTGGTGTCCCTCTCTTATTCCCCCACGAAAAGACCCCAGCATGTGATGCTCCCCTCACTGTGTCCATGTGTTCTCATTGTTCAACACCCGCCCATGAGTGAGAACATGTGGTGTTTGATTTTCTGTTCTTGTGTCAGTTTGCTGAGAATTATGGTTTCCAGATTCATCCATGTCCCTACAAAGGACACACACTCATCGTTTTTTATGGCTGCATAGTATTCCATGGGTATATGTGCCACATTTCCTTGTCCAGTCTATCATCGATGAGCCTTTGGGTTGGTTCCAGGTCTTTGCTATTGTAAACAGTGCTGCAGTGAACATACGTGTGCATGTGTCTTTATAATAGAACAGTTTATAATCCTTTGGGTATATACCAAGTTATGGGGTTGCTGGGTCAAATGGAATTTCTATTGCTAGGTGCTTGAGGAATCACCACACTGTTTCCACAATGGTAGAACTAATTTATACTCCCACCAACAATGTAAAAGTGTTCCTATTTCTCCACATCCTCTCCAGCATCTGTTGTTTGCAGATTTTTTAATGATGGCCATTGTAACTGGCATGAGATGGTATCTCAATGTGGTTTTGATTTGCATTTCTCTAATGACCAGTGATAATGAGCATTTTTTCATGTTTGTTGACCACATAAATGTCTTCTTTTGAAAAGTATTTGTTCATATCCTTCACCCACTTTTGAATGGGTTGGTTTGTTTTTCTCTTGTAAATCTGTTTTAGTTCTTCATAGAATCTGGATATCAGCCCTTTGTCAGATGGGTAGATTGCAAAAATTTTTTCCCATTCTTTTGGCTGCCAGTTCACTCTAGTGATTATTTCTTTTGCTGTACAGAAGCTCTGGAGTTTAATTAGATCCCATTTGTCTATTTTGGTTTTTGTTGCCAATGTTTTTGGTGTTTTAGTCATGAAGTCCTTGCCTATGCCTATGACCTGAATGGTTTTGCCTAGATTTTCTTCTAGGGTTTTTATGGTGTTAGGTCTTATGTTTAAGTCTTTAATCCATCTGGAGTTAATTTTAGTGTAAGGTGTCAGGAAGGGATCCAGTTTCTGCTTTCTGCACAAGGCTAGCCAGTTTTCCCAACATCATTTATTAAACAGGGAATCCTTTCTCCATTGTTTGTTTTTGTCCAGTTTGTCAAAGTTCAGGTAGTTGTTGATGTGTGGCATTGCCTCTGAGGCCTCTGTTGTGTTCCATTGGTCTGTATCTCTGTTTTGGTACCAGTACCATGCTATTTTGATTACTGTAGCCTTGTAGTATAGTTTAAAGCCAGGTAACGTGATGCCTCCAGCTTTGTTCTTTTTTGCTTAGGATTGTCTTGGCTATGTGGGCTCTTTTGGTTCCATATGAAGTTTAAGATGGTTTTTTCAGTTCTGTGAAGAGGGTCGTAGGTAGCTTGATGAGGATAGCCTTGAATCTATAAATTACTTTGGGCAATATGGCCATTTTCATGATACTGATTCTTCCTAACCATGAGCATGGAATGTTTTTCCATCTGTTTGTGTCTGCTCTTACCTCCTTGAGCAATGGTTTGCAGTTCTCCTTGAAGAGGTCCTTTATATCCTTTGTTAGTTGTATTCCTAGGTATTTTATTCTCTTTGTAGCAATTGTGAATGGGAGTTTGCTCTTGATTTGGCTCTCTTTAGGTCTGTTATCGGTGTGTAAGAATACTTGTGATTTCTGCACGTTGATTTTATATCCTGAGACTTTGCTGAAGTTGATTATAATTTTCAGGAGATTTTGGGCCGAGACAATGGGGTCTTCTAAATATACAATTATGTCATCTGCAAACAGAGACAATTTGACTTCCTCCTTCCCTATTTGAATATCCTTTATTTGTTTTTCTTGCCTGATTGCTCTGTCTAGAATTTGCAATACTACATTGGATAGGAGTGGTGAGAGAGGGCATCCTTTGCCAGATTTCAAAGGGAATGCTTTCAGTTTTTGCCCATTCAGTACGATATTGGCTGTGGATTTGTTGTAAGTAGCTTTTATTGTTTTGAGATACGGTCCATCGATACCTAGTTCATTAAGAGTTTTTAGTATAAAAGGCGGTTGAATTCTGTGGAAGGCCTTCTCAGCATCATTGAGATAATCATATGATTTTTGTGGTGGGTTGCATTTATACACTTGTGTATATTGAACCAGCCTCACATCCCCGGGGTGAAGCCTACTTGATCATGATGGGTAAGCTTTTTGATGTGCTGTTGCAATGGGTTTGCCAGTATTTTATTGAAGGCTTTTGCATCTATGTTCATCATGGATATTGGCCTGAAGTTTTCTTTTTTTGTTGAGTCTCTGCTGGGTTTTGGTATCAGGATGATATTCGTCTCATAAAATGATTTGGGATGGATTCTCTCTTTTTGTATTGTTTGGAATAATTTCAGAAGGAGTGGTACCAGCTCCTCTTTCTGTGTCTGGTAGAATTGGGCTGTGAACCCATCTGGACCTAAAGTTCTGGGGTACATGTGCAGAAAGTGCACTTTTGTCACATAGGTATACACATGCCGTGGTGATTTGCTGCATTCATTGCCCCCTTGCTCATCTACATTAGGTGTTTATCCTAATGTTATCCCTCCCCAATCCCCATACCCACTGCTATCTCTTCCCTAGCCCCACCCCCCACACCCGAAAGGCCCCAGTGTGTGATGTTCCCCTCTCTGTGTTCATGTGTTCTCATTGTTCATCACCCACTTATGAGTCAGAACATGCAGTGTTTGGTTTTCTGTTCTTGTGTCAGTTTATTGAGAATGATGGTTTCCAGATTCATCCATGTCCCTGCAAAGGACATGAACTCATCCTTTTTTATGGCTGCATAGTATTCCATGGTGTATATGTGCCACATTTTCTTTACCCAGTCTGTCTTTGATGGGCATTTGGGTTGGTTTGAAGTCTTTGCTCTTGTGAACAGTGCTGCAATGAACATATGTGTGCATGTGTCTTTATAATAGATCTATTTATAATCCTTTGGGTATATACCAAGTAATGGGATTGCTGGTTCTAATGGTATTTCTATTTCTGGGTCCTTGAGGAATCACCACACTGTCTTCTGCAATGGTTGCACTAACTTACACTCCCACCAACATTGTAAAACCTTCCTATTTCTCCACATCCTCTCCAGCATCTGTTATCTCCTGATTTTTTAATGATCGCCATTTTAACTGTGATGAAATGGTATCTCAGTGTGGTTTTGCTTTGCATTTCTCTAATGACCAGTGATGATGAGTGTTTTTTTCATATGTTTGTGGGCCACATAAATGTCTTCTTTTGAAAAGTGTCTGTTCATGTCTTTTACCCACTTTTTGATGGGGTTGTTTATTTTCTTGTAAATCTGTTTTAGTTCTTTGTGGATTCTGGATATTAGCCCTTTGTCAGATGGGTAGATAGCAAAAATTTTTCCCCATTCTTTTGGTTGCCAGCTCAATCTAGTGATTGTTTCTTTTGCTGTTCAGAAGCTCTTAAGTTTAATTATATGCCATTTGTCCATTTTGGCTTTTGTTGTTATTGCTTTTGATATTTTAGTTGTGAAGTCCTTGCCTATGCCTGTGTCCTTAATGGTATTGCCTAGGTTTTTTTCTAGGGTTTTTATGATATTAGGTCTTATGTTTAAATCTTTAATCCAACTGGAGTTAATTTTTATATAAGGTGTAAGGAAGGTGTTCAGTTTCAGCTTTCTGCACATGCCTAGCCAGTTTTCCCAACACCATTTATTAAGCAGGGAATACTTTCTCCATTGCTTGTTTTTGTCCAGTTTGTCAAAGATCAGATAGTTGTACATGTGTGGCATTACTTACAAGGCCTCTGTTCTGTTCCATTGGTCTATATCTCTGTTTTTGTACCAGTATCATGCTGTTTTGATTACCGTAGCCTTGTAGTATAGTTTGAAGTCAGGTAGCATGGTACCTCCAGCTTTGTTCTTCTTGCTTAGGATTGTCTTGGCTATGTGGGCTCTTTTTTGGTTTCGTAAGAAGTTTAAGGTGTTTTTTTTCCAGTTCTGTGAAGAAGGCCAATGGTAGTTTGTTGGGGATAGCATTGAATCTACAAAATACTTGGGGCAGTATGGCCATTTTCATGATACTGATTCTTCCTAACCATGAGCATAGAATGATTTTCTGTTTGTGTCCTCTCTTACTTCCTTGAGCAGTGGTTTGTACTTCTCCTTGACGTGGTCCTTCACATCCCTTGTTGTATTTCTAGGGATTTTATTCTCTTTGTAGCAATTGTGAATGGGAGTTCACTCATGATTTGGCTCTCTGTTTGTCTTTTATGGTGTATAGGAATGCTTGTGATTTTTGCACATTAATTTTGTATCCTGAGACTTGGCTGAAGTTGCTTATTAGTGGAAGGAGATTTTGGGCTGGGAAGATGGGATCTTCAAAATATACATTCATTTCAGTGTGATCTTACTGAATTGTTTTTGTTGAGAAATCTGTCAGTATCATTGTTCATCTTTTGAAGGTAATCTGCACATTTTCTCTGGCTGCTTTCAAGGTGTTTTTTGTTTTTGTTTTTGTTTTTTTAGCAGTTTTACCTTGTGTAATGAGTATTTCAAAAGTACTGATACCCTTTTAGTGATTCAGTTACCTTGTCTGGAAGTGGCAGACATTGTTAGAGAACCAAATTTTAGAGTCCCCTCTACAAATTTTCTTCCCTAAGATTTTGCTCTTTTAATGAATAAAATACCTTTTAATTAATAAAATATCTCTCTTGTTACCTCTAAGATGATTTCATATAGTGGTTCTTGTATTACTATAGATACTTTTAAAAAGTGTTTTCAGTGGGAGGATTATTTAAAATTTACCTGTCAAAACTTGAGGTAGAAGTATTTGGATAAATTTTAAAAAAATAACACTGAACAAAAGAAAGAAAAATTAGAATGCCTTATTCCATTTATAAAAATGTCCAAAAAGCGTAAATATTTGTTATAAAATTATAAAGAAAAGCAAGAAATTCATATCACAAATGTGTTAATGACAATAGCTTCTGCAATGAAAGAAATATTGAATTTCAGATATGAGAGAATTATTATGCATTGGTAAGTTTTATGTCTTGACCTGAGGTGGAACACACCTTTATTTGTTACAAAAAGAAGTTAACCAAATTAGTAGAAGAACTCTACAGTAAAGACTCTGAATATTGATAAGAGAAATTGAAAAAGGCACTAAAAAAGAAGATAATTCCATATTTATGAATGAGAAAAATTAATACTGTTCACATGCCCATATTACTCAAAGCAACCTACAGTTTCAAGGCAATACCTATCAAAATATCAATGATATTCTTCCCAGAAATAGAAAAAAAACTAATATAAAATTTGCATGGAACCCTAAAAGACTCTGAATAGCCTTATCAATTCTGAGCGGCAAGACCAAGCTGTAGGCATCACATTACCTGACTTCAAAATATACTGCAGCTATAATAATGAAAACAGCATGATACTGGAATGAAAACAGATCACTAGAACAGAATAAAGAACGTATAAAGAAATCTGCATATTTAAAACCAATTAATTTGACAGAGTCAGCAATGATATATTGGGGAAATCACAGTCTCTTCGACAAATGGTACAGGGAAAACTGGATAACTGTATACCATAGAATGAAACTAGACCTCTCTGTCCACATAAAATTAAATAAAAATGGATTAAATATTTAAATCTAAGATCTGAAACTATAAAAACTACTAGAAAACTTTGAGGAAAATGCTGTCAGACATTGGTCTAATCAAATATTTTTTTGAATGAGACCCCAAAAGCACAGGCAACAAAAGAAACATAGACAAATTGGATAATGTAGAATTTAAAAGCTTTAGCATGGCAAAGGAAATAGAGTGAAGAGACACCCTGCAGAGTGAAAGAAAAGACTTACAAATCAATCAACTAACAAGAGATTAATAACCAGAATATGCCAGGACCTCCAATCACTCAACAGCAAAAAATAACGTGAGTAGAAAATGAACAAGTTGATCTAAATAGACATTTTTACAAAAGAAGACATACAGATGGCCAACAGGTCTATGAAAAAATGTTCAACATCACTTTTGAAATTAAAAACCATGATGCAATTAAAAACCATGGTGAGATATAAACTCACCCAAGTTAAAATGGCTATTTTAAAAAGAAAAAAAAAATATCAAATGTTGATGAGGATGTGGAGAAAGGGGAATCCTCCCTCAGTGTTGACGGAAGTGTAAATTAGTGCAGATACTATGGAGAAGAGTATGGAGGTTTGTCAAAAAACTGAAAGCAGGACTACCATACGATCCAGCCATCCCACTGCTGGGTGTATGTCCCAAAAGAAAGAAAATTGGTATATCTAAGTGACATCTGCACTCCGGTGTTTATTGCAGTTTATTTGCAGTAGTCAAAATATAAATGTAATGTAAGTGAACTTAGTAGGAGAATGGATAAATAAAACATTGTATAATTACACAGTGGAAGAAGATTCAGCTGCAAAAAAGAGTAAAATTCTGTCATTTGTAGCAACATGGATGGATCGGGGGACATTACGTTAAGTAAAATAAGCCAGGTAGAGAAAGAGAAATTGCACATGTTCTTGCGTATGTGGAATCTAAAGAAGTCAGTCTTATAAAGGTAGATAGTAGAATGATGGTTACCAGAAGCTGGAAAGGGAAGGAGGGAGGCAGGAAGGATGAAGAAAGAAAGAGAAACAAATACAAAAATACGGTTAGATAGAAGAAACAAATTCTATTGTTTAATAGCACCATAGGGTAACTTAACATTTACAAAGATTTATTGTGTACTTCAAAGTTGCTGGAAAAGAAGTTTTGGAATTTTACCAACACAAATAATAATTATTTAAGGTGGTGGATATCTTAATTATCTCGTTTTGATCATTACACATTTTAGACCTGTATCAAAGTATCACATATACACCATAAATACATACACATACTATGTATCAATAAGTTTTAAAATTTGTCACAAGTTATGACAAGTGAACTGTGTATCTTTAGCAATGAAAACAGAGCATCAAAGGAAAATCACACATATAATTTTGTTAGTTATTTTTTAATTGTATGTTACAACATATAATTACATAAAATTAAAAAGCTCAGTTTAGCTTAAGTATACATATAATTTGTCCTTATTTCAAATTTTAATTTAAAAGACTTAGCATTTCAAATATCTGTGTCTAACTATATTATATTTTTTAATACATTTACATGCTAAATAACTTGTTTATTATCTAAATTTAAATATTCTCATTAAAAATTATATACACAGTGTATAATTAAAATTTAGTATTAAAAATACATTTTTTTCATCTATGTGCTTGTCAGAGATAAGGTTATATAAATGTATATTGCTGTTTTGATGAGATGCATGTATAACTATTCATTTAAAATATGAATAGCTCCTACATTAAAAAGTACACAGTCCAGTAGAAAAATGTTTACTCAGTGAGCAGAAAAATGTTTGTCTACTCAGTGTTTTAAATGTAAACATCTGTTTGGTGTTAGTGAGTCTTGTCATTTTTGGCTTTGAGAAAATAAAAAACGACTTGAAGTATATATTTAGTTTAAAAACTTGGCTACAGTTTCGTTGAGGGTTGGGGCAATAACTTAGAGCAAACTATTGACAAAGAAACATTTCTAATTATGATTATGACTAGCCATGTTAATCCAGGTAGTTTATATAAACATAAGCCTTTAATATCTTACAGAACCAGTTGAGTTTTATTTAACACGTAAAAATTAATTTCATAAATCAATTTGGATTTCAGAAAATTATCTGTACTCTGTTTTTGTACAACTTAACTAAATCCAAGATTCGTGGCTATCAAATAACTATACTGTTTTATACATATCCAAGAGTCTTTACACGAACATACTACAATGCTGTAAAATGCAATTATATTGTTGTATAGATAAATGTTAAAAGATTTTATCTTTTAAGACATGTTGGAGTCAATTGAAATATTTAAGGCACTATTATAAAACAAATGTACAGAAAAGATAATTTGGGAGAAAACAATTAGAATAAAAGTTACCGCTGATTTAGAAGAAGCAAACAAAACAATAAAGTCTGTTAGAAGAAACATTGATATAAAGTTTGAAATACTTGTCTTGAGGACATTAAAAGAGACCCTTATAAACAAATCTTTCTTTGGAAAGGGTCATCTTTTCTTGGCACACAAGCAAGAGCGTATAATCTTAAATCATGGAATGATCCTGACCAGACTTGTATCTGGACAAACCCCATTTGGTCAGTCAAAGGCTTAGGTGTACATTTTCAACTGTTAGATTTAATACAGTTCACTTCTTTTAGAGAAATAGAAATACTTTGGGGAATGGTTGAGGATGGTAGGCCTGAAAAGACAGCAGAAGATTATGATCCACTGGCAGCAGGCTGTCTAGATAAACTAAGCAAAGAAATCAGGGAGGGGGAGAAAAAAGTAGTCTCAGTTTGCTTACAGGATGTCTGGGAATAACAGTAGGCTTTTTGGTGGGTTTCTCTAAGGTTACTCAAAAACAGCCAATCTTAAACATATATTAAGCAAACCTTTTTCTATGAAAAATTTGATAAACAGATAAGGAAATGAAAGTAAATCTATTTACAGTCTGTTAGATTATAATAAACCACTGACTAATAAAGTGTCTTAAGATGCTATATTAGAAAGCACTTTTGAACACAGGGACTTGATGTATGATTGTGAAACAGCTGCTGTGAATATTAACAACACTGGTTAATGATGTTTGTTTTCCCATGGCACGTTTGGAAATTGTTTTAAATTAATTTTTAAAATGACTTTTCCTCATTGCCTTTTAGCAGTTTTTGCACAGCATTAAGTCAGTTTACCCCAATGGGCTAATGCCTATATGTATGCAAATAAATAACCAATCACATGAAGACCTAAATAAACAGTGCACCTCTTTAGGGGTAGTGTTTTTAACAATTAAAGCTGTGTTTCAGGGACTTAATAGTTGGTTAACTTTGAAAATTGTAAACTGCAATGCCAAATTCTGGCTCTAAATACTAAATTATTTTCAAAAGGATTTTTAGTATGCTGCTCTATTTAGTCTGTAGTACTTTCAAGATGAATTAAACATTGGTGCTTGTAGCATTTTACAATCCAAGATCATGCCAAACTGAAAATGGAAAAGCTTCTGGGGAAAGTGACTTTCTTTCTGAACCAGTCAGTATTTCTCAAACTGATCTGTTTCATATTTGATAGGTCTAATTTATCATGTATACCATTTGTTCTTAATGTGCCCTTAGGATTTTGTCAGCTACATAAAAATTGGATCATAATTTAGATGACTTTCTCTACTTTTTATTGACTGTGTGCACAATAAAAGTTTTTTCAGAGTATGAATAACTGTTAAATGATAATTTTATGATTTTACATACAGAGCATAAAAAGTCACTGTTTTATCATTAGAAATATTGTAGAGACATACATATTTTAAAGACCACTGAAGGTAAAAATATAGGTTTGAAAGTCTTTTAAATAAAGGTTATAAACACAAATTGATAGAAGCTAAAGGCTAATTACTATATTAAGGTATAAAAAGTAAACTTGTCTTTAATTTTAGGAAGTGTATTAAGTTTCTTAAAAGTTTAAATGTGTTCTTTAAAATATAAACTTTTAAAGACAATTTATATAATTATAACAAAGTTTAATAGTGTCTATATTGTGAACACTTAACTAGGTGCCAATATCCTACTTTTCAGAATTTTTTCTATTTAATTCTTGTAATTACATGGTATATATTATGCATATTATACAAGCGAAACAACTAAGGCTAAGAATATTGGGAAAGTGTTCTCCATGGTATAGTATGTATGCTTAGTGTCAGCTCCTATTTCAGATTTTTTAAAAAATAACGAGGATGTCTGTATAGCAAACAGCATTGGAAGATAGAAAAAGCATCATTCATTCATCCAGATGGCAGATTTTTTTTCTCTGATCAGTAAAATAAAGCTCTAGCATTTTGTGTTAAGTCAGAAAGGCTTTGTTACACTTAGGTTACAAAGTAATTTACCTGTGTTTTGTCCTTACACTTTCATGTTTTTAGGTTCAGTACTTGAATCATAAAACAGTGAAAATTTTTCTGGTATGTGCTATGTGGTATGAATCAAATTGGTTTTATTCCAAATGCCTATGCAGTTTTCCTAAAAAAATTAGTTCGTAGTATATCTTCCCATTGATTTATGATGAAAACTATATTAAATACTACAGTCTCTTGTGCATTTTGGTCAGTTTTTTAGATATACTACAACCGTTGACATAATGTCAATACCATTTTTAATTTCTGAGGCTTTAAAGTATGTTTTAATATATTTTAGAGTTAATTAACTCACATTGCTTTTCTTCTACATTACTCTTTTAGGCATTATTTTTGTTTACTTCAAAAAATAACAAAGTTACTCTTTCCTATTTAAATCAATAGCTAATAGCAGACATCTTTGTCTCTTTCTCACTTCATGTAGAATATTCAGTATTTCACCAATGAGCACTGTTTGCTAGAAATTTCTCTCATACACATTCCTTATTAGTTTCTTTCTATACTTTGTTTCGTTGTCATGAATGAGTATTGAATTTCAAATTATCTTTTTTTGTACTGTTTTATTGTATCAATGTTTCAGCAGATTTGTTTTGAATGTTAATCTAATCTTATACTGCTGGAGTAAGCCTTACTTGGTCATGATACATTATTCCAGATAGATAGGTAGATTTAATTTGCTAATAGCTCATTTATAATTGTGATCTATATTATGAGAGAAATGGCAGTTTTCCTTTTTTAATGTTGAAAAGTGTTACGTGTTTATTTTCTGTTCTCTGGAATAGTTTATTATAATTGGTCCTTTTTTATTTATCTGTTTATCACATCCATAAACAGATCTTTATTTTTCTCTCCAGCGAACTGATATCAAATATTTGGGTAAATACCCATTTCTGTTAACTATATGATATGATAAATATGGGTACCATATGATGCCAGAAACGGGATTGCTGGATCATACAATAATTCTTTTTTTTTAGTTTTTTGAAGAAACTCCATAGAGTTATCCATAATGGCTATATTAATTTGTACAATTCTACCAATAGCATTCAAAGGTCTCCTTTTGCCTACACCATTGCCAGCACTTTCAAGAGTAAAGACCTTGAATTTAATTTTTTAAGTACAGTACAGCACATAGAAGGCTTTAAAACAGAAGTTTGAAACAGTCTTGTTTTTCTAGTTACCACATGATAATAGATTAAAGAGAACAAGAAGTAGTGTGAGAGACGGGGATGACTTGGATTTATGTAATAGTAGTAGCACTATTGAGAAGTAGTTTGATTCTTAAATATTTAAAGGTAAAGACAAGGTAACTGGACGTGGAGTGTAAAGAAAAGAGAAGAACAAAGATGATTCCAAAGATATTGGCTGTAACTCACTGAAAGCTATTTCTGTTTAATAAGATAGTGAATATTCAAGGATAAACAAGTTGTACTAAGGGGGAAAGGAAGCATGGAGAATAAAGAGTTCAGGTTTTGAGACAAGTTTGAGGTGCTTCTTAGATCTCCCAGGGCTGATTTTCAGTAGGTAATTGAATATGCAAGTCATGTTCAGGAAAAAAGTTTGGGCTAGGGAATTTATTTTGAGGAATCATCAGCCTATCGATAGTACTTAAAGCTGCAAGAATGGATGAGATCAGTGAGAAAGTGAGTCTAGTAAGTGGTGAAAGCTAAGTGGAAAGACAAGTATTGAAACATTCTAGCATCAAGTTTGAGAAGATGAGGCATCCAGCAAAGAAGATTTACGAGGGGTCATGAGTAAGGCAAAACCACATTAGGAAAATATTTGCTGTCACTAAAGCTAATTTTCACAAATATTTCAAGAAGGGGGAAGTATTAACTATGTAATGTTGCTGAGAGTTAAGGGAAAGACTAGGAATTGCCCATTAGATTTAGCAATTGGGTATCATTAATAATCATGACATGAACATATTCATTAGGGTTATGGGGGTGAAACTGTAATTGGGACTCAGTAGGGGAAATGGAGAGGAGAGAGAATGGTGACATTGAGTGTAAACAACATTGAGAATGTTGAAGGATTTGATGAAAATTGTAGCTGTGCAGTTATGGGCAGGATTTCTTAAGTTGAGGAGTATTATAGCAAGTTTGTTAGCTTATAAAAATGCTCTGAAGAGGGGGAAAACATTTCTGATGACATAGAGGAAGAAGAAGATGTTATTTCCAAGGGAGAATTTTCAGGTACATAAGATGAAATGATATCCACTGCACAAACAGGAAAATCCAGAGGGCAATATAAACTGTGTATGCACGGTAAAAGGGAATGCAGAGTAACAATGGGAACACATGAAGGCAGGTCTGGTAGTGGGATAATGTAGATGTTGTCTTCTGAAAGCTTTTTTTTCCCCCATAAATTAAGTAGTTAGGCCGTTGTTGGAAAGTAAGTAGTGGAAAAGATTAGTTAGAAACTCTAGAAAAGTATTATTGAAATTGTCACTTTCTAGAGTGGAAAAGTGAATTAAACAGATAAATTATTAGGATTCCAGTTAATCTCTAGGACCCCACTTGAGGTCTGTAAACTTACATTAAAGTGAGACCGAATAGCATGGTTTATTAGTTTGTTCTTGCATTGCAGTATAGAATTATCTGAGACTGTGTAATTCATATAGAAAAGAGATTTAATTCACTCACAGTTCTGCAAGCTGAACATTAAGCCTGATGCTGGCATCTGCCGAGCTTCTGGAGAGGCCTCAGGAAACTTACAATCATGGCAGAAAGTAAAGGAGGAGTAGGCACATCACATGTCCAGAGTAGGGGTAAGAGAAAGGCAGGGAGGAGGTTCTATATACTTTAAAATAACCAGATCTCACGAGAACTCAATCACGATCATAAGAAGAGCAACAATGGGATGGTGCTAAACCATTCGTGATAAATCCACCACTGTAATCCAATCACTTCCCACCAGACCGCACTTCCAACGTTGGGGATTACAATTTGACATGAGATTTGGGTGGAGACACATATCCAGACTATATTACATGGTTACAGTCATTTTTCAGCTGCATTCAACTACTTTGGTACAGACAGAGAAGAGATAAAAAAAAAAAAAACTGGTTTCTCCAAGGTTGGAGGTACAGGTTTTTCTATGTGTTGTAGGCTGAATTATGCCCCTGCCACAAAATGTTCATATCCTAAGCTCTGGAACCTGTGGATATTACCCCATATGGAAAAAGAGATTTTGCAAGTGTGATTAAATTAAAGTTCTTGAGATGTACAGGTTATCCTAGCTCATGCAGATGTGCCAGATATAATCACAGGTTTCCTTATGAAACAGAAGATCAGAGTGGGGGATAATGCAGTGTGAAGACGGAAGCAGGATTAGAGAGTGTTGCAGCTGTGAGTCAAGGAGGGCCAAGCAGACTCTAGAAGCTGTAAGAGGCAAGAAACAAATTCTCCCCTGGAACTTCCAGAAGGAACCAGATCTACCGATATGTTCATTTTAGACACATGAGTCTGATTTTAGATTTCTCTCTGCCAGCACTATGAGATAATACATCTATGTTGTCTTAAGCCATTATGTTTTTGGCAATTTTGTCACATTATTATACAGATGGGAAAATAAGAACTTGTGTATAGAGAGAGGGTCTTTTGAAATTAAGATTTTGGAAGGTGTTAAGGACTGGATTTTTGTTGCTCTCAAAATTCATATGTTGAAGCATTAACCCCTAATATGATGGTAATAGGAGGTGGGGCCTTTGGGAGGTAATGAGGATTCGATAAAGTCATGAGAATGAAGCTCTTATGATGGGATTAATGACCTTAAGAGAAAGAGAACAGAGCATTTTCTTTCTCTGCTGTGTAAGCACACAATGATAAGTAGCTGTTTACGAGCCAGGAAAAGGGCTCTCCCTAAGAAGTGAATCTGTCAGCACCTTGGTTGTGGAATTTGTGGCCTCCATAGCTGTGAGAGAAATAAGTGTTCTTTAAGTCACCCGGTCACCCAGTCTATGGTGTTCTATTACAGCAGCCCAGGATGACTGAGACAAAGTATGAGTTTTTATGGTCCTGGATTTGAATTATCAATATATATGACAGAGATGGCGTGTAGGACAAATCACTGGAAGTGATAATGTCAAAGAATGAGAAATCAGGGGTATATGATCTTATACAAGGATATTAAATCATACATAATAATGGCAGTAGTGGTAGTAGGATTTCCAGGAAGCTGAGGTAATGCTGACCAAGGAATTCCAAAAATCTTAAAAATAATGGTAACAGATCAACAAGCATAAACTCTACAGCTTCAGCATAGAAACTGGTGAACATATGAACCTTATTCGTAAGTAGAAAAATAACCACTAATTTCCAGGCAAATTATATAACTGGAGTCCCTAAAGAATGAAACAAACAAAAAATTGAACTTATACCCAAAATTATCTTTCAAGAAATGAAATAAACCTTGGACCTATATATTGAAATGGGCCACAGAAAAAATTACTCATAGTAATCAAATCTGAGGCATAGTCTAATGAAATTATCAGATTTTAAAGTTAAAGAAATTCTCAGAGCCTCAAAATAGCAAATAATTTGCTACAGCAAGAAAATTAGGCTGGTATCAGAATTCTTAGCAGTAGCATCAAAGCAAAACAAAACGGCTTTATTCCAGAAACTCAGGAACAGAAATTCTGAACCAATTACTGTTAATCCTCATTATTAGCAGATTCTGTGTTTGCAAGTTTACCCAGTTGCTAAAGTTTATTTGTAACTGCATTACTCTTAGGGCTACAGACTTCATCTGTGGGCATACAAACGGACAAAGTATGAAAAATCTGAATCATCTAACATATGATAGGCACTTTCCCATCTGACTTTAAAGAAAGCAACACTCTGCCTTCTGGTTTTAGCTCACATACTGTAAACAAAATATTTTGTTGGTGGTCTGTTTATTGCCACATTTTTGTCCTTTTTGTTGGTGGTTTTGCTGTTTAAAATGTCCCTCAAGCATAGGAAAGTGCTAAACACTGAACACTGCAGTGCTGTCTAGTGTTTATAAGCACAAGAATGCTGTGATATGCCTTGCAGAGAAAATAAGTATTTTAGGTAAGCTATTTTCAGACATGAGGTACAGTGCTATCTATCATGAATTCAGTGTTAATGAATCAGCAATATGTTTTTAATAGGTATCAAGAGAAACACACATAAAGCAATGTTGCATTCATATCCATTGATGAAAATGTTCTAATCAGAGGCTCACAGGAACCTAGTGCTGTATTTCCCTTGGGGAGCAATAATTCAGTCTTCCCTAACTCAGCATTCATGAGATGGCTTTACAAAACAAAAATACCATGAATAAGGAGAATCAGCTATCTTTTATATCTAGCCAATATTTTCTTTGAGTATTAAGGCCATAAAGATACAGTTTTAAACATTTAAGCACCCAGAAAACAGAGTACCAACTAGCCCTTCTTTAGCAATGTACTAGATATGAACTTACAAGCTTCATCTAAATAAGACATAACTGAGGAAAGATCAGCAAATCATTGATGGCTAGCATTTAGTATATTAAGCATAGATCTAAGATTAAAGCAAAAGCAGGTTGAGGTTGGAAGAGCCATATGCAAATATATGTTATGGCAAAGTAGAAATAATGAAACTTAAAGACTGTGGAGGGAAAAAAGGAAAAGATTTGATTTTTATTCAGGAAATAGAGGAGAGGTAAAAGATAACATTAAAATTGACACATAAAGACAGAACATAAGAACGAAGATATAAACCTTTTCAATCATCAAAAGATAGTTTAAAGTGAAAGACAAAATACATCACATAGAAAAGAAATAGCAAATATAACAAAATTAGATGACAGGGTTGAAACCAAATATATCAGTTATATCAATATAAATGAGGTTAACTCATCTATTGAAAAGACTCCAAAATAAGTCCCAGTTGTGTGTTCTACTCAAGATAGCTCAAAATAAAATGATTCAGAAAGCCTAAATATAAGGTTAGACAAAGATGGACTAGGAAAAACAAACCATAAGGAAGGCACTGAAATCATAATATTGAAGTCGAATTTAACCCAGAGTGTAAGGTTATATAATGGCCACTTTTAAATGCTAAGTCATCATTCAAAATGAAGATATAATAGTATGGATATCTGTGCACCAAATAACACATCAAATTCCTATAAAAGAGCAATTACCTGAGTTGCAAAAAATGGATGAAAAGGAGCACACTAATAATACAATGATTTTATACACTAATTTCAGCACAAGACAGATTTCAATATATATATACAGAATCCTAAATGATTTCACAAATTTGGAATGATATACAAGACCTTATCAGTATGTTTGTGTATGTGACTTTAAATAGGTCCTGATTTGTCTAGCCTTTATTACAGTGTATAAAATGTCTATCAATAATCTAAATAAGGTAAGTTGTCTACATGTTAACTCTTGTTCCAAATAATTAAATCAAATATGGTGAGAAACCAAATGATTAATTCTACTTCTCAACATAAAAATCTACTGTGGGAAAAGCCAAGGTAAATACATCAATTGACTTTAAAAAAGGAGAGTGGTCAGTTTAGATTTCCATTGCATTTCAAGACACTGACATTCACACATATTGACTAGCCCTTCAGACTCCTCCATCTGTACAACCTTGAATCGTGCTGTGCACTGATCCAAAATGACATTTCAGTCTTTAGCTCCATCAGTGCTCTTCTCTCTGTCATGTCTGCTGCTTACAAGAAATACTGTCAGGCATTCTGAGAACTATCTATCACCAGGGGAGTCAGATGAATGAAGAATTAGATCATTTAAATCATGTACTTGCTGAACAAAAGATAGTCCATTTTGAGAATGGGAGGGGGAGAAAAGCTTATTCCTGTTCTGATAACATCCACAGCATCAAATTCTGCATTTTTCTGTTGACAAAATAATATAGTAAACATTTATTAAACCTTTCTCCTAGGCAAATGAAATATTTATTCTAATGAAAATTTTAAGGCAAACAACACCATGATAGAACTTCTTAAAACATGAAAGTTGGGAATAAAAAAGGTCTTAAAGACCCTTTATTCATCTTTAGGGGATTTTTCATGAGCACTTCCAGAATAGACTTGAGGTTATATGAAAAGGCTATAGAGAAACAAAACTGGAATTTATATTAACATCTATTGTTACTCTCTCTACATAATTTTTCGCTCATGACCTTTCTTTCAAAAGAAAAGAGATCCCCAAACACCTTTTTAACTTTGGTCAAGTTATACGTGTTTGTGTTATTTAGTACTCTCCTTTTCTTTTTCATTTTTTCTCTGTCTCTCCAGCTTTGGCCAGTTTTTTGTTTGTACTTATTTCTTTCCCCTTGCAGTCTACTTTGGCTAATCAGACTCAATACCTCTAACTTTATCTTTCCCTAATCTACTTACTGGTCTCTAAGCAGGTACTATTGTATCTACTATTCTTTGCCTTGGCTTACTCAGTTCCCATTGACTAGATGCCTTTACCGTCTGCTATTTTTGAGACTGTAAATTTTGCTACTTTCTCAAATTGCATCTCCTTCCTGTGGGTAACACCAGAAATTGTAGCTGATAATTCTCTCCTCCTCTTGCCCTTACTGATTTCCTACTTCTTGTGTAGATATTTTGTTCCTTATTGTTTTATACCTGTGAATTTTCTGCCTCCCAAGTAGTGAGGTTGGGCAGTTTTCCATTTATTCTCAGAAGTTGGATTAAGTATGTTTTTCGTGGATATTTGTTAATGGCATCATGTCAGTAACTCTGCCATTTGCCATAAAATAAATAGATCTATGGTAACGAATCTTGTGGCATAATTTTAGCAGAATCCAGGACATACTTGATCTCTGAATTGAAGGAAAATACTAGTTAAGTAGTATTAAAAGCAAAATACAAAAACAAACCTGTCCCTAGGTGCTTCTGGTGTTTGAGAACAAGAGTGTTTCTAAGGAAACATTAATCAATTTCCACAACATTAAAATACTTTTTTGTTTCTTTCTTTTTCTCCTGATGGATACATTCCTTCCTTGTGTACTAAACCCTCCTAACAGCAAAGCCTAAGGTTGGAGAGCTGGGGAGGCAGCATTTTGCCAGTTGCTCATTAGATGGACTAGTAAGAGAGCCACTTCCACTGTAACATATACCCCATCCTATAGAAGAGTATCGTGATACTCCATTGTGTCTTCCAGTGGCACTGAAATTAAATCTGCAGTATGCTATTCAGCCGATCAGTATGACCAGGCATTTTGAGGTAATGGGAAATATGGCAAGAGCAGCGAATCTGACTGCTTATCAGCTCATACCCTCATTTTCCCCCTGTGAAACAAACTATATTGTTGAGAGAATGTGACTGTTAATAAGTTTTGAATACATTAATGGCCATGATGTCAAGAATGTCAGAACAGAAGGCAATCCATACTTGGTATAGGTGTAATCTACTGAAAACACATTGTCACTCCTTCCACGACTGAATATTTCACAGTTGTGGTATTTATTAAGGAAAAGTATGTGTTACTGGCCCTGTTCCAAAGTAACTATGTAGGCTTTTTGTTCCTGAGCCATAAAGAAGTGACTTCTGAAAGAGGTCAACTGACATCTACAGAATAGGCTATTCTATTCATTGAATTATGAAGCACCTCCTCCTAAGAGATGGCCTTTTAATTAGACTTTATTTAGTACATAAATATTCTCAAATATTGATCTCATCCTGAGTGTTATCTAAAATTTACCCCAAAAAAGTCGTGTTTCTTCCACACCTACACAAACTATTAGTAGATGTGGCCAGACTATTAGCAGATGCATGTTCCTGAAGATGAAACCATTCCTGATACAACATTGGCCCTGCAAACTACTATAATTATTAAATCAGTCAAGCCATACCTAACACACAAATACAAAAAAATATATAATGGACTTGATACATTTTGTAAATCATAACTGGGGTATTGTGGGATAATACGAATTAGTAAGTAATTTTGAGTTTACAAATAAATTATGTAACAAATTTATCAAGTAAGCATATTAAACAATGCTTATCTAACAGCATCATTAGCTGTTAGATAAATGCAAATTGAAAACACAGTGGGATGCTGATATACATCTATGGAATGACAAATGCAAACAAATCCAAATAACTAAAGAAAAATCTAAATTAACTAAACTGGCATAGATGCAGAGTGAGTGGAATTCATACATTGCTGATAAGAATACAAACTTATACAGTAACTGTAGAAAACAGTTTGCAGTTTGCCAGTTTCTTATAAGGTTAAACATATACTTACAGTACAATTCAGTAATCATACTCTTAATATTGGTCTAAGTAAAAGGTTAACCTATATTCAAACAAAAAAAATCTGTATGTAAATGTTTATAGTCATTTTATGTATAGTTCCCCCAAACTGAAAGAACCCTTCATACCAAAGTTCCTGGACTGGAGAAATAGATAAGCAAACTGTAATCTATCCATGTAATGGAATACCACTCAGCAATAAAAATGAATAAACTTTTGGTACATACAAAATCATGGGTGAATCTCAAATGCATTATACTAAGTAAATCATACATAATATGTTATTACACGTAGATTAAATTCTGGAAAAACGGAAACTACAGAATGAGGGCTAGACCAGTGGTTGCCTGAGATTCAAGGTGAGCTCAAAATTTCAATTCCAAGGAATAACAAATGGGAATTTTGGAGAGTGATGAAGTTGTTCTGTATCTTGATTGGGTTGGTGGTTATGTAATTGTACATTTGCTAAAACTCATGGAAATAGACAACAAAATTAACGTACTGTGTATAAATTGAAAAAAGAGAAGTGAAAATAAGAAACCCGAGGTTTAGAGTGTAAGGTGTGTTCACAGTCATTCAGTACTTCATTATTGCAGCCGGGATTTCAACTCTAAAATCCTTTTGGTTCTTCCAGGCTTCAGAAATACTACAGTAACCCAGTCAGGTACCCATACTATCTGCAACACCCTTCCTGCAAGATAGTAATAGCATTAACTCTTCAGGCCGTCTTGCTTATAATTTCTAAAAGATGTCTTGATAGGTGAGAAAGCCTTTAAAATGGTACTTTACCAGTCTATCTGTAAAAATCGGTGAGTACTTTAAAATTGTACGCTTTTGTGTGTTACATTTCAATAAAAAGTATTAAACATTTGAAAAAGAATTCAAGAGGACTTGTTTTGGGTGGCAGAGAATAAGTTTCGTTTCAGAAATATGGCACGTGAGGGGCTAACAACACATCTTGGTGTGTGTCCAGCAGACAATAGGGAATGTGGGAGTTTGAGATTAATGATAGAATCAGTGATGTTAATTTTGGAATTTTATTTATGCACACATCACGGCAAAAATGTGAAAGAAATTGCTGAGACAGAGCGGGAATTCTTAAAGCGGAGCACAAGTTCTTAACCTTGGGTTGATAGAATCTTGATTTAAGTAATGTTTCTGAGTGTTCTTGAACCCCTTTAAAATAAGCCAAGTCTTGTGTGTGTTCGAGTGTATGCATTTTTGTGGGTTTTTACTCAGAAATCTATTAGAAAGGAAAGTCTCCTTTCATATAGAGGCTGAAGAGACTCAGGAGAATCTGTACATTTAGGGGATATTTGGGAAAGGGGTTGGGGAGAGAGATAGAGAAAGGAAGGAAAAAGAAGCAGGAAGGGGAGATCATAGAACATGACCTGCAGTTCTAGGGACTCCATCAAGTAAGAGTCAAATATCAGGGGAAAAGGTAAATAATTTCATCAACAGTTATGGCAGTCAAAAATCTACAGACTAAGAAAATATTTTCAGATTTGGCAATTAGGCATTCATTTTGGACTACTAGGAAGACAGATCCAGAAGTTATTTTGAAAAAACAAAAACAAAAAAGCTGTGTTGTATGCAGATAAGGGAAAATAGGTAAGAAGAAAGTAGAGGTGGTCTGAGTAGTTTACTCTCTGGAGAAATTTATCAGTTAAAGGCAAGTAAGCAAAAGCAAGCCATGTCTTGAGAAGTGTTAGTATGTAACAAATATTTTTAAGTTAAGAGAAATTATGTGATTGTTTATACATAGAAGGAAAAAATGAAAGGGATAAATGAAAGATTTAATAGGAGTTACTGGTAAAAGAGACAGTACAATCATAGAGGTCACGGGGTGCTATTCAGACAAGGGACATTTCTTTACAGATAATATTGAACAAGAAAATGCAGTGAACACTCAAGGACATTTGAAGGTGAAGAGCAAGACATTTAATGTCTTTATTTTTAAGATTTTTTATTTCCTTAGTAAGTAAGAGATAGTGTTCTATTGAGTGTCAAGAACAGGCATGGGTTTTCAGGCTAAAAGTGCAGGTAATTATTAGAACACTTGCTGTGTAAAGTAAAATAGTGATTTGAAAACAATGAAGAATTAGAGATTATATAATTACATTTTGTGATATATACTGTATATATGTACATAACATCAAATAATGTATATTACACACAAAAAAATGATTTTGTTCAGTACTCTATCTTCAGCATTTCTAAAAGTATCTGCTACATTATATAGGCATTCAGTAAATATTTCTCTAATCTAAGAATAAATGGATGAATGAGTCAGAAGTTTTATAACACTCTGTCAAACAACCTAGGAAGGAAAAGAAAAAGTAAAATACACACAAAGCCCATTTTATGAACATATGACCAGTGCAATTGCAAAGGGCCCCAGCTTGCAGTAGGGCCTCACACGTGATTTAATGTTCTGCTGCCACTGTCTTGTAATTCTTAATAATTTTTTATGAGACCCACATTTCTGTGTTGCACTAGACTCTGAATATATATAGCTAGCGCTGAATATACAGTCTTGTTTTTCTGGTTTTAAAGGCTAGCAAAATAAAATGTGGAAAGACAAACAGTAAACAATTCTTGGGTAGAATTTAGGGTGGCCAGACTTAGTAAATAAAAATACTGCACACCAAGTTAAATTTGAATTTCTCAATATTGCATGGAACATACTATACTTAAAGCTGTTTGTTGTTTATATGGTTTTTCAAATTTAACTGAACATCCTATATATTTTCTGACAACCCTACTGGAAGTAAGTATATAATTGAAATGGCTACCTATGGATTCTAGGAAGATAAGTCAATGCTAGAGAATAGGAAACACTTGAAGAGTAAATGGTCAAAATAAGAATGAGGGAACAGTTTGGTAAGAGTGGGTAAGTGGTAGGGGATAAAAATTGGCCAGTGAAGGTAAGTTCAGAGCATTAAATCTTACAAATGTGGCTCTTTTAAGTCATAAATTCTAAGTTGTGATCATGCCAGGGAAAAGTTCAAGTTGAGTGGTAATAGCATCAGATGTAAGAAGCTTAAGATGGTAGCCAGTATGCTAAAAGAGTTATCTAGGTGGATATTTATGTCATCTACAGTCACAAATGGCAGGAGCTAGGGTAGAGGGACTAACTGAATCAGATGCTAAAATGATAAAGATATTTAAGGAAATGTCTTCATAAATCAGAGGAGGTAGAGGAGGAGAGGTTAATGGGGTTTTGTCTACAGTCACTTAATTTATCAAATGTATTTCAACTACTTACAGTAAAAACAGCATTTTCATCAATGAATTATATATTTGAATTTTGTATATTTGATTAAATATAAAGGCTCACAAAAATCTAATTATAACTTATTTGTCTTACACATTATAAGTTTAATTACATAATACGCGGTGTACATAACTAGAAAGCCTCAAATACATGATACAATTCTATAATTATTTTTTCCTGAGTTAGGGTCCTGTTTTTGACAGCAACTTATTGAAATGTTTTTGTAAATCAGAGAGTTTATATAATTGTTAGAAGAGTCTGAGATTTGGAATATTATAATCAACATTTCTGGTCTCTCTCAAGAAGGCGGCGTGAAGGGGATGCTATTAATATTCATAAAAGCTTTAAGAGTATCATTTTATAGACATCAACCAAAAGATAAAATGTGACAAAATACCTAATTTGTTAAATTTTAAAAATTTAACTCAACAGTTTACATTAAAGAAATTTAATGTAAATAATGCCTTGTGCCCCTGTATAATCATGTTGGTGATTCTAAAGCTGAACAATCTCTCTCTGATAAATTGCCTTTTTTCCTAATTTACATTGAAAAGGAGACAGACGAGAGGAGCCAAGGTCAGTTTTAAAGACATTTGTATTAGCTGTCATTTTATTTGCTTATGCTCATGGTTTAATTTTTAAAACTAGATGGTGGAGTTTTACTTTGCAGTAAAAAGGAATGAAGTACTAATACATACTACAATATAAACAAACCAAAAAAATTAGGCAAAATGAAAGAGGCCAGTGAAAAAGTTTCCGTATTATATGATTTCACTTATTTGATATATTCAGTTTGGGAAAATCTACAGGGGACAGAAAGTAGATTTGTTTTTGCCTGGGGCTATGTATGGGAATGGAGAATGTGAATGTGCACAAGAGATCATTGAAATGGTGTGGAAATGCTATGAAATTGGCTCATAGTGATGTAGTTGCACAACACTGCAAAGTCACTAAAAAATGTTGTTCATTTAAAGCAAATTTTATGGTGTATTAATTATATCTCAACTAACTTTTAAAAACCCTAGCTGCTATTAATATATAATTCATATAGTACATCCCTGACATTGAAATATGTGAGTGAAATAAAAGAGAAATTTTGTAATAGGCATCAACCAAATGGGATTGTATTTCTTCAGAAAAATAGCCAAACAGAACACTAAAATAGAACTTACTTGTTTTTGCCAATTTTCTAGTGGTCTAAAATAGCACTTTCTGGCAATGTGTATGTCTATGTGTACACGTTTCATTGGCTTGATATAGCTACCATTTTTGCTGTCAGCACTTTGCATGTAGATTATGGTTTTCTTTGGGAATAGAATTAGGTAAATTGTCTTCTAATTTGGCAGAAATTCATTACAGATTCTGCATTCGTTGTCACAGGGGTGACTTTACTGTCTATATAAGCTTTTCAGGGGAGTGGCCAAAGTACCCAAGAATGAAGGTGAGCCAATAATGAATGAGCTTCCTAAACTGGCCTGTTGTTTAAAGAGAGCTGTAATTTTCCTAGAGCCATTACCATTTTAAAAAAATCAATGGAAACAAAAAGATAAATGTGAAAGAGAATACAGTGATGCCTATGAACTCTGTGGGCTTTTTGTTACTTCTAAGTCATATTAATCTTCAAATTATGTTACCGCAGTAGACTGATATACGTTCCAAATTTTATAAATGTCAATTCTGCCATTTTTCCCAAAATATATTTGAAAGAGAAAAGAAAGTACATTTCTACTTGTAAAATTGTGATGTGTGATAACTGTGTGCCACTGAATGTCAGACACAGTCGTTATTCAACCCATCCACTTTTCCTAGCAGCCTGTGAGAGTGTTGTGCTATCTCACACTACATAAAATTTCCTCTGCTGGAATCATTCTTTTGAATTCATCAATGTCATATGATCATTATTTCCAAAATGCTCTTGGCAAAATGCTAGTATTATCTTAATGAGGAAGTCCTCTAGCCTTTGTGGAATAGTATGTTTCCATGTATTCCTTTAGTAAAATAGCTAGTTATCATCTTGGAAGGTACAGAAATTGTAGTTTTGTGAAAAATACGTATTTTACTGGGAAGGAAGAATTTTTTTGTATACCAGCCTTGGGAAAAAGGGTTGACCAAGGCTAGTGGTGTTTCTCAGTGTTGACCTTGGTACTGAAGAGTTTTAGAAAGAGAGGTGGCTTCTGAATGAGAATAGTATCCATTAGTCTGTACTTGGTGCAGAATATGTTACTGAAAAGTATATGAATGATGTTGAAGTTAATATATTAACAGTGAAAAGTAATGTAAATCAATGTCTTTTAAAAAAGAACGACCCACACTATTCATAACAGAAATGCAAATTTGTGTGTTTTTTTCTAAATTTTAACAATTTATTAGTTTTTGAAGGAATTAGAATTGTGCCCATTAAGGAAATGTTGTCTATGTAAATGATTTAATTAAATGATCTCAAATAAGGAACGTTGACTTAGAAAACAACTGAACCTGCACCAAGAAAGCTTTTCATCTGTACTTATTTAAATATATTACTTAAGAACTCCATTCAAATGTTCAGCTCGCTATAATATTTCTAATATATCTTGCGAGTAACTGATTCTTGTAAAATCAGTAACTATTATACAAGAAATAAAATGTTTTTCAAGTATCATGCCAAGGCTCTTTTTATAATTAAGGTGGCTAACCAATAATATATGACCAAATTTTTTTCAGTGACAAATTATATACATTTTGTTTTATGTTGGTAGAATTCTATGGTATTAAGTATTTCTTAACAAAAGAGCCAATTTTCTTTTTTGCTTGTTTTATTTCCAACTTGTATTTTAAGTTCAGGAATACATGTGTAGGATGTGGAGGACTGTTACATAGTTAGACACGTGTCATGGTGATTAGCTGCACAGATCCTCCCATAATATTGGTATTACGTCCAGGATCTATTCACTATTCTTTCTGATGCTCTCCCTTCTCTGATCCCCCACCCTCTGACAGACCCCAGTGTGTGTTCTCCCCCCAGATGTGTCCATGTAATGTTTTCTCATCATTCAGATCCGACTTGTAAGTTAGAACATGCTGTATTTGATTTTCTGTTCCTGGGTTAGTTGGCTAAAGACAATGGCTTCTAGCTCCATCAGTCTCCCTGCAGAGAACATGAGCTTGTTCCTTTTTGTGGCTGCACAATATTCCATGGTATATATATATATATACCACATTTTCTTTTCTGTAATTGATAGACCTTTATATTGACTCTGTGCCTTTGCTATTGTGAGTAGTGGTGCAATGAACATATATATACATGTATCTTTATAATCGAATAATTTATATTCCCGTGGGTATGTACCCAGTAATGGGATTGCTGGGTCAAATGGTATTTCTGCCTCTTGGTCTTTGAGGAATCACCAGACTGTCTTACACAGTGGTTGAACTAATTTACACTCCCACCAACAGGGTAAAAGTTTTCCTTTTCCTCCATAACTCCACCAGTATCTTTTTTTTTTTTTTGTTGTTTTTTGTTTTTTTTTTTTTTAACTTTTTAAAAGTAGGCATTCTGACTGGTGTGAGATCGTATCTCATTGTGGTTTTGATTTGCACTTCTTTAATGATCAGTGATGTTGAGCTTTTATTCATGTGTTTGTTGGTTACATCTGTCATGTTCTTTGCCCACTTTTTAATGGAGTTGTTTCCTTTATTGTAAATTTGTTTAAGTTCCTCATAGATGCTGGATATTAGATCTTTGTCAGATGCGTAGATTGCAAAAATTTTCTCCCATTTTGTAAGTTGTCTGTTCACTTTAATGGTAGTTTATTTTGCTGTGCAAAAGCTCATTAGTTTAATTAGACCTCATTTGTCAATTTTTGCTTTTGTTGCAATTGATTTTGGCATCTTTATTATGAAACCCTTGCCTTTACCTATGTCCTCAATGGTATTGCATAGGTTTTCTTCTAGAGTTGTTTTTTTTTTCCTGTCTTATATATATATATATATATATATATTTTTTATTGCATTTTAGGTTTTGGGGTACATGTGAAGAACGTGCAAGATTGTTGCATAGGTACACACATGGCAGTGTGATTTGCTGCCTTCCTCCCCATCACCTATATCTGGCATTTCTCCCCATGCTCTCTCTCCCCCAACTCCCCCACCCCCCGCTGTCCCTCCCCTAGTTCCCCCCAACAGACCCCAGTGCGTGATGCTCCCCTCCCTGTGTCCATGTGTTCTCATTGTTCAACACCCACCTATGAGTGAGAACATGCGGTGTTTGATTTTCTGTTCTTGTGTCAGTTTGCTGAGAATGACGGTTTCCAGGTTGATCCATGTCCCTACAAAGGACACGAACTCATCGTTTTTGATGGCTGTATAATATTCCATGGTGTATATGTGCCACATTTTCCCTGTCCAGTCTATCATCGATGGGCATTTGGGTTGGTTCCAGGTCTTTCCTATAGTAAACTGTGCTGCAGTGAACATTTGTGTGCATGTGTCCTTATAGTAGAACAATTTATAATCCTTTGGATATATATCCAGTAATGGGATTGCTGGGTCAAATGGAATTTCTATTTCTAGGTCCTTGAGGAATCGCCACACTGTCTTCCACAATGGTTGAACTAATTTACACTCCCACCAACAGTGTAAAACTGTTCCTGTTTCTCCACATCCTCTCCAGCATCTGTTGTCTCCAGATTTTTTAATGATCACCATTCTAACTGATGTGAGACGGTATCTCAATGTAGTTTTGATCTGCATTTCTCTAATGACCAGTGATGATGAGCATTTTTTCATATGTTTGTTGGCTTCATGTATGTCTTCTTTTGTAAAGTGTATGTTCATGTCCTTTGCCCACTTTTGAATGGGCTTGTTTGTTTTTTCCTTGTAAATCTGTTTTAGTTCTTTGTAGATTCTGGGTATCAGCCCTTTGTCAGATGGGTAGAGTGCAAAAATTTTTTCCCATTCTCTTGGTTGCCGATTCACTCTTATGACTATTTCTTTTGCCGTGCAGACGCTGTGGAGTTTGATTAGGTCCCATTTGTCTATTTTGGCTTTTGTTGCCAATGCTTTTGGTGTTTTGGTCATGAAGACCTTGCCTACGCCTATGTCCTGAATGGTTTTGCCTAGATTTTCTTCTAAGGTTTTTATGGTGTTAGGTCTTATGTTTAAGTCTTTAATCCATCTGGAGTTAATTTTAGTGTAAGGTGTCAGGAAGGGATCCAGTTTCTGCTTTCCGCACATGGCTAGCCAGTTTTCCCAACACCATTTATTAAACAGGGACTCCTTTCCACATTGCTTGTTTTTGTCAGGTTTGTCAAAGATCGGATGGTTGTAGATGTGTTGTGTTGCCTCGGAGGCCTCTGTCCTGTTCCATTGGTCTATATCTCTGTTTTGGTACCAGTACCATGCTGTTTTGATTACTGCAGCTTTGTAGTATAGTTTGAAGTCCAGTAGTGTGATGCCTCCAGCTTTGTTCTTTTTGCTTAGAATTGACTTGGCTATGTGGGCTCTCTCTTGGTTCCATATGAAGTTTAAGGTGGTTTTTTCGAGTTCTGCAAAGAAGGTCATTGGTAGCTTGATAGGGATAGTGTTGAATTTGTAAATTACTTTGGGCAGTATGGCCATTTTCATGATATTGATTCTTCCTAACCATGAGCATGGAATGTTTCTCCATCTGTTTGTGTCCTGTCTTATTTCTTTGAGCAGTGGTTTGTCGTTCTCCTTGAAGAGGTCTTTTATGTTCCTTGTTAGTTGTATTCCTAGGTATGTTATTCTCTTTGTAGCAATTGTGAATGGCAGTTGGTTCTTGATTTGGCTGTCTTTAAGTCTGTTATTGGTGTATAGGAATGCTTGTGATTTTTGCACATTGTTTTTGTATCCTGAGACTTTGCTGAAGTTGCTTATCAGTTTCAGGAGATTTTGGGCTGAGACGATGGGGTCTTCTAGATATACAATCATGTCATCTGCAAATAGAGACAATTTGACTTCCTCCTTTCCTATTTGAATACCCTTTGTTTCTTTTTCTTGCCTGATTGCTCTGGCTAGAACTTCCAGTACTATGTTGAATAAGAGTGGTGAGAGAGGGCATCCTTGTCTAGTGCCAGATTTCAAAGGGAATGCTTCTAGTTTTTGCCCATTTAGTATACTATTGACTGTTGGTTTGTCATAAATAGCTTTTATCGTTTTGAGATACGTTCCATCAATACCTAGTTTATTGAGGGTTTGTAGCATAAAGGGCTGTTGAATTTTGTCAAAGGCCTTCTCTGCATCAATTGAGATAATCATGTGGTTTTTGTCTTTGGTTCTGTTTATGTGGTGAATTATGTTTATAGATTTGTGTATGTTGAACCAGCCTTGCATCCCCCGGGATGAATCCTACTTGATCATGATAGATAAGCTTTTTGATGTGCTGTTGCAATCGATTTGCCAGTATTTTAGTGAAGATTTTTGCATCCATGTTCATCATGGATATTGGCCTGAAGTTTTCTTTTCTTGCTGAGTCTCTGCCAGGTTTTAGTATCAGGATGATGTTGGTCTCATAAAATGATTTGGGAAGGATTCCCTCTTTTTGGATTGTTTGGAATAGTTTCAGAAGGAATGGTACCAGCTCCTCTTTGTATGTCTAGTAGAATTCGGTTGTGAACCCATCTGGACCTGGGCTTTTTTGGTTGGTAGGCTCTTAATTGCTGCCTCAACTTCAGACCTTGTTACTGGTCTATTCAGGGTTTCGACTTCTTCCTGGTTTAGGCTTGGGAGGATGCAAGTGTCCAGGAGTTTACCCATTTCTTCCAGGTTTACTAGTTTATGTGCATAGAGTTGTTTGTAATAATCTCTGATGATGGTTTGAATTTCTGTGGAATCTGTGGTGATGTCCTCTTTATCATTTTTTATTGCATCTATTTGATTCTTTTCTCTTTTCTTTTTTATTAATCTGGCTAGTGGTCTGTCTATTTTGTTGACCTTTTTGAAAAACCAGCTCCTGGATTTATTGATTTTTTGAAGGGTTTTTTGTGTCTCTGTCTCCTTCAGTTCTGCTCTGATCTTAGTTATTTCTTGTCTTCTGCTAGCTTTTGAGTTTTTTTGGTCACCCTCCTCTAGCTCTTTCTTTTTCTTTTTAACATAGTTTTAGGTTTTACATTTAATTCTCTCATTTGCAAGTTGATATTTGTCTATGGTATAAGGAAGGGGTCCAGTTTCAATTTTCTGTACATGGCTAGCCATTTATCTCAGTACCATTTATTAATTGGGAATCCTTTCCTCCATTGATTATTTTTTAATCAGGTTTGTTGAAGATCAGATGGTTGTAATTGTGTGGTCTTACTTCTGAGTTATCTATTGTGTTCCATTGGTCTATGTGTCTGTTACTGTACCAGTACTGTGCTGCGTTAGTTACTGTAGCCCAGTAGTATAGTTTGAAGTCATGTAATGTTATACATCCAGCTTTGATCTTTTTACTTAGGATTGTCTTAACTATTCAGGGTCTTTTTTCCTTCCACGTGTATTTTAAAATAGTGTTTTTTTTCTGATGCTGTGTAGAATGAGAATGGTAGTTTAATGGGAATAGCATTGAATCTCTAAACTGCTTTGGGCAGGTTAGCCATTTCCACGATATTGATTCTTCCCATCCATGAGCATAGAATGTTTTTCCATTTGTTTGTGTCATTTTGGATCTCTTTGAGCAGTGGTTTGTAATTCTCTTCATAGAGAACTTTTGCCTTCCTAGTTAGCTATGTTTCTAGCTATTTTATTTTTTAGACAATTGCGAATGGGATTTCATTCCTGATTTGCCTCTTGACGTGACTGTTGTTGGTGTGTAGGGATGCTAGTGGTTATTGCACATGGAATTTGTATCCTGAGACTTAGCTGAAGTTGTTTATCCGCTGAAGGAGCTTTTGAGCAGAGACTGTGGGGTTTTCTAGATACAGATTTATGTCATCTGAAAATGGGAATAGTTTAACTTCCTCTCTTCCTATTTGGATGCCTATTATTTCTTTTCCTTGTCTGATTGCCCTAGCCAGGATTTCCAATACTATGTTGAATAGGAGTGGTGAGAGAAGATATCTTTGTCTTGTTCCAGTTTGCAAGGGGTATGCTTCCAGCTTTTGCCCATTTGGTATGATATTGGCTGTGGATTTGTCATATATGGCTCTTATTATTTTGAAGTATATTCCTTCAGTACCGAGTTTACAGAGAGTTTTTCACATGAAGGGATGTTAAATTTTGTCAAAGTTATTTTCTGCATCTGTTGAGATAATCATGTGGTTTTTGTCTTTAGTTCTGTTTATGTGGTGAATTACATTTATTGATTTGTATAGGTTGAACCCACACAAATTTATGTTGCATCTCAGTGATGATGCCAACTGGACTGTGGCTTTTTGATGTGCTGCTGGATTGGTTTGCCAGTGTTTTGTGGAGAATTTTTGCATCAAGGTTCATCAAGGATATTGGCCTGAAGTTTTCTTTTTGTTGTATTTCTGTCAGGTTTTGTTTTAGAATGATGCTGGCTTTATAGAAAAAGTTAGGGAGGAGTCCCGCCTTTTCATTTGTTGGGAATGGTTTCGGTAGGCATGGTGCCTGCTTTTCTTTGTCCCTCTGGTAGCCTTCAGCTGTGAATCTGCCTGTTTCTGTTTTTTTTTTTTGTTGTTGGTTGGTTGTTTGTTGTTTGTTTTTTCTTTTTGCCTGGTAGGCTAATTATTACTGCCTCAATTTCAGAACTTGTTATTAGTCTATTCAGGGATTTAATTTCTTCCTGGTTCAATCTTGAGAGGGTGTATGTGTCCAGGAATTTATCTGTTTCTTCCAGGTTTTCTAGTTTATGTGCATAGAAGTGTTTGTAGTATTCTCAGATGGTTGTTTGTGTTTCTTCGGGGTCAGTGGTGATTTCCCCTTATCATTTCTGATTATGTTTATTTGATTCTTCTCTCTTTCCTTATTAGTCTAGCTAGAGGTCTATTAATTTTTTTTTTCAAAGAAAACTCCTGCATCAGTTGATTTTTTAGAAGGGTTTTTGTGTCTATATCTCCTTCAATTCACTTCTGATTTTGGTTATTTCTTGTCTTCTGCTAGCTTTGGGGTTTGTTTGCTCTTCATTCTCTAGTTCTTTTAGTTGTGATGCTAGGTAGTTATCTTGAAATCTTTCTAGCTTTTTGATGTTATCAGTTATAATGAAAATAATCTTTGTTGAGGGTAAAAATTGGGAAATGCTAGCTGAAAGAAAACTTAACTTTGCTTTTTTTTTCCCATTATTTTTAACTTAAAGGTCTCTACTATACTAATATGTGTAGCGTTGTGGATTTCCAGGAGAAGCATATCATGAAGTATTTCCCAAACTACTTATTAATCAAGGAATCCTTTTTAATCACTGCCTCTGTGTGTATGTGCATGCGTGTGTGTGTGTGTGTGTTATGTCTCTGTGTGTGTGTGTGTGTGTTCTTTCTAGGAGAGAGAGTTGACATTTCAATAAGTGATAAAACTCATCACCCACTTATAAAGTTAAATTATGAAAGAATTAATTGGTTTCTTTAAGCTTCTTTGAAGGGCCCTAGGACAATAATAAAAAAAATATAGTTTCTTTGGCAATTTTTGAAGTAGATGTCGGATTTAAAGTTAATATGGGGAGCTAAAATGTGAACACATTGACAAATATGTTGGGAACTCATAGGATGTGACAAATACTCTCTTCTTAACCAAGCTTTAGTTTGGTTTCTCTGAGTCACCTTTTAAGTAGGCCTTGACCTTTGTCTGTGTTTGGTCCTTGGCCTTCCTAGCCCAGATTTGGCAAGAATCTTGCTAAATCAGTTTAGCAAGAATCCCAACCTTACCCACCTCTTCCCCATGTATAATTCCTTTGATAGCTTATTACGTTTCTCATTCTCTACCTTTGATGTATATATGTCCTTGGCCTGTCTTCAGCAAGAATCCTGTTTTGTTAATTTAGCAAGAATCTTTCTTTAACCGTTATGTCTTTTTGTTCTTATAGGAAATAAATACGATTGTCATAGAATGTGGATTTTAAGTGGAAAAAGATTGCTCAAATAAAAAGCAATAGAGTTTATACTTGAAATGACTAGAAAACTTGGTTGCAACCAGCAAGATGCAATAAAGCCTCACTATTAAATCTTGTATCCCCTTTTAAAATATATTTTATGGCTTTGGAATCAAAAAATGTTAATTTTGTGGCAATTGATAATTTTGGAAAATGGCTATTTGATAGTATGGTTGATACTGTTAGGTCGACTTAATTTCAAAATCTGTTTTTTTTTTCCATTTTCTCATAATTTCAGGGCAGATTAACCTAGTAGCAATTATTTAATAGTACTTTAAAATATCATGCCATTCTCTTCTCCCATAGAATGTTATGCATACCTCAAGCTTAATCACTACCATATTGGAAATGATATGCTTGTTTGACTACTTTTTCTATTACACCTAAGCTTTTTGATGGCAGGGACTATCTTATATTTGTGAAAACAGTAAGTAAGACATAATTCAAGACTATTGCAATAAAGGTATTGTCATAGCAGAGAGAAACCAGCCACTCACATTTATTCCAGGCCCCTGGCCACTTTAGCGAGCTAGTGGTGCAGCTTGCCAGGACTTGGTTTCCTCAGACTGAGACTGTGAATCCCCTTCTAGGCCAGGGTTGGTCTAAATGCACCCTCTTTCTTCCCTGTGATGTGTTCCACTGTGACAAAGAATCACTGGGTTCCAATGCAAAGACCCACACTCACCTTCGTCAAGCACACAGATACTCTCTCCATGTAGCACTGATGACGAATTGTGGAAGGGTGGTGCAGACAATGCAAGACTATATTTCCTATTTTCTTCAATAACTCTCTTTGATACTATGTTAAACCCAGGTATTGTGATCACTTACCTGATGTTTTTTGTTTTTATGAAGATGTTTTCTTGCAAGCAGTTGTTCAATTTGGTGCTCCTGTTGGGGGACGATCACCGAAGGGTGCTATTCATCTATCCTACTCTACCTCCTCCTTTGGAAAAATGTTTTAAGATGTTCTTTTTGGTATTACATATTGATTATACATATATATGATACTGCCATTATTTTCTAAGGATATAAGTATTTTTGCTGAGAATTAGCTCCCCAAAGAGAAGGCAAACTTTGTGGAATCGCCAACAGAGAACATGAAGTTGATGTCATGTATAACGATATAGAAATAAAAGGCTGCATCTGACTTTAAAAAGCTTTATTCTAAAGATGTCTAGAATAAATAACTTGAGGTAGTGAAGGTCTTGTAAGATGCGACATAGGGAAACAGATCTATCGGCCTTCACATATAATCATAAAATAGGAGTAGCTCAGATGACTTCATCGGTTAAGGAAAAAGACAGAAAAAAACAACAGAATTTCAAGTGTTATTTTTAATTATCAGATAGCTCAGCTATATTCTGTGTGAAAGTTGAACTGTTCGTTGACGTTGGGGGAGGTTTGCATTATGCATGCAACTGAGTGATGCAGCAGCCTCCCTTGGTATCTCCCTTGCTTAAACCATACTAAAGTAAAACAAGCAGAACCCTTTTTCTCACTACAGCTCTAACAACCCTTAAACTAATCAGACTAACACAGAGAAACAATTTATATTCATAATTGCTTGTTTCCTGGACTTGCATAGAGTCAAATCTGACTGATCATCTTAGAAACCATAATCAAAGACTAGGTGAAATTCAGGAGTAGCAAGATTTGTTACTAATGTCTTAAATTTAAATTACATGAAGTGTTTGGTAGATTTTTTAATCCAAACATATTAATCATTTTAAACGTTATCAGGATCAGCACAAAGGGAGTATGGGAAAAAGGAAGTAATGAGCAAAACTCATATTTTCTGAAATGAAAGACATGAAGGTAGGGAAACAAGGAGTACAGTGCATGCAAAACAGAATATATTGAAAACTAAAACCAAGTTGTCACGATACTCCTTTTTAAAAAAATTTGAATCCCGAGAAAAAGGCACATTATATACAAAGGAACAACAATTTGAATATCCATAGATTTGTCCTCTGAAATCAGTAAGGCCAAAAGACTGTGAAAGAGTCTTTACATTTGTGAAAGAAAAAATGGAATGACCTAGAATTCTATATTTAGTAAAAATATGTCAGAAATGAAGTTGAAATATTTTAAAGCAAGAACACTGAGAGGATTCTCATTAGCAAATCTGAACTACAAAAAAAATGCTACAGGGAGTTTTCAGGCTGAGGGAAATTGTACCACAAGGAGATTTGAGTTACCAGGGAGGAATGAAGAACACTAGAAATACTAAGTATCTGAGAATGAGCAAAAAAACACAAAGGACTATTTAAAGCTAAAATGAAAATATAGTTTTGTGATTGTTTTCAAATATAAGTGATAAAAGAGTAAAATGGGAACATATATATTGAAGTTTTCTACATTTTATATAAAGTGGTACAATATTAACTTTAAGTAAACTGACAGGTTAGGAATATATATTATAATCTGCAGAACAACGACTTTGAAATAATAAAAACAGGATATAAAAAGCCAATAACTGGGGTAAAATGGAATTCCAAATAGTATTCAAATACTGCTAAAGAAAGTAGGAAAGGCAGATCAGAGGAAAAAAGAACATATGGAACAACAAAATTGAATAGTAAAATAATAGAGCTAAATCCAACCATATTAATAACACTGAATGTTACTGCTCCAGATATTTTAACTAAAAGACAGTTTCTTAGAGTAAATTAAAAGGCCAGATTCAGTTTTCTGATGCCTGCAAGAGCCATGCTTTAAATACAGAAACAGATAGTTTGGGAGTAAATGAATAGAAACAGTAGTGCCTAAGAACTAGAAAACATAAGATTAGACTATATATAATAAACTCAACATAATAGACTTCAAGAAAAAGTATTATTGGAGGTAAAGGAAGACATTTCATGATAAACTGGATGGGAAGACAATTATAAATGTGCATACACTTAACAAAAGTGATGTACAATTTTGTAATTGTGAGCTTTAATTCCAGAAATTGATGGAGCAATTCTCATCTACTAATAGAACTAGAAAAAAACATCATTAATGACACAGAAGATTTGAACAGCACCATAAATCACCTTGATCTAATTGATGTTTAAAGAATGCTATACCAGACAAACGCAAACTACATATTCTTTTTAAGTGTCCTTGGTAAACTCACCAATATAGATTATCTGTTGTGTCATAAATAAGTCTTGATAAATGTAAAAAGATTGAAATTATATACAGTCTGCTCTCTCACCACAGTGGAACTTACTCATAAATGATTAACAATAAATTATCTGGGAAAACATTAAATACAACACTTCTAAACAATCTATGGGTGAAGGAACAAATCACAGGAAAATTACAAAGCTTTTTCAACTGTATGATAGTGAATACATACATATCAAAACATGTAGTTTGCAACTAAAACAGTGCTTAGGGAGAAATTCATAGCTTTAAATAAGTAAATTTAGAAAAATAAAGATATAAAATTAAACACCTAAGTTTTCCTCAAGAAGAAAAACACTGAAGAGCAAAGTGAAAACAAAATAAGTGGAAAGAAGGAAATTATAAATATAAGAAGCTCAAGAATACCCAAACACATGGATAAAATTACTAATGCAAAAATTAGTATTAATTCTTTATAAAGATGAACACTATTTGAAATCTTATAACTAGAATTATTCAAAATAAAAACAGTATACAAATCACTAATATCAAGAATGAAAAAGTTTAAAGTATAAACTTATTAAAAGTAGCAAATGTTATGAGCAGCTCTATGCCAAAAAAATGCAGAAACTTATATGACATGGCCAAATTTTAAAAAACAATACAAGGTTCAAAATGGACCTAAGAAGAAACAAAAATTATGAGACCCATGTCTATTAAAAAAATTGAAGTTGTTATCAAAAACATCTTTGAGACAATGAGACAATTGTGAGATTTCTTACCTCTACAAGAATGCAAATTTAACCATTTGGCTTATTGCATTCTATTAGCATTTCTCCAAAATCATTTTTGTTAAAAAAAATCCATAAGTGGATTGACACATACTGCAATACATGAAGATGATATAGAAGATGCTTCTATACCATATTTACCATTTCCAGAGGAGGTAAAAATAATACAGATATAAATATTAATAGGATTTGAAAAACTAGTGAGCAAAAAGCTGGAAAGAAACAGCATTATTAGTACCTCTGAGACAATATAACAGACAAAGACTTTTCTCATATCATTACTCAAAAACACTGAATAGCACAGTAGTTTAGGGACTCTAGAAACCAGACTACCTTGATTTGAAACCCAACTTTCCTACTTCATAGCTGTGCAACCTTAAGCAATTTATATAGCCTCTTTGTGACTCAGTTTTTATGTCCATCAATGATAGAACGGATAAAGAAAATGTGGTACATATACACCATGGAATATTAGCAGTCATAAACAAAGAACAAGATCATGTTTTTTTCAGGCACATGGATGGAGCTGGAGGCCATTATATTTAGCAAACTAACACAGGAACAGAAAAGCAAATGCTGCATATTCTCACTTAAAAGTGGGAGCTAAGTGATGAGAGAACACACAGGCTCCAACACACACCGAAGCCTATTGGAGTTGGAGGATGGGAGGAGGGAGAGGATCAGGAAAAATAACTAATGGGTGCTAAGCTTAATACCTAGGTGATAAAATAGTCTTCCCCAAAAAAACTCCATGACATGTGTTTACCTAGGTAACAAACCTGAACATGAACCTCTGAACTTAAAGTCACAAAAATAAAATAAAATGGAGATAATATTGTCATGAAAACAAGTATTATTTGTCAGGTGGTTGCAAATGAACCTTGCACAAAATAAACTTCTTCAGGTATTTATTAAATGTTTGAAATGTAAATAAAAACTAGAGACTTCAATTAAAATATCCAGTTAATGTATTTTACAGAATGTGGTTTCAAATCTATAAAAATACTATATTATGAATTAACAATTAGCATTGGAATTAACTTGGATAGATATACTTTCTCTAAGTTCTGTTTTGAGAGTTAGTCATTATTTATGATTCATAGGTTACTTTGTGAATCAGGCCAGCCAAATATCAAATATAGCAATTTTATGTGCTTAATGCAGAAGTAACATTAGTAAAACACAACAAATACAAATAATATAGTGAATATCAGGGTTTTCACTTGGTTCTCTGAAAATCACATTGATTGATTAGTTATATTTTTTTTCCTCAGATAAAAATTGACCACTCCTCAGTGTTCATCAAAATTTCACAGGTTTTAGAATTCATTAACATAGATTTCTTGGCATTATGATGGTACTCATATTGAACACTTGAATTTTTGTAAAGCATGTTTAAAATCACTGGTTTTATCTCTATTGCAGTGAAAAGGCTTTTCATGACAACTTCTATCATTTAATATGTGTTACAGTTTCATATTGAGGTATTGGGAAGTGAAGAGACCTGAGAATTCACAGGACATTTTTGAAAGCATTACTCTAGCATGTATTTACCTGAGTGGCTGCTTTGGTTTATTGGCTAAAGATGATTTGTCAGATTAATTTTAATACATCCAGTTTTCTAGTTGTTAAGATTTCTAATCCAAAGTCAGTCTCCATGAATGTCAGAAGCACAAACTTCTAACTGCCTCAAGTCTGAATACACGTAGGTTCCATGTTAAAGTTTGAAAATTGAGCTAAAAATTAATTCTAGCTAGAAATTATAGTCATAGAGGATGAATTCCAGAAATCCCTGGTGTACTTTAATAACTGAAAAAAGGTAAGAGGATAAATGCAGTGTTAATTTTATGAGTTTTTTATGCTTGAGTAAACATTAAATTTGTAATTATATTTACAGGACTTGGCTGTGTTGAAAGATAAGGGATAATTACATTCATGCCTGATGGGAAAAAGCCTGCACAAATTATGTGGGTTTTGTATGTTAACAAAACTGTAGAATTAGGAAATTCAATCAAATGTTAATTAATTACAAGGAAAGGTGCTATCTATGAATGTATTACAACGAGTAAATCTATATATTTTGGGAATTGAAAATATTTTCATTTTTCCTTCCCATTATAATTTCTTCTGTCACCATAAAATACAACACAATTAGACTTTTACATGAAGCCGATAATTATGATACGAATAACATTTATGCAGCTTTCCAAGATAAATAATTTAACTGTGAGTCTTCTTAGTCATCACACAGTCCATGTTACCATTACTTACATTATGAATCATGGGTTAGAGAGATTTTTGTCATGCAGTTTCTGATGCTACGTGAAAACCAATCTTTCCTCAGTAAGTTCTCTGTATTTATTGATGATTATAATGACTTTTTCCTTGATTGCACTTAAATATGTAATAAACTCAACATGTAGGATAGTCAACTTATTTTTTTAAAATAAGAGAAATCACTTTTCTGATACTTGTTCCTTTGAAAGACTGTAAGTTGGTGTAGAACAGATTTAAATGTTGTATTAGAAAAGTAATTAAATATTCAGAGAGTCTGATTCAGTCCTGCAAACTTAAACCATGGAAAACTAGTCTCTATTCTTTTATTAGTGCATGTGTGTTATCTAATTAAGACACATTGAACTGTTGGATCATACTTGTAGTATCACTGCCTGTTTTGACTTATTTTGAACGTAAACAGTACAAAGTCTTCTAAATTTTAGTGATATGCTTGCCAATAATATTCTACACATGGCATTAATTCATTCTAGAAATATTCTGAGTGCCAGCCTATATGTGAAAGGTTAGAAAGCCAAATGATTAGAAGCCACATCACCCTGAACTGCTTTGCTTTGAAATAAAAAATTAAAACAAAAATGAGGTCCTTTTAAAGAACTGGGAAAATCTTGTGCAAGTTAACTGCATAGTTGATTCAAATTACTTAAATGGATCCATATCTCTTGCATTTAGTTTTTAAATTTAACATTCATTCGTTTCTATTCCGATTAAGCTAAATAGAAGTACTTTATGGTTAGATGGTTCAAATTTGTTCATTATTTTTATAATATTTTCCTACGAATAAGCAAAGCAGTTGATTTAGTAAAGGAGTGGTTTACAAATTTTCTGTTTTCTTGTTCATAAAGTATTGCTCTGTATAATTTTAATATTACCGGCTATAACTTAGGGTTTTACATATAACCAGCTATTACCAGCATTACAATAATGTTTAGTTTTGAATAAATTCCCAACACGTACATTTGGTTCTATTGTTTTATATATACATATCTCTATGTTTTGGTCTTGATTGACTTACTGATCACGTCTAACAAAACCTGGTAGCTGATGATCATGCTCTCGTGAAAGCAGTTGTTCACGTGAGCCTAGAGACTGCCGACTCAGTGACTGAAACATGAATTATTTCATCCAAATTTGCCTGCCATTATTTTCTGAATGGATGTTAATGAGTTTTGTATGTGATAAAGGGAGATCGCTTGACAGCATGAAAATTTCTGAAATAGAAATGGACAGACTTCCATGCTCAAGAGGATTACTGGAACCAGCTCATTCTACTACCTTTTGGTTCTGGGTTTCTAGATTTCCCAGCTCAGCTATCCCAACTGCCAGGCTAGCATGTGACTCACTGGTGTGTACTTTCTCAACCAGTACTCTTAGGTAACTAAAAGTTCCCAAGTACAAGCAGACAATGTAAATTCTTAACATATATCCTAATAGCACACTTTATAGCTTATTAAATGTTTTTTGTATATTCCTTAAAACATAATGCAAAACTTTTCAGATATGATGGAAAAAAGACATAAGCAAGCTATTTTACCATTTCATAATACTTTTTCGGTATATTAAAATACTTTATGGAGTGACTAGAAAGTTCAAAACCGCAATTGAGAGAGGCTCAGAGAAATAAAAGTAATGACTAATTTATAGATTTTCTTGAAATTTAGTCACTCCTCAATTCACTTCAGTTGCCAATTTCTCATTAACTGGTTGGCAAACATCTAGGAATGTGTGAAGTATAATAGAAGGTACAAACCTTTGGAATCTCTTTAGCTGGCCCTCCAACTTCCAGTCAGTTTGTAGTGGATCTTCAGTCATCCACATTATAATGCAACGTGCAAAATGAATATTTCTGTATTTGTTTTGTTTTTACACAGAACTACTTTAAGTCAATGTGATTCCATTTCTGCAATAGTAATTCAATGAGGTGGTTTTTAATGGTATAGTGTAATGTATGTATAAAAATTTCTGAGGACACCCAGCAACTGCTAAGGGTTCACATCAAATTTGATGCAGTAAATCCAGGAGTTCAAAGGGGTTTTGGTTTAGAAATAAGCATATGATATTTCACTCTTTTAGATTAGGCACTAGAGTTGATTGTATTTAAGAATGTTTTCTATTATTCTGAGAGCTTATTAGTTGATTCACTCCAGTAAAAGGTGTTTTAGACTTGACATTTTTGCCCTATGAATATTTAAGAAAGTTAAAAAATAGGATTTTATAAGTATATAAAATTGCATGCAACAGAGAAAACTCTAAATGTATCACTCCAAAACTCTACCATCTAGAAATAAATTAATATCTGATGCCCTTAATTGTAAACTTCTTTATGTGCATATACATAGATACAAATAGATAAAAATAATTCAGCTAAAGACTATAATTGTTTTACCAACATATAAAATTATTGTTTAATAGCATTTAAAGAAAGAAATGCAACTGAAATTGATCTTACTAAATTGTTACTTTAGATCATATTTTCCTTATAATAAGAGATAATAGTTTCTAAAATATCTCTCTAAAGGTAAAAATGTATGAGAAAGATTAGTAGACTGAGCTAATTGGCTTTGGTTTCTTTAAATACGCATTCAATTTGGGACAGATATCTATTGTCTTCTGGTATGAAATAGAAGTAATTGATTATTATCTCCACCTGTTTTGTGTCCCAACATTTCAATCATTTTTCATTAATTTTGCTCTCAACATGCTACGGCTTATAATATTTTTGTGTTGTTTGTAATGATTATGCATTTCTTTAGCTTTATTTAAAGATGTATCAAATACATTATTTAATATATATCAATCTTTATTTTGTTGCTGTTTTTCCCACTCCTCACCCACATGATTTGCTTCACTATCTAAGCATTGGTCTTACTTAAGTTCTTTTTAGTTGTTTATTTTTTAATAGTATATCTATTTGGAACATGGGTAAATAGTATAGGTATAAAAAGGAAGGGGGGGGGGAATTTTGGTAATTGGAAGCATAAACAGTTCCAGTTGAAGTGTATTTAGAACATCTTTTTACCAAATGTGACTTTTGTACTGAGGGCACATTATCTTTCAGTTTGAGATGCAGATGTCTTATTTATAGTTACCCTTTAATTCACACACTCTCTCAGATGTGATTTTAGGGTCATAAGTTTTTCATTTTTTCTCACATTTGTTTAGGCACTTATTTTTGTCATATTTAGAACTTAAATCTTTTCACTTGAACGTATATTAATCATCTTGAAACCACCGGAAAAAGAACATGGATAAAAAGATAATAAATTAGAAATTTGAACAGTTTAATAAGAAAAATTCTATCAGTTTTTCAAGAGTACGTTTTGAGAGACCAGAAATATCATCTAAGATAAACACTTATTTTAAAGTAAAATATCACATAAATTGATTTAAATCGTTCAAATATTTTCTCATACAGAAACTGCCAAATAATTTGATTTGGAGTATATCTAAGTCATAACAGAAATCCATCTATTATTACTTTGTTGTGTTTTCTTTTTCTTTTCTTTGAGACAGAGCCTTGCTCTGTTGCCCAGGCTGGAGTGCAGTGGTGGTATCTCCACTCGCTGCAACCTCCTCCACCTCCCTGGTTCAAGCAGTTCACCTGCCTCAGCCTCCTGAGTAGCTGGGATTAGAGGTACACACCAGCGCTCGCAGCTAATATTTTTTGCATTTTAGTAGAGAGGGGTTTCACCGTGTTGCCCAGGCTGATCATGAACTCCTGAGCGCAGGCAATCCACCCACCTCTGCCTCCCAATGTGCTAGGATTACATTTGTTGTGGTTTTATGACATCATCATCTTCCTGGGATAAAATTTTTCATATATATCTGTATGGAGCAAAGGCCCTGTCTTCTTTCACGTAATACCATTCTCCCTGTGTTTCTCTGCCTCTTTCTTTTTTTTAATGTTAGATTTTGCTAATATTCTTCAACGTTATTTATTGTTAATTAGAGTTATCTGTGCCTTTTTGAGCAAAGCCTTATGGCTGATTTCTACAGTGTATGTATTTCTAATACATAAAAGTCTACCATTATACCTTTATTGCTAGTGACATTTATTTCATTTAATAGATAAGATAATCTGTATTCATTAAACCAAATGACAATAAAATCTTGATAACTTAATGAATATGTATATTTTCACCCATGACATGCCATGACAATTGAAATTTTTTTGGCCTTGTAGACTAAAGAGTATTAAACTAGAGAGTATGCTACTGATTCAAGGTAATGTTACGTATATGAAGGTGAAAATCACAGTAATGGTCATATGTTCATTTAAGAACAATATCTATGATATATGAATAACTATAAACTTTAATTTCTTTGAAAGAGTCGAATATATATGTGAACTCAAATAATTTGGCATGTTTTTCTTATTAAAACTAACTTCTGAAAAGTAAAAAGACCAAGCAATTTGGTATTACTTATTTTTACTTTTATATATATTTTTTATATCAAAAGAAAATGAATTAGGAATTGTCACGTTATAACAACCTTTGTTTCTCTGTAGAATCTCATAAATGAGATTACAATAATACACGCTTGAAAAAAAGCATCCTATATTACTTTTGTCATATAAACTATATACAACATACATAACAATTTCACTTGATATTATATTGTTAATATAATTTAATTTTATTTAATACTCTTTGATACAGTACATATATGTTAAATTTCCCTTGAATAGAATAATTTTAACAATTCTCCCATTATTGGGAATCATCAAGACACCCATGTCAGATAAGTTCCCAAAGTCCCATCTTCTATATATTATTACCACATGTAATATTAGATGTGAGTATATACCAAGATGAGTAAAGAAAGATTCATGAAAATAATATTTGGTCACTATAGACAATTTGGAAAATACAGGAGCATAAAAATAAAAATTGCATGTAGTGTTATTCAGTGAAACAATATAAATACAGGGAAAGTTTCTTTCATGGTGTCTTTGTCAATGGATGGATGGATAGACTGACTATACTACATATAAATTATATATTAAATTTATAATTTTTATTGCCTATAATTCTTTATGTACTGCATAAAATGTATTACATACATACATTTTTATATAGGCTGTTTTGAATACTTACTTTTTCACCTAGCATTGTAGAATTGAATACTACATTTTTAAGAAAGATCGTGTCACTTTGCGAAAGTGTGTACCTTTTTGACATCCTTTTTTCAGATAAAATTCCATGTTTGGACACATCGTTGAGCGAGTCATTCTTTCCTTAGAGAAGGGTTTCGTTGTATCCATCTTACAGAAATGACTTTCTGATTTATGTTCTCTGAACATAAACCTGAGGAGTCTCTTCCCAGTAGCCTTTTCTATTAAATATCTCTTTGAATTTCTTAACCTGTTACAATTTGAGATAGAATATGAGAATACTTCCTCTTTGAACTTTTAGTTTGAAATGTAGAACAAGTAGTGAGTGACTAATTTAGAGTTGACAATACAGAATTTCTAAATAATGGGATTATTTTTGATACCCAACTGAATTCTTGATTAACATTTTTCCAATCAAATCCTTGTTATGACACTGTATTAAACCACATACTGCTCTGTTCTAAAGGTACTTTTGCTGATGGTTTGTCAGTTCTTCCTATATGAAGCAGAAGAGCTCTGATGCTTAATTATAGGAAAACATTTCCAGTTCAATTTATAAGGTAGAAGAGATAAATCACAGTTTTTAAGTATATAGCTTTTAGAAGAGGTACTGTCAGAAGAATAAAGCACATTTATAATTTAGCAAAATTATGACTCCTGCATTAAATAAGACAATATAGAAAGAGCTAGTTGCCCTTTGGATATCAGAAAGTCAAAATACGTAGAAGAAGCATCTGTACACAACTGAAGTTTCCCTCTCCTTGTGATCTTGGAGTAAATTATAATCTTACATAAACCATTCCAGAAAGTGCTAGGTGGTTGTATTTCTTACATAACGTCATGTTGAAGTAAATAATGTTAAGCAGTCCCACAGAACCAATGTAATAAAGAGCTGAACTTAATAAAAGCAAAATCATAAACATATTTCTTTGAACAAAAGTTTGCTGAGAACTAGCTCATCTTTTTGTTATGTGATGATAGTGGTAATTTCTTTACTTGGTGTTTGTTGTAATCATGTTTGATGAAAACATCTATAGAGAGAACATCTGGAATTATAAATACATCATTTTGATTGGATCTACTTTAAAGACTAAAGGGTAAAGAGAACTAAAAATCCAGTCCATTCCACAGTGAAACCAGAAAGGATGTTGACACTAAGAGAGCACAGCCATAGTAGGTGGGGAGTCAATAACAGAAGGACTGTAGTGGATAGTCTAGCAGAAATGCATTAAGTATGACATTGCCATGGAGAAAAAAATAATTCACACTAGAAAAATTATTAAAGTACTTTACCTGTTGGGAGAAAGGCCAATTTGAGTTTAAGAGCCTGCAAAAATTGTGGTAGGGTGAGTTATCCCCCAGCCCCAACCTCAAAGGTGTTCACACCCTAACCCTTAAAATAAGTTATATTACATGGAAAAGAGGATTTTGAACATGTAATTAAGGATACTGACATTAAAATAGAGAAATTATCCGGTATTATTTAGATGGGCCCAATATGATTACTAAAGCCCTTCAGAACAGGCAACTTTCCTAAGCTGCAGACAGAAGTCAGATGCAATGAGAAACCAGGGGAAACCAGAGCAATTCCAAGCTGTATTTTTCAATGTACTATGACTGCCTCTGAGATGTACAGGGTCATGTGCAAAAATGAAAGTGAAGCATTTAGAAATCACTGCCATCCACCAACTGACAGGCAGCAGGGAAATGGGGACCTCAGCCCCAGCTGCGCAATCTCAAGGAATTGGATTCTACCAACATCCTGAATGAACTTGGGAGTATTTGCTTCCCAGATCCTGCCAACAAAAAGCATAGCCACCAACATCTCGATCTCATCTTTAGAAAACCCGGAGTAGGGAAATCAACAGACTCAGCCCATATTACTGATTTACAAAGTTATGAGATCTTAAATTTTTGTTGTCTTAAGCCACTATGTTTGTGGTAATTTGATGTAACATTAATAAAAAACTAAAACAAAGTAAGCCAGTATTTATTAGCAATGACTGAGAAATAAGTGGTGTTTGGAGATAAAAACTATTTGTTTTTAGATTATTACTTGCACTCAAAAGTTCTCCATATGGAAAACTATTATCCTTGTCATCAGCGTCTGCAAAGTTCATGCCACTTTCTACTGGCAGGGAATGCAAATGTGAAGGGACACAGGTGGTATATTAAATCCTTCTTTTTTCTTACCATCTAATCAAGAAATTTACAATTTTCATTACTATCACATAGCAAGATCTATATTAAAAAATATAAAACCGTCATTTACAGATAACATGATTGTATATATGAATATTTTAAAATATAAAGCATAATTAACACAAAATTTATATGAAATTGAGCAAGATTCGAAATTATAGACCATACAAAAAAATTCCCCTATATACTTTTATGTACGATCACAAATTTTTTTTTAAATACTGTGGTTTTTAAAATAGACTTGAAGAAATATAAAATACCTAGAAATGAATCTAACAAAAATATGTAAGATTCCTACTCAGGAAGATGGCAAAACAATATTGAATGTAAAAATAAATCATTTTGGTTTGGAATACTCTTAACTGTAAAAATTCTAATTCTACCCAAATTGATCTATAGATTTCAAGCAATACCAATTAAAATATGAGTGTGTGTGTATATTGGCAAACTAACTCTAAAATGTGTATGGAAATATAAAAGCACAAGGGTAGCCAAGATGAATCTTGAAGAAAAAGATGAAACAAATTGAAGGACATATGCTATTCAATATTGTGATATAATAAAAAATATTTTGTTTTCTTCCCCCAGTTCATGGAACATAGTTTCCTAAAGCCTTGTAGATAGGAGCACAAGGAAAATCTTTTGTTCTTGTAAGTCACGTTTGACCCTAGTTTCTGATACAGAGCTCCCAAAACATTTGAAGTTTTCTGAATGTTATGAGCCTCAGACACAGAGCTCCTAAATCCCTTGGAATTTCCTGGGTGATAGGAACATTTTTTTTTTTTTCCTAAAGAAGGAACTATTGATGTGCTCCTGTGTAGGAAATCCATGAGCCCCACATCAGCCGTGGGTACCCTGAGTTTGGTGTCAAAAAAAGAATGAGAGAAAGTCAGATTAAAAGTGGGACCAGAGGGCCATCACTTTACTACTCTGGAGGTGAGAGTGAAGGCCCCAAGCTCTGATCGTCCACACTATTTATTGATTACAATCACTTTGATCTATAGGGTAGGAGTGGAGTGAATCAGTGAGCTGGAACTGGTGTGTCACCCTAAGGATTGATAACAGTGGTGGTTTGGGAATTTCACAAAACAAGAACATGTGGTTATCTTTAGCTTATTATCTATGTACAGCTGATGGAACTTGAGCCTTACAAAGAGCCTACGGGTCTGGCTACAAGATGTTGTCATACTGCTACCAAGGGGTTTTACATCCTTGAGCACAGTGTTTATGGTAACAGCTGAGGTCACCCTGCACTGGAACATGAGGCATGGAGAGGCTTTCCTCCTCAGAGGCCTCCCGCGGCCTTCTGCAGTTTGTTGTTCCTTGTTTATATGTTGTTACTCATAACCAATTTATGTAGGCACTCTGTAAGTCCTTTCTCCTCTGCTGCTTTCCCAACATTCCTGGATAGTCACAGGACTGGGGCTCATTGCCAGGGGAACCAACTCTGTGATTAGAGTTAGAACTTTGAGCCCCACCCTCCAGGAGGGAAGAAGGGGCTGCATTTTTAAATCCCCAAAGATGGAATTCAGAGGGCATTTTTAACAGTACTCATTTCTTAAGGTGAATTTTTTTGTTTTTACCAGATTTAGTACTCGAAACCAATCTCTTCCCTATGGAAACTTCCTTTTATTTATTTTACACTATTAGTTTGCAATTGTTGTAAAATAATAGGCTATTTTTTAGAACAGTTTCGGATTTATAGAAAAATTTATGCAGATAATTCAGATAATTCCTATATTTCAACATCCCTCCCACACAGTTTCCATTATTATTAATGTCTTGCACTAGTATAGTGAAGTTGTTACAATTAACCAACTAATATTAATACATGATCACTAAAGTCTGCAATATATTAATGTATACTATATATGATAAATAATATACATTAATATTAATACATTATCACTTTTTATACTGTAGTTCTGTGGGTTTTGACAAATGTATGCTGTGTATTCAGCATTATGGTATCATACCTAATACCCTAAAAATCCCATGTTTACCTATTCTCTTTTTTCCTCTCAACCACTGATCTTTTTGCCATCTCTACAGTTTTGCCTTTTGCAGAATGTCATATAGTTAGAATCATACAGTATGTAGCCTTTCAGACAGGCTTCTTCCAAGCAGAAATATGCATTTGAGTCTGGGCACGTTGGCTCATGCCTGTAATCCCAGCACTTTGGGAGGCTAAGGTGGGTAGATTGCCTGAGATCAGGAGTTCTAGACCAGCCTAGTCAATATGATGAAACCTCATCTCCACTAAAAATAAAATTAGCTGGATGTGGTGGCATGCACCTGTAGCCCCAGCTGCTCAGGAGGCTGAGGCACAAGAATAGCTTGAACCTGGGAGGTGGAGGTTGCAGTGAACTGAGATCGTGCCATTGCATTCCAGTCTGGGCAACAGAGCAAGACTCTGTCTCAAAAAAAAAAAAAAAGGGAAAAATAAAAGAAATATGCATTTAATATTCTTTTATGACTTTTTATGACTTGATAACCTATTTTTATTGCTAATAATATTCCATTCCATGAATATACCGGTTTGTTAATCCATTTTTGTATTGAAGAACATCTGGACTTTTCCTGTTCTTGGCGATTATGAATAAAGCTGCTATAATCATTTGTGAGCAGGTTTTTATGTAGATGTAAATTTTCAACTTAATTGGGTAAATACGTAAGAGTACAATTCGTGATCATAGGTATATTCCTTTCCTGGGGCTACTAGAAAGTACCATAAACGAAGTAAATTAAACAAGAGAAATTTATTGTTCCACAATTCCGGAGGGTAGAAATATGAGATCTGAGTGTTGGTAGAGTTTCTTCTAACAGTAGGAAGAAAAATGTATTCCATGAAGAATACATTGCATGCCTTCACCTTAGTGTTAGGTAGTTCAGTTGCCCATCTTTGGCACTCCTTAGTTTGTGGAAGCATAACCCTGAGCCTTCATTTCCACATGGTGTTTTCCCTGTATGCATGTGTATGTTCAAATGTCTCCTTATTGTAAGGATACCAGTCAGTTTAGGGGAAAACCCTGCTGGAGTGTGACCTAATTTAGCTAATTACATCTGCAGTGGGACTATCCAAATAAGGCACACTGTCTTCCCAAGTAGCAATACAATTTTGCACTCCCATAAGCAATAAATAATAGTGTCAGTATTTGATATTGTTGGTTTATTATTATTATTTTGGCTTTTAGCCATTCTAATAAGTGTACAGAAGTATCTTACTGTTAGTTTTCTACATGCAGTTCACTAATGATAGATGATGTTGGACATTGTTTAATATGCTTATTTATCATCTGTATGTCTTCTTGGTGGGGAAGGCTGTAGAAATTTTTTGCCCATTATTAAATTTGGTTATTTGTTTCTTATGGTTGAGGTTTAAGAGTTCTTTGTACATTTTAGGTACACGTTCTTTATCAGTTATGTGTTTTGCAATTATTTTCTTCCAGTCTGTGTCATGTCTTTTTATTCTCTTAAATTTCTTTCACAAAGCAGAAGTTTTTAATTTTAATAAAGTCTAAATGTCACTTTTTTCTTTCATTGATCATGATTTTGGCATTGTATCTAACACTGTTTCTGATTTATTTTTAAGCTGTGACATTTTGTTTAATCTAGCATGGGCTGTGTCTGGATATTTTTGTATTTATCTACTTTACCTTATATATATATTATCACTAGTGTTTGGTACAAAATAGGGATGCATTAAATATGCATTCAATAAGTGAATTACCTGAAGGAGACAGTGGATAAAGAATTGAATAAATAGGCAATTGAAAATGTGTGATTAGCTTCTAGTTTTGCTTTTGTATTTTTAGGGCCAAAAATACGAAGTTTTTTTTGCAATAGCACTTTGTGAAATGCACTGAGAAGCTTGTGGATGTTTGATTTTTCCTCCCATTTTGTAAATATACTCATGTTTAGTTTTGATCTCCTCTAAATTATTAAATCCTTCCAGTTTACAGATATATTCTAGGGAAATTTAATAAATTCTTCCAGATATATAAACTACTTAGAAATGTATTTCTCATGTATACTGATGTTTCCTGATATATGCAGAATCCTGAAACTTCAAAATATATTAATTTTTTACAGATGCTGGAATTTTTAACATTTTTTTCATTTTAGAATACTATAAAATTTATGAAAATACTCTCATTTTCCAATAGATAATGAGTTTTTATGCTTGTATGTGTATTTCTCATCTTGGAAATATATTTCATGTAATACAAGTGAAAAATATTACTGGATACTGCTGAGTAAACAAAGCCATCAATATATGTTATGAACTCAGTTTGTGAACTTATTAATAGCTGTCATGGTATAACATAGAAATAAATTGTGCTTGTTGTCATTATAGTTTAACTAAAGGGCTTCTTGAGTTAACTATTTGCTTTTAAAATTATTAGGGCTGCTTTTTTTTTCTGAAACCCCAAAGATCAAATTCATGGGGCATTCTTATTAGTCGACAACATTTCTTTTACTATATTTAATGCAAGAAACTACCCCCTTGTTTATTTAACTTTCCTCTCTGTTTTGGTTTTCTTCTTTTTGTCCATCTTAGGCTTATACATAAATGTGTCACGGAGAAAGAGAAGGAAATTGGCAAAATTGTAATCTAACAAAGTTTTTGTAAAATTCTGCTGTTCATACTAATTTTATAAATTATTTTATTTACGTTCTTAATATCTATCACAAATAATCTATAAGAGTAAAAGAAAAAATTTCCTCATTCCTAATCATAAATTTAACTTTAACAGGGGCTATAATTTTACTTTTTAATTCTAGCTGATAATATACAATTGCTCTATCATTTTTTGATTATAGGTAAAGTACAATTTTTCTTTGTAATTATCATTCAACATAAATTTTCAAGCATTTACACAGTATTATGGAGAAATCAAAGAAGTCAAATTTGTCATATTCATCATGACTAAGGTGTTTTAGTTACATGTATTAAGTTGCTTCTGAGAATAGAGTTCATGTAACACATAGGAAGCACATTCTTGGATTTTTTTGTGAATGCATATACAGACAGGAGAACAGTAGAGGAGAAAATACACATAATATGTAATTTTAACACGAAACTACCAATGGGAATATAGAGAAACAAATAATTGTTTTGAACTTAAAGAGATTTTCAGGGAAAAGTCGTTACTTGGTCAAAGCCTCGATAAATGGGTAGAATTTCAAGATAGGGAAATTGAAGTGAAAGAAAGAAATAAAGAAAGGCTTACAGGAAAGACCTTGAGGCTGGGATGGATGGTACAGTCATTTTTGTTTATGTGCATGAAAAAGAACATTTAAAAATAAGATTGTAAAACTATATTTAGTTATATTAATATTGATCAATTTTGGTTAAATTCATACAAAATGAGTTTAAATTTTATTGTGGGGGATAAATATAAAATAGGAAATATCTGAACACAGAATTTGCATTATAAGATGAGTGTTGCAATCAGTGGAATCTGGCAATGAAGGCAAAAGTGAATTGAAAATGGAAAATTCAAACAACCATCAGGATACTAGGGAAGGAGTTCCTACACTGATAGTTCAGAATAGAATTAAAAGTTTGGAGCAAGTTAAAGGCAATAGGAATTTTAAAAAACACAGAGAAATGTACAATATTGTCGATATCTAATCCACTGACTTTAGTGACCACATGTCTTTGGTACCTAAGGAGAAAAAGAGTAAAAAATAATCTAGAAATTTTGAACATACGTAATGATAGGAAGAAGTAGGGGTTGGGATCAAGGGTTTGGTAGATAAGGGAACTGCTAGCACATTTCCTTGGCCAAGTTATATTTTAATTTTCTTATTTATTATCTTATTACTTCTTAACAGAGCTTTGATTATTAAATAAGAAAATATCCATTAAGCACTCAGCAGGGTACCTAAAACAAGTTTAATTAAGATTATATAATTATTAATAGTAGTATTGAATAGGGAGCAAGAAACATTGCTAGCAAGTTTAGTTTTGAATATGCTAAGTATGACATTTTACAAAAAAATCCAAGTGAATATGTAGAGTAGGAAATTTGATGTTTGCCTTTAAGCTCAAGAGAGACTTTGTAGATGTACATTTAAAAGCCATCAGCATAGGGTTAGTATATGAAACCATCAAAGGTAGAAGTCAATAACATTTCATTATTTAAACATGTTTCTAATCCTGCATTGATTTTCAATATATATTGAAAAAATTATTGATAAAAAATTATCAGAAAAACTTCAAATATTAATGAAGAAACTTGCTCAGATTTAAAAAATTCAATAGAATGTTAAATTTACTAGAAATAAAAGTTTAAATATTAACATAAAGAACAAAATTCACACACCTATAGTAAACTCATTTTTGACAAAAGTGCCAAGAATATACACTGGGGGAAAAGACAGGCTCTTCAATAAATGGTGTTAGGAAAACTGGATATCTATATGCAGAAGAATGAAATTAGAACCCTACCTCTCACCATTTACAAAAGTCAAGTCATAATGGATTAAAGTCTTAAATATAAGACCTCAAACTCTAAAACTACTTCAGGAAAACATTGTGGAAACTCTCCAGGACGTTGGTCTGGGCTACAGATTTTTGAGCAATAATTCACCAACAAAGACAACCAAAGCAGAAATGGGCAAATGGGATTAAATTAAGTTAAAAAATTTCTGTGTAGCAAAGGAAACAATCAAAGTGAAGAGACAACCCACAGAAAGGAAGGAAATATTTGCAAACTATGTATCTAACAAATAATTACCAAAATATATAAGAAGCTCAAACAACTCCCTGTGAAAAAAGCTAATAATTAGATCAAAATATAGGCAAATGATATGAATAGACATTTCTCAAAAGAGAAAAACATTACAAATGACAAACAGGCATATGAAAAGGTGTTCGACATCACTGATTATCAGAGAAATGCAAATCAAAACTACAATTAGATAACATCTCTCTCAGTTAAAATGTTTTATATCCAAAAGACAGGCAATAATAAATGCTAATTAGTATGTGGAGAAAGGGAACCCTTGTATACTGTTGGTCAGAATGTAAATTAGTACAACTACTATGGAGAGCAGTTTGGAAGTTCCTCATAAAACTAAAAATTGAGCTACCATATGATCCAGCAATCCTACTGCTGGGTATATTACCAAAAGAAAGGAAATCAGTATATTAGGGGGATATTTGCACTCCTATATTTGTTGCAGCACTGTTCACAATAGCCAAGAATTGGAAAAAACCTGTGTTTATCAACAGATAAATGGTTAAAGAAAATATGGTATATACACACAATGGAATACTATTCAGCTGTAAAAAAATGAGATCTTGTCATTTAAAATGACAAGGATAGAACTGGCAGTAGTGATGTTATGTGACATGTACCAGGCACAGAAAGATAAATATCACATGTTCTCACTTATTTGTGGAATCTAAAAATCAAAACAAATGAACTCATGGACACAGCATATAGAAGACTGGTTGCCAGAGGCTGGGAAGGATACTGGCAGGCCTGGGGGACAGGTAGAGATTGTTAATGGATACAAAAATATAGAAAGAATAAGCTCTAGTATTTGATATCGCCACAGGGTGACTGTAGTCAATAATAATAGTACATTTTTAAATAACTAAAAAGTGTAATTTTATTGTTTATAACATAAAGGATAAATGTTTGAGGAGTTGGATACCCCATGCACCATGATGTAATTCCATTTGTCCATTTTTGCTTTGATTGTTTGTGCTGGTGGTGTATTTCTCAAAAAGCTGTAGCGCAGACCAATATCTTAGAGAGTTTCCCCAGTGTAGTCCTGAAGTAGTTTCATAGTTTAAGGTCTTAGAATTAAGACTTTAATCCATTTTTATTTGATTATTGTGTATGGTAAGAGATCGTGTTTTAGTTTCATTCTTCTGCATGTAGATATCCAGCACCATTTATTAAAATGACTGTCTTTCCCCCGGTGTGTATTCTTGGCACTTTTGTCAAAATGAGTTTTCTATATGTATGTTAATTTGTTCCTGTCTACTGTATTCTGTTCCATTGTTCTATTGTCTGATTTTATATCAGTCCCATGCTGTTTTGTTTAATGTAGTTTGTAATATAATCTGAAGTCAGATAATGTGATTCCTTCATTTTTGTTCTTTTTGCTTAGGGGCAGCTTTAGCTATTCTGGGCTGTTAGTGGTTCCATATACATTTTATGGTTGTTTTTGTACTTCTGTGAACAACGTCATTGATATTTTAATAGGAATTGCATTGAAACTTTAGACTCCTTTGGATAGTATAAATATATTGATTCTTTCAATTCATTAACATGGAATATTTTACCATCTGTTGGTATGATGTATCATGTTGATTAATTTGCATATGTTGAACCATCCTTGCATTCCAGGGATAGACCTCACTTGGTCGTGATGAATGAACTTTTTAATCTCTTCTTAAATTCAGCTTGCTAGTCTTTTGTTGAGGATTTTTGTACCAATTTTCATCATAGATATTGGCCTGCAGTTTTCTTTTTTTGATGTGTCTTTCTAGTTTTGGTATCAGGGTATTATAAGCCTCATAGAATGATTTTGGAAGTATTCTCTCCCCCTCTATATTTTGGAATAGTTTGAGAAGAATTGGTATTAGTTCTTCTTTAAATGTTTGGTAGAATTCAGCAGTGAAGCCATTGGATCCTTTTCTTTTCTTTTTTTTTTTAATTTATTTATTTTACTTTAGGTGCATACTATATCTGGCATTTCTCCCCATGTTATCCCTCCCCCACCCCCCAGAGTCTTTCCGCTACCCCCACCACCTGCCCCCAGTGTGTGATGCTCTTCTCCCTGAGTCCACGTGTTCTCATTGTTCAACACCCACCTATGAGTGAGATATATGGTGTTTGGCTTTCTGTTCTTGTGTCAGTTTGCTGAGAATGATGGTTTCCAGATTCATCCAAGTCCCTACAAAGGACATGAACTCATCGTTTTTTATGGCAGCATAGTATTCCATTGTATGTATCTACCACATTTTCTTTGTCCAGTCAATTGTTGATGGGCATTTGGGTTGGTTTCAGGTCTTTGCTATTGTACACAGGGCTGCAATGAACATAGGTATGCATGTGTCTTTATAGTAGAATGATTTGTAGTTCTTTGGGTATATACCCAGTAATGGGATTGCTGGGTCAAATGGAATTTGTATTTCTAGATCCTTGAGAAATTGCCACACTGTCTTTCACAATGGTTGAACTAAATTACACTCCCAACAACTGTGTAAGAGTGTTCCTATTTCTCCACAACCTCTCCAGCATCTGTTGTCTCCAGATTTTTTAATGATCACCATTCTAACTGGCGTGAGATGGTATCTCAATGTGGTTTTGATTTGCATTTCTCTAATGACTAGTGATGATGAGCATTTTTTCGTATGTTTGTTGGCCTCATATATGTCTTCTTTTTAAAAGTGTCTGTTCATATCCTTCACTCACTTTTGAATGGGGTTGTCTGTTTTTTTCTTGTATATCTGTTTTAGTTCTTTGTAGATTCTGGGTATTAGCCCTTTGTCAGATGGGTAGATTGCAAAAATTTTTTCCCATTCTGTTGATTGCCTATTCACTCTAATGATGGTTTCTTTTGCTGTACGGATGCTCTGAATTTTAATTAGATCCCATTTGTCTATCTTGGCTTTTATTGCCATTGTTTTTGGTGTTTTAGTCATGAAGTCCTTGCCTATGCCTATGTCCTGGAGGTTTTGCCTACATTTTATTCTAGTGTTTTTATGGTGTTAGGTTTTATGTTTAAATCTTTAATCCATCTGGAGTTAATTTTAGTGTAAGGTGACAGGTAGGGATCCAGTTTCTGCTTTCTGCATGTGGCTAGCCAGTTGTACCAACACCATTTATTAAACAAGGAGTCCTTTCCCCATTGCTTGTTTTTGTCAGGTTTGTCAAAGATCAGATGGTTGTAGATGTGTGGCGTTGCATCTGAGGCCTCTGTTTTGTTCCATTGGTCTATGTCTCTGTTTTGGTACCAATACCATGCTGTTTTGATTACTGTAGCTTTGTAGTATAGTTTGAAGTCCGGTAGTGTGATGCCTCTGGCTTTGTTCTTTTTGCTTAGGATTGTCTTGGCTATGTGGGCTCTATTGTGATTCCATATGAAGTTTAAAGTGTTTTCTTCCAGTTCTGGGAGGAAGGTCATTGGTAGCTTGATGGGGATAGCGTTGAATCTACAGATTACTTTGGGCAGTGTGGCCATTTTCACAATATTAATTCTTCCTAACCATGAGCATGGAATGTTTTTCCATTTGTTTGTGTCCCCTCTTATTTCATTGAGCAATGGTTTGTAGTTCTCCTTGAAGAGGTCCTTTACATCCTTCGTTAGTTGTATTCCTAGATATTTTATTCTCTTTGTAGCAATTGTGAATGGAAGTTCACTCTTGATTTGTCTCTCTGTTTATCTGTTACTGGTATATAGGAATGCTTGTGATTCCTGCACATTGATTTTGTATCCTTTGCTTTTCTTTACTGGAAGAAGTTTTATTACGGCTTCAATCTTGTTATTTGTTATTGGTCTGTACAGGTTTTGGATTTCTTCCTGGTTCAATCCCTGGTAGGTTGTATGTGTCTAGAATTTGTCAATTTCTTCTAGATTTTCTAATTAATTGGCATATAGTTGCTCATAGTAACCTTTAATGATCCTTTGAATTTCTGCAGTATCAATCATAATGTCTTTTCATTCTTAATTTTATTTAGTTGGATCTCTTTTTTTCATAGTCTGGCTAAAGGTTTGTCAATTTCATGTACCTTTTCAAAACACCAACTTTTTTATTCTGTTTTTCATTTCAATGTCATATTTTTCTGCTCTAATCTTTATTATTTCTTTTCTTCTACTAATTTTGGATTTGGTTTGGTCTTGCTTTTTTAAGATGCATCATTAGATTCTTTTTGCTGTATCCCATAGGTTTTTGTACCTTGTGTTTCTATTATTTGTTTCAAGAAATATTTCAAGTTCCTTTTTAGTTTCTTTATTTACCAACTGGTTACTCAGGAACTTATTGTTTAATTTCCAGGTGTTTGTATAGTTTCCAAGTTTCTCTTGTTGTTTATTTCTAGTTTTATTCCATTGTGGTCAAAGAAGATGCTTGGTATTGTTTCAATTTTTGTATGTTTAAGACTTGTTTGTGACCTAACATATAGTCTGTCTTTAAGAATGATCTATATGTTGAGGAAAAGAATGTATATTCTGCAGCCATTGGATAATTTGTTCTTTAAATATCTCCTGGATTCATTTGGTCTATAGTGCAGGTTAAGTTCAATGTTTCTTAATTTTTCTGTCTGGAAGATCTGTGCGATGCTGAAAGTGGAGTGTTGAAGTCTCCAACTATTTCTGTATTGGGGACCTACATCTCTCTTTTTAGCTCTAATAAGAATTGCTCTGTATATCTGGGTGCTCCACTGTTGGCTGCATATATATTTTGAATTGTTATATCTTCTTGATGACTTCATCCTTTTATCATTATATAGAGACCTTCTTTGTCTCTTCTTATAGTTGTTTTTTTCTTGTAATCTATTTTGCCTGATAAAAGCACAGATACTCCTGCTCTTTTTTGGTTTCCATTTCCATTGAATATATTTTTCCATTTCTTTATATTTACTCTATGTGTGTCTTTATAGGTGAAGTGCGTTTCCTGTAGGCAACATATCAGTAGGATTTGATTTTTTTCATCCATTCAGCCAGTCTGTGACTTTTGATTGGAAAGTTTAGTTTATGTACATTCAATATTATTGTAAATATGTAAGGACTTCCTACTGCCATTTTGTTATTATTTTTCTGGTTGTTTTGTGATCTCGTCTTCCTTCTTTCTTTACTTCATGTCTTCTTTTGGTGAAGGTCATTCTCTCTGGTGATAAGATTTTTTCTCTTTCTTTTTTGTATCTCCATTGTATGCTTTCTGAAGTTACTGAAACTTGCAAATACTGTCTTTAACCCATTAATTTAACCTAATAACTACTTAACATTATTTTCATAAACAACAAGAAAACTACTTAAAACTCTGTGCTTTAACTTCATCCTTTCACTGTTTAATTTTTCATTATTTCTATCTTATTGCACTGTCTTTGTCTTGAAAGGTTGTTGTTGCTATCATTTTTGTTTGGTGCCTTGTGTAGTCTTCCTCCTTAGAATAAGATTTGTTTATACACCTCAGCTACAGTATTCTGTGTTTTTCTATGTACTTACTATTACCAGTGAATTTCACCATTTTGCTTCACCTTCATTCTCAGGAACCTTTTAAATATAAAAATAAAATTGCTGTTTGAGAGTTATTCAGATACATATATACACCCATCTAAAAAAATACATATGCACAGCCTAAAAAACTGTGCATACTTTACATAGGCAAAGCCTAAAAAAAATTAAATGTGACTAGATTCTAACTAGATGAAATTTAATATGAAGTTTAAAGAAAGAATATCAGTTGAAGGGAAGATTTTTCATTCATTGCTTAAACCATTCAATCGCAATGTTGATAGTGCCCATACAATTACTGTCTAAGTGAAGGGAACTGTAGTTAAGAGATTTTTGGTATTCCATTTTTATTGATGAGACCATCCCACTCTCAGCTAGATGTCATCATTACCTGGTTAGTTTCTCCTCCCTTATTCTAATCTCATACCTGACAGGCATCCACCCAAGTAGAAATTGGCTTTTGTCTACATCCAGCTGGTGTAGTTATGCCATCCTACCCCCTGCCCTCACCTGGGATAGGCAGATTTATTATAAATCAATTAAACAGAATCATGACTTAATGTAGTTGTTATTTCAGCTTTGGTGTACCCCCCTTGAGAGATGAGCTCTTCTCAATGTGCTAATAAAATCGAGTGTCTCAGATTTTGGGTCAAGAAACCGCAGTAACTGTGCAAAGTTCTGATCTGTGAAATGTGATAGAAACCACCAACCCTTTCAATATCTAGAGATTTCTCCTAATTATGTGTCTTTCATTCTCCATTTCAAGCTTGCACATAGTACAACCTGCTTTATTTTTGCTGACAATGATAGTACTTATATTACTTGAGTTATTGTTAGAATGACTACAAATTCTCAATTCTCTATTTAATAATGGCTGAAAACTAAGAATAGAGGCTAGAAGGGCTAGATCATACTAATTATTGTTTCAAAACTTGGCCAAGTTCATAAGTTAGATGATTTTGTTTTATTTGTGTGTGTTTCGGTAGTGTATCATTTCTCTACCTTTTACTTTTTTAAAAACTCTAATTTAAAAAATTCTTAAATCACTAATAATGTTTTCATGTTTCATAACAAATTTTGAAGACCATCCCTACTCATAAATTTTTATTAGTCATTTTTCAAATGTTAAGTATAATTGGTGGAGAATTTGAGGAGGAATATGGTCTGATCACAGGTCCCCAAATTCTCTCTCACTCCAAATACTCCATTTTTGGAGACGCTAGAAACTCAAAGTGTCTGTTTCCATCATCTTTGAGGCAAAAGATTTTGCCAAGTTTTTCACGAAGAGTCAGCAGAGAGGTGTCTTTCCTGCCTTACCTGACTACTTCTTGTCACTCAGCTGAGTCTACCCAAGGAGGTAATCTTTCTGCTTAGAGATCATGGGCTGTGATTGGCTGACCCATCTTACTGTGATGAAACCTGTTATCTCTTATTGTTTCACTTGATATGACACATATCAACCAGCTCCTGCATTTCACATGGCCAATAGAAAAAGAAATTTAATTTGCAATTTTTTAAGGCTTACACATTTACTTTGTGGTTTATGAAAAGATAGAGTTTCCAAAAACATAAGAACATAAGCCTGAGAAACCTAAAGAGTTAATACCCGATGTATATGATATATTATATATTATATATACTTCAGTGTGTTTGATATGTATATATACTATATATGATAGATATATGATATAGTATATATGTGATATATATCTACTTTGTCTTTTTTGTTGCTGCTTTTTTCAATATGCAAGGGCTGGGTAATTTTTATTCCTGTACCTACCAGCATCTTCCGCAGTCACAAATGCTAGTTGAATTATACTCACAGTAGTTTGAATTCAGTAAATAAAAATTAATTCATCCACTTAAGCAACAATTCTAAAGATAGTGAGGATTTTACTCTCATTATTAAAATGTTTCTGTCCCAGAAAATGAGAAATGAGTTTCTGGTATTGTGAAACCTTTTTTTGCCCCAAATGTTCTCCTCTATAATTAGAGTGATTCATTACATATTTACTTTTGTTTACATTTGTCAGTAAATGGAAGACTTACTGAGTTACTGTGATATGTGAGTTAACCAAGGATTAGACAACCATGATAAGTTTGTTTTTAATTTACACATTTGTAACAACATTCTGTACATTTCTCCTTCCTAGTACTTGTAGACATGGTTATGGTATCTATTAGTTCTTATTTAATAAGATAATATGATAATTACTACTTTACTTTGCACAATTTAGCATTTCTGAACTATTTATAGTATCATTAGGGAGAAAATAACAAAAATTTGACTAAAGTGTATTTAATTTGCATTTCTCCTTGACATTAAAGAAGGTTATAGTTTTATCTGTACTACATTAAAATATTTTTAGTTTTTCTGTTCTCACAAATGAAGTAAAACTTTGTTGATATCTTTGTTTACAAAATATAAATTAGTTGAGAAACACTAATTCAAGTTAAATACTGAATCCTTGCTAATCTCTCTATTCTTTACTCTGGAATATGGAAAAGTTTCTCCAAATGGAATTCTGTACTATTTTCCAGCTGCTTATAAAAATTATATCTTTGCTTCTAAAATTTCAAAACTATTCTCATTCTGAAATACCTTTCTAAATTTTTTAAAGGCTTACACATTTACTTGGCATTTAATGAAAAGATAGAGTTTCCAAAAAAGTAAACTTGAGAAATCTAAACAGGTTGAAACTGAAATTCACTTGAAATTCACTTATTTATTTATTGTCCAGTCTAACACGAAGTGTTCTGTTAGGCAGAAGAGAAAAAAAATACAGAAGTATATGTATTCACAGAAACCAAAGACAAGAAAATGTTTTAAAGAGAACCTTGTCACCTGTGAACAGTACTACTGAGAAATCAAGTAGACGGTCACTCTTTAATGGTCATGATTTGGTAAAATGGAAGAGTTGTTAGTGACCCTGAAAAGACCAGTTTCAAAGGAACAGAAGTATAATCTGAATGAGTGAGAAGAAATTAGTGAATCAGTGAATACAGATAGTTCCTTGGGTCAGTGGAGCAAGTGGAGTCAAGGGAGTTTTTGCTTTTGTTTTATTTATTTGCTTGCTTGCTTTAATAAAAGAGAAGCCAAAATCAGCTCTAGTTTTCATCATATGTGCCATCCTTGTTTGTATCATACTGTGAAAAGAACACAAGGACCTCAAAGAAATTGGTTTCAGTTGGACTCTGCTACTAAACCTGTCATCTTAATTATGATACATTCCCTTAATCTCAAGTTCTGATGTAAAATGACAGGGTTAAATGTCTATATTCAACATTAAATGAACCTCCACATTGACATCATTTGTGATTTTGAAATAGATGTGCCTACTTACAACTCTGTCAATTACTTTATTTTACTAAATCTCAAGGGCTTTTGAGACCCTTCTCGAGGTGAGGCAGGAGGTAAGAGAATGGAAGGTTTGAGACAAAAACATTTTATATAAGACTGTTTTAAATAGGGTTCCTCAAGTGAACTTTTGGGTTAAATGATGTATTGGGTTAAATGAGTTATTGAATACAGATGTCAAATTATTCACTCAAAATAATGAACACTTTGCTTGGCAACATGGACTGAATGAATCTCTTTAAATCATAAAGTAGTTAATGCAGATTATAATTATTAAAATATGTAGTAATAACATGTTTTCCTTCATGAACTTATGTATGTTTGATTACTAATGTGGCTAACATTTTTCTGTATATATACCATCTATTGCCTTCCACCTAAATACTAAAAATTCATATTCTTTGTCCATTTATTTTAGGATTTTAACATTTTTACTTATTTTATGAGGTCTTTATATGCAAAGGCTATTTGCTAAACTGTCCTCTCAAATTGCTGTGAGAGAATTAACTATTAAGGATGGGCTGTTGCTTTTAACGAATGGGTACTCACTAAGATGATGCACAAGAACCACGCAATGTTTCTTCTACAAAACAGAGAAATTTTCAGATCTCAAAAATAAGAAAAATTGTGCAGCCTCTGAATGGTTGATGTATTTTTATCCACTGGACATGAATACTGAAGCTGATTGATTACTCTTATTTCTTTAAGAAGCTAAGAGTTTAACTTATGGACTGTCGTAAGTTATTGCATAGAATTTTATGATATTTTTCTTCTAATTCTATTTTTAGGATTAGTATATTTCCCATTAACTTCAACCTTTCAATTTGTTACCCGTTATCTGTTATAATAATGTGCGTATTTCTATAAGCCATCTCCAATCCCATTTTGAAGCAATGAAGGGTAAAACTCTAATAAACTAAACATATAATTTAATAACTTTATTCAGTAGTAACTGCTGAAACTTTCTCTCATTTTAATTTTTGAAAAATCTTACAACGAGTTATATTTTAGGTATCAGTTTTCTTCTGTGATGTTTTCAATTGTTTTTTAAGCTTAGAAAGTATAATAAATTAAATGAGCCCTGACCATTTAACATGCATTGATAAAAAGATGAGGGAATACGAAATGGCTCTGAGGTTTTCCCATTCTGTATTGCCTTTCTACTTGAGGTAATTTAAAGTATGCCTAGATCATAAGACTCTTGGACATCATATGAATGTACAGTATCTTTGAAATTGTGAGATTTGGCAGTTAATGAAAACGTAATTATAAGAATGAAAAACGCAACCAGTATCAGCCTTAACACAGTTTTTCTCCACCTAAAATAACTATATTTGACATATCTGTGAAATTTTTGGCCTTTCCCTCATAACTCCAAGATGGTTGCCACATCCCCATATATGAAATCTACATTCCAGAAAGGAATAAGTAAAATGACAGAATAGCACCAGCCGACTTCTGCTCAAATCTCAATGGACAGAACTCTTTTACATGGTCACCTTGAGCTAAGGGACAAGTGCTGTTTTCTTTGGTCACATAGTGGAATTAACACAAAGCTGGGATGCTAATGAGAGCTAAATGATTTTTAATATTTGTGCATGAAGCCACTTTCTAAATTCTAAGTTAATTACCTCTTCTGAATCATATCATAAACTCATTTGGGGTTGGTTCTATTCCTTTTTTGTTTTTTTCTGTAAGAATATCTAGCAAAATGCATAGAATTAATATTTTAAAATTATTTAAATTTTCAGGATAAAAATAACTACATTATTGGTTTTTGTTAAGTCTACAGTCTAATGGGGAGGCATAACCTAGTTTTATAAAATCTCTTCATGGCAGCAGTGTTTGCTACCTGCATTATAACCACAAAATTATTTCTCTCAATAGACGTGAATGGGGTCATACCGAGGTCCCAAACTAAGCTTATTGTTTTAGAGCTATGTAGAAAATTAGATTACCGGTTGCATTAGTTTCCATTGCTTAGTAACAAATTACTCCAATTTACTGGCTTAAAATAACACAAATTTATTATCTCAGTTTCTATGGGCCAGGACTCGGGGTATGAATAGCTAGCTCCTCTGCTCTGGGTCTCATGAAGCTGAAATCAAGGTGTCAGGCAGGGCTATAATCTCTTCTTGTTATAGTACCCTGGATCTCTAGTTTTTTGGCTCTCGCATAATTAAATAGCACCAAGCCAAAGAAATTTTTCTCAGGCAAGGCTTAATAGGCTTGTAGCTGGAGCAATGCAAGGGAGCAGCATTACAGGAAAAGGATCCCAGTGTTAGCTTGGAAAGGCTAGGCTCTTGTCATTTTAAAAAAGCCGAGGCCGGGGGAAAGAGCGATACGTGCTCGTTTACGTGAGTTCTTCTCTGTCTGCATAGTGAGGCATCACGCCTTAATGTGCGTCTTATGCACGGAAAAATGGCAGATAAAGCCTTGCCCTGGGTGGGCTTAGTGTTACAGTAAGATTATAATGAGAAGAAAGCCCTGGAGTTCTCATCGCCTGCCAGCTGGATCTGGTCAGGTTTTTATCAGGAAAGCGAGTCACAATTCAGCAATCTGGAAGACATTACTCAAGGAGAAGAAAGGTTAGAGTCTTCCTTTTATAGTTAGGAATTCAGCTTGGTCAGCAAAGTTGGGAAGGCGGCTTTCTGCTACGTGACTTAGGTCAGCTTAAGGGAAGCAAGAAGGTAGGGCAGAGAATATGCCCGGACATCCATCCTTGCCATATGATCTGCTCTGGAAGGAGCAAGTCACTTCTTCCAGGACAGAAGAAGCACATCTCTCTTACTTTGAATTGCTCTCACTTTGGGAGTCCCTCCACTGCTTCTAGTCTCCTTTTAAATGGCTAATTTGATTACTTCAGCTCCACTCAGGATAATCTTCCTTTTCAGTATGTTATAGTCAACTGATTAGAGGTCTTAATTACCTCTGCAAAATCCCCTGTCCCTTGCCGGGTAACCTAATCATGGAGTATCTCCTACATTGTGGTATCCTATTTAGAGACCTGATTCACACTCAAAGGTAGTGAGTTATACAGGACCTGAACACTAGAGGCTGACACCATAATTGTGGGTGCCTTCTTTGAATTCTGCCTACTATCCTAATAAACTTTAATGATGTTTTTAAGAACTGATCATGGCCGGGCACAGTGGCGGCTCACGCCTGTAATCCCAGCACTTTGAGAGGCTGAGACGGGCAAATCACCTGACATTGGGAGTTCGAGACCAGCCTCATCAACGTGGAGAAACCCCGTCTCTATTAAAAATACAAAATTAGCCAGAGATGGTGGGACATACATGTAATCCCAGCTACTCGGGAGACTGAGGCAGGAGAATGGCTTCAACCCGGAAGGCAGAGGCTGCAGTGAGCTGAGATTGCACCATTGCACTCCAGCCTGGGCAACAAGAGCAAAACTCAATCTCAAGGAAAAAAAAAAAACAAAAACTGATCATGAAGCACAGAGGCACAGAGTTAGAAAAGGTTTTGAAAGGTAACAATTATATCTGAGGATCTAGAGAAGTTTCTCAACTAATTTAAGGATTTATTTGGACATGAAATGTTTTTAATGTAAGATTTGATCAATTTTATTACAATCAGAAAAACTCCATAGTCAATATTTTTAACCACTCTACAACACTTTCTCGATTACATGAAAACAGCATGGTCCCTGTCACATAAAAATTGTTCAGTAAATGTAACCTAAAATTTTTCTGTTTACTGATGGATTAAAATATGTTTTCTGTTTGGCACCATTGCATGTTTTTGAATGTTGAATGACTAGCATTTTGCTAATGCAGTGATTAAGTACAGCCATACTGTGTGGGTGAAAATGAGCTATGCAGAGAGCTGCAAAATTGTTTGACTTCTTGTACTTTAAAGAGTGTCAAGAGAAATCGAGCTGATTACAAATTGACTAGCATTAAAGAAATTTTATGTTAAAAATGATTTTTTGGAGAATTCTTATGAATCATTCCTTAGTGTTTTTTTAAAGACATTCTGTTTTAGCAATCACATTTATTCTCAGGAATCTCCTCTGCTCTTGTAAACTTTGATTATATGACGCTAACTTCATCAGTCAAAATGAGATGTAGGCAAAAAATTGGGATGTCATTTAGGGGAAAATATCTATCTTGTGATTTGATGATACCTATGATCTTTATAAGCATCTATGCAGAAAGAAAAACAGCTTATTATTTTATGATGGAAAGAGTTACCACCTTGCTGCTCATCTTGACTCTGCCCCAACTACCCTTGAGAAGTTAGACAAATTTTACCTTTTAAGAAAATTCAAGAAAAATGACCTCTGAACCCCATTACGTTACTAATGTCTAGGTAGGATGATGTGCAGTGTATAAAAGATAGTTTTTAATATTTAATTAAACCTATGGACTGTATGAATGTCAAAACTTTTAAATTTTCATGTTGATTTTTAGTTACACTGCATTTTCATCTTGTTTTTAGATGCAGAAATGTGGTAAAATTAGGTTTTTATTCTTTAATTTGGTGAGCTTTGAGTAAAAGAACTGTATTTTTTACCACATACACACACACACACACACACACACACACACACACACACACACATTTTAAACATAATAACTGAAGCCATGGCATAAGGTTAGAGAAAAATGAAAGTTCATCCAATTTAATTTTTTTTAGTAAATTTTTACCTCATTAATTCATTTATATACTCATTAATAGACTATTGAAGGGAAAGTCAAGTAGCTCAGATTGAGGATAGAATAAATAGGGTATCATACATTTGTAAGCAGTATCTATATTTTGGAGAAAATAAATCCTTGTCTTAATTAAATTATGGGATCCAATTAACATATGTATAGACACAAGCAATTCATAAATCCATAATCCTTTTGGATTCTACAACTAAAATTCATGCTTTTATCTTTTATATTTAGTTTTATTCTTGTTTTAAACTGTAATGATTATATACTTCCAAATTGAAAAAAAAAAATTGGTTTGCATATTTACTTCCAGGACTTTGAATAGTAAAAATACCTCTTGTATTACTTCTCTCTTGGTTAGGAAAGAAAAGTTTCTCTTGTTACCAATGGTATTTCATTTAGAAATACGGTATTTAGAATAAGTGTAATTTGTGATTTGCATTTTCTCTTTTTTATTATTTTGAATTATGGGACAATTGGGATGCAAGTAGAGAATATAGAGGTAGGAGTGTTTTTAAGCTTTACAAATTAAAACTTTCAAAGCTGCTTTCTTTGACCTCCCCAGTGGTTTACTTCTTTTTTTAATTATGATTTCTTCTGACATTTTAATGTTCTTTGCCAAACGCTTTGTAAACCCATGGTGATATTTATCAGATGACTTGAGTTAGAAGTCTTTTATTCTATTTCAGCTTCAGCCTCTTAACTCCTTGAATGACCTTGAAAAATGAATATTCCTCCTACTATCTGTAATGGTAAAAAAAAAAAAAAACAACTCAGATGTTCTGAAGCTATATTATAATTATGATTCATAATAAAGTCCACAGAGATATCTCAAGAAAAGGCATTGTACTAAGATAAGATGTTATAAAATTCTCTGGAGTCTTCATTTGTATGTTATTATTTATAGACATCAACAGAATTATATTTCAGTGTGCCTGTAGGGTCTTTGGTGTTTTTCTTTCGAACAAAACTTTTTCTCTTCATAATAAATGTTTGCTAAGCCATGGATTCCTTGAGGAGGAAATGGAATGACTCAAAATTGTTAACTAATGTTCATGAATTTTAAACTACCTTCACTTTATGATCAAATTGGGAGGAGTTTAAGTTTAAAGTATTAAGATACCTAGTACATACTTACAGTAAGTCTGCATAAATTACCTCATTCAAATCACCATACTTTCAAATTTTGATGAGGCAATAAAGGGACTTGTCTAGGGTCACTGGGGTATGCTTTTCCATATTTCTACATATGCAGTTTTGCTTAAAGGATATAATCTAATGTCTAGCATCTGAGTACTAGTTATTACAGATCATCTCTGTCTAAATCCTTGTTCTGCCACCTATACTGTCTGACTTTGGGAAACATGAAATAATCTGTACCTTAATGTCCCCCATTTATAAGATGGAGATAATAGAATGTATTATTAAATCAGTTAAATGAGATAATACATAAAAAGCTCTTAGTATTTGGTGCATGATAAGTACTAAATAAAAATTAGCCATTCTTACAGGGCTGGCCATGGCTCTATTCTCATATGTAGATAATCTTTGTTGATTAAAATTAGAGTTAACACCAATCAGGTAAGGGTATTTTCATTTCTAATTTCATTTATGTTTATAAAGTAGGTTGTTACTATTCTGTGTTTAAATTTCTTCCTTAGGGTCTTCAGTATTATATAATCTCAGCTCTCATATTTATAAATTTGAGTTACATTATTCAAAGCGAAACTTTAATCTAGACACTTATTAATAATGAGTGTAATAATATTTATTGAGTATGTGTTATGCGCAAGGGATATTTCCAAGTTCTTTTGGTTCACTGTTTCATTTAATTATCAGAACAGCAATCATGTTGGGTATTACTATCATTATCTCTATTTAGAAATAAAAGAAAAAACAACTAAGGCTATCAGAGATTGGCCAAGGCCACATAGGTCTTATGGGACAGAGTCAGAGTTTGATCTTACATTATCTGACAATTAAACCCATGCATATATTTTACTCTCTATGTCTGTATATTACTCTTTTATATCTCAGCTGAACGCCCCTCTATCACTTCAAAATACATGTATTAGATGTCAAACTCACATTTTTTTCTATCCAGTCCAACCTAATGTTCACAGGTATATTCAGATATTTCCTGTGATCACCCGTACATAGAATTCATGGTTGTTGTCTATAACCTGCTTCCTCTTTCACTTCCCACCACTTGCTCCTGTTCTGTCTCGGTAGAATTTCTGGCTTTAAAATATTTCCATAAGTTATCCCACCAATCTCCTTTCTGGTGTGATCCTCACTGGCACTACTCTGGAGTAGGTATTCCTAAATACACGTTTGGATTACTGCTTTTCCTTCATTGATATTCTCCCCTAACTTTACTTTCTTATAATTTTACTCCAAGTTGCCATTTACTAGCTATGTTACCTTGGCAAATTAGTTTATTTTCCTGTGATTCAATCTTAAAACGAGGATAAGGTTGATGAGAGATTTGAATATGTTCCTATGCATGAGGTTTCCTGTGAGGTTTCCATGAACACAGGACTTTTGGTGTGCTTTGTTCAGTAATGATTCCTAAGTCCCTAAAGTCATGTTTGATGAAACAAAATAAATATTGACTGAATAAATGCAATGTTTAATACACAGTTCATTGATAGCATTATTCTTATAAACTACTTCTGTCCGTGTCCTTGCTCTGTCACCTATAAACTGTGTGACTTTGGGAAACATAAAGTATTCTGACCTGTTCCTAACAGGTGTATTTCTAATATTTCTCTTATTACTCTTACTTGGAATTCATGGTTGACCTCTGTCACTAATTTCCTTACTAATTGTCTAAATTTCCTTAAATAACTCCTTTTTAATGTTAGTCCCTTTTTCAGATAGGTCTATGACTTTTTATTGCCCATAGAATAAAATTCAGATTTCAAAACCTGGCGTTGATAGATTGCCATAATTTGGCCCCGTTGTATCTAAAGCATACCTCTTTCTTTACATCTAAGTCTTTGCAGTTAACTAAACCTAGAATGTGCATCTCTTCTCTTCTTGGTATCTAGTTTTCTGGAGTGCATCAAGTTCCAGGAGGGGCCCTACTTTCTCAAGATCAGAAAGTTACTGCTTTTCTGAAAGTCTGCAGTACATATTTTGGGGGGTATTATTTATCATGACACTTAAATAGTTTCAAGATTAATGAGTGTCCCTTCATTGACATTTTGTCAGTTAGATTGCATTTTATCTTTTATTCCTCACAGTGCTCAGTTTAATGCGTCATATTTGGGGCCACGGGCATTTAGTCACAATTATCGAATTACTTTGGATCTTAATCAATTTCATTGTCACCCATTTATTCACATTTGGTTTGTAACGGAAATTGTAACTTTTTCCCCCAGGCTACCACTTCTCCCTTTCCTTGTTGTGTTGCCACCATTAAGTTTGGTGGGGGTAAACCTCACCTCTAGCTATAAGGACAGCTCTATTTTGCAAAGACTAATAAACTATTCCTTTCTCATTGCCCCAGTGATTGGCTCATGAAAGATGAATCAATTTATCAGAAACCTAATGGCAATAAACTGATCACAAGGATTGGTTAAGGGATAAGCATGTGACCTAAGTTGTTTCTAGAAGAGTAAATCTAGGTATTTTATATATGATTTAGGTCAGTGGTTCTCAAATTTAGTGTAGATCAGAATCACCTGAAAGACTTGGTAAAATAGAGATTGCTGGACCCTATACCCCAGAGTTTCTGGGCTTATGGGTGGAACCCCAAAATTTTCATTACCAACAGTTGTCTTGGTGCTGCTGCTGCTATTTGGAGAACGACATTTCGAAAACCACTCACTTAGGGCCTTACTACATGAAGTGTGTTCCACAGACGAGCAGCTTTGATTTTATCTGAGAGCTTGTTAGAAATGCAGGATCTCAAGATCTTAAGATCTGCATTGAAGGCCTAATGAATCAGAATTTTCAGTCTAACAAGATTCCAGGTGACTCACATGAACATTAAATTTGAGAAGCACTAGTTTAAGGAGAGATGCTCATTCTCCCTCTGGCTGTCTAAGAAGCAGACAACTGGTTGCTGTTGGCAGTCATCCTGTGACCATTAGAGGAACATGCCTTAAAATATAGCTGATGTTAGAAGGCAATGTGGTGATATGGGAAACGCTGGTTCCTTACTGAGATTGTTAATCATGGATTCACTCTTATCTGAAGCCTGTTACAAGTATGTATTTTTTTATGTTTTTGATCTTGGACCCAAAATTTGCTTTATTGTTTAATGCATTTTGAGTAGTTTCTACTTATGTGGTAACTAAATGAGTATCTGGTGAAAAAACGTCTATAATTTATTGGATTAGTAAAATATTGTTTCCATAGTATTTAAAAATGTTCCAATTCTGGAAAAAGATGACATCATCCAGGTACTGGAAGCTTAGAGGATATCAGTCAAATTCAACTTAAAGAGGAAATACCCAAAGCATATAATAATCAAATTAGCAAAATTTGTAGACAAAGAAAGAATGCTCAAAGAAGCAAGAGAAAAGAAACAACACATTTAACAGAGCCCCAATATGCCTTTCAGTGAATTCATCAACTGAAACCCTGCAGGCCAGGAGAGTATACTGTAAGTTCCTGGTAGGAATATAAGTTAGTACAACTATTATGAAAAATGGCATGGTATTTCCTTAAAAAACTAAAAATAGATCTAAAATATACTTCAGCAATCCCCTGGCTCGGTATGAAACCCAGAAGAAAGAATTTCAGTGTTTTGAAGAGATACCTGCTCTCCTGTGTTTTTGGCGGCACTATTCACGATAGTCAACCTATAGAATGAAAAAAAAGTGTCCATTAATAGATGACTAGATAAAATATATGTTCACATTGAAATATTATTTTGCCATAGAAAAGAATAGTATCTTGTCATTTGCAGCAACATGGATGAAACTGGAGGATATTATGTTAAATTAAAATGCCAGACACAGAAACACAAAATATTGCATATTCTCACAGGTGGAAGCTAAAAAAAAAAAAAAAAAAAAAAAAAGTTGATCTCATACAGGAAGGAAGTAGAATGGTGATTACCATAGGCTTGGAAGGTTAGGAGGAAAAGGGCTGAAGAGAAGTTGGTTAATAGGCACTGAAATGAATTTCCATAGAAAAAAATAATTTATATTCCATAGGGTGACTATAGTTAACAATAGTTTATTTTATATTTAAATAACTAGAGAATATTTGAAATATTTCTGTTACAAATAAATATGTTAGAAGTGATGGATATTCTCATTGTACTGTTTTGATCATTACACATGATATGCATGTATCAAAATATCACAGGTACCCCATAAACATGTACAATTATGCATCAATAGAAATGTCAAAACTGGAAGGAAATAGAAAAATACATGGAGATACATACTTTATTTGGGATATTGGGCAAAAGTTGAAGGAAACATGGGGAAGAAAAAGGATTAAAAGGAAAGAAATCATTGTGTTTAATGTCCCTAGTCTCAGCTCTTATGCATAATTGCTCACTTCACCTAAGATAGAGAAAAGAACTATTATTTGAGTAACTATTACATGTTATACATTGTGTTAAATGTTTTCTCTCCTTTATCTCATTTAGTTCTCATTTATGTAAGACTATTGAAAACAATCCTATGTAATATGTATGTCATTTGTACTGTATTTATTAGGAAACAGAAGATATGAGAGATTAATTAACTTGACTAGTCACACAACATGTATAGGGCCTTAAATACACTTAAGTCTTCTTATGCTAAACATTGGTGATTAACTAGTAAGCAATAATAAGAGGGAAAATAGAATGGTTCTATTCTAGACAGTGCCAGGAAATTCATCTACCTCATAGAGCTGGATATTGTCCATAGAGTAAGAATAAAGCTAAGGAGTTGAGAATATCTGGAAGGTATTCTCTTAGAAGAGTGATAAAAGCAGTGTAAACTAGTTAGTTGTATGTACTGCTTGGTGTAAAAATCCTTAAAATGTATTTTCCCTTATTTTTATAGTAGGTATAAGACACCTATAAAGGTATCTAATGACCGTTAATTCCTTCACTTGTGAACAATATGACTTCCATTCAAAACAACCATGTATGTTCACAGCATCAACGAAACACAAAATATTGCTGCTTAACACCTTGTTTGCATATGAATTTTTAGGTATGATTTGTAAGTGTTAAACTATGCAGTAATTAATTTGGACACTGAATTAAAATAAAAATAGTGATATGAAAAACAATAGAAAACTCAGAAATATTTTTACTATTTATGAGATTTTGTATGTGTTCAATTACTGCCGATATCAAAGCCAAAGAAGACTAAATATTGCCATCTTTTTGCTGGCATTTGGAAGAAGAAATTAAGTCCATTCCTTAAAAGGGAAAACCATTTTTCTCTATAGAGTCTTCTTCATGAGTATTATATTTCTGAGGGCAAAATTATACTTCTTTTCTTACTATATCTACAGCAACTCTTACAATACTTGAAAAAATAATTTTGTGAGCATATTATTTCATAACATCACCAATTTTTACATGAGGAAACATAACTTTAGGGAGGAAAGGTGAATGTTCAGCGTCATAAAATAAATATTTCTCTGATGTGTAATTCGTACCATATCCTTCATCGTAATTTGAGAACAAGAAATACAGCTATGGGAACAACATCTATTTATGTACATACAAGGGCTTCATGAACATTTCTAAAATATTGAGGTTTTCTCTATTAAAATGCTTATAAAATGGATATTATTTGTAGAATATTTCAATATTTTAGAAAATATAAAAATAGGAAATATTAAAATATTTTGGCTGAGAATATTACAATGCAAAATATGTTCATTAATTTGAATATAAAGGTAATATCACAGATCTTTTTCAAATATTATGCAATAGTCAGCAATGAACACAGCCTTTTTTGTATTATACTTTAAGTTTTGTGGTACGTGTGCAGATCATGCAGGATTGTTACATAAGTAAACACAAGCCATGGTGGTTTGCTGTATCCATCCCCCCATCACCTACATTAGGTATTTCTCCTAGTGTTATCCCTCCCCAATCCAATCCCTTAACCCCTGCTCTCCCTCCCTAGCCCCCAACTCCCCCCCAACAGGCCCCAGTATGTGATGTACCTCTCCCTGTGTCCGTGGAACACAGCCTGTTTAAACACTAAAACAAAATGTATAGTATAGTGCAAACTCTATTGCTCTAAATACGTATGAATAAATAAACTTAACCAAGGAGGTGAAATGTACATGGGAAACTATGAAATACAGATGAAAGAGATAAGGAGTCACAAATAAATATTATATTTATTATGAACTGGAATATTTATTAACATATTTATACACCCCCAAATGATCTATAGAATAAATGCTATCCACATCAAAGTCCCAGTAGCTTTTATATAGAAATAGAAAAAATCCTGAAATTCATATGTAACCACAAAAGACCCAGAATGGCCAAAGCATATTGAGAAAGAAAAACAAAGCTGGAGAGAGTACACTACATGATCTCAAAATATATTACAAAGCTTCAGTAATTAAAGCACCATGGTATTGACATAAAGACAAGCATATAGACAAATAGAACAGAATAGAGATCCCAGAAATAAAGTCACACGTGTGTGGTCAGCTTATCTTCAAGGAAAGTGCCAAGAATACACATTGAGGAAAGTAGTTTCTTCAAAAACGATATTGGGAAAACTTGATATCCACATGCAGAAGAATGAAATTGAAACCTCATCTTATACTACACAAAATTATCAATTCAAAAATGCATTACAGACTTAACTAAGACTTGAAACTGTAAAACTCGTAGAATAAAACATAGGGTAAGGGTTGTTTTATTTTTGAGATAGGTTCGCTCTTGTTGCCCAGGCTGGAGTGCAGTGGCATGATCTTGGCTCACTGCAACCTCCACCTCCTGGGTTCAAGCAATTCTCCTGCCTCAGCCTCCCAAGTATCTGAGATTATAGGCATGCACCACCACACTTGGATAATTTTACATTTTTAGTAGAGACAGACTTCCCCATATTGGCCAGACTGGTCTCAGAGTCCTGACCTCAGGTGATCTGTCTGCCTTAGGCTCTCAGAGTGCTAGGATTACAGGCATGAGCCATCGCGCCCAGCCGAGAAGGTCTTCTTCACATTGGCCTTGGCAACGATAATTTGGATATGACCCTAAAAGGATGGGCAAAAAAAAAAAGCAAAGTAGGCAAATATGATTGTATCAAACTGAAAAGCATCTGCACAGCAAAGCAAACAATCAGCAGAATGAAAAGACAGCTTACAGAATGTGAGGAAATATCAGCAAACGCTATATCTGATAAGGAGTATATTTCAAAATTATTTAAGTAACTCCTACAACACAATAGCATAAAAACAACCTCATTAAAAATTGAGCAAAGGATTTGATAGACATTTCCCCAAAGAAGACATTAAAGTGGCTAACTCCTGTTAAAAAGATACTCAGCATCGTTATTTATGGGGAAAATGCAAATCAAAAATCAAACCGACAATGTGATATCACTTTACACCTGTTAGGATAGCTGTTAACAAAAAACACAAGTGTTGGCAAGGATGTGGAGAAAGTTGAACCATAGTTCACTGTGGGTGGGAATGCCAAATGGAGCAAGCACTATAGAAAACCGTGTGGAGGTTTTTCAAGAAAAATAATAAATAGAACTACCATATGATCCAGTAATCCTCTAAGTACAAAGTAATGGAAGTCAGGCTCTTAAAGACATATCTGCACCCCGATTTCCTTTACAGCACTACTCACAAGAGTAAAGACATTGAATAGCACCCATCAATGGATAAAGAAAATATATTGTATACATAAAATAGAATATTGTTCGGCCTCAAGATAGAAATTTTGCCATTTGCAACAACATTGCTGAACCTGGAGGATATTATTCAGAGTAAAATAATTCAGTCTCAGAAGGACAAATACTGCAGGTTTCCACATATATGAGGAATCTATACTAGTAAAACTCATATAAACAACAAATACAGTAGTGGATGCCAGAGGCTGGTATGGGGGGAAATAGGGAGTTCAATGGCATAAAGTTTTAGTAATGCTAGATGAATGAGTTCTAGAGATTTGTTATAAAACATAGTACCTGTAGTTAACACAGTGTTGTGCATTTTAGAATTTGTAAAGAGGGGGGTCTGGGTGCAATGGCTGAAGCAGAAAACTCGCTTCAACCCAGTAGGCAAAGGTTGCAGTGAGCCGAGATTGCACCACGGCACTTTACCCTGGGTAACAGAGCGAGACTCCGTCTCAAAAAATAAAATAAAATAAAAAATACAAATAAAATTTGTAAAGAGGAAAAATGTCATGTTAAGTATTCTTAATAAATAAAAACAAAAGCAAAAATGAAATCAAAGGACACAAGGCAACTTTTGGAGGTTTTGGGATACATCTATTACCCTGATTGTGGTGATGGTGTCAGGGGTGTTTGCATATATCCAAATTCATCAAATTGTACATATTAAATATGTATAGTTCTTTGTACATCAGTTATACCTCATTAAAGCTGTATAAAAAAGAAATAGTGGCAGTATTTTCCACTGATATCTTTTACTATTTTTGAAAGATTTTGAAGTTTTTATCTTGAAATAATTTCAAGTTTACAGATTTGCTGAAATAATACAAATAAATTCTACTTACTTTTCATGAAAATGCACTAAGTTACCAGTTGCTAATATTTTGAAAGTGTATACACATACTTATATGTTAATAATATGTTTTTCTGAACAACATGCATGTAGGTTGCACGCATCAAGCTTCCTTACATGTAAATAGTTTTGAATGCCTTTTCCAAGAATAAAGATGTTTTCTTCTAAACCACAGTACAAACTTAAGAACTATGACATATAAAGTTAACTTTGCCAATCATCCTAATACATCTATTTTATAGAAATATTATTTCTCTGATCTGTGATGCAAGGTAGGATAATGCATTGCATTCAGTTGCCATTTACTACCTGGTCAGACGTGGCACAGGGCAATATTACTTAAATTCTTGAATTTTAAATTGCAGTTGTATACTGCTAAGGATATTTTCTAACTTCTCTGAATTTAAACTTGCAATGATATTGTTAGAATTAAATGAGAAACTAATGAAAATTACGTTTCACAGTGCCAAGCACAAAGTTGTTACTCAAAAAATTGTAGCTTAAGAAAAAGAGATAAACAGTATATGTTTAAAAATTAGATAAAAAACACAGTCTTTAACCTAAATTTAGTGAAAGGCAAACCATTTACTTTTATTCTTTCCAGAATGCATCTCAATTGACCAAGAGCAAAAAGGTCAAAGTCACTTTGAAAAATAAAACACTTTCTATAAAGACACTCTATTTTATCGAATGGTATAGTGCTTTACAGCACATGATTTAATTATGCGCCTCACAATGGAAAGCAATAAAACTGTACAGCCACCAAGAAAAGAGTCAGGGTTTCAAGACAGATTTTTAGACTATGAAAGAGCATTCAGTATTGAAATACAGAAAAAGGGTTAGTCTTGGATAAGAAGAAATTGCTTGAGACTATTCCTGTGAGCAAAACATTACCTCATGTTTATGTTTAACTCAACAGTTACCTCAGAAAAGTGATGTGCAAAATAGCACTTTTACTGATTAGGAACAGATCTGAAGAGAATACTTTGCCCTGAAATCTTTCTCCTTTTCCCTTGCTTCCTGCCATCCAAAGTCAGACCAACCACAGGCATAACCAGTCACCTGCCTTTTCAAAAGCTTATGATGGCTTGTCCACGTCAGCCAGTAATTTCCATCTTTGGAAACTGCTGTTGTACCTGAACATGATTTTGCCCCTTAACTGTAGCTGGTCTCATGTTACTGTTTTATTCTTTCATATATTAGGTGTTTTTCTCCCCAGGTGAGATTGTTAGTTTTTGTGTAAATTTTCTAGCTCTTAGATTTCTTTTGTGTAAGCCCACCACGCTTAGTACAGTGATGGTTACTTACATGTGCTAAAAGAATACAAGTAGAACTGTTTTTAAATCTATCTCTGAGTTTTAACTTTTATCACCCATGTTTGATTGGAGTGTAAAACCACTTCTTTTTGTCCCTACTTGCACGATACTACAGAATTAAACTGTGGATAAATCTGACTGCTTTAGATGTTTAATGACTTGCTACTTCCAGCTATTGTGAGATAGAACTTTATCCGTTCCTTTCAGTACAGGCAGTAGAAAAGGAAGCAGGGGAGCGAGAGTGAGTTATCTTTGCCGGCCTTGAGGTTCTCACTTACCTTCTGGAGAAAATTCTTCACCAGATCTTTCCCTTCTTTTCTTCTTACTGTGCAATAAAATTTTCCTCACTTACAGTATTATCTTCTGGCTGTCTTGTCGCTGCTCTGTACGTTATTACCATGCCCTCCTCACACTGAAACTCAAGTTGTGGTACCTCTTATCTGTGATCTTCCTTTCTTACATCCACCTGCATTTCTTTCTCAAATACTTTAAGTACTTTCTTCCAAACCTATCCTCATTCTTTTATTTTTAGACTGTAACAACTAAACTATTTTTTTTCCACTTCATTAGACCTTGAATATGCAGGTGTATTCATACTTTAAAAATTCCCTGCTTCTAATTTCATCATAAGGATATCCTATGGCCTTAACACTTCAGCAAAATATATAATTACTAAAATTAATAGATCGAGTTCCCTAGGATGATTGGTCTATTTTTGCCTTGAGATATAAAAGTAATTACTTTATATATTTAGATATTCCTATATTGAGTGCATATATGTTTATAATTGTTACATCCTCTTGCTAAATTGACAATTCTCATGACTTAATGTCTTTCTTTGTCTCATTTTACAGTTTCTGACTTAAAGCCTATTTTATCTGATGTAAGCATAGCTACTTCTGTTCTCTTTTGGTTTCAATTTGCAAGAAATATCTTCTTCTATCCCTTCACTTTTATCTTGTGTGTCCTCCCTATAGGTGATGTGAATCTCTTATAAGCAGCATATATTAGTTTATATATATATATATATATCTTTAGCTACTGTATGTGTATTGATTGGGCAACTTAGTACATTTGCTTTCAAGGTAATTTTTGACTTACTGTATTGATTTATTACTGTCATTTTGTTAATTTTTGGGAGTTTTTTTTTTGTAGTTCTTATGTTTCTTTCTTTTTTTGTTGATGTTTTTCTTTGTGATTATTTTCCCTAGTAATACACTTTGATTTGTTGCTTTTTATGTCTTGTGTTACCTACTGTACGTTTTTGTGTTGTGGTTACCATGAGGCTTACAAAACATTGTATACTTAGGTAAAATTCTAAAAAATACTCAGTAATCACATAAATAAGTTCACAATAGGGAAATACAAATTAAAAGTACAATGAAATATTGCTAAACACTCATTTGTTGACTGAAATAAAAAATACTGAATAGAGCATTTTGATAAACATGGAGCAGATGTAACTCTCATATATTGCTAGTGGAAGCGTGAAAGAGTAAAACCATTTTGCAAAATGATTTGGCAATTTCTTACGAAAGTTATGCTGTGATCAAATTATTCTGTATCTTGGTATTTAATCAAAAATAATGAAAACATAGGACACAGAAAAATTATATATGACTATTTATACCAACTTCACTAATGATAGCTAAATACTGGAAATTGCCCAAATATCTACCAGTAGGAAAGTAGATACATTTTGGGATATGCATTCAATGGAATATGTAGAAATAAAAAATGAACTAGTGACATATGACAAAATGGGTGAGTTTTAAAAAATATGTTAAATGAAAAAGTGATTCCATGTAGATAAACTTTTAAAATAGGTAAAATTACTCTATGGTGCTTTAAATCAGATTAGTGATTTTCTTCTAGGTCACAGTTTTTTGGAAAGAGGAATGAGAGAAATTTTTAAGTTGACAGAAATATCCTATGTCTCAAGTAGAATATTGGTTGCATGAGTGTAGACATTTGTCAAAACTCATGCCACTGTGTACTTAAGATCTGCATATTTTACAATATAAATTAAATTTAAAAAAACAAATAATTTGCTTAATATAAGAATAAATCCTTTGAGAATTGTGGCCCCTATATTAGTCCTAGTTCTCAAGAGAAACAGAACCAGCAGGGCATTTTAATATATGGGTTATATAGAAAGAGATTTATTTTGATGGATTGGCATATGTAATTAGGGAGGCTGATAAGTCCCATGGGCTACCATCTGTGAGCTGGAGGTTTGGGAAAGCTAGCAGTATAGTTCTACTCCAAACCAGAAGGCCTGATAACCAGGACAGTCAGTGTTATAAGTTCCAGTCCAGTCTCAATACCTGAGAACCAAGAGTACTGGAGCCTGAGGGGAGGTAAAAGCGGAGGTCCCAGCTACAAAGAAGAAATTGCCCTCCCTCCATTAATTTTTCTATTTAGGCTTTCAATGGATTGGATGAGGCACACGTGTATTGGTGCGGGCAGTCTTTTCACTCAATCTACCAACTAAATGTTAATCTCTTAGAAACAGCCTCACAGACACACCCAACATCCCATAGCCCATCAGGTTGACACATAAAATTAACCATCACAGCTCTTAATTTAGACTATACATGAAAATAAATTCTTAAAATTTATTTCTAAATTTTATTCTTAAATTTTTATTTAGTTTTCTATTGTTTAAATCGCATTTTCCATGTTGTAAGTATTAAAGCATACCTCAAATAAAAGTGATTTTATAAAGATTTATAAAATAGATTCCCCTGGTTTTCTCTTTCTCTGCCATTTTCCAACACAGCACTTTATGATGGCAAGCTGGAGCATTTAGACAAAATATATTCAGATGGATAAATAAATGTTTCTGCTAAAACCTTTATCTTCAGTCTTGTAAGATTCCTTTGTATATATTCTGGTAAACTCTTGGAACAGATCTGTACTCACTGTCTCTGTATATGTGAGCCACCCCAAAATCTAGACCTTTGCTATTTTTGATCATCCTTCATTGTATCTTTTGTATGCTATAAATACTTGGGCTCTTAATTTTTTTGAGTTAGGTTTACCTCCCTATTGTTTCTTTGTTAATTAGTTAAGTAAATCTAACACAGGGCTGCTTTATGTCTATTCACATAAAATTAATTATGTTTTAAGTTTTAAAAATTATATGTTGTCAGCAATAGAAGGGGAATACTGGAATCTCCTCATTTAAAGGCCATAAAACAAAATATACTTTCACCTTCTAAGAAAAAAAAAAAAGATCTGCAAATACAATGCCAGTGATAAAGTATTCTGTGCCTTGCTAGAAAAACTGGGAAGTCTGGAGTCAGGAAATCTTAGTCATTAGTGAAAGTTTAGCTTTCCAGCAGCCCATCTTTCCTAATCTGATGACCCTTTGGGCAAGCTCTTCTGCATTTAACAATGGATATACACTTCAGTTATCTTAACCAGTTAATTTCTTTTATTTCTTAAGATAGTTTAATTTTTTTTCTGTAACTTATAACCAAAATAATTTTAACTCCTATGAGACCATGTTTGATCTTCAGTATAGCTTTGGAAACAGCCAAAGTTTAGTTAATGTATAATCCATGCCCAGATAGGATAGTTCTGAACCGGAACTATCTGGGCATAGATTCTACATTAACGGCAGGTAGGAGTTTTAGGGGAAGATCTGATTGAATTCCCCTATAGTTAATTAATTTTGTTTTGCACAGAACTTGTGGAAGAATCTGTGTAGTTTTTAATACTTAGTTGTTTTATCTTTGATAATGGGTCTAATTAATTTGGCAAGCATGAAAATAAACCCTATTGCTTCTTAAGCATCTTCATTACCAATATTCTAAGTATTGACGTAAGTGACTTGTTCATCAAAATTACATTAAAAGTGGATAATATGGATATAACACAATGTCAAGTACTTAGAAGGAATTATAAGATTGTCCCAAGAGAAAATGATTGAGAAGTAAGAATAAATGAAATTGTGATTTTGTTCAAATAACTATGAATAGACAGCAAAAAATACAAGTCCACTTGAATATGAGTAATTTAAGATTTTAGTGAATGAAGTTGGAGGAGCATTAAATTAAAATTCTAAAATTCGGAGCTATTTGGTTGCATAAAAGTGTAAAAATTATTTTTGTTCTGAACTTTACTTATTCAAGATTGTTTGAATATTTTTACTTTCTGCTTTTAGGTCAGTGACTCTAAGAAAGACAAAAACCATGTAAAGGCAAAGGAAGGAAATTGAAGTAGAGAAACTATTTTTAAAATAAAAGAATGAAGAATACACAAAGGATATCATTCCCAGCCTTGATTTTTTAAGTGCTTACTATCTCAATTATACAGGACAGAGGTTGTGACATAAGGACCAAAACTATTTGCAGCAGATTCTTAGCAAGATCACCTTGCTAGAATTATAATGCAAAGAGAGCATGACATATATAAGGTTTCAATAAGATGTAGTTACTGTGTTAAAGGGAAATTAAATGGTCTTCCCCGCCACCCCCACACCCCCCGCCCCGCGATGGATTAGGCTATTAAGTCCTAACAGTGTTCTCTTACTATTTTAACATTTATTCCTTAGAAAAGAAAACATGCTCAAAAATCTTAAGTCCAAGACTTTATATTTTACTTACTCTAATAGAGTTGCCATTTTTTCTCTTCTAAATGTTGACCTTCCTCATACTTGGAAATATAAATTCAGTAAAAGAAATGTGTTTAGTAGTAAACTAAAATTAGCAATATAATTTACGTAAAAACCCTCAAACCATAAAAATGCACATCATCAATAATAAAGTTAATTTAATTTTTAACTTGCAACATTTTAAAAACAGACACATCAGCTAAAAATACTAAACCACGTCAATATTTAACTTAGTGGGACATTACATGTTCTAAAGAAAATGTCACAGCTTAAAAGATGCATAGGCTAGAAAATTCTTATTTGTAGATAAAATTGTAGGAGAGGTAGGTTATATTTAAAAGATGAACTACTAGATTACAGGGTATCTGATCATTTATTTGGCTGTCTATAATTGTCAGACCGCCAATATGTGGTTTGCTGAATAGCAACCACAGTGAAAACAGCAGAGATCAGTGGGCTGGCTAGGCTTCCATTTTTAAAATATATCTTTGGGGCTATGAAAATATGTCTTTGTGAGTACGTATTTTAAATAATGTTACTTTAGCCACTGTGCATGACTTATGTGTACTCTAGAGGCAAAGATAAAATAATGTTTAAAAAGTTAATGGACACTATCATATGTCGCAGCAATCGCAGTTCTGGGCTTGAAGTTGAAATCAGGGTCGACTAAAATATATCTGTACCTCCACCTCCGTTGCAACATTATTCACAGTATTTAAGATATGGAAGCAACCTAAATGTTCATTGACCAATAAATGGGTAGATAAAATACAATATATACATACAATGGAATATTGTTCAGTCTACAAAGAAGAAAACTCTGCTATTTGCAACAACATGGATGAACCTGGTAGGCATTATGCTAAGTGAAATAAGCCAGTCACAGAAAGATAGATATCACATGATATCACTTGTATGAGGAATCTAAAGTAGTCAAACTCATAAAAAGCAGAGTAGAGTGGTGATTTCCAGGAATTGGGGGGATGGGCAAGCTGGGCGATATTAGTCAAAGGAAACAACATTTTAGTTATGCAAGATGAATAAATCCCAGAAATTTGCTATACTGTATGGTGCCTATAGTTAACAATACTGTGTTGCAGACTTAAAAGTTTGCTAAGAGAGTAATTTATGTTGTGTTCTTATCACACATAAAAAAGTTAAGGATGGTTTAAAACAAAACAATAAAAATGTTTTTATAGTATTTATAACAAATAGAATTATATGATAATATAACTGGTGGAACTATGAAATGGAAGCATGACGTACTTTAACTGCATGTAAGGTAATGTAATTTATATGAAGGTGGACTGCAATAACCTAATTCTGTATTTTGTATAAATTATAGAGTGTTTTCCACTTTGGCATTATTAATATTTTGGGTTAGATAATTCTTTGCTGTGGAGGGCTTATATGTTGGAATATGTTTAGTAGTATCCCTGGCCTCCACCCACTAGATGCCGGTAGCATCCTGCCCGCTGACCCCCAAAGTAGTGAGAGCTAAAAGTGTCTTAGGCATTGTCAAATGTCCTCTGAGAGCAAAATCACTATTTGAGAACCATTGCCTTAGAAGAGCCAGAAATGTAAACACAACAAAATGTAATAATCAATAGAGGTGGTAACTAAAAAAGAAACTGGAAGAGACAGAAAAAGAAAATACAAAACAAGAACAGATAAGATTGGGTAGAAAATATAAACAAGATAGTAGATTAAACCCCTCTATATTAATAACTGCATTAGATACAAAAGATGTAGAAACTGCAGTCCAAGAAATCTAATATTGGATAAAAATACTCAATGGCATGATATCTATAAGAAACTCATTTTAATAAAGATACAGACAAGTTAAAAGTAAAAGGATGTAAATGATATATACAATATACAAAAAATAGGGGTGAGTACATAAATATCAGTCAAAGAAGGATTCAGAATGTAAATATGTGCACAAAAATCTGATAGAACTTAAAAGAAATATCCAAATTATAGTTAATATTTTGTTTCATTTTATTTTTTAAATTTCAACTTTTATTTTACTTAAGGGGGTACATGAGGAGATTGGTTACAAGAAATTATTGGCTGATGCTGGTGTTGTACAGTGTATGAATGCCATCACCTTGGGAGTCAGCATAGAACTTGATAGGGTAGTTTCTCTAACCCACCTTCCCTGCCCAGTAATCCAATGTTTATTTGTCCATATTTATGTTCCTGTATGCTAACACTAGGTCCCACTTACAAGTGAGAACATGTAGTATTGTCTCGAAAGAAGAAGAAAGAGGAATGGAAAGGGGAGGGAGGGAGGAGGGGAAGAATAGTGCCATCTACCCAGGTTTTGTCCCCTCCCCTGTGTCCATGTGTTCTCATTGTTCAACACCTACTTATAGTGAGAACATGTGGTGTTTGGTTTTCTGTTCTTGTATGAGTTTGCTGAGAATGATGGTTTCCAGTTTCATCCATGTCCCTGCAAAGGACATGAACTCATCTTTTTATGGCTGCATAGTATTCCATGGTGTATATGTGTCACATTTTCTTTATCCAGGCTATCTTCTATAGGCATTTGGGCAGATTACCAGTCTTTGCTATTGTGAACAGTGTCACAATAACATACGTGTGCATGTGTCATTATAGTAGAATGATTTATAATCCTTTGAGTATATATCCGGTAGTGGGATTGCTGGGTCAAATGGTATTTCTTTTTCCAGATCATTGAGGAATCGCCACGCTGTCTTCCACAGTGGTTGAACTAATTTATACTACAACCAACAGTGTAAAAGCATTCCTGTTTCTCCACATCCTCTCCAGTATCTGTTACCTCCTAATTTTTTAATGATCGCCATTCTAACTGGTGTGAGCCTAACACCATAAAAACTCTAGAAGAAAACCTAGGCAATACCATTCAGGACATAGGCATGGACAAGGACTTCATGACTAAAACACCAAAACAAGGGCAACAAAAGCCAAAATAGAAAAGTGGGATCTAATTAAACTTAAGTTTCTGCACAGCAAAAGAAACTATCATAGAGTGAACCAGCAACCAACAGAATGGGAAGTGGCAATCTACCCATCAGACAAAGGGCTAATATCCAGAATCTACAGATAACTTAAAAAAGTTAAAAAGAAAAAAAAAAAATCAAAAAGTGGGCAAAGGATATGAACAGGCACTTTTCAAAAGAAGACATTTATGCAGCCAACAACTTTATATTTAAAAAGCTCATCATCACTGGTTATTAGAGAAATTAAATCAAAACCACATTGAGATACCAAATGTTTTATTTTCCTTTCGGTATACGCATAGTAAGGGGATTGTTGGGTCAAATGGTAGCTCTGTTTTAAGTTCCTTCAGAAATCTCCAGGCAACTTTTCATAGTGGCTGGACTAATTTACGTTCCCGCCAAAAGTTTATTAACATTTCTTCTCTACAGTCTCTACAGCATCTGTTGTTGTTTTGAGTTTTTAGTAATAGCCATTCTGACTGGTGTGAGACGGTATCATCATGGTTTCGATTTTGCATTTCTGTGATGATTGGTCATGCTGAGCATTTTTAATATGTTCGTTGACCACTTGTGTGTTTTTTCTGGGCAGGGTCTGTTCCTGTCCTTTGTGCATTTTTAAATGAGGTTATTTTGGTTTTGTCTGCAGATTTGTTTAATTTCTTTATAGATTCTAGATATTAGGTGTTTGTCAGATGGACAGTTTGTGAATATCATCTCCCATTTTGTAGGTTGTCTGTTTACTCTGTTGATAGTTCCTTTTGCTGTGCAGAGCTCTTTAAGTATGTCTCACTTGCCTATTTTTGGTTTTGTTGCAATTGCTTTTAGGGACTTAGAATAAATTGAGATGCAAAAATCCATAAAAAAAAATCAGTGAAACCAAAAGTTTGTTATTTGAAAAAAATAAATAAGATTGATAGACTCCTAGCTAGATTAACAAGTAAAAGAAAGAGAATGTCCAAATAAGCAATATCAAAATGACAAAAGTAATATTATAACTAGCCCACAGAAATACAAAAGATTTCAGAGACTGTGATGAACAATCTATGCACAAAATTAGCAAATGTAGATGAAATGAATAAATTCCTATAAACATGAAATATCCAAAGATTGAATCAGGAAGAGATTCAATCAATATCAATTGCTGAAATTGAATCTGTAATAAAGAAACTGCCAACCAAAAAAATCCCTAAGCAGATGGATTCACAGCTGAATTCTACCAGACATACAAAGAATTTGTTACCAATTCTACTAAAAATATTCCCAAAAACAGGGGAGGAAGGGCTCTTCTATAACTCATTCTATGAAGCCATCATCAGCCTGATACCAAATCTGGCAGAGACACAGTGAAAAAAGAAACTTCAGAAAAATATCCTCATAACATAGATTTAAAAATCTTCAGCAAAATGCTAGCAAATCAAATCCAGCAGTCATAAATAAATATATACACCACAATCAAGTTGGCTTTAATCCTGGGATGCAAGGTTGGTTCAACATACAAAAATCAGTAAATATGATTCACCACATAAACAGAATCAAGCAAAAAACATGTGATCACCTCAGTAGATACAGAGAAAGCTTTCAACTAAGATCCAACATATCTTTGTGATGAAAAAATCCCACAAATTAGACATTGAAGGAATAGACCTCAAAGTAGTAGCACCCATCAACGACAAACCCACATCCAACATCATGCTGAATAAGCAAAAGCTTGAACAATTCATTCTCTTTAAGAACAGGAACACGGGTGCTCACTGTAACCACTCCTATTCAACCTAGTAATGGAAATCCTAGCCAGAGTAAGGTAAGAGAAAGAAAGAAAAGGCAGCCAAATAAGAAAAGAAGTCAAACTATATCTCTTCACTGCTATGATTCTATGCTTAGAAAATCCTAAAGACCATCAAAGGGCTCCTAGAATTATAAACAACTTTAGTAAAGTTTAGAATACAAAGTCTATGTACAAAAATCAGTAACATTTCTATACAACAACAACATCCAGGTTAATCATAAAACCAAGAAGACAATCTCACTTACAATAACCATAAAGAAAATTAAATACCTAGGAATACAGCTTAACCAAGGAGGTGAAAGGCCTCTACAAGGAGAACTACCAAACTACAAAACAGAAATCAATATGACACAAATAAATGGAAAACCATTCTATGCTCATGGAATTAAAGAATCAGTATCATAAAAATGACCATACTGTTCAAAGCAATTTACAAATTTAGTGCTATTCCCATCAAACTGTCAACATCATTCTTCACAGTGTTATAAAAAAGCCTTTTCTAAAATTCATATGGAGCCACCAAAGGGCAGTTACAGCCAACACAATCCTAAACAAAAGGAGCAAAGCCAGAGGCATCACACTATCTGAATATAAACTATATTATAAAGCCACAGTTACAAGAACAGCTTGATACTGGTACAAAACAATACATTGGCCAACAGAACAGGATAGAAAACTCAGAAATAAAGCTGCACATCTACAAGCATCTGCTATTCAACATGGCTACAAAAAGAGAAATGGGGAAAGGACTTCCTATTCAATAAATGGTGCTGGGATAACTGGGTAGCCATAAGCAAAGACTGAAGCTGGACAACCCTTAGCTTTCACTATATATACAAAGACTAACTCAAAACAGATTAAAGATTTAAATGTGAGGTCTCAAACTATGAAAATCCAGTGGAACAACCTAGGAAATACTCTTCTTGACATGAGCCTTGGCAAAGAATTTTTGGCTAAGTGAAGAAGATTTTAACTTTTCTGTTAATTGACAAATCAAGTAAACTGCAAGTCAGTGTATATATATACATTTGAATGGTACTATTACTAACTTGATCTAATTGACATTTATAGAGTAACCAATGACAGCAAAATACACATTTATTCAACAACTATAATTAACTTTCTGTACCTTTAAACAATGAATATACTTGCTCTAAGCAATACCCTGGCTTGAAAATGCTTAGTCAGAAAGAGAAAAGATGTGAAATATGGCATACGTTTGTTAGTGTCTATGATATGGCATAAAACCGTCTGTCGTCACTACAGCAAAAATCATAGGTGAGCCAAGAAGAAATGACACGGCCAACTAAAGGAGTCTGCTCAAGTAGAAATTATCATCTTCCTAGAGTCACCTGTCCTTCAGGTGCCTTCTGAGAGGTGTATTTTATGTGACCTCACAAGATTACCATATAACTTTTTTTCAAAGCAGCCAAACAAAAACACTGTTCTCCTATGACTTAAGGGCTACATTATGACTTTCATAAACTATACCACTTTGGCTTCCTGGGCCCCTCCTTCATAATAAAGTTTTAGAATTATATTTTACAGTTGTAATAGTATAAAGACAAATTAATTGATATTATGAATTTAAAAATTTTCTTTTATCTGAAAGTTCAGTTTTTTCTCCTGATTTTTAAAGATGTCAAAACATTTTTATAAGCCTCTAAAAATACTGTGGATTCTACATATTGTGCCTTTTATGCCTGCTGGATAACTTGGCCATGGCTGACTCAAACATAGAGAGGGGTAGGAGGAGGCAAGGTGATAGTAGTTTGCTTTTTTTTTAGAAGGACAAAATTTCCAAAGAATTCCCTCACTTTCCAAATCTCTCTTACATGCTAAATATGTGGAGAGTTTATGATGGTTCTGTTTTGATTTCTGTCATTTGATTCTCCCCAGATTTATATACATATAATTTTATTATATCATATAATAATATATATACTATATTGTTATATAGTATATAATATGCTATATATTATGCAATATGTATTATTGATATATTATTAGTGATATTAATGGTTATTAATGGTAATGTTATATAGTATATAATTATATAATACATTATAACAATACATATTATATAATAGGTACACACACACACACACACAGCCGTGCACTGCATAACTACATTTTAGTCAACAATGGATTGCATACAGGAAGATGATTCCAAAAGATTATAATGGAGTTAGAAAATTATAATGTTATGACATTGTAGCTGTTACACACCATAGTGCAAAACATTACTCATCTGTCTGTGGCGATGCTGGTGTAAAAAAAATCTACTCCACTGCCAGTCACTGAAAATGTAAATAAATAAATAAATACAAACGTATAGAAACAATCTTCCATGTTCTTCACATGTACCCCCACACCTAAAATGCAATAAAAAAAAAATCTAAAGAAAAAATATTTTTATATTGCTGTACATGTGTTTGGGTTTTAAACTGTTATTACGTAAGAGTCAAAAAGTTGAGAAAAATTTTTAAAGTTTATAAAGTAAAAAAGTACTGTTGGTGGGAGTGTAAATTCATTCAATTACTGTGGAAGACAGTGTGGCAATTCCTCAAGGACAAGAAATAGAAATTCCACTTACCCAGCAATCCCATTGCTGGGTATATACCCAAAGGATTATAAATCATTCTATTATAAAGACACATGCACATGTATGTTCACTGTGGCTCTGTGTACAATAGCAAAGAACTGGAACTAACCAAAATGCCCATCAACGATAAACTGGACAAGGAAAATGTGACACATATACACCATGGAATACTATGCAGCCATAAAAATTGATAAGTTCATGCCCTTTGTAGGGACATGGATGAATCTGGAAACCATCATTCTCAGCAAATTGATGCAAGAACAGAAAATAAACACTGAATGTTCTCACTCATAGGCAGGTGTTGAACAATGAGAACACATGGACACAGGGGAGGGGAGCATTACGCACTGGGGTCTATTGGGGGGGGAGACAGGGGAGGGACAGCAGTTGGTAGGGAGGTTGAGGAGGGGATAACATGGGGGAGAAATGTCAGATATAGATGATGGGGGTATGGAGGCAGCAAACCACATTGCCATGTAGGTACCTGTGCAACAATCCTGTGTGTTCTGCATATGTACCCCAGAACCTAAAGTGCAATAAATAATAAATATATATATATAAAAAGATATAAAAGCATACTATTTTTAATCTTTTATATCATATTTTTACTGTACCTTTTCTATGTTTAGATATACTTAGATATACCAATTCCTACCATTGTATTACAATTGCCTAGAGTATTTAGTAGAGTAAATGCTATAGAGATTTGTAGCATGCAAGCAGTGTGCTATATACCACCTATTTTGGGTTTGTGGTAGCTATATCATGTAGGTTTGTGTGAGTATGCTGAATGATGTTTACAAAATGGTGAAATCACCTAACACTGCATTTTGCAGAATGAATCCCTGTCGTTAAGTGACACATGACTGTACATATGGGTGTGTGTGTGTGTGTGTGTGTGTGTATCTACATATATATACACACCTACAGTCATGAGTCAGCTAAAGTAAGAACTATCTTCATGTATACATCAACATTTATTTTACAATGTGTCACTCCAAAAAAAACTTACGGTAAAAAATAAATAAATAAATGTGTAATTGACCTTTAACCCAATAAGATTTGCATCTTTTCTTGAGCCAGTTTTATCATGTGAAGGTTATTAAATGTCAAATGTAAATTAAATGGATAGTTTGAAGAATATGCTTGAAATTTAGCTGTCTCAAATGATAACTGTGGAAAACTAATACACATTACAGCACATTCGTGCAAACATAAATATTTTTAGTTACATTAATTTTTTAATGTGTGTAATTAGATACCATACTGCATAAGCAAACTGCTTCATAAAATAAAACTAAGATAAAATAATTGACTAAAGTCTTTAAGAATTTTTTTTAATTATACTTTAGATTCTGGGATACATGTACAGATCATGCAAGATTGTTGCATAGGTACATTCATGGCAAGGTGGTTTGTTGCCACCATCCCCCCCATCAACTATACCTGACATTTCTCCTCACATTATTACTCCCCACCCTCCCTCCCACTATCCCACCCGTAGCCCCCACCCAACGGACGCCAGCGTGTGATGCTCCCCTCTTTGTGTCCATGTGTTCTCATTGTTCAACACTTGCCTGTGAGTGAGAACATGCAGTGTTTGATTTTCTGTTCTTGTGTCAGTTTGCCGAGAATGATGGTTTCCAGGTTCATCCATGTCCCTACAAAGGACACAAACTCATCGTTTTTGATGGCTGCATAGTATTCCATGGTGTATATGTGCCACATTTTCTTTGTCCAATCTATCACTGATGGGCATTTGGGTTGGTTCCAGGTCTTTGCTATTGTAAACAGTGCCGTTCTCTTCTGGCTTGTAGGGTTTCTGCTGAGAGATTTGCTGTGAGTCTGATGGGCTTTCCTTTGTGGGTGACCCAAACTTTCTCTCTGGCTGACCTTAGCATTTTTTCTTTCATTTCAACCCTGGTGAATCTGACGATTATGTGCCTTGGGGTTGCTCTTCTTGAGGAGTATCTCTGTGGTGTTCTTTGTATTTACTGTATTTGAATGTTGGCCTGCTTTGCTAGGTTGGGGGAATTTCTCCTGGATAATATCCTGGAGTGTTTTCCAGCTTGGATTCATTTTCCCCATTCTCTTCAGGGACACTGATCAAGCGTAGGTTAGGTCTTTTCACATAATCCCATAGTTCTTGGAGGCTGCATTCATTTCTTTTTCTCTCTTTTTTCTCTCTTCTTGCCTTCTCTTTTTTATTTCGTTGAGTTGATCTTTGATCTCTGATATCCTTCTGCTTGATTGATTCAGCTACTGAAACTTGTATATGCTTCATGAAGTTCTCGTGCTGTGTTTATCAGCTCCATCAAGTCGTTCATGTTCTTCTCTAGGCTGGTTATTCTAGTTAGCATTCCATCTAATCTTTTTTCAAGGTTCTTAGTGTCTTTGCATTGGGTTAAAACAGTTCTTTTAGCTCAGAGAAGTTTATTACCCATCTTCTGAAGCCTGCTTCTGTCAGCTCGTCAAAGTCGTTTTGTGACCTGTTTTGTTGCCATGCTGGTGAGTCCTTGTGATCTCTTTGGGTAGGAGAGGCATTCTGGACTTTGATGTTTTCATCCTTTGTGCACCGGTTTCTTCCCATCTTCTCTGAGTGGGACGTCCTTTCTGTTAAAGTTGGGGTTATTTCTCCGTATGAAGCTTTTAAAAACGCAGGTGTCAGTATGCCACTTGAGACAGTCTGTCCATTATCTGCCTGTGGAGGCGCTGCTGGGCTGCCCTAGTCTAGCCAGGCTGCTGTTTATTCGTTGTCTGGTTTCTGTGCTGGTGGGGTTAGCCCTGTGTTCCCAATGGGGGGCTCTTTCCCTCTGGGGGAGCCCGCTGTTCCTGGGTAGAGGATGTGTTAACTGCAAAACTCTCCCAGGAGAGAGACTCTGCTTGCTGGATCTTGTGGGGGGAGGGGCCTGTCTGGTCGTATCACCCTCACCACTTTCAACTCTCCCTTCTGTGGGATGGGCAGTTCCTTTTCACAAACTTTCTTGGTATTAGTCAAATTTCTGCTCTGGTCTGCGCTAACAAGGCACAGGTCTGGCCAGGGCTGCCCGGCCTAGGCTGTCACCTGGGTCTGCGACTCCGGGTGGTTCTCAGCAAGGCGGCATTTTCCTGGTCTGTGTGTTGCCAAGGTCTCGGAGTCAATTGCGGTATCTCATTGAGAGAACTGAGGAGGTGATGCCACCCCTATCCTCCATTCCTGGTACACTTTCCAGGTGGGGCAGTGCCCCACCTTGCCTTGGCTGGACACCTTTGGGCTGCTTTTGCTGCCTTTTTTGGGGGTTAATCCCGCTGTTCAACCAGTACCTCACTCAGAGACATGGATGTCACTCTGGTTCTGTCTCACTAGGTGTTAGCTGCACTCTGGAGAAGCTTCCTTTCGACCATCTTCCCCTCACTTCCAAGTCTTTAAGAATTTTAAAACTAGCTAATACAAACTCCTTATACTCCTCCAAGTAGTATTATCTGCATTTATCCTCACATCCTCTCCTGAAATCTTAAAGATGTTACCTACAATTTCTATGTTTGATGTGATTCCTCCAAAATCTGCCTGAGTCTTAGCAAAGTAATTTTTATCATTCTTACTTTATCTTTAATGCTTCCACCATCCTGATTTCCTTCTTCTAGTCTGAAATATATTCAAGTTTCTCCTATTAAAAATAAAAATAAAAAAACTCTCCAGCCTTCTACCTGCATTTAAATGCGTTTTAGATTCCTTCCCTTTAAAAGCACCATCTCAAAATATAAGTGTCCTGTAATTACACTAATTTTATCATGTTTGATTCTGTCTTAAGCTAGCATTGTAAGACTTCTGACCTCACCAAAAGACTCCAACAAATTTACTGATGACCAATTAACTGCTAAATCGGTGTATGTCTTTTGAGGTCTCATCTTACTTGGTTTTCTTGAAACATGTGACACTATCACCACGTCCTTCATTAAATTAGCTTCCTAAGTTGCCAAACCATGGAAGCAGTTCATCTGGACATACAAATAATATCTTTTGTTCAGTGTGTTGAAAAACTCATCATCTTTCCCTTTAACCTAATCCTCCTTCCTCATTTCCTGTCTCAAGTTTTGTAAATATCATTCAGTCACTCAAGCTAAAAACTTGAGTGCCATGATAAACCTCTTATTTTCCCCAAGAATCCTATCCTCATCTCCCTTGATAATTAAATCTTGCAAATTCTGTTTCTGGATATCTGTAATTTCTGTCTTCTTCTCTTTATCTTACAGAATTATGTTCAGTTCTTTCATCTGTATCATTTAATTAGAACCCTACTCTAATCCAGTCTTCCTTCTGCATTGCTGCCAGAAATAGCTGGTTGTATTATTTCTCTGCTCAGATACTTCAATGCTTTGTGATTCTCTACAGCAGAAGGTGAAATATCTTTGTGTGCATGAGGAGGAGCAGTTTTTCTCTGTAGTCTCACTTAACACTCACACCACCACTTCACTTCTAGTAACTGAATGTGTGAGTCTTTTCCACACCAAGCAGTTCTCCAATTCTCAGTGGATACCAACTAGGTGTTCAGCAGTTTAACTCAATGCTGACACTATCCTAGAGACTGTGTAGATCCTATAGGTTAATAACTCAGTCTCAAAAGATGCTCCCCTACTTCAGATGACAGTTACAAGTCTAAGTTGCAACCTGTGCTTCTGACCAACTGGCTATAAATCAAACCATCTTCTTGGGTTTGATTATTTTGCTAGAATGGCTCACAGAAATCAGGTAAACACATTTACTTGTTTATTATAAAGGATAATATAAAGGGTATAGATCCATAACCAGATGAAGATGTATATAGGGCAAGGTATGTGGAAATGGGCAGGGAGCTCCCCCTGTCCTCTCCAAGCCTACTATGGTCACAGCATCTGCAGGTGTTCAGTAACCTGGAAGCTCTCCAAAACCCATCCTTTTGGGCTTCTAAGGAGGCTTCCTTATGGAGGCATGATTGATAAAATCATTGACCAGTGGTAACCAAGTCAACCTTCAGACCCCTCCCAGAGAAGGTCCAGGATTAGGGTTCAAAGTTCTTACCCTCTAATCACAAGATTGGTTCCACTGGCAACCAGCTGTCATCTGGAAGCTATCCAGTAGCTCACAGACACTGGGCATCTCATTAACACACAAAAATACACTTATTATTTTTGGCCACTTCAAGAACTTTAGAGACTGTGTGCCAGGAAATGGGTGAGAGGCAGATGAAATACATATTTCTTATTATGTCACAAATGCAAACATAAAAAACAGTATAATCAAGAAGAAATTCTTATTTCAAATACATTATATTTGATATTATTTGAGAATATATTCTAAATTCAGAAGAAATTAAAAACAATAAACTACTTAAAGAGGAAGCCCATAGTAAAGTAGATAATATAATTCAGAGAAAACTGTCATGTAAGGAGCATGCACACAAATAGAACAAATATTATGGACTATATGCCAATAAATGTAATAAGAAAATATACAAATAAAAAAAGCTTGAAAATACCAACAGAACAATGGGGTTATAGAAGTGAATGAGCAAATACTGCTGAATAACAGGGGGAGGTGCACAGATAATCCTACTAGATTGTGAAATTGACTACAAAATGTAAATGTAGACTGTTCGTCATCAGCATAAAATAAACTCTAGACCACATGCTGAGTCTCTTTGTATCGTGAGACAGATGACATCAGTTTTGCCCGACCTCATGTCTAAGTCAGTGCCACAGTGTACAGATCGAATGTAGCAGCTCTACTTTGTCAACATATCATGAGAAAATTTGACCTGTCACTTTTTGGACAAATCTTGCTTAATCACAGACAACTTAAATATTAAGTGACAAGTCAGGAGAATTTTCTTTTGCCAGCATCTGACAGTGTGATATAAAATGGGTAAAGTTAGCGTAATTTTGATGATCTCAAAAATAGAATGTGAGATTCAACTTGAAGATATCGTATTTGTTTTATACTGCTAAATTTATAAAATAAACACTTTTTAAAACTTATAGATTCAGATTAAGTTATGAATGGTAAAATTAAGTGAAAATTTGGGAAAAAGTTTACATTAGGATGATTCTTTTTAAAACAAATATACTTTTGTTATATTTTGCTATATATAAATTAAGTTAGCAGCCAATAAGGTATTTCTAGTAAATATCAGTACTTCCCTGATGAACAGATTAAACCAACTCTTTGTCATCACATCTGGGAATAAAGTGTTATTTCATTCATAAAATAAAATAACCATGTCATAAGCATAATAAAATTACAGTTAAATTTTTTCCCGTTTCTGTCTCTATACTGCTCACTCCACAATGTGATATGCAATAGTGACTTCCAAAGAAACCGATGTTTTTGAAGAAAAAAGTAAACTCTAATCTATCTGTAGTCTACTTATTCCCAATAATGAATCAAGTTTGTTATTAACGAATATGTGTATAACACAGCGGAAAGAGGAATCATTGGGTTAGAGGATTACATAATGACATCATATGGTTTTAATTTTCAGTGATCTTTGCACTAAGTAGTTATTAGTCATATGAACGAATATGATGAACCAAAGATCAGGATACCTATTGATTGGTGTAAAATACTTTCCTAAGATATGACTCATTGCTTTACATCAAGGATCTAAAAGGACATTGAAATTAGGAATTTATTTACAAAGTCTGATGCTGGCACTGCTAAATTTCATGACAAGTGTAAGACAAGGATCACAATATTATCTTTGAGATACAAGTATGTTTTGTAGCCTAAGGCAATGGGAAGATATTGTCTCATGTGGGAATAATGGCTACCAGCAGTGTTAATTCCTTTTATATTAAGCTGTGAATGACTTATAATAATACATACAACAGCATTTTTGTAAAGTGCCAACCGATGTTTGTTGTAGCAGGTAAAGAAAATGAATTTTTAAGTTTTATGAATTCCCCTCTGATTTCTTTTGCAAACTTAAATCATGTTCCTGTAGTTATGTAAATGGTGTTAACTTCCTTCTGTTCTTTCCAAAGCTAAGGTTACTAAAAATATGTAGTGCCAGACCATAGAGAATTAAATCTGATAGCATATGCTGGTGGAGCTAGGAATTATTAAAACAGACACTCTACCTGGTGTGTTGAGAGACAAAAGTAGCTTAATTATTTAGTTATGCTGTTTTAACCTTCACAGTTGTCTTTTCTGGACTAATGCATTAAAAAGGCCAGGCCAAAAAATAGAATCATCTTTTTTTTTGCCTATTGTGGTTTAAGTGGGATCCTGCTTGAAAGCAGAAATATGGATGAGATAACCAAAATAAATCAGTTACACTGGCTGGCACTCTGTCCTTGTTTTGACCAGTGATTACCAAACTTGGCTGCATGTCAGAATCACCTGAGGAACTTTAACTACCACTGAAGCCTGGGTCCGTGCCCAGACATTTTGCCATTATTCGTCTGGAGAGCTTCGGCTTCCCGATTCTAATGTGCAGCTAGGATTCAGAACCAGAACCACTGACTTAGACAACATATTAGAAAAGAACACAGATTTGGGGGAGTCAAAATAGACCTATGCAGAACTTCAGCCATATGTATGATTTAGGACATTCAATGATTAAGGAGCCTCTGCAGTAGGGATGTTGAGACAGCAAAATAATGCTATTCATGTAAAAATTAGTAGCATAAATTGGCACTTAATAGGCATTAATAAATATTATTTTCCTATTCTCTCCCTCTGCATTACCCCTCAGCACCCTGGCCCTGTAAGGAGTAGGAGACTAAATATAATAGCCACTGTTCACTGCCTGTGTGATGTTTCTACTTTATTTAAATTGTATTTCTTGTTTGAAGAACACTGCTGGATAATGAGGAAGATACCGAATTTAATAAACATGGTCTTTTACCTCCCTACTCTGATTTCTGATTTGTTACTTACTGATTATCCTGCAGGTCTCCAATTGAACGTTATATCCTCAGGAAATCCTTTCCTAACTGCTCTCCCCACCTCCACTTAATCTGGAGTCTACTCCATCTCATTTCCAGGATGTTTGTCACGAATTTCTGGAGTCTTCTGTTGTGTCCCATAGGGCACATAGTGACTACTTAATTATTTTAACCAGATAAATAAATGAAGGAATTTAAAATAAAATAGGCAGTACAAGGCAGTATTTAGCTAAGTTTCAAATAGATGATTGTAGTATTAACATAACTTTGCGTGTCCAAAGTGGTTGCACATGAGTAATTTTGTTTAATTCTTTCATGTATTTTATTTCCTCTATTTTCTCAAATGGTACTTTTTTGGTTTCTCACTGTTTTCTGACAGGCACTGTTCTAGATATTGGAGATGTAGAAGTGAACAAGATCCTGGATACTGGAGACGTCAGCAGTGTTTTGGTTCTCTTTGAGCTCACATTCTAGTCAAGGTAAGTAGGAAAAAAAAAACAAGTAATACATGAGTAAACAACACAGTATTATTTCAGTAGTAATAAATGCTCCAAAATAAAGAATAGAAGAGAATGGCTGTGGTGTCTGTGTTACAGATGTTGTATGAAAAGGAATTCTTTGAGAAACTAACATCAGAACTGGTATCTCAAAGACAGTGAGCCAGCTACATGATGTGATGATCTGAGGGTGTAAATTTACATTTATAAGGTGAACAAAATGAAAATACAAATTTCTCAAGCTGGGTCTGAGTTGCTATATTCTATGAACGATAAGAAGCTCATATAACAACATAGGAAGCAAGAAGAGAAAGATGGAAAATGAGATTAGAGGATAGTCAAGGTACAGTTCATGTAGACCTTTATATCCATGGTGTCTCATTTTTTATTCTAAACATGTTGGGAAATCTTTGAAGTCGTAGTGTCTCTAGAGGCTGGGCAGTTTATATTTAAACCCAAGAGATTTATATTTATTTAAATAATATAGCTGACGTGTAGAGAATGGATTTGCCGAGCAGGGGGGGGTGGGTGTAGGAGTGAGGAATGGGAAATATATGAGCACCAGAATGGAAGTAAGGAGACTTGTTGCAGTTGTCCATGCAAGAAATGGCGGCAAATCATCATAAGAATTAGCAGCAAAGGTGGAAACTTGGATGTAAAGAAAATATTTTGGAGTTAGAGCAGGCAAGATTTCCTGATAAACTAGGTATCAATGTTGTTATTGGAGGGGGATAGCTGAAGATGTAACAGGCCAGCTCTGCCCCTTATGATGGGTGCTTGGTAGTTGGGTGGTTTGTGTAGATGTGGGTCCTTCTACTGCATCCCTGATGACTTCCAAAGCACAAGACACAGGCAACAATTTCTTTCTTTTTTTTTTTTTGTATTGTACTTTAAGTTCTGAGGTACATGTGCAGAATATGAAGGTTTGTTACTTAGGTATACATATGCCATGGTGGTTTACTGCGCCCATCAACCCATCATCTACATTAGATTTTTCTCCTAATACTCTCCCTTCCCTAGCTCCCATACTCTCAACAGGCCCTGGTGTGTGATGTTCCCCTCCCTGTGTTCATGTGTTCTTATTGCGCAACTTCCACTAATGAGTGAGAACATACATTGTTTGGTTTTCTGTTCTTGTGTCAGTTTGCAGAGAATGATGGTTTCCATATTCATCCATGTCCCTGCAAACGACATGAACTCATCCTTTTTTTGGCTGCATAGTATTCCATGGTGTATATGTGCCACATTTTCGTTATCCAGTCTCTCACTGATGGGAATTTGGGTTGGCTCCAAATCTTTGCTATCGTGAACAGTCTGCAATATACATATGTGTGCACGTGTCTTTATAATAGAATGATTTATAATCCTTTGGGTATATACCCAGTAATGGGATTGCTGGGTTAAATAGTATTTCTAGTTCTGGATCCTTGAGGAATTGCCACACCGTCTTCCACAATGTTTGAACTAATTTACACTTCCACCAACAGTGTAAAAGTGTTTCTATTTCTCCACATCCCCCTCCAGCATCTGTTATTTCCTGACTTTTTAATGATTGCGATTCCAACTGGCTTGAGATGGTATCTCAATGTGGTTTTAATTTGCATTTCTCTAATGACCAGTGATGATGAGCTTCTTTTCATATGTTTGTTGGCTGCAAAAATGTCTTTTGGAGAAATGTCTGTTCATATCCTTCACCCACTTTTTGATGGAATTGTTTGTTTTTTTCTTGTAAATTTGTTTAGGTTCTCTGTAGATTCTGGATATTAGCCCTTTGTCAGATAGATAGATTGCAAAAATCTTTTCCCATTCTGTGTGTTGCCTATTCACTTAGATGATAGTGTCTTTTGCTGTGCAGAAGCTCTTTAGTTTAATTAGATGCCATTTGTCTATTTTGGCTTTTGTTGCCATTGCTTTTGATGTTTTAGTCATGAAGACTTAGCCCATGCCTATGTCCTGAATGGAATTGCCTAGGTTTTCTTTTAGGGTTTTTATGGTTTTAGGTCTTAACATTTAAGTTTTTAATCCATCAATGCTCCTGAATACAGCCTTGGCTGTGGGTGTCCAGAGAACTTTTACTGCAGATTAAGAATATCAATGGTTCTTTAAAGGATGATTAGGGTTTGCAAGCTTATGTGTAAAAGCATGAAGATAGAGAAGAAAACAATCTGAAAAAGTTTGAGAGGTCTTGAGTAGATAAGTTTGTGTGGATCTACGGTTATTGTAGGGGAAAGGTGAAAGGTACATATGAAAACCTGAGTTCATTTTATGGAGAACATGGAAAGTCATACTAGAATCCATAAATTATGGGTTTATAGAATGAAGAAAGTTTTTCTAAGATAAGTTTATATGAAATTGTATGAGGGTGATTGATTTAGCAGTATTCGTATAATGGCTTGGAGGCCATGTAAGCCTAAAAGCAAGGAGACTGTGTAAAAATCATTTAAGCAAGATTTTCATCCATTAGTCTGTTCAGTTATTCATTGAGTAATTGTTGTATGCCAAACACCCATGGTCACCAGGACTCTATTTTTACCTAAAACCTATAGCTAGACACCCCCAAAGAGAGGGTAAAATACAAATCTCAAATCAAAAAGGAAAACATCTGGAAAAGCAACTTGCTTTTACTATTCTAATTTGATGATACTGTGATTTGTAGTACTAGGGTTTGTTTATGTACATGAGATTGTTTCCAAGAGATAGATTTTTAAATATCTTTAATACTGCTCTGTAAATTAATTGTATATTTTACATATTCCCAAAAGAGTGTTTTGCAGTTCACCTGACTGATGATAATTTAAAAGTCAGATAATATAATTTAAATCAACTATTATTTTATAATACAAGTATACTGCATTATATATGCTTTGAATTTACATGTTTTTTTTATAGGCGAAATAGCTGTGAAACTGAAAAGATACCCTTTACCGTTAGATGATTGCACTAAATTAAGTCCTTTTAACGTACCTATGGGAAAACTTATTAAATTAAAATACGAATCTTTTCCTTATTTTAGGATATTTGGTGTAAATTTTTGTGAGCTGGAACTTCTAACAGTAATGTATGAAACCTCAGCCAATTGTATTTGACACTATAATCCTTGACCAAAAGAGGCTATAACAAATGTAATTTAAAAAATACTGAGAATATGTTTTAGGGATTTGAAAACAAGGTGAAAATTTCTAATTTTCTGGCATGAACAGAAGAGTGACTAAAACTGAGTAAAGAAAAATTTGCAAAATCCTGAAAGAAAGTACACCAGAAAAGGAGAGTGAAAGCAACCATTAGCCATAACACTGCTGACATAATGATCAGCAAGGAGAAAATGGCTCCACCTTACATTACTTCCCCAAATGTTTTGATCTGTGGTTAGTGAGCTCTTTTTCAGAGCACATGCCTAATTTTACTTAAATGTCAATGAAAAATAACAAAAGATGCCTGAAAATTATTTAGAAATCATATTTTCAGAAGTTTTACCTATTTGTAAGTGTAATTCTACTCCAGAATAAAATGCTATCACATATTAGGCGAATTAAAATTTTAAATATTCCTGATAAAATTACATATAAAATTTGCCAGTCAACTCATAATGTTAAGAATTTTTTGCTTTGAATTTTGCTAAGAGTCTCTGTGGTTATTTCTATACCTTTGCTTTAAATCCAGTATAGTCAACCAATGGTTATATTGTTCTTTATGTTTTCCTAGAAAGTAGAACATAACTCTGGGTTTTAATTACCCACAAGAGATAGGTAAATTTTTTAAAGATGGAAACCATCTGATAAATTCTTTATATAGACCTGAACAGAATCATAGCTACAAGATATGCTTGGAAATTAACTCTCAAAGAGTATTTTCTTTATATAGACCTGAACAGAATCACAGCTATGAGATATGCTTGGGAGTTTACTCTCAAAGAGTATTTTCTTCACACTGCATTTTTGAAACCTACATTCTGTTTTCAAAGTAGTACTTGTATTAGGAAATATGCTGATAATATCACATTTTCTTTTAGAGAACTTTAGGAACTTTCTAGAAAATATATGCTTATAGTTATTCATATTTAAATTATTTACTGTAAATAATTGATACCTCAAGTAAATCCTTGAATTAATATTCAGATGATTGTATTAAAACGAGTACGATTGCATTGTATCTAATGCAAAATTTTTTAGGAGCATATTGATTAATCAGCAATATTACAAAAGGTAAAAAAGAGAATGGTTAGTCAAGACATAGCATTGTTCTGAAGCTCATTTAGCAAGCAATTACATTTGAATCGCTGAAAACCTGTAGGCGGCATCTGAAGTCAATTTCCAGGTGAGACAAAGTAAATGCCACTGATGTCTTACTATGAGTTTTCAAAAATAGACTAAGTTAACCTACCCAAATCAACACATTTCATAAGATACATAAATTTTTAATGAATTAAATTACTTTTCAATAAACTTGAAAAAGATCTTGAAGTCATGCCTAGCAGTTAATTAATAAAGTTTAATTTAGTACCATCTCTTTAACAACAGAGTATATTAGAATGTAGATGTGTATTTTTTTATAGAATGGTTAAAATTTATCAGTTTCTCAGCTAAGAATTTTGAATAAATGTCTTCATCATATGGAATATCATAATACATAAAATTGCCCATGTGACAAACCTTCATGTAATAGTGAATTAATAGACACTGTTCTATTTCTTCTGATCCTATTTCCTGTTTTTATAAAAAAAAAATAAAGAATGCTTAATATTGGTAGTTCAGAAATATTAGCCTATGAAGCAGATGAGGATAAAATTTTTTGTGAAGCAGTTGAATAAATGAATCCACAGCTGAATAGCTGAAACTGTGTTTAAGAGTCTTTGATTTCTGATGGCATCTTACTTTTGTTCTTTGGTTTTATTGGTTAATAAAGATTAATCAGTGTACTGCTTGGTTTACCCTGTCTTTCTGCAATGATTAAATACAGTTTTATGATGTTGAATGTAGGTGATTCAATGACCATATTCAGAAGCACGGGGAAATAGCAACCAGCTCTCTCTAAAGGAATCAGGAGGCTTCTTAAATGAGTTGATAGTTGACCTAGATTTTTTTTTTATTGCATTTTAGGTTTGGGGATACATGTGAAGAACATGGAAGATTGTTGCATAGGTACACACATGGCAGTGTGATTTGCTGCCTTCCTCCCCCATCACCTATATCTGGCATTTCTCCCCATGCTATCCCTCCCCAACTCCCCACCCCCCCACTATCCCTCCCCTTTTTCCCCCGACAGACCCCAATGTGTGATACTCCCCTCCCTGTGTCCATGTGTTCGCATTGTTCAACATCTGCCTATGAGTGAGAACATGCGGTGTTTGATTTTCTGTTCTTGTGTCAGTTTGCTGAGAATGATAGTTTCCAGTTTCATCCATGTCCCTACAAAGGACACGAACTCATCGTTTTTGATGGCTGCATAATATTCCATGGTGTACATGTGCCACATTTTCCCTGTCCAGTCTATCATCGATGGGCATTTGGGTTGGTTCCAGGTCTTTGCTATTGTAAACTGTGCTGCAATGAACATTCGTGTGCATGTGTCCTTATAGTAGAACGATTTATAGTCTTTTGGATATATACCCAGTAATGGGATTGCTGGATCAAATGGAATTTCTATTTCTAGGTCCTTGAGGAATCGCCACACCGTCTTCCACAATGGTTGAACTAATTTACACTCCCACCAACAGTGTAAAAGCGTTCCTATTTCTCCACATCCTCTCCAGCATCTGTTGTCTCCAGATTTTTTAATGATCGCCATTCTAACTGGCGTGAGATGGTATCTCAATGTAGTTTTGATTTGCATTTCTCTAATGACCAGTGATGATGAGCATTTTTTCATATGTTTGTTGGCTTCATGTATGTCTTCTTTTGTAAAGTGTCTGTTCATATCCTTTGCCCACTTTTGAATGGGCTTGTTTTTTTCTTGTAAATCTGTTTCAGTTCTTTGTAGATTCTGGTTATCAGCCCTTTGTCATGACCTAGATTTTTAACTTTCAGATTTAAAAAAAAAAAACTGGGTGGGAAACACAAAAATCTTATTCTAAGATTTTAAATTCTACTAACTATTTTAGGACAAGTTAAAATTGTTTATAATATGTCTGTTTTATTTTCAGTTCAGCAAGTCAAATATGTCGTAATTAAGCTTTTTAAGAGTGAAACTTTTTGTGAGAGAAATGCTTCTTTTTATTTTTATCACTCTCCCTAAGTAGTGTTTGAACCTACCATATCCACAGCACTCTAGAAAGTATCAGCACTACAAATACAAATTAGATATGTTGATCCCCTCCTCATTCATCCATTGAAAAACATATATTAAGCACCTACTGTGTGTATGAAAATGTGCTTGGAAAGATAATGACATGGGAAAAAATGTATGCAATTGCAGCAGGTGCTATAGAGAAGAGATATATATGACAATGAGAGAATATAAAAGATGGATCTGACCTCATCAAAGATGTCAAGAAGATGTTTTCAGAACACAGGACACAAAAGCAAAACTACAAAGGATACCTAGTAATAGATTAGGTGAAACGGCATGTGTTAGGAATGAGGTGGGGTATTCCAGGCAAGGGGAACACTGTGTGCAGAGGTGAAGACTTTGAGGCACAGAGCAAGTAAGATGAGAGAAGGCCAGTGCCTGGAGACGAATGAGCAAGACTGTTCTAAAATTATAGGACACAAATGAAATTTTGACTCAATTTTTATAATTGTTGCATAATTATATTTATGGGGTAGAGTGTGCCATTTCAATGCATTATACATAGTATAATGGTCAAATTGGTTTCATTATCATATCTATCACTTTAAATATTGATTACTTATTTGTGGTGACAACATTCACAATCTTCTATTCTAGCTAGCTTGAAATGAACACTACATTGGCCAGGTGTGGTGGCTCACATCTATAATCCCAGCACTTTGGGAGGCTGAGGTGGGTGGATCACCTGAGGTCAGGAGTTTGAGACCAGCCTGACCAACATGGAGAAACCCTGGCTCTACTAAAAATACAAAATTAGCCCGGCGTGGTGGCACATGTCTGCAATCCCTGCTACTCGGGAGGCTGAAGCAGGAGAACCACTTGAACCCAGGAGGCAGAGGTTGTGGTGAGCCCAGATCATGCCATTGCACTCCAGCCTGGGCAACAAGAGTGAATGTCCATCTCACACACACAAAAAAGAAATATACACTACATTGTTATTAGCCAAAGTCACCCTACTGTGCAATGGAACACCAAAACTTATGCTTCCTTTATTACTGTAACTTTCCACTCATTGACCAACCTCTTCTAGCAACAACCTTCACCACCACTCACCTCTCCCCAGCATCTGGTAATCACTATTCTACTCTCTATGAAATCAACTTTTTTAGATATCACATATGAGTGAGATAGTGCAGTGTTTGTCTTTCTGTGCCTGAATAATTTCACTTAACATAATGTTTTTCAAACTTATGCATGTTACACAAATGGCGAGATTTATTCTGTTTTATAAGTAAATAGTATTCCACTGTGTGTGTGTGTGTGTGTGTGTGTGTGTGTGTGTGTGTGTGTGTGTGTGTGTTGCATTTTCTTTGTTCATCTTTAGATAAGTACTTAGGGTGATTCCATGTCTTGGCAATTGTGAATTGCACAAGAATAAACATGGATGTACAACCCATTATTTCATTTTTTTCAAGGCAAAGGAACAGCCATTGAAATATTTGAAGCAAAGAGATGAATTAATTAGATTTGTGCTTTAAAACAATAATCTTGGCAGCCAGATAATTCTGGATAATTTATTAAGAGGAGGCTAGGGTAGATGTGGGCACAAAAGTTAGAAGTCCCAAGGAAAGAAAATTGTCATTTCTTTTAGGACACTTGTATAGCAGGTAGGCAAGTCAACATATTTGAGATATATTTAGGAAGCAAATAGAAATTGGTGATGGATGCATATCGAGGTAATGGATGACCTTGAAGGGTCTGGTTTACTTAACTAGCAGAATCACAATGCTGTGAATTAAAATAGTAGATACTAGGAGAAGATTAGGTATAAGAAAGGATGTGGCTATATACGGAGAGTGTAAGTTCACTTTTGGTGAACTTACATTTAATATGTATCTCAGAGGAGATGTCTAGGAACATCCCAGAGAAGAAGGTTTCTTCTTGGTTAGATATGTGTGTACAGTGTTTATAAAGGAAGTCTGAGTTAGAAATAGAAATTTGTGGGTCATCTGCGTATAGAAGATAACTGAAGCCATAAACATAGATGACATCTCCGAAGAGAGAATAGAAAGAGAAGAAAAGCAACAGGATTTGGAACTGAGTCTTAATTTGCTAAAAATTTTAATGGCTTCAAAGCGCTCATATCCTGGAAAGAAAAAAAATGCACCCACACAAATACTCAGTATTAAAATACATTTTGTTAATGGCCATAATTGTCTTATTTTCTTCTGTGTGGTTCAGGATAAAATATAGGACTTGTGTTGCCAAAGAATTCTGGTCAGTGGAATGGAAGAAAAACACACACAGATATCCAAGAGCAATTACACAAGAGAGAATAGATCTTTTCTGTGGAAATATCATCCAATCTCAAATGAAGGGGAGTTTGAGGCCTAATACACTGGGGATGGAGCATGAGGCCAGAGTATACATAAGGCATATGGAGGAAAGTAGATGACATGAAATGCTTCAGGACACAGTCTGTTAATACAGTGCCTGCATTTGGGGTGCAGAGAGAAATCAGAAGATAGTGAAAATATGCACACAATATTTTGGAATCACAGAGGACATAGCTTCTAACTTCCTCAAATGGAATCACAAAATTTTCGTAGATTAGGGAGCCCTTGTTCAACAGGACTTTTTCGTGTGAACAAGGGAGACAAGAACACATTTTTTTAACTAGAAAATGTTTTAATTTAAATTACTTCAGGAAGGAGATGCAAAACTATTTGTCTTCCCACTATTCATGAGATAAAATATGTGAAGGGTGAGAAAGTAAATTCAGCAAATTCCACTGCGAGTGGCAGAATGGGGAATTAAGAGTAAGAAGAGAACTATTATAAAATAAAGGACTGACTTAATGCAAAATTTGCCCCAAAACTTTATCTGAGAGTATGGAAAGGAAGGAAGGGTTCTGATCAGAAATGAGTTGTGAAGAACATGGAAAGATTTAAAGACAGTTATATCTCATTGTAAAGAAGTAGACAATATTATTCAGAGTGAAGGAATAAATGTGTGGGGGTGGCTTGGGGGATTGAGGGGTGATTTGTGTATCATGGTTGTTTTTTAAACAGCATGTGCCTGTTTCTTAAACTCCGTATGTATGTGCATCTGTGTGTATGTCTATGTGTATAGACTTTGACCTATATGTATATACTTACATTTTCTTTAAATGTATTCTACATAGTCTTATAGAAGTGTATCTATTTTTGAATATGCAGTGTATTGGCTCTTAAAACAGTAGGGATGCATTGACTGATATCTATTTCTTGGCACAAATATTAGAATACATACACTTCATTGCTTTTGAAAAAATTATGTTCCCAGAAGACATAATGTCCCTGGAATAACATATGCTTCATAAACATTTTGATTCTCTTTTGGAAAGTTAATGAAAATAATAAGAACCACGATTTATTGAGAAATTACTATGTTCCAACTACTGTAGTGGGAGTTTTATACCTATTATTCAATTTAGTCCTTATGAATCTGGTTTTATTATTTTATCATTCCCATTTTGTAGATGCCAAAATTTACTGGTGAAATCATTTGATCAAGATCACTGCATCCTAAATGGGAGAGCAAGGTTTTTAACTGTGGTCTGCTTGAGTGCACAGGCTTTGGCTCAAATCACTCCCTAAGTTTATCTTCATAATGATTTATTTATTTCATTGCAACTCAAACCTTAAAGGTTGATTTTTTTGAAAACTTACCCTATCTAATTTTCATATTTCTTAAATTTAGCCTTGTGTAATACAATAGCCCAAGAACAACTTCGCTTCATAGGAGTCAGTCTTAAGAGACTTTATGCAATACCTTCCCTTTGTTTCTGCCGTCTCTCTCTCTCTCTCTCTCAAAAAGACAGACATAAGTAAATTCAAACAAGAATACAGTGCAGGACTTTGTAAAAATGTTCTTTAAATTACAAAATTCTACCAAAATGTCTTTATACCGTAGCTTCCTCAGCCATTTTTTGTGTGTGTGTGTTCTCACCTAATATTTTCCTTCTAAAACCTTGTTTCTAAACTTACTCTCTCTTCCCCTTCCTAGTATGGCTGTGAGAGTATGTTTTTTTTTTCCTCACACAACCACAACTTTCTGGAAGGTTCTAGCCTTTCCTATTTTTCTACTCTTCAATTTGCTGTTTATCAACCAAAATGCCTAACCAAAAAACTGATTTTCTTCTAGATCCAATCTGCCATGGGGCAAAGGACATTATCTTTGTTTTCTTTCGTTGAAATTTTGAGACACTATTTACATGATAGCGATAAAACTCTATGAATATTTTTGGATGTTTATAAATGTAGTACTTTCTTCTTGAAACAACTAGAAATATCAAGTTATACCCTAAATTTGAAGACTGAACTGTATTTATAATTTAAGTCCTAAATTATGAATTCTGATTTGAAAAGAACTGAGCCGAATAACTAGTACTTCTTTTGTAAAAAAAAATAAATCTTGAAGTTGGCTATCTTTTAGAAATTCTTATCAGTAATTTCTTTATGCTGAAAACACAGCTTTGCAGCTCTACCTTCTTATTCACACTATATTCACTACATTATTTTTAGGAAACTATGTTGAATATCTGTCTATGATGACTCATTATAAAAATTCAGATAAATACTTATAGTAAGTAAATATAAAATGCACCCATCTTGCTATATTTCAAACAGAGGCCTATAGAAAGGGCCAGAAGGAAATAGAGAAGGCCTAACATATAATTATGAATTTAATTATTCATGTGAGAAACCTTGGAAGAAGTTGAAGTTTTAAAATTATATACTCAACAGATACCAGTTGGTAATTAGTACCACCAATTACATGTATCAAACTGATAAGTATAAAAGAGCAAAAATAAACATTAACTGAGCGTAACCCATTTAAAGAAGCTCTTAAATCTTTTTCCTCTGCTTGAAACTGAATGAAATAATGAAAACATTTTGAGGCTATTCTGAACAGAGCTACAGAGCTAAATGTGCTATAGATACTGGAGAATTTTCGCACAGATGGTCTGCCACAGAACTTGCCAAATTCAGCCAACCCACAGGAGATCTGGGAAGTGCTTTTCTGCCAGCAGGCGAATATAGTGCCTTTCAAATTTGGATAGTCAAAACCAAAATCTAGGACTGTCATATTGTGATATTGCTTACCACTGATGAGAATCATAAATAACCAGAACACTATACAGTTAGGAAAAAAACTATTTGTGATCCACATCAGCAGACTGAAAACTGAGCCATATATATCTCCCTTGTAGCCATTTTTGCTCCCTTCCCATCTCTTCTCAGCACTAAAGCTAGAGTGATTTGCTCAAAATGCAAATCTCATCTTGTCTCAGCCCCAAATAAAACTGATTCATGGCTTCCCTTTGTTCTTGAGATATAAGCCCAAATAGATGACATGCTTCAGGCCTGCCTGATAGGACCCCACCTCTCTTTAGTCTAAATATGGAGTAAGCTGTCTCTGACCCAGACCTATCAACCATGAGGTTCTAGCCCATGGACATTTGCTGTTACCTATATAGGAAAACAGACCATTATTTATATTACCACATCACTCACCAATTTACCCTGGGACTTACTAAGTTAACTTGGGTTGTGTTCAATCATTTTTTAAGGAAATCCTTATCTGACCAATTCCCACCCCGACCTTCATCTTCATGAGCCCAAGTTGACATGTTTATAAAATGTCATAGCATCTTATATTTTCCTTTAAGATAGCATAGTTTTGCAAAGTATTTGAAGTATAAGATATGTTAATTAATATTTGTAGAATAGTGAATGTATTAGTCCATTCTCATGCAACTGTAAAGGACTGCCTGAGACTGACTGGGTAATCTATAAAGGAAAGAGGTTTAATTGACTCACCGTTCTGCATGGCTGGGGAGGCCTCAGGAAACTTAGAATCATGGTGGGAGGGGGAAGCAAACACGTTCTTCATATGACGGCAGGAAGGAGAAGTGCCAAGAAAAGGGGGAAAACACCTTACTTATAAAATCAAACGATCCTGTGAGAACTCACTCACTATCATGAGAACAGCAGCATGGGGGTAATTTCCTCTATGATTGAATTACCTCCCACCTCTATGATTCAAATGCCTCCCGTGACATGTGGGGATTGTGGGAATTAAAATTCATGATGAGATTTGGGTGGGGACACAGCCAAATCATATCAGTGAATTAATAAAATAAAACTATTTTTAAACTCAAGTTGGAAAATAAAGGAAGCATTGATATTATATTAATAAATATGTTTGTGGTATATATTTCAATCTCAAGAACAGTGAAAATGTAGAGATTGTATTTACACACATTTTTTATGCAGTATTTTTAAAGATAAATACTACTGTACTGGTTGATTGCTCAAAATGCAATATCCTAGTGGTGATAGTTGCATGAAGCTCTGAACATACTAAAAACCTTTGAATTGTGTATTTTAAAAGGGTTAACTTTATAATACGTGAAATATATCTCAATAGAACTGTTATTAAAAATGCAATGTCCTCATGAAACAGAGCTTAAAGAGAAAGCTATTCAGCACTAACTTGTAATAGTTTATTCTCAATATTTTTGATGCTATCAAATATTAAAAAAAAATCCAGAGTTAGACAAGGAGAGACTTTCTTTTAAAAATTACTGCAATAGTGGGAAGAGACTATTGCCATGAGGAGAGCACTTTATCCAAAAGATCTGAAAGTTAGGAAGAAAGGGCTATTCTTTTACGGGGAAAAATAAACAAGGCTGGAAATAATCAGGTATTGGGGAGGGGGATGAGTAAGTGGCATGATGGGACAGTGAAGAGAAAAAAAAAATGTCTTCTTTGGCAGTAGCTAATTCCCCAAAAGGGCCCTTAATAGGAGGTTGTTAGGCACTCCAATGCTTGCTTAAACTCAGGGGACAGGCCAAATTTTAGGGACTTCAGGGAGGTAGAGAAGCCAGACTAAAGTTTGGTCTATTCAAATTAGCAAGCATTTGTCCATATTGGTCAGTGGGGACAAGCAGTTTGTAGATGAGACAGATAATGAGAACTTGGAGAGTGTGTATCTGGCCTTTCTGTAGGTAAATAAGGGGGCATGCTTGAGTTTTCATTTGTTTGTTTTTTATTTTACTTTAAGTCCTGGGGTACATGTGCATATCTTACAGGATTGTAACATAGGTATACACCTGCCATGGTGGTTTGCTGCCTCCATGCCCCCGTCACTTACATTAGGTATTTCTCCTAGTGTTATCCCTCCCCAACCTCCCCACACCCTGCTATCCCTCCCCTAGGCCCCCACCCCACAAAAGACCACAGTGTGTGATGTTCCCCTCCCTGTGTCCATGTGTTCTCATTGTTCAACACTCACTTATGAATGAGAATATGTGGTGTTTGGTTTTCTGCTCTTGTGTCAGTTTGGTGAGAATGATGGTTTCCAGATTCATCAATGTCCATGCAAAGGACATGAACTCATCCATTTTTATGGCTGCATAGTATTCCATGGTGTTTATGTGCCACATTTTCTTTATCCAGTCAATCATTGATGGGCATTTGGGTTGGTTCCAAGTCTTTGCTATTGTACACAGTGCCACAGTAAACATACGTGTGTATGTGTCTTTATAATAGATAGATTTATAATCCTTTGGGTATATACCCAGTAATGAGATTGCTGGGTCAAATGGTATTTCTAGTTCTAGATCCTTGAGGAATCGCCACACTGTCTTCCACAATGGTTGAACTAATTTACACTCCAACCAACAGTGTAAAAGTGTTCCTATTTCTCCACATCCTCTCCAGCATCTATTGTCTCCAGATTTTTTTAATGAGCACCATCCCAAATGGCGTGAGATGATATCTCAATGTAGTTTTGATTTGCATTTCTCTAATGACCAGTGATGATGAGCATTTTTCATATGTTTGTGGGCCATAAAAATGTCTTCTTTTGAAAAGTGTTTGTTCATATCTTTCACCCACGTTTTGATGGGTTTGTTTTTTCTTGTATGTTTGTTTTAGTTCTTTTTAGATTCTGGATATTAGCCCTTTGTCAGATGGGTAGCTTGCAAAAATTTTCTCCCATTCTGTTGGTTGCCAGTTCAATCTAATGATTGTTGCTTTTGCTGTGCAGAAGCTCTGGAATTTAATTAGATTCCATTTGTCTATTTTGGCTTTTGTTGCTAAAGTTTTTGGTGTTTTGGTCGTGAAGTCCTTGCCTATGCCTGTGTCCTGAATGGTTTTGCCTAGGTTTTTTTCTAGGATTTTTGTGGTGTTAGAGCTTATGTTTAAATCTTTAATCCATCCGGAGTTAATTTTTGTATAAGGTATAAGGAAGGGGTCCAGTTTCAGTTTTCTGCACATGGCTAGCCAGTTTTCCCAACACCATTTGTTAAACAGGGAATCCTTTCCCCCATTGCTTGTTTTTGTCAGGCTTGTCAAAGATCAGATGGTTGCAGATGTGTGGCATTACTTCCAAGGCATCTGTTCTGTTCCACTGGTATATATCTCTGTTTTGGTACCAGTACCAAGCTGTTTTGATTACTGTGGCCTTGTAGTATAGTTTGAAGTCAGGTAGCATGATGCCTCCAGCTTTATTCTTTTTGCTTAGAATTGTCTTGGCTATGTGGGCTCTTTTTTGGTTCCATATGAAGTTTAAGGTGAATTTTTCCAGTTCTGTGAAGAAAGTCAATGGTAGTTTGATGGGGATAGCATTGAATTGATAAATTACTTTGGGTAGTATGGCCATGTTCACAATATTCATTCTTCATAACCATTATCATGGAATGTTTTTCCATCTGTTTGGGCCTCTCTTATTTCCTTGAGCAATGGTTTGTAGTTTTTAAGTTTCAATAGCTGAATCCATCAAGCAGAAGAAAGGATATCAGAGACTGAAGACCAACTCAATGACATAAAATGAGAAGGAAAGTTTAGAGAAAAAAGAGTGAAGAGAAATGAACAAAGCCTCCAAGGAATATGTGATTATGTGAAAAGACCTAATCTACATTTGATCGATGTACCTGAATGTGACGAGGAGAATAAATCCAAGCTAGAAAACACTCTTCAGGATATTATCCAAGAGAACTTCTCCAGCCTAGTAAGACAGACCAACATTCAAATCCAGGCAATACAGAGAACACCACAAAGATATTCCTCAACAAGAACCACCCCAAAGCACATAATTGTCAGATTCACCAGGGTTGAAATGAAGGAAAAAATGCTAAGGGCAGCCATAGATAAAGGTCAGGTTGCCCACAGAGGGAAGCCCATCAGTCTGACAGCGGATCTCTCGGCAGAAACCCTACAAGCCAGAAGAGACTGGGGGTCAATAGTTAACATCCTTAAAGAAAGGAACTTTCAGCTCGAGTTTTTTTCTAACTCATCTGGGGAAGGTTGATTGTTTGCAGAAAACTGATTTCTGGAACACAAAAATTTGGGGAATATATTAACTGTAGCTGTCTTCTAGGAGGATATGCCTCAGGTGAAGTTCAAAGGTGTTGGTACTCTCTAATGAAAAGAATTCTTTCAAAAGATGTTTTTGGTTACATTCATGAATACAATGGTCAGTGCAGACTGTCAAGTGGAACATAGTTCAGATAACATTAAACCAGTGAATTTTCTGCACCCCATACATAATGAATTGTGGATATCTGCTGGCAGATGGTAGGCCAAAGAGGAGGTTCAGGTTTGTAGCACAAATACTTCCTGTATTTGGAATTTTGTCACCTTATTGTAAAATATGCACAAATTTATTATTGCTTTGGGAAGCATTACTGTGGGTACCCTGATAGAAGTGGTTAGAACATAGTTTTGGCAACAATTGTAGGCAGTATTAAATATTTTATGAGAAATACATTAGTATAAATCACCATTTTAAAAAGTGGTACATGAATCTCCACCCAAAGAATTGGACTTCAGTACAAGAAATACTGATTTATCTTCACAGTCGATACTGTGTATGTAAATGCCATTTCTCAGAAGCATAAAACTCTGATATAATATATTGGTTAGTGTAAGCAGTATAATATATATTTTTCAGGCTGTGCTAGTTTCATTAATCATATATTTTAAGAATTTTAAGCTTATTTTTTATGAGGCATTGCATTACATGTGGCATTGATATGCATGTATAATTTATTACTTGGCAAGTGAATTATCCTAGACTATTTTATGTGCTTGATATATTGATTTTCAGTTGTGATAGATCATTTTAAGACAGTATGACTTTACTCATGGTGATTTATCCCACAGAATTTCATAGAGTGTAGGGCAAGCTGATGCAGCCCTTTGAACACTTTCTATCAGCTCTAAATAGAGTTATTATCTGGAAACATATTTAGCAAGTTGAAAGAAATAACTTTCATCCAAGATCTAATTAGTTGCTGAAATAAGGGCCCATAAAAAGTAGTTTCAATATGTCTTTTTCTTGTGTGTTATTAATCTTGTAAACCCCCTTTTTCAATAAGTAATGAGATGTACTGTCAAAGAATGATAAAGATGTCATTAGGTTGCTTAAAAGGTCTGTCTTCTATGATTGCTGATTGTCTTTTAATCTTTATCAGCTCAAACACATACATATGCATTGACTTGAATTATCATTACCACTTTTCCTTATAGAAAACTTACTTTAAAGAGAGATCCATGGAGAAAAAAGTTATGCAGTGCCAAAACACCAAACGCATGGTGGACACTTGTGAAGACATTGCATAAAAGAACCAGATAAGTGAAAAGGAGTATTTTTAGAATTTTAGGAGTACTTTTGGAATACTTATTAGAATTTCTAATAAATAGTGTCAAGGTCACTCAAAAAATAGGTGTCATTTTGTCACTGGTCACAAGGTACTCAAATCACATGAGCATTTGAAGTGATATCTGTGAATATGGAAGGGTTATTATCACATACTAAGCAATTGAAAAATATTTTTGAGTACATTAAGGAAAGAATGATTGAGTGAGTGGAAGTGGATTTGAAACTACATGTTCACTATAACGTAGTACTCACAAATCAGGCTTTAGAGTCAGACTGTTCTTTAGCATTTCTGAGCTGTCTGACCCTAGACAAATTGCCTGACTTTCTAAGCCTCAGTGTTGTCATCTGAAGATGCAGATATAGACGGTAAAGAGATTCTGTGAGGATTAAATGAAATGATATAAGTAAATCACCTATCACACTTGCCTGGTAAATGACATGATCACAATAAACATCAGCTGTTGTTTATATTTTTATTTTTTATGTTTATCACTTAATAAGTCTTTCTTCATGCATCTAACTTTGTTCACAAATATGTCGATTGACTTAATAAATGACAACTATAAATAATAAAGGTGTGATTCTTTTTTGTTTAAATAGAATGGCTTGTACTAAAATGAAACAAAAGATTTCAGTTTTAATATGGTACCTTTAAAATAATTTTCAACACATTTGAATGTGGAAAAATACTAATTTTACTAGATAAGAAATATGATTTTTCTGTGCCGTGTATTTAGAAGGAATGTGTTTAGACACAAGGATCAAAAGGAAAGCTTTGGGAAAACAACAAACTACACATTTTGAGATAGGGGGATGACCTTCTGTATGGCCAAAGTTGTAGAAAAACAGAATTTGACTCTCATATATTATAATTCTATAATTGAAGTAATAGTTATTTTTTAAAAAGAGGAGTTGTAAGTAAGTAGTCAAAACCCACCTACAAAGAATTGCGTTAAAAACAAGGCAATAATTGAATCATTGGAACTCACAGCTATTGTTGCAAAAGCTGCCACTAGATGTCATCCAGTTCTTATGCTGTCTCCTAACAAAAAGTCTATTGATTTTATTAAGGAATATTATGTCTTTCAAAATTCCAGGCTCTTGATGGAAATAGGTAATAAAGTATTGAGGTACATCAGGATTTGATAAAACTACCTACCACTAAGATTGTATCTATTTATAGAACTAAGAAACTATTTTGATCAAACTGACCTGTGATTTAGCCAAACTTAAATTTAATCAACTTGATAAGTCTGTTTCATGGATTTGACAAATACTTTCCAGGCTTTTTGACTAATTTTGCTGCCAAATACAGATTTAAAACACAGATATAGTCCTTGTTGTTCCATGTATTTATTCAACTTAGCTTTTTAGAAGTATTTTTGTGTCAGTGTCACAGAAAGTCAATGCCTATTGGGTCTGTGCTGTGACTTTATCAGAGCCTATTTTAGAAGCAGTGTTATTTTGGACTCTACTTAAGAATGTTATTACTGAAATAAGAAGAAGCAAAAAACACCTAAAACATGTTCACAAACCAGAGAAAAAATACTAGCTTGTTTCCAATGGGATATCTCAACTTTTATTTTGAAACTGGTATATATTTCTTCACCAGTAACATTTGGAGAAAATTAGCTGAAAGTACACCGGTTTGAAAGGTAGAAAACTTGTGTTAGTTACATAGTTTAGATGTCACTTCTATCTTCCTAGTTATGCCGATGAATTGCGTGGCCGTTTATCCATCCTGAATTTTAATATTCCAATCTGTAACTGGTTTACATAACGTATTTAAAAGTTTTATAAATTTTACATTATTATGGATTTAGAAAGTTCTGTCCCTTCCTGCAATTTTCATGCAAACAGTCCTGGAATCTCTCTAGGGTTAATTGGAGGTGGGGGATTAGGGTGTGTGAAAAAGTGAAGGACAGGGGGACAGGCTAATATTTCTCCTAACTACATTTTCTCCTAGACTTTCTCTTTTGGAATTAGTTCCATTTCTGGAACATTTTTGCCCTGTGCTAAAAGCCCAATTTCTTTATTTTATAAATACCACCATTAGTTTACATTTGTAACAGAATTTTCCTGAGGTAGTGTTTGTATTGAAGCATCTCAAACTTAAAATTGAATATTAAACTTCCTTATTGTCTGTTGGGTACCCCATCACTGGCAATTTCTCCCTGACGACATTTACTACAGGAGCCCTGTGGATTCCTGTATCTCAGCTCACCATGTTCTGCTGTCTCTACCTCACTTCTCAGCTCCTATCTCAGACCTCCAACCTTCGTTCTTATTCTTTTAGGAGCATTATACATTTCTTGCTGTTAGGTAGAGTCAATTGGCTATCTTTAGATTATCTGTCTCTTTCCGTGTCAGGTTCTTGAGATACACAGTTCTCACTTAATGTGCCCTATCAAGATATTTTATAAATAAAGATGGTTCTTACTCTGACTGCAATTCTTGATGACAGCTTAAAGATTACATTCCATTCTTTTTTAAATTCACATAGTGTATGCTATAGTACTTACTGCACTAAAGCAATAAAACCTGTAGACCCAATGTCTATAAGTCTTATGGTATGAATGGACCTCTGGATATAAAGCCTTCACATTTTCCTATTATGGATACTCTTTTCTAACATTTTAAACTCAGGCTGACAGAATTAAATTATTCTACTCTGTTTCATGAAATGCTATTATATTGATTTGTGTAAGTACTGTTTTTGCATTCTTTTATTAATTATTATTTTTGCTTTTTTCCTATCCCTATGTTCATACCTTTTCTACTCTTATGGATTTAATGAATATCAGTATATATATACGTTTAAGTACAGAACGGACAATATATATTGCTATTCCATGCTAGTGTTTAAAATAAGTATAAATGGCTTTATCCTATATATCTCATTCTCTTTCTGTTTTTAAATATCTGTTGACTTTGAGATGTATCCTGGTTGCCATACTTAGATCCAGCACCAAGTGGTATATCATTTTGTAGCATCGTTTTTTTCTGTTTGTATATAATTATAGTCAAATGGGGGCCATTTCTTATCTTTGTGAATAACTGCATTTAAGCAATACATAGAGGTTTACATGAAAAGTCCTCCATCGAGTGGCAATAATTACATGAGACTAATCTGAACAAAATACATCTAGACTTTAATTCTAACATCTGTGATTATATATCTAAGTACTATGTCTTCTGTTCCTTTTGGAACTGAAATTGTAAATTCTACACTGAGTAATATAAAAAGATACAAAATTGTCTGAGAAATGCAGTATGGTCTAGATTAGTGATTTCCAGATTTGGATGTATATCTGACATATCTGGAGAATTTATAAAAAAATACTGAGTTTCCAACACTGATCAGAATCAATGAGAATGGACCTGTGGATAGTGTGTGCGTGTGTGTGTGTGTGTGTGTGTGTGTGTGTGTATACACATATAGACATAGCTGGACATTCTCAGGCATTTCTGACAATTCTGAAGTAGCTGGTTCTGAATACCACTGCTTAGAATACATGGTATTTCTGAAGTTGGTCAGAAATGGATAGCCAGACCTTCCATAACTGTTCTGTCATAGAAAGGGACTAAATTCAGTGGTATTCATGTTGTCATCTGTTGTCTTGAGACTGAAAACACTATGTATTGGGTAAGAATTTAAAGTAGAAAAAGAGTAATAGTGATCGTTACTACATAGCTTCTCAGATTAATATTAGCTAAAATTTAAAAACTTCAACAACGTCTTGAATTTATTCTTGTTCTAATAATTTCTGGGTCTGAGTCTTTTGATCTCTCTCTGCATCAGGTATTGATAAGTAAACACATTTTTCAATATTATTTTAGATCAGTTAGCTTAGTGGTATTTCATTTCACATCACTTACATTAATGTGTTAGATTTCTAATTCTTTAGCTACTTATTGTAAATTTGATGTGTACCTGTGGATATTTATTGGTAAAAGTAAAAGCATATGGATGTGGTTAAAATTCCGTGTATCAGAGTTTATGTGCTAGTCTGAAGATCATAAATATGCTCAAAATTTTTCTCAACACTTGTTCACTAACAGGATGAAGTGCTTGGTCAATTCAGATAAGTCCAAAGCAAACTCTTGAGTAGATATGTACTTATTGATTATAAAGAAGAAAATTGGTGACAGATTTACAAATCACTGTGGTTAAACATGCTGGCCTCAGCTATTTGGAAGGGAATGATTACTAGACATTTTACTTGCTGCTTAGAATTGCACCACAACCATTTTTAGAGCCAAATTTGATGAGGCCCTATGAATATATAAATTCTAATCTAGCTAGAACTGATTATTATGGATTCATGCCAGACTTTTTTCTTTAACTAGTAGCTGGAAGATTTCTAAAAACAGCAGAAAAAATATTTTCTAAACACAAGTTGTTCAGATATTGCATACATATTGTTTCACTGCATACATACCATTATCAAATGGTACCTTAAATTCTTTGAAGAAAATAGACTTAACTTATTAAATGGTGACAGAAGTGATTGTGGAAGGTATTACATTGAAGTTACATTTCGTAAAGATGTTAGGGTACTTTTATTTGTTTCTTTTCTATGAAGCTATCAGCTACCCAAGGCTTTTAAAATCCCATAGATTTGATAAGACCAATTGAAAAGCTATGAACAAAGTTTTAACACTACTCCATTTCAGCAAAGAAGGAATTACTTAAAATTCAGTTTGTGAAACTTCAACTGCCTGTGTCAAGACTTCAGTGGTTTAAGATTGCTAAAAGAGGAAAAGTATGCAAAAGGAAAAAATGCACCATGTTTTTCTTCAAATGGAAAGAAGTAGAAATGAAAAATGAACAAGCAGAATATGATTATACATGTTCTACAACTAACTGGCTATATAAGGGACTCCAGGTAGCCAGAAGATTCAGGGCACTAAAATGCTACTTACCGTTTGGTATGTGTCCTCTTAGGGAAAATATCAAGAGGTATTTTCCCTAAGAGGACAGCCTATGTATCCTCTTAGGGAAAAAATAGATAATGTTATCCTGGTTTTATAATCCTTATTTAGCCTTAGCGCAATGTCATTTTGCTTGAGTCTAAGGACTGTGAATCATTTCACAATGGCTCCAAGCTTAGGTAGAAAAACAGAAATCTAGTTTATTAATCCATTGTCATGTTGCTGATAAAGACATAGCTGAGACTGGATATTTTACAGAAGAAACAGGTTTAATGAGACTTACATTGAACATGGCTGGGGAGGCCTCCCAAACATGGTGGAAGGCAAGGAGGAACAAGTCACATCTTACATGGATGGTAGCTGGCAAAAAGAGAGCTTGTGCAGAGAAACTCTTATTTTTAAAACCGTCAGATCTCTCTTGTAAGACTCATTCACTATCAAAAGAACAGTGCAGGAAAGACCCACCCCCATAATTCAATCACTTTCCACCAGGTTCCTCTCACAACATGTGGAAATAGTGGGAGTTTCAAAATGAGATTTGGGTGGGGACACAGTCAAACCATATCACCTAGAAAAAATCTACTTGTAAAGGCTGGCAGATTTTGGCTCATTTAAGTATTAGGAATGACTAAAAGAGTACATTAAATCACAGAAACTGAAAAATTTTAGCCATTAATAATTAAGTAAAATTCTGAATGCATAAACTTTTAAGCAAGTCCCATTCATCAATTTTTATTTATAATGATTTTTTGTCTAATGAGAGAGAGATATTAAAAGGGTAAGAAAAAAATCCAGGCATGTAGTTTTCTGCATAGAAACGTTTCTTAAAAGTGTGTCATTTAGTTCGGGCGTGGTGCCTCACTCCTGTAATCCCAGCTCTTTGGGAGGCCAAGGCGGACAGATCAACTGAGATCAGGAGTTCAAGACCAGCCTGGCCAACATGGTGAAGCTCCATTTCTACTAAAAATACAAAAATTAGCCAGGCGTTGTGGCAGGTGCCTGTAATCCCAGCTACTCTGGAGGCTGAGGCAGGAGAATCGCTTGAACCTGGTAGGCAGAGGTTGCAGCGAGCTGCGATCATGTCATTGCACTTCAGCCTGGGGGACAAGAACAACTTTGTATCAAAAAAGCCAAAACTAAAACAAAAAATATGTTGTTTGTGTAGCCTATAACTTTCTGTATTTTATTCCTGATACTGAAGATTCATAGTGTACTATGTGTTGGTATTTTATAAAATAACTTTGTCAAGAAAGACTAACATGTTAACGTAATAATAACTGCAGCATCAACAAAGGTAATATTTTAAAAAGCATTTTACCTTTTGTAAATGAAAGGGGATATATTTAAAGATAATTATTAAAAATATAAACATCATAAACTGCATTAATGCCTATTGTTGATTAGCCAGTCAAAAGACAAAACAATTGTATAATCATAACATGTGTGTTGACATCTGTGGATTAAATGTTAGCATATGTGTGATGTTACCTGTGTAAGAGGAATACATGCCAATACCTAGAATTGGACAAAAAGTCTCAGACAATACCAGTAGAAAATGCCAGAAAATATATTTAAAGTATAATATGTACAGATTGAATTTTTACTTTTCCTTACCAGAAATAAATGAATTTCCTATATTTACATGCTAATTCATTTTATGTATTTATCCCTATTTATATTTACTGCTACCATGAAATAATGTTTGATGAGAACTTTTTCTCAAACATTCCCATGGGAAGATGATAATGACAGAATTTGCTTTGAGCATCCAGGTACAATTTTCTAGTAATACAGGCCCATTAATGTTTTCGCAAAGAACATGTTTTCTCAAAATTCTTTATGCAAATGATGTAATTTTTTTAACAGCAACACAGACTCAAATGAAATGTCACTGATAACCAAGAAGCATATGGCACAATCTTTGGAATCAGAACAAACTGACAAACGCTCAGCTCTGCCAATAAAGGACAGGTGATCTTGGAAAATTCCTGTAGTCCTCCTGAACCATAGTTTCAATATTTCTAATTTGGAGATCTTTATTGTATAGTATTGATGAAAATCAATGAAAAAAACACATATAGTATCTTTAATGTAGTTCCTGGCATTCAATTATCTCTTAATAATGTTAGCTATTGTTATTGTATGATTAAAATTCTTTAATCCACTGCCTATGACTGAAACAGCTGTAGCATAGTCCCCAGCTTGACTAAACTATAAACAGGCTTCTTTTGATTGACCCTAGGCCCCTTACTTACCATTTCTTAGAGCATGATTTACTTTAGAAAACTTGTAAATTTTCATGTCTTTGTTTGCCCCCTTTGCAATGCAAATTTTTTAAAGTGTCTTTTGCTGCTTATATAACCCTTATGTTTCTCAGAGACCCCTACCCAGGCCCCATCTCTTTGAAATGTAATCACCAAGGAATATAGCCTTCAGATCTCCCAGTTGCTGTAGGATAGCCTAACCTCAGTGGGTATCTTGTAGTTGAAAAATAGCTACTCTGTCTTGAAGGTAAGAGAAAGTTTACTTACTTTTCTGGTAAAGCCAAGTAGTAAACACGGATAGCCTATGATCCTCTACTCCAGCTCTTAAAAATTCTCCTTCCCTTTATTTCAGCAGAGCTGTGTTTGCTAACTTGGTCTGTGCTCTCCTCCTATTGATGGCAATAGTATTGGAATAATATCAACTTCTATCTGCTCATCTGTCCCAATGCAACTTTTCTTTTAATACCTAAGGCATAGTGAGCACTCCACATAAAGCAGGAACAGCTGCAAGAAACAAACCTCTCAGACATGGAACTGGGAAGGAAAGGGTGATTTATTTGACTGGGAGCAAGGTGGTGTAGCTGCCTAAAAGCCAAGCTCGTCTAACAAAGAAAATCTCTGTCCTTATAAAGGCTCACAACTCTAGAAATGACACGTGAAGGGGTCTTAGGTTTACAGATTTAGAAATTACAGGTGAAAGGGTCTTGGTTCATGGAGTAGGCCTAGGGTATGTGGCTTAGGTGGGGGGTTGATCTTGTTTAAGTAAAAACTATGGCTTCCGGAAAGAGTGCGCCATACCATACCTGCGATCTACAGGAGGACGATTAAGGTGGCACCTGGTCTGCCAGCCTTTACGTCTATTGAAATGCAGTGTGGAAGTCAAGCGGGAGGTGGTCTTAGATGCTTAGGTGTCCCTCTTCATATATACGGCAATAGTTTGTGTTGTTTTTAATATTATTAAAATAGTGATATAAAGCATCACTTTTCCTCTTTATTTTCCCCTCAGCATTATATACTGTTACATTCTACAATGAACATGTTAAAATACATGCAAAAATTTAGAATACAAGAATGCAACATATTATACAGATTATGACAATTTGAGAATAATCAGTCTACATTGGAGGAAGTATTCAAAAATAAAAATAATAATCAATTAGTAGGTCATGATTTGGAAACAAATGAGGTTGACTTAAAGTATACTTCTGATTAGCCAGTGAGGACATTTTAAGAGGTTAGTGAAATGACAGTTAAAAAAGAGGATGTATTCTGAAATCAGGCTATCTGTATACTCATGGGTAAATGGTACACATAGTTCAAAAACGAGTCAGAATTATAGAAGGTTTAAAACTTACATAAATACTTTCATGAGGAAAATGTGTTATCTGAAGTGCAGTTTGGATCTAGAGGATCTAGAAAATATTTCATGTGTGCTGGGATTGTGCTTTTATGCCCCTTCATGGAAAAGAACGTTCTGAGAGAATCAGAGCATTCTACTCATACCAAGATATTATTACTATGTACAAAAAATACTGTTGTGTAGCTTTATTACAAGACAACAATAATAAATGGATAAAAGTAGTTACAAAACTAATACTTATTTATGATATATTTGCAGTTGGTTTAAAAATATTCTTTACCTAGTGTAGAAATGGTGACCACAGGTGAATGTAGGAGGATACAAAGAACTAGTTAAGAGATAGCATCTCCTGATTTATATATACCAGCTGCTGGTAGTTTGACAATCTGGGTTTCAGTTACAACTATAGAGAGGTAAGGACAAAGTGGGAAGATGTCTAGCCTGTCAAATAAAAGATGAAAGTAATAGTGAGGGAATCCATGTTTAAACCCAGGCTTGAGTCAAGAAGCAGAAGTACTCTCTGTTTCCCAGCTGAAGAATGGCTAGCTAGACTCTGCTGTCTCCCACAGAAGACTCTTTTCTTACGATTTCTTTTGAGTTCTCTGGTAGTACACATGGCAGATTTGGGAGGAGGAGAAAGGGACAGAGAGAGAGAGAACAGAGCTAAGCAATGACAAGGGAGAAAATTATGTTATAAGCACAAGGATAAAGAAGGCTTTGGATCAGATTTTGAATATAAAATATATGGATTATTTTGTGACTAGTGATTTTTTCAAGGTAGTTAGAAAAATGTTTTAAGAAATGGTAGTACAAATGAATCGTGGTCTTTCTCCTCTCTGGACCTTTATTTGTGTATGGTTTCTTCTGAAACCCACAGTTTGGCTGGCTAACCTTGACACACGCTTTAGCTTTCAGCTTTAGAACTCATTTCTATTAGGAAGCCTTCCTGTATTTCTAAGATATGGCTGATGCTCCCTTATGCGTCTCCATGGTTACTTCACTTAATATGTGTCACCATAATTCTCTTCTCAGGAAGTTTATTCAGGCAGGCTGTTAGGATCAACAGCTGTGGGACAAAGGAAGGATGCCAGATTGGGAAGGAAAGGAGGAGTATGGTGCCATCACAAAAGGTCAGTGGGCCCTCGAGAGTTGTGCTGAGTTGAGGTGAGGGTGTCAGGCTTCTGTACACATGCTAGCTACCAGCTGATCAGCTTTCAGCCCTCCACCAACCAACCCAGCTCCTGCGGGAATAAATCCCTCAGCCTTGAAAGGGGATCCAATTGACACAGTACATAACACTCTAGATCAGTTTTATATTTTACGTTCTCCAGCTCAAACTCAGTAAGTCTCAAATACAGGTAATCTAGTAATATGTATTTGCTAGGCAAAGCTTTCTAGTTAAATGCATTCTCATCCTGTTTAGCAGAAGTGTTATAGAAGGTTTATTTCAGCCTTGAATTCCATCTGCCTTAATTCTTTTTCAAGTTAGAAAGTGCCGTGTTAAGGTACAATTAAAAAAGGAAAATCAGGAAAAAGAAAATTAACGAAGAATAAAGACCAAAGGAGGAAAAACAAGTAAAAGAAACCAATGCCTTACGGCTTTTTGACAGTGTAAGTAAAGCTACTTCATTGATACCCAAGACCAAATATGCCTTTCATAGCCAAAGCTCAGGAAAGGAAGACTTTCTGCTTCATATGTAACAGAACAAACAAGTTTGGTTTTTAATGTCTTTTTCTGATACTTTAGGGAAAGCTGCAATGAGAATTGAAAGCAGCAGAGGAGGCTTCTTCTGTATCCCTTAGGATAGCCTTGGTCAGAGACTCCAACTTTTTGGTTTCAGAACACTTTTATACTCTGGAAAGTGATTAATGGCTTCAGAAAGCTTTTGCTTGTGTGTGTATTTCATCATTGATATTTATCATATTAGAAATTAAAACAAACTTTTGAAAAGTATTTACTTAAAATTAACAGTTACAAATCCATTATGTTAATATAAATAAGCTGTTTAAATCATAATTACTGTGTTTTCTAAAAACAATTTAAAATAATATTTTGTTGGCAATAACTTCAATGTGTGGCTATTAAGCCAGATAGATGGCAACTAGACTGTCACCTTTATTTTTTGCTTTCAATCTTCTGTAACATTTCATTTTGGTTGATGAACAAGAAGAAAATCCAAATACACATAGATTTCTAGTTTTAAAGGGAAAATTTTATGGAGCTTCCAAAAAGTTTTGGAGACCCCTAAGAGGTTCTCAGATCACTCGTTAAGAACTTCTGAGCAACACTAGCATCCTCAAATCTCACTGTTTTACAACAAACACCACCTAAGTCTCAGAGACTTATTACAACAAAGGTTTGTTTGCAGTCTTGCTCATACTGCATTCATCTGCTGGGGGTTTTGCTCCATGGTGCCCTCACTCAGTGGCACAGGCTGTCTGAGCAGCCACTGTGTGGATCTGGCCATCACTGGGAAAGAGCAAAAGGATCACAGTGATACATGGGCTAGTTCTAAAAGGTTCTGATGGGAAGTCACCTCACTGGTTTCACACTTCATTAGCCAGAGCACCTATTTCAAAGAGGTGACAAGCATAAGCCTCCTCCAGGGAGGGGCACTGTATATTGCTAAAAAGAATTCAGTTTAGCATATGCATACCTACGATGACCATTAGATGCTTGTGAAAATGTACTCTAGACTCTCTTTTGAAAAAACTAATATGTCAAAAGAAAATAATTATTAAATAGTTATATTAAGTGATGTGATCTGTGTTTTGTGCTTTTCTGCTTTAGCAAGATATAAACTTCAAAAATTAATTGGGCAAGCGTATATTTTTTAGTCTATGATATATCTAATTCTTTTTAAACTTAAGTAGGAGTTCTTGGTAAGAAATGTGGCCTTGTAAGAAAATAAAACCTGACATAATTTAAGCTAACAATACTATAATAAAAATGCCAACATTTGCAACCATTCACTAAGTACTTACTGTGTATTCCTATACTATGCTAAGTGGTTTTCATATTAGCTGGATGAATTTCTAGATGGATTCTTGTATGTACTCCTTCATAGAAATTATATACGCAGCATACTAAATATGAATAAATGTTTCAAAGACAGTTAAAATGATTTGGATAAAAGAAGAGTTGGTCATAATCATTTGTTCAACCGAGAAATCAATCCTCTTATAGGTGCTAATGATTTTAAAATGAAATGATTTTTCTTTCTTTGGAAAATAGCAGTCCTTTCATGCAGTGATTTCTTTTATTATATCACTAACATTGGTTTCCTATTGTTGCTGTAACAAATTACCACAAACTTAGTGACTTAAAACACCACACACATATTATCTTTCAGTTCTGGAGATCAGAAGTCCAAAATGATCTTACAGGATAAAGTCAACGTGCCAGTAAAGCTGTGTTCCTTTTGGAGCCTCTAGAGGAGAATCCATTTTCTTTTTTCCCCCCAGCTTACAGAGGGAGCCTATATTCTTTGTCTTTTGGCTCTTCTTCTGTTTTCACAGAACATCACTCCAACCTCTGCTTCCCATGTCACATCTCTCTGACTCTGACACTTCTGCTTCCTGCTTCTGAGGACCTTGTGATTACATTGAGCCCACCCACATAGTCCAGGACAGTCTTCATATTTCAAGAGTCTTAATCACATCTGCAAAGTCTTTTTTGCCGTAAAAGGTAATATTTACATTTCTTCAGATGAAGACATGAAATCTTTAGAGTGGAGGTTCATTATTGTGTCTACCATCTTTTATTTGTAAATGATTCAGGAAGTTTTAAAAGGATTTCAAATTATTTGTGTGACCATAGGAGCTGTATGTTTAGAATTTAGATGAAAACTTTTTTTATTTCCACAAAAATTGTCAAGTACTGCCAAATACTCCTTCCTTACTCCTAGCTGCAGATTAGTTTATCTGTGAAGATTGATAACCACTGCAATTTTATCTTATGGGCAATAGGTGCTATTTTTCTCCACAAGAAATGCTTAATTTTCCTTAACAGTTTTTTATAGATAGTAGGGCAAGCCGGGCATCCTCCAGAAGGAATGGTGGGGATATTCAAAACATGGCAAAGCAAAGCAACGTTATCAAGCACTATTATGGAGTGTTTCTCTTTTATTTCCCTTAAAATGTAATTGGTAGAAAACTCAAAATAACACAACCAGAAAGTAAAGCAGATATTTCTCATTCAAAAGTGTGCCAGCAAGATTCTCTTTATAATGACATTTTATAACGTTGCAAATGCATTTTAGGGATTTAGGGTTCTGTTGTTTCTTTGCCTTTCTTATGTTTTAATATATCATTTAGAAATCTTGGCTGTAAGCACTATCTGAAAATAAATTTGAAAAGGTCATTTATATACTTCATGAGTAAATAATACCAATTAATACCACTTCCTCCTTGGAAAAAAACCAGCTTTGTGTGGAAGGATAAAGAGAAACCTGAACCTGCCAATAACTACCAGAAGGGGCAAATCCAAGCAGTGATTAAGTGGTGGAAACAAATTTTGGGCTACTGGTAAACCTCAGAACCATAAATTAAACTTTGTGAGAAAGCTACCCTATTATTATTATTACTGAAATATGCATTCTGGGTGTGCAACAAATATATATGTTTATGAATCTAGCATACCAAGTCCCAGTACTTAGCTAAGGCCAGAGCTTCCTTGCAAAGATTTTTAAATCAATTTACTGCAAATTGAGAAACATAAGGATTACATAGATTTTTCCTGAAATAAAACACTTATTTTAAAGAACAGATTTTTATTCTTAGATTTCAGAACCAGCAACCAACAGAATGGGAAAAAGTTTTTGCAGTCTATTTATCTGGCAAAGGGCTAATATCCAGAATCTACAAGGAACTTCAACAAATTTACAAGAAGAAAACAACCCCATCAAAAAGTGGAAATACCATTTGACCCAGCAATCCCATTACTGGATATATACCCTAAGGATTATAAATCATTCTGTTATAAAGACACATGCACAGGTATGTCTGTTGTGTCACTCTTCACAATAGCAAAGACTTGGAACCAACCCAAATGCCCATCAATGGTTGACTGGATAAAGAAAATGTGGCAAATATACACCATGGAATACTATGCAGCCATAAAAAAAGATGAGTTCATGTCCTTTGCAGAGACATGGATGAATCTGGAAATGATCGTTCTCAGCAAAGTGACACAAGAACAGAAAATCAAACACCGCATGTTCTCACTCATAAGTGGGTGTTGAACAATGAGAACACATGGACACAGGGAAGGGAACATCATACACTGGGGCCTGGAGGCTGGGGGGTTAGGGGAGGAATAGCAGGGGGTGGGGGGATTGGGGAGGGACAGCATTAGGGGACATACCTTATGTAGATGATGGGACGATGGATGCAGCAAACCACCACGATGGCACGTGTATACCTATGTAACAGACCTTCACCATCTGCACATGTACCCCAGAATTTAAAGTATAGTAAATAGAATTTTTTAAAAAAACAGTATTCTCACCACACACAAAAATATCATAACTATGTGAGATCATGGATATGTTAGTTTGTGGCAGTAATTTAACAATGTATACATATATCAGAATATCCCATTGCCTGTACTGTATGCACTTTAAATATATACAATTTTTATTTGTCAGGATACCTCAATTAAGGAGGAAAATATACTTACAGTTTTCTATTGTTTTTTGTATATTTGTAAGAATAAAATATAAAATATGTATACTTTTCACAAAAATTATATGTTTAATATTTAAAAAGAAAAAACTTTAGTTAGAAGCAAATTATTTTGGAAATTTTCAAAGGAGGTGCTTAATATAATTATCAGGTAAATACAAATCAAATCTACGAGATATCGCCTCACACCTATTAGAATGGCTACTCCAGTTATTATTTTATCTGTGAAATTCAGAAATGAATACACTGTAAATCTAGTGCAGAGAATAGGCAAAGGAATCTGATAATCTAGTTCATAGTTTATTTTAGTCATATTCTATACATATCTGTAGATATAAGTAATTCCCTCTGATATAAACATTACATATACTCTCACTGATTAATTGGTTTAATGCATAGATGGACATGGAAAAGAGTAACCATCAGTCTATTTATTGAAATATCTAGTAAAACCCATGGTCAAATACGCTTTCACAATTTGAATCACAGGAGGAATGTAGGGACTGAGTGATTATGCCACATTTCTGTAGTAGACTATTGAAGTTTGGAAAGAGTATTTTTTTCTGTTATTTATGTGCTTGTATCTAATTAAGCTAGGATTGTAACTACTACTTAGTGCTTTCATGAATAAGGGAGATGCCTATATATATTTCCAAAGAGTTCATGGCCGTTTTGCTCCTTTCAAAACACATTGTGGTTTGGCAGTGATGTACACATTTTTTTCCTTGCTTTTGTGCTTTCATGATGACATGGAGGGAATTTTTAAAAAGCATATGGAAGAAAAGTCTCCCTAAATAAATATTTATTGTAACACCTCCCATGTGAGGGGATAGTAGCAGGATAAGAACATTCCAGTAGCTCATTGCTGATGCATACACATTTAGAAAAGATAGTTTCATTTATACAGAAATTCTCCGAGGTAAAGAGCCATTTGTGTTGGAAAAATAGGCTTACTACTTGTTATTGAAACTGAGTCCTCAGGGCCTGTTTATAGGTGTGAAGTAATTTTATAAAGGAAGAAGAAAGCCACTCTGATTAATAGGAAGAGAATTTGAAGCTCCAGAGGAGAATCCAAAGGGTAGGGAGTAAGCAGAAGAGAAGGGTAGAGAGAAATGTCAGAATATTTTATACTATAGAATATGAAATCTTATCAGAAGACCTACATATTTTTAATTAAAAAATCTAAAGAAACAAAAATTATGAGGCAATAGAGAAATTCTAAGTTTTCTTCAACGTCTGAGAGGTATGGAGGTTCCTGTGGCGATTTTGGTTATCCTGAGGTAACACTTGATTATCTTTATCATTGTTTTTTTGCTTCAGAGGATTAAGTATTTTACATTAGATTTTGTAGTAAAAATAGCTCATTTGCTATTGCAACATTTAAGATTGATTATACTGATTAGCTATAAATAACATAAAACTGTAATTTCGATAAAATACAGACTTATTTACCCTATAGCCATATAAAAATATAAAGAACAATATGAAATGTGAAAGGCAAACTCTCTCTCAAAAAACATCTTCAGGGAACCCAGCCACATACTCCTTTTCAGCTATCCCAGCTTTGGCATGTATTCCTTACCCTGATGTTTGTTAGCACTGTTGCAAAATAGCTGCCAATCCTGTAAGCTTCAGGCCAACATGCTGGTGGCGGGTGGGGAGGCAGGGGAAAAGACTTGCCAGCAGCCAAGGCTATCACCTTCTAAAAAGTATATTTAGTTGGTATACTATTAATTACTGCCTCAATTCCAGAACTTGTTATTGGTCTGTTCAGGGATTCAGCTTCTTCCTGGTTGAGTCTTGGAAGAATGTGTATGTCCAGGAATTTATCCATTTCTTCTAGATTTTCTAGTTTATTTGCATAGGGGTATTCATAACATCCTTTGATGGTAGTTTGTATTTCTGTGGGATCAGTGGTGATAGCCCTTTATCATTTTTTTATTGTGTCTATTTGATTCTTCCCTCCTTTCTGCTTTATTAGTCTGGCTAGTGGTCTATCTATTTTGTTAATCTTTTGTAAAAAAACAGCTCCTGGATTCATTGATTTTTTTGAAGAGTTTTTTTGTGTCTCTTATCTCCTTCTGTTCTGCTCTGATCTTCATTATTTCTTGTCTTCTGCTAGCTTTCGAATTTGTTTGCTCTCTCTCTAGTTTCTTGGATGGTGATGTTAGGTTGTTGAATTTAGATTTTTCCTGGATTCTCTTGTGGGCATTGAGTGCTATAAATTTCCATCTACACGCTACTTTAGCTGTGTACCAGAGATTCTTGTTCATTGTGTCTTTGTTCTCATTGGTCAAAGAACTTACTTATTTGTGCCTTAATTTTGTTATTTACCCAATAGTCATTCAGAAGCAGGCTGTTCAGTTTCCATGTAGTTTTGCAGTTTTGAGTGAGTTTCTTAATCCTGAGAGCTAATTTGATTGCACTGTTGTCTGAGAGATTGTTTGTTGTGATTTCCATTCTTTTGCATTTGCTGAGGAGTATTTTACTTCCAGTTCTGTGGTCAATTTTAGAATAAATGTGATGTGGTGATGAGAAGAATGATATTCTGTTGATTTGGAGTGGAAAGTTTTGTAGATGTCTATTAGATCCACTTGGTACAGAACTGAGTTCAAATCCTCAATATCTTTGTCTCATTGATCTGTCTAATATCAACAGTGGGGGAGTTAAAGTCCCACTATTATTGCATGGGAGTCTAAGTCTCTTTGTAGATATTTACCAGATGGATTTACAGCCGAATTCTACTAGAAGTACAAAGAGTAACTGATATCATTCCTTCTGAAATGATTCCAAAGAATAGAATAAGAGGGACTCCTCCCTGACTCATTTTATGAGGCCCACATCATCCTGATATCAAAACCTGGCAGAGACACTAGAAAAAGAGAAAATTTCAGGCCAATATCCCTAATGAACATTGATGCAAAAATCTTAAATAAAATACTAGCAAATCAAATCTAGAGGCACATCAAAAAGCTTTTCTACCACAATCAAGTCAGCTTCATCCCTGGGATGCAAGGCCGGTTCAACATGTGTAAATCAATAGACATAATCCATCACATAAACAGAACCAGTGACAAAAACCACGTTTTTTTAAAAATTATTTTTATTGTACTTTAGGTTCTGGGGTACACATGCAGATCATGCAGAATATTTGCGTAGGTACATACATGGAAAGGTGGTTTGCTGCCTCCATCCCCCCATCACCTATATCTGGCATTTCTCCCCCGTGTTATCCCTCCTCAACCTCCACACCCCTTGCTGTCCCGCCCTTAGCCCCCCACAAAAAAGACCCCAGTGTGTGATGTTACCCTCCCTGTGTCCATGTGTTTTCATTGTTCAACACCCGCCTATGAGTGAGAACATGCAGTGTTTGATTTTCTGTTCTTGTGTAAGTTTGCTGAGAATTACTGTTTCCAGATTTATCCATGTCCCTACAAAGGACAGGAACTCATCATTTTTTATGGTTGCATAGTATTTCAGGGTGTATATGTGCCACATCTTCCTTGTCCAGTCTATCATCAATGGGCATTTATATTCCAAATTTTTTCTCTTGTGAACAGTGCCGCAATGAACATATGTGTGGATGTGTCTTTATAATAGAACAATTTATAATTCTTTGGATATATACCCAGTAATGGGATTGCTGCATCAAATGGAATTTCTATTTCTAGGTCCTTGATGAATTGCCACACTGTCTTCAACAATGGTTGAACTAATTTACACTCCCACTAACAGTGTAAAAGTGTTCTTATTTCTCCACATCCTCTCCAGCACCTGTTGTCTCCAGATTTTTAATGATCACCATTCTAACTGGTGTGAGATGGTATCTCAATGTGGTTTTGATTTGCATTTCTCTAATGACCGGTGATGATGAGCAATTTTTCATGTTTCTTGGCCTCATATATGTCTTCTTTTGAAAAGTATCTGTTCATATCCTTCGCACAGTTTTGAATGGGTTTGTTGGTTTTTTTCTTGTAAATCTGTTTAAGTTGTTTGTAGATTCTGGCTATTAGGCCTTTGTCAGATGGGTAGATTGCAAAGATTTTTCCCCATTCTGTTGGTTGCTGGTTCACTCTAATCATTGTTTTTTTGCTGTACAGAAGGTCTGGAGTTTAATTAGTTCCCATTTGTCTATTTTGGTATTTGTTACCAATGCTTTTGGTGTTCTAGTCATGAAGTCCTTGCCTATGCCTATGTCCTAGATGGTTTTGCCTAGGTTTCCTTCTAGGGTTTTTATGGTGTTAGGTCTATGTTTAAGTCCTTAATCCATCTGAAGTTAATCTTAGTGTAAGGTGTCAGGAAGGGGTCCAGTTTCTGCTTTTTGCACGTGGCTAGCCAGTTTTCCCAACACCATTTATTAAACAGGGAATCCTTTCCCCATTGCTTGTTTTTGTGAGATTTGCCAAAGATCAGATGGTTGTAGATGTGTGGCATTGCCTCCGAGGCTTCTGTTCTGTTCCATTGGTCTATATCTCTGTTTTGGTACCAGTACCATGCTGTTTTGATTACTGTAGCCTTGTAGTGTAGTTTGAAGTCAGGTAGCATGATGCCTCCAGATTTGTTCTTTTTGCTTAGGATTGTCTTGGCTATGCGGGCTCTCTTTTGGTTCCATATGAAGTTTAAGGTGGTATTTTCTAGTTCTGTGAAGAGGGTCATTGGTAGCTTGATGGGGATAGCCTTGAATCACTTTGGGCAGTATGGCCATTTTCACGATATTGATTCTTCCTAACCATGAGCATGGAATGTTTTTCCATCTGTTGTGTCCTCTCTTATTTTGTTGAGCAGTGGTTTGTAGTTCTCCTTGAAGAGGTCCTTTACATCCTTTGTTAATTGTATTCCTAGGTATTTTATTCTCTTTGTAGCAGTTGTGAATATGAGTTCGCTCTTGATTTGGCTCTCTTTAAGTCTGTTATTGGTGTATAGGAATGCTTGTGATTTCTGCACATTGATTTTATATCCTGGGACTTTGCTGAAGTTGCTTATCAGCTTAAGGAGATTTGGGGTCGAGATGATGGGGTCTTCTAAATATACAATCATGTCATCTGCAAATAGAGACAATTTGACTTCCTCCTTTCCTAATCAAATACCCATTATTTGTTTTTCTTGCCTGATTGCTCTGGCTAGAACTTCCAATGCTATATTGAATAAGAGTGGTGAGAGAGGGCATCCTCGTCTAGTGCCAGTTTTTAAAGGGAATGCTTCTAGTTTTGTCCCTTCAGTATATATTGGATGTGGGTTTGTCATAAATACCTTTTAGTATTTTGAGATAGGTTCCATTGTTACCTAGTTTATTGAGAGTTTTTAGTATAAAGGGCTGTTGAATTTTGTCAAACGCCTTCTTTGCATCTGTTGAGATAATCATGTGGTTTTTGTCTTTGGTTCTGTTTATGTGATGGATTACATTTATAGAGTTGCATATGTGGAACCAGCCTCACATCCCTGGGATGAAGCCTACTTGCTCATGATGGATAAGCTTTTTGATGTGCTGTTGCAATCAGTTTTCCAGTATTTTATTGAAGATTTTTGCATCTATGTTCATCATGGATATTGGCCCAAAGTTTTTTTTTGTTGAGTCTCAGCTGAGTTTTGGTATCAGGATGATGTTGGTCTCATAAAATGATTTGGGGAAGATTCCCTCCTTTTGTATTGTTTGGAATAGTTTCAGAAGGAGTGGTACCAGCTCCTTTTTGTATGTCTGGTAGAATTTGGATTTGAACCCATCTCGACCTGGACTTTTTTTTGTTGGTAGGCTATTGATTATTGCCTCAATTTCAGCCCTTGTTATTGGTCTATTCAGGGATTCAACTTCTTCCTGATTTAGGCTTGGGAGTATCAAGTGTCCAGGAATTTATCCATTTCTTCCAGGTTTCCTGGTTCATGTGCATAGAGTTGTTTGTAGTATTCTCTGATGGTAGTTTGTATTTCTGTGGCATCTGTGGTGATATCCCTTTATTGTTCTTATTGCATCTATTTGATTCTTCGTCTCTTTTCTTTTTTAATAATCTGGCTAGTGATCTGTCTATTTTGTTCATTTTTTCAATAAATCAAATTACTCTTTTTGAAGAGTAATATGTGTGTCTGTCTCCTTCAGTTCTGTTCTGATCTTAGTTATTTCTTGTCTTCTGCTAGCTTTAGAGTTTTTTTTGATCTTGCTTCTCTAACTCTTTCAATTTTAATGAAAGGGTGTCTATTTTAGATCTTTCCTTCCTTCTCATGTGGGCATTTATTGCTATAAATTTCCCTCTAGACACTGCTTTGAATGTGTTCCAGAGATTCTGGTACGTTGTGTCTTAATTCTCGTTGGTTTTGAAGAACCATCTTTATTTCTGCCTTAATTTTATTGTTTATCCAGTGGATATTCAGGAGCCAGTTGTTCAGTTTTGGTGAAGTTGTTCAGTTTCCCTGAAGTTGTTGTGAGTTAGTTTCTTAATCCTGAGTTCTAATTTGATTGTACTGTGGTCTGAGAGAGTGTTATGATTTCTGTTTTCTCGTATTTGCTAAAAAGAGATTTACTTCCAATTATGTTGTCAATTTTAGAGTAGGTGTGATGTGGTGCTGAGAAGAATGTGTATTCTGTGGATTTGGGGTGAAGAGTTCTGTAGATGTCTATTAGGTCTGCTTGGTCCAGATCTGAGTTAAAGTCCTGGATATCCTTGTTAATTTTCTGTCTTGTTGATCTGTCTAATATTGACAGCGGACTATTAAAGTCTCCCACTATTATTGTGTGGGAGTGTAAGTTGTTTTTGAAGGTTGTTAAGAACTTGCTTTATGTATCTGGGTGCTCCTGTATTGGGTGCATACATATTTAGGATTGTTAGCTCTTCTTGTTGCATTGATCCTTTTACCATTATATAATGCCCTTCTTTGTCTCTTTTGATCTTTGTTGGTTTAAAGTCTATTTCATCAGAGACTAGGAATGCAACTCCTGCTTTTTTTGCTCTCCATTTTCTTGGTAAATTTTCTTCCATCCCATAGATGCAGAAAAGGCCATTTATAAAATTCAACACCACTTCATGCTAAAAACTCTTAATAAACTAGGTATTGATAGAATGTATCTCAAAATAATAAGATCTATTTATGACAAATCCACAGCCAGTATCATATGAATGGGCAAAAGCTGGAAGGATTCCCTTTGAAAACTTGCGTAAGACTCACCACTCCTATTCCACATATTGGAAGTTCTGGCCAGGGCAATAAGGCAAGAGAAAGAAATAAAGGGTATTCAGGTAGGAAGAGAGGAAGTCAAATTGTCTCTGTTTGCAGATGACGTGATTGTATATTTAGAAAACCACATCTTCTCAGCCCAAAATCTCATTAGGCTGATAAGCAATTTCAGCAAAGTCTCAGGATACAAAATCAATGTGCAACAATCACAACCATTACTATGGAGCAGTAAAAAACTAACAGAGAGCCAAATCATGAGCAAACTGCCATTCACAATTGTTACAAAAAGAATAAAATGCCTAGGAATACAACTAACAAAGGATTTGAAGGACCTCTTTAAGAAAAACTACAAACCACTGCTCAAGGAAATAAAAGAGGACACAAACAGATGTAAAAACATTTCGTGCTCATTGATAGGAAGAATCATTATTATCATGAAAATGGCCACACTGCCCAAATTATAGATTCAGTGGTATCCGCATCAAGCTATCATTGAGTTTTTTCACAGAATTAAAAAAAAAAACTACTTTAAATTTCATATGGAGCAAAAAAAAAAGTCCATATAGCCATTATCCTAAGCAAAAAGCACAAAGCTGGAGGCATCATGCTACCTGACTTCGAACTATACTACAAGTCTTTATTAACCAAAACAGCATGATACTGGTACCAAAACAGATATATAGATACAGATATAGACATATATTTGTCAATGGAACATAGCAGAGGCCTCAGAAATGATGCCACACATCTACAACCATCTGATCTTTGATAAACCTGACGAAAAGAAGCAATGGGGAAAGATTCCCTGTTTAATAAATGATGTTGGGAAAACTGGCTAGCCATATACAGAAAACTGAAGCTGGACCCCTTCCTTACACCTTATACAAAAATTAACTCAAGATGGCTTAAAGATTTAAACATAAGACCTAAAATCTTAAAAGGCCTGAAAGGAAACCTAGGCAGTACTATTCAGAACATAGGCATGGGCAAAGACTTCATGACTAGAACACCAAAAGCAATGGCAGGAAACGCCAAAATTGACAAATGGGATCTAACTAAAGGAATGAGCTTCTGCACAGCAAAAGAAACTATCATCAGAGTGAACAGGCAACCTACAGAATGGAGAAAATTTTTGCCATCTACCCATCTGACAAAGGGCTAATATCCAGAATCTACAAGGAACTTAAACAGATTTACAAGAAGAAAACAACCCCATCAAAAAGGGGGAAAGGATATGAACAGATACTTCTCAAAAGAAGGCATTTTTGCAGCTAACAGACATAGAAAAAAATCTCATCATCACTGGTCATTAGAGAAATGCAGATCAAAACCATCTCACACCAGTTAGAATGGTAATCATTAAAAAGTCAAGAAACAACAGATGCCAGAGAGGATGTGAAGACATATGAAGAAATAGGATTGCTTTTACACTGATGGTGGGAGTGTAAATTAGTTCAAACATTGTAGAAGACAATGTGGTGATTCCTCAAGTTATCTGGGACCAGAAATACCATTTGACCAGCAATCCCATTACTGGATATAGACCAAGAGATTATAAATCATCCGTATTGATCGTAAATATATACTGTGTTCTTTATATTGTACTATGTTAGAAATTATCTTCATTTTTATGTTGAATTTTAGTATTGTATCCACATGAAATAATTGATGGGGATTGAAAACAACCACTCCAGATATTTAAACTGCTTTTGAGGATTTTCATCCTACCAAGGAAATTATCACACATCTAACTACCATAATACAAATATTTCTGAAAGGATATTGCATTTTATTTTATTTTATTTTATTTTATTTTTATTTTTTATATTTTTATTGCATTTTAGGTTTGAGGGTACATGTGAAGAACATGCAAGATTGTTGCATAGGTACACACATGGCAGTGTGATTTGCTGCCTTCCTCCCCATCACCTATATCTGGCATTTCTCCCCATGCTATCCCTCCCCCAACTCCCCCACCCCCCCACTGTCCCTCCCCTTTTTTCCCCCCCGGCAGACCCCAGTGTGTGATGCTCCCCTCCCTGTGTCCATGTGTTCTCATTGTTCAACACCCGCCTATGAGTGAGAACATGCGGTGTTTGATTTTCTGTTCTTGTGTCAGTTTGCTGAGAATGATGGTTTCCAGGTCCTTTGTAGGGATATTGCATTTTAAACGGGCAGTTTCTTTGTATTAAAGGATTAATTTGAAACCTACTTTAATGACAAAAGGAACTTGAAACTTGGCCTAACTTCCAAGATTTTAGAACATAGAGGTGTAACTCAGGAGGGCACTGAATGGAGAAATGGAAGAATCTAGAATGTTCTAGTATGCAGTTTAGACTAAAACTTATGCAAAGAGGAAGCTGAAAAGTTAAATCTTTAATGAGACCTGTTACAACCTCTTTTAGAATTTAGAGGTTGTCAGTGTAAAGTCTTCATCAGAACCTTCCCTGAAAATCTATTTCTGCTTGAATAATTTCAAAACATGTATCTTTTACTTTTGAATTATTTTTGTAGGGGATTTTCACATCCAACTTAGTAAGGAACACCCAAATGCAATGAGATAAATGATGTCCTCTCTGGTTGGCAGCATGTTGAGATTTTCCATCTCTAATTCTGTTATCCTATGGCTATCATCTCCTCTGAATTATGCATATGTACTGTCAATTAAATTAAAAAGCTTTCAGTAAATTATGCTTAGGATTGTGGAAACAGGGAATCTATTCTGAGTTAATGTCATAGTCTCTCTTCATTATTCATTATTGGTTTAAGAAAAAAAGTGGTCTCTCAACCTTTTGTCAAATGTGCATATGCCATATGATTATGAGGGACCCCTGGCTGGAAATGAGGAATCCTCTCTACTTAACAAAATTTCACAAACAAGCAACAAGAAAACTAGTCCAGATACCTCAGGATTGGTAACTGGTTACTAATCTACATGAATCAATTGTTTTTAAAAGTGATATGGAAAAAACCACCACCAAGGCATGTATACTTGCCTTGACATTCTACTGGCAAAATAACTACACATAACCTCTGTACTTTCAATCCAGGATTAGGGCCACCTACTTTACGGCCTGCAAAAGGAAAGGGAAAACTATAGTTAGGAGGCCGTGAGTTATATCATTTTTGTCTTTTAGTTTGAGAAAAATTTCAAACTTACAGAAAAAGTTGCAATACTATTACAAAGAACTTTATTTTCTTAAACATTTTGCCGTAAATTGCCAACATAATGCTTCCTCACCTTTAAGTACTTGGGTCAGTATTTTCTACAAAAATAAAAAAAGGTTGTTTTGCAATTACCACAATATAACCATCAAAATAAAAAAATTTACACTGATAGATTTCTACCGTATCAACCGCAGACCCAGTTAGCTTTGGCCAGTTGTCCCAAAAATGCCCATCATGGCCAAATAATCCAATCAAGGATCATGTATTGCATTTTGCTGTGATTCTTTTTAGCCTCCTGCAATCTGGAACAGTTTCCTGGTCTCTTGATTTTCATGACTTTGGCAGTTTTGAAGATTAGAGGTTAATTACTTTGAAGAATGTCCCTCAGTTTGAGTTTGCGTGATACATTCTTATAATTTGATTCAGGTTCTGCATCTCTGGCGGAAGTGTCATAGACATGATGCAGTGTTCTGCTCATTTAGTCCTATCAGGTGGCCAGTGATTTTTTTGTTCATTACTGATGATGATAACCTTGATGACTTGTTTAAAGTGGTAACTGCAAGATTTTTCTACTGTAAATTCTTTCACTTGGTCTTTTTAATATGCTTTGTGTTTGGAGGTACTTTGAGAGGATATAAATATTCTATTTCCTCTCTCCATTTTGCTTACCAGTTTTAGCATATATTGATGTTTTTTAGTGAAATTACTTTTGGGTATGATAATTGTCAAATGGTGAATTTCTAAACCTGTTTTTCTATGTTAGTTGACATTTTTCTGTAAGTTATAGTTTTGTCTTTATTCATTTACACTAGTGTGGACTAATGAGGTTGTTATTTTCTTCTGTGAGTTATAATTTCTTTATTATCACCATTTATTTCATTGCTCAAATATCTTGTTTGGTCAGTTTGAACCCCTTATGCTGGCTTCTGAGCTAATTTTGTTTTGTCTTATTTCAGTTTTCTTCTTCTTTTTTATTTTTATTTTTTATATACATCCCCATCATTCTTTGAGCACTTCCTTACTTTCTGGCACAGTGAAATGTTGTTCTTCTTTTCCTGCTCCAGTCTTAGAGTCAGCCATTTGTGCAAAGTGTTCCAATTCTTTTAATGGAGAATGCTATTTAGGAACCAGAGCTGTGATCATGGTATGGTCATTTCCATTGAGGTGTTGCTCTTCTCAGGCCATACCAGTCAGTTGATAAAGCTAAGAAATATGCACACACACACATACACAGACAGCACTCTCTCTCACACACACACAAACACACACTCACACTCACATACCCTCTTTTTGTCCATGTTGATGTCTGTTTCCTGATATATTGAAAACTATTATTTCATATGAATACCTCCTACTCTAGTAGCTTTCTCTATGTTTTACAAATCACAAATTTCCACTAATGCCTCCTTTTCACACCAATACATCAAATTTCTCTTCCATTCCAACACCACAAGGTCCATTTTAGTCTTTTCTCTACTTAGAACTCCCTCAACTAAAAAGTAACAAGTAGCCCCATTTACCCATAATCTATTTGCTATTGGATTGATGCCCTCTTTGTGTATACTGTCTCACATTTTCATTGCTACAATTCTCTCTGAACAGCTACTTCTTTACCCTACTTGGGCTCAAATAACCCACCAGAATGTCCTTTTATCACTTCCCTCCTCTCCCATAGAAACTTGCTTATTCTTCCCAGGCTTTAAGACCCACACTGGGCTGTTGCCTGTGCTCTCCTTACATTCCAGGGTTCTGATAACACATATAGAGTCTCTGATGCACTTCCTTCCAGATGCCCTTCACTCCATTTAGGTTTCAACACTCAGAAGTGTGCTGCAGTCTCATTGCCCCATAGACTCTTAATTTGCTCAAGCCATATAACAGTGTTTAGGCTAAGTACTAGGAACAAAGGAAGAAAGAGTGGGAGGGAGGGGAAAGGGCGATAAAAGAAATACAGGAAGGAAGAGAGAAAGCAAAGAGTAAGCTATATCATTATTTAAAAGATCAGAGAATACCAGTTTTTTTCTCACAGGTATGAGAGAGGACACTTTCCCGCATACAGTTAGGGGTGCTCATCATTTCAGCTCTCCAGCAGCAAAATTTAACTGATTGTTGCTGAAAGCTGTAATTGTGCCAAAAAGGTGGTCGTTTTACAATAAAGTACAAAGTATATGGAGCAAAAGGCTTTACATCTCCGATATCTCCTTGGCCATTTTCATCTTTATAAATACAGGATTCTTAGAAGATAAGTAGATAAGTACAAATGAGAGTGTGAAGATTTCTGAGAATTTGTTTTGTTGGGGTTTGGCTATCTGGTTGTTTTGTTTCGTTTTTTGTTTGCTTGTTTCCAGAAAAAAATACCAGAGAGGCGGAAGGAGGATTTGATGGTGCACGATTATCATCATTTTGGTTTTGGTTATAGACTGGTTATTATCATTTGATTGCCTATAGCAGTGACTGGCCTTTGGTACAAAGTAAAGAGTAATTCTTGAAATCAAAGCCTAAACTGAGTGCATTGGCAATGATTATAAATCACACCGATCAACTGCCTCTGAAGATCCTGGACTGAAAGAGACTTTTGCATATTTCAGTTTTAAATTCTCATGTACTTGGATCAAAATCCTCATATTTTAGGCAAATATGGTCAATGTTCTTACACAGTCAATATTTATGATGCTAAGCTTGTGTCAAAATGACTCTAAATATTATATTTGGCAAAATATTATATGTAACAAGCTAAAAATTAAGTGCAAATATAATTACTGTGTTGAGGAAGGGAGAGCATCCAAGAGTCGATGGTGTGTTTTTCAGAAAATGCACATATACAGACATAAACACCAAAATGACAGCAGCTGACGACTTAAAATTTGGACAGCATTTTTAAAAGGAAATCTGTATTTTTCTAGGATCACTTTTGTGTCTGCATCTACAAAGAGGGTTATTTCCACAGATGGGTCATTTGCAGTGGTGTTCCTCAGTATTTGGGTAATTCTAGACCTGAAATAGTCATAGTAAGTAATCAATCTCCTGTTAAAATGAAAATGCCCTCCTGTAACATGTTAAAGAAATGGTCATAAGGCTAATAGGGATAAAAGTATTCATGTAGAATTTCAAAAATCTGCTCTTCTTATACCAGGTATATACACAACTCAACTTCTGCTAAAAAGGGGGACCTGTCACAGGGTCTGCTCTGTGCAGTCTAGAAGTAATGGGCAATGATGAAGAAAGGTAGAGGAGACAGATAAACTAAGTCAATATACATATTAAAGAGCTTAGAGAGAAGACAATTATTTCTGTTTATGTTTCACTTCAATCAGTGCTCATTGCAAACACTTTTATAGCAACACGTCCTTTCTCATTAACAAAATCTTCACTTTTCTTAACCAAAATAATTTTAGTTGAATAACATCTTCAGAAGGATTTGATATATTTTTTGAGATTGTAAAGTTTGGAATTCCTTACTTTTAACTTCAACCATGGACAGTAATATTAATACATGATATCTACTAACGTAAAAAAGAAGTTTAAGGCCAGTTTGATTTTGGGGTTTAGATCGTCTATGAATGTAGTGTTTTTGCTGGCTAGTTCAACATAAAATTTTTAGTTTATTCTAGGGATTCCATAATGTTGCTAGGTTCTATGTTGTTTGCTAAATTTTTATTTTAGTTTATTACATATTCAGTTTTTCCTTAATTTGAGGTTTTTCTAGGTATTATTTTAATACCATTAAACATATTTTATTCTAAAATATTTTTCTTCATTTAAAAAGATACAAAATGGTATATTTTTATTGGTTGGTTTACTTTTTTCTCTTGCATACAAATCATTTTGTTGTTTGATCTCCGTCACTGTTTCTGTTACCTCCATAGGTATTTTAATACCTGTCTAATATCACTGTAGCTCCACTTTCAAGAATTGCTCCATTTACTTTACATTATAAGTGAATTTCTTAATTGTCTTCTTCACATTCCCGATTTGGCTTTCTTGTTGAACCGATATTGGCTACTTTGTTGAAACTTTTCTTTATTGCATCTCACAGAATTCACCTAGTTAATTCCTCTATCTATCATTCTGTTCTCAGGAACTCCTCTTTCAGTTCTATTCTACATTTGCACTTTGCATGCTAGGTGCATAATTTTTATGCTAACAGAATATTTGCGTAATTTCTGCCTTGCTTCTGACAGAATAATTTATAGCCAATGCTCGTATTTGCCAAAAAAATATTTGAGATGGATTTTTTTTTCTTTACTATTCTCCCTGTTTGCTAAAATATACTTAGAATCCTTTACTTAGTGACTGCTGAAATGCTGTGAGTTGATTCAGGGCTAATGAGGCACAGTGGAGCAAATATCCCTTACTTTTGAATAAATGCCCTTTGGATTTTGTACTATCTCTTTGTGTGGTGAGCCCAGAAATTTTCATAAAATTTAAAGTTTAAGAAAAACATTATAAATGGAAACGTTTTAATTAAGTTTGTTGCCGTTATTTTCTTCCCTGTAGTCTCATATCTATGGTGCCTTTTCCCTAGGAGATCCATTCTCTCCTCAATCATTCAACAATTTGTTATTAGTACCTGCTTTGTTCAAGGTGCTGTTTTAGGCCCTTAGGATACATCGTTGTAGAAAAACAAAATCATCCCCGCATAAAACTTAGAGTCTAGTTAGAGGATAGAGGCAATGAATTGTGTGTGTGCATGTGTGTATGTGTACAGTTAAGAAGGTAATAAGTGTGCAAGAAAATAGAATGGGGTAAGAAAATTGGGAAGTACGTGAAAGAAATATATTGTAATTCAAAATAAGATGAAGTCTGAACAAATATTTGAGAGAAGCGAAAAAGCTCATGGTGGAAATAATTAGGAGAAGATCTTCCTAGGCACAAGTATCAACCAGTGCAAAGGCTTTAAAATGAGTATGAGCCTGGTGAGGGGCGGGGTATGTTTGGTGAACAAGAGAAACACTAGTATGGCAGGAATAGCATGGTGGCAGGACAGGTCAAGGAAGTGGAGACGATGAGGCCAGAAACGCAGCAGTGAACTAGATTTTGCAAGAACTTGTAAGGCATTGAAAAAATTTGCTTTTACTCAAAATAAATAAATAAAAAAAAAAACATGTTACGATTTTGACCAGAAGACTCACATAATCACTTCGGAGATTAATATGAAGAATAAGTATAGTGAGGCAAGGATAGAAAAGCAGGAAGGCAAAGAGGCTAATTCAATAATCCAGGTGAGAGAGAGACTAGGATGAGAGTGGTAGAGTTAACATAGAGAGAAGAGGTCAAATTCTGGTTACAATTTGAAGAAAGAACCAATAAAATTGCTGACAGTATATGAGCTGTGCTGAAAACAGCCTACAGAATGGAAGAAAATATGTACAATCTATGCGTCCAACAAAAGTCTAATATTCAAAGGAACTAGAAGAGCTTTACAAGCAAAAAAAAAACCCTATTAAAAAGTGGGGTTTATTTGAAAACACATGCTTTTCAAATAAAGACATACATGTGGCCAGTAAGCATATGAAGAAATGTTCAACATCACTAATCATTAGAGAAACGCACATCAGAACCACAATGAGTTAGCATCTCCCACCAATCAAAAAATGGCTTAAAGGTGTCAAAAGGAGATGGCTCAAGCCTTCAGGCAGCTTTTGGGAGGTCAACTCCATTGGCGTTATAACTTGATTATTTTACTTTATGTTTTAAAACCATTTAACTGGGATGTGATTGACAAAGCTGTAAATATTTAATTTATATAACTAAATGAGTTTGGAGTTAAGTATAAATTCATGAAACCATCACCACAATCAGTACCATAAACATAGCCATCACCTCCAAAAGGTTTCTCCTGCTGTATTTATTTAATGTAATAACTTATTTATCCTGTACAACTAAAACTTTGTACCCTTTGTCTGATACTTCTCCATTTTCCTTTCCCTCCAGCCCCTGGAAACCACCATTTCACTCTCTTATTCTGTGATTTTTACTACTTTGGATTCCTCATGTAAATGGTTTCATATAGTACTTATCCTTATGTGTCTAGCTTATTTTACTTAGCATAATGTCCACTAGGTTCATTTATGTTGTTGAAAGTGGCAGGGTTTCCTTCTTTTTAAAGGTTGAATAATATTCCATTGTAGGTATATTGCACATATTTTTCATTCGCTCATCTGTTGATGGTCGTGACTATGGTGAATGATGCTGCAATGAACACAGAGGTGCAAATATCTCTTTGAGATTCTGAATTTAATTATTTTGGTTATATAACCAGAAGGGGGATTGCTGGATCATATGGTAGTTTTATTTTTAATGCTTTGAGGAAACTCCATACTGTTTTCCATAGTGGCTGTGCCAATTTACCTTCCCACCAGCAGTGTGCAAGCGTTCTCTTTTCTCTACATCCTCACCAACACTTACCTTTTGTTTTTGGATAGTAGCCATTCTAACAGGTGTGAGGTGGTATCTCATTGTAGGTTTGATTTGTATTTACCTGATGATTAATTATATTAAGCACCTTCTTTGAAAATTTCCAAAATAATTTGCTTCTAACTACGTCGTATTAGTCTGTTTTCACATTGCTGACAAAGACATATCCAATACTAGCCAATTTACAAACGGAAAAAGATTAATGCACTCAGTTCCTCGTGACTTGGGAGGCCTCACAATCATGGCAGAAAACAAGAGGCACATCTCACATGGAGGCAGAAAGAGAAAAGAGCTTGTGCAGGGGAAACCCCCCCTTTTAAAACCATCAGATCTGGTAATACTCATTCACTATAATGAGAACAGCACAGGAAAGACCCACCCCCATAATTCAATCACCTCACACTGGGTTCCTCCCACGACTAGGGGGAATTGCCCTTGAATTAGAGAAGAGTTGATATGGGAGAAACTTATGAGGATAATCATTTCATTCCTTAGTTCAGTTAGAAATACCCCAAAGATCCAAAAGATAATCAGCATTTTAGGGAGTTATCAAGTAATGTGGTTCTCCGGGTCTTTTCCAGGGGTCTCAGATTAGAATTTTTACTTAGTTATAAATACTCATTTTGGGAAAAAAGAAAAACAAAAACAGACCTCTAGATCATGTAAACAGACAACAGTGACTTTCTCATCTCCCTGTGTTGGTTTACTTACTTTACAGCCCGACATTAGAGGAAATTTCTGACAGATAAGCATCACCCTTCCTATTGCTCTTACGTAGTAAATAGTCTACATTTCTAGATGCTATAAACATGACATTTGAATAATTTAAAATGATTGCTTCTGGGTAATAACCAATATCTTAAATTTCATAGAAGGTAGATCAAATTTCTCCCTCTGCTAGCTCAAGCATACTATAAGCCTGAAAGCCTACAGTATGATAACAGAAAACCAATGGCTTCTCTTTGTTTTCCCTCTGTTTTCTTCTGCTCCTCTGCACTAAAATCTGACGTTGTTTTTCTGACTTTTTCATGTCTGTGCTAGCAGAGAGGAGAGATGAGGCATGGTGGTGCTTGAATGTCACTATCTTGTGGCATCAGTCCTCTGTGCTTCGCAGATGCAATTAGGGAGCCTCTCATTGACAGCAGATCCTTTATCTTGTAGATGACTTTTGTAGGCTTTTGAGAGACCCCTTATTACTTTGGATTTTTTTTTTTTACATTTAGTTCCCTTAATTCCAAAATGTCTCCTTTGCTTACAGCTTTGCTTATCTTTCAGTTGTTTATAGTTCTTTCCAGACATATGTACTGTGTCAGAGTCTCACGGCTCCTGTGGATACCTGCCTTGGGAAAAAAATCTGTTTACAATCCCTCCACCCTCCAAACCAATGCTTTCTCCCTTCATGATGAAATCTTGTTCTCAACAAGCTCTGATGGGAACATCTGGCAGGATGTTTCTAGTATTGCCATTTCCTTGTCCTCTATTGTCAGAAAGCTAGCCAGTCATAATTTTCCATTTGATTCCTGCTGTGATCTTTGTATCCAGATACTGCTGGGGTCATGATTCATATTTTATGATCACTTTGAATACTCTCTTCTCTACCATGTGAAGACAGAAGTGTGATAGGGAGGACAACAATGTGCCACAGAAACTTACCATGTTTTTTTTCAAACAAATTATTTCCCTGTTTGTATTAGTGCCATTCAGTCTCTTTCATACTTTTGAAGTGGTTATTGGACCAAGGATTGCCAACTATTTTAGATTTATGTATAGTTTTACAAAGATGATCTGGCATCTCACTTTGAAATATGAAAGTACTTCCCAACTTTAAACAGAAGGTATTATATTTTTAACATCTTATTATTTGTATAATTAAGGCTTGATACCTGAAGAAGTAGGAATAGCAAAGGTTATAAGCTTTCAAGCTCTTCTAATGAAGAAAATGGTGGTAGTCATTAAAATAGAGATCCCAGAAGAAATGTTTATTTTTAAATTATGATACTGAAGACAGAATAAGAGTATTCTTAGCTTTTGAAAATTTGTCACTGGCTCTCAGAACAGAAAGTTTGTTTGTCTTACAATCTAAGGCAAAGATTGTGTGGAAAGATACATAGAAGCATATATTCTTTATCTTATAAATTGGGTTAAAATTCATAAATCAGTAAATAGGCTCTGTTCTGTCCAGGGCATTCTGGTTTCTGGTTTCTTAAATCTTGTTCAAACTCTGTCTTTCATCAGTGTTTTTTAAATTCACTGGGGTTTAATTCATATTACTTTGGTTGTTTTAAAGGGGATCACATTCAATATACATAATAATGTTCTAATTTCTATTTACCTTAATAAGAGGCACTAAAATGACTTATCTTAAAATTGTCTCAGGAAAGATAATGCTTTATTATTGTCAAGCAGTTACATCATACTTAAAATTCCTCAGCTAGTTTAATTGTGTTCTCAGTCTATATCTTCTGTCGATCTATCATCTGTCTGTTTATCTATCTCTCTGTCTCTCTATCTGTCTATCACCTATCCTGTTCATGTAATTTTCTCCTATCAGTTCGTAAATCCTATGGACTATTCTGTGTATCTCTTTGTTGGCTATGAATGCTCTTATAAGGTGATTTAGGTTTTTCAGAGAGGACAGAAGCTCATTTGAGGGAACATGGGAGGCTAGTTTTTTCATTGGTTTTCATTTTTGGTACCACTCAAGGTATAAAAATATGGGATGATTCATGTGAGAAAGACAGTGGATTGGAACTAGAGAGTTGAATAACTCAAGTCTTGTGTCTTTATATATTTTATATATATATATATTTTTTTTCATTTTTCTTACCATTCTCTTCTACCTTGGTCTCCTTTCACTAAATTCTTCATATATATATGGATATATTCTCTTTTCAACTTGGTTTTCAGTTTCTTAAAGACAGAAACCATAAAAATATTCTTTATATTCTGAACAGAAATGTAATGTGTATTATAAATACTACATAAATATCTGTAAAGTAGTGACTAAGTTTATTTCTACTTAGAAATTTCATCATGGGTTAGTGATCGTTCGTAGAACTCCAGGGCTACCTGCTGGCAGCTTCATGGATTCTTAACTATAGACAAAACGAAGCAACAGGACTTCTAAGGCAGTAGGGTACAAAATCTAATCAACTCCATGTCATTAACATATGTTTCTCTAGTTTATACACACTTGTATATGTACTACTCAAAGTTTTTAAATGCATTGTAACAAAGATTGTAAGGTCACCATTTGGGTGACATCTTGTATTTTTATTTCCTTAATATTTTTAAGAATTAATGAGACTCCATGTGAAAAAAATCCAATTAATTTTTTATTACTTTGGAAAATAATAAGTAGTTTTTAAAAAGTTTGATTAGACAATGTTTACTCTGGTGGTTTTAAATGAAAAACCTTAGGTACTCTAAAAAATGGGTTTTTTTTTTGGGATAAATTAGGAACCCAGTCAAGACAAATTAGGAATATAATAGTACAACAATGTGTTGCCCTATTTCCTGACTGTTGAGAAAATATGATTGATGAGAAAAAGTATTTATTAATATGTTTAAATATCTTTTTAATCATTGGATCGTGTGTTAGGAAATGATCCCCGGATTTAAATAATTCTTCATTATTTCTTACGTGTAAGAATAATTCAGTAACATTCAGGAGTTCCAGCAGGAAAGCACTATGCTATTTGTCTTTTTCAATCCATGTGCTAGAGTTAAGAAATGATAAATCAGTATGATTTCAGAAGACAGGCTTATAATTAAATGATACCCACAAGTCACCCTTTCTGTTTCTTCAGAATTCTTTGTGAAAATCTGTTTAATCTCTTTAATTTGGCTTTAAGGCTTACATGTATGAATACATTCATTGTAACTCTAAATTGCTTCAAAATGTTTCACCTCAATTTTTTCCTATACAACCTTTAGCATTTCTAGAGTCTTTTATTAGGCATTTTATTTATTACTGCTCAGTTACATTCATCTTTACAAGTTCTAAATGTTTAAACATAGGAAAGAGCAACATTTGACTGTAAAGTAATTCTTGAGGTATTTCACAGAAAGCAAACTTTAAAATGAAAGTGAACTGGAGCTTTACAGCATTTCTAGAACATTTACTACTGTGTTGTGAACATGTCTTTTAAACCTCAAATTCAGGAGAGGTTTAGATGTCTTTGAATATATATCACTTACTTGTCTGAATTACCCTGAAAACATCGGTGATCAATTAGCTCTGAAATTAATAATAAAAGTTCAACAGTATTCCCATTTATAAAAACAGCCAAAATTTGAAGAATTATAAAAAACAAAATGTATAATTTCTGAGCACATATTAACTGCTAGGTATTATTCAATATTAAGCAGTCTTTATAATGGCCACATTTTTTTGTCTTTTAGAGATGCTGAAACTCAAAGGATTCTGCATCTTTCCTAGAGACATATAGTCAGGGGTGGGATTTCAATCTAGGTTTTCCTATTTTACAGTCAGATTCCCTTGACCACCTTCCCACTCCAATATGTTATTTGTGTTCCTATGAGATTACTGTCACTAATACATTTTAAAGTTTTGCATACAATATAAAAAGAAGGAAAGGCTATTTATGATCATAATGCAATAAGGTTTTATTTGTTATTCTTGCGATGAAGGTCATTTATGGTAAATTCATGAAACATTTGTTTTTATTTATAGAGAGTAAAGGGGATCTGGAAAGTTAAATAACTTTAGGCTAAAAATAAAATTAAGATTTATGATCCTTAGGAGACAAGGGTAAGAGGAACAGTAGCATAAGGTTTTCAGACATTCTGAAGTCACAACTACATGGGAGTAGTTAAGCAGATTATTAGAGTTTATAAGCTACACAAAAAGGAATGAACTGGAAGGTAAAACCTATTTTCATCAGTTTACTACAAATAAAAACGTAAGAATACACTGTTTTACCAGCTGAAATAAAGAAAAGCTATTTCTATCAATCAAGTCTGCCAAGATTCATAGGAATTGACTTACAGTCAATTATATGGCAATTTGTTTATTCAATAATAAAACATTTCTGAAACTGAAAAATTACTTATTTAATCAATGGGAAATTATATACCTAATTTACTAACCTGCTGTTATAAAAATATATTACAGGAAAGGGTGAAATGCAGAGAGAACACATGTTTATTTCCAGTTTAGCCAACATTCTACTCTGAGTTGCAGCTAGGAGCTGTCAGCTGTGATACTGTGATAGTAAGGGATAAAACTTCAAATTATTGGCTGGGCATGGTGGCTCATACCTGTAATTCCAACACTTTGTGGGGCCAAGGCAGGTGGAGTGCTTGTGCCCAGGAATTTCAGACCAGCTTGGCCAACATAGCAATACCAAGGCCCTATTTAAAATAGAAAAGAAAAAAAAACTCAAATTACCAATTCAAAAGATGGATAAATAAGTAAAATTTACAACAGATGCTCAGAGGATATGGAGAAATAGGATCACTTTTACACTGTTGGTGGGAGTGTAAATTAGTTCAACCATTGTGGAAGACACTGTGGCAATTCCTCAAGGACCCAGAAACAGAAATTCCATTTGACACAGCAATCCTGTTACTGGGTATACACCCAAAGGACTATAAATCGTTCTGTTATAAAGACACATATACACACATGTTCATCAAGGCACTGTTTAAAATAGCTGGAACCAACCCAAATGCCCGTCAATGATAGACTTGACAAAGAAAATATGTCACATATACACCACGGAATACTATGCAGCCGTACAAAATGATGAGTTTGTGTCATTTGTAGGGACGTGGATGAACCTGGAAACCATCATTCTCAGCAAACTGATACAAGAACAGAAAATCAAACACCGCATGTTCTCACTCATAGGTGAGTGTTGAACAATGAGAACACATGGACACAGGGAGGGGGAGCATCACACACTGGGTTCCATGGTGGGGGTTATGGGAGGGATAGTGGGAGGGAGAGTTGGGGAGGGATAACGTGGGGAAAATGTCAGGTATAGGTGATGATGGGATGGTGGCAGCAAACCACCTTGCCATGAATGTACCTATGTAACAATCTTGCATGATCTGAACATGTATCCCTTAACCACTGTGGAAGCCTCTGCTTCTTGCCTCATGGAACTCTCACTATTAGAATGTTTCCTCTATATACCAAATCACCACATTATGAGAGGCCAAAGCCACTGGAGGTCATGTATAGAGATTCTTTCTATGCCATCTTATAAATCCATCACAGTCAAGCCTTCAGATGACTATAGCCCCAGGTGAAATCGACTACGACCATACAAGAAACCCAAGTATAAGTCATCAAGCTGAACTCAATCAACTCATAGACCCATGAGAGATAAAAATTCTTTAAGTCCTTAAGTTTTGGAGGTGTTTTTTTTTTTTTTTTTTGTAGAAATACCTAACTAGAATTATCTATCATTCTAAAGGTAAGGTAGAGTGGTCACTCTATTTTTTGCTTAAAAAAATCTATGTAATTTTTTGAAGTGCATAATAAAGAAATTTTATTCTGTGCCATTGTGTTAGTCTGGGTTCTCTAATGCAGAACTATGTGATAGTGCCTAATTGAGAAGTACAAACCCAGGGAACCAACAGTGAAAGAAAAAGGATATGCGGAAGAAGAGAAAGCAAATATTCCCAAGATGGTAACAGTTTTATAAACATACCTGCTCTCTAAATCATGACCTACCCAAAGGTCTCTGGGTAGGTCACATGGACTATGGCGCCTCAAAATAATCCCCTATGGAGAGCAAATCAGAGGAATTAATCCTGTAGATCCCTCTAATGTGTTGTCTCTCATTGATGAAAATATGTCCAAAGGACATTTATTTCCTCACCCTTCCAGATGGTCGCCTCAGCCTACTGGACAGCTTCTGAAGAATCCTGAATCATAACCATCAACATGGAATACCATTTGAGTCTGAGATGTGTGGAAATAGCCAAAGACTTTATTGGTGGCATTAGTCCAAGCCATAGTTGCTGGAGCTTTTGCTTAACTGGAGCGATGAATCCTCTGTCAGAGTCTAGCCCTCACTGTGGGAAACCCTGAATTATCCATGAATCTTAAGAGGTGAAGTCAAATGTATTAGTCCGTTTTCGTGCTGCTGATAAAGAGATACCTGAGACCAGGAATTTATATATATATATATATATTTTTTTTTATTGCATTTTAGGTTTTGGGGTACATGTGAAGAACATGCAAGATTGTTGCACAGGTACACACATGGCAGTGTGATTTGCTGCCTTCCTCCCCATCACCTGTAGCTGCCTTTTCTCCCCATGCTATTTCTCCCCAACTCCCAACCCCCTGCTGTCCCTCCCCTTTTTCCCCCTGACAGACCCCAGTGTGTGATGCTCCCGTCCCTGTGTCCATGTGTTCTCATTGTTCAACACCCGCCTATGAGTGAGAACATGCGGTGTTTGATTTTCTGTTCTTGTGTCAGTTTGCTGAGAATGATGGTTTCCAGGTTCATCCATGTTCCTACAAAGGACACGAACTCATCGTTTTTGATGGCTGCATAATATTCCATGGTGTATATGTGCCACATTTTCCCTGTCCAGTCTATCATTGATGGGCATTTGGGTTGGTTCCAGGTCTTTGCTATTGTAAACTGTGCTGCAATGAACATTCGTGTGCATGTTTCCTTATAGTAGAACAGACAATTTACAAAAGAAAGAAGTTTAATGGACTCACAGTTCGCCTCACAATTATGGTAGAAGGTGAAAACCGTGTCCCTCATGGCGGCAGACAAGAGAAGAAAGTTTATGCAGGAAAACTCCCATTTTTAAGACCATCAGATCTCCTGAGACTTACTCTCTATCACAACAATAGCATGGGAAAGATCTACACCCATGATTCAATTATATCCCACTAGGTCCCTCCCACAACATGTGGGAATTTAGAGAGCTACAGTTCAAGATGAGATTTGGGTGGAGATAAAGCCAAACCATATTATCAAAGTAATGGCAGTTGGAGCACTCCATTCATCAAATGCCTGGGATTCAGGAACCAAATACAGTCAAATGAATCTCGAGAGTTACATGTGTTGGATGTGATTCAATTCACCCCATGGGCCACTTAGATTCTCTTTTATAATCCTGTGATACCCAGATCTAGAGTTATGAAATAGGAATAGATGGCACTCACTATTCTTTTCTTTAAAAAGTTATGTTAGGGGTACATGTGCAGGATTGTTATATAGGTAAAATTGCATTACGGGGAGTTCTACAGCTCCATTATTTTTTTTTAATGGCTCTATAGTATTTCATAATGTATATGTGTTATACTTGAGTGAGTTAGAGAAAGCGCCACACGCTAAGATTGAATCAGGAGTCCTTTATTTCCCAGTGACAGAGAGACAGCTAACGCTCAAAATTATCTCCACCCTGAAGAAGGTGCTTTTGTTTTCTTTTATACCTTGCTTAAAGGAGGGGAGGGGGGAGCCTAGCTAAAGCAATTTTTATAGAAGCAGAGCAAGCAAAAAGTTAAAAAGTTAAACTACTGCAGAAAGATAAACAGTTGCAGGTGTGGGGGCTTTCATTTATCAGCGGGCACATTCCTAGTGGTGACTGGTGCTGTCAGCAGATGCATCTGGCTGGTGCAGCTTAATTTGATATCTTACCAGTAAGGACTTTCCTAGGTCTGCTTGGAGTCAGCTTAACCCAGTTATGTGCTTAGGGGAAGGGAAAAGGTGGGGGCAGGGGGCGGGGCAAGTGAAGAAGCTAACATGGAGTCTGTACAGCTCTCAGCTAAGAGAGAGAGTCGGGTTAGGCTAACATAGGGTAGGTTATCACGTTTATACCACGTTTTCTTTATCCAAGTCTACCATTGATGGGCATTCAGGTTGATTCCATGTCTATTCACCATTACGAATAGTGCTGCAATGAACATACAGGTATGTGTCTTTATGATAGAACAATTTATACTCCTTCATGTATATATTCTGTGATGAGATGGCTGGGTCTAAGGGTAGTTCTGTTTTTAGGTCTTTGAGGAATTGCAACACTGTTTTCCACAATGGATGAACTAATATATACTCCTACCAACAGTATATAATTGTTCCTTTTTCTCTTCAACCTTGCCAGCAACTGTTATTTTTTGACTTTTTAATTATAGCCATTCTACCTGATGTGAGGTGCATCTCATTGTTGTTTTGATTTGCATTTCTCTAATGATCAGTGGTTTGAGGTTTTTTTCATATGCTTATTGGCCACATGTATGTCTTATTTTGAAAAGTGTCTGTTCATGTCATTTGCACATTTTTTAATAGAGTTGTTCACTTATTTCTTATAAATTTGTTGCAAGCTTAATCATTCAGGGTTAAAGCTATTTGCAATATTATTGAACAGACTAATCCTTATTAGAATACAAAGCTAAAACTACACCTTTGGCCATAATTATTATTTAACATTTTCCTTTCCCATTACTCATTTTAGAATTTTCTTTCTTCTTCTTTTTTTCTTTACTTTTGGATTGCACGTTAGCTTTTTTTCTTTATATTATTGGATGATCTGCAGAATCATAATTGGAGTGTTATCAATTCTTGTAAGAAAATTTCACTGAATCGTTTAAGGTTGAAAGGGTTTAATTTTATTGACTTGTCACCAGGTAGCTGGATGACCCTCATGAAGAATGGTGTCCTATAAGAAAGTCAAAATAGTTCTTGGCTTCTGGCAGGTGGCTTATTCAGTAATATCAATAGCTAAACCAACATAGTGAGAGGAAACCTATGCTGTTAGATTATCAATAGCCACTATTTTTGCAAAAGCAGGGGCCCATCATTGCAATCATTGGAGTGGCTGATGAGAGTATGTCTGTCTCACATCCTCAGGACAGGTTATTTTGTCCATATTTTCTAATACATATTTTCTTTGGTTGATATTATGTGAGATATAAAAATATACACATTTGTGCCTCTTCTCTAGATATCTTATCCCTGATTCTTCAGTGTTAGTGCTTTCAGATGTTTAGCCCACTAGCCAAGCTGGTCCTCATTGCCCAAGAATCAATATATATTTATAATTCAGTCCAACTCTTCTTCTACATGTCTATAATCAAATGTACTGCTTGCAGTTCTGCCTTCTAGAAGGATTTTTCCTTCATTATTCTTCTTCTGGACTATTCTTAAGGGCAGCACAACAATATGGCCATAGGTATGAACTGAGAGGCATTAGTGCCACAGGGGTAGGTGAACTAGACTTGCCTTCTGGACCTGATTAAACCAATTATAAGTAAATTACTTTCACCATAATTCTGTTTTTTTGTTTGTTTGTTTTTGGTTGTTGTTATTTGGCTATGTACATTCACTCCTGTGATTTGGTAGATGTGATAATGCCAGCTCATGATAAGCTTCAGGTTATTTAGTGCTCCTTGGTCTTTAATAGTGTCTAATAGTACATCAAGATTTGATTTTAAAATAAAGAATTTTTCTCTACTATGAACAAGAACATGTCCTTGCTCCATAACTCTAGGTGTTTATATGCTATGTAAATTTGATCATCTAAAATGTTAATATTTTGTTATGGAGATTTAATCTATTTCAATTTTTGTTATATTATCTTGATAAGAAATGTTAAAAATTTTGGCCGGGTGTGGTGGCTCAAGCCTGTAATCTCAGCACTTTGGGAGGCCGAGGCGGGCGGATCACAAGATCAAGAGATTGAGACCATCCTGGCCAACATGGTGAAACCCCGTCTCTACTAAAAAATACAAAAAACAATTAGCTGGGCATTGTGGCATGTGCCTGTAGTCCCAGCTACCTGGGAGGCTGAGGCAGGGGAATTGCTTGAACCCGGGAGATGGAGGTTGCTGTGAGCTGAGATCGTGCCACTGCACTCCAGCCTATATTTCCCAGATTTTAAAAAAATTCTTTTTTTAATTGACAATTAAAAATGTTTATATTTGTGATGTATAGTGTGGCATTTTGAAATATGAATATGCTGTGGAATAGCTAAATAGAGCTAATTAACATATACATCACCTCATATAGTTAATATTTTTTTGTGTTGAGAATACTTGAAATCTGCTGTTACACTGATTTTTTTAAGAATAAAATTCATTGTTAACTATAGTTACCATATTGTACAATAGATCTCTGGAAATCATTCCTCCTATCTAACTGAAATTTTGTATTCTGTGACCAACATCTCTTCACTCCGTTCCTTCCCAAAGCCTGTAGAAACCACCATTCTACTCTTTACTTCCATGAACTTGACATTTTTAGATTCCAAGTGAAATCATGCAGTATTTGTCTTTCTGGGCCTGGCTTATTTCACTTTATACAATATCCTCCAGGTTCATCCATGGTGTTGAAAATGGCAGGAGCTCCTTCTTTTTTTAACATTGAATTGTATCCCACTGGCTATGTATACCACATTTTCTTTATCCATTCATTACCTGACAGACATTTAGGTAATTCTATATCTTGGTTCTTGGGACTAATGCTGCAGTGAACACATATATATCTTCCACATATTGATTGCATTTTCTTTGGATACACAGTTTGATTGATACAATATGGAAATTTTATTTTTAATTATTTGAGGAACCTCCATACTATTTTCCATAATGGCTGTAGTAATTTACAAGTAATTTCCATCAGTGTTCTTTGGTGGGACACTGTTTCTTTCTCCACATCCTGTCAACATTTATTCTTCGTCTTTTTAATAATGGCTGTTCTAACAGGTATGAGGTGATATTTCATTGTGGTTTTAATTTCCCTAATTATTAATGATACTAAGAATATTTTCATATACCTGTTGGCTGCTTGTATTTCTTCTTTTGATTAATGTCTATGCAGATACTTTTCCTGTTTTAAAATTGTTTTTATTTTGTTGTTACTATTGTTGTCTGAGATCATTATATGTTTCAGACATTAACCCCTTTCAGATATGTGGTTTGTAAATATTTTCTCCCATTCAATATGTTGTCCTTTTAATTTACTGTGTTTATTTTGTTGTGCAGAAAGTTTTTAGTTTGTTGTAGTTTGATTTGCCTATTTTCACTTTTATTGCCTGTGCTTTTAGAGTCGTATTAAAAATATCGTTATCCAGACATTGTCATGGAGCTTTTCCAAATGTTTTTTATTAGTAGTTTTATAGTTTCAAGTTTTGAATGCAAGTCTTTAATCGATTTTAAATAGTTTTTTTATTACACGTAATCATTGTGCATGTTTATGTGGTATATTTGATATTTTGATACCATAACACATACAATGCATAATCAGGATATAATATTTAGGGTATTTGTTTATCATTAGATAATATTGGGAAGATTTAAAATCTTCTAGCTATTTTGAAATGTTTAATAAATTATTGTAAATTATACTTACCCTACTTTGCTATTGAACACTGGAACTGTTATATGATCCAGTAATCTCACTACTAGGTATTAATTTAAAGGAAAGAAAATCCATCCATGAAATGGATACCTGCACCTCCGTGTTTATTGTAGCACTAGTCACAATAGCCATGATAATGGATTCAACCTAAGTTTCCATCAACTGATAAATGGATAGAGAACATTTGATAAATATTCACAGTGGATATTCCCACACATAAATGAGAACATGTGATAATTATCTCTCTGTGCCTGGCTTGTTTCACTTACCATAATAACCTTCGGTTTCATCTATATTGCTGAAAATGATAGAATTTTATTATTTTCTGTATCTGAATAGTATTCTGTATATGTATATAGAATAGAATATATTACACACACACACACACACACACACACACACACACACCAGATTTTATCCATTCATTCATGCACTTGATACATGCATACAGTATATAATGATCAAATCAGGATACTTAGGTTATCCATCACTTCAAACATTTATTGTTAGTTTATGTTGGGAATGTTTCAAATCTTCTAGCTATTTTTATAGTTAGCCTGTTTTGCTGTTGAACACTAGAACTTATTCTAACTGTATGTTTTACATACTAAGCAACCTCTCTTCATCTTCCCTATTCCCACCACCCTTCCCAGCCTCTGGTAACAGTTATTCTTCTCTCTACCTCCAAGAGATCAACTTTTTATGGCTACCACATATGAATGACAAAATGCAATAATTGTATTTCTGTGCCTGGCTTATTTCACTCACCGTAATAATCTCCAGTGTCATCCATGTTGGTGAAAATGATAGAATTTCAGTCTTTTTTATATCTGAATAGTATTCCATTATGTATATATACCACGTTTTCTTTAGTTGATGGACACTTAATTGTGTGTCTTAGCTATTGTGAATAATATGCTGCATTAAACATGGGGGATACAGGTATCACTTTGATATACTGATTTTCTTTACTTTGGATACTCAGTAATGGGATTACTAGATCATATAATAGATCTATTTCTAGATTCGTGACAAATTTCCATGGTTTTTGTTATTTTTATCTTTTTGATAATAGCCATTTTAATTGGAACGAGATGATGCCTCATTTGCATTTCCTGATGATTAGTGATGTTGAGCATCTGTTTTTCATACATCTATTGATTTGTATGTCTTTTTTTTAGAAGTATCTATTCAGGTTCTTGCCCATTTAATCGGATTATTAACATTATTATTATTGCTGTTGAGTTGTTTGAACTCCTTGTGTATTTTGGGTATTAGTTCCTTGTTAGATAAATCATCTGCAGTTTTTTTTCTCCATTTCTACAAATAGTCTGTTCACTACCTTGATTTTTTTTGTTATGCAGAAGCTTCTTAATTTAATATGGTCCCATTTGTGTATTTTTGTTTTTGTGGCCTATGCATCTGAAATGTTAGCCATATTTTTTGGTCTAGATCAATATTCTGAAGCATTTCTTCTATATTTCTAGCAGTTTCTAATTTGAAGTCCTACTTCTAAGGTTTAAATCCATTTTGAGTTGGTAAGAGATAGGGATATAATTTTATTCTTATGCATATGAGAATATAGTTTTCCCAGCACCATTTATTGAAAAGATTGTCCTTTCACCAATGTAAATGTTTGGCACCTTTGTTAAAAATTAGTTAGCTGTAAATATGTGGATTTATTTCTGGCTTATCTATTCTGTTGCATTGCTCTGTATGTTTGTTTTTATATTAATACCATGCTGCTTTTGTTATCATACCTTTGTAGTATGTATTTTGAAATCAGATAGTGTAATGCTTCCAGTATTGTTTTATTTTGTTTTGTTTTTGTTTTTTCTCAGTATTGCTTTGGCTATTGAGGGTCTTTTGTGGCTCTATAGAAATACTATGATTGCTTTTTCTATTTCTATAAAGAATATCTTTGGTACTTTGGTAAAGATTGCAATGATCTTTAGGTTGCTTTAGCTAGTATGGTCATTTAAAAATATTAATTCTCCTGATCCATGCACATGGATGTCTTTTTACTTATTTCTAACCTCTTTAATTTCTTTCATCAGTGTTTTGTAGTTTTACTTATAGACAGTTTTTACCTTGTTAGAAAATTTATTGCTAGGAATTTTATTATTTTCTTGTAGCCATTACAAATAGGATTGCTTTCTTAGGTAGTACATTATTGGTTTATAAAAACACTACTGATTTTGCATGATAATACTGTTTCCTGCAACTTTGCTAATTTGTTTATCAGTTCTAAACATTTTATGTGTGTTTGTGTGTGTATGGATTCCTGAGGTATTTCTATATATAAAATCACGTCACCTGCAAAAAGGCATAATTTGACTTCCTCTTTTCCAATTTCAATGCCTTCTATTTCTTTATCTTGCCTGATTTCCCTGGAAAGGACTTGCAGTTTTATGTTGAATAAGAGTGGCAAAAATGGGCATCCTTGTCTTGTTCCAGTTCTTAAAGTCTTTCAGCTTTTCCCTTCAGTATGATGTTATTTGTGGGTTTGTAATATATGACTTTCATTATATTGAAGTATGTTCTTTCTATGTTTAGTTTGTTGGAAGCTTTTAATACGAAGAGATGTTGAATTTTATCAAATATTTCTGCATGTATTAAAATCTTTTGGTTTTTGCCTTCATTTTTTTGATGTGATGTATCACATTTGTTGATTTTCATATGTCGAACTTTCTTTGCCTCCTTGGGATAAATTCTACTTGATCATGGTGTATTATATTTTTCCTGTGTTTATGGAATCAGTTTGCTAATATTTTTTGAGGATACTTGCATCATGTTTATTTGGGATATTGGCCTGTAGTTTTTATTTTTTAATTGTGTTTTTGTCTGGCTTTGGTATCAGGATAATTCTGGTTTCATAGAATGAGGTAGGAATAATTTCCTCCTCTTCAATGTTTTGAAATAGTTTGAGAAGAATTGATGTTAGCTTTCCTAAGTTTGGTAGCTTCAGCAGTAAAGTTATCTAGTGATGGGATTTTCTTTGTTGGGAGCCTATTTATTACTGATTCATTCTCATTATTCATTGGTCTGTTCATGTTTTCTTTTCCTTCCTGGTTCAATCTAGATACATTGTCTGTGTCTAGAAATTTACTCATTTCTTTTAAGTTTTCCAATTTTTTAATGTATCTTTGGTCATAATAGTCTCTAGTAATTCTTTGTGTTATATTTCTGTGGTATCAGTTGTAACATCTCCTTTTTCAGTTCTGATTTTATTTATTTGGGTCTTTCTTTTTTGTTGGTTAGCCTAGCCCATGATTTATTGATTTTATCTCTTCAAACAATCAACTTTCTTTGATTGATCTTCTGTATTGATAATAGTCTCTGTTTTGTTTAGTTTTGCTCTGATCTTTATTCTTTTTTCTTTCTAATAATTTGGGGTTTGTTTTATTCTTGTTTTCCTAGTTCATTGAGGGGGATTGTTAGGTTGTTTATTTGAAATATTTCTATATTTTTGATGTAAGTATTCATTGCTATTAACTTTCCTGTTAGCTTTTTTTTTGCTGTTCACCATAGATTTTTATATGCTGTGTTTTCATTTTTTTCAAGAAACTTTTAAATTTCTTCCTTAATTTCCTCATTGACCCAGCAGTTATTCAGTAGCAAATTGTTTAACTTCTCTGTCTTTGTACAGCTTTCAGATATCCTCTTGTCATTGATTCCTGGTTTTATCCCATTTGTGGTCAGAAAATGCTTGGTATAATGTTGATCTTAAAAAATTTTTCGAGGCTTGTTTTTGGCCTAAAATATATTCTATCCTGGAGAATGTTTTATGTGCTAATTAAAAGAACATGTATTCTGTAGCTGTTTATTGAAATGTTCTGTATGTGTGTGGTTCATTTGGTCTATAGGGCAGATTAACTAAGTTTGGTATTTATTAGTTGATATTCTGTCTCAATGGTAAGTCCAATGCAGAAAGCGGAGTGCTGAGATACACAAATATTTTGAGTTGATTCTTGTATATGGTGTGAGAGAAAGATCTAATTTCGTTCTACATGTGGATATTCATTTTTTTAGCACCATTTATTGAATATTTTCCTTTCCCCATTGTGTGGCCTTCACACTTTTGTTGAATATCAATTGGCCACAAATGTGCAGATTTATATGTGGAGTATCAATTATGCTCCATTGGTTATGTGTCTGTTTTCATGCCAGTACCATGTTGTTTTGATTATTGTAGCTTTGTAGTATATTTTGAAGTAAGATAGTGTGATATCTCCAGATTTGTTCTTTTTGCCAACAATGCTTTGGCTATTCTGAGATATTTCTCTGATTTTTAACATATTTTCAACCAAATAAAAAATAATTCTGTAAATTGCAATAATACATATGCATGCACTCACATAAATAATTTATAAAGTATTTTTATATTAGTTATAATTTTGCCAACAGGATTTTAAAATGTCAAACAAAAGAGAGAATTGGACAGAAAGTTTGAAATATAGATACATTTTTCTACTATTTTAAGTGTCCTTGGACTGTATTTCACATATCTAAATCTCATTAATTTGCTAAGTGCCAGTCATAATTCTAAGTTAATTATAATTTCTGAATATTGGAGGACCACAGAGACCTTTTCTTTTGTCCCATTTGTGTTTCATAAATGTAAGAGCCTTTCTCTTTGGTTCTTAACCCTGTTCACCCAAGCTCAGATGGTTTAGTTGGTGAATTGAGGATTGAGAAGATTAAAATAATTGGCTTCAATTAACAATATTACCATAAATATGCATAAATGCATCAAAAGAACTAATTGTTCCTGTGTGTAAACTTAAAACCATTTCACAGAACAGATGGTTATTGAGATTGACTCACAAAATGCATATCTTTTAATTTATGAATGATATATTATTCCATCACAGTGTCAAGGGATAAACTATAACTTGAGAATATCCCACATACTTATATTTTTAAAGGGTTAAAATACTAGCTGACCATTTTAGTATTTATGTTAAAAATTATATCTCTGACTAAATCCTTTATTATCTTTATCTTAGTATCTACCCACCCACATGTTGTTGCTTAGCCTTGTGGAAAATAAAAAGAGCAAAATTATTTTCCTATAATGTTTACTTTCTCATGAAGATTATATTCATATTTTTGCTCACACTTCATTAATATGATGTAATCCTACTCTTACATTATATTTTTAAAACTTATGATTTTTATTTTTGCTCTTTATAAATTACCTTTTCTTGAAATATCTTGAAATTTTTGATACCTTATATATGATCATTATTTTTTAACCTTATATTTCAAAATAATTTTACATGGACAAATAATGTTGCAGTGGTAATAATAATACATAAAACCCCATGTATATCTTTAACTCATATTCATCACTTTTTAAACATTTGGCATGTTTGATGTATCACTATGTCTTTACCCATTAATATTTCTGGGTGTATTTTAAATAATATGATGTAGTAACTCCTGATTTTATTTTGGTTTTTTTTGAGAGTTTCTGTATTTTTATTTGTTTGTTTAATTAAGTAATTAACTTTTCTGGACAAGTAATGTGAAATCTGTTTTTCTGTTGTATGCTGTCTCTATGTTTTCATTTACTATTCAGATCTCCAATTTTGGGGGCATATTTTAAGGCCAAGTTTTAAATGGAAGCTATGCTCAGGTACTTTAGGCAATTAAGGTTTCCACTCTCTGCTTTCTGGGTTGTGTGTGTGATTTGAGGAAGACATTCAAAGAGAAAAAAATTCTTAAGTTGCCCGAGGCTTTCAATTTTCACTGGGCTTCTAGGGAGTTCTGCAGACATATGTTATATATTGTAAAATTCATCCATGATCCTGGTGCTTTTGCATTCCCAACAGCAATATATAAGAATACCTGTTTTCCTACAGCCTCACTGAGGGAGTACTTTGTTAAATGTTGGCACCTTTGATAGATGAAAGATTATAGTTATTTTCAGGTCCCTTACCATAAGTTTACATAATTAATATATTTAATCTTATCTATTTTTAAAAGCTTATATTATGTCCAATTTTTATATGATTCGTCTGAGATAAACTTACTGAATTATAATTTAAATACAACAAAATTCAACATTTTTGCCATGCAATTTTATTTTTGTGGTGAGTGCTAACAATCTATAGTCATGAAACCACTACTATCAAGAAATAGAATATTTATGTTACTCCAAAAAAGATCATTTGTGACCCTTTGCAGTCAATAACCTCCTGCCATTTAAATCTTTTTAAATTTCTCTCAAAAAGGGTTATGATTTTCAATATGGAGCTATTGAAAATCTGTGTGAGCTTTATTTCTAAATATGTCCTATGCTAACAGTGTAAATGGTGTTATTTGTATATTTCTGATGCTTCATTGATAGTATATAAAAATACAGTTCATTTTCACATTTAAACATTTTATTCAATAATTTTGCTAAATAACTCACGAGTTCTAGTAGCTTTTTAATAGATTCAGCAAAATTTTCTTTGTAGACAATTATGTCATCTGTGAATAAAAGTTTTATTACTTCCTAAGCAAATGGAATTATGGGTTATTATGATCATTATCATATTTGCCTTATTTTGCAGGCTAGAACAAGGATTGGTAAACATTTCTTTAAAGATCCAGATATTAATTATTTGGGGGTTTGTGGGCCTTTACAATCCTTGTCACAAACTACTCAGATCTACTCTTATTATGGGAAAGCTGCCATAAACAAAAGGAAAACAAGTGGGCATGGCTGTATTTGGCCCACAGGCTTATAGTTTTTGGATTCTTTCCATCAATTTTTCTCTCTGTTTCATTTTGTAGGATATTTATTGCTTTATTTTCAGATTCTCTAATCTTTTCCTTTGTAATATCTTACCTTTCATTAATCCTAATCAGTGTATTTTTATCTCTGACATTTTGTTTTCATCTCTAGACATTGATTGCTTTTTAAAAATATCACCTATGACTTTATTTAATATATTCAGTCTTCCCTCTAGTTTCTTGAATATAAAGAATACAATCATAAGGTCCATTTAGATGTGTTTGTCCATTAATTCTGTCACCTATTTCATTTTTTGGATAAGCTTTAATAGGTTGACCTGTTTGTTTGAACCTCATTTTGGATTGTATTTTCCTACTTTTTTGCATTCCTGGTCATTTTTTAAATTAGATGATGGACATTGTGAATTTTACCTTATGTGAGGACTATTTTTCATTTTGGTATAAATATTCTTGAACCTTTTTTTGCTGGCACATAATTAAATTACTTGAAAAGAGTTCAGTCATTTGGGTCTTGCTTTTTAGTAGGCAGAACTAGGGCTGTGTTTAGGTTAGGGAGAAATACCTAATGTAGGTGACAGGTTGATGGGTGCAGCATATCCCCATGGCACGTGTATGCCTATGTAACAAACCTACCTGTTCTGTACATGTACCCCAGAACTTAAAATATAATAAAGAAATTTAAAGATAAAATATCCTTCCCCCACTACTAATGCAAGATTATATATATATGTATCAATTTTTTTAATTGTACTTTAGGTTCTGGGGTACATGTGCAGATCATGCAGGATTGTTGCAAAGGTGAACACACGGCAAGGTGGTTGCTGCCTTCATCCCCCCAACACCCACATCTAGTATTTCTCCCCCTCTTTATCCCTCCCCACCCTCCCCTAGCCCCGCTAACTGTCCACAGTGTATGATGCTCCCCTCCCTGTGTCCACATGTTCTAAGTGTTCAACACCGCCTATGAGTGATAACATGCGGTGTTTATCTGTTCTTGTGTCAGTTTGCTGAGAATTGTGGTTTCCAGAGTCATCCATGTCCCTACAAAGTACACAAACTCACTGTTTTTTATGGCTACATAGTATTCTATGGTGTATATGTGCCACATTTTCTTTATCCAGTCTATCTCTGAAGGACATTTGGGTTGGTTCCAGGTCTTTACTATTGCAAACAGCACCACAATGAACATACGTGTGCATGTGTCTTTATAATAGAACAATTTATATTTCTTTGGGTATATACCCAGTAATGGGAATGATGGGTCAAATGAAATTTCTATTTCTAGTTCCTTGAGGAAGCTCCACACTGTCTTCCACAATGGTTGCACTAATTTGCACTCCCATCAGCAGTGTAAAAGTGTTCTTATTTCTCCACATCCTCTCCAGCATCTGTTGTCTCCAGATTTTTTAATGATCACCATTCTAAGTGGCGTGAGATGGTATATCAGAGTGGTTTTGATTTGCATTTCTCTAAGACCAGTGATGATGAAGCATTCCCTTTGAAATCTGGCACTAGACAAGGATGCCCTCTCTCACCACTCCTATTCAATACAGTATTGGAAGTCCTAGCCAGAGCAATCAGGCAAGAAAAAGAAATAAAGGGTATTCAATTAGGAAAAGAGGAAGCCAAATTGTCTCTATTTGCAGACGGCATGATTGTATATTTAGAAGACCCCATCATCTCAGCCTAAAATCTCCTGAAACTGATAAGCAACTTCAGCAAAGCCTCAGGATATAAAATCAATGTTCAGAAATCACAAGCATTTCTATACACCAATAACAGACAGAGAGCCAAAGCAAAAGTGAACTCCCATTCACAATTGCTGCAAAGAGAATAGAATACCTAGGAATACAACTAACAAAGGATGTAAAGGACCTCTTCCAGGAGAACTACAAACTACTGCTCAATTAAATAAGAAAGGACACAAACAAATGGAAAAATATTCCATGCTCATGGTTGGGAAGAATCAACATCATGAAAATGGCCTACTGCCCAAAGTAATTTAGAGATTCATCACCATCCCCATCAAGCTACAAACGACCTTCTTCACAGAACTGGAAAAAACCACTTCATACCTCACATGGAACCAAAATAGAGCCCACATAGCCAAAACAATCCTAAGCAAAAAGAACAAAGCTGGAGGCATCAGGCTCTCTGACTTCAAACTATACTACAAGGACACAGTAATCAAAACAGCATGGTACTGGTACCAAAACAGAGGCATAGACCAATGGAACAGAACAGAGGCCTCAGAAGCAACATCACACATCTACAATCATCTGATCTTTGACAAACCTGACCAAAACAAGCAATGGGGTAAGGATTCCCTGTTTAATAAATGGTGTTGGGGAAAACTGGCTAGCCATGTGCAGAAAGCCGAAACTGGACGCCTTCCTGTTACACTAAAATTAACTCCAGATGGATTAAAGATCTAAACATAAGACTTAACACCATAAAAACCCTAGAAGAAAACCTAGGCAAAACCATTCAGGACATAGGCATAGGCAAGGACTTCATGGCTAAAACACTAAAAGCAATGGCAACAAAAGCCAAAATAGACAAATGGGACCTAATTAAACTGAAGAGATTCTGCACAGCAGAAGTAACACTCATTAGGGTGAACTGGCTACCAACAGAATGGGAAAAAATTTTGCAATCTACACATCTGACGAAGGGCTAATATCCAGAACTTACAGAAAACTAAAACAGATTTATAAGAAACAAACAACCTCATTCAAAACTTGGCAAAGGATATAAGCAGACACTTTACAAAAGAAGACATCTATGAGGCCAACAAACATATATATATATATAATATTTTTAACTAAGGCTGGTAAGAACAGTAATCTTGGTTAGCCTTGTATGAGCTGTATTCTGTTCTTTTCAAGTGATCCTTCCCACAGTCTCAATTTCCATACATAAATGCACTGATGAGTATTCAAGAGAATATTGACAGGGATCTTCTTTAGGTCTGTGATGTTCTCTCTGTGTGCAGTTCTCTCTTCTCCAGTATTCTGTCTTATAAAATTGCTGTTTGAAGCTGTCTTGGCTTTCTCAAATTCCAGCTCCATCTCTTCAACCCAGAGAGACCACTGTACTTCACCTAGTTTTCTCCTCCCTATATGACTCTTCAGAAAGCTTCTCCAGGATGTAACCTGAGACAATTGTCGGGCTTACTTCATTTCATTCCAGTCCCTCAGGGACCACTGTCCTTCATTGTCTGATGCTCAATATCTTGAATGCTGTTGTGTCACCCATTTTGTCACAGTGGTTCAGGTAAATCTTGTCTATCTTACGCCATTTTGACTAGAACCTGGAGTCCCTATTGTAAGGTATATTGTCTAGTCGAAATGAGGAAAGTGAGGCCAGTATAAGAAAATGAAAATCCGATTTATTCAGCTCTCGGGCGAGGTTCTATGGTCCAGGTAAGGGCCAGAGAAGTCGCACTTAACTTTTTAGGGCAAGGGGTTTTATAAGGAGTGAAGGCATTTGATTGGATATAGGGGAGACAAAGCATAAAGCACTTGACTGGATATTGGGACCCAGGAAGTGGAGTGAAGGCATTTGATTGGATATAGGGGAGACAAAGCATAAGGCACTTGACTGGATATTGGGACCCAGGAAGTGGAGTGAAGGCATTTGACTGGATATAGGGGAGACAAAGCATAAGGCACTTGACTGGATATTGGGACCCAGGAAGGAGAGTGAAGGCAGTTATTACTGGTAGGTAGGCAGGATCTTTGGTGAGTGGGCCGTCTTCGGGAATAATGACCTAAACAGGACAAAGAGTTATTGGGCAGGGTTTGGTGTGGCTTTTTGAAATTTTTGGGCGGGGTTTTTCAGTGGGGGGCTAGCTGTCGGGTGCAGAGTGGTGACGTAATTCCCTGTCGCTGGGAAGAATGGGCGTGTCCAAGCTCCTGGCGAGGCAACCGGCCTTACACCTATGTTTTTTATTTTTATGTATCATAGACTTTTATGTTTTGTCTGTGATATATTTTGCAAACATTTTCTCCCAATTTTTATTTATATTTGACTTTGCTTGCAGTGTTGTATCCATGTAAAAATATGTTCTTTTTAATCTATGTATAGTGAAATTTATCAATATGTTCATTTTGTATTCTATATTTTGCTTTATATTATCTATTTATAATAGATATTTTGTATTCTGTATTTGCTTTATATTATTATACTATTGTATTATCTACACATTCACATAATAGAGGAATTCTGCATGTTTTCTCTTAGAACTTGGGGTATGTGCAACTTTATAGAATCTGATTTCATGCCTTTCCAAATGGCTATCCAGTTGTTCCAAAGTCATTTATAAAGATATGTTTGTCCTTATTATTTGAGATAATTATACTATCTTCCCCTTCATCCAATGTTTTAAAATTATTCTAATTTTAATGGTAATTCAAACCTAATGATTTGAAGATAAATTTTTTTTTCTAAAAGGTCAAGTAGAATCACAGAAGGTAGTTATTTTGGGCAAGAGTCCAGAGCCATTGGAGTTTTTAGAATTTTGGTGTTTATTATGTATTCATCATTTACACATTGATTAATTAGATATGAGGCAAATTCTGCCAGTGCATGACTAATTTATTTCCTTTATCTCAGAATATGTAAATAATTCTACATTTTACAAAATAGAATGCTTTTCCATTAGTAGAGCATAGACTCAACTATTAACTTTAAAAATATCTTCCATGTATTTTTTTTTTTGCAACATTTATTTGACTATTGTATCATCTGCAGGAATCTATGAAAACAAATGGATTTGTCTATGTTACAGTACTCCCAGTTCCCGGGTAATTCACACTTCTCCAAGAAGTTCTTTACACTTTTGAACAGTTAACTTCAGACAATCATTTTAATATTTTATATTTAACTGCAATCTACCCATCTTATCAATTCATTTAAAAATATTGCATCATTTTTCATAAAATAACCTTTCTAAAGTTGAATGTTAATTGTTGTGTGTCTCTTGAGCTTTCTTTTTTTCTAGAATGTTAAACGTGGAGAAAATGTCCTAACCCTGCTATGTATCACATTGAAGCATATTTAACCATCTTAACTCCTCTGTTCTATTCGATAACACTTTGTCTCTTAAATTGTTGCCCAGCATTGTACACAATCCTCTAGGAGTTATCTAAATTCTAAGAGTAGAACCAAAATGCTTTCAGACCGACCAGATCTATCGGGTTCTAACTTATTTCCACCACGATGTGTTTTCTAAATAGTACCAAATAAATTATAGCCTGATGGGTCCTTTATATCTTAAATGTTGTAAATATCATTTTATTTTTGAATCCAATTTTATATACTTTATACTTTTTAAAAGTGCTATATTTTTAATTTTAATTTTAATGGGCATGTACTCATATAAGTATGTATTAAGATGAGCAGACTTTTAAAAATGTCCATATATTTTTTTCTCTTGCACAATGCTCTTGTCACCTCCTCCCCCAAAAATGAAATTCTACTCAACAATATCTTGACAGATTCTACATAACAAAGGGTCCATGATAAAAATAAAATTAGAAAATGCTGGAACAGCTTTCCCTTAAGATGTCATATGGCCAGACACAGTGGCTCACGCCTGTAATCCCAGCACTTTGGAAGGCCCAGGCAGGTGGATTGCTTGAGCCCAGGAGTTCAAGACCAGCCTGGACAACATGATGAAACCATGTCTCTACAAAAAATATTTAAAAATTAGCCAGATGTGGTGGCATGTGTCTGTAGTCCTAGCTACCCAGGAGGCTGAAGTGGGAGGATCACCTGAACTCAGCAAGTCAAGGTTGCAGTGAGCCATGTTCTCGCTACTGCACTCAGGATGGGAAACAGAGTGAGACCTTGACTCAAAAAAAAAAAAGTCATAACATATATTAATACATTATAGACTCTGAGAGGTCCAGCAGTAAAATAACTACTAAATTTTACTTGGCCAAGCATTTTAGACTAGGAACTACTCATTAAATTGGGGAAAAAAAAGTATTAGTATTATGTAGCTTATTTGATGCTAACAATGTATAATGTGATGTGCCATGAATACTGCAGGTGAAATGCATATGGAATTTAATAACAGCTGAATATTAGAATACCCTAAAATAACTATATGCAAATGGTAATTATTCGTATGCACCAAGACTGAAAGTTCGTTCCACTATTTGTAGATAGTTGAGTTCAGAAGTAAAGGTGAATTTTATTTACTGATTAAAAGTATAGAGATTCAGAGACCTCAGAAATTAGAAACTTATTTTTAAAAAGATAGTTTATGAAAATACTGTTCTTGAGGGATAAAAGTGATTTGTATATATTTACCTAAAAGTAATTTTGTTGATGCAATAATTATGTAAATGCATCCAGGCTATATATGTGATCCCGTAAAGTATGCAATGGCAAGAACACACTGATGAAATGATAACTTTACTGCATTCAGCGGAATCCAAATAAACCTCTCCAGTGTTGGCGCATGTTTAGCATGAGTCAATAGAAAAAAAATGTGGCACTTCTCACTTATCCATTTTTTTGTGTGTAGTTTTATGACCTTTACAATATATTTATAAATTATCTGTTCCTTGAATTGACTCCTATCACAGTGTTGTATTTTCGTGTCATAAATAAGATATAAAAATTGAATAAGACTGAATTGAATATTTAATTACATGGTATTAATAGTTAAATAATAAGTTTCAATGTTTTTCTTATCTATATTTTATGTTGTAGCTTTAATATATAAGCAATTAAATAATTTAACAGATGACTAACAGAGAATGCATTTAAATATCTTGCTTAAATATTAAAGACTAAATTAAAGCCTCAACATGACAATATTGTTAAATAACCTAAGATGAAAGATAGATTACTTTTAAGATATGCTTTCATAAAATACAGGGACATGTTCACTAGCCCTACTTATACAAAGTATTTATGACATTAATAAGCAAAGACCTTGACAAAAAAAACCTGTGAAGTGATTAGAACTTATTTTGACTTTGATATTTTTTATCTTTTTAAAATATGCACCTAGTTATTCAAATTAATTTTATTTACAAATATTCCATATTTGATTCTGTGTATCTGCAAATATGTATATTTTATATATTTATATATTTTTAAAACTACTATATATAAAACTACTATATAAAAAAACTACTTTATACATATATATATACTATGTGTATATATATGTATGTGTATATACTGTGTGTATGTATGTGTATAGACTATATACACACAATATATGTGTAATATGTATTAAGTAGATAACACACACACACACACACACACACACACACACACACACACACACACAGGGTCAGTAGTCTTCAGTATCCATGGGGGGTTGGTTTCAGGACCTCTTGTGGGTACCAAAATCCACAGATGCTCAAATCCGTTATATAAAATGTAGCATTTGCTTCTAACCTATGCACATTCTTCTGTGTACTTTAAATCATTCCTTAATACAATGTAACGCTGTGTAAATTGTTGTTATACTGTATTGTTTAGGGAATAACCAAAAAAGTCTTACATACTCAATACAGATGCGGTTTTTTTTCGAACGTTTTGAAATACAATTCTTTGAATTCATTGGTGTGGAACCCATGGATATGGAGGACCGACTATACATAAAAACGAAAGTAAAATTAAATTATAAAGTGCTGAGAAAAATCATTTAAAAATATATAAATAGTGTAACGAAGTAACAGGTTTAGGAAAAAGTAGAAAAAATCCATTTAAAGTAAAAAATAAAATTCTACCATGACAATAGCATGGAAAATGACAAGGTATCGTTGTGATCAGAAGAAAGAATTCACATAGACTAGGCAATTGTTTTGTTTTCCTTTCATTGCCTGAATGAGCATTATGCTAAAGAAATGGCATTTCTAATCTCAGTTTAGATAGATTTCTATTTTATATTGTAAAGTACAAAGAATATAAAATAAAATCAATGAATAAATTATCCCTGAAAAACAACTTTCTCAACTCAGAGGTGGCCATAAATTGAGGAGAGAACCATTTATAATACCTCATTGAACTAAAATTTAATATACTTTTGTCAAATAGATAGCAGTCATTAAAATATTATGTGTTCCTTGCTGAGGTAAAATGATGGGAAGTTTGATAACCTGATCTTCCAATTTAATATTGTTTCTAAATAAATTTTAAAATATATAACATTTGAAAATCAGTAGAGGTTTTCTTATATATGATGTTTCTTTTCCCAGTTTTTGGGAAATTTTGCTAAAACTTAGTACATGCTAAAGTAAATTTCCTAGACTAGATTTAGGGGTTGTTTTTACAGTGATGATACAAAGTGAGATAACTTTCAGATGTATGTTTTAAGCTATCAATATTTCTTATGTTTATCACAGCTTGTTTTTGCCCTTAGACTTACTGCAGCAGTTTCTTTGGTGAAAACTGGGCATATTTATATATAAGGTTATGTAAGTATAAGGTTATCTGAGATTTACCCACTGTTGTGAAGCATTCTATATTCTAGGTTTTTGCAATTCCAAATACAGCCCACAGACCAGGGGTCTCAGCATCATCTTGAGACTTGTTGGAAATGGCAAATATTAGGTCCTATCTCAGACTACTGCAACAGAATCTCTAATAGTAACAAGATCCCAAATGATTTACACTTACACACACATACAGTTTAGCAAGCACCTAGGACCAACCCCCATTAAACATTACTTTGTAGGACTTCCAAAACCATTTACTAAAAACAGTGGCTTGCTTTTTCATGATAATGAACTTTAAGGTTAATTCAAATCTAGATGCCATTACTTCCCTATTTCTCTTCCTTGGTAGGAATGGTTATAGACTGTTTTTCTTTTTCTTTTCTTTTCTTTTTCTTATTTTTTGAGACAGTCTGGCTCTGTCGCTCAGGCGGAGTGCAGTGGCACGATCTCGGCTCACTGCAACCTCCACCTCCTGGGTTCAGGCAATTCTCCTGCCTCAGATTCCTGAGTAGCTGGGATTACAGATTTGGGGACACCAGGCCCAGCTACTTTTTGTGTTTTTAGTAGAGACAGGGTTTCACCATGTTGGTGAGGCTGGTATTGAACTCCTGACCTTGTGAACCACCCACCTCGGCATCCCAAAGTGCTAGGATTACAGGCATGAGCCACTACGCTTGGCCATAGAATGTTTTTCTAAGAATATCATAGACACAAAATTTATGTTGTCAAATGAATGAAAATGCTTTGTTGAGACTACTGGTATATAGGTACCAGTATGTTTTGTGATAGGTATCAATAAGGAAAGACACAAAACAATTTCACAATAAAGTGTTCAGAACCAGCTGCATTTCTGATAGTCATTCCATTGAAGGTGGCTTCTGAATCATTTGATATTGGAATGGTAGTAAATCTCTTGGTTTGTGGCCAACCTCATTACCCAGGGCTATTTTGCCAGAAGAGACAATGCTGAGCAATCCGCCTCTCTGTTCCTTGCTGTCCTCTTGGAATCTCATCAGCTGTTGCTGTATGAGGACTTCATGGCTGTGTATTTCAGAAACTTCTGTCGGCTGTTTTATTATCATACAGATCCTCAGCATGATTGTCAATGGACCATGCATATTTGCCGTCGTCCTAAGATTTACTAGCTTCCATTTATTTATCAGTCCAATGAGACCACTAATAATCCTGATACTCTCTTGAGTTTTTCCACATCACTTGGCCTTCTCGTGATTGGACTGTCTATAGATACCTCCCCCTCAAGAACTCAAAATATTTCCGAAGTAACAAAGTTTTATTTCTCTAGGTCAATAAAGGCTTTTGTGAAAAGATTTTTCAACTAATCTTACACGAAATATGAAAAAGGATTTCTCAACTCTGATATAGTGGTTTTATTTTACCCAAGATAAAAGTCAGTTGTTTTTTAAGTGGAGCATAATTTGATAGGCATTTAATCTTTATGTGATGCTAACATAGTGATGGTTGATCACAGCCCATCCGTGCAGAAAAGAGATTTATAGACTCTGGGGACAGCCTTTTGGTGCTCAGCGCATCACTTTGGCTGTTACCTGTTCTCTTTCCAGATTGAAGTTAGGCTCACCTCAAACCTATATCATTCTCCTATTTCACCAATACACTCATGAGTTGAAATATATATAAATGGAGTGTCTTCTCCTTTGAGTTACAAAATTATGTCCTATACTGCACTGCTATATTATTGCTTAATTTTTTTCCAAGTAAAACAACTTGTGAACTAACAAATTGCCTGACTAAAGAAATAACAAAAACCCAGAAAAACAAAAACCATCAATTAAAACCCCCAAACCAAAACAAAGTGAAGTAACTTGGAAGATAGCAACATTTATTATCAAATTATAATAATTTAGATAGGTGTTCTTTGACTCAAGAATCGACAAACCAAAGAAAAACTATAGGCCCTAAAAGAAAAGTAATAGGTAATCAGATACTGACTTATGAGAGAGGGGACACTAAAAAGTAGTAGGAGAGAATACCCTTTTTGTATAATGATGTTGAAACAATTGGCATTCCATGCATGGAGAAAAATGTAATTGGACTTCAACATGACACCATACAAAAAGTAGATTATTAGATCTGAAAAGCAAAAGTCTAAAATTTAAGATAATATCGTAGAATAATTTTCATTGCATTTTTGCAGGGAAGTGGTTTTTTGTAAGTAAAAAGCACTGACAAGAAAAGAAAGATGGATACATATAATTATAAAAACTTAAAAGCTTTTTTTATCAAGAGATGATATATTGTTGTGAAAGTGATACAGCAAGTCATAAAATCAGAAAAGGTAATTGCAAAATGTGTTTGACAAATACTTTGTATCCAGAACACTAAAAAAATGCTCCTACAAATAATTAAGAAAATAAAAGGAAATCCTAGCTAACAGGAGAGTGAACAAAGGGGAAAAATTCAAATGACAAGTTAATGTATGGAATGGTATTTTGCTTTATTAGCACTTATTATGTGCAAATAAAAAATATTACATATAGCAATCTGCCCATCATATTGGAAAATTAACTAGTTTGACAATAGCTTGATTTTCTGAGCATAGGAAATAATGGAACTTCCATGCCCTTGAGGAACTGGCAGAACCACTTAGTAAACAGTTTGGTATCATCTGATGCAATTAAAGATACATGTATTCATGGATCCACTAATTCTGTTTCTTATTTAATCTTCTCAAGATATGTATGTACATAAAATAACATTATTTGTAAAAGTTCAAACTGGAAATCATCTATACCTTTATCATTCCTTAAATATATAAGTAAATTATTATGTAGTGTCGTGGAAGTCTTTCTAGACTTAATAATTAAATTATTGTGGCATGGGAAGACTACACAGCAATGATTTTTTATTGCTATTTTTTATTGCTGACTAGTATTACATTGTGTAGCTACATCAGTTTCTTCTTTCATTTGCTGATCAAAGATATACCTGATTTCCAATTCTTGGAGTCTACAAAGTGGCTATTAACTTTGCCATATAGGTTTTTTTTTCTGAATATAAGTTTTATTTTCTCTCGGGTAAATGCCTAGGAGTGTTTGGTCGTATAATAAGTGTTTGATTAATTGCGTAAAGAATGACCAAACTATTTTTTAAAGTGGCTGTTACACTTTATATCTAAGAATATATAAATGTTTCAGTTGGTGTTTTCTTTTTTTTTTAATTTAAAATGTTTTTTTATCAGTTGGTGTTTTCAGCACTTGATGCTCTCAGATTATTTTAATTGTTTTTTAATTGTTTTTTTTTAGCCATTCTATAGAGTATGTAGTGCTATCTCATGTTTTTGAACTGCATTTTTCTAACAACCAATGAAATTGAGCACTCTTTTCTAATGTTTATTTGCCATTGTATGTCTTCTTTGGTGTTTTCTGTTTAGATATTTTCCATTTTGAATTTATTTTCCAGTTGTTGATTTGTGAGACTTTCTTAAAGTTTCTGGATACAAGACATGCGACAGTAATACATGCATTTAAGAAGTATTTTGTTCAGCTGTGTTTATCTTTTCATTCTTTCAACAATGTCTTTTCCAGACAGAAAGTACAATTTATATTTTCATTTATGAATCATGTTCTAGTCTCCTAACTAAAAACTCTTTGAGTCCAAATCCAAAATCACTAATAATTTCATTATAATTTTTTCTAGATGTTTTTTAGCTTTGTGGTTTGCATTTAAAGGTTGTAAGACATTTTAAATTATTTTTTATATAAGGTATAAGAGGAATTGAGTTACAGTTTTGTGTATGGTATGTTCAGATTTTCAAGCAGCATTTCTTGTAGAGTCCCATCCTTTATCTCTTTACTTCCCTTTGCACCTCGAAGAAAATCAGTTGACATTGGGGGTCTATTCTGGGCTCTCTGTTTAAGAGATGTATTGTTGATTGATGTGTTCATCTTTTCACCAATATCACCCTACCTTGGTTTCTGCTTTTGTCTTTATTACTGTTGAGGGTTTTGCTTTATTTGAGGTTTTTTTTTTTAATTTCTTATTGTGGAAGCATAGATTACTGATTTGAGACTTTTCTTCTTTTCTAAAATAAACACTTAGTGCTGTGTATTTTTCTCTAGGCATTCCTCTAGTGGCATTCCAAACATTTTGATATGTTATATTTTCATTTACACTCAGACATAGAGTTGCATTTATTTTGATATTTCTTCTTTCATGCATGGGTTATTCAGAAGTATGATGTTTAACTTAAGTTTTTCAGGGAATTTTTCAAATAGCTTTTCTTTTGTAATTGACATTGAGTTTAAGTATGTTATTGGAAACACACTTTGTTGTATTTCTTCTCTTGTACATTTGTTAAGAATTGTTTTATGATGCAGAATAGAATACATCTTGGTGATTGCTTCATCTGCATTTGAAAAAATGTGTGTCCACAATTTTTGGGTAGAGTATTCTTTAAATGTCAATTAGATCAACTTAGTAGTTAAAAATTTTTTAAAAACTTAATGCTTGCCCTATGTTATATAATGTACACCTTTGATTAATTATTGCATCTTCAAATAATATGACAGTTTACATATAGTATAAGTGCTTTACAACAGTATATTCCTAATTCCCCTCTTCCATCTTTCTATTTTTGTTGGCATACATTTTGGTTTTACATATGCTATAAATGTACAATTATTTTATACTATTTTTACTTTACATATCAGTTCTCTTCTAAAGCAATGAAAAACAAGAAATAAATAAAGAATTTTAGACTATTATTTATTCTAGTATTCTTTTTACCGTGTAGATCTCTATTCCTGTCTGTATTGTTGTCTTTCATCCAAAGAGCTTCGCTTAATAATTCTTATAGTGTAGGCTGGAAATGAATTTCCATTTTTGTTTGAGAAAGTCTTCTTTTTTTGAAAGACATTTTGTTTTCACTAGATAGAGTTAAACAGATATATGTTTCCTTTTCCTAGGCCTTCAGTATAGGTGTTTAAATTACTATAGTCAGAGGTTAGACAGGGCTTGAAATACGTTGTTATAGTTACCTACAGTGCATTACAGGATTCAGATTCTTCTGGCAAAATTTTTGGTTTAGGATGGGGGCATGCGGGCTTGTTGGCTTGAAAATTGTTTAGAGTGGGGTACAATTTACCATTTCTCAGTGCCAGCCCCGCCTTCAACTTCCAGTCTTCTTTTTGTACTGTACCTCCATGAGATCTGCTTCTGTATTCATTATCCCAGTCATAAACAGCATGGTGGAGGTGTTTCCTGATAATGTATTATTATACCTTAATCTCAGGCAGTTTCTGCATTTCTAAGTATTAAGATTGTGGCTTTCACAATTGCTCCTGCCATGCTTCAGCCGTAACTTTCGGCTCAAGATATTTTCCTTCCTCTCCCCAGGTGTTACTATTTTCTGGTTCTTTCTTTTTATTGCAGTTGTTTTTTCCTAGTGCCCTAAAGTTGACAGTTTTTGTTGCCTTCTTCCTATGAATTAAAAATGTGTTCCAAAGAAAATAAAATATTAAAAAAAAAATTCTACAGCAAATTATGTCCTGTTGTGTCTTTCCTAACTGAAGCCTCAGAAAATGAAAGCCGGCATCATACTTTTCCCCATCTCCAAGAATCAACTGCCCACCAGAATCTGTTGCTTCTGTTCATTCTTCATAGACTTCAGGGTGCGGATTTTTATGTTATGCTGAGGTTTTACAGCTGTTTTTCTGCAGGGGGATACTCCCATTACAGCCCTCACCCTTCACTGCCCTCTTGAATGCAATTTTCTGTGGTTTTCTGTTGCTTTTATCAAGCTGACCTCATGGCTTTCAGGAGTTATTTAGTTTCTAGATTTATAATGTTACCTTTCTTGTTTTAAATGTGGAAATTATTTTACCCTAAATAGGAATATAAACACAAATACATTTATATGTAATTATAAATACATATATTAAACAAATTTAACTATAATATCACATTTAAACGTAAGTGAGTACTTTCTGTAAGAGCTGAGGTATAATTTATTTAGTATATCTTGATCAGTCTCTTTCAATCCTTTTCCAAAACTATTTCCTCATTTAAAATGGAAAGTGACATTACATCTCACTTTGTAATCTAAGATGTTTACAATTTATTGCCCATTTCCCCCAAAGCCTTTTAACTTCTCCAAACAGCTTTTAATTTCCAGGAAATATTCCTAGATGTAAAATGTGACTTTATGAATAATTTCTGCATTTCCCTTTTGGGCAAGTTGCTGCTTATCTGGCAAGCTTTAAAAGATATTTTCAAAAAAGACTTAAAAGGGAGCAGTAATTAGTTTTTTTAAACTTTGAAACATTCTGTTTGGATTTTGTTCCACATCAAGAATATTTTATAAGGTATTTCAGAGGAAATTTATCTACCTCCCTTTTAAAAATAATTTAATGCCATTTGTTACAATATCTATGAATGGGTTTAATTAAACCTTTTGCATTCAGAGATTTTTATCTTGAAGACCTAAGGTAGCCATGACACATGACACGTATTTAATAAATATGCTATTAATGGCTATTGAATGTAAATGTTAAAGGTTTCTCAACAATCAGATATGTACTTTTAAAAAGTTATTATATTCATATTGTCTTTACACTAAAATATTTTTATTACTTTACATATCTTAAATATTTTGATAATTCACCTTATTAGTACTGTTAAAATTATTGATATTAATCCTTATGACCTACTTAAAGTTACATCATCTTTGTATACTCTTTATATAACTGTGCTCTTGTTAAAATCCCCTGTCTGTACCTAAAATAATGAGTGATTAATCATCAGTATACACAGCAGAACATTGGAACATTGCATTAGCCCAATACTCAGAAAAAGACAATGCAGAAGAGAATCTTTCTGACTTATTTTATGGTAGAACAGATCATCTACTATGTTTCTCCCTAAACACAAATGTTCCATCTAAATGGATAGGTATTTTCTAATCAATTCCAGTGATTCATTAAAAACATCTCTCCAGATGAATCAACCTGAGAAGTATTATAGATGATAATATATGTTAACATATTTAAACTTAATATTAGCTTGCATCTATTACAGATAACATTTAAATAACAGAGTTCTTGCATAAATTTGCCACTAGTTTCTGATATAATTTTCAAACATTTGAAAAGAACTAGTTGAATTTAAAGTTATTAGGTAGTCTCTAATGCCTATTGAGACAGAAATTGAACTGGATTGCCAAAGTAATAAAACCACTCATAAATTGTAATGACATATAAATGAAAAGAACCAAAGAATGGACTTATTTTTTCCTGGCGTCCTCAGCACTGAATGAGTTCTTTTTGTGTTCATTGATTTTGTGATCTACCTGTTTTTAATTTAAAATAATAAATTTTAAAGAGTACTTTATTTCTATTGTATTTGATTAAAATTATGCTTATTTAAATTTTTTTAGAAAATAATAAAGGCAATTACACTGTACTTTGAAACTCATACACAATGCAGCTTAAATATTATTCACGGAAATTTCTGCCTTTAAAACTGTTTATTTTACTGAAGAATGAGCACAATTAAATTAATCATTGAAATATTTCAAAAGAACCAAATCTTATGAAAACTTAAGGAATTGAGATGAAATAAGTATAAAATTCCACATTGATTTAAAGAAGCAGAATTAATGAATGACTAATAACTGGTCTTCTGAAAGAAAAATTAGAAGAATAAAGCCACCATATCTCTAGAAAATTTGGCCATAGAAAATAAAACATACCAAAAAAATGGGAATTTTTTAATGCCAAAATTTTTAAAGAAAATTTAAAAGTCAAAAAAATAGAATATATATTTGTATATACAAATGTATTTAAATATTCAGGTACTGTCACTTCTAAAAGGCTGATATTGCTTAGTGTTTGATATTTCATGGTTTATGAGCTGAAGATCTACCACTGAGGTTTGCATCTTGCTGATCTCTCTAGGTGTTTATTGACATACTCAACTTTCACGGTGCTCTGATGGCTTTGGAGGTGAGAGAGAATAACTGCATATGTCATGCCTTTTACTTTATTAGAGATGTTGTTTAGGGCCATAAGGTGTTACGGAATTTATTAATAGCTAATTCTGCTTTGAAAATTTATACATGCCTCTTTTCTTCCCAGTGTATATCACACCAGAAAACAGTTACAGAGAGATACTTTCCGTACTGCCTCAACAGTGTACCCCAAGCCACTCTAGCTCTGTTGTAAAGTCAAAGGTCTTATACCAAATTGCTTCCTCCTGATTGTTCTTAACCTACTCATTATCTCTTGTGATGATTAATTTTATGTGTCTGCTTGACTATATCAGGGATGCCCAAATTGGCTAAACATGATTTCTGGGTATGTGTGTGTCAGCATGTTTCCACATGAGATTAGCATTTGATTGGGTGACTCAGTGAAACTGACTGCCTTCACCTATGTGGATGAGCATCGCCAGTCTATTGAGGACTTGAACAGAACAAATGGCAGAGGAAGGGAGAATTTGCCCCAGTTTCTGCCTGACTGTGTGAGCTGGGACATCCATCTTCTCTTGCCCTCAAAGCTCCTGGCACTCAGACCTTCAGACTGACTGGGATCTATACCATCAGCTATCTAGCTCTCATGTCTTCAAACTATCCCACCAGCTTTCTTGCTCTCCAGCTTGCTGGTGGCACATTGTGAGACTTCTTAGCCTCCATGATCACATGAGCCAATTTCTTATAGTCTCATGTATGTATGTACATATAGGATTAATTTCCCATACATGTATCTCATATATATGTGTGTGTGTATAGATTTATTACATATATGTATGTGTATATATATGATATAGATACATAGGTATACGGATAGCAATTCTCTGGATTCTACTAATAATAGTAAAATAGATCATATAAGCCAGTATCAACTACAGGTCTTCAGATGATATCTTAGATAGGTTATTTTAATTAAAGAAATGTTAAGTAAACATATTTCTAAAGATAAAAGGAAAAAGCAACATTTTTATCTAATTAGTCATTCAACTAAAATGATGTAATTGTATAAAGGATTGCAACAAGAACCTGGACATTCTTTTTGTTTTTTGTTTTGTTTGGTTTCTTTGTTTTTGTTTTGGTTTGGTTTAGGATTTTTTTGCCTAAAGGATATGTGAAACCTTTTATAAACAAAAGATATCTTTTATCTTTTATTTATGTCTGTTCACCAAAATGTTCTTAATAAATGGTCAAATGTTGATAGCAGGTATTGAGAAAAGACATTGGATAGAGTTTATTTTCTTGAAGACTTCTGAGTTATTGTATCCCTTATAAGAGAGTCCCTTACCCCTATGGCCATGTGTGAACACAGAGAAGACAGCCATCTATGAAGCAAGGGGTGAGCCTTTGTCAGACATTGAATCTGCTGGCGCCTTGATCTTGGTCTTCTCATCCTCTGGAACTATACAAAATAAATTTATCTTATTTTTAAATGACATTTTATGTTATTCTGTTATAGCAATCCAAATGGACTAAGACAATAACTTAGATATTCTGGTAAAAATGATGGGAATACTGTCAAATTATTAGTTGAAATAGGTTGATTTCTGGACAATATTTATCTTTGAATAAGATATGTCAGTCTATGTCAAAAGCCGATAATAAATTTTTGTATTAACCTTTCTTTTTAAGAAATTCTGGATATAATAACGTTTGGCTGGTAATCATATACTGCTACTTTGGGTTATATTTTTCACAAAATGAAATCTAGATTTTTAGTCTCTATTTTAAAAATGTTCATAGACAAAATAAACTTTATTAGTCTCAGAAAACACTGACTCTGAGACAAATTTATTAATGAATGAGCTATTTAAAAATATATAAATCATGTTTATCCACTGCTTGCAGGAATAATGAATACACATGCACTTAAATTCATTCTTATAGTGAAAATAAAAATTTATTATATGAAATCAAATATTGGAGAATGTCAGAGGTGTGTGAACCAGAGAAATTCCATCTTAAACAGGAGATGGGTAAAATGAGGCTGAAACCTACTGGGCTGCATTCTGAGACTGTTAAGGCATTCTAAGTCACAGGAAGAGATAGGAGGTCCACACAAAATATAGGTTATAAAGCCCTTGCTGGTAAAACAGGTTGCTGTGAAGGAGCTGGCCAAAACTCACCAAAACCAAAATGGCGATGAGAATAACCTCTGGTCATCCTCACTGCTGCACTCCCATAAATGTCCTGACAGTTTACAAATGTCATGGCAATGTCAGGAAGTTACTCCATATGGTCTAAAAATTGGAGGCATAAATAATCCACCTTTTGTTTAGCATATCATCCAAAAATAACCGTAAAAAATGGGCAACCAGCAGCCCTTGGTGCTGCTCTGTCTATGGAGTAGCCATTCTTTCATTCCTTTACTTTCTTGATAAACTTGCTTTCACTTTGCACTGTGGACTCACCCCCGAATTTTTTCTTGTGTGAGATCCAATAACCCTCTCTTGGAGTCTGGATCGGGACTCTTTTTCCTGTAACAAGAATATTTAAATAATGTTAGGAAAGCTCACCATCATTAAATCAACTGCAACATTGGAAATGTTAATATTTTATAAGTGTTTCATAAAGGCAAGATTATAAATAACTCTGCATGCAAATATCTGAGCTCAGAATACCATATTGAAATGACCACTCAGTTTGAAAGACTTTAAACAATTCTTGCAAAACTATTCAGCAGACTATGGCAATGGCCTGTGTTACTTATACATCCACAGTAGCAGTAGAAATAAGGATGCGTGGATGGATAAGAAATATATTTTTGAGATAGAACCAAATAGGACTTGCTGCTGAATTTGGTATGAGGGTTTAGTGAAAGAAAGGAAATAATGATTACTCCTAGGATTCTGGTTGAGCATTTGGTGTGGATGGTGGTAAAATCTGCTGATGAGGAATATTGAGACAGAAGTAGATTTTCGTAGCATAGGATTGGTGAGAACATAAGACAATACTGGGTATAATAAGTATGAAAGGCCTATTACTATTAAAGTGGAGATTAAAAAAAATAATGTGTGTGCACGGAGGAGGATAAGGAAGAGATTTAGATATACAGGGGAGAGATTAAGAAGCAGGGATAAATGTGAGGCATTTGACCAAGATGGCCTTAAAGTTTTCTATAGCTTGACTGATAAGCTTCTCCCTGACTCCGAGTCTCCTGATTTCCCCTTTCTTAGAGCATTAACTTTAGAAAACTTTTAAGATATAAATAATTTTGAAAGTCTTGACAGTTTTACAACTTAAGAGTGACTTTCATAAAGACCTGGAAGCCATTCCTTTGAAATGTAATCATTAAAGAAGATAATGTCCTGTCTTCCAGTCTCTGTAAGAGTAGGAATCTAACTTCAATGGGTGCCAATTAGCAAACACAAATGGCCTAAGAACAGAGAAATAGTTTTACACACTTAGGAACAAGTCATGCTTAACACCTTCTACTGATCAGCTTCCCCCCCATAATTTCTATTAAAATAATAGACCATAAAATCTGGGCCTTTACTGTTCTGATCCAAGGACCAGCAACACTGGCCTTCCTGAGAGACTGTTAGAAAAAAAACAACAACTCAGATTTCCCTAAATCAGAAGCTTCATTTTGAGCAGGATTCCCAAATGGGAATAAGTGGATAATGGAGGATGGAAAAGTGAGCTGGATGTGTAATTAAAGCTGATATATTACTAGAACGTGGGTTGTGGAATAAATTAAATGGAAGGATGGGATGGCTGGTCAAAGACAGCAATGTTAAATCTAAGCTGAATACAAAGTAAATTAGTGGGCTCATCAGTGATGGCATGGTCAAATTTACAATCATGGGTGGAACTGGCTGACAGGAATCCAGGTGCTAGACTCATGGGTGAGATGAGTAAGTAAGAGTGAATGGGAAGCAGGTCTTTAAGGGTGATGGCCGTCAAAACGAGTGCACAGTGCAATGGCATGTGCTTCAGCTGTTTTGTATTTTTAAAAGCAGAGGAAGGAAACATGGTTTAGAAGTGTGAGCAACACCCTCTTTGTTGTCTCTAGTTGTAAGACACATGCAAAGGAAATAAAAAACAGCCTTTTCTTGAGAGAGCTAGGTGGAGGTTGTGGCTTCAGGAAAATGCCAGGTTTCAGATAAGGCAGGAATTGGCGCTCTTTCTGTAGAGAGCCAGATATCACATATTTCAGGCTTTGTAGGCCAGATGGTCTCTGTCACAACTACGCAACTCTATTCTTGAAGTAGAAAAGCGGCCATAGATACTAAGTAAATAAATGAGTGTTTCAGTAAGACTTTACGTACAAAACGGTCAACAAGATAGATTTTGCTGGCAGACTATAGTTTGTTGATTCCTAAACTAAGGCATCTAGATGAAGAGAAGTGAGGATGATAAATGGTAAAATGAGGATAATTGACCATGGTTTCCAGAAGAATCAGTGTAAAGCATTGGCAAGCTGTGGAAGATTTATGTCAAGTAAGGAGAGGTGAACAGCAGTGTGACATCTACTCTGAGTGAGCAAGATTTCTGCTGGTAGCTAAACAGCAACATGTGTCATGGAGAATTCGTTCTGATATTGCCTTTTTAAATTATAAATTAACCACTTATTTTATAATATTGCATCAATATACAAGAATACATTTTAGGCCGCGTGTGGTGGCTCACGCCTGTAATCCCAGCACTTTGGGAGGCCAAGACGGGCAGATCACGAGGTCAAGAAATCAAGACCATCCTGGCCAACATGGTGAAACCCCGTCTCCTCTAAAAATACAAAAAAATTAGCCGGGCGTGGTGGCATGTGCCTGTAGTCCCAGCTACTCGGGAGGCTGAGGCAGAAGAATTGCTTGAACCCGGAAGGCAGAGGTTGCAGTGAGCCAAGATTGTGCCACTGCACTCCAGCCTGGCCACAGAGCGAGACTCTGCCTCAAAAAAAAAAAAAAATACATTTTTAGCTATATAGAAGCTATAAAAGTAAAATGAAGCTTGTGTGCTCAACTTAAGAAATAGGATGTAACTAACAAAAGAAGGTTCTAGCATCCTCTTGCATCCTCTCACATGTATATCTGTCTTTCCCTTACAAAGATAAGCTCTACTGTACATTTTTTTGTTTTTGTTTTTGTTTTTTTAGTTTTTCTATACCTGGATTTAAGTTAAAGGACAAGTATAGAAAGTAGATGAATGAATAAATAGTTAAGGACCTCAGGAGAGATTGAGAAACTTCTCTTCCAGAAGCATGTGCATATATTTCAAAGGCAGATAAAAATATTTTGCCAGTCATTCATTTATATTCCAAAGAATTCAAAATTAGGAAACTTCCTCTTCTCTTCCCAGAGAAGATTTGTTTACATCAAGGAGATAAAATTATCCCCAGTCTCTGGAGGAGAAGGTGGCAGCTGGGCAGTTTGTAGCCCATGTAAGTTCCCAGAATTATAATTTTGGGATTCCTCGCCTTTAGTGCAAAAATCTTCTTTTATACACTTGCAGACCTGGCTCTCATTGCGTCACTTTGCAGGGGAGAAATAGAGTACAGGAAACCAGTGTGCTTACTACTGTAATAATAGTCTTCCCCCAGTTTAGAAGCTTCATGTTTATTGTCAGGGCGAAATAAACAAACATAGATATCAAAAACTAACCACCACCAGCAGCAGAATACATATTGTTTGTATTATACATACTCTGGGCTCTGAGGCTTTAGAAGTCCTGTTTCCTAAAAGTACTCAAGAGGTTCACCAAGAACACAGAAAAATCTTCATTTAACTATAAACTGTGGCACCTGTGTGAAAGTTGGGACTCCTCATATTTCCAGACCAGCAGTTGAGAAGAGGGAGGGGTCATTATCCTGGCTGCATTAATTGACTCATTTATCAGAAGGTAGGGCTGCTGCTATACAATAGTGAAGAATATAACACACCTTGTTCATCCACTTGGGCACTTCTTCTTTATTCCTTATACAGTTTTAATAAGAAATAGATATGTATAGCAGCCACCACCTGTGAAGTACATAATAGCCGGGGCACAGAGCACTCCGAAATGAAGGACTATACACCATATAAGCCTTGGAGATCTGCAGAAGTGCTCTCTAAGAGAAAAGAATCTAAAGTGGAAAACAGAGGTCATGAGGACCAGTTATGATCGATCTGACAGCAGCTGCAGCAATGACAGCCATCATTTGTCCCACTGATGATCCTCTTGTATGTTTTCCTTAATAAAAGTAGCCTACCACAACCTTGCATGAACTGCTACCACAGTTTATAAGAATACTCAAGCAGCACTAGGAGTAGACGTTAGTGGATTCTGTGCTGCACTGCCCACATCCTCCTGTAGGATTGAATGACTTATTCTTTTAGCTTCTGGTGAGGAAGGAGACCCAGGCATCTGGGATCAACTTCCCCTTTGACCTGCCGCTCTGCATTTCAATAGAAAAGGCTGACCGACTGGTACCTCCTGATTCACCTTCCTGTAGGTGGCAGGCTTGGTCTTGGGGAAGACCCAGTTTTTACTTAAAACAAGATCAAACCCAGAAACCTTTTCACATGTGAGTCCTAAAACTGTAAACCCGAAACCCTTTCATATGTGATTCCTGAAACTGTAAACCCGAAACCCTTTCATATGTGATTTCTAGGGCTATAAACCTAAGATTCTTCCATGTGTAATATCTAAAGTGTGAGCCTATATGAAGGCAGAACCTTCTTTTGTTAGACGAGCTGAGCTTTGGACAAATTATCGATCAGGCTCCCCCGGCCAAATAAACTTGTTCCTTCTTCATTCGGTGTTTGAGAGATCCATTTCCCGCGGCCGCTCCTGCTACACTGGTAGTGCTACTGCTGTCAGATAGCACTCAGTGGCCACCTCACAAAAAGTCATGTATTCCTGACCTGGCAAGCCCATATACAATGACTATTCAATGCTGGGGGGATAGTCTCCCCTCCCCTTGTGTCAACATGGAACAAGTGGGAAGGGCATGAGATTGACAGAGGCCTCCTGTGTTGACCCTGCATCACTGGCCACGTTCTCCCCTGCCCACTCCTACTTTTTCCTTTCCTTCCTTTCCACAGCTGTTTTTTCCCCCCAAGAACGTCCTTTACTACTTCCCATAGGTTGATTTTAGTCTCATTGTCTTCTTCTTGAGGAACCCCACCAATAACACATATCAATTAATTATTATTAAAATATGTGTCTGAATGATACACTGATACTTTGAGGGATAAATGTTAAAAGTGTCAGTTTATAAAAGTTAGAAACATTCTTAAAATTCCAGTGAAAACTACACAACCTGATGGTAGCACTCACCAAAGCTGAGCACCTGCTACAGCACCTTCCCTTAAGGACAGACATAAATGCATAGAGCAGTACTGTAGCACCTTTGCTAGTCAAGTGTGTAGCAGTGACAGCTGCAGAGCAGTCACCTCATTTGGGAGCTTGTTAGGTTATCAGTCTCCGCCCAGACCTGCTGAGACAGATTCTGCGTTTTTATAAGATCCTAGGATAATTCCTATTCTCTGATTTAGATTAATGATTCTCAATTCTGACTGTAAGGTAGAATAACCTATGAGCTTTGAACAAAATACCTATGCCTATGCTCCACTCCTAATAAATTCCATCAGATTCTCTGGGATATGGTGTCTGAGCATTGGTATATTATAAAAATTCCCAAGGCTTTTTCTAATGAATAGCTAGAGTTAAGAGTCAATGATACAGAGAGTATCCAAGGTTCCTTTTCCCCTTGAATGTCTTAGGTCAATGACAAATTTCTATAAAATCCTTCTGGATTCCCATCACCAAGTTTCTGTTTTTCTCTTAGAATTTTTAAACCTAAAAACGAAAATATGAAACTGTACATGGATCAGTTTGTTTATTGTCTGATTGTGGCCTCTAGAAATTGCAGTTTTCTATCCTTCTCATGGTATTATGGAAAAGGGGAAATTAATAAATGGCCACAAAGCTGTTTCCAGGTACAAAAATCAATGCCATATTCACTCCATTTCAAATACTGTTTCAGTTCGGTTAGAATTTTCAATTTCAGTGCATTTTTAGGGGTCAGTCAATGAGATTTGGCACCAAGGCAAATTATTCAATGTTTTTATCTTCCCCAGTGCTTTGAGAAAAAGAACCAAAGTAAGGGATCAAAGAATATAAATAGCTGCAGGCCATTGATTCCTGCCCAAGCAAACATGTATCAAAGACAAGAGAAAGACATTTCATCTCTTGCTTATACTCAAAATAGGCAATTCATATAGTCTCAAAAATATAGGCCTGAATAAAGTAATATACATAATAAATAATAAAATACACATGTATTACATAGCAATTTTAAGTATGCCTGTGGCATGGAGGTTTCTCCACATGTTCTAGGGACTCTCTGTTGACTACATACAGTCAGTGAAATACAGGAAAAGGAACTGATAGTTTAAATATTTAAAAGCCACTTAGTAATAATATAAGAAAGCATATAAACATATCTAAGTAGAAATTTACCTGCATGAATATTCCTTGTATGTTAAAGCTCATGTGAAAATATATATTTAAAACATATTAGAGCCAGGAATATTTTGTTACTGTCGAGGTTAAATGACTGAAAAGAATATTTTGCTTATGTCATTGGGAAGTTTATTAAATTGTTGTTAAAATTTGGAATTTGGTAGTTTTCTCATTATTATTATTATTAGAAATGTACTAAGGAGAGGATAGAGGAAAAATATCATATAGAAAAATATTCAACCAAAAGTCAAGTAAAGAAAGTTCTTCACAAATTGAATTACAAACATTAGAATTCAACCCTTCCAAATATGCTAAAAAGCACTCAATTCCCAGAGCAAAATTAAAATCAGAATTATTTTTATGATTGTTTTACAATTGCCTTGGCTATAAGAAGCATAGACCTATAAATCATTTTGAAAATAATTTTGAACTGAATTACTTTATTTTTTATTTTCAAATTCAGGAAATAATAACACTATCATTTTTCTGACTATAGATATGCCTAAGAGGAAAAAAGTCAGGGCTGGTTATAACAAGCACACAGGTTTTCTGGCAGTGAACATATATTTTATTGATCTGAACTATGAAGTCTTGAAATTATATCATTATAAGTTAACTGTTACGATCTGCATGTTCATTTGATTTTAGAGCTAGTTGAAGATTGAATGCAATTTATGTAAAATTTTAACATGTAGAAAACAAGTATATACAGTCTTCCCCAAATTCACCAGTGGGGTTGTTTCACACTGCAAGTTATACCAGACTGAACCATTTTCAGAGTAAGAGGTGATATTTACCTTTTAGTTATGAGGGAAGAGAAAGACTGTCATAAATAATTATGTTGAAACCTGAAAATTCATGTATTTGTTAGTCTATAGAATGGACTGTCCCTGTGTAAACTTGGACAATATATTTCCTTTGGAAAATCAAGATAACTAAGTGTCTGAAGTATAAAAGGGATTTATAAAAGGGGAGGCTTTATATCATTGACAGAGTATGAAACTTCAAGTATTATGTGCATGATTTAATTATTAAAGCATTTTAAAGACCCTGTCAAAGCTTCAGATATTTTTATCTGTGGCTTCTGCCCTCAAATGGCATATTAATTAATTAAAAGTTTTGGCTGGATGGGTTTTTGCTCACATATGTTAACTAGTGTTGTTTGTGCGGTTTTAAAGGTTACCGCTAGGAATCTTAGAATCACAGAAACATTGGTGGAGTCCATCTGGTCCATAGTGTGATGACAGATTCTGTGACAGCAAAGATTAGGGGAAATACTTCTCTAGACAGCCTTCCCCCAATTAAAATACAGAATCCTATAACCACTTTTCCCCCCTCTGCCCTTCCTTCCCTCATCTGCTAATTTTTGTTTCTGGTATACCAACAGCAGCCTGGTAGTTTTAGTAGCTAGATAACCTTGGTCTCATGAGACAAGATGCTCAATAAACTTCTCAAACTTGAAAGCCTATTTAGTTATCAGCAACCTAGTGACTGTCAAAAACAGGATATGCTATGAATCACTACAAAAGAAGTGAAAGAGTTTCTAGAGAAAAGTGCTCCAAAAATGTTTTCTGCTTTATGCTTAATTAACTTGAATGGTCAGTCTTTGGAGCATAAACAAATGAACATTTTCACCACAACATATTGTCAACAACCCAGGAAAACACTGTGGTGCAATAAGCTTTAGAGATAATTCTTTGCCTGTTGTTAATGCATTTTGAATTATAAATATTAGAATTCATCCCTTTCAAATATGCTGAAAGGGCATAATTCCTACAGCAAAATTAAAATCAGAATTATTTTTGTGATTGTTTTTGTGATTGGGAGTTGTTACTTACTGGAAATAATTCAAAAGTGTTGATATGCTTCAAAATCTTTAAATCCTTTTCTCCTCCATAAAGTATTTTTAATAACATATTTTTTATCATAAAAAGTATAGAGCGATTGTAACACTTCAGACATCATTATTAAAAGTAGATTGATTTTTCTTTGCACATGAGCCTTCTATCAGCACCATCCTAGTTACATGGGAACACTTTTGAATGACTTGAAAATATAACATGTTTTGTATCCCAAAAATGCATTCCAAAAAGCAAGACTAGAACAAAGGGCAGTAATAACAAAAAGTATAATTGAAAATTTATAAACCTCATATGCTAATGGAGAAAATTTACTAAAATTAATTAAAATGAATAGGGGATTACTCTTGGTTATATATATTTAATATTATCTGTTACATAAGTATTTAAAAAAACACAAGACTTGGGACTTTGGACATAAATACACATAGTACTTCAGATTTTTCCAGTGCATTTTAAGTTGTAAAGGGCACGATGAAATAGTGGTTTTTATAAACACAGGAAAGTTTAGAATTTCAGAACTTCTAAAATGTGCAGATACATAGTACTGGTACAAATGGTATTTGCTGATGTTCAATTTAAGACTAAGTAGTTATAAGGAAGTTGGGTATTTAATTTGAAACTGTTGTCTAATTTTATTTGTAAAAGTACAATTTAGTAAATTCAGTAACTCATCATAGTTATTCAAGTGTTTCAGTGACAACATTTTTAAATTGGAAAAATGTTAAAGCGGTATCTTGTTCATTAAATAATGAATCATGAAAAAAACCCAAAATAATGCCTTAGCAAAACCGAAATAAATAAACACACACCTAACTTGTTAGAGAATACTGAGGCTTATGTTTGCACTTATTCTAAAATTGCTGCCTACTTTATTACGATGTTTTGGGGCCTTTCCTTGTGATAAATCTTATTAAAAGTAATTGGAATGTTTCTTAAAGTAGGGATTTTACAAAGTTTATTTATTATACTTAAAGTTGTGGGGTACATGTGCAGAACGTGCAGGTTTGTTACCTAGGTATACGTGTGCCACGGTGGTTTGCTGGATCCATCACCCTCTCATCCACGTTGGCTATTTTTTAAAATTAAATAAACGACAACAAACAAATCAACTTCTGCTTACCCAGTCGTCGGACAGTAGAGTGGTTTCTCTTTCTAAAGGGTTTTTTTGGAACGTGAGACAGGTTGCATGTTATCTGATACAACCTGGAATCAGGGTAGTTGATATACATACTCCAGTCACATACGCCCTATTTTAGAAACTTGTAAACACAATATCTAGGAGATGAGCAAAACCCAGTTTTTTTTTGTATGTTTCTCCACAAGAACACCATTACTTCTGTGATTCTATGCAAATCAGACCTTTCAGATAGATCTAGGTCTTCCAAAATTTTAAAAATTATTTCTCTGGATTTATGTAAGTATTATCTACCATACGCAGTGCTATTGTTCTAATAATAAATTGGACTTAATTAGACTGAGCGGACACAGTATTATTTTATAAAGTCCCTTCTCTGGTCAGTCTCGAGAAGATACGCCCACAAGCCTCCTCTCTTCTCTAGCTACAATATTAAATTGAGGATTCTAATTTTATTGATAATATCAAATATTTTTCCAAATAGATGGTATCAGTTTATGACCCTGTCAAAAAATATAAGAATGACTATTGATAAACATATTCATTTATATTTAGCATAACTGTTTTGTCAGTGTGAAAGGGTATTTGATCATTTCCCTGCCAAGGAAGATTAGTGGTTTTTGTATATTTCTTGGCAAACCATCTTTCCTTTCAGTATAATGCATCTTTATGACTGTTGTCATTTTTCTATTTCTAATTCTTTCATCTATTCTATATTTGTGGGAGAACTTTATAGGTTATATTGATTAATTATCAGTTTTATGTGCTGAAAATATCTTTCCCAGTTGTGTTTATGATCATTTTTGATTAAGTTTATAATTTTAATAGAGTTCAATTCATCATAATTTTCTTTGTGGTCTTTGTGCTTTTTAATTTTTTGTTTTAAAAGCTCATTTTAAAACTTACCAAGATAGTCTCTTATATCTTCTTCCAAGTGTTTTAAATTTTTACTTTTTATACATGAGTCCAAAATCCATCTAAAATTGATATGTATGTGTGGATGGACACGCACCTTTCTTGTTGAAAAACACTATAAATGGTCATATTGATTTTCGTGTGTGCATTACTTTATTTCTAATCTTTCCCTTCTTCCATTGGCCAATATTATACCATTATGCTAATAATAGCATATTGTAGTGATACAAATTTAGAATAGGTCTTGACATATGATATTACACTGTTTTTATTTTTCAGGAGTTATTTTTGGCAATTTGTAATTTGCCTGGAGTAGCAGATCAATTTTTGGATAATTTTTATTTTCTATTATAGAAACTTTTTCTATTTATAAACATAAACTAGATCTACATATTCCAAATTGTGTTTAACAACTCTTTTATGAGTTTCTATAAAGTTTTACAATCTTTTACATTATTTGTAAGGTTTGTTCCTTGGAACATTACGTTTTTCATGCTAATGTGGATTGTTACTTTTGACGAGCAGAGAAGACATCATATGAGTTTGAAAGAGAAGTGATATAGTATAAATTATATTTTAGTTACTGCGTTTGGTCTACAAATAGACTAAAGCAGGGGTGGGTCAAAGATGGATTAAATATAGTCATTATAAAAGTTGTTGCTATAATTCAGGAAAAGATTATGGCAACTTTGCCAAGATTGTAGGGGTGGAGATAGAAAGGAGTTGTGACATTTTAGACATATTTTGATGGTAGCAGCAACAGGATATGGTAATAAATTTGATACGCATTATGAGAGAAAGAAGTCATGGTGAACTCTTAAGGTTTTTTTAGCTTGAGAAATGGAAAAAGTGATGTTACCATTTAAGAATACGGAGAAGACTGCAAGAGGAATACACGTGGAAAATGGGAATATAAGAAGTTCAGTTTTGGAAAGATAAGTCTGAGATCCCTCTTAGATGCTCCAGTTGACACGGTGGGTAGGTATTTGGATATAAGCTTAGGGGAGAAGCCTGGTTGGAGATCCACTTTTGAAAGTCGTTAAATAATAGGATTTTCCATGTCCTGAAAGGATGAGATGACAAAAACTTGATGTACATTTTTTTAAGAAAGCAAAACAGTTTGAAGAATGAGGCATGTGGCACATCGGGGGGGAAGGAAACTTCTAAGGTACACTCAGAAATGTGTAAGGAGTAGGAGTCAAGCATGATGTCTTGGAAGCAAGAGCTTGTAAAAGTGTTTTAAAGAGAAATGGTTGAGCAACCCCCTGATAAACCAGGTAAGATGAAAATTAAGATTTGATCATTTTACTTACCAGCATTGAATCATTAGTGACATTGATGAGAAAGATTTCATGGAGAAATAGGAATAAAAGCATGACTAAAGAGCACTCAAGGCTATTTATGGAGAGAAATTATGTCCAGCTTCATGTGAACATGCTTGGGCTGGTGTGATGGAGGATTAAGAAAAACATGTGAAACAAAAATGAGCCCCGAGCCCATTCAGGAGCTGACCACAAGTACATGAGTAAACTAAACCAAGACCAACCAACTCTTCCAAACCGGTCCCTGCACAAAATTCCAATTCTGCTGAACTGTGAACTAAAATTTTAAAATGGAAAAGGAACAGACAACAACAAACCCCAGAATGATACAAAAAAAAAAAACCCAAAACGAAAAACAAAAAAACACCTCAGAGAGCAAGAAAGAGTTCTTAAATTTCAACTATTCAAAATCCTGGAATATAAAATTGAGGAAATCATGCAGTAAGTGGAGTTGGGGAACAACAGTAATATAGAAAAAAAATGCACTTGAGATGAGAAAATTAAGGAATTAAACCAAAAAGTTCAATATGAATACAAATGTAAATTTTAAAAAAGGAAAACAGAAAATGGAGAGTAGCAAAGTATTGAAGACATGATTTTTACAAAGCATATCCTAGAACTGAAGGGGATATATTTCCAAATTAAAAGGGTCCCAGAAAAAAATAGATAAAACACATTATGATCCAATTTTAGCACACTGGAGATAATGAGAAGACCCTGTATTTATTTCCTAAGGCTCCTGGAACAGAATGTCAAAAATCGAGTGGAGTGCCTTAAACAACAGAAGTTTACTGTCTGACATATCTGAAGGTTAGAAGTATAATATCAAGCTGTCAGTAAGGCTGGTTTCTTTTGGGGGCCGAGGAAAGTATGTATCTAGTCCAGATCTCTTACCTTGGCTAATAGATAGCTGTCTTCTTTTTATGTCTTTTGACATCACCTTCTCTCTACATGTATCTGTTTCCATGTTGTAATAGTTGCTTTTTGTAAGGACATCAGTTACGTTGGATTAGGGCCCACCTAAGTGACGTCACCTTAATTAAATACATCTGGAAGGACAGTATTTGCAAATAAGGTTATATTTTGAGGTGGGTGGGAGGGCTTCAACATATTAATTTTTAGAGGACACAATTTAACCCATAACAAGCCCTAACATCATCCATAAAGAAAATGTATATATAAAGCAGATCACATAGATGAAAGTGGATTCAGAATGACATTGGACTACTCAATATACCTTCAAAGTTCTGAGGGAAAATAATTTTCAACCTCGAAGGCTTTACACACAGAACTAATAATTAAATGTAAAGGTGGACTACAGACATCTTTAGACATGAAAGGGCTCCAGTGTTAACTTCTCATACTCCTTTTCTCAGGAAGCCACTGCTGCATATGCTTAATAAAAATAGAGGAGCAAAGGTGGAATTACTGTGAAGTTAATGAATCTCTGCTTAAGAGTCCCTCGTTTCAACAAGCACGTTTCAATGGATAGGAGCAACCCTTGCAGTGTGTTAACATGATCAAATGATTTGATGAACATTTAGAAGAAATATTATTTAGCCACTATTGATTAATAAGCCACTGCTTCCTACCCTCTTGGCTAAGATCAAGGCTTCTGTTTTCTAAGTCTGAGAGAGGATTTTGGACTAACCCAGCTGCCAGAGTTCTGGAAGCGTTCTGGTCTCTGGCAGGGGCTTAAACAGACGCAGCTGCTACAGCAGTCACACCGCTACCACTTATATTTTTAGATCTAGTCTGGTGAGACAGAAAGCTCACACAAGTCAGACAAAGCAACTTAGTTACTCACAGGCAGCAAGAATGAATGGAAGCCTAGGATCCATGGCAAGCCAATCTCCCAGTGCTCAGAAAGCTTCCCAGGTAGGACACAGTCTTCCCTGTGCATTTCCAACCTTGCACCACACAGCTCAGAGACTCTGAAAATCTCGGAGACTCAACTCTAGGTTTTATACCCCAGGTGCAACTTGGATCATTGGGCACAAGCATTGCCAGATGTCCTGCTCTAGGACAGATGAGAACAGAGCCTGTGCTGTTCTGAAAAGATCCTCCTTATTACAGGATATTGCATTGTTGGCACATTCTACAGTTATTCTGAAAACTGCAGGCAAGGCAGTGAGAACTGGTCAGCCAACATCAGCTGGGGACCTGTCGTCCTGCAAAGCCTGTTATAGTTCTTTATACAGGTGTGCTGGAGGAGCTGGCTGAAGGCATTTTGAAGTCCAGCTAATACGTATTATAGGTACACTATTTGGTATTTAGTAGGACATACTTACAAAGCTCACATCATTCCCGTGTGTAATTAAATCTTTTCCAGCTGTCCCAGTGTAAGAATGGCATCTGGTGATCTCCCCCACCATTATGCCAATTTACCTGGATTGGTGGCATCAAAGTTCAGTCAGAGATTTATCTCAGTAAGAATGTATCCTTCCACAGCTAACACCATAGGACATAGGTAGGAAAAGGCACAAAAGATGTGAAATTTAGAGGGGCCAAAATAGTTCGTGACAAAATTGACCAGCCATCATGTGTATAAATGGTAAGCAGAACATTTTGTTTTCATTAAATCCTAGAAAAGAATAGATGTTCTGTGCAGACAGGAATATAGTGGATAATATAGGATGCATTATTATAAATACACTTCTTATTTCCTCTTGATGGAAATTGTGCCAAAAATAGATTTTTTCTGAATTGCTGTGTTTTGAGGGCATTCAGTTGTAGCAGTGCCGCATAGTACATCTGAGTGTAAAGTTGTGTGGATTGTATCTTAGCATCGTGTCCTAACAAATTTTGGAAATTCCAGATGGAATCTGCCCTGAATAAAACAATCCATGGTAAAACAACCTGAGTAAACCAGTCTCGAGTGGTAAAATCTTACAAATAACCTTGCATGTGTCAATATATGTGTATAATAAACATTTATGTAGCTCAATACAGGCTAGCAGCAATTTGTAAGTCCATTTAAATGTATAGGATAGGAAATGAAAAGTAATAGGCAATTATTATCTTCAGGAGAAAGAGAAAGTTATTCAAGAGTTGTAATCATAGCACACCACTTTGTTTCACTGAATACCCAGTCAGAACAATTTAAGCCCGGCATGTCAATTTAGTTAAACATTACAATGTAATGACATTAGGAAGTTACAGGTTGTGTATTTGTGAGCCTTGTGCTTGTGTATCTGTCTGCCCCATGTGAGTGCTTTGTAAGCCAGGTAAATCCCTATATTCCTCTTAAAAATTAATTAACTGTCTAAAATTATAAGTTGAAGAAATAGCAGTTGAGGCATATTAATAGTCAAGGAAACAGCTAAAGGTGTATTAAGGTTGGTGCTAGGGAATAAGATTAATAGGTTGGAAAGAGAAGGATAGAAAATAGTGCACTTTGTTATACACTTTCAAGTACTATTTGCCTTTTAAAAACATGTATACATTTTTTCATTAAAATTTAACTGAAAAATGGAGTCAGTTCTGATATACTTTCATAAAATGGGTCCTTATCAGCTTTCTAATACCCTGCGTTTTCTAGATTACTACTAAATAATTCACATTTTGTGTACATGATACTACAAATGCTCTCATGATGAAATAATGATTAAAGAGATTATTTCTCTGAAGAACACCTAAATTCTTATAAATCAAATGGTAATTGAGATGGAGCAGACTGTTTGAATATCATTGCCTGGAGCTAATGATATTTTAAAGAAACAAAAGACTTAACTATTTATAAAATTGAGGGTTTTTTTTTACTGTTTTCAAAAAAGATATTAAAATTTTACCACCTTTGTAGAATTGATTTTTCTCTTTCTGTACTAGGCAGAAAAAATTAGTTTTACATTAATAAATCAAAATATGTAATAAATGAATTACTTAGAAAATATAATTTTATCAGAAATGTAGAAATAAAGTACAATATTGCAGTTTAGCTTTCTATGTTTGAATTTATTATATAAGGCAAAATAAAAATGTATGTATTGGGGTTTTTGAAAGCAGACACCATACATTCATTCAGATTTTGTTATAGAAGAATCATTGATTTTATTCTTACATCTACATTTCACAAAGGAAGTATCAGAGGAAAAAAAAGTATGCCTCACAGGCAAGGTTGAAAGCTCACTTTCATTTTATTTCTTATCTTAATAGCAGGGAGCTGCTACACAGTAAAAAATATATGCTTCAGGAAGATTGAACTTGCTACCTTTCCCAGGGCTGTTCATCTTTTCTAAAGGACAGTTATCAACTAAGCAAAAAAGGAGGAAATGGCTATTCTGCTTGGCTTGCGATATTATAAATCTATGACCATGTAGCTAGAAAAATCCAAGCATTCTTACTCAGAGTTTAAAAATTAAGAGAAAGGTGATAAAGTGCTGTCGTTGGGAGTATAGTTTTTGAAGTATATAGAATATAGCGTGGTAGGCACACTCTGGAATGGCCCCCAATAATCTTTACCTCTTGGTATTCAGGCTCTTGTGAAATCTCATTTTTGAGTGTGGGTTGGACTTACTGACTTGCTTCTAAACAATAGAGTGTGGCAGAAGTGATAGGCTGTTGTTTCTAGGATTAGTTTATAAACGTCTCTGGCTTCTGTTTTCGGTGCACTCTCTCTTGTATTCCTCACTAAGAGCAAAGCCAGTTGTCATGGTATGAGGCAGCTTTGGAGAGTCTCATTTTAGTGAGCTTAGAAGTAGATCTTCTGAGCCCTCCCGGAAGCCGTATGTGTGAGCTTGTAAGAGTTACTTCAACAGTCAAGCCCTGAGATCACTGCCATCCTAGCTGGCACCCTTATTGCAGGATCTTGAGGCCCTAAAGCAGAAACATCCAGCTATTCCGCCCCTGGATCCTGATCTATTGAAAGTGTGATGATAAATATTTTTTCAGCTACTAAACTTTGAGATAATTTGTTATGGAGCAAAAATTACTAATAACACAGACTCTAATTGAACCCCTGAGCCCACTTAATCTAAGTCTTAGATTCTACATTGTTAAAATGGAATTAGTACTGGTATAGAACATAGCATGGTAGGCACGCTCTAGAATGTCCCCCAGTGATCTTTACTTCCTGGTATTCACACTCTTGTGAAATCTCATCTTTGAGTGTGGGTTGGACTTACTGACTTGCTTCTGAACAATAGAGTGTGGCAGAAGTGATAGGATATTGCTTTCGAGATTAGGTTATACATGTCTCTGGCGTTTTGTATAGGTGTTGTGAAGACGTAATGGGATAATTCACATAATAACTCAGCATATGTAACTGCACATATGTAGTACTCATCTAAAGGAGCTATTATTTTTATTGCCTGTTTAATTTTTGGCGAGCTCTCTGGGAATCCTTTAGTTCATTTTTCCACTGTTAGACCGGAGTATACCCTACCTTTTCAAAACGTCAGTACACTACCAGTGGAACATAGAATTTAGCTTTAATATTTATTCTATGCCAATATCAATCTTCCCTGCTTTTCCACAGCCATCAGTTACTATTCTTAGCTTAAGACGCAGTTCTTTCCAAACCACTGAACTCATTCTGATTAAGCAGGCTATACATGTATTAGCTGTAGGAGGGAGGACTTGAACTCTGGACTAGATTGAAGACTAGCCAAAACAGGGAAGAGGTGAAAGTACCTCTGTTAGACAGACACACCTACCAGTGCCATATCAGTTTACCATTGCCATAGCAGCACCTGGAAGTTACCCCTTTCAATGACAATGACCCAATGACCCCAAAGTTACCACCCTTTTTCTAGAAATTTCCGAATAAGCCACCCGTTAATTGGTGTGCCATTAAAGTAGATATAAATATGACTGCAGCCCTGCTTCTGAACTGCTACTCTTCACTGCCTATGGAGTAGCCCTGCTCTGCAGGAGCAGTCACAGAGCTGTAACCCTGCCACTTTAATAAAGCTGTTTTCTTCTACCACTGACTCATACCTGAATTATCTCCTAAACAAAGCCAAAAAAATTCTAGGACTAACTCCCAATTCTGGGGGATCACTTTGCCTGCAACAGTCTTAGTCTCCAACCAGCAGAGTTTAGAATGAATACTGCAGTCTTAATCTCAAAACGAGATTAAGTTTGGGGTTTGAGGAGTAATAGCTTCTTAAACATCAGATTGTCACTGTCTCTCATTAGCTTTCTTACTGGGCTGTGACTTCCCTGATTTGTACAATAAGACAGGATATCAAGCCTGGTGGCTCTATATCTACACCTGACTCCCTAAACCAACCATACTTTCTCTATTAATTCTGATATCTCTGTGATTCCTGAAATTTTTCTTCCTTGAGTGCAAATAAGTTCTCAGTTGGCCTACAGGGATTATGCCAGCTATTGTCAGACAGAATTTTGATAACTCCATGATGAGGATAAGCTTTTATCATTTCCTCTGTAATCCCCTCAGAATAAATAGTCCCAGATCTTCCATTGCCTTTTCCCTCTTCTTCCTCCATATGTCCTATTTATCTACGTTTGTCTCACTACACCTTCCTTCTGTCTTTATCACAGTAAGATTGAAAACAGCACATTTTTACAAAGGCAGTAATTTACTAAAGTTATGTGAGGCAGTGTGAAGAAAAAACGTTGTCCAACAATTAGGATACAGTATACCTTCTCAGTAAAAGTGAATGTATGTCTCCAAAGATTGATTTTAGTAAAGCACCTTTTATCTTCACTCCCAACAAAATGTACTCAGTATGACCAGTTTCTGATAATACCAACTCAAACTTGTACACTAAAGAAAGTATACTTTCAAAATGATGATGACTATTTATATATAATGGGATTGATATAAACTCCTATATTCTTTATAAAAAAATCTTTAGAAAATGAAAGATTTTCCCCCTAATTTAACTTAAGAGTGAAAGGTTGATTTTATAATTCTTTGTGAATAATAGACACATGGCTTGGCTATAAATTCAGCAGATTGGGAGACGCAATAATTGTGATGAATTATTGTCTATATTAAGTAAGATATCAGGACAATTTTATAATAAAAATTGTATGCAATATCACAATCATTCTGGTGAAAATTTTGAGGAATTTAATCATTCCTAAAGCTAAAATGATAGACTTAGATAGTCCTACATTAATTTGTTTAGATAAATGTCTTCACTCAAGAGATCTCACACATTTTAGAAATGACAAGTCAATGTATGATAAAATCAGTAACCTGCACTGATGGAGTTCACTCTTACCTCAGTGTTTTCCAATTAGAGTGATGTTATAAATTAAACATAGTGACAGCGAGGTAGGATAGGTTCTAATGTATAAATCCTGGTGTGAATATTTTTATTATTATAACATGCCAACCGATTTTACTTGCATACCCAGTTTATAAGGTATTCGATTAATACTATAATTAACCCCAACTTGAAAATAAACCTGAAGGTCATTTTAATTACTGACATTTAATCTGTGCATGAGTTATATGGAAGAATATTTTTAATTTTATCACATAAAGGGTGTTTGTCTCCTCTTAAAATCATTTTCCTTTTATTTTCCATGTTATAATTATCACCTTTGTTGTTCCTTGAAAAAGCACCATCCAGAAAATATGCTGAATAGTGAAAACTGAGCACAATTACCTAAACATGCTTTTCTTCCCCTGAGACACAGCATAGTACAGGGAAAGTGTGAAGAAAGAGACCCAGCAGCAGTTATATTTTTATAACTACACCTACAGATAATCAAAAATTTGCTGAAACGTTTTAAAAATATCTATAAATTTTACTACATGTGTAATAATCCTTTTACAAATCGTATCAATCACAGAGAGACAACTGTAGTGTATCTTTTCCAGCCCCAAGGACAAAAAGTATTTTGTGATTAAAGAAAAGTATATGTGTGTGTTGTGTGTATATATATATGTATATTAATATATATATACACACATATATATATATACACACAACACACACATACATATCAAATGCTACAGAGACTATCCCCCGTTAGAGTTTATAATTCCCTTTAGCAAATTACTCTGTGGAAAACCTTATTTAGGAAACACATTAAATTATATCTCACCTAATTTTTCTAAATTTAATTAAAACTCCCCTTTTTTGCACTGCTCACGTATCATCTTCTGAAAATATTTTGTGCAGGGAAGACTAAAAGCCATGTGGTAGGAAGTATCATCTTCATTATGTAGAGAAGGTAATTGAGTTAAAATATGAAAACATTCACCCATAGAAAGTTTATAAATGATAGTCCTGCCATGTTAATATGGATCAACTCACTTACCATTCAGTTTCCTTTCTGTCACCCAAATTTGTCTACCATATATATAATTATATATTTATATATATTATTTATATATTTGACCTCTATATATAGAGAGAGAATTTGGTTATGCTTTTAGAAAACATATTAAATGTTAAGGTATCTCTGAAGAAAACTACACATTATATTTAAATTCTAATTAATGTTGCCACTAATTTCTGTATAACTCTGTGTGACCTTCTAGAATTGAAGATGTCAGGATTAAAACATACTGCCAGGTGAGCTGGTAGGAAAAATGTGGATGTTATTACAACCTCATCCTTCTGCTCCTCAAACGCAGAGTTTTAGGGGAAAAAAAGTGTGAGTACATGTGACTAAGATACAGTTTCTCATTTTGCTGGAAAAGTACCTTTTAAAAGATTGAACACAGGCAGTGAATTACAGTGAAAAGAGCTCTTGAATTCAGAGGACTTGAGATCTAGTCCTGGCTTCATTGTCTACAAACTCTGTACTTATAAGTAATTGGTAAACCATTAAGTGCATTATGAAGAATATTAGAAATGGGAAACATTTAAAAATTATTTTTTTATAATTTATATATGGCCAAGATTGGCCATATACATAAATATGGTGTATCCATAAAAATACACCAGTTGTATTCAGATGTACAATTGTATCTATATTGATATCTGTGTCCATATTTATATCTAGGTAAATACATAAACATTCAGACAGATGTAGATTAGCTGTAGATACAGGTAAAGGTAAAGTACAGATATAGAGATAGAGATAGCCATTTTCTTCCCAGAAAAAAATAACAAAACCACTATCAGAATCTATTTTATTCAATAAACCTTTATCTGTGCCTTAATATGTAGAAGGCATTGGTCAAGGCACTGTGATTATTTAGTGAAATAATGCTACTCTGACATCTAAAAATGTAAATAAAATCTCATAGAGGAGATCAGGCTTATATACCTGTAAAATAAAGGGGGGAGGGCAAGACCTAATACGATAAATGCTGTATAAATTCTATAGTTGAGATAAGCCGATTGGAGGAAGGGATTACTGGTTCTATTTCAAGGAACTGTTAAAGGCTTAATAATTGAACAGGCTATTTATTGAGCTTAAAATATCCAAAGACTTCACTCTAACACTATTTTATTAAATCTTTACCAGAAGGATCTAAAGTCCTTGAAATAACTTAGCTCTAATTAAATATACCAAATCCAGTTTTACATTCTTTCACTGGTCCTTCATGTTGAAAGTGAATGTTCAATTGAAGGTAACTTTCAGTTCACCTTCTGAAGTCAGTACAAAAAGAAAATCAGTTTTTCCCTAATGTTTAGTGACTTCTGTGTCTGCCTCTGAGGCATCGAAAGGCTGTGGACACTCAGCAGTCCCACAGGGCTTTTGTTTCAAATCAGGCTGAGTAATCTTGATTTTAAAAAGGTACGATAATTTTAAGTACAATGCAGAGGAAAAAGGCAAACATCTAAACCTGCAAAAAATAATTTTTGATATACTCATTGCCCAGTGTCTTATGAAGTGAGAGGAAAGGTGAGGTTATCTTCATCCTTTTCTAAGTGGAGTGCTAACCAGTCATGTTCTGGGATTCATTCATGTGCATAAAATCACGAAACCAGCTATGCCTGTTTCAGTGTTCTGGGTGCAAATAAAGGTGACACTCAGCTGACAAGTCGTTACTACTCTCCACCACGTCCTTTTTATTCCCCCAAAGCATATATCCCTTTTGTTAGGCTCATTTTGTCAGATATTTTTACATGTTTAGATTGAGGTTATGCATTTTTGGCAATAATATCACAGAAGGAATGTGTCCATTTCTGTGCATTATATCAGGGGGTGCAAAATGTCATATGTTAATATAACTGCTGATGTTAACTTTGATCATTTGGCTGATGTCATGTATGGCAGATTTATCTACTGTAAAGTTACTGTTTTTGCATTCTGTGTTGATAAATATCTTAGAAGAAGATACTCCAACAGTACACAAATATCCTATAATGTATCTCTTCTTAGAGTTTGCATAATAATTGTAGCATACAATCTTGCCATTAATAATGATTAATGTACTGTTCTAATGAAAATGTTCTATTTTCTTCTTTTCTTCTACATTTATTAATTGGATTTATTCTACAGAACTACCCATTCTCCCACATTTATTTACTTAATTAAACATTATATCAATTGAACACATGGATATTTATTCTTTGGGCAATGATACAATGTTCCATTATTTTGTTGCTTTAATTGTTCTCCATTGGTCATTGGCGCTCTTTCACAGAGTCCCCTCTGCCTCTTTAATATGACTCCACCCTTTATGAGAATTTCCTTACTTTTTGATGCACAAGATACTCTGGACTCATCTTGCATATTTCCTTTTCTTGATCTGGAATCAAACATGCCTCATAAGAGTTCAAGTTCCTTGTAATGAAGAGTGCTATTAAGACGTTAAGGTCTGAATACTTGGTGTGCTCGTTGCTACTGGAGTAATACTGTTTCTAGGACTTCTCAACTCACAAAGCTTAGATTAAACACACATGCATAAAACATTTGTATATTTTTCTCTAAATATTTGTATAAATATTTAAAAACCATATCTTTATAATGATACTTTCACCTGTTAATCTAACAAGCACAGGTTTTATTCTAGCCATTTCACTTACAAAAATTACAAAAGTCTTTGTAATTTTTTTCTGTCATTGAGAAACCGGAGTCTCAGTATATACAACGTATTTATTTATTTGTTCAACTTTATTTAGTTTCAAATTTCCTAACCTGAATGTATTTGATAAAAAAAAAAAATGTGCTAACTAGAGTGCAGTGTTTGTTTACTATTCTCTCTCAGCCTGTCTGTTCTGCTGTAACAGAATGCCTGACACTGGATAACTTGTAAAAGAACAGAAATTTATTTTCTCACAGTTTTGGAGGCGGGGGAAGTCCAAAATTCAGTCACTGGCATATTTCAAGGGCTTTCTTGTTGCATCCTCTGCAGAGAGGAAGCAGTTTCCCCCACGTGGCAGAAGGCAAAGTGCAAAGAGGCCAACAGGGGCTCAAATATGCCCTTTCGTGACAGTAAGATCCCACTCACGAGGATGGAGCTATCACCTCCCAAAGGTCCCACCTTCTAACACTGCAACCAAATTTCAACATGAGTTTTGGAGGGAACAAATTTTCAAACCCAAACAATTATTTTTGTCTTTAATCTTAAAATATTTAGTCAAATCACTGCTTTTCAGCGTAACTAAAGTTAGTTTTCTTTTTGCTTCCTACTACATCATGTGTGGTTTTGTTGTTCATTTAGGTTCATAGGTCACAGATTGTATTTGATTTTGGGTTCTTCCCACATACTGGTTGTTTTTAATTTACATGCAGTAAAATTCACTTTTTGTAGTGTGCAGCTTTATGGGTTTTGAGGAGTCATATATTCATAGTCCTGGTACAAAACAGTCCATCACACTAAAAGTTGTCTTGAAGTTACCCACCTCACTTTTCCTGAATCTGACAACTACTGGCCTGTTTTAAGTCTACAGTTTTCTTTTCCGTAATATCATATAAGGAGAAACATCCAATATGTAGGCTGGGGGTTACCGGTGAGAGACAGATTTGTTCCCAAGGGTATATTTGACAATGTTTGTAGACATTTTTTGATTGGTAAGACTGGAGCAAGGGTATCTACTGCCCTCTAGTGGGAAGAGTTTAGAGATGCCACTCAATCTCCTGCCATGCACAGGACAGCGCCTGACAACAAAGAAATTATCCCGCCCCAAATGTTAGTGGGGCCCAAGTTGAGAAACGCTGAAGCACATTTTTGTGTCTGGCTGCTTTCACTTTAGAAGCCAGATTCAAAGAATCACTTAAAGATTCATCCATGTTGTTTTCAAATCAATCGTTGTTGAATCAATAGTTTCTAACCTTTTTTTCTGACTAGTATTACGTTGTGAGCCGTATCTCACATAGATTGTCCATTCATTTACACGGGAAGGATATCCTTTTGTTACCAGTTTTTGGCAATTATAAATTAGGCTGTTATAAACATTTATATCCAGGTTTTATGTCGATCTAATTTTATTTGTCTTTGGCAGAAATGTGATTGTTTCTCCCAGTCTGTGTTTTTATCTTTTTCTCCTCATAATACTGTTTCAGACGAAAAAAATTTTTTTGATAACATCCAATTTTCTATGGATTTTGCTTTTGTTGTTGTATCTAAATACTCTTAGCTTAAACCAAGCTCATAAAATTTTCCTTACGTTTTAATTGTTCTATATTGTTTTTTTCATATTTGGCTTGCAGTCATTTTGAGTCAAATTTGTAAGGTTTGAGGCATGGGTCAAGGTTTATTTTTGCACGTATGGGTATCCAGTTGTTTAAGTTCCAGTTGTTAAGAAAATGAAATGACTGTGAACATTTCTCAAAAAAATAAATTGATTATATTTGGCTGGGTCTATTTCTGGGCACTCTAATCCATTCTATCTACAGGTCTATTTTTCAGCGAATATCATACTGTCTTAACCTATAGTAAGTCTTGACACCTAGTAATGTGAATCATCTAACTTTTTACTTCTTTTTCAAAATTGTTTTGGTTATTCTGTTTCCTTTGTCTTTCCATAAATTTTATAATCATCTTGTTAATATATATATTTAAAGAAAAAATTACTGATATTTTGATTGGTATTGCATTTGAGTTGTAATTTAAGAGAATTGAATTTTTAACAAAGTGAGTCTTTCAATCCATCAACACAGTATATCTCTCCATTTATTTTGGTCTTATTTGATTTCTTTCATCCATATAGTTCTTTGCATACAGAAATATGCATGTATGCATTAAATATTTACATATCTCATTAGTCTATTCATAATGGTAGCATTTTTATCTTTTAAGTAACTGGTTCATAGCTGGTATACAGAAATACAATTAATTTTCTGTAGAGTAATATTTTATCTTTAGACCTTTTTGAGTTCATATATTAGTTCTGGAAGCTTTTTAAAGAGTCTATGGGATTTTCTATGGAATCAGTCATGTTTGTAAAGAAAGACATTATTTTTTTTTTTTTTACCTTCAATCTATACACTTTTTATTCCTGCCTTATTACACTGGCTAAGATTTCCAGTATGATATTGGCTTGGCTTATTTCCAATCTTGGCACAAAGCATCCACTGTTTATATCATTAAACATGTTGTAAGTTAAATGATTTTATGTCTCTTCCTCATTGAGTCAAAGAAGTTTTTATTCCCAGTGTTCTAAGATTTTTCCACAATCTATTCAATATCTATTCTTCAATAAACAGATCATGAATTTTGTCAAATCCAGTTTCTGCTTCTAGAGTTAATCAAATGATTTCTCTTTTTAAATATGATAGTAATAACGTTAATTTTGTCGATCAGTTCTTGCATGTTGAACCAGTTTGGTATTGTTGAGATAGACCAACTTTGGCTAGGATATACTATTACTTTTATATTATATTTTGGTATTAATTTGCTAGAAATATTTTGTCAGGATTTTTGCATCTATGTATATGAGAGATACTGGTCTGTAGTCTTTGGTATGACAACAGTGTTGGTCTTATAAAATTTTGGGGAAGTATTTTTCTTTTCTTCAACTTTCTGAAAGAGATTATGTAGAAATGGTATTATTTTTTTCTTTAATGTTTGGTAAAGTTCACCAGTAAACCCTTCAATGTCTGGGAAGATTCATTTAAAATAAGCTTTTTACTGAAAATTCTGCAGCCACCAGGCTCACCTGCCATTCCACACTCTACCAATTTGTCAGCTCTTCTTGATAAATTCTCCTTATTGTTGTCCAGTATCTGTACTAGTTAAGCAAAGAATCAAATCCTGACTCTCCCTGCAGGTGCCTGTTTCTTCCCAGATATTAGGTTAGCAGGTTGCCTTGTGATGGTCTCTCTCTCTGATGACTGCAAATCAGAACCACAGTGAAATACCGTCTCATCTAGTCAGAATTGCTATTTATTAAAAAGTTAATAAATAACATGCTGGTGAAGCTGTGGAGATAAGGTGATGCTTACACACTATTGATGGGACTGTAAATTAGCTCTGCCATCTTGAAAAGCAGTTTGACGAATTCTCAAAGAACTCAAAGCAGAATTACCATTTGACTCAGCAATCCCATGATTGGGTATATACCCAAGGAATATACATTGTTCTGCCATAAACACACGTGCACGTGTATGTTCATTGCAGCACTGTTCATAGTAGCAAAGGCATAGAATCAACCTATATGACAGTCAATGGTAGACTAGAATAAAAAAAATGTGGTTCGTATGCACTATGGAATACTATCTAGCCATAAAAAAAGAATGAGATTATGTCATTTGCAGTAATATGGACAGAGCTGGAGGCAATTATCCTAAGTGAATCAACACAGGAACAGAAGGTCAAATATCATATGTTCTCTCTTATAAATGGGAGCTAAACATCGAGTACATATGGACACAAAGAAGGGAACAATAGACACTGGGACATATTTGAGGTGGAGAGAGGGCGGAGGGTGAAGACAAAAAAAAAAAAACGGAAAACTACCTATTGGGTAGCATAGGTAACATATCTACCTATGCTTCTTTTTTGGGTAGTAAAATAATCTATACACCAAACCTCTGTGACGTGTAATTTACCTGTATAACAAATCTGCATATGTACCCCTGAAGCTAAAATAGAAGTTATAAATAAGTAAATAAATATTCAGAAAGAAAACAAAAAGCTATGGATTTGGAAGTTTTGTAGATTTTCTTGGGGAGAACAACAGAGTCTTTCCAGCATTTGACATCACTGAATAGAAGTTGGAAATCCCTTGAAGTGTTAAAGTTTTAGTAACTATATTAATTTCTAGAACATTTTTATTCCTTATCTGTTTAGTAGCTTAAGCATTATATAATGTTTTAAACATTGTTCTGTTATCACTGTGATTGTACTCATCTGTTTTGCATCTGTTGACCTTCTCCTATGCGTACCTGGTAGGGTTGGTAATTTGTCATCTTGAGTGATCTGTAATTTTGAACATGAACACATCTGGTCTTTTTCGATCTTTTCTTTTTCTTTATTCCCACATCTGTACACTGAATTGTGGAAATTACCTGCAGAGCAGTCTTCTGTTTGCCTCTGAAGGAGCTCTGATGATGAAATTAGACAACAGTCTTGCATTTAGTGCCAACCTGGGATTTTTGTTACTCATAAGTGAACTTTGCTTTTATTTTTCTACTCACAACCCTTGATGCTTCCACAGGCTTCCTTACCTTTCCTCAGTTACTTAGCAATTTTTCTTGGCCAAGTTTCACTGACAAAAATCTTTTGAGGCTTCCAGTTTTACAGAGGATTTGAACATCCTCCTCCCATAAGTTCTAAATCACACTTCCTTTTGAATAATCTGATACGCTTATGTTTTCTGGCATTAGTTTACACTTTCCATGCTGGCCTGTCAGAAATTATACCATATATAGTTTACGTACCCTCAAATTCAGTTCACTATAATTTTCTGCTTAATTGTAATGATGACATTTCAGGAAAGTCATCTTACAAAAAGGACACTGTCGCTAGTGATATGTGACCCAGCATCACAATTACTAAGTTTGACCTGTGTCTAATTAAGAAATGAATGGATGCTGCTCTTGATCAGTTTGGGAGAAGATGTTCATTATAAGTATTGCAATGAAAGGTAGCTGCTTTATTCCCCAGTAAATACAGGCTAAGGTGTTTTTTTTAATTTTGTGTCCAGCATTTGTAACTGTTTATATCGGGTAAGACAGACCTTTCCAGAGCAGCTTAGTCTATCATGTAAATTAATTCTCCAAAAACCCACAGATAATCTATATGGTAACCCATTCAACATTTGCCCAAAATCAGTGTTATCTAAACACTTTTTGAAAACCATCTTCTGAAAATGGGAAGAGAGATTTCTGAAAAACCTGAGTCCTGAAGCCAAGCTTCCTGAACGTGGATCCCATCTCTGATGCTCAAAAGATGTAAATACTTGAATGATTCAATCTTTCTCCGCTAGTTTTCCTCCTCTATTGAGAGGATTAAAGAAGTAATATGGGTAAAATATAAATTATTATTGGCTGTTTCAGCCCTCTCCAATGTTAGTCTCCCTCTCACCTTCTACACATGTATAAAGACAGTGAACTTATATATGTGATTATATTTACAAATATGAGTTTGTTTGTATGTTTACATATACATACTTATACACCACAATATATAATATATATCTGTTTATGTACATATATATCATTAGCATCACCAAGATTATTTCCATGATCTCACTTATAAATGTCTTCAATACCCTGCACAAGACACTTGATCTTGTTTGTAATAACTGGGAGGTCTTTTACTACTTCATCATCAATCTTGGGCTTCCATTTTTTTTAGCAGTATTTGTTTACCTTTCTAGGTCGACCATCATTTTCTGTTAAAGAGAAAGCTCATACAAAATATCTGAAGTGTTTTCACACGCACTCTGTTGTCTATGTACTTGACTAATGCCAACCTGCTTCTTCTTCATTCTCTGTTGCCATGGAGTTTTCAGCCAACTCAGTTTTTGCCTGGCTTTCATTGAAGATACAGACAAGTTTCTACATTGATAATGTAAAATACATCAACTCTTTAAGCCTGATTTAATGAAAAAGGCATTGAAATAGGAGCTAAGCCTTCAGATTTATTATTCAGGCTCTATTTTTCACTCTTTGTATAACCTTTGAGAAATCACCTAACTTAAGACCTACCATGAAAACATATGGGGTTGGTGTTGGAGATAAATGAGAGTTTTCTTTATATATGCTTAGCCTTGATTTTTGGTAGTGAGTAGTATATTTTTATTTCAAATTATGTCATAACATTGAAAGGTTCAGAGGGTAACATAGGTTAACATGAATACTTTTCCTTTAATAAATATTAACGATTATGTTTTGCTTCTAATAAAAAGAATATTACAGAAAAAAATTAAATCACTCTTTTCTATTCTCAAATATTTTAGGTTTTTTTCTCATAAAAAACAATTTCATGTTTTCTAATGTAGACATTTTATATAGGTATATCTTTAAAAAGCATATTTTTAATGTGTATCTTTTACCCATCATTATGACATCTGCTGTTCACTCAACGTTAAGATTTTAAAATCTGTGTTTACATATACATTGCTTAGTTTTCATTAATAGATAATCCATCTATGAATATACCATAATTTTTATACCACTTCATCAATTGATAGGAATAAATATTGTTTTTACTTTTTATAATTATATAGAATTTTTCAAAAGGCAGTCTTTTGTTTAAATGCCCAACTTATATTTAGCAGTGATATTAAAATAAATGACAAAAACAATTTCTAATAATAAAGAAATCTGTGTCACCTCTAGAAATTATCTCTACATTGAATAAAGAAAATTAAATTGCCTCACATTCCAAGTAGAGACGTGCCGCCTTTTCTTCTCTGCCAAATCTTCAGAAATACAGTAAAAGATTTTATACATCGAAACCCACTCTACTAGGTCATTTGTTGATAATAATCTCTCATAAATTTTTAGTTGTGCTTCCAGATGAGTTATTTAATTCATCAACATTTATTGAATACTGTGTTTTTAGAGCAAAAAAAAAAAAGATGGCATAAGTGTCCTTCAGAAGTATATATTAATCAACTACTGCAGAATATGTGTTACATATTAGAATACATAGGAAGAAATGAGAACTTCAGGTGAAATGGTCATAGAAAGGTTTGAGAAAGTGATTTGAGTCATGCCTTCATATTTGGCTAAGAGAGGCAGAGAATGAATTGCCCAAAATATGTGAGTATATGGAAAATTCAAATCTTTAGATTGCAAATTGGACTGTGCACAGAATTCAGAGCAGACTTTTCAGGAAGTGAAGCGGAGGGAGACATACAAACTGAACTTTTATGCAAAACTAAAAATACTGGGTTTAAATTTTTAGTGCCAGAAATGGGGGAAGAGTCTTTAAAGAGGAAAATTGTATGATACAATTAGTGTTACTTGGTGTGATGTATTTAATATATTTGATTGTGCTTGATCAATATAAAAGAAATAATTCTACACAAGTTTTTGTACTTTTTGCATTCTATTAGTTTTAGATTAAATTGAAGTGAACTATATAACAAGTGTATATTAATGGTATTTTAAATTAACCAATGTTCTTGGGAATATTGATTTTTCCAGTCCAGACAATTTTAAAGTGTCTCTGGGTATATGAATTGCTAAATTTTCTATTTATTTAGATACCAGCATAGCATTTCAAAGAAGAATTTTAGCTAGTGTCAAAATAATAATAGTGAACAGCACAAGAGTTATTAAAGAATTTAGATACATTAATTGATAAATTTGGTATGGTAAGATATTTTGCTGATATTTACACTTTTAAAACTGTCAGGAAGGAGGATCTTAACTGAAATTTATATTGACAATCCCATGTGTTTTCTAATGTCATGATTTTAATCTACTAACATTTAAATGCAATGAACACAAATTATTCAGAAAAAATAGTGTTTCCTTCCATATTTATGATGGTATTTAACAGTAAAAAAAAACAACCTTGGTAGATGCTTTAAAACACAAGAAATACATTTTTATAATTTTATAATACATTGCTCTTATTAGGTAGGTTAAAACTGCGGAAACAAAGCAATATTGATTCACCTCCGAGCTTCATGTAGGTTACTAAAATGGGCTGCATGAATTTGATGTGATTTCTAATGTCTTCAAGAGTTGGGATCTTCTATCTTTACCCCATATCTTCCCTAAAAAGAAAAATATCTGTTACTATAACTTGAATTTTATAGTATGAATTAAAAATAAGCTTGAGTCTTGGATGAATTAAAAAGTAAAACATAAAAGCAGAGAAATCATGTTACCACATTCTGTAAGTGTTCGCAAGTTCTTGATGGTTGCCTCAGGCCTACAATGAGGGGTGCAGTAAGGTCATAGTGAAAGAAAACAACGCAGTAACCAAATGACATTTCTTATCTCTTATTTATTCAGCAGAACTGTGAGCTAATTAACCACTATTTCCTTTCCAGTCTCCAGATGGATAGCATCTATGATTCCCTCAACTATCAGTCACCTTTTCTTATATAATACAAAAGCCCCAGATGCTCAGATTTAAAGCCACAAGCATTTGTTTAGTCCATAATTCTACAGGTGAGCAATTCGGTCTGGGCAGTTCTTCTCATTTCAGTGAACGAACTCAGCTCCTGGGGGCTGGTTGTCTAGGATGGCCTCTGCTGGGAAAACTCAACACAGCTTGCACATAGTATCTCAGCCGTCTGCAGGCCAGCCGGAGCTTGCTCACATGGTACTGGCAGGGTTCAGAGAGAGTAAAATCATGCCAGCTCGTTTAGGGCCTCGTCTCGGAGCAGACACACTCTCACTCTCATCACATTCTGTAGCCAAAGCAAGTCACTGGGACATTTCCAGATTCAAGGAGATGGAGGGGATAGTCTCCACCTCTCGTTGGGAGGACCTGGAAAGACACGTTGCAAAGTGCGTGAGTATTGTGAGGGAGGAAAATTATTTCTACAATCTGTCACACTTCCATTGCTCTTAATGTAGCATTATACTCTCCTCCAAGGACCACACAAGCAAGCTTAGACAACCAATGTTTTCATATATATGTATGACTGTCTATACACATATCATTTGCATATGCTTTTTACATATTATATAAATCGTATTAGTGTAAATTGTTACCATTTTTGTTCTGTTAATTCAATATTTTTGATTGCCATGAATATAGCTACATATGCAATGATTTCCCTTTGATTAGAATGTAATATTTCATGCATGACTGTATATGCAAATATAAATACATAATATATCACTATCATTTACCTTATTTATGGGCTTTGAGTGTTTCTAGGTTTTCATTATTCCCCAAAATGTAACAATCAACACCCATCCAAATATCTTGTTTTTTATTCACACACACACACACACACACACACACACACAATACTTTTATCAGGGCATATACTTAGAATTCTGATGGGAAATTTACCTTTTCAATTTTATCACATAAGTTGCATACAAATTTCTTTTCAAAGTGACAAATAATGACAATATTAATTTACATCCCAGCAACAGTGTATTATAGCTTCTCTTCCTGGTATTCTAGCCAATACTAAATATCATCAGGATGCAAACTTATGAATGAGAAATATCTTATTATTGAAATAACAATGTATGAATTGTTACTTTCCCGTATAATACTGCCTTCTCTGAAAAAAATCTGGCATTTGTCTAAGAGAAATTGGGTTGAAAAGCTTTCTGTACAACATAGAATGATAGTATCTACAACTCTCTTTGAGTGTCTGTGGACTCTACATTGAGTGTGTTTCTCAGCTCTTCCATTAGCAACCACTTCAATTGCTAATGAGTACTAATATTTTCTGTGATTCCCTTCAATTCTAATGGGCTCTTGGTTGGACATAGGCTGAGAAATACTTTCGGATTGTTAGCTAAAAAATGCCTGCCTACTCAGTTGTCTTCTCATCAATTTCATTTCTCTATGAATCCAACCTCAGTGGGTCCATTCCTCCAGCCCTCCTCAGTGTTTGTGGAAAGACATAAATTAGCAAAAGTTCTAGAGAACTCCTTGGATTGAGCTAGGTCTAAAGATTTTTCTAAGTGTTAAAAATTAGCATATATAAACTTATTACTCTTTTAAAGCAGAAAATATTAAAATAACTTAAAAATATATATCAAGTACCTGGAAGAAAAGTGAAAAAGTCAGTCATGCAAGTGTTGTTCAAAAGTTACAAACATCTAGAAGTTTACACATTTCAGACAATGTAATACACATTTTGAAGAATGGCTTATGTTTGTGTAATTATAAATTTCTCGTCCACTCAAGTCTGATAAATTAAGGTTTAGGTACATATATCAGGAGTAGTTAGCTCTTGTCTGAATGCCATTTTAATCAACATATAAGTAGTGGGACTTCATAAGCAAAAAAATTATTTAAATAAAATAGTTATTTACTTAGATACTAATTAATAATGTATTATTTGCTAGGCATTTTATTAGATACTAAGAATGCTAAGATAAGACATAATCTCTTGAGGATCTTACAAATGAAAACAAACATGTATAGCACACATATGTCTGTATTAAATGATATTTATCATAGATATATAAAATACGGTAAGAAAAGTGCTAGGAATATAAATTACAAAAAGATACTTGTATGTACTTGTGTGTGTGTGTGTGTGTGTTGCAAACTAAAAATAAGATTCTAAGCTCCCCAGCTGACTGAATGGGCCATCTTTTGACCATGGAGACCCCATAGTAACCTTGAAAATTATGTCCTTGGCCATAATATAAAGGGATAGGAGGTTGAACATGCCTCCTTACACACTCCTATTTCTTGCCAACTGCCATTAGTCTTTGTTCCCTAATGGCTAAAGAGAAACCAACCCTTTCAAGAAATATCACCACTGATATCAACCAACTACCTGATGCTACCCCTCTTTTTTCCTCATAAGAGACCACCCAACACAGAGAGTTTCTGAATAGTCTATGTAGAATACAGAGTAAGAGTTTTCATGTCCTCTGAGTCACTGTTTGACATCAGAGGGCTAAAACTCCACCTTTGAAACATAATAATCCTACCAATTTTGGTCCCTACATGGGACCCACAGAGAGGCATGAAGCTCAGTTGAACACCTTTCATAAATACTTATGATTCCACCTATAACTTACCAAAAACTTACATTTGGCCACCTGATTCAGCCTAAATTCCTGTTCCCTTCCCTTTGCTCCTCCCTCAAATTATCTGTTTCTGGCTTCTACTGGAGGCTATGCTTCCTACCCTATCAGAGTGGCCATCCTGCAGGCTGCAACCCTTTATAAGAAATAAAGTCTCTTCCTCTCCTTATCTAAAATTATAAATTATATTTTTGGTTGTCCTTTAAGTTCTGCAGCACATGTGCGGATCTTGCAGGATTGTTGCATAGGCACCCACATGCCATGGTGGTTTGCTGTCTCCATCCCCCGTCATCTACATCAGGCATTTCTCCCAGTGTTATCCCTCCCTAACCTCCCCCACCCCTCGCTGTCCCTCCCATAACCCCCAGCCCCCAATAGATCCCAGTGTGTGATGTTCTCCTCTCTGTGCCCATGTGTTCTCATTGTTCAACACCCGCCTATGAGTGAGAACATGCCGTGTTTGGTTTCTGTTCTTGTGTCAGTTTGCTGAGAATGATGGTTTCCAGATTAATCCATGCCCCTACAAAGGACACAAATTCATCGTTATTTATGGCTGCAAAGTATTCCGTGGTGTATATGTTCCACATTTTCTTTGTCCAGTCTGTTATTGATGGGCATTTGGGTTGGTTCCAAGTCTTGCTATTGTAAACAGAGCCACAGTGAACATAGGTGTGCATGTGTCTTTATAATAGAACGATTTATAATCCTTTGGATATATACCCAGTAATGGGATTGCTGCATCAAATGGAATTTCTATTTCTAGGTCCTTGAGGAAACGCCACACTGTCTTTCCCAATAGTTGAACTAATTTACACTCCCACCAACAGTGTAAAAGTGTTCACATCCTCTCCAGCATCTGTTGTCTCCAGATTTTTTAATGATCACCATTCTAACTGGTGTGAGATGGTATCTCAATGTGGTTTTGATTTGCGTTTCTCTAATGACCAGTGATAATGAGCATTTTTTCATGTTTGTTGGCCTTATAAATGTCATCTTTTGAAAAGTGTCTGTTCATATCCTTTGCCCACTTTTGAATCGGTTTGTTTCTTTTTTTCTTGTAAATCTGCTTTAGTTCTTTGTAGATTCTGGCTATTAGGCCTTTGTCAGATGGGTAGATTGCAAAAATTTTTTCCCTTTCTGTTGGTTGACAGTTCACTCTGATGATTGTTTCTTTTGCTGTGCAGAAACTCTGAAGTTTAACTAGATTCCTTTTGTCTATTTTGGTTTTTGTTGCCAGTGCTTTTGGTGTTTTAGTCATGAAGTCCTTGCCTATGCCTGTCCTGAATGGTATTGCCTAGGTTTTCTTCTTTTTTATGGGGTTAGGTCTTATGTTTAGATCTTTAATCCATCTGGAGTTAATGTTAGTATAAGATGTAAGGAAGGGGTCCAGTTTCTGCTTTCTGCACATGGCTAGCCAGTTTTCCCAACACGTTTATTAAACAGGGCATCCTTTCCCCATTGCTTGTTTTTGTCAGGTTTGTCAAAGATCAGATGGTTATAGATGTGTGGCATTGCTTCTCAGGCCTCTGTCCTGTTCCACTGCTCTATATCTCTGTTTTGGTACCAGTATCAAGCTGTTTTGATTACTGTAGCCTTGTAGTATAGTTTGAAGTCAGGTAGCATGATGCCTTCAGCTTTGTTCTTTTTGCTTAGGATTGTCTTGGCTATGTAGTCTCTCTTTTGGTTTCATATGAAGTTTAAAATGTTTTTTTCCAGTTCTGTGAAGAAAGTCAATGGTAGCTTGTTGGGGATAGTGTTGAATTTATAAATTACTTTGGGCAGTATGGCCACTTTCACAATATTGATTCTTCCTAACCATGAGCATGAAATGTTTCTCTATCTGTTTGTGTCCTCTTTATTTCCTTTAGCAGTGGTTTGTAGTTTTCCTTGAAGAGATCCTTTACATCCCTTGTTAGTTATATTTCTAGGTATTTTATTCTCTTTGCAGCAATTGTGAATAGAAGTTCACTCTTGATTTGGCTCTCTGTTAGTTTGTTATTGGTGTATAGGAATGCTTGTGATTTCTGCACATTGATTTTGTATCCTGAGACTTTGCTGAAGTTGCTTATCATCTTGAGATTTTGGGCTTAGATGATGGGGTCTTCTAAATATACAATCATGTCATCTGCAAATAGAGAAAATGTGACTTCCTCTTTCCTAATTGAATATGCTTTATTTCTTTTTCTTGCTTGATTGCTCTGGCTAGGACTTCTAATACTATACTGAATAGGAGGGGTGAGAGAGGGCATCCTTGTCTAGTGCCAGTTTTCAAAGGGAATGCTTCCAGTTTTTGCCCATTCAGTATGATATCAGCTGTGGGTTTGTTGTGAATAGCTTTTATTATTTTGTGGTAAGTTCCATCAATGCCTAGTTTATTGAAGGTTTTTAGCATAAAGCACTGTTGAATTTTGTCGAACGCCTTCTCTGTGTCTATTCAGATAATCATGTGGTTTTTGTCTTTGGTTCTGTTTATGTGATGCATTACGTTTATAAACTTGCATATATTGATCCAGGGTTGAAGCCTACTTGATCATGATGAATAAGCTTTTTGATGTGCTGTTGCATTCTGTTTGCCAATATTTTATTGAAGATTATTGCGTCGATGTTCATCATGGATATTGGCCTGAAGTTTCCTTTTTTAGTTGTATCTCTGCAGGTGGTTTCAGGATGATGTTGGTCTCATAAATTGAGTTAGGGAGGATTACCTCTTTTGTATTGTTTGCAATAGTTTCAGAAGGAATAGTACCAGCTCCTCTTTGTACATCTGGTAGAATTTGTCTGTGAACCCATCTGGACCTGGACTTTTTTTGGTTGGTAGGCTATTAATTGCTGCCTCAACTTCAGACCTTGTTGTTTTTCTATTCAGGGTTTCATCTTCTTCCTGGTTTATTCTTGGGAGGGTGCAATTTATCCATTTCTTCCAGATTTACTGGTTTATGTGCATAGAGTTGTTTGTAGTAATATCTGATGGCAGTTTATTTTTCTGTGGAATTGGTGGTGATATCCGCTTTATCATTTTTTATTGCGTCTATTCAATTCTTCTTTCTTTTTTGTTATTCTAGCTAGCAGTCTGTCTTTTTTGTGGATCTTTTCAAAAAACAACTCCTGGATATATTATTTTTTGAAGGGTATTTGTGTGTCTGTATCTCCTTCAGTTCTGCTCTGATATTAGTTATTTCTTGTCTTCTGCTAGCTTTTTAATTTTTTTTTATCTTGCCCCTCTAGCTCTTTCAATTTTGATGATAGGGTGTCAATTTTAGATCTTTCCTCGCTTCTCATGTGGGCATTTATTGCTATAAATTTCCCTCTGGACACTGCTTTAAATGTATCCCAGGGATTCTGGTACATTGTGTGTCTGTTCTCATTGTTTTCAAGAACATCTTTATTTCTGCCTTCATTTCATTGTCTGTCCAGTCATCTTTCGGGAGCAAGTTATTCAGATTCCATGTAGGTGTACAGTTGTGACTGAGTTTCTTAATCCTGTGTTCTAATTTGATTGCACTGTGCTCTGAGAGACTATTTGTTATGACTTCCATTCTTTTGCATTTCCTGAGGAGTGATTTACTTCCATTTATGTGATCAATTTTAGAGTAAGTGTGATGTGGTGCTGAGAAGAATGTATATTCTGTGGATTTGGAGTGGAGAGTTCTGTTTATGTCTGTTAGGTCCTTTTGGTCCAGATCTATGTTCAAGTCCTGGATATTCTTGTTGATTTTCTGTCTTGTTGATCTGTCTAATATCATCAGTGGAGTGTTAAAGTCTCCCACTATTATTATGCAGGAGCCTAAGTCTCTTTGTAGGACATTTAGAATTTGCTTTATGTATCTGGGTGCTCCTGTATTGGGTGCATATGTATTTAGGACAGTTACCTCTTCTTGTGCATTGATCCTTTTACCATTATGTAACGCCCTTCTTTGTGTCTTTTGATCTTTGTTTGTTTAAAGTCTATTTTATCAGAGACTAGGATTGCAACCCCTGCTTTTTTTGCTCTCCATTTTGCTTGGTAAAGCTTCTTCCATCCCTTTATTTTGAGTCTATGTGTGTCTGTGCACGTGAGATGGGTCTCCTGAATACAGCACGCTGATGGGTCTTGACTTTTTATCCAGTTTGGCAGTCTGTTTCTTTGGTTGGGGCATTTAGGCCATTTACATTTAATGTTCATATTGTTATGTGTGAACTTGATCCTGCCGTTTTGTTACTGGCTGGTTGTTTTGCCTGTTAGTTGACACAGTTTCTTCATTGCGTCGTTGGTCTTTACCATTTGGTATGTTTTTGGAGTGGCTGGTACTGGTTGTTCCTTTCTGTGTTTAGTGCTTCCTTCAGGAGCTCTTGTAAGGCAGGTCTAGTGGTGACAAAATCTTGCAGCATTTGCTTGTCCATAAAGGATTTTATTTCTCTTTCACTTATGAAGCTTAGTTTGGCTGCTTATGAAATTCTGCATTGAAAGTTCTTTTCTTAAAGGATGTTTAATGTTGGCCTCCATTATCTTCTGGCTTGTAGGGTTTCTGCTGAGAGATCCACTGTGAGTCTGATGGGCTTCCCTTTGTAAGTGACCTGACTTTTCTCTCTGGCTGCCCTTAGCATTTTTTCCTTCATTTCAACCCTGGTGAATCTGATGATTATGTGCCTTGGGGTTGTTCTTCTTGAGGATTATCTTTGTGGTGTTCTCCATATTTCCTGGAGTTGAATGTTGGCCTGCCTTGCTAGGTGGGGGAAGTTCTCCTGGATAATATCCTGAAGAGTGTTTTCCAGCTTGGATTCATTCTCCCCATCACATTCAGCTACACCGATCAAACATAGATTTGGTCTTTTCACATAATCCCATATTTCTTGGAGGCTTTCTTCATTTCTTTTCACTCTTTTTTCTCTGATATTGCCTTCTCCCTTTATTTCATTGAGTTGATCTTCAGTCTCTGATATCCTTTCTTCTGATTGATGATTCAGCTATTGAAACTTCTGTATGCTTTGCAGAGTTCTCATGCTGTATTTTTTTTTTTTTAGCTCCATCAAGTAATTTATGTTCTTCTCTAAGCTGGTTATTCTAGTTAGCATGTTGTCTGACATTTTTTCAAAATTTTTGGTTTCTTTGCATTGAGCTAAAACATGTTCCTTTAGCTCAGAGAAATGTGTTATTACCTACCTTCTGGAGCCTGCTTCTGTCAATTCATCATACTCATTCTCCATCCAGTTTTGTTCCTTTGCTGGCGAGGAGTTGTGATCCCTTGGGGGGGGAGGAGAGGTGTTCTGGTCTTCGATGATTTCATCCTTTTTGCACTGGTTTCTTCCCATCTTAGTGAATCTATCTACCTTTGATCTTTGAAGTTGGTGATTTCGGATGGGGTCTCTAAGTGGACATCCTTTCTGTTGATATTGAAACTATTTCATTTTGTTTTTTAGTTTTCCTTCTAACAGTCAGACCCTTGCGCTGTCGGACTGCTGGAGGTGCAGTCCAGACCTTGCTTGCCTGGAATCATCCACGGGGGCTGCAGAGCAGTTAGGATTGCTGTCTGATCTTTCCTCTGGTGGCTTCATCCCAGAGGGGTACCCACCATGTGTCACCCATATCTCTCCTGTATGAGGCTTTTTATTATTATTACTATTATACAGGGGTCAGGCAGCCACTTGAGGAGGCAGTATCTGGTCTGCCTGCAGAGGTGCAGCTGGGCTGCCTTGAACTCAGCCTGGCTGCTGTGTAGGCTTCCTCTGTCTTTTGTTTACACAGGTGAGATTAGACCTGCCTTCACAATAGTGGACGCCCTTCCCCCCCACTGAGCTCCATTGTCCCAGATTGAGGTTGAAGTGATGGACTGGCTGCAAAACTCTTAAGTGAGAGGGCTTCAGTTTGCTGCTCTTTGTGGGGGTAGGACCTACCAAGCTGTATCACCTGTCTCCCTGCTTTCAACTTCCCCTCTTTCTGGAGGCGGGGTGAGTAGATCTGTCCTGCAGGCATTCCTGGCACTAGTCAAAACTTCTGCCCAGATCTGTACCGACAACTTGTGGTGCTGGGCCTGCCAGAGCTGTTGCTCAGATCTGTATTGGTAACTCGTGGCACTTTTCAGCCTGGTGGCATTCTCCTGGACTGTGGTTGCAAAGGTTATGGGAGAAGTGCAGTATCTGAACCAGAGTGCTGAGGGGATAAAGTCCCCAATCCTCCAGTCAGTTTCACTTTCTGTGTTGGGCAGCACCCCACCCTGCCTCAGTTTGCCCTCAGTTTGCCCTCCTTGGGCTACACCCACTGTCCAACCAGTCTTATTGAAATGAACCTGGTACCTCAGTTGGAAATGCGGAGATCACTCGCCTTCTGCATCTCTCTCCCTGGGAACTGCGCTCCGGAGCTATTCCTATTCGGCCATCTTGCTGGGATTCCCTATAAATTGCGTTTTTAAAGTTAACAGTATATGTATTCAGTAATTTAAATTAAGCCTATATGACAGATTGCAAATATCATCCACCATTGTTCAGTTCAGATATTTGGTTGTAACATGAACTGTAGCTGCCTCCAAGAAATCTATAGAATGAGATATACAAATCCACAGGAACAAAAATAATAGCAGAGGAACTACTGCACTGATTTCATTGCAGAAACAGATTTATTTTTCAAGACTTATACATGGACAAATGAATGCTAACTAGATTCATTCTCTTAGAAACTCCATAAATTTGAATTTCAGGGAAGCAGTATTCAATTGACTAATGGAGTACAGAAAATCTTACAGAGTACCACAAGATGATAACCAGTAAGAAAAATGTCTTATTCCCAAGGAACTTGGATTCTTTTGGGAAGAATGCATGGATGCAAGAAGGCTAAGAAACAACACTGACAACTAAAAGCATTGCATCCAAAAGATATCTTCTATGGACTAAATTTATGTGCCTCTAGACGCCAATTAATATGTTGAAATCTTGACTTGAAATGTTCGGATAGTATTAGGAGGTGGGATCTTTGGAAGTAATTAAGTCATGAGGGTGAAGACCTAATGAATGGGATGTATGTTTTTATAAGAGGGACTGCAGAGAGGTCTCTCACCCTCTTTCTGCCATATAAAGATACAGTGAGAAGAGGGTCTGCACCAGAACCCAACCATATCCTGAATTTCGACCTTTCAGATCTGTGAAAGATGAATTTGTAGTTTATAAGCCACTCAGTCCATGGTACTTTGTTATATAAGCCAGAATATATTAAGACAATACCCATTTATGTGTGTTTTGTACCAATCATCAAGTTTTTCTGATTTGTAGGTACTCAGAGGTGACTATGACCCTGATTTCCTTTCTGCAATTCCATCTGACCTTTTCTATTGTGTTCCACTTATAATAGATTATTGTTATTTATTTCTTGGCCCCCCAACCAGCTCTCCATTATTTTTCTCAATGATGCTGAGGTTTAAAATTCTTTTTGGCCTAACTCAGTGTCCCATGGTAACTACCATTCACTGAGTTGTTCACTTAAAATATAGTAATTGAATTATGCATGCTTCTAGGTACTAGAGGTAAAAAGGATAAGCCAGAGAAAAGAGCATATTTTGTTGACTCTTGACATCGGGGTGTTTTTTCATCTATTATTTCTGTTAGTTTAGTCTTTTTTTCTTTTTTAACTTCTCAAATTGTTACTTCTCTTACCTATTTTTCCCATTCTGCTACTTCTTTTTATTTTTTTATTTATTGGTAGGAGATACTTATTCAGCTCTAAATTTGATAAGAAAGAATTATATTCTTGTTTATACTACCAATAAGCTAGTTTATTCCTTCAGGAATCAAACTCCTGATTTTCTAGTTTCAAAGTGCAGGAACATAGAATTGACTTTTCTTCGAGGCAGATGTCAAATATGTTGTCCATCCCAAGAAATCAGTCATCAGCATGGAAACTGATAGAAACTCTAATGTTTCAGTATAGTTTTGCTTAATACACACATTTATTTAAAGAGTAGAATTTTCTTTTCAAGATGTTTTGTCTTGCTTCCCCTTAAATTAGAATGAATATCTTTGCTTAATATTATATATGTAAATAGTTTTCCATCCTCTTCCAAGTTTGCACCTCCCCCTCCATCTCACAACAGTTCACATCCCAAAACAACCACGAATGGAAACCTTAGAAGAAGAGATTGAGGATGCAATCTAAATCCTCAGTTTGACCTCAGAGGTCTCATTTTATAACCTCAGAGGTCTCATATTATCTTCCTCTTTTAAACACTCAGTGCCTAAGGACACACGATGCTGTTCCTACCATGTTGAGAAATTTTCATATGTATTCAAATTGTATGCGTCAGCTTTAGTTGACTGTGTCCTCCTCTGTGCGTGCATAGGATCAAACAGCAGAAATAAACCAATAATGAATATGTTTTGAAGAATGATTATGGAAATTTCAACTGGAGGGGACCTGGAAAGGAATCCATGGTCAGATTAGTTTTGGAAATATGATATCCTAAAATCCTCATATTCATAATGCATATGAAAGTTAAATGCATAACTTGTACAGATGTGTGTGTGTGTCAATGCGTGTGTCAATGTAAAATATTCATTAACATCCTGCTGATCTGGTGTTTCATAGAACAGAGTTTAGAAAATACTAATTTCAGTGGTTTATACTAATACAAGTTAAGTGATGGCAAACATTCAGAAGGATAAAATTTTCAGAGTATAATTAGGCATTGTTTATTAAATAAAAATGTTTTTAAATGAGGACTACATCATTGCATGATTGCAGGATGAAATCTGTGCCTAAACTTGGAATATATGGGAAAATGTCCAAAGAGGTATCTATTCAATAAATATATACTGCTCACCTACTGTGTGTCTGGCCTTGTTCAAGGCATTTGATATAAATCAGAAAACAATGCTGAGAAAACTCTCTGCTCTCTCTTAGGCAGTTTATTTTCTAAAAGAGGGGGGAGATAGACAACACTCTATAACCAACATGCAAATAGAATAGTATGTTACCAAGTGACAATTACGATGGGAAGAAAAGTAAGGAATGAGGAAAGAGATAACAGTTTTATGGTGGTCAGTATAAATTTCAGTGAAAAAGGGACATTTGAAGAAACATTAAAGGAGACAATGGAAGGCAAAAGGAACAACCAGTGGAAACATTTTACTGTAGGAAAGTACCTGGCATGTCAAAGGAAGAACAAGGAGTCCAGTGTCAGAGAGAGTAAGGAGAGTGGAGAAGAGAAAATTAGAGATGTAAAGGGACCCTGGTCATGAAACGTTTTGTAGTCCAAGGTAAAATTTTTATTTTATTGAACTGAATAAGCTATGAAGGTTTTTGAATAACACAATTTCAAGGGTCACCCTGGCAAAGGTGCTCATACATTCTGGGTTTGTCTAGTCTGTTGTACACCTATTGTCCCAGATAAACCATTAATTGTGTTTCCTTTAACTCTCAAAAGTGTCCTGGTTTGTTTGGATGATAAATTATATGGTCCTCTAACTTTTCCTATTGTGTCATAAATTAACTTTAAGGGGAAATAAGATTTAATGCAGATCTACAGCATTTAAAAAGGTTATACAGAAAGAAGACTCATAATTACGGTGCGTACCGGTCTCTCAGTGACTGACTTGACTTTAAAACTGAACGTTCCATGTCTCAGAAATCCCTTCATTCCCTGACAAAGTGAAACAATTAGTCATCCTAAAAATGTTGACAAAGAAAAATGTTATAAATGAAGCAAAGTGTAGATATGAGATCAGAAAATAGAAACTTATTTTTTTTTTCTTTTAAGTCTTTTAGACAGAAAGTGCTCTATTTGGTTGTAAAGATGAATGTTTCCACCAATTAAGAAAACACTTATCAAAATGGGCAGTTAAGGTGACTTTGAAGTTCCATTACAATAACAGGATATAATGGTTTGATTCTTTTTTTTTTTTAGACGGAGTCTCGTTCTGTCACCCAGGTTGGAGTGCAATGACGCATCTCAGCTCACTGCAGCCTCCGCCCCCTGGGTTCAGGCCATTCTCCTGCCTCAGCCTCCTGAGTAGCTGGGATTACAGGCATCTGCCACCATGACTGGCTACATTTTTGTATTTTTAGTAGACACAGGGTTTCACCATGTTGACTAGGCTGGTTGCGAACTCCTGACCTCTAGTGATCCACCCACCTCGGCCTCCCAAAGTGCTGGTATTACACCGTGCCGGGCCTTAATAGGTTGTTAAAGTTAAGATTATAGCTTTTGTTTCTTTACATCCATGTCGTGACTAGTAATAAATAATGGTAGGACATTTTGTATTGATGGAAAATAAAGGTATGAGAATAGTCCTAACTTCTAAGGTGGACAGAAAGACCACTTGCAAACAAGCATACTTTACCATAAAATAACATGTGCAAACAAGATTTTCAAAGATGTACTGTATTTCTAGATAACTTTTCTAATGTTTTCATGAGCAACATTTAGGATGTATAAAGGCAGTTATTTAGTAAATTTTTTATTTCTCTCACTTTTTGCAGGGTAATCAATATATTAGTAGAAATACTCTTTGTCACAAAGACACCCTTGGAAAAGATTATACAACCTTAGGAAAGTCTTGTGAAAATTTACTGAGATTCTTTTCACTTAATTTAAGTGAAGAAGTTGTCTAGTACAGTCTTGGTCTCAATATCTAAGAGACATATTCTGCTGATTTCTGACATTTTATTAAAATAAATGGCAAAAAGCTTAATTACTTTTGTATGAACCTAATAATTTAAAACCGTTTGCAATAGAATTGTTTTAAGCCTAGATAAACTGTGGATGAGGGTTTATCCGCTATTCTAACCAAATACAAATTTTACTCAGTGGTATAAGCCATATTCTAACTACCATAAAACAATTTTAAAATGTTACTACTTAAGTGAAAATTAGAAGTTTATTGAGAAAAAAAGCAATATTTTTCCACACTAAAGCATAACAAATACATCTTTGTTTTCTAAAATTGCATCATTTTCTCAATTTGACATTTTTCTCAATGGATACAGATTAAACCATGCTGCCAGGCTTTAGCCTTTGACTCACTCATAAATCTTCCTAAATGACTTTAGGATTCATTATCTTACCCCATTTCTACCATTAATTGATTTAAATGAAATATTTGCCATTTAAGGCACAGATGTCACTGTAAGCACAGGTTTCCCTGCTTCTAGCTCTCCGTGCACTTTGTATCACATTGAATGGTAAACCTGATCTTTCTAATGCACTTTCGGCTTATCATGTAATATCTGGAAAACTTGTTTATTATTTACTTCTTTCTTTGCAAATTGGGACCCTTCCTAAACTTCATCTTCAGTCTCATTACTCTTCAACATGAGATTTCCAATCTAGTCCAATTAGTTTCCGTATTCTTCTTCCTAATTCCTTTTGTTTAATTCACTCTACTGTCAAACATTTTTAGTTTAATCCTGTCTAGGAAATATAAATATTTTAGTGTACTGCTCAAGCTCTAAGATTTTCTCCTTGTCTATGTTTACCATTATAGACTTCTCCCTTTACTTAAAATTTATAATTGGACTCAGAGACACCCAATGGTAATTCTCTTTTTGTTTAATATGTGTAACTAGTCCCCCAAATTAGTATTTATATGTCTTAAATGCAAATAAAGCTAGGTCTTATATTTTTGTTGTCATAGTTTGCATACCTAGAACACTGCTGGACATATAATAAAGTAAGTCATGTACTTACTGATTTATTGACTAATATCTGAAGCTATTTCCAAACCATAAGTAAGAGTATGAAGTTTAGAGAAAACGTAGCTATTCTGTTGGACCCACTGAACTGAAGGACAAGATTTAGAGCTAAGACAAAATGCTAAATGTCCACACATATTTATCAGTCACCACTTGAGAACTTTAGCGTGAATTTTGTTTGTTTCCTGGATTTTTATGTGTTGCATTTGTTTCTGTGACTTCAGAAAGTGTCCCTCTATAGATCTGTCTTCTAAGTTTAGGGATGATAAGTAACAGTTTTTACATATAAAGCTATATTGAGTATTAGAAATCAAACAGTGAATGAATCACCTGGTATTTACTTGGAACTCCCAAATAGAAAAGAAGATAAAATTGTGTACGTAATAATTTTTAAAACTCAACAATAAATTTAAAAATAATTTAAAAATTAGAAAGTGAACTTAAAATTGAGAAAAATAACATCACACATATAAAATATTTCAAATGCTCTAATCATAAAATAATAATTAGTCAAAATAGGTGTATGCTTAAATATACTTAGTTAATAAACACTTGAAAATATACAAAACCTCACCTATTATTAAAACAATGAAATGATAACTTTTGTCTAAAAAGTAAAGATTTAAAAGCTTGATAATACAACTGCTATCAGAGTTTTGGGGAAATGCTTTCTCCCACATCACTGGTAGTAGTAGTAATGGACATCACTGGTGGATTGTTCATAAGCCAATTTAGAAATAGCTTTCAAATTTCTGAATATCCACCTTCATCAATTCCCCTTCTAAAAATTAATCTCTATGTTTTAAACATGCATGCAAGTAGTATATGTGTGTGTGTGTGTGTATATACATATACATATATATATATGGTGTGTGTGTGTGTGTGTGTAATATTTTATAGGGGAATAATGAAATATATGAAAATAAATTATGAAAACAGTATAGTAAACCTATTTGTGCTGATGTGGAATAATATATCTCCATTCCTTTAAAAATATATATATATATATATATATGAATGTGTGTTCATGTATATGCATGCCCATGGGTATGAATAGAGGCTTTCTGAGAGAATATGTCAGACACTATTATCCTTAGTCTACTCTGGAAATTGGAACCAGATGCCTGGTATAGCAGGAAAATTAACTTCTCACCATATAATTATTTGTAATCTTTGCAGTTTTAATCATATGAGTGCATTACTTTATAAACTAATTAACTTATTACCTTATATTTATATCATCCATTATGTTTTGCATATTATATGTTGGATGTTAAATGTGTATACATGTGTGAATATGTGTTTATATTGTGTACCTATGTGTATGTAAGTACATGTATACATATACACACCCACTGTACAAGTATATGTTTATATGTACATTTTGTATTACAAAGGTTACAAAGGACAAAATGAAGCAAATTATTCAAAAGGGGGAAAAATCTAGTCTATAAAATCCCATACCTAATTCAATTTAACCAATAAAAGAGAACCAAAGAGATTTTGGTTAGTCCACGTTCACTTAGAGAATAAATTAAAACTGGTGTTGACACCAAACTCTGCAGTTCATATATTAGTCTAGGGCTATTTCCATATTTTTCTCTATTAATAAATTTATATTTTTATTTATAAGGTAAATAATCTTTTATATTTTTAATATAAGGTAAGTTTATATGTTATTCTTATGTAACTCTTTGTTAGCTTTGCTGTTTCACTAAGGATTTTTCATTTGCTATTTTTCTTAAATATTTCCGATTGATTGCAATGCATTTTTAATTAAATTTAGTGTTTTTTGTTGTTGTTCTTATCAAATTTTTATCTTTACTTTCCATAAAAATGAAATTTTAAGATATTTTTTCTTTGGCCTTATTTTGCTTTGTTAAAGTTCTAACGTTAACAAGATAACTTTAACTTCGCATTGTTATTACTTTTAACATTTTTTTTCCCCACATGTGTTTTCACTATGTTTGGTTTTTATTGGCGTGAATATGAATTATGACTTTGAAAATTTGTTTGGGAAACCTCAGGACTACTATTTTTTACATTCCCTCTGGAAAAATGTTTAAGTTGGCATACCTCATTTTATAATATCAATTTACTTATATAGAAATTGCATTAGAGGTTTCGTTGACTTAAAGTCTCTAAGAATTTATCAAGGGAAGCAAAAATAGGTTTTATGTAAATAAATGAGTATATGTTATAATATTTGTAAGAAAGCATTGGAATACCAGACCTAAATTGTAAACATTTTAATACTCCTGAGGTAATTGTTTTTCAGCTTTCAGGAATGTATTTATAGAGGTAGTAGAATAAAATTGCTACAAATTATTTGCTTTTCCTCTCATTAAGAAGTGGGAATTCACTTTCTTATGTATCTGAAATAGCCCTAGTCTCTTGTTTGACAAGTAGAAGACTGTGAACTTCCAAGGTTTGGGGATTTCCAAGGTGAAGTCATTAGAGCCTTGCACAGTCCCCCTAGCTTCTTGGCATGCTTGCTTGGAGTGGGCAGCCAGGGAAAGACAGATACCAAGTAAGAAGCCTGACTAACTTGAGATCACTTAAGTCTATCTTGGTATGTGCATGCCATGAAGAAACTCAGGCTAGATATGTGAAGGGGCTCCATATAAACAGTATATGGCCAGCCCAGATGTTCTATCCAGGTAGTCAGTCATCAGACATGTGAATGTGGAAGCCATACTTAAGATTTGACCCCCAGAAGAAAATGTGATGTTAAGAAACAAGACAGCTGACTGTTGCTAGAACTGAGGTTTTATATAAACATCCATGAAAAAGTAATAACTACAGTTTGAATGTTTCTGCCCAGCCCCAAATGTGTGTGTTAAAATTAAATCTCAATGCAATAATATAAAGAAGTGAGACCTTTAGGAGGTCATTAGGTCATGAGAGTGAAAACCTGATGAATGAGATTAGTGCCCTTACAAAAGAAGCTCAAGGGAGCTTGTTCATGTTGAAGGTAGAGTAAGAAGGCATCATATATGGGGAATGGGACCATCATCAGACACCAAATTTCTTGGTGCCATGATTTTAAACTTCCCAGTATCCAGGACTGTGAACAATACATATAATATCAGTCCAAGGTATTTTCTCATAGCAGCCCTAACAGACAAAGTCAATAGTCCATAGTCAAGAACAAAAACTGAATGGTTTTATTCAGAATGCATACAGAAATATGAGAGACTCAAGGGGAATTCTTTCCACGAGTACACTGGTACAAGTGACTACATGGGTAAAAATTTCACACATGTAATTGAAAAGGAAACAGGGAAAATGAATGAATATCTAATAGCTATTTAGGCTGGAAGTCAACAGTTATTCATCCTACTGTCCAATATAATGTATATGATCTTTGAGAAGTCATTAAAATTCTGTCATTTTCTATATGTGACTTCTGGTAAATCATCTGACTTTTTTCTAGTATGTATTCAAAATGAGGTTTATCATTAAAAATATTCATTTTTATTTCTAAGTAATATCACTACACTATTGAGGTAGGAGAATAGAAAAATTTAAACAAGATTTAAAGAGTAATTACTTGTTATAAAAATTCATTCATGGCAAGAACAGATATCATGTCCCAGATTGCTGAGAAGCTAATTAAACCAGTAGTTCAGGACGAATATTCTTAGAAAAAAAGCAAGAATCTGGCATTAGCAAAAATTGCCTATCCATTATCACTGCTAGATATTTCATAATAATAGCATTTAATTTGAAAAAATAGTTTGATTTAAAATGAGATTAGAAATATTCCATTTTATATAGCTGAGTAATTACCATTAAGCAGAAGATGACTTAATTTTCCATATATGTACTTATATGATGGAGAGTGTTAAACATTTTATTGCTGTCTATAACACTGGAAAACAGGATACAAGAAAATTTTGTTAAGTCATCAATTTATGAGTTGTGGAATAGATCGGCCAAGGCTCATCAGGATCAGAGTGCAGATTGGGTACTTGTGGAGTGCCCTTCATTTAACTTATTAAGCCTGGTATTCTTTTCAAAAATGTATTTATATTTGAATACAACTCTATACAATACCCTATTTTCTCAGAAATGATGGCAATTAATACATGTATGATTATTTGTTCAGTAGGGATGAAAGCTCTAAATCATGAAATTACCAATTCATGGACATTATGTCTTTTCAGTGAAGAAATATGTAGTGACTAAAATTTAGTGACTTTGAAGGGAAAAGATTCTCCTATAATTTTGGGGAAAAATGATTTTAAAAAATAATGAATATATCTATGATTTAAACTGGCATACCAGTGGATCTTACAGTCTATTTGGGATCATAAAGAGCCTGAACTTACTTTTCAGAGCAAAACTATTAAATTTTGTCTTATGACTATTATCAAAAAGTCAAAAGATAACAAATACTAGCAAGAATATAGAGAAAGGGAAACTCTCATACGTTGTTGGTGGGACTGCAAATTATTACAACCACTAGGGAAAACGGCATGGAGTTTCCTCAAAAAATTAAATATAAAACTACCATAGGATCCAGCAATCCTACTATTGGGCATATAGCCAAAAAAATGAAATCAGTATTTCTTTGGTATGTCAAAAAGATATGTGTACTTTCACGTTGATTGCAGCAGTGTTCACAATGGTCAAGATATGGAATCAACCAAAGTGTCCATTAATGGATGAGTAGAGAAAGAAAATGTGGTATGTATATACAATGAAATACTATGTGCCCATAAAAAAGAATGAAATTCTATCATTTGCAGCAACATAGATAAACCAGGAGGACATTATGTTAAGTGAAGTAAGCCAGGCACAGAAGGACAACTACCACAAGATACCACTCAGTGGAATCTAAAAAGCTGATCTCACAGAGGTAGTGAGTAGAATAGTGGTTACTAGAGGCTGGGGAAGGGAGGGGAATAAGGGGTAAGAACAGATTGTTTACAGGCAGAGAGTCATAATTAGGAGGAATAAGTTCTGGAGTGCTATTGTACAGAAGAGTGATAAAGTTAACAGTTTTATGTGGTATATTTCAAAACAGCTAGAAGAGAGGATTTTAATGTTCTTACCATGAAGAATGAATATCTGTGATAATGGAAATGTTAATGTATTAGTCCATTTTCACGCTGCTGATAAAGACATACCCAAGACTAGGCAATTTGCAAAAGAAAGAGGCTTAATGGACTCACAGTTTCATGTGTCTGGGGGAGGCCTCACAAGCATAGTGAAAGGTGAAAAGCTCATCTCACATGGTGGCAGACAAGAGAAGAGAGCTTCTTTAGGGAAATTCCCCTTAATAAAATGATCAGATTTCATGAGACTTATTCACTATCCTAAGAATAGCACAGAAAAAACTCACCCCCATGACTCAGTTACCTCCCTCCAGGTCCCTCCCACAACACCTGAATACTGTAGGAGCTACAATTCAAGATGAGATTTGGGTGGGGACACAGCCAAACCATATCATTCTGCCCCTGGGCCCTCTGAAATTTCATGTCCTCACATTTCAAAACCAATTAAGCCTTCCCAACAGTCCCCCCAAAGTCTTAACTCATTTTGGCATTAACTCAAAAGTCCACAGTCTAAAGCCTCATCTGAGACAAAACATGTCTCTTCCACCTATGAGCCTGTAAAATCAAAAGTAACTTAATTACTTTCTAGATACAATGGGGGATAGAAGCATTGAGTAAATACAGGCTTTCCACATGGGAGAAACTGGCAAAAACAAAGGGGCTAAAGGCACCTTGCAAGTCCAAAATCCGGTGGGGCAGTCCAATCTTAAAGCTCCAAAATGATTTCCTTGGACTCCATGTCTCACATCCAGGTCACACTAATGCACTGTGGTTTTGCAGGTTATAGCCCCCTTCCCAGCTGGTTTCATGGGCTGGCATTGAGTATCTGCAGCTTTTCCAGGTGCATGGTGCAGGCTGTTGGTGGATCTCCCATTCTAGGATCTGAAAGATGGTGACCCTCTTTCACAGCTCCACTAAGCAATGCCCCAGTAGGGATTCTGTATGGGGGCTCACACTCCTTAGTTCTCTTTAGCACTGCCCTAGCAGAGGTTCTCCATGAGGGCCCCACCCCTACAGTAAACTTCTGCCTGCTCATCCAAGAGATTTCATACATCCTCTGAAATCTAGGTAGAGGTTCCTAAAGCTCAGTTCTTGACTTCTGTGCACCCACAGGCTCAACACCACATGAAAGCTGCCAAGGCTTGGGGCTTGCACCCTCTGAAGCCATGGACTGAGCTGTACTTTGCTTCCTTTTAGTTATGGCTGGGATGCGGAGCACCAAGTCCTTAAATGGCACACAGCAGAGGGATCCTGGGCCCAGCCCACAGAACAATTTTTCCCTCATAGGCGTCTGAATCTGTGATGGGAGGGGCTGTGACAAAGATCTCTGATATACACTTATGAGAAAGATATATCAAGACAATGAGACATTTTCCCCATTGTCTTGAGGATCAACATTGGGTTCCTCATTACCTATGCAAATTTCTGCAGCTGGCTTGACTTTCTCCTCAGAAAATGAGATTTTCTTTTTTATCACATTGTGACGCACAAATTTTCCATACTTTTATGCTCTGTTTCCCTTTTAAAACTGAATGCCTTTAACAGCATCCAAGTCTTATCTTGCATGCTTTGCTGATTGAAAATTTCTTCCACCAGATACCCTTAATCATCTCTTTCAAGGTCAAAGTTCTACAGATCTCTAGGGCAGTGGCAAAATGCCACCAGTCTCTTTGCTAGAACATAAGAAGAGTCACCTTTGCTTCAGTTCCCACCAAGTTCCTCATCTCCATCTGAGACCACTTCAACCTGAATTTCATTGTCCAAATAATTATCAGCATTTTGATCAAAGACATTCAACAAGTCTCCAGGGAGTTCCAAACTCCCACATTTTCCTGTCGTCTTCTGAGCCCTGCAAACTATTCCAATCTCTGCCTCTTACCCAATTCCAAAGTCAGTTCCAAATTTTCAGATCTCTTTTCAGCAGTGCTCCACTCAACTGGTACCAATTTACTATATTAGTCTGTGTTTATGCTACTGATAAAGACATACCTGAGACTGGGCAATTTTCAAAAGAAAAAGGTTTAATTTAAGGGACTCACAGTTCCACATGTCTGGGGGAGGCCTCACAATCATGGCAGAAGGTGAAAGCCATGTCTCACCTGGTGGCAGACAAGTGAAGAGAGCTTGTGCAGGGAATCTCCCCTTTTTAAAACCATCAGATCTTGTGAGACTTATTCATCATCACATGTGATTAATAACATGGGAAAGTCCCGTCCCCATGATTCAATTACCTCCCACGACATGTGGAAATTGTGGGGAGCTACAATTCAAGGTGAGATTTGACTGGGGACGCAGCCAAACCATATAAATTAAAGACCCTGATTTGATCATTACATAATGTAGTGATAAAAATGCTCTCACTACACCCCAAAATATAATTAAAATTTGCCTTGTTAAATATTTTTAAAACATTGTCTTTTAATACACTCTTTTTAAGACTGTAATCCATTTGCATATAACACCGTCTTTTTGAATACATATAATAAAGTTTCTAAAAAGCAAAGCAAATAGTTTTGTGATTGAGGTTTGTCTTGTCACATAATCATTTTATTTGTTCTTCAGAAACTTTATTACACGTGTTTAAAAATCACATTTAAATTACATACACACACAAAAATCCTTTCTAGCTCCAATTTGCACTCATTGTCATGTGGCTGTCAAAGTAGTTTCTATTTTCTTCAGCAAGAAATCACTAAATCATGGTGTCACTTCTACTCTTAAAAAAAAACAAATCTCATAATACTAAGAGCTACCAGATGTTTAGGTTGAATCATTGTGAATTAGAATTTTCCAACTTAATAGAAGAAATATAAGAAACAAACCTATTAAGTGTAGATTTACCTATGGTTATTTTCCATCAAGCTCAGTATAGGAATTATGATGAATTATGCAACACAATTTTAACCTATGATTTATATGAAACTACTTTTGTTATCACCATTACTAGGGACTACTATCAATATCATTATACTTATTACTTAACACATAAAGATTTATGCTCCTAAAGTTTGTGTTTTATATGAATGCCAAGTGCTCATTAAATGTCCAGTGGATGTCAAAATTTGGGGAAATACTCATCTGCAAGACTGATACCATTATGAATGGATCCCCAGACTCCAGAATGCTTTCTGGAGGATTCTCTCTAATAGCCGTATTTTGCTTATACATGAAAAGTCCACTCAAATGCCCCTTCACTCTTCTATTCTTTCTTGACCACATTTACCAAAGCTTTTATGACTGTGTAGACTATACAGAACATTGATGTGTATACCCCTTTCAGGTTTTTAGGTCAATTTAATAAAACAAGTGCTTATTAGGTACAAGTAATTTCCTAAAGATTCTCCTTCCATTATTTCTATACACAAAAAAAGAGGGCTAGCTGGCATACAAGGAAATTGTCAAAGAGGAGGAAGATGGTTTAAAAGCTGAATCCCTAGATGCAATCTTTATTGCACTTTATATGTGGGTGTTGTTTCTGCTTCTGGAGCCTGACCCAAAGTCCGCAGGGCAGTCAGTTGGAAAGAAAAAGATGAATGTGAAGCAGGGGGAGAGGCAGAGTTAAGCAGAGCCTGTATGAGTGAGAATCTCTATTGGCCTCTCATTTTAGTGATGAGATTGACTTGCAGGAGAAGCAGGCACCCTTTATTATGTTGTTAAATACACAATGGCCTAGGAGTCAGGGAAGCTGAAAAACAGGCAAGAGTTGAAAGGGCTGCTGATCTGCTGCTGCTTCATGCCAACAAGGTAGGCTATGAGGTCTAAGACAATGTCTATGAATTGTGATGTGTTCTGACCCTATATTAATCTTCAGAGAATAAACATGGCTTTACTTCTTCCTTCCAAAAACTTGTGGAATCATCTAATGCAGCCAATCATACTCAAGAACCATGGGGAAAAGGGATTCTGGGTAACCTAGTTTCAACTTGATTAAGTTGGTAGAGTACGAAGCCACCACAGAAAGAACCACTGCACAACTGGAGCTAGTGAAATTTTCTGAGCTACTCCTGAGAGTCTCTCTGGAGAGGAACCTTGTCTGAGAAGGCGCAGTTGTATCCACTTTAATTCTGGCTGGTACTTAAATACTGGATACACTGTGGTAATTGAATAGTCAGGGACCTCTTGAGCTGTTTCACAAGAAGTTTCCTTAAAACCAGGGCCCAGTAAATATGATAGAACTGCATGGGACGTAATGGTTCATGAAGCAGAGGAACCTCAAAAGTCCCTGGATGAGGATCTTTTGTTGGAAGCTGTTTGGTTTAAAAGTGAGAAGCATATATTTAGGTGTCAGGAGGTTTTAATCCTTTCTCTTCCGCATACTAGCGTTATGATCCTGGGCAAAACATTGAACCACTCACTCATTTGTTCAATATCTGGATCTATCATGTGTAAAATGGGAATAAGGATGGCTTGATAAAGTTGCTCTGAGCACAAATAAATGCTCTTTTTAAAGCACTTAGAACAGTTTCTGACACACCCTAAGAATCCAATGCATAGCAGGCATTTTTCATTGTGTTCCTATTGTAATAGGAAACTAGTTTGCATAAAAAGGATTAAAGAATGAGAACATGCAGAGCATGACAAATTTTAAAATTAGGTAGTGTAAGTTTTCTCTGGGTTTAGCACAAGGGCACCAGATCTCAGGCATGGTGGGAATGAAGGAAATTTAGTTGTGTTTCAGTGGTTGAATCTAAGGTTAAAGGCGTGATTTCCTCAGTATCTTCTTTGGCTAAGTTTGCAGCATGCTAACCAGGCCAAATTCTCAATTCTACATTTTGTTTCTTTGTTTCTTTGTTTGTTTGTTTTTCTTCACAACCATTAGATTAAGATGGATTATCATATTCTATACATAGCAGGTATTTTTCATTGTGTGGATTATTATATTCTATCTATAACTTTTAATGAGAAACAGTGACATCCTCTCTCTTGAGGTAACTACATTGGGCCTACAGCAATTCACATGTTAAGAACAAAACAGTTAAGAAAAAAGTGTCAGTTAACTCAGTAGACCCTCATATCCATGCAAGTATTTCATTTCTGTCCCTACCAGTTTGAGTTATGGGTACAAATGGCATCAGGGTGTAGAGAAGCCTACTTAATGGTGTGATGAAGATCACTGATACAGAAGCTATTCATTTGGGTTATTCTTACAGACTAGTTCCTAAACTATAGGTTAAAGATGGTAGAGGCAGAGAGAGAATTCTACAAGCTGGAGAGACAGAAGCATTAGAAAAGTTAGGAGGTGAACAGTACAGGAAACTTATGTAATTCTTAGGTACTGTCACTGATTAGATAAGGGTCATGTGACTGAGTCTTCATAAGACTCAAGTGTCAAAGTTAAGCACTTGAGTGACTATAAGAAGGCTGGGAAACTTAAAGATGCCACGAGTAAAGATGAGTAGGTACAGAGTGCTCAGACCAGTCCTGGAGATCATCTCAAAGGATCATGGACACGGACTGAACCTCTGGGCAGAGGCCATTGAGATTAATCAATGAGAAGACAATGATTAGTAATTATAAATAGATGACTTCTTCCAACACCATTTTCTCTACATGGAGCCCAACAAATTAGGAGAAAAGAATGAGAGAATTGCTGGGAATTTTGAATTAGTGAGGGGTAAGCTTCAAATTGCTGGGTTTACTTAGAATTGACTACGATTTTATCATCTGCCCTTTGGCCTAACAGAGTCTCCTAATAGAGATACAACAAATATTACATGAGCCCAAGATACGTACCTGACGCTTTTTAGTCACTGGGGAGATATCCGTGAAGAAAACAAACAAAAATTATTATAGTCGGTGAAATTAAGCAAATATGTAGAAATACAAATAATACATAAGATAGATACTTACAAATTTGTATATTTAGAGAAATAGTGATTGTGGTTTTAGTTGAAATATAAAGAAAATATCCGTTACATTTATGTCTATAAAAATTATATTTATGCAAACTTTCATTTTGTGAAGTTAACATACACTAAGTGTTCAAAATGCATGAAAGTATTGACATAATTTTAAATGCTATTGGATTATAGAGGAGAAAGGGCTTCTGACAAAATACATCATAGTTAGGGCAGTAATTATTTATTGGTATCTAAAGGGCAGATGGGATTTAGTTGGGCAAAGAAGAGAGAGGAGAGACATCTGTTCAGTAAGGCAGACACTAAGGGCAGACACAAGAGTTCAAAGCAGGTAATTTCACTGGAGCAGAGGATTCACGGAGGGAATTTACCTGAAAAATCACATTAAATGTGATTTGAAAAGACTCAATGTGAATTGAATGATGGGGTTCTGGATCCTCATCCTTTCCCCTAGTTTGGATATATATATATATTTTTTTTCTATATCTTTTTAGATGACTTACTTAAAATGCTAATTAAATGGATTATAATATTAACATGATGTGTGCTTCAATAAAGTTTCATTTTTTTCAATGTTTGATAAAATTTCATTAGCAAGCTGCACTAAAATTATTCTATTTTGTTTTTAACTTAAAAATTAAATTTCTATTCAAACAAATTAAACAAAAAAATGCATCAAATCAGCTTCTTTACTAAATTAGATAATAATTTCTTATTGTTGTGAAGTCACAAATTAACTCCCCTACCCAACCTACTCCAATAGGTAAGTACATCAAAAATATCATTAGATTACAAATTCCAAAATGCCATTTTGTCTGTATACTGAGATTCACAGTTTCTGGATTTATTTTTCCACCACTTAAACTGTGGATCATTCCTATAGTTTGTGGGAGTGTTTGTTCAACTCCTCTTGCTGAAGTGTCACCAAGGACTCTTCCTCTTCTAATTTTGCCTTTTGAACCTCTAGGGAGGAAGCCTTAATGCTCAGTTTTTTTCTTATCTGTTCTGTTCTGCTTAATTCTTTTCTAAGGATATCAGTGGTTTCTTCCTTACCTTCCCTTTCCTTTTGTACAGTTTTAATCTTTTCTTCCTGTACTTTTGTTTTTTGATATAAATTTGCTAGCTTATATTCTCTGTCTGATAACTATTCTGTACTTCTTTTCTCTGTTCTTCTTTCTCTATTAATTGGGAAATAGTTTTTTCGTTTTGTTCCTTGAGTGACTTACTCAACTTTTTCACTGTCTCTATTTGTTTGTTGAGAGAATCATATGTGATCTATAAGTCTTTATTCTTCTTTTCAGGACTTTCATTTCTCTGAAGAAGTTCCATGTAGGATTTTGTCAGTATTTCATGCTCTTCAGCCATAGACTCTCACTTCCTATTATGCTCCTATTAAGATGCTCTTTCTGATTCAACTTGTTGTGCCTTCAATAACACACTAAGCTCTTCATTTTTTCTCTCAGCATCTCTCAATATACTAGCAAGTGTCTGTGCCTCTGTTTCAGCTTGAGTTAAAGGAATGTTAATAATGTCTGAATATCAGTTTTATACAACCTAAATTCTATAGACAGAGGACTACTAAAAAAATATACCAGCTAATTAAGTAGTACATTTCCCATGTGTCTAGCCTATGTGGTGTGTAACTTTTGTGCATAACTTTTATAATAAAATTTTAAATATGAAACAAAATGTTAATGCTATGTAAATATAGATAAGAATTTCTTTTAATGAATAATTATGCAAATAACCCAAGGACAGGAAGCATCATAAAAGTTTTAGGACTAAATCAACCTGAGCTTCTCAATTTGTGTTTCAGTTCTTTTGAGCCTTGTTTTTCGTATCTATAAAATGGATATAGTAATGTGTGATTCTTTGTATTGTTTGAGATACTGGACAACAAAATACATCTTTTTATACTAGCTCAGATATTTCTCTATTTGTGGCTATAGATCATGAAATAATACTTTGATATGACAAACACTCAATTTCAATTTTTAAAATAGTTTCTCCAACTTGGAGGCAGGAAGTTGACTTAAATGGCTTCTGGATCATATGATTTTACTTTAAAATATTTTGTAAAAGAGTTACATTATCATATATGACACCCATTTTATTTTCTTAACACTTTTTGGGCCCCAGGATATCTCAAAAGACTATTATTCAAGTACAGTAACAATTCAAGGAAATATTAGTAAAATTTATAAAGTTGTTTTTCTATATTGGAAAGAGTAAGAAGAATTACTGGTCTTTCAACATTTCTTTTTAATTCTAGAATTTTAGTCTTATGAAAATGGCTCTCCAATGGTCATCCAAGTGTCTACATTTGTAAAAAAAAAAAAATTTTCTAATGGTTTCAAACCCATCTATTTACTTCATGTTGCAGTAATAAATTTGAGTATTCAGTAATTGATGAATTAAATCATTTAAGTGTCTAAAATATAGGGAACCCAATTATTTGTAAAGGCACACTGATTGAAACCTTCTTTTTCTTCACTTGACTTTATTAAAATATGTATTTACTGAAGGCAAAATTGGCTTTCTCCTGTTAATAATTGTTAATAAACTGATAAATGGCTGATTTTATATGTATCTTCAATTCAAAAGGCAATTGTCTTAGTGACCTTAAAAGTGGCACAGAAATTACTTTAAAAATTATTACAAATATTTCGGTTATGACTGAATTTTATACAGTGCAGCATCCTAACTTTATTGTAAATGATACTAGTTTTATATTAAAAATTATAGTCTTAACAGTGATTTTCTTTTCCACATATTACAGTTAAGTCAGTAATATTATCATTAAACTCTTGACATTAATGAATAAATGTAATCATCTTCATAAGAAAAAAATAGTGTGAGTTATGCAGTGTTGGACTCTAGAAAGTTTTGTTTTCTTTTTAATTTTTAACTGAAATACTACACAGACTCCCTAAAACTAGTCTCCACACAGCTAATAACATCAGACATTCTCCTGCTTCATACTTTCATGCCTTTCCATCACACTTAGAATGAAATCTGTAGTTTTTATCATGGACTCTAAAGCTGAGTAGAATTTCCCTCTGACTCTCTTCAGCCTCACCTCTTCCTTTCTCTGTCTTACTAAGTTCCAGCCATGCTGACTTCTCTTTTCTTTCGTGAACATCCCAAACTTCTCCCCTCTTTCGGCCATTGCACTGGACACTTCTTTTCCCAAAGTGTCTCCCCCAGTATTGTTTTTGTCTGGCTCTTATTATTTAGGTCCAATTAAAATATCCCCTCGACCCAAGCCCAATGTGAAGCAGACCCCTCACCTCACAGTCACTCAAATGTTATCTGATTTTATTTTTGCTTTGTGCTTGCCCTTACCTGAAATTATCTAATTCATTTACTTGTTTACTTGGTTCTCACGAGGATGTGCCTTTTATGAGAACAAGCACCATTTCTCTCATTACCACTCTAATCTCAATATCTAGGAAGGGCAGATAGCAAGTTTTCAATTAATGTGAATTAGTAACTGCAAAGCCATTGAGATATCTTAGTTCTCTGTAATCTGGAGCTAAGATATATAACTAGAGTGAACATTTGGACTGGGGGATCAATGAGTTAAATGAAACCACTAGCTCCATTCCCTTTTAATGTGATTCTCACTAGGCTCCTTTGGTCAAAATTGTTAAATAGTTGCATGTATTTTCTCAGGATTTTATGGTAATATAAGGAAAAATTAAACCAAATCAGTAATGCCCAGCCTAGGTTTCCGAATCCACATTAAAAGAAAAGTGGTCTTTCGGTCATGTTGCCCATAGAAATGAACACATTCTTCTGGCTGCCCTAATGAGTTATTTTCCTTCTGTGGTGTTGGGGTTCCTGAACTGTGTTGTCCTTCAAGCAGCTCTGCAACTCCTATTTGTGCAGAGGCTTCTGTCACTGCTCCTGCCAAGTCACTGACTCCCAGCACTGCAGGCACAAACTGATCTGTGCTAAGTCACAGTTGTGCATGTCTGAAGAGTCACCACCACGTTCTGTAGCCCTCTATGTGGGCCAGAGCATGGAGAGTAGGAGAAAACCCTCACCCCTTCCTTGGGGAAGGTAACTTCTGTTGCCAAGCTCCCAGACAGAGCTGCTTAGGCTGTCAGCATCTCACGGGATTTTCTTTCATTATTGGGCTTGTTTTCAATATTATAATGATGTGCATTTTAAAGAAAAGAGGGCCCCCCCGCCCCCGGGGGGGGGGGGGGGGGGGGCCCGCCCCCGGAAACAGCCCCCCCCGGGGGCCGGGGGGGGGCCCCCCCCCCCCCTCCCCGGAGGGGGGGGAAGGGGGCGCCCGGGCCCCCCGGGGGGGCGCCCCGGGGCGAGGCCCCGGGGGGGGGGGGGGGGGGGGGGGGAGAGGGGGGGGGGGGGGGAGGGGAAGCCGGGAGGAAAAAAAAATTTGTTAGCTCTTTTAGTTTTTGGTTATAGTCAGTGTCTCTAAATGATTCAGACATAAACCCATGAAGGCTGTGCCAGATGTTACAATAACTTGAGGGAGATACCATGTTGTTCTCGGAATCCTGTCTCCCCTCTGTCTCTAAGCTAAATTTGGTGGTGGTTTATTAACCTTCCTTTGACCTTCATCCAACTAGACCCCAGGCAGTCATACCCATCCTAGAACTCTGACATTATCAATTTCTTAAGAACAAGACAATGATGAATCCTGAGCTAATGACTGCTTGATTTCAAGTTAAGATTCCTGCCGTATAAAACTGTCTGATTTGGTCAAAACAGAAAGAGTGTATTTGTGATTCACTGAAATCCACTTAAATGCACTTGTAAAATTTATAAATATTCTTCATCTTGATAAGGACATTGCCCTTAGGGCTGTTTCAAGACAAACATCCAATCATTAAACATATTAGTAAAATATTTAAGATATAGTTAATATCATAAATAAAATATACAGAATATGTCACAGTTTTAGTCTTCCTTAAATTGGATCTTATTCTGAGAGTGGAAGTAGAGAAGTTCTTTTCCAAAGTAAAGATACCGTAGGCTGACTTTGTAACTTTCTAGTCACAAGAACTTGAACAAACTCCCTTAACTGTGCTCATAACTAAGATAAGATTTTCTGCTTAAATATCACAAAGCCGTATTGACATTTGAATAAAAAGAATTTTAAACATTTTTCTGTTTCTAAAGAACAGTGCAAATGTTTGTCACCTATTCTTATCTTTCGACATGAAATTACTAAGACTGTTTATCTTATAGGTGGGTTACATACATTTCTTAGAGAGCTCTGGTGAGGATTCTGTGGCAGAGAAGGGATCAAGGGGAAACAGTGCCATTATTGATTAGTGCTGACACATAGCAGCAGCCAAGAAGAGTGAAGAAAGGTCCTGTCAATCTTAATAGCATGATGAGAGTGGCATACACTACCATCAGTGTCCTGTGTTACTCTAGGGAATATCTTAGTAACTAGCAAGGATAATGTAACAGCAAGAAAGGAGGAAAGGTCCTGGCAATCCTAATAGCATGATGAGAGTGACATATGCTACCAACAAAGTGTCCTGGATTACTCTGGGGAATATCTTAGTAATTGGCAAGGATATAGGAGTAAACCAGACTGTTACCAAAGAAAATCATTAAAGGACTTTATTGTCTCTAAATCATAAGCTCCTTTCCATGTGATTCGGGACAAGTCATGGCCCAATCCAAATTCAGTTTCCCAAGGCTTATTCATTGAAGTATCACAACTATCCACTCTCAGGAAATTCTTCCTATCTTTCTTATTTATTTACTTATATTTATCATACTTTAAGTTCTGGGGCACATGTGCCGATGGTGCAGGTTTGTTACATAGGTATACATGTGCCATGCTAGTGGTTTGCTGCATCCATCATCCCGTCATCTACATTAGGTATTTCTCCTAATGCTATCCCTCCCCATCCCCCACACCCCCTGCTATTCCTCCCCTAGCCCCTCACCCCCCAGGCCCCAGTGCGTAATGTTCCCCTCCCTGTGTCCGTGTGTTCTCATTGTTCAACACCCACTTATGAATGAGAACATGTGGTGATTTTTTTATACATTAAGTTCTGGGATACATGTGCAGAACGTGCAGGTTTGTTACGTATACATGAGCCATGGTGGTTTGCTGCAGCCATCGCCTCGTCATCTACATTAGGTATTTATCCTCATGCTATCCCTCCCCCTATTCCCCCAATCCCTGCTATCCCTCCCAACCCCACCCCCCACCCCCCACCCCCCCCACAACGGGCCCTGGTGTGTGATGTTCCCCTCCCTGTGTCTATGTGTTCTCCATGCTCAGCACCTACTTATGAGTGAGAACATGCAGTGTTTGGTTTTCTGGTCTTGTGTCAGTTTGCTGAGAATGATGATTTCCAGCTTTATCCATGTCCCTACATAGGACATGAACTCATCCTTTTTTATAGTTGCATAGTATTCCACGGTGTATATGTGCCACATTTTCTTTATCCAGTCTATTATCGATGGGCATTTGCATTCATTCCAAGTCTATGCTATTGTGAACAGTGCCGTAATAAACATACATATGCATGTGTCTTTATAATAGAATGATTTATAATCCTTTGGGTATATACCCAGTAATGGGATTACTGGGTCAAATGGTATTTCTATTCTAGATCCTTGGGGAATTGCCACACTGTCTTCCACAATGGTTGAACTGATTTACACTCCCACCAATAGTATAAATGTGTTCCTATTTCTCCACATCCTCTCCAGCATCAGTTGTCTCCAGATTTTTTAATGATTGCCATTCTAACTGGCGTGAGATGGTATCTCAATGTGGTTTTGATTTGCATTTCTCTAATGACCAGTGATGATGAGCTTTTCTTCATATTCTTTTTGCTGTATAAATGTCTTCTTTTGAGAAGTGTCTGTTCATATCCTTCACCCACTTTTTGATGGGGTTGTTTTTCTTCCTGTAAATTTGTTTAAATTCTTTGTAGATTCTGGATATTATCCCTTTGTCAGATAGGTAGATTGCAAAATTTTTTTCTCATTCTGTTGGTTGCTATTTTACTCTAATAATAGTTTATTTTGCAGTGCAGAAGCTTTTTAGTTTAATTAGATCCCATCTGTCTATTTTGGCTTTTGTTGCCATTGCTTTTGGTGTTTTAGTCATGAAGTCCTTGCCCATTCCTATGTCCTGAATGGTATTGCCTAAGTTTTCTTCCAGGCTTTTTATGCTGTTAGATCTTATGTTTAAATCTTTAATTCATCTGGAGTTAATTTTTATATAATGTATAAGGAAGGGATCCAGTTTCAGCTTTCTGCAGCTTCAGAAGGTGGGTAATTCTTCCTATGTTGATACTAGTCCTCACAGCAAAGAAGGTACAAGGAAAGTGTGGATGATATATCTCTGTGCAAAGGATTTTCTTGCAATTGATATTCAGATTTAGATTTTAAGAAACTCTTCAGCATTCAACTATGAAACCCTCCGTGACCTATGCTGTGTTTATCACTGGGAAAGTAGGCACATTTTTTCCTCCATAATGTCTCTCTTTCCCTCTTTTTCTTTTTTCTACTTTAGTGCAAAAGTTCTCAACGGGAGGAGAGTACAATTTTCCACATTAGAAAATGTCTGAAGACATTCTGGCATTCTGGATTGTCATAACTTGAGGGGGAGGTGAGAAAGTTAATGCTGCTAACATCTAGTAGGTAGAGGTTAGAAATGCTGCTAAACATTCTATGATGCACAGGACAGTCTCTCAAAACAAAAAATTATCAAGCCCTAAATGCTAATGTTGTAAAGGTTAAGAAACCTTACTTGAGAAGAAAATGTGCCGTCACAGTGCAATTCTTAGAATTCTGCTTAGAATTCTCTTCCATTCCTCAATTAGTGGAGAATAGGGGTTTGGGGAAGAAGTCATTTATGCAGACCGGCCACATATAACCATTCTTGTCTTAAGAATACTGGAAGAAGAGTAGTAAATGTAAAGTTATCTGTCTGAAATAATCTCTAGTTTTACTTTGTATTAAATTTCATTGTGTGAAATATCAGACCTCTCTGTCAATATGACAGCTTCAATAAATGCAAAGCACATGGCAAATACAATGATAGGCTATTTTCCTTCCATAATATCTATGAATGGTCATGACTCTTAATTCCAGTGTAATATTAGATGATAGAAAACTTAAATATATTTTAACTTATAACAACTTGACTCTTGCCTTTCTTCAAATTATTCCCTGTATGATATGGTTCTATAGTTATTTGCAGGTCAACCTTAGTGACTTCTCATTCCTGCATAGTTAAAAATGAAAAGTGCTACAAGCGTTTATGAATATCGTTTCATTTTAATTCCATGTGATAATTAAAATGTAATGAAAAACATTTATCTTTTCTCGAATCACTTTGACATCTTAGTTCAAGAAAATGATTTTATAACATCTCTTTTCTAAGTAAGGCTAATAGCCTAACAGTCTTTTCACCAGGAACCAAAATAAACGTGACAATATTAGAGTATTCAAGTTTGTTTTCAATTAAAATATACAAGTGCATAAATGTAAAAAATATTAAACATGAGATATTATTTATTTCGTGATTTACCTTTTTAATTGTTTCATTTCTTTGAAATAAAGCAGGTAAGAAATAAAATGTGCTTATTGTCCTCTTTTTTTTTCTTTGCTACAAAGTTACAGCTCACTTTTATTATGTAGAGTTACTGCATGGTTCTTTTCATATATCACGATGAAAATAATGACAGGCTCAATGTCTTTCATTTGTCCCTGATTATTCTTTGTCTTTTTCAATAAATAATGTCTGTAGTAAATACTGACTTGTTTTTATAAGTCAGAATCTGATACGTTTTTATGGGATATTTACTATTTAAATACTGGTATATTGAAGCCTCCCATGGATTTTCTTTTTTTTCCTTTCTTTATTTCTTCTAAAAAGAAAAAAATGGAATACATGTGCAGAATGTACAGGTTAGTTACGTAGGTATACACGTGCCATGGTGGTTTGCTACACCCACTGACCCGTCCTCTAAGTTCCCTTTCCTCACTGCCACCACTCAACAGGCCCTAGTGTGTGTCTTTCCCCCTCTCTGTGTCCATGTGTTCTCATCATTCAACTCCTACTTGTGAGCCAGAACATGTAGTGTTTGGTTTTCTGTTCCTGTGTTAATTTGCTGAGGATGATTGCTTCCAGCTTTATCTTTCCCTGCAAGGACATGATTTCATTCCTTTTTATGGCTGCATAGTATTCCATGGTGTATATGTACCAAATTTTCTTTATCCAGTTGATTATTAATGGGCATTTGGTCTTTGCTATTGCAAATAGTGCCACAATAAACATATGTGTGCATGTGTCTTTATAACAGAATGATTTATATTCCTTTCGATATATACCCAGTAATGGAATTGCTGGGTCAAATGGTGTTTCTGGTTCCAGATCCTTGAGGAATGGCCCATACTGTATTTCACAGTGGTTGAACTAATTTGCATTCCCACCACCAGTGTAAAAGCGTTCCTATTTCTCTATAGCCTTGCAAGTATCTGTTGTTTCCTGAGTTTTTAATAATGGCCATTCTGACTGGCATGAGATGGATCTCATTGTGGTTTTGATTTACATTTTTCTGATGATCAGTGATGTTGAACTCCTTTTCATATGTTTTTTGGCCACATAAATGTTTTCTTTTGAGGAGTATCTATTTATATCCTTTGCCCACTTTTTGATGGGATTGTTTTTTCTTGTAAATATGTTTAAGTTCCTTGTAAATACTGGATATTAGACCTTTGTCATATGGGTAGATTGCAAAATATTCTCTCCTATTCCGTACATTGCCTGTTCATTCTTATGATACTTTTTTTGATAGTTTTGTTTGTTTGGTTGGTTGGCTTTTTGTTTTGTTTTGTTTTGTTTTTTGCTATGCAGAATTAGTTTAATTAGATCTCATTTGTCAGTTTTGGCTTTTGTTACAACTGCTTTTGGTGATTTTGTCATGAAGTCTTTGCCCATGCCTATGTCCTGAATGGTGTTTGCAAGGTTTTTATGGTTTTGGGTTTTACATTTAAGTCTTTAATCCATCTTGAGTTAATTTTTGCGTAAGGTATAAGGAAGGGGTCCAGTTTCAGTTTTCTGTGTATGGCTAGCCAATTTTCCCAGCACCATTTACTAAATAGGAGATTCTTTCCCCATTCTTGTTTTTGTCAAGTTTGTCAAAGACCAGATGGTTGTAAGTGTATGGTGTTATTTCTCAGGTCTCTGTTCTGCTCCATTGGTCTATATGCCTGTTTTGATACCAGTACCATGCTGTTTCAGTGATCGTAGCCTTGTAGTTTAGTTTGAAGTCAGATAGCATGATACCTCTAGCTTTGTTCTTTTTGCTTAGGATTGTCTTGGCTATACAGGGTCTTCTTTGATTCCATAAAAAATACATCTCAATGCAGAAAAGGCCTTTGATAAAATTCAACGTCCCTTCATGTTAAAAACTCTCAATAAACTAGGAATTGATGAACATATCTCAAAATAATAAGAGCTATTTATGACTAACCCACAGCAAATATCATATTGAATGAGAAAAGCCAAATGCATTCCCTTTGAAAACCAGTACAAACAACAATGTCCTCTCTCAGCAGTCCTATTCAACATAATATTGGAAGTTCTGGCCAGGACATTCAGGCAAGAGAAAGAAATGAAGTGTATTCAAATAGGAAGAAAGGAAGTCAAATTGTCTCTGTTTGCAGATGACATGATTTTATATTTATAAAACCCCAGTGTGTCAGCCCAAAAATGCCTTAAGCTGATAAACAACTTCAGCAAAGTCTCAGGATACAAAATCAACGAGCAAAAATCACAAGCGTTTTCTTGTTTTCTTTACACCAATAGGCAAGCAGGGAGCCAAATCATGAATGAACTCCCATTCACAATCAATCGCTACAAAGAGAATAACATACCTAGGAATACAGCTAACAAGGGATGTGAAGAGCCCCTTCAAAGAGAACTACAAACCGCTGTTCAAGGAAATAAGAGAGGACACAAACAAATGGAATTCCTCTAACCTTTTTCCAGGATTCTTAGCTTCTCTGCATTGGAATAGAACATACTCCATAGCTCATCATAGTTTTTTATTACCCATCTTCTGCAGCCTGCTTCTGTCATTTCATCCATCTGATCCTCTGTTCAGTTCTGCACTCTTGATGGAGAGACATTGTGCTCATTTAGAGAGAAGGTACTCTGGCCTTTTGGGTTTTTATCAATTTTTTTCATTGATTCGTTCTCATTTTCATGAGTTTTTCCGGTTTTAGTCTTTGAAGCTACTGATCTTTTGTGAGGGTCTCTTTGTGGTGGTTGTTGATGCTGCTGTTGCTTTCTGCTTGTTTTTCTTTCAATATTCATGTCTCTCTTTTGTAGGCTTGCAGTTTGCTGGGAGTTCACTTCAGGCCCTATTTAACTGATTTGTCCTTGTGCCTGGAGTGTCACTCAAGGAGACTGGAGAGGAGCAAAGATGGGTGCCTGCTTCTTCTTCTGGAACTTTTGACCTCAAGGGGCACCAACCTGATGCCAGTAGGACACTCCTGTATAGGGTGTCTGAAACCCCTATTGGAGGGTCTCACTCAGTTTGATGGCACAAGGAGCAGGACCTGTGTAACAAAGCACTCTTTGTCCCTGGATGGAAAGGGTGTGTTTTGCTGTGGGGGAAACCCTCTCACCTGGGCTGCCCAGATTCCTCAGAACTACCAGGAGGAGAGGCTAAGTCTGCTGGTCGGCAGAGACTGTGGTCACCCCTCCCACTACGGGCTCAGACACAGGGAAATTCAAATTCTGTCCCTGAGCCTCCAGCAGGAGTTATTGGAGTTTCCTGTGGGGGAAGCCCCACCCATGGAGGAAAGATGGTTCAGAGTTAGGCCTGATGAGGCACTCTGGCCACAGATCGCCACAGCTGGTATGTTGGGCTGTAGGGACAAGTCTTGGGACCAAGCTGTCCAGCCTTCCTGGCTCCAGCAGGGGAAAAAAGCACAGCCTGGAGCTATAGAAATGAGTGTCACTCTTCCCTCACCCAAGGAGCTTAGTATGTTAGGCAGTTGTCAGTCACAGTGCTGGCTGCTGCCCCTCCCCCCACGGAGCTCAAACAGCTTAGACAGCAGGCAGCTACAGCCAGTGCTCCTTCAATTGATTTTCTGTAACATACCTACAACCATTTAAAAAATGTGTTGTCAGTGAAAAAATTTTTCGTTTGATGATTGAGGAACCAAGAGAATTCCAAGAACATTTCAGGGATTTACTAATTCAAACTTATATATTGGTAAGAAATCCATTAAAGGACAAAATAATGCATAGATTTTAATAGCTTTATAATAGCCTTAAGCTAGATCACATGGTTATGTACACTTACTACCTTATACGTTATTAGAAATGACAGTCCTGCTAAACTTTCGGCCACTATTTAGTAACTATACCTTACCTCTAGTTTCCAGTAAGACTTTCTTCACTTCCCTTTAAGTCTTTATTGATAGCTGCCTCAAAGTCCAAATTTCACGAATAATTTGTTCAAGGCTCTTTAAGTGTTTGCTAATATTATCATCAAAGTCCACGGCCCTGTTCCAAAGCAATTTCTTCAAGTTTTTGATATGGTAACATCCTATTTTATTAGCAAAATCTGTATTCATTCTTTTTTGTTTTGTAACAAATCACCCCAAAAATTAGTGGCTTTAAACAACAAATACTATTTCATGTTTTCCGTTGGTGAGGATTTTTGGAATACTTTAATTGGATGTCTCTTGTGAAGTTGCTATCAAGATACTGCTTAGGCTGCAGTCATCTGAAAGTTGAGTGGTGCTGAATGACCTTTGCTCAAATTGGCTCTGTTACATTGCTGTTGGCAGGTGGGCTCAGATCCTATTATAGGCCCAATAGGTTGCTCCAGTTTCCCCATGGCATGGCAGCTGATTACCCATAGAGTGAGTGATCCAAGTGAGAGAATCTAGGAAATGACATAGCATCACTTGTGCTACGCCCTGTGAGTCATACAAACCCTGAAAAATGTGAGACAGGATTACATAAAAGTGTAAATACATGAAACAGAAATTTTTGTGGGCAAAATTGGAGGCTGACTACCACATACACTTTTGCAGTCCATGTGCTCCTCTGCCCCTGACTGCATGGAACCACTGATTTGCTTTTTATCACTATAAACTACTTTGGACATTTTAGCATTTTCAGTGAATGAGTATGTACCCTTTTGTGTCTGGCTTCTGTTACTCAGCATACTTTTGAAATTTATCTATATTGAGGAATCTATTAGTCTTTTTTTTTCTTTTTTATTGCTGTAAGAGTTTCACTGTGCAAATTTGTCTATTTACTTGGTCTTTGATATTTGAGTTTTTACCAGGTTTTTATATTATGAAGAAAGTTTCTAAAATATCTTTGTCTATCACACATTTTATGTGCACATATGACTTTATTTCTTTTGGATAAACACCTAGGAATGGAATGACTGGGTCCTGTGGTAAGTAGGTGGTTAATTTTTTAAGAAACTGCCAGATTTTTCCAAAGTGCGGTACCATGTTACAGTACTATATGAGAGTGCCAATTGTTTTACACCCTTGACATCATGTAGTATTTGTAGTATTCTTAAATCAAACCATTTTAATATCTATATAATGGTGTCATATTATAGTGTGACGTTGCATTTCTCTCATGTTTTGTACCTTAACACTGCTATATTTATTTATTAATTATAATATTTTTTTAAGACCCTGAGGATTTTTTTTGTGTGAAAACAATCATTTCATATATAAATAGAAGCAAATTTTATTTCTTCCATTTTGATTCTTACTACTGTTATTTCTTATCTTGCCTTGTTCCAATGCTTAAACATTTTATACCCTATAAATTAGAAGTTATTTTAGATCTTCTGTGTGTGTGAGAGAGGAAGATGGCATTAGTATTAAGCATTGCTCTACTATATATTATATTAACTGTCAAATTTTTATAGATAGCTTTTATAAGACAGAGGTAGTTCCCTTCTATTCATAGTTTGCTGGTAACTTTTGCAATGAATTGGTGATGAATTTTGTCAAAGAATTTTTTCTGTCTCTATTGAATTGATTATGTGATTGTTCGCTTTTATTTTGTTATTTTGTGAATTACATTTATTCTTTGGAAGACTACTACTTGGTTATGATGCATTATGTATTGGTAGATTTCATTTGCTGTAAATTTTAAAGATTGTTACATCTATGTTCACAAAGGCTATAATTCCATAATTTTTCATGATTTTATCTTTTTTTTTTTTTTTTTTTTTACTGCTTTCAAGATTTTATTTTATCTTTGGTTTTCATCACTTAGACTATGATATCTCTAAGTGAGATTTGTTCTTCCTATTTCTCTTATTTGAAGTTTGCTAAGTTATTTAAACTATAAATTGATAATTTTCAACAAATTTAAGATTTTTGTCATTTCAAAAATATTTCCTTCTGAGACTCCACTTTTACAAATGTTCACATTTTTATATTTTCTCATAGATTCCTCTGATTCTGTTCATTCGTTATGAATGTATTTTTCTTTATTTCATTGAGCATACTTGTGATAGCTGCTCTAAAATTCCAGTTTAATAATTCCAATATCTGGGTCATCTCGGAGTTGGCCTGTGTTAATTATATTTTCCCTTAAGAAAAGATGCCATGCATTGGTGGTTTCAAGAAGTTGTTTTAGATTTTATGGAAATGTTGAATGTCAAATGTGGATTCTACTGCTTCAAAAAGCAGTAGCTTTTTTTTTCTTAACAGGCAGTTGGTTAGATTCACAATACAAATGCTGTCACACCTGCTTTATCACATTTGAGTCTTATTTGCAAACTGCTTTGAGACATGTCTGCATATTCATTGTTTGGGGCTGTAGTATACTATGAGATATGTTGTACATCTAAGATTAATGATAGACATAACGCCCACTGAAGCATCTTGCAGAATAGATACAACATGTTACTTTGTAGTATGATGGAAGCTGGCCCAGGAATTTTCAACTCTGGTCTGAGGATTTCCAAGAGAGAAAAACACCTTGCAACTTCATGAACCTAAAAGCAAAGCTTATCCTTACAGAAATAGCTTAAACTCCCTTTATGAAAGAGTCACCTGGTAACTGATCCAGACTGAATACAGGTATAAAAAAAGAGAGAAGAATCCCCAGACTCTAAGAATAGTCTCCATACAGAGACCTTCTGGTTAGGCAGTCATATGGCCTCTATATTTGGTCCATGTCACTGGCCTGCACCTGCTATTTATCTTTTAATAGCACTGCTAGAATAAACTGCTGGAACATCATATGGTGTCTAAAGTTCATCTTTGATGTGAATTGAGCTGAAAGGAAAAACTTGTCTCTTGGGCAAGCTAGTTAAGTTGGACCACCCAGAGAGCTTCGAACATGACAAAGAGTCAACCAGCAACTTCAGCAGAGTTTACACATGTAACCTAGGGCACTCTTTCTTTGGCTCATTCCTTTCCAGGATCCCTAGCCCCCTCCATTTCTAGCAGATGTCATCACTTCAGACTCTGTTACCTGGTTAATTATGCTGGAAACAGAGATGATTTTATAATAAAGTTTCATCCACCTTGTATCATGCCATAATTATGGCACATCTTCAAGGCAGTCCAAAAAATAAAAATAGAAACCCAGTTATTCTGATTTTTTCCATCACGTTTGGACCCCTATCCAAAATGAGTTTTAATATTTTCCACTCTCTGGAGCCTTGGCCAGTTTTTGTGTGTGTGTTCAAATCTGAGTTATATTTGTTCTCTGTAGTAGAGTTTTCTTAGAGACATACTTTGCCATACAGGAAGCAGAAGCGCTAGTGTTACTTAGCATTTGAGTTTTGAAACTAGTAATAAATTTCTGGAAGATAACAAAATAAAATATGAGATTGAAAAATAGTGTCTGCTTCTCAGTATTGAAAATGTAGAGGGCATCGTATTAAATATACCTGAAAATCATATATAAGCTCTATGATCTTTCAAAATATTTCTAAGATGAGTAGTTAAATGGATTTAAAGGTAGTCTTGGGAGTTCTAATTCAACTGTGTGTCATGATGTGTATGGAATGTGTTTGTTATGTATGTGTTGGTTCAGATAACTTAAGAAGAAAAAGGAAAGGAATAGAGGCAATTTATTAGGGAGAAAGATATATGACATTATTGACTAAAGTTCCGAGGCTATAAACAATTAGGCATGGACTTCAATTATGTAAAATGATAGTGATAATGATAGGAAAATAGCCTTAATAATTTTAGCTAATATTTATTAATCTTTCGTGTGTAAAACATCATGTTAATCAGTTTGCACAGTTTTTTAGATAAACTCTCATGACAGTTCTATGAGAAGGGAAGCTATTATCTCAGTTTTACAAATGAGAAGATCTGGGTATAGAGAAATTTGCCAATTTTCCAAAGATCTTAAATTAGTAGGGAGCAGGAATTTGAATCCACTTTTGAACTTTAACAGTTTTTCATACGCTATAGACCAGATGTTTGACTCAATATCTCCTTGTAATGTTTACCCCAATAATCATTTTCAAGTATTTCTATTAGTAGGTTTTATCTGGGATTACATGCTATCATTCACTATTAGCCCACGTTAATAGTCAAATGCTACATTTTTATAGACATGTTTAAAAAGAAATTTTAGTCATTTAGCCATGTACACATAATTTTTCAGAGTTATTTTCTATGTAAGTCTCTGAAAACCCTGTCAATATAAATAGGTTTTTTGTGTTAGCTCAAGTGCAAAGTCTATGTGCCAGGTGTTGCCCTTGTTAAATTACTGGTGAAAACATATTTTTGTCAGCTGCCGGAGGAAACTTCTGAGGGGGTGCCTCTAGTTTAACAATTATTTTTAATATATAAATTGATGTGTGGCAGGAAGGGAGCAGCATGCACAAGCAAGCTAACTTTTAAAAATACTGAATTTAAAATAACTGAGTACCAGGGCTTATGAAAAAAAAGGATGAGCAAATGCTATAAATTAATTGATGTAATCCACTTTGAAAATTCCAATTAGATAAGACAAAGACAATGTAATCTAAAGAACCACTGTTCGTGAATGAAGATTTTTGAATAAGTTTAGCTCTTTTCTCTGCTTTGAAAAGTTTGTCAACTTTACCTGAAGGTGACCTCTGAGACCATTTGTGTGTGAAATTTCTCTTCTGCTCTTTTCTCAATTGTACATTCACCTTGTTAGTTCTAGCCTGAAAAATGTGTATGCAATTGTCAAAAAGATTATTTTGAATAATTTTAAAAACCATATTTGTTTTTAAGAAGATATAAGAAAATGTTATAGTACAACTATAGTTTTTATTGTTTTTATTGTTGTTGACTTTTACATGATTGGGCCATGTTTATAATTATTTTCATTACACTGAAAGATTTTCATTACACTAAAAAAATTCATTTTTTTTCTTTCTTTTGGTAGAGGTGAATGACTGTACGATGTACCTCAAGAAACCAAATAATTGGTCACAGAATATAGTTTAAATTTATCAAACAAGTTCAAAGCCTCTTTCAGGAGAAAACAGAGAAGCATAATATTACAGGAATTTTCAGGCATTTCAATAGGGTTGGATGTTATCAACACTGTTTCTAAGTGTCCATCTACAGCACTGATGAAATAATACCTAAGGGTCTACGTCAGCTTTTAAATGAAGAAATAACATGCTTGGCCCAGTGAGACTTTTAAAGTCTTTTCTCTGATAAAATAGGAAAGAGCTGAAAAAGAGGTAGGCTTTCAGGCAAAGCTTAGAACAGATCCATATTCTGAACTCTTTTATATGCCTATTAGTAGAATCATTATGTGTGATGAGTTGGAAGAAACGGAAGCAAAAGTACTTAAAGTTTTTGTTCCCACAGAGAAGTATAAACATATGCTTGTATTTGTCCAAGTGACGGGAAGAATACTCTCTAAGGGATAACCTCACTCTTTGTTTCTTCATGAACGACTCACTTCAAGTGTAATGCTGAAAAATAAATCCATATGAAATATTCCAGAAAAGAAAAGACTGCAGATAGGGTACTTTGATAGCCTTGGAAATCAACACTGTTTTTGGATCTAGGGTTCACTGCTAACTTTGTGACTTCTTTGTGTCTCAACATTCCCATCTGTAAAGTGGGCCTAATGATAGTAATTATTTTGTAGGATAGCTGTGGGAATTAAGGGAGATAATTAATGCAAAGCATTTACAACAATGCCTAGCAGTTAGTGAGCAGTTAGTAAGTACTTGCTGTTACAAGTTCAATGCTACTGTGTTCCAAAATGAAAATTCTTATGTGAACTTCCCAAATATGTGCAGTATTTTTTTTCTCTTCCCCTAGTTTCCAGTCAATGGACATAGGATTCTTCTAGGGGTACTGTCTCCTATTAGAGCAGTAAGGATGAGTGTGACAATTAGGTGCATTGGAAGAACTAAGTCAAGAGCGTGTCTGGGTGAGATGAGGAACTGGAACTTTAAAGTGCTAGCGAAGGATTACTAAGCTGAGTGACTGAAATTTCCATAACAGCAACAACAGCAGCAAAGAAAGCACGGAAAGGAGTAAAGGAACGGACAGGAAAGAGAAGGGAAGGGATGGGGAAAAAATAAAAAGACTTTCTAGCAATACCATGATTCCTGGAGCATTCCTGTAGAGATGAAACTCTGGAGATAGCAACTGTATGTTTAGGCCTCTACACAAATGATGGTTAAATCAGCACATGTTGTGGGAAATAAAATACTTGTGTTGCTGTTGGAATAAAGCATCCAATATTAAACTTTTGGTAGATAAAATTGACTCGTAATTATCTTCTCCTAAAAAATGCCTTTTCTCTAAATGTATATTATTAACCTTAGCACCAGAATTGTAATAGAATAGCCATCTGTTATTGTTAGCATTTTTAAGAAGCTTTCATTGGAAGAAGTCTGGAAGGGGCAGACTATATTATTTATATACAAACTTATAGATGCTAATGTTTTCCTTGTTTCATACTTTAAACAACAGTAGAAAGAAGAGGGTAGTGTCAAAGCAAAAATTGCACCAGGCAATGTTAAACAGGTAAGAAAGACTTTGTAGAAGGATCTTGCAATAAAAGAGAGAGACCAAGATGCAACTTGAACTCAAGAGGTAAAGACATTTTAAGAACTGGAATTGGGAAGAACACAGGCCATCTCTGTTTGCTAACTGACTTTACCCAAAATAAATTCCTGGTATCATCCTGACAGGAGGTAGTTTTACAACTCGAAGAGGTATCACTGAAGTAGGCTTCTACCTTCACACAAAGACTGATGATTGTATTTCAAAGAACGACTCTGAGGCCCTTGAGAAAGACAGTCCTGAGTTATAAAAATAGGAAGAGGGTTGTCTGTTCATTTTGTTGATTCGTTCCTTTGCTGTGCAGAAGCTTTCTGGGTTGATGTGATCCTATTTGTCCATTTTTGTATTTGGATGCCTGTGCTTTTGAGGTCTTACTCAAGAAATCTTTGCCCAGACCAATGTTCTGGAGTATTTCCCCAATGTTTTCTTCTAGTAGTTTCATAATTTCAGGTCTAGTCTTTCATCCATTTTGGTTGGATTTTTGTATATAGTGAAAGATAGTGGTCTAATTTCATTCTTCTGAATATAGATATCCAGTTTTCCCAACACCGTTTTTTGAAGAGATTGTCCTTTTTCCAATGTATGCTATTGGCACCTTTGTGAAAATGAGTTGACTATAAGTGTATGGATTTATATATGGGTTCTGTGTTTTAATTCATTGGTCCAGTACCATGCTGTATTGGTTACTATAGCTCTGTAGTATAATTTGAAGTCAGGTAATAATTCCTCTACTTTTTTTCTTTTTTTCTTTTCTTAGGATGGATTTAGCAATTTTGGGTCTTTTGTAATTTCGTATACATTTTAGGATTATTTTTTCTATTTCTGTGAAGAATATAATTGGTATTTTGATAGAAACTGCATTGAATCTGTAGATTGCTTTGGGTGGTATAGAAATTTTAACAGTATTGAGTTTTTCAATTCATTAGCACAGAATATGTTTCCATTTTTTTGTGTGTCCCCTTCGATTTCTTTCTTCAGTGTTTTACAGTTTTTATTGCAGATATCTTTCACTTTTTTGGTTAAATTTATTCCTCTGTATTTTATATTGTTTGTAGCTGTTGTAAAATAGGATTACTTTCTTGGTTTCTTTTTCAGATTATTGCCATTGGCATATGAAAATACTGCTGATTTTTGTATGTTGTTCTAGAATCCTGTAAGAATTTATCAGTTTTAACAGTATTTGGTGGAATGTTTAGGTTTTTCTAAATAAAGTAAAAGTGAAGAGACAACCCACAGACTGGAAGAAAATATTTACAAACTACTTATCTTTAATTTATTACTACTTTTCTAATAATTTATTACAGTTTCTTCATTTAAGTGACCTAAAAATATTTAGTCAAACATACTTCTAAAATTTTTGGACTTTTGAAAAACTTGAAATTTAAATTGATAAAAAAAATAAATATAAAGAGTTCTAGAGCTTTAACTTAGTAGAATGAAAATATAAATGGTGACATAATTGCTATATGGAAAAAAAAATTCTCCACTAACAGAGAAAATTAAAATGGGTTAATGTTTAATAGCACTCCTGAATTTAATAAATATAAAGAATACTTCTCTGTTAAATGCAATTAAATGTTAGAGGTATGTTTGGAACAACTGCCTTACACATATATCACATTGAACTTCACCTTCACCAATTGTTAGAGAGTCCTTTTTGATATCTTGGCTAGATTCAATGGCTTTCCAGTTCCTCTCTGCTATCAGAACAGTTTCACTTTGCAATAGAGATAAAGTCCTATTTGTTACAAAACTTGAATCCCCATCTCTTCTCATTGTCTCTGCCTATGCTGACTAGGTCTCAGCGACTTTAAAGACTTAGAGTATAAAGAGAAGGCATGGTCTACTCTTTTTACACTCCTCTTCAGTCAAAGGTGTGTTTTCGGGGTAGTGATGGAGTGGCAAGAAGAATGAAATGTGTAAAATATCCAACTGGAAAGGTTGTAGTTCTCTTTTTATTAGACTTAAGCACCTTCTGGTTATCCTTTTGTCTATCAACTAAAAGGAGACAGATTATTATTCAACAGGCTTCACTATGTCTATTAGAGAGTCACTTCTTCCCTGCACCTCCGTGAGGCCTGTGCTATCTGTCCCTCCACATCCTCCTGCTGATCTTCACCTGTGACATCCACAGTTTCTCCCTCCGACATGTGATCTTTGTTTCAGTGCTTTGAGCGCCCCAATACAGCTGGAGCCTCAAATTTATCTAGCCTTTCTGGCCAGCAATCCAGATTGCACTGGAACTCTTTATCAAGCTTCTGCACCTTTTAGAAAACAAAACCCGAACAGAGAAGATTCTTGCTTTCTCTCTGCTTGGCAGTTCCCCCAGAAACCATTTATTACTGTCCAATTCTCTCTTTTGCCTTGTCTAGTTAGCACAGGAACAGATCATCAAGTTGAGACTCTCAAAAGATATCCAAAAAGGTGGAAAAATGCTACTCCGTGTTGTTAGGGATCTTTTATCTTTAAAAGTGAGTCTCTTGGAGCCCATTTCTCTTGGCTCAAGGAAGCAAGGTTATAGTTCATAATGATTAAACTTGTCAGCAAGCCAATAACATCCTTAATTTTTTGCCCTCTTCTTGTGTTGACTATAATTGGGCTAGGTAGAATAGGTTAGACTTCTAAATGGCTATTTTGAATAGTCCTGCTGGACTGTGGTTTATTCTAATTTATGATAACTTTGTATACTTACTGTGAAAAGAAGGTAGTGCCTTTGACCTCAGTCCAGGGTTTATGATACATACTTGAACAAGAAAAATCACCATAGGATATGTGGTTGCATATGAAATATTTTCTCATAGGATTGTTAAAAGCAATACATGAAATCCTGTGTGTTAGCATCAGTGCTTAGAATATTCTGGACACACAGTGAAAGTTACCGTAATTATGTTTCTCCTTTCCATCTTGAAATTCTTTTCTTACACTGGTCTTAGTCTCAGTATCATATTCAGATTATCCTACCTGTCTCAGTTTTACCACTTACTGGTTCCTCTAGCTGTCAACAATCGGGAGTTAAGCACCAAAATTTCACTATTATTGTAATATAATATATACATATACATATATATTCATATTTTGGAGGCTATTTCTTTCAAGTTTCCAGGCTCATGTGGCAAAATGTCTCAAGAGTATTGATATGCAGTTATTTCAGCCTAACCTCTATTTTTAAAGCCAATTTTTTATCTAACCAAAAATACCTTTCTTCTCTACAATTTCTGTAATTTTTGTCTTTGACAGTTTTTCCTCTATTACTTAAGACAAAAAACTTCTAATTTTATGGGAAATGTTCTTTTCTGTAATGCAAGAAAATTAGACAAATAATACATTTTATCAACTTTTATTTTTTTAAAAATCAAATTTTTCTTTAGTTTTTCATCTCACTGCAAGCAAAGGCAAACTCTTAGAACCGCATGTGTGGGCACTTGTGATAAGCCATTAACTGGTTACCCTTTGGATGCTCTTTTCTAATCTCCCAATCACACTGCCCAGTGCTTTTCTAAACCAATCTGCGTTATTCACTGCTTTCATAAAGGCACTCTCCTGCCAAAAGGGAAACTTCAATAGTTCCATTTTATCTTCAAAATAAAGTTAAAACTCCTTTATATAGCATTCATAGAATCAAATCTCTCTAAATCAGCCCCAACTTTTGCCCCTGAAAATCTCTGCTTCAGGTGAAGTGGTCTCTTCACCATTTCCAAAATATAACTTGCTCATCTATACATAGAATATATTATTTTTACTTATTTGCTTAACTAAAGCCTACCCTTTCAACAAGTACCTCAAGTTTTACATTTCCAATGAAACATTATAGGCAGCAACCTCCGTATCCTTGGAGTAACTTTTGCCAAATACATTTCTTTTTATTTAACATTGAGATTCTTGAAAATTTAGTATATATGTTTTAGAAACTTGTTATTTGTATCGTATCTACGATTTCATTCAATACATTGAAAAAAAATAAACTTGGAAAATGAGTATTTCATCTACATCTTTCAGACAGAAACCTAGGCATAAAGATGTTTCAAAATAAGTCAAGTTTCTTTATATGGCAAGACCAGGATTCAAATGATGGGGGTATAGTAATTGTGAAATTCTTTTATTTTCATTACTTTGCTGAGTTATTTGAGAGATCAAAATTAATGGAGACAAAGAAAAGAACTTTTGATTTCATAGAATATTGGGAACTTAAGACAGATTGAAAATGTTAAGAAACCAACAGGTGCTAAAAAATAAGATAATAGATCTTAATATTTGGATTCATTTTATATATGTGTGTATAAAATTATATTCATAATTTAAAAAATAGATGGTGTCCATGTAGCAACATAAGGATTTAAAATAAAAATAAAATGAAAGGATGGGGAAGAAAAATAAATAGAAGGGCTTTCCAAAGAAAAGTATGCTAAGAAAACTTTTCTGTGGATAGTCACTTTTATGAATGACATTATGTTGTTAAGATATATTCTCGGTGAGGTAACATCAAATAGCAGCGTGCCACAGATAATAATGCCGTATTAGCACAGAAATGTAAAAGGTATATATGTGCTCCATTCCAGTGACCTTTGCAGTACATTGTCTCACGTTTGCCTTAAAATCACTAATAAGTATGGTTAAAAGGGAATTGAAACTCAGGCAACTGTGTCTAAATTATTTCTAGAAAAGTAAGTAGTGCCACAGTTGTTCGTGTTTAAAATTAATATGTACATTTTTCCTATTAATAATTACACCCATTTAAAACAACCATTACTCCTATAATGTGAATTTAATGAGGAAAATATCTGAGAATATTATTAATTTTCTTTCTGTTAAATTAACAAGCCCTTTTGCTGACATCTAATGTAAATAGCATTAATAGAAAAAAATCAATTAAAGTCAAATACAAAGTTGATGAGGATTCAAAAATAACTTCAACTCACATATAGCATACTGCCATTAAAATCTTAGAAAATAATTGTACAGGTTTCTACACTAAAGTAAGCATGCATAAATAATTAATGTGGTGACTGACATTCACTAACTCTTGTATCTATTTTCATATCATTTCCCATAAAGTCAACATAACATTGTGAAACTAGTGTAAAGCAATATTTTTTTATTTTTTTGTTTTAAAATAATGTAAGAACAGAAAATCTATAAAAATAGTACAAATAATTCATGTACACCCTTCATCCAGATTCCCCAAGCATTAACATTTTAATATATTTGCTTTATTATTAATATTCTTTCTCCCTTTTTTCCTGTCTCTTTGTCTCTGTCTATACACAAACAGGTGAACATACACACACACACACACACACACACACACACACACATACACACATACACATACACACACACTATTTTCCTAAATGTATGAGCAACTCATACAGTTACTTTATGTTCTTTACCTCTAAATACTTTAGTGTAGATCTGCTAATAAGATTCTTATACACAAGTAGAGAACAAGGATCAAAATCAGATTATTAACATTTTATATTCTTATTTAATATACATAATTTACTCAAAATTTTCTTAGTAGTATTTTCAAAACAATGCTGTACAAGCATACCTTGTAATATCACACATTGCTTTATTCACTTCACAGACACTGCGTGTTTTACAATTGAGTATTTTGGCTACATGTGTAGAGCAAGTCTATTCATGCCATTTTTTTCAATATCATATGCTCACTTAATGTGTCTATGTCATATTTTGGTAATTCTCATGGTATTTTAAGCTTATTCATTATTATTATATCTGTTATGGTGAACTGTATAAGTGATCTTTGATATTACTCTTACAATTGTTTTAGGGTACCATGAGATGGCTAACTTAATAGATACAAGTGTGTGTTTTGACTGCTTCACCAACTAGCTGTCCTTGGTTCACTCTCTCTCCTCTGGCCTGCCTATTCCATGAGATACAACATATTGCATAGGGCAATTAATGGGCTTAAATGGTCTCTACGTGTTCAAGGGAAAGAAAGAGTCAAACAAACATCTCTCACTTGAACTCAAAAGCAGGAATTGATTAAGCTTAGTTAAGAAGGCATATTGAAAGTCAAAACAGGCCAAAAGCTATGCCTCGTATGCCAAGTAGCCAAGTCATGAATGCAAAGGAAAAGTTCTTGAAGGAAATTAAATGTGCTACCCCAGTGAATACATGAATGACAAGAAAATGAAACAGGCTTATTGTGATGTGGAGAAAGGTTTAGTGGTCTGGCTAGAAGATCAAACCAGCCACAACATTCCCTTAAGCCAGAGCCTAATCCAGAGCAAGACTCTATGTTCAATTCTTTGAGGGCTCAGAGAGGTGACAAACTTGCAGAAGAAAAGTTTGAAGCTAACACATGTTGGTTCATGAGGATTAAGGTGAGAAGCCATTTCCATAACAAAAAAAGTACAAGATAAAGCAGCAGGTGCTAATGTAGAAGCTGCAGTAAGTTATCCAGAAAATCTAGCTGACATCATTGGTGAAGGTAGCTACACTAAACAGTTAGATTTCAACGTAGACAAAACAGTCTTCTGTTGGAGGAAGACGCCATCTAGGACTTTCATAGCTAGAGAAGAATTCAATGCTTAGCCTCAAAGCTTCAAAAAACAAGATGTCTTATTAGGGGCTAATGCTGATGACTTTAAGTTGAAGCCAGTGCTCATGTACCATTCAAAAATCCTAGGGCCCTTAAGAATTATGCTAAAGCTACTCTGCTGTGATCTACAAATGGAACAATAAAGGCTAGATAGATGATAGCACATCTGCTCACAGTATAATTTACTGAATAGTTTAAGCCATCCTTGAAACTTACATCTCAGAAAAAAAAGATACTTTCAAAATAGTATTGCTCATTGACAGTGTACCTAGTCACCAAATACCCTGAAGGAGATGTTTAAAAAGATGAATACTTTTATGCTGGCAAGCACAACATCCATTCTGCAGCCCATTAATCAAAAAGTAATTTTGACTTTCTTTTCTTTCTTGTTTTAAGAGACAGGATCTTGGTCTGTTACCCAGGCTGGAGTATGGTACTGTCATCATAGCTTGCTGTTGCCTCAAACTCCTGGGCTCAAGTGATCCTTTTGTCTCACACTCCCAAGTAGCTGGGACTCCACTGATTTCTATAACAATTTTTTAAAAATTGTTATAGAAATGGGGTCTCACTATTTTGCCCAGGCTGGTCTCAAACTTCTGGGCTCAAGTGATCCTTTGATACTCACTCCTCACTTCTGTAAGTGCTGGTATTATAGGTGTGAACCATTGTATCTGTCATAATTTTGACTTTCAAGTCTTATTATTTAAGAAATAAATTTCATAAGGCTGTAGCTGCCATAGATAGTGATTCCTCTGATGATCTAAGCAAAGTCAACTGAAAACCTTCTGAAAAGTATTTACCATCCTAGATGTCATTAAGAACATGTGTGATTTATGAGAAGAGTTGAAAATATCGACAGTAAAAAAAGAGTTTGGGAAAATTTGATTTCAATCCCATGAATGAATTTGAGGGGTTAAAGACTTCAACGGAGAAAATAATAGCAGATGAGGTGGAAATAGAAAGAAAACTAACATTAAAAGTGAAGCCTGAAGATGTGACTGAATTGCCACAGTCTGATGATAAAACTTGAGTGGATGAAGAATTATTTATTTGGTTTTATATTTGATGAGGATTTAGAATATTACAGACTTACTTGATAAAGTAGCAGCAGGGTTTGAGAGCATTGATTCAAATTTGAAAGAAATTCTACAGTGGGTTCAATGCTGTCAAATAACATCACATGCTACATAAAAATCTTATATTAAAGGAAGAGTCAATTGATGCAGCAAACTTCATTATTGTCTTATTTTAGGAAATTGCCACAGCCACCCCAAGCTTCAGTAATCACTAACCTGATCAGTCAGCAGTATATCAGCACTGAAGGAAGACCCTCAACCACCCAAATCATGGTGTGAACTCACTGAAGGCTCAGATGATAGTTTGCATTTTTTAGCAGTAAAGTATTTTAATTAAGGTGTATGCATTTTTTAGACAATGCTAAAAATGTAAGTATACTTTTATATGCACTGGGAAACCGGAAAAATGTGTGTGACTTGCTTTATTGTGACATTCACTTTATCGCAGTGGTCTAGAACCTAACCTGCAATATCTCTGAGGCCTGCCTGTATATAACCATAAATATTCATTTGTTTCTGGGTAATTTTAAGACTTCCAGAAATGCTATTCCTGTTCTAGATGTTCACTCTATTAATTTTAGTGACGGAATACATTCCTCTCTTTCCACCCCAAATAAAACTTATCTAGTCTTCAAATGTTATTAAAAGGAATTTGAACTGACAGGCTCAAAATAAATTGACCAAATATAAATAAATTTTAAGGTTCAGATATCAGTGAAAAATAAAAAGCTTACATCAATGGTTTCAAATGCACCTGGGTCTGCTCTAGGACCTACCACTTAGAACGTGGTAGAATACCAGACATTTAGATAATTCTTTTCATATGTCATCACAATTAATCCTCTCAGCAATATTAGGGTCAATATTATTAAGTAACCTCACTGATGAAAAATCTGAAACTGGGTTTTAATAACTGGTTGAAGGTCACAGACAACAAAAATCTGTAGAGTTTAGAACTTGATCCTAAGTATGTGTCACAAAGCAGAATCCAAGCGTTTCATTATGTCTGCCTTTGTTTCTGCTATGAAATTCACATTACCATGACTTCTTCTCTTACTGTCAGACTTTGCATAAAAACTATTCCTACCTTCCTTTACTTATCTTAGGAATCTCTGACTATAGCATTCCCTTTGCCTTCTCAGACTTACCGTTTAAGGTCCATATTGTACCTACGTACTTGTCCCCCACACATCTGTCACATGACTCCTGTTAAAGACATCTGCCAAACTATTCATAAGTAGCTTATTATGCACATGGTACATAGTAAAATATTTGGTACAGAGGCTGGACATGGGCAAAAATTCCGTAGCTAGCACTTTCTGCTACTTTCTGAGCTGTTCCCCATTTCAACCTGCTCTTTCTTTTTACCTTTAAAAATAAGTTTGGTTTGTATGAAACATAACCTCATATAAAGTCACAAAAACTATGGCTCAGAATGCTGGCACCTCACTTAGGAAAATCTATTGACTGACCCTTCTGTTACTGTTGCTTATTTTTCTGGAGCTTAACACTTCTGAAAAAGCACATTAAAAAGAGTTCTAGAATAATTTACCCTAGAATACAGATAAAAACAATAGTTTCATATCTAATTTCCTTAAGACCTGAAGAGAGAAAATTCAGCAAAATTAGGATTGTCATATTTGTTGCAAAAAATCTTTGTAGGTAAGTGGAATTACCTGTTAAATACTGATATTTTCTTTTCTTGTCTATTCTGAGAAATTCTTGGAGTAGGCACTTAGGGTAACTAATTTTCTCTTTGCCCTGACTTCGTGGCTTGATTTACATAATTCATAATCCTGCTTCGTATATGAGTCATTCATTTGCTTTCTTCTCTGAAAGCCAGAGAACTTCCAAATGCAAAGATGGTACCAGTGAATGTGCACATACTGACACCTAAAAGCAAACAGGAATTAATAATGTATACACACAAAACATGTTTAATTTACGAAGTCAGAGCTGCATTTGTAAGGTTATATGCCTACTGACATCCCTCTACTAATTTTTAATGAGATGGTGAGAAATCTGGAAACTGTATTAGATTCCTGAGAACAGGAGTGCAAAAATAATATGGGTTATATTCAGTTTAGAGCATTCTGTAGTCTTAGAAGGCTTGCCCTGAAGTACAGTAGAAATGGAATACAGGGTACATGTAAAAGAAGAAAACTGCATAGCAAAAGTGTTTTACAAGATAATACTGAGACCATGCAGTCACTAGAGCTTAATATTATAAAATACAGATAAATGTAGAGTCTTGCATGAAGAGAAAACTATTACTGTATTTTTCTTTAACAGTATTTTTGCGACTTCCTCAAAAAGCTCCAGTTTGAAGAGCTACTTAAAATAGACCTCTAAAAATAGTAAGTAATAAAATAAAAATAAAATATGTAGCTTTTGTATATTGTACCTTGAAAAATCATCTGCATTTTATCATCTGGGAGAAATATTTTATTGAAATATTTGTTTTTTCTTTAATATGTACTACAGAAATATATTTACCTGTTAAAATGGTACATAAAGTAAAAAGTGAATTATATATAATTTTAACATTAAACTGTACAGAAATCATACAAATAAGTTATAAAATATATATTTTTACAACTGCATTGGATGCTTTTTGTATTAATTTAGTGAATCAGGCTAATAATTGACCAAAATAATATTTTTAAAAAGTAAAAACAATATATCTCAAATATTTTATAGACCTAGTGTTATTAAAGCAATTAGCAGTTTATTTTTTTCCAGTCAAAATTTGTAGGTTCTCTTACAGCACTCTCAATTTAGAACACTTTTCCTATCCAAAAAGTGTTTTCTACCTCCTCGGAAGAAATCCACTTTTGTATGTCTTTGCTGCCTTTGAACTCTTTAATGACCTATTAAGTACAAGAGATACTTTTGCGCGGAGATTTGGAGAGTGGAAGTAAAGCTGTAGTTATTGATTTTATGCTTAGAAGGTTGAAACAGGTACTTCTGCAACTCTTACGTGTGGCACTTATCTGCTGGCTAATTTGTTCTGAGGCAGAAGCCAGGCCCGCAATTACTCCATCTTGACCTGGTGGATCTTTGCTGACTGGGGTTTGAAATGTGCTTGACACTGTGATGAAATGTGACAGCTTTCCCTGCAGGACACCTAAGGGTTCTGGTCCATCTTTATGATTTCCAGCTAGCTTATACTCACAGATTCCAGATCATGGTTGTGTATTTAAATTTATTCTTGCTCTATGCACTTTACATTTGCCTTTCTTTCTCAATGGCCACCATGTGGACTTTAAGCTCTAGCAATAGAAGCAAAGATAGCACTCATATAGTGTTCAGCCAACACCTCTGATGGCTAGTGTCTTTGTTTTTCTGGTTGAACCCCGACACAGTCATTACTATCATCAGAAATAATTTATAAATCAGGAAAGCAACACAAAAATAAAATAAAATTTTATCTAACAATGTAGGAAGTAAAAACAAGGTCCACAAAAATCTTTTAAAATTGCTACGTTTGTAGCAATCTTTATTTCTTGGCATCCTTATTTAAAGATTTCAGACAACTAAAAGATACCAGTAATTAAGTTACTGTTTCTTAGCTTCAAATCTAGCCTTCTTTCTGATTCTGGAGTTAGAGTTCTACAATTCTCCCCCTTCATTGGCTAGAATCCTATTGGGTTCCACAAATTAGGAGCATAAAGGGAGACTACTGCAAGAGGAAGAGAGAGGATTTGCTTTTTCCCATTCGTTTACTATTCTTGTTAGAGCCTCCCTAGCGATGGCTCTGCTCTGGCAGGAACAACTGGTTATATGGTTGTAGTACCCAGCTTTAGTTAATTCTAAAGCCTGTTTACCAAAACCCCTTATGAAGGCCAGTCAACCAGCCCTGACCTCCCCAGAAGTCTGAGCGCTTGTTCTATGGGCCTCTCCTTTTATCAGCTAAGGCACTAAAAAAAAAAAAAAAAAAAAAAAAAATCCCTCCTTAAATGCTAAGTACCTGTCCTGTGGAGTCTTTCATCTGTGCTTCTGTCTGCTCCCCCCTCATACTGTCGTATTATTTCACCCAGTCCTAGAAGTGGCCTGTTTCTTGTGTGAGTGCTTTAATTTTGATTTTTGATATTCTAACACCTGTTTGACTAGTTCCCTTTATTAAATGATATCTCTTAAAAATTCAGAGTTCTTTCTGAATTCCTCACTACATCCTAAATGATATGAGACAATCACAAATTCTTTTCACTAAAGTATTTTAAATACTAACTTCATTTATCACTCTATGCAATTCTAAATGACAAGCTAAAGCTCATTATGTAGATTTTATATGAAAACTCAGACTAACTGTGTGACCTTTAGTTAGTTAACAAAAAGATGCAATACTGGGTGGAAGCAAAACAGATTATTTTTGCCGTGTTGTATATGACCACATGATATGCAGCTGAAGATTTCAATAATGATATTTCTTCCCAAATTCCATTGTCAGTATCCATATATGTGTCAACTTTTGGTTGAGTATATGATTCATTTTTTAATGTCTCAGTTTTTGTTTTTCCATTAGCATTAATGTATGTTTTCATATATATATTTTTTACTTTTTCTGCACAACAATTGAGTAATTATTCAGTTGAAAAAGTTTTCTTTTAGCTTTTCTTAGGCCTAAGGAAATAAATGATGACATACAATATATGAAGTAGGCATTAAATTAAAATAACTTTTCAAAATAACTTTCTACTGAAAACATTATAAAAGGCAAAGATAATTTTCATGGCTCTTTTAAATTTTATATGAGAAGAATATTTACCTTGTCTGAGCCAGTTGCTCTATTTGGACTTGTTATTTATAGCAGTTTTTTTTCACATGAACAATTCATATTATAACACTTTATCAAAGTGTTATTTTATGGATAGTTCCATCTGAACTTTATCAAGTAACCTATTGGAATATCGAGGTGTTACATGCAATCTCTGGGATGTTTTTGAATCAGACAGTAGCTGAAATAAATACCTTATCTTCTGAATTTTATATACATTTATTGACTATTAACATTGCTTTAAAGAAATCAGTCCCTTCAGGGCTTGTGTGTGTGTGCATGTGCATGTGCCTGTGCGTGTGTGTTTATTTAAGTGTGTCTGTGTGTTTGTTTAAGAAAGAAAACCAAATACAATAAAGTAGACTGGGGAGTAAAACTGTGGCATTCATTCAGACATGAAGGGAAAATGTCAGTTTACCTCAGTCCCTGAAAAACAATGTATTTGATAAGTTCAGACATGCCCATATTAAAAAGTGATGATTTGGTGATTTTTTTTTTCTTTCTTTCTTTCTTTTTTTTTTTTTTTTTTTTCAGTTACTTTTAGTTTAATCATTACCTTGCTGGGTGTAGTGGCTCATGCCTTAATCCCAGTGGTGATTTTTTTTTTTTTCTTTAGATGGAGTTTCGCTCTTCTTGTCCAGGCTGGAGTGCAATGGCGCAATCTCAGCTCACTGCAACCTCCACCTCCCGGGTCAAGCTATTCTCCTGCCTCAGCCTCCAGAGTAGCTGGGATTATAGGCATGTGCCACCATGCCTGGCTAATTTTGTATTTTTAGTAGAGACGGAATTTCTGTATGTTGGTCAGGTTGGTCTCAAACTCCTGACCTCAGGTGATCCATCTGCCTCAGCCTCCCAAAATGCTGGGATTACAGGTGTAAGCCACCGTGCCTGGCCAAAAGTGGTGATCTTTAAATGGGTGAGAGTATTAGTAATAGATGTATATTTATAATTCATTTTATCTTGGTAATTAAGTTTTGAGTTTTGGTTCATAAATGGTCAAATATTTTATAAATCAAACACTTCCAGTTATGAATCTTGCTTCCTGGATTATAAGTATGTCTAAAGAATTAAAAACAATATCTCAAGTCTTGAAGACTAAAAGCAAATTTTAAAGTAGCCTTCAAGGTAAAAGGTAACAATTTTAATAACAGAATTCAGAGAATAATCGTGGACCAGTTGTGCTACAGTTAGTAGTTTTGAATGTTTAACACTCCATTTACCCCAGATTTCTGTATTTATTTTCCAAATCAGTCTCTGTGTATATGTGTGTGTGTGTGTGTGTGTGCTGATGTGTCTAAAGTGTGTGTTGTGTGTGTGTGTGTGATGTGATATGAATGAGAGACAGAGACAATATCTACTGACAGCTCCAGCACTACATGATCTTCATCTTTTATAATTCTATATTGAGAAAAACTTTTACTCCTAACTTTTATATATCAATTTTCATTGAGTACCTGTGATTGCATCCATTTGAATCAAGTGGTTTTCTCTTGAACCAAACACTCTAAACTGGGGAAACAGTTTGGATAAGTCTGTATTAGATAACTACCCTAAGTCAAATTACCGGTAACCATCTATTAACTTTTCTGATGGCATAAAGATGTGTATGATTTAGATCACCTTGAGATGTAATATGCAGTACTTAGCTTCATATTACTTTGAGAGAGTGGGAAAGAAAAATACTTAGAAATATTGGGTTTTTATGTTAGTAAATTAAGTCATTTATTTAATAAGAAATATCAAAATTCTGCTTTTTTCCCTACGTTTCAAGCTTTTATATAATAAAATTACTAACTGTGAATATGAGATAATTCTGTTTAATGTTTTCATTTTCGCTAATAATTAAAATAACATTTTACATTTTATTTAAGTACATAAGGTGATAAAGTATATGACTTCTCATGCCTGTTACTCTATTTTATGAATGTTATTGAAAATGTCTATACTATGCCTCAACACAGCCACACTAACACTGTAATAGATGATTCAGAACTTCACATAATGTCGATTGTCTCATTCATAATGTATTCATTTGGAAATATTTCACATGAGGAAAACAAACTTCTCCTAAGCGATCTGTAAGAGTCCTAAGTGATTTGAAATTTAGCTACGCCACAAAGATTTTCAGCCACTGTAGTTAGAAAAATAATTGCTGACTCTAAATTCCTTCAGCACCTATCATATTAACCATTGATTGCTTTTTTTTTTTTTTTTTTTGGGGGGTAGAGTCTTGCGCTGTCGCCCAGGCTGGAGTGCAATGGCGCACTCTCGGCTCACCACAGTCTGCGCCTACCCGGTACAAGCGATTCTGCCTCAGCCTCCCTAGTAGCTGGGATTACAGGCGGATGGCACCACACCCAGCTAATTTTTGTATTTCCAATAGAGGGGGGATTTTGTAACCGGGGGAGCTCCAATGTCCCCAGCTCCCCATTCCAAAGGGGTTTTTGGCCTTTCTTACCGCAAAGAATGGGGAAAGAGGCCAGCGAGGTGTGGTGAGCTTACTGTTGGAATAAATATTGTGGACCCAAAGAGTTTTGTGGAAAAGCAATTTATTAGACAGAGAGAGAGAAAGAAAGACAGCTGCCATGCTGTCATAGGAGGGCACCCAGAGAAGGAATCCTATAGATAGGAGCAGCTGGAGTTTTAACCCTTGAGTTAGTTCCCCGTTCATGTTCTCGTCCAATAAGAGGAGTTCTTTTAAATGTTCCCTGTAGTGATTGATCTTTGACTCTGATACCGGATTGGCTGCTTGGTCCACAACTCTGAGTTACAGAGTCCTCTCTTCCCAGAGCTTTCGCAGGTTTTTTGGGACAAAGAAGCTTTACCTGGATTTCTCTACCTAGTCCTAGCGGGGGATACCCAGACAAAGAACTTTACATTTGAAACCCCTCTGGTTCTCGGATGGAGGTGTAGAGCCTGGAAAATTCTGCCTTTGAAACCACACCCCCTCATGGACCCGGAAGAGAAGTTACTCAGTTTCACCATGTTGGTCAGGCTGGTCTCAAACTCCTGACCTTGTGATCCGCCCACCTCAGCCTCCCAGAGTGCTGGGATTACAGGCTTGAACCACGGCACCCAACCTATTTCTTATCATTAATAATTTTATCATTAATTATGTGGAGTCAAATTTAGTAGCCTGTTTTATATTGTAAACTTTGAAAAAAGAAAAAGGTATGGAAGGGAAAGGAGGGGAGAGGAGGGGAGAGGAGGAGAAGGAAGGGAAGGAAAGAAGGAAGAAAAAAAGAAAGAAAACAACAACAATGAAAGAATGTGTGTGTTTGTTAAGCACTGGCCATGGTAGGGTCTAACATATGTTGCTCTAACACTGCTGATTTCTACTGGCCTTTCAGGCCCTTCATGTGGAGTATATTGCCCCAGAGCTACAAGCATAACTCAATGTCACGACCCTGGTCTACTCCATGATGAGATGTCATCTGTTAGTCCCTGGATATGTTCAGGAAAGTTGCAGTATTTTTTCCACAGGAAATTGTTATGATTTCAAAGGCAATACACAGCTTATCTTAATATTGGTTATTAATAGAGAAGAATAATTACAAAATCACTCATTTTTGGAAGATGTCACAAAGATGTTCTTGAATAATATAGTTCACTAAACAGATAGTGATTCCTTAGGCAGGACACTTTGGAGTTCATCCCTAATATTATGGAATATTCATTTCATAATCTTAATATCTTTTACCAGACTTTTCCCTCTTCATATTTAAGAATGGCTAAACATCAAATTCCTTAGGTACCAAGTATTTGTTGGGAAAATTGTGGGAGGAGACCTCTGTGTCTAAAAGGCAATTGTTATAATTATTGTGTTTGTTAACATTTTTCAAGAATTTCATGTTCTAATGCAGAACTATATAAAATTTGCATTCTAAATTTCTCTGCAAAATTTTAAATGCCATAGTTCATAGAGTTCACAGTTATAAAGTTCAATAATAATAGTCATTGTGAAATTGGACTTTGTGAAAGTTTTAATGAAATCTGTCACATTTTGTTGTATATGTAAGGAAAATTGAAACTTTTCCTCACAAAAGGCATATTTTCCTTATTATGTTTATTTTGGAGTGAGATTTTGTATACATACATACAAAAATGCATTTATAAATTTTTAACCCATGATATTTAAATTCAAAATACAAAGTACTCAACATATTTTCTATTGTAATGATTTAAATAAATAATATTTTAATATGTAATTTAAAAAAATCCTATCTTAATTTGGCACTTCTACAAATTTGTTAACTTTCGAGAAATGTTCCTATATGTTTCACATAATATTAGATTTAGGAAAGATAAATAACACATAACATTTAATCAAATGCCTAAATAAGCAGAATACAATCAGCTACTAGAAAATTGGTTCTATTCCTTTCCACATTGCAAGTGAAACACTCCCAAATCTGACCCTTGGGAAGGCTGCCAGAGATTTACTTCAAATCAGTGCATAACAAAAGAATTTCTCTTTGCAAATGTAAAATCCCAACTCATTTCCTTCTGAATCCACCAGCCCCACAGCTTTTCCTCTCTCTAAACATCGATGGCAGAGTCGTGAAAGCAAACAGCTGTCCCCTCCATTATTGTTTTTCATTACATGCTACAGACTGTCACTAGCTCTTATAAATTCAGATTGAACTGAGCAGTCTGAAGAAGTTCAGTTCAGGGTCACGCTCCCTGAAATAGAATGAAATTGTGCGTTGCTGGAAACAAAGGGTTTAATCTTTGTGCCAAGGGTCGTAAAACAGAATCATCTGGTCTTTCAACCATTACTCTTCTACTGCAGCTAGTTCCTGGACTATTTGTAACTTTCACTGATTGAAAGAAGAAACTGTCAGTCGCTTAAGAGAAGAGAAAAATGCTGTAAACTGTCTCTGATTTGGACTTGATTTACTGAAGTTCTGCTTCACTGCCATATTCAATAAATTGCAATTAGTTTTCGCAGACTGAATATTCAAAAATCCATGGTTACTGGAGTGTGCTTTGGAAGATTCAGTCATGTAAACCAGGGCAATATATTGATGCACATGTGCTACATATTTTAGTGACATTACTTCTGTTTGATTTGATGTTCTCTTTGCACAGCAATATTTCAGCTATTCTAAAAATGTCCTCCTTCACAATTCACAACACAAAAAATTATTTTTTCCCAACATCCAGTAGAAAAGAAACAGAATTCATGCTGAAAGATAACTAAGAAGATATTATGAAATAAAATTATACTACAGTTGCCTTTGTAAAGCTCTTTATGAATAGTGAGAAAGAATTATTCATTAAACAAGCATTTTTGAGTTAGTGGTTAGAACTTTATTCAAAGAAAATAATGTAAAAATAATTTTATTTTTTGACATAACTAAGAGAATAAGATACATGACAGAAAGAAAGAAGATATACAAAATGAGTGTAGGTGCTGGTAACATTTTTTGTTATACTATAGTGTTTGACATTTTTTCTGAATTTCCCTTATGCTAACAGCTAGAATGTTATGGTGAAAGTCATGTATTTTTTTTAGTTTGAGGTTACTTTAGGATATATGTTTTAGAAAAATACTTATTTTAACTTATCCTAAATTTTAATAACTCAGGTTATATGTGAAACACATACACACACACACACATACACATACAGAATTACAGGGTTTCATATGATTACCAACTGATGTTCTGTTTCTGGTTTGAACTGTGTCTACGTTTCTTTTTAGAAACCCATATGCAATGAGTATTTATTACTTTCTATTTGCCTGAAGTCATATACTAAATGTTTTCTGTCTTATTTTTCTTCTGTAACTTACTATTTTCTCTTAATTATGAACAGAAAAAAAAACTTAATCAGGCATGATTTCTCATGTTCATAAGAAAGGTATAATCCCTACCCTCAAAACATTTTAATTATAAATCACTCGGAACCACTCCATATTCTGTTATTTATTCTCAAGTGTGAATGCTCAGATTCATGAAAGTTTTTACGGAAGATATAGTCATTTCTACAAACAAAAGCATGCTTTCTAACAGGTTGTGACAACAATATGTTTTATTGAAGTTACAGGTATATTAGACAAATTGGGGTATTTAAATGGCCTTTGTTGTTTGTATTTTCTTGTGGATGCATGTATTCACTTTTTTGAAAAATTTATTCATTGTTGAATTGAAGTCTATCCTTCAAAAGAATGTCCAGAAGCTCTGTGAGCTTATGAGAAAAAGTAGAAATGGATAAGGTGAGAAAAAAAAGTAAGAGAGTCTAAGAAAATTGCATACTTGAAAATGAAAAATCTCAGTCAAAAGTAAAAGTAAGTTGAGTGTATTTTATTTAGACTATTACTTATTTTAAAGCATTTTATATTATTAAATTTACTTTAAATTGCTTTTATGTAACTATTTTGTCTACACATTTTTTGTTTCGTGTACAAAATAGAACTGCAAATTCCTAGTATATCTAGATTGAATCTTAAGTTTAAAATCTTAAAATATTTATCCTTCTTAACTATCACTGAACTGTATGTTTCTTAAGATACAACTGCTACACAATCTTTGAAAGTATGGAAAGCTGTAAAAAATTATGTATGTTTTCTTCACAGTATTTAAATCACACTAACTACACTTTTGATAAACTGCTTTTTTCCTTGATGATTTAGTATTTTTTCCTTTTGCTAATTAGAAAGAGTTTAAGATATATATTTAGTCTCACAAATATTTAAAAAATATAATTGAATGAATGGCATAACAAAATTTAATCATTGTGGTTGTTTTAAATTCCTCATAAATAATTTATTTCCAGGGGCAGTTAATAATGGAAACTCTTTACTTATTCAGATATATCCAAATACACAGGCTGAAAGTTTTTATTAATGATGAGTAATAATATAACACGTATTGAAAATGACTACCATTATTTTACCTGACAGTCTTTGGTATGAAATATAAGGGAAAAAAACAAAACAGTTTTTATACTCATGGAAACGCTATAACAAACTTACGCTGACACAAATTTTATCTATAGGAGCCTATTGATTTGACTTTTTAAATAATCATGTTCAAAGAGTATTCACTGACTTCATGAGTGTCTTTTGCATTTATAATACTTCCTAATTTCTTCTCTTTTCCTTGAGAAATATACCTTTCTAAGATCTCATTTCGGGAATTATAGATTAGAATATTCATTGCTGGACTTTTTGCCACACAATCTAATAAGATAATTTTATTTGATTCCTCTTTTCAACTCTGTTAGACGGCGACTGTAACACTGTTATGACACAATTCTCTAAAAGTAAAGGTGATTAAAAATGCTAGGGTAATTCGAAGTGCTGCTGTCTTAAATACGTGAAAATTCAATTTTATTTTCTTAAGCTGCCTCTAAACATTTCTTTATATTTACTTCAGTAGTGCAGACATTTCAAATGTTGATAATTTAATCGTGCTATCGATTTTTTGAAAATTCAGAAAGGATATACCTTTCAACAAATCATAAAATTGCAAGTGGGTAGGTTTCAGTCATATCAAGATCGCTAGATACTTTTTGCCTGACATCAACCAAAGTGTAAATATTCAAAATAGCTTTTTGTTTTGTTTTGTTTTAGTTTTAGTTTTTTTCTTTTTTAGAGACGAACTCTCACTCTGTTGCCAGGCTGGATGGAGTGCAGTGGCATGATCTCGGCTCAGTGCAACCTCTGCCTCCCCGGTTCAAGTGATTCTCCTGCCTCAGCCTCCCGAGTAGCTGGGACTACAGGTGTGCGCCACCACACCCAGCTAATTTTAGTATTTTTAGTAGAGATGAGGTTTCCCCATGTTGACCAGGATGGTCTCAATCTTGACCTCATGATCCATCCGCCGTGGCCTCCCAAAGTGCTTGGATTACAGGCATCAGCCACTGCGACCAACCAATTTTTATTTTTATTTTTTGCCTTTGTGGAAGTCTTGGTAGTAAAAATAAGGATATGCTTACAATTTTTTTGTATGTTTTTATTCTTTAGCATTTCTATTATTTTCCTTATTTTAACTATGTTCTTTTTCACATTCTGCTCTTATTCATTTCTCATCAATTCATCTTTAAGAAAACATTATTATAAAAGGGTGACAAAAAAGTAAGGATAATTGAATTTAAAGCAAAGGAGTTTAGAAAACATGTCCAGTCTTAAGGTATCTAGTTATAACATACACTTCTTTTTTTCTTTTTAAGACTAGTATATGCAGTAGTGAGAAGGGAGTATTTCTATAGGATGTTTATTGTAACTAAAACATTATTTTAAATAAAATTATTTTGTTACAGCAGCCTTTAAATAGATTTACTGAAGAATATGTTACACTGTTAAATGCATATGTGTATGTGCATACAAATTTATAGTATGAATCTAATGTAAAAATATATTTTAAAAAAAGCATTGCTTTAACAAAAATGTCGAAATAATTAGATGACAGAGGAATTACTGTACCAGAATGAAAAATACTTTATCAGGTTATAGAATTTAAATTTACATAGTATTTTCTTTTTTTATTTTGTCTTTTTTTTTTTTGTTACTATTTTACCTTTTGTATTTTAAAAAGTATCTTGTCTAGCCCACCATAGTGAGAGAATCAGAAGTCAGCTTTTTGTTCTTTTTTTTTTTTTGTAGTAAGTCATTTTATTTTATTTTATTTTTTTTAAAGAGAAAAAGAGAAAGAAGGAAGAAAAAAAGAATGAAATAAAGAGAAAAAGAAGAAGAAAAAGAAAAAGGAAGAGAGAACGGGAATCTTGCTCTATTGCCCAGGCTAGAATGCAGTCTACAAATGGATATTAAAAGCTTTTTTTATACTAATAATTGTGTTATACAATGGAGACAGGAAGGAATAAGGGAGGAAAATAACAAACAAATAGCCAACCAATATTTCATTTAAACCTATGAAATGCTATGCAATTGCTAGGGAGTGATTTACTCCCAACCATGTGGTCACTTTTAGAATAAATGTGATGCGTTACTGAAAAAAAAAATGTATATTTTGTGGATTTGGAGTAGAGAGTTCTGTAAATGTTTATTAAGTTTACTTGTTTGAGGTTTAAGTTCAAATCCCGGGTATCCTTCTTAACCTTCTGTCTCATTAATTTGTCCAATATTGACAATGTAATGTTAAAGTCTCCCACTATTATCCTGTGGGAGTCCAAGTCTCTTTGTAAGTCACCAAGAAGTTGCCCTGTGTATCTGGGTGCTCCTATATTGGGTGCGCATAGGCTTAGGGGCGTTAGCTCTTCCCGTTACATTGATCCCTCTACCGTTATACAATGTCCTTCTTATCTCTTTCGGTTTCTATTACTTTAAAGTCTATTTTATCAGAGATGAGAATTGCAACTACTGCTTTTTTTTTTTTTTTTTTGCTCTCCATTTGGTTGGCAAATCTTCCTCCAGCCCTTTGTTTTGAGTCTCTGTATATCCTTGCATGTAAGATGGATCTGGATGCAGCTTACTGATGGGTCCTTTGAAGTGGCTGATACTGGTTGTTCCCCCTCTATACATAGTGCCTCCTTCAGAAGCTCTTGTAAAGCAGGCCTGGTGGTAATGAAATCTCTGAGTACTTGCTTGTTTGCAAAAAATTTTATTTTTCCTTCACTTATGAAACTTAGTTTGGCTGGATATGAAATTCTGGGTTGAAAGTTCTTTTCTTTAAGGATGTTGAATATTGGCCCCCACTCTCTTCTGGCCTGTAGGGTTTCTGCTGAGAGATCAGCTGTGAGTCTGATAGGCTTCCCCTTGTGGGTAACCTGACCTTTCTGTCTGGCTGCCCGTAGTATTTTCTCCTTCGTTTCAACCCTGATGAATCTAATGATTATGTGCCTTGGGGTTGCTCTTTTTGAGGAATATCTTTGTGGTGTTCTCTGGATTGCCTGGACTTGAATATTAGTCTGCCTTGCTAGGTTAGGAAAGTTTTCCTGGATAATATCCTGAAAAATATTTTCCAGCTTGGATTCATTCTCTTCGTCACATTCAGGTACACCTATCAAACGTAGATTAGGTCTTTTCACGTAGTCCCATATTTCTTGGAGACTTTGCTTATTCCTTTTTACCCTTTTTTCTCTAATCTTGTCTTCTCGTTTTATTTCATTAAGTTGGTCTTCAACCTCTGAAATCCTTTCTTCTGCTTGATCAATTCGACTGTTAAAACTTGTGCATACTTCTCGAAGTTCTCATATTGTGTTTTTCAGCTCCATTAATTCACTTATATTCCTCTTTAAATTGTCCATTCTCATGAACATTTCATGAAACCTTTTTTCAAGGTTCTTAGTTTCCTTGCATTGGGCTAGAACATGTTCTTTTAGCTCACAGAAGTTTCTCATTATCCACCTTCTGAAGCCTGATTCTGTTGATTCCTCACATTTATTTTCTATCAGGCCTTGTTCAATTGGTGATGAGGCACTGCAATCCTCTGTAGGAGGAGAGGCATTCTGATTTCGGGTGTTTTCAGCCTTTTTGCGCTGGTTTCTTCCCATCTTTGTGGATTTATCCACCTGTCGTCTGTGTAATTGCTGACTTTCAGATTAGGTCTCTGAGTGGACGTCCAGCTTGTTGGTTATAAAGTTTTTTCTATTTCTTAATTTTCCTTTGGCGGATGCCCTTCCCCCCACAGAGCTGGACCTTCCCGGGTTCAGCTGTACTTGGTGTGAAACGCTTAATCCTCAGCAGTTCCAACTGCTGTTTTTTTTGTTATTGTTGTTGGGGGGGGGGACCAGCTTTCCCCTGTGGCGACCCACTACGCCGGGAAACAGCGGCGTTAAGATTCGTGGCGCTTTCTGCCCGGGAATCTCCCGGTCTGGTTCCCCACTTCAATCCGCTTTTTAATCAGCTGAATGGGAGACTCTGCTTTCCCGGAGCTCCAACGCCAACCAAAAGGGCACTCAGTCCCGTATACTCCAGACTGAGAACCGCCGCGTCGGGGCGCCTGCAAAATGGCCGCGCCCTCCAAAAGGGTCGCACTGGCGACCCGTGGGGCTCCTCCGCCAAGAATCTCTTGGTCCGTAGGCTATGAAAATTCATCTGAAAATGTGGCATCCACTCACTCTCTGCGCTTTCAGTGGGAGCTACAATCCTGAGCTTCTGCTAATCGGCCATCTTGGATCTCTCTTCTCTTTTTTTATTTTGTAGTAAGAACTTTGTTGTTTGTTTGTTTGTTTGTTAAGGAAAGAGTAGAATTACTTTTTTAAATTTTTTTGTTTTTAATTTTTAAAAATTATACTTTAAGTTTTGGGGTACCTGTGCACCACGTGCAGGTTTGTTGCATAGGTATACACGTGCCATGGGTTTGCTGCTTCCATCACCCCATCATCTACATTAGGAATTTCTCCCAATGCTGTCCCTTCCCTATCCCCCCATCCCCTACTATCCATCCCACCCCCTCGATAGGCCCTGGTGTATGATGTTCCCCTCCCTGTGTCCATGTGTTCTCATTGTTCAACACCCACTTGTGAGTGAGAACATGCGGTGTTTGGTTTTCTGTTCTTGTGTCAGTTTGCTGAGAATGTTGGTTTCCAGCTTTACCCATGTCCCTGCAAAAGACATGAACTCATCCTTTTTTTATGGCTACATAGTATTCCATAGTGTATATGTGCCACATTTTCTTTATCCTGTCTATCATTGATGGGCATTTGGGTTGGTTTCGCAGTCTTTGCTATGGTGAACAGTGCCGCAATAAACATACGTATGCATGTGTCTTTATAACAGAATGATTTATAAACCTTTGGGTATATCTCCAGTAATGGGATTGCTGTGTCAAATGGTATTTCTATTTCTAGATCCTTGAGGAATCGCCACACTGTCTTCCACCATGGTTGAACTAATTTACACTCCCACCACCAGTGTAAAAGTGTTCCTATCTCTCCACATCCTCTCCAACATCTGTTGTCTCCTGATTTTTTCATCATCACCATTCTAACTGGTGTGAGATGGTGTCTCAATGTGGTTTTGATTTGCATTTCTCTAATGACCAGTGATGATGAGTTTTTTTCATATGTTTGTTGGCTGCCTAAATGTGTTTTTTGAGAAGTATCTGTTCGTATCCTTTGGCCACTTTTTGATGGGGTTGTTTTTTCTTGTAAATTTATTTAAGTTCTTTGTAGATTCTGGATATTATTCCTTTGTCAGATGGGTAGATTGCAAAAATTTTTTCCTATTTTGTTGGTTGCTGGTTCACTCTGATGAAAGTTTCTTTTTCTGTGCAGAAGCTGTTTAGTTTAATTAGATCCCATTTGTGAATTTTGGCTTTTGTTGCCATTGCTTTTGGTGTTTTAGTCATGAAGTCCTTGTCCATGCCTATATTCTGAATGATATTGCCTAGATTTTCTTTTAGGGTTTTTATGAATTAGGTCTTACATTTAAATCTTTAATCCATCTTGAGTTAATTTTTGTATAAAGTGTAAGGAAAGGATTCAGTTTCTGCTTTCTGCATATGACTAGCCAGTTTTCCCAACACCATTTATTAAATAGGGAATCCTTTCCCCATTGCTTGTTTTTATCAGGTTTGTCAAAGATCAGATGGTTGTAGATGTGTGGCGTTATTTCTGAGGCCTCTTTTCTGTTCCATTGGTCTGTATCTCTGTTTTGGTACCAGTGTCATGCTGTTTTGATTACTGTAGCCTTGTAACATAGTTTGAAGTCAGGTAGCATGAAGCCACCAGTTTTTTTGTTTGTTTGTTTTTTTGCTTGGGATGGTCCTGGCTATGCAAATTTACATAGTATTTTCTAAATGTTGCTTTTTTTGATATTACTTTAAAATTAGTAAGGTTGCAAATCTAGTGCCCCTTTCAAAAAAAGCATCATTGAAAACTTATTTTGAATTAATGTAATTGTTGAATTCATTCCGTTTTTTTCTTTATTAGGTGATATACTGACACAGGGACTCTGAAAAGGAGTAATTCATCTGGCCCTAAAGATTATTATCATTAACAATAGATTTAAGGGCCCCTTTTAGAAAACTTTTGATTACCACTGATTCCCTGGAAATATTATTTTCCTGATGAAGTGACTATCTATAAATTAAAATTATATATGTTCTATTTATAATACTTGTATGTGTTTATACAGTTATGGCTTCTTACTATATATGAGCTCACTATGACTATGAAAGGGGAATATAAAACTTTTTGATAAGGAGATCTTCTGTAATAGTTGAGGTTCTAATCCGTGAATTTTTCCTTTCTGTAGTTTCTGTAGAATTGCTGACACTTATTCTGTAAAGAGAATTTATGAAAACAAACTCTTATCGAGTTTCAATTGGACAAAATAAATAATCTATTTTATAAGCTGCTTGCTTAGTATGAAAGAAAATTTATTTTTTGCTAGGATACTACATGCAATTACTTGTATTAATTTTGCTTTTTAATCTTAGGTTTTTTAGCAATTAAAATATTTAGACCTAAACTGTAAATATATTCAAATTAAATAAGTTGAAGTGTTTAACAATTAGATTGGAAAGTTCTATTTCCTGTTCTACAGACACTGAACAAGCTATTTCTTTACAATTCTTTGAAAACTCAAATGGAAGAATGCTGTCTATTCTCGGATTCTTGGTCCAAAGCATAGCTGCTTTGGGTGTCAAGTTATAATTTTCACTTCTTCTGGGCTCTCCCTAATTCCACATGGATAAATCTTGGAGGTTCTTCTCTTGTGTCCTATGCTTATTATTTAGTACTTCTTATGTTTAATTTTATGCTCTATCATGACACAGAACATACACATAATGTTTGTAGCTGGATCTCTTGCACTTTTTAGTACAAAAATGATAATCATTATAACACTATTATGCTTTTATTTCTTAGTTTATAAGCTATAATAACTAGTACATTGAATTGTGAGATTCTTCTGATTATTTTTGATAAAATAGTTTAAAAATGAATGTGTTTAAAATATTGTAATGCTAGTTGAGCTTAATTATGTGTTATAACCTTTATAAAACATTAAGATTTGCATACTTTAAGTTCAACATAAACAGCAATAAAAATGATGAGGATGCTGAAATAAAAGAAGTATTCTGCAAATGTAGCAGTATTCAGTTTTTATTCTTTTATGTGTTACTCATATATAAAACACAGACATTGATAGATTCATATTTAAGACATAGAAATTTACTTTGGGAGGCTGAGGCAGGTAGATCACCTGAGATCAAGAGCTCGAGATCAGCCTGACCAACATGGTGAAACCCCGTCTCTACTAAAAATACAAAAATTAGCCGAGTGTGTTGCCAGGCACCTGTAATCCCAGCTACTCTGGAAACTGAGGCAGGAGGCAGAGTTTGCAGTGCACCAAGATCGTGCCATTGCCCTCCAGCAAGCTTCATCTCAAAAATAATAATTATTATTATAAAATTAAAAAATAAAACATAGAAATTTGATGACCCCCTAAGTTCAAGGGTGGCAAATGGTCCTAAGGTATGCACATCCAAAGACCAAATCCAATGTGGAAAACTATTCAGAATGATAAGTATATAAACCTATATTAGAAAATTCTGAATCTTCAATAAAATAAAGCTCTGTGGAGAGACGCTAGAGATCTCAGATCTGACATTAAAGGTTTACAGCAGTAAGTGAACAAGTTGACTGGCTCAAGACAAGCATGGAATGAAGGATATGTATGTTTCTGATGTAATGTTAGGGATTAAAAGGTCACCCATCACACAATATTTTGCTTATAAGAACAAAGCACATTGCACATATCAAAGAGACATCAAGCAAGATATTAATAGGAATGTCTTTAACATGGGACTATCACTGTGGAATATTATCACTGTATTGATTGTTATTATTATACATTTCTGCATTTAGATTAAAATTTAAAATGTAACGCTTATATATGTGGAACAGTTTTTGGAAATGTAATTGCCAAAATCGTTCCCTTTTGACCGCCGAATCTCTCTCAGATCTACCTGCTTCTTTCTAATGTCGATCTGCAGCTAGATTGTCTGGGTTTGTAGTCAGATTTCAACACTTACTATGCAACATTAAGCTCTCTACACGCAATTTCATTCTCTATAAAATAATGATGATAATATCAATATCATAGGTTAGTGGTAAGTATTAAGTTAATTTATTTAAGTAAAGCTCTTAGAAGTACACCTGGCAGGTAGAAAATGGATCGTAAGAGTTCATTATGATTTTTCTCATTTGCAGCACTTTGGTTTAAACTTGTAGATTTTATAAAGATTGTTTCAGATGACAAGTGCTTTGGACATGCATGGCGTGCATATGCACAAAAGGTTAGCCGTTGCCATTTTGAGTCTGGTATGGCATGTGTATCATCTTTCTACTAGTAATAAGGGACTTTTTAAGCTTATTAATTGATTAATTTCTTGTTCAAATATATAGTGAAGAGCATATTAACAAAATCGATAAACTCAATTTGTTGGTACTTTAAACATGACTTTATATCAAGTTTGGGGTACACATCAAATTTTCTTGAATGCCTAAACTTTATTCACTAAGTGCTGTTACTTGCCAGCAGCATAGGAACAATTTTGTCACATGTTAAGACTGATCAATTTATTGTGTTATCAATATCACAAATGACAACCTTGTTTTTCTACTGAAATAATGAAACAAACCATAACCTCTTCCAGAAAACTCATATAGTAGAGTCAGCAGTAATAAATCTATACAATCTTCATGCCGGACCCACATTTATTTTTCTTATATTCCAGAGAATATAAAAGCTTGATCTTTTATAGCTATATGGCTACTGTGGAAAGATAGCAGTATAAAGTGAAATGACAGGCTAATAGAGTCACCTTGAGCTGGGACTAGTCTGCTGGGGACACAGTTATTTAGTTGTAAGAAGTATCTTTTAGTTCAAAGGTAATATATCTCCTCTTAAGTAACTTTTGCTTTCAGCAAACCGTAAGAGTAAAAAATAATCCAAAGGATTTAGAAGCCAGGGAATATGTCAAACTGAATCCTGGAGTTAATTCCTTAGTATCCAGTTCAAAGAAAGATGCCATTGTTTAATATCTGGATTGTCAGAATAACTTCCTCTGTTCTTGACCACATTTAACACATGAACATCTTATTCTTTTATTTTTTCTTCTTTTTCTTTAGAACTTTTTTATCTTTTGAAAATATTCAAACATACAGAAAAACTGAAAAAATAATGCAATAGACATCTACATTCTCTTCTAGATCCACTAATTGTTAATATTTGCTTCATTCTCTCTGTCTCTCTTCTGAATTACTTAGAATTTAGTTGCAGACTTAATGACAATTCTTCCCTAAGTAGTTCATCATTTGTTTTTAAGAGCTAGAGCATTCTCTTACATAACATAGTACAGTTATTATTTTCTGAAAATTTATCACTGATAGAATGCTATCTAGTACACAGTTCATATTCAAATTTTTCTAGTTGTCTCAGTTTTTATAGCTTTATTTTTTCTTCTGGATTTAATCAAGGAAAACACTTTACATTGGTTTTAATATTTTCAAGTTCATTTTCTCTTATGGCAATCGATGTCATCTTTTTGAAAGCGTAAATAAATTATATCATCTCCTTTAATCTTTCAATTACCCTTAAAATGAAATAAAATATCTCTTTAGCACCTCAATGCCATGTCATTTATGATCAACTTCAAATTCTTTTTCAGTTACATGGAATTAACTTACATTTCCAGAAATCACCACTATCTCTCTTATATCCATGGCTTTGTGTATAATGCTTCTTCATCAAAATATTCTTGAACCTTAATTCCTCTCTTCACCTGGCTAACTCACCCTTGTTCTAAGAATCAAAACTAGCACACCACTGCAAATAAAACACCTTTTCTGTTGACATCAGGCTGAATTTAGTGCCTCACTTCATGCTCATGGAGCACACTACAGTAATCATGAGAAGAGAATTTAACATGTTGCTTTATTCACCTGTTTTTTACTAGAATTCTCATTTAGATTATTAAGTTTCTTAAAGACAGAAACTGTCTATCTTGCTCACCAGTGTATTCCTCTTGCTCACTGAGTATTTTTCACATAATTGGTTCAGTGAATGTTGACCAATAAGACACATAAAATCATAACTGCTACTTTGAATCCTTAAGCTGAGTCTGAATAAAATTATAACTGAGTGGTCTGGGTGGGTTCTAGGTTATTTCCATGTCAGAAACAGGCAGAAAAATGCAGTTATTACTGTCAGCTGATCTATGATAATATTTTCACAATTTATCTTTTTTAAATGACTATTTGTGTGATGTAATTGTTGTAACACAAAACTGTAAAAATAAAGACTAATTATCAGGATTTGAAGCCTTTCCCAAATCTCCCACCTTTAAGAAATTTAAGTTCATATTGATTGATTAATCTTTAGATTGAAAACTTGTTACCAAAGGTAAATGATTTCCAGGAAAACTTGCTCATCACTAATGGTAACATTGGAACATGGAAAAAGAGTGCCCAGTAACTCGCTGCTTCTAATTTGTGTTTTTCTGTAAAGAAATGATTCCCTTAGAATCATATTTTTATACTTTAATAATGACTACCACAGAAAACCCGTAGAACTACACTGAAAGATAAGACATTCTTTAACTTGTACCTCTCTACTTTATATTAATAACATTAAAATATTCACTGATTCATAAGGCTTGAAAAATACCTTAAAAATGATCTAATAACTCTTTTACATACAATAAGGAGTATGTATACACCATCTCAAATACTTATTTTTCCTTTCTTATGAACAAACACAAGCTTTAGGTAGATAGTGATTTTTCACTGTAATGATTCCATCATAGACCCAGAGCTATTTCTACGAAAAGGTCCCATTGTTACAGAAACTCAGAAAATTATAACAAAAGAATTTTTTTACTCTAATAAGGCTTATCTGCAGAAAAATGTGGAATTTTATCCCTTCAAGGATGATACAAATTAATTAAAATAGGGTTGTATCTGACCCTCAGCAATGGAAATCTACACAGATAGAGATAGAGTAAGAAAGAAAGACTACTACTTTAATTTTAGGAAAACCAATATTGGCATCTACAAATTAAAGATTTTCAAACAGAAAAACTGCAACTTAGGTATAGCCATAAATAGATTGCCCTATAGAATTCAGAGAATCTGTGTAATTTGAAGTAGCAATGAACATCACTGGAATAAACTGCTATTCCCAAAATAGTTCTGTTTTTCCATATAATGATTCTAACCACTAGACAATCACGTCTCCCCCTAAATTACCACAACAAACAAAATAAAGGATTGCATAATTCAAAGTACTCTACCAATATTGAAAAACAGCAGCAATACATTTCAATTCATTTCATTGTTTTATTTATTCATTTGAGGAACTTGTAATTTAGTGTGTAAGGGAAATAAACAGTTACCAAAAGTTAAACTAAGACTGTGTACAGTGAGCTGTGGATCACAGTAAGATGACAGAACAGAAAGTCTCAAGCCTGATTGCCTACAAAAATATCAATTTAACAATGCTATGTGGACCAAAATACCATTATAAGATTTCTAAAACGCAGTTAAGACATTGCAGTGCCACAGGGGAAAACACAGCTGAGAACAACAACATTTCGATGAGTAAAAAGAGTCATTTTATTTTACCCACACACCCCTTTTCCCCCAAACCTACTCAACTCAGTCTCAAGAGAGAATATTCTGGTTCAATACTTCTCCCTTGGGGAACAAAGAAAAAGAAAAGGAATGCATGCATCCAATGTTTTAGCTTTTCAGAGGGCTGCCCAAGAAACTTGCTGTGGCTGGCACAACTCAGTGCCCTCAGGAGAAAGAGCACAACACAAACCTTCTACCTTAGAGAAGAGGAGGAAGAAGGAAATGTGTGTCCAGTGTTCTGTATTTTTTGGAGAGCTACTTCAGCAACTGGCATCTGTTTCACCTTCCTGAAGGCATTAGAGGGAGCTGACACACTTTGAATGCATAGATGCCATTGAGAACTAGAGAAAGAGCGAGGCTTGCTGGTGTAGAACCAGAAAACTTTCACAAAGACACCAGAGGAGGAGGAGATTATAAGATGATCCTGAAAAAGAAAGTAAGAAACTTTTTTTTCTGAGATAAGGGCTTGCCCTGTTGCCCAAGCTGGAGTGCAATGATGTGATCATAGCTCACTGTAGCCTTGACTCCTGGGTTCAGGTCATCCTCTGTCCTCAGGCTCTTGACTAGCCAGAACTACAGGTACAGATTCATACCATCACACGCAGTTGATTTTTTTTTTTTAGAGATGGAGTCTTGCTGTGTTGCCCAAGCTGGTCTTGAACTTTTGGCCTGAAACAATCCTCTTGCTTCAGCCTTGACAAGTGTTGAAAATACAGTTATGAGTAACAATGCATGGCCTACAAACATCTCTAATTGAAAATTGAATGCACAGGCCCTAGGTAAGTTCTATCCTTCCAAAATTTTCAGAGACCCCCAGAATTTCTAACTGAGCTGATTGGTGACAGTCTTCCCCTATACAAAGTCAGTTCATAAAGAATAGGAGAGAGGTGGCTGTTTTTCAGTTGTGTAGATCCCAACACAAAGTTATGAGCTACACACACAAGAAAAAACAACAGAAAAACATGACCCAAGAACAGGAATAAAATAAATTTCCAGAAACAGATCCTATAGAAACAGAGGTATATGTGTTACCTGACAAAGAATCAAAAAACCTGTGATAAAAATGCTCTGTGACCTCAAGAAATGATGCCTGTACAAAATGTGAATATCAAAAAGAGGTAGAAAATTTAAAAATAGCCAAACAGAAATTTGGAGCTGAAGAATACAATAACTGAAGTTAAAACTTTAATAGAGAGGTTCAACAACAGACTTATACAAGCAGAAAAAAGGAATTGGCAAACTCAAATATGGGTCATTTGAAATTATCCAGTCAAAGGGAAAAGGAAAAAAGAATCAAAAGGAGTGAAGAAGGCCTGAGAGTCTTGTAAGACACCATCAAGTGCACTAATATGCACATTATGAAAGTTCCAGAAGAAGAGAGAAAGGTGTGAAAAGTTTAAAGAAATAATGAGCTAAAACTTGCCAAATCTGCAGGTGCAAATGAACGCCCAGATTCAAGAAGCCCACTGGATGTCAGCAAGTAAGAATCCAAGAGTATACACACCAAGACACATTATACGAAAACTGTCAAAAGTCTAAGACAAACAGAGACTTTTGAAAGCAACAAGAGAAAAACGACTTATCATATACAAGGGACCTCAATAACCGTATCAGTAGATGTCTATCAGTAGATGTCTTGTCAGAAATCTTGCAGGCCGGAAGAGAATGGGATGATTTGTTCAAAGTGCTCAAAAACCAGTAAAACCTGTCAGCCAAGATGCTGTCCAGGAAAACTATCCCTTAAAAGTGAGAGAAAAATAAGGACCTTACTAGAAAAACAAAGCTGAGGAAATGTATCACCACTAGACATGCCTTACAAGAAATGCTAAATGAGGCTCATACTACTTCAAGAAATTTATAAATCCAGTAAAATCTATATTAAAATCCCAGTGGCATTTTTCACATACATTTACTGAATTTATACAGAATCACAAAGAACTCTCAATTGCCAAAACAAACTTGAGGAAGAACAAAGCTGGAGGCCCCACACTTCCTGATTTCAAAATATATTGCAAAGCTACAGTAATCATAAGAGTATGGCACTGGCATAAAAAACAGACATACAGATTAATGAAATAAAATAGAGATCCCAGAGGTCCACACATCTATAGTCAACTGATTTTTGACAAGAGTGCCAAGAACACACAGTGAGGCAAAGATAGTCACTTTAACTAATGGTGCTGGGAAAACCGGATATCCACATGCAAAAGAATAAAACTTAGTCATCTTATAACATACACAATAAATCACTCAAAACGGATTAAAAACCTAAGACCTGAAATTATCAAAGTCCTAGGAAAAAACACAAGAGAAAAGCTTCTTGACATTGATCTTGGAAATGATTTCTTTTATCTGTGGCACCAAAACACAAGCAACAAAAGCAAAAATAGACAGGTGGGACACCAAACTAAAATACCTTCTGCACAGAAATAATTAACAGAGTGAAAAGACAACCTACAGTATGAATTATTTGCAAAGCATGTATCCAATAAAGGGTTAACCTCCATAATGTATAAGCAACTCCTACAGTGAAAAGCATGTAATATTTGCTGATTAAAATCTGGACAAATGACTTGAATTAACTTTTCTCCAAAGAAGACATACACATGGCCAACAAGTACGTGAAAAAGATGCTCATCATCATTCCTCATCAAGGAAATGCAAATCAAACCCACAATGAGGTACTACCTCATACCTGTCAGAATGGGCATTATTAAAAACAAGAATGAAAAAAAAAATAGCAGGTGTTTGTAAGGAGTGCAGAAAATTGAAACCCTTGAACACTGTTGGTGGGAATGTAAAATGCTGCCGCTGTGAAAAATGGCAGGGAACACAGTATGTAGGTTCCTCAAAAAGTTATAAAGAGAATTGCCATATGATCTAACAACATTAATTGCTCCCAGTTCCCATTGGGAAAATGGGGAGCTCCTTTTCAGTGGATACAGAGTTTCAGTTATGCAAGATGAAAAAGTTCTGGAGACCTGCTGTACAACATTCCGCACGTAGTTAACAATAGTGTGTTGTGCACTTTAAAATTTATTTAAAAGGTAGTTCTCTTTACATACTTTACAATAAAAATAATAATGGAACCTCTTTTATAAACAAAAAAACACATATATAAGCATTTTCAAATCTTAGATACAATTTTAAAGCAATTTAAGAGTGGAGATAATTTTTTAAGTTGGAAGAGGAGGTGGGTGACCCTTGAAAGTTGTCCTCTTTCAAACATCAAAAGCGGCGTCTGAGTTTTTGTTACAATTAACTCCTGATTTTTTTTTTTATCACTTTCTTCCTTTGGGGCCAGTGGGAAGTTCAAATGATGCAAGCTCTGGCCTGCATATTAGGGACCTCATCCCAGCCCTATCCTCTATATCAGCTATAAAACTCAAAGCCAGTGTTCTGTCCCTGTTCTTGCAAGCCATTTTCAGACCAGCCCAGGAGCCTTCCCTGCTCTTTCTAGAAAGTTTTATCATTGGAATAATAAATCTTTTCATGACTTTTTGATTTACGTATGGCAATACATGTTGATATTTTAGCCAAATCTTACATGGAGATCTTTCATATTTCTGGTAAGTGAGTTTAACATGTTTCATTTATTGAAAAATCAAGGGGTAAATGAAAAAAAAAGCATGTTTTATTTCATTTTCCATTTCTGGTTCGGTTTTAGAAGTTTCATGATCTGTGCTTTTCTCTCTGGACAAGTGTGGTTAGCTCTGATCTAGGTCTCTTTATTCCTGGCACTTCCTTTTTCAATGTTTTGCTTGTTTTCATTAAAAAAAGCATAAATTTTATGGGGGAGTTAAGGATTCATGTAAACAACAAAGACTTGTACAGTTGCAGCCTTATTGCTTAACTAGGATGTTTAGAAATAGAATTTATTAATACCAATAAATTATATTAAAAAGATCCCAGGCCAGGCACAGTGGCTTACGCCTGTAATCCCAGCACTTTGGGCGGCGGGTGGATCATAAGATCAGGCGTTCAAGACCAGCTTGGCCAACATAGTGAAACCCCATCTCTACTAAAAATACACACACAAAAAATAACATTGGCCAGGCCTGGTGGTGGGCGCCTGTAATCCCAGCTACTTGGGAGGCTGAGGCAGGAGAATTGCTTGAACCTGGAAGGTGGAGGTTGCAGAGAGCCAAGATTAAGCCACTACACTTTAGCCTGGGCGACAGTGCGAGATTCTGTGTCAAAAAAAAAAAAAAGAAAAGAAAAAAAGAAAGAAAGATTGCAGACATCCATATGAATTCTGTATTAAGGCATGACCTGTGGAAAAGTAATTTCTTAAATAAGATATGCTAAATACCTGGTGTGTTTTATGATTTCAGTTTATTCAATGTCAACATCCATGCCAGATAATCACACAGACCTTCTAACTCATGCTTTCATAAAAACTATTATCACCAGTAAATCCAGTAAAATGTAGCCAAGGAATTGTTGCAACAACCTCTGGAATAACAGTCCTATGTAATTCCCTTTTTATCTCCTGCATCTACATGATTTGTGTTTATTACTGTGAATTGTCTTGAATCCCTAAGTAACTTCCTGTTAAAAACTTACTCCCACACTTGATTTAGAAAAAGTAGTGGCTCTTTGTTATTTATGTTATTTGAACAGTCAGAAAATGTGTATCAGAAGGGTTTCTGATATCTGTTACGTGTTTTATTATTAATCATTCTATTATTATGTCATTAATCTCTTACCTATTAATTTACCTATTATTTATTATGTGAAGCAGTGAGAGTATGTAATTGAACACTTTAAGTTTCTCAAAGCAATCAAAATAATATGAGAGATAGAAAAAAGATTGATAATTGTACAGTGGTATAGATACACATTTTACATCATTTTGACTTTTATGAATCATTCCAGAAAATTTCAAGATATTCATTCTATATTCTTTTCTAGAATCATGAAGCCTGTCTGTAATGTGAGACAATGTTACCATTAATACATACTAAAATATATAAATTGACTTAATGAAAATAATGTATGCAGATATATTTAAATATATAGACTGTATGTAAACACATTTTTTAGTAATGAATTGACACGATTAGGTAGCCCCATCTGGGATTTATTAGCCATTATTTCTATATGTGCCTAGGAGTCTGACACAGCCATTTATTCATACATTTCAGCTCTGCCTCTGTTGAACTTTTATCCTTTCTCTTTCCCAGCACTGTTCAACCTTATTCCTAATTGGACTGTTATCTTCATGTTTTACCATACAATAGATATGGTCATCCCCCCAACGTATAGCCTCACCAAAATTTTCTCAGTGTCTTTGCAAGAAGACTTGTCTATAATTTATGAAGAGAAAAGGAGAAGTATAAACATGTTGTGAAAAACCAGTATTTTAGATGCCAAAAAATAATCCTAATATCACAGTAAAACTGTGAGGGTAGAATGGAATGTTAGACATTTTTAAAGACACAGTGAATGTTTGTATTTGCAGAAAGGAGGGAAAGATACAAGATCAGACAAGGGTGATCTCTGAGGTGAAATGGGAAAGCAGAAAAACCTAATAGGGATGAGAATATTGTCTTTGTGTATACCTTAATGAGTAGAATACCTAGGTTAATAAAATATTTTTGTGGCTAAGCCTAGATTAATGGAACAGACATTGAGTCAATATTTAGTGGTAAATTAATACATTATTTTGTTTATTTTAAACATTTCTACCTTTACATTTGAATCACACTCATAGATTCCCTAAAGTCAAATAATTGTTGGCTACACTGATAAACTTTGGATCTATAAACTTTAAGGCCAAGCTGCTGGATACTGTGATCCATCCAAGTATCCAGGCATCTTAGGAGACCCTTCATGCACATCTACCAACCACTGACTGACTTTCCTCTCCTCTACTACTCTGCTTTGTATATGTGAGTTGACTTTATCTTTACAACAGCTTTGAAAGAGGATTTTTTACTCTCACTTCTCAAATGAGCAAGCCTTATAAGAGAAGTTGACTAAATACTCATATATACCAGATCAATGTTAATTCAAAGCTGGAGGACATTCAGTTGTATTATGTTATCTGTCCTCCATTCAAAATTCCTAAGCCTGCACTGTCGAAGAGATATAGAAGTTCTGCAGTATCAGTTGTAATCCTATTACAAAGCTGAAAATTTTGGAATGTTAATTTAAAAAAATTTTGTCTGAACATAAGTATATACACAATAATTTCAAAATTCGTCAAATATCCTTTTCTTAGTGACTAGTGAGAACCATAAGAAACCTAAATTAAAATATTTTTGTTTTGCTTAAACATTAATTTAAAACAGTTGTACTTTTCTTTCCTCTTTTTTATATTATTTTTCAAGTGAAGTGACCCCAGGTTATTAATATAATAGAATACAGTTGAATCTTCAACAATGCAGGTTTTGGAGACACTGACCCCTGTGCAGCAGAAAATCTGTGTCTAACTTTTGACACCCTCAGAACTTAACAATAGTAGCATAATATTGAGAAGAAGCCTTGCTAATAACATAATTAACATATGTTTTGTATGTTACAATGCATTATATACAATATTCTTACAATAAATTAAGTTAGAGAAAAGAATGTTATTAAGAAAGTTATTAAAAAGAGAAAATGCATTTAATATTCACTAAATGAAAGGTCATCATAAAGGTCATCTTTGCCATCTTTACATTAAGTAGACGGAGGAGGAGACTGAGGAGGAGAGATTGGTCTTGCTGACTTTAGGGATGATGGGGTGGAGGAAACTCCACGTGTAAGTCGATTATTGCAGTTCAAACTCGTTGTTCAAGGGTTGACTACAATATAAGAATAGCAAAAATTATTATTACAACAACAATGCAGGCTTCACTTTGTTATAGTTTGTGGTACATTTCTCATTAGCTACATGTATGTGAAGAACAGAAGCAGCAATGGCCCAAAATAGGAAAGCATTATGTTTCCACTATAAAATGTTCTATTACTCGTATTGATTTTTGACAAAATTCATCTGGGCAGGTAAAAATCATGTCCTACTACAAAAACAGACTGAGTATTAAAAATGTCAAACTTGTAAACACACCTGTGAATTCAGTTTTACTGAAAGCCATTGTTTCAAATAAATATTTACAGGAATTCTTAAAAGTTTGTCTTTAGTATCTATGTCAAAACAAGATAAATATTATGCACATTAATTAAAAAGTGAGCAAGCAATTAATTTATGAGTTAATTTTTTTCCTAATTTTTAATCTTTGCTTATATGCAGCAGGACAGTTATTAAAGGATATTTTCCTGATGTATCATTTATAAAAAATCATTTTGAAGAACTCATTAGTAACTTCAAAAAATTACTATAATTGCTTCAGGTAAATCTGCAAATGAACACTTAGCAAAGTGTTAAAAAAAATCTGCTGATTTTGGAAAAATATTCAGAGTGTGGAAAAATTTTCTTCTTAAGTAAACATAAAGATACGTGCTACAGATTTATGTTGCCATCTTCTGAAGGTCTAGTTAAAAATGAATTAGTGGCTCTGACAATTATCTTATTTGCTAAAATAGTTATGTTAGATCAATAGCCAAATGTTTCTTTTATTTTAAAAATACATTAGCATTAACGCAAATGATGCACTAATTTTCAATATAATTGTAAATTAATTTTATTTCATGATTCTGTTTATTATATTCATACCTAGTACCCTAAATATCATACTGTTTGAAAACTACATTAGTATTTCATTACTATGCTAGAATACAATAAATTATTCTTGCACATGTGACAAAATGTTTGCTAACTTATCCTACTTTATCTCCTCCTGCCCACCCACCACATGCTACAGTCCATTCACTAAAAATTAGCACTAATTTGAAGTTATAAAAATGCTTTTATGCTTACAGTTTTGATTTGAAGCATTTCTATTTGCTAGAAAATGTGTTAGTAGCTTATCTTCTGCTAACATGCCTCTTTAGATTAAATCTCAGAGAAGGATCAGGGACAGATGGGTCCCCAGATTCTACCTGAATTACAGGAATCCCTGGCTTCCCTGGTCATAGATAAAATACCGTGCTATACAGTAACTACCCAAATACAGAGTATGTCTATCATGTTCTGATTAGATGTTTTTTAAAATACCAATTATTATGGGAGTAAAGGTAGTATGTTTGTTGGTAGAATTTCCAGAGTGCAGGAATGAAACAAACTTCTATAAAGCGCAGTCCACAGACAAGTAGTGGCAGCATTACTTGGGAACTTGTTAGAAATGAAAAATTTCTATTTCCATTCCAGATATGTAAAATCGTAAACTCTGAGGTTGGGGTCCAGCAGTCTATGATTTTAGCAGACTGTCAAGTCATGCATTGTAAAGATCCACCTCTTCACAATGAAGGTAAGTGGTCACTCTAAAATCGCTAAAACTTGGGTAAGAAGAGAACATGGGAGGGGGGGAAAGAAATGTAAGCCAACTTTCTTTAAAAAGTACTCATATATTTAGTAAGTTGTCATTTTCCACCATGGGGCTGGAGTTTTTCCAGTCTAGAAATTTTCTAAGATAAATTAGAGAGGACAGAGTAAAAAAAGGATAATGCAATTTTACAGTCTTCAGTTTGAAATATTTAAAGAAGACTAACCCGGTTTGTCATCTGAAAAACTTTTTAAAAATCTGCTTCCTTGAGTTTGAAAAATATAAAATAGCTTAAATAAATATTATTATATTAAGAATAAAGCAAAATGAAATTGGCAAATAATCTATTTAAGTTTTCTCTGGTATAACCTCTAATTTACTTTGATTTCTTTTTCATAATTTATAAGCCAGTGGAAAATGAAATAACCAGTTCAATCAAAGTTGTGATTGAACATCCAACAACTGTAAGATAAAAGAGGAAAATGAAAAGAGTGATATTTAACTGGTGAAATTGCTCTCTGGGGATGTCTGCACTTTGATCATTAATCTTAATTGGATGGGTCAGTGACCAGAATGGAAAGTCTGTTTCAGAGTACAATACAACTTTGTAATCTGTAACTGTAAAGAAAGTAGTTACAGATTGACACTGTTATCCACTGTTCTTTCCATGATGTCAATCAATGACATTGGGATATTTACCAAAGATTTAGCTAAATTGAAGTTGCTATTAAAATGTGCACATAAAGGAACATATTTCAGAGTCTGAAAAATACAAAGGAACATGTTTCAGAGAATGGAAGCTTACAAAGTCAAAGAGAATAATGTTGTAGTAAAGTTAAACAGCAATTATAAGTTTTAGGCTCCAATTTTTACATAGTAGAGGACTTTACATTTTAGTAGAGAAACTTTTATTGTAACAAATTGTTAGTTGAATTATTTTTAAACTAAACAGAACATGCTGTAAACTTTCTTAAATGGCAGAATTGTATTTTGAACATCAGTCAGTATGGTATCTTATACTGGATAATTGAGATGCATTTTCAAATCGTTCAAATCATTTCTTGTATCAGTTCTTAATGACCCTATTTTATCACCATTTGTACTTTTGCATATCTTTAGAGTTAAACATAACCAAGATGATATAGCAAGAGATATTAAACTCTAATGGTCAAGAGCTCAATCCTTGGCACCACGCTGCCTGGTTTTGATTCTGAGGTTTTATAATTGTGGAGCATTGGAAAGTTATTGATCCTTTCAGTGTGGATTTTTGCCTTAAATGTAATAGTTATGATATTGTTATCTACCTCAAGTTATGGTTCCGAGTGTTACATGTGTGTTATACTGTTAGAGTTATATAAACGTTGACAATTATTGTGTATGCCTTCTGTTAACTTTACAAATGTAAGCATCTTTCTCATAAATAAGTTTCTCGCTCCTCTTCAAAGAAGCATTTATTTACTTGCATTTTACACCCATTAGGAATATTAACTGTGATTTCTGCATTATCATACCGAAGGTTATTTGGTGTTAGTTAAGCATATAAGTCCCTCATGTCTTCATTCTCTTTGTGTTTTGTGGGATAGGTTACACACATACATACAAGGTAGTGTAGTCCCAGAAAGTAACTGACATTATCTTAAGGACAATATGTCAGGAAAAACTTTGTTATGAATACCTGTATCTTCCATCTCCATTCTATTTTTTTTTTCTTTTTTTTTGAGACAGAGTCTCACTCAGTCGCCCAGGCTGGAGTGCAGCGGCATGATCTCAGCTCACTGCAACCCCCACCTCCCAAGTTCAAGCAATTCTCATGTTTCATCCTTTAGAGTAGCTGGGATTACACGCATGCGCCACCACACATGTCTAATTTTTGTATTTTTGGTAGAGATGGAGTTTCACCATGTTGCTCAGGCTGGTCTCAAACTTGTGAGCTCAAGCAGTCTGCCCATGTCAGCCTCTCAAAGTGCTGAGATGACTGGCATTAGCTACTACACTGCGCTTGATATCCTCCATTCTTAATGCTGGTGTTGGGATCAGAAGTGTAAGACTAAGAAACTTGTTAAAATTCAGCCATCCTGGTCCACCAGACATATTGTGAAAAAAAAATTAGTGTGTGTGTGTGTTTGTAAGTGTGTGTCTAAGTATTTGTGCAAACTGTATCACCTGTGTGACCCAAGAGCTGAAAAATGGGAATCCAGACTGGTAGTCCTCTTGTTGGGATTATAATGGAAGCAGAAACAGCAAATTTTGAATGGATTTCTGGATGCTGCCAAGTGTACAATTTCTTCAAACACGTCAATCAGGATTGAATGAGTTCTAATGTATTCCATAGTTATGGATTCCTTCAGATTTTGGTGCAGATAGCTATGTATGGAATTCCTAACCTTAACACCTAAAATAATAAACTAATGGTGACCTCTTAGCCATATGCTCCCATTTTTCCTAGTTCACTTTAATATTTTTGGAGATGGGCTGTATTAAGCAGTTCAAACTATTTCAACTTGTCATACCATAGACTGGGTGGCTTAAACAGTAGACATTTATTTCTCACAGTTCCTGTGGCTGGAAAGTCTGAAATCGGGTACCGGGATATTGTCTTCTAGTGAGGCCTCTCTTCTGGGCTCATCTTCTTGCTGTACCCTCACATGGTGAAAAGAGAGAGAGAAAGAGAGAGCGATTTCTTATGTCTCTTCTTATAAAAGCACTAATCCCATCAGGAGGGCTCCATCTTCATGACCTCATCTAAACCTCATATCTCCCCAAAAGGTCCTATTTTCAACAATTATCACATTACTGGCTAAGGCCTCACCACATTAATTTTAGAGGAACACTATTCAGCCCATTGACGGGTATCAGAGGAATACTTCAAAACCTTAGGACTTAGTGCTATAAAAATTTGACTTAATATTTTTAAATTATTATGTCAGGCAACTAGTTTTCCAAGCTTTCCCTAACCTGTAGAGAGTGTCAGTTTATTCATCATGAAGAGGATAGGGTACAAAAGGAAAACATGTCGATGCCTGCTATACAATGTCAGCTGGATCTACAATCGACTAATTGAGAAAGGGTTTTCAGAGTGTGTTATTGAAAAGCAAAATACAAAGAAAGTATATAATGAGCATTGTTCGTTTGTTGTATGAAATCAAAAGAAAATCATAAGTGTGTTTTTCCATTTGTTTTTCATTCATAGTGAGTGAAACAAACCCAGGCTGGAGCATACAACATAGAAACCTGATACTATATGATGGTAGGAGAACTATTCCTTTAGCGTCACTTGCAAAGAGAAATCATCATTTCCTCATGAGAGGAAACAGTCTGATAACAGGAGATATTGTATAATCCTTATATCTGCATATAAATGTGTGATAAGCTGTACAATTTTAAAGTTTACTAATAGTCTTATTCTTAAAAGATTTAAAGTGATTTATCAAAAAGATACATAATAGGCTGGGTGCCGTGGCTCTTGCCTGTAATCCCAGCACTTTGGGAGGCCAAGGCAGGTGGAGCACAAGGTCAAGAGATCGAGACCATCCTGACCAACATGGTGAAACATCGTCTCTACTGAAAATACAAAAATTAGCCGGGCGTGGTGGCATATGCCTGTAGTCCCAGCTACTCCGGGAGGTTGAGGCGGGAGAATCGCTTGAACTTGGGAGGAGGGAGACGAAGGTTGCAGTGAGCTGAGAGTGCACCACTGCACTTCAGTCTCATGACAGAGCGAGATTCTGTCTCGAAAAAAAAGGTACATAATAATGCATGACGATTTAACATAAAAATATAGTAGCAATAAGATAGTGGAAAATGTGAGGAAAAATGGACTATGGGTGAGATTAATGGATAACATGCACACTATGTGATCTTTTAATGCTTCTTAATGTTGGGTCATAAATCTGAATCTAAACTCTCTGGCATCAAACTTCCCCATGAGAGCTGTGAGGGAAGCCTTGTTGATCAAGTGTAGCTGAGTTTATTAATCTTACTGCAGTAAGAAATAACACCGCCTTAATAGATCCTTAGTAGTGTCTCAAAAGGAAAACATTAGGGACAGGTATGTGTAGAACTTCTGAAAATGGGGACAGGGAATTTTTAACATGGGTATTACATGTGAGACTGCCTTGTACTTGGTTTAGCACTCTCTTGTTGCCATTTTTAAATTCTTAATTTGTCTTTGAACTTGTGCTTTCTAAGTGAAGTGTAATGAGAGATGAGCACATTTGTGAGCAGAAAACGTATCCACAATGTGTATATCTATCTTCGTTGCCAGTTCAGTTGCAGAGATGTTCATGATGCCCTGTGAGTAAAGAATTCCCGTTGTATTAGTTCGTTTTCACGCTAAGGACATACCTGAAACTGGGAACAAAAGAGGTTTAATTGGACTTACAGTTCTAACTGGCTGGGGGAGGCCTCAGAGTCACGGTGGGAGGTGAAAGATACTTCTTTTTTAAATTTTTTATGTCTTTTTTTCTTTATTATACTTTAAGTTCTAGGGTACATGTGCAGAATGTGCAGGTTTGTTACCTAGGTATACACGTGCCATGGCAGTGGTTTGCTGCATCCATCACCCCGTCATCTACATTAGGTACTTCTCCTAATGCTATCCTCCCCAATCTCCCCACCCTGCTATTCCTCCCCTAGCCCCCATCCTCTGACAGGCCCCAGTGTGTGATGTCCCCCCTCCCCGTGTCCATATGTTCTCATTGTTCGACACCCACTTATGAGTGAAAACGTGGTGTTTGGTTTTTGTTCTTGTGTCAGTTTGCTGAAAATGATGGTTTCCAGCTTTATCCATGTCCCCTGCAAAGGACATGAACTCATCCTTTTTTATGGCTGCATAGTATCCCATGGTATATATGTGCCTCCTTTTCTTTATCCGGTCTATCATTGATGGGCATTTGGGTTGGTTCCCATTAAACATACATGTGCGAGGTTTTATAATAGAATGATTTGTAATCTTTTGGTTATATACCCAGTAATGGGATTGCTGAGTCAAATGGTATTTCTATTTCTAGATCCTCGAGGCATTGCCACACTGTCTTCTACAATGGTTGAACTAATTTACACTCCCACCAACAGTGTAAAAGCATTGTTATTTCTCCACATCCTCTCCAGCATCTGTTGTCTCCTGATTTTTTAATGATTGCCATTCTAATTGGTATGAGATGGTATCTCAATGTGGTTTTGATTTGCATTTCTCTAATTACCAGTGATGATGAGCTTTTTTCATATGTTTGTTGGCTGCATAAATGTCTTCTTTTGAGAGGTGTCTGTTCATATCAAAAGGCACTTCTTACATGGTAGTGGCAAGAGAAAAATGACGAAGAAGGAAAAGCAGAAACCCCTGATAAACCCATCAGATATTGTGAGACTTATTCACTGTCACCAGAATAGCAGAGAGAGACTGGGCTCCATGTTTCAGTTAACTCCTCCCAGGTCCCTCCCACAACACGTGGGAATTCTGAGAGATACAATTCAAGTTGAGATTTGGGTGGGGACACAGTCAAACCATATCATTCTGCCCCTTGCTGCTCCAAATCTCATGTCCTCACGTTTTAATTCCAATCATGCCTTTCCAACTGTCCCCCCAAAGTCTTAACTCATCTCAGCATTAACCCAAACGTCCACAGTTTAAAGTCTCATCTGAAACAAGGCAAGCCCCTTCCACTTAAGAGCCTGTAAAATCAAAAGCAAGCTAGTTACTTCCTAGATACAATGGGGCAGGTATTGGGTAAATACAGCCATTCCAAATGGGACAAACTGGCCAAAACAAAGGGGTTACAGGGCCTGTACAAGTCTGAAATCCAGTGGTGCAGTCAAATCTTAAAGCTTCAAAATGATCTCCTTTGACTCCAGGTTTACCTCCAGGTCCCGCTGATGCAAGGGGTATATTCCCATGGTCTTGGGCAGCTCCACTCCTGTGACTTTGCAGGGTACAGCCTCCCTCCTGGCTGCTTTCACAGCCTGGTGTTGAGTGTCTTCAGCTTTTTCAGGAGCACAGTGCAAGCTGTCTGTTGAGCTACCATTCTGGGTTCGGGAGGACAGTGACCCTCTTCTCACAGTTCCACTAGGCAGTGCAGTGCCCCAGCAAGGACTGTGTGTGGGGGCTTTGACCCCACATTTCTCTTCCACACTGCCCTAGCAGGGGTTCCCCATGAAGTTCCCGCCCCCTGCAGCAAACTTTGGCCTGGACATCCAGGCATTTCCATACATCTTCTGAAATCTAGTCAGAGGGTTCCAAATCTCAATTCTTGAGTTCTGTGCACCCAGAGGTTCAACACTATGTAAAGCTGCCAAGGCTTAGAGCTTCCACTCTCTGAAGCCACAGTCCAAGCTATACCTTGGCCCCTTTCAGTCATGGTTAGAGCAGCTGAGAAACAGGGCACCAAGACCCCAGGCTGCACGCAGCACAGGAACCCTGGGCCTGGCACATGAAATCACTTTTCTCTGCTGGATCTCTGGGCCTATGATGGGAGGGGCTTCTGTGAAGGTCTCTGACATGGTCTGGAAACATTTCCCATTGTCTTGAGAATTAACATGAGGCTCCTCACTACTTATGCAAATTTCTACATCCAGCTTAAATTTCTACCGCCACATCAGGCTACAAATTTTCTGAACTTTTATGTCTGTTTCCCTTTTAAAATGGAATGCTTTTAACAGCACCCACCTCACCTTTTGAATGCCTTGCTGCTTAGAAATTTCTTCCACCAGATACCCTAAATTATCTCTCTGGAGTTCAAAGTTCCACAAATCTCTAGGGCAGGGGCAAAATGCTGCTAGTCTCTTTGCTAAAGCATAACAAGAGTCACCTTTGCTCCAGTTCTCAGCAAGTTCCTCATTTCCATCAGAGACTACCTCAGCCTGGACCTTATTGTATCACTATCAGCATTTTTGTCAAAGCCATTAAACAAGTCTCTATAAGGTTCCAAACTCTCCCACATTTTCCTGTCTTCTTCTGAGCCTCCAAACTATTCCAACAGTCGTTTCTACATTTTTGGGTACCTTTCACCCAGTTCCAAAGTCGCTTCTACATTTTTGGTTATCTTTTTAGCAACACCGCATTCTCCTGGTACCAATTTACTGTATTAGTTTGTTCTCGTGCTGCTAATAAAGACATACTGGAAACTGGGAACAAAAAGAGGCTTAATTGGACTTACAGTTCCACGTGGCTGGGGAGGCCTCAGAATCATGGCAGGAGGCAAAAGGCACTTCCTACATGGTGGAGGCAAGAGAAAAAGAAGGAAAAAGCAAAAGCAGACACTCCTGATAAATCCATCAGAGCTCATGAGACTTACTCACTATTATGAGAATAGCAAAGGAAAGACCAGCCCCCATGATTCAATTACCTGTGAATTCAGAATGCCTGGAGTTCAGCAAAAAAACAAGACAAAGCAAGCACATAGTGGGTTAGGCATACAACTGGGTAAGCAGGGATATTGACAGCTTCAATAAGGCCACACTTTTCTTCAACTAGAACTTGTTTAAAATGCAGAAAAAGAAGGAAATTATGTTTCAAACACCATGAACAAAGAAACCTATATCCATATATATATATATATATATATATCTCAAATAAATCCATATTCATTCTTACTCCTATTATTTCTAAGTATCAACCAACCTCTTTGCTAAAAGGTACAGATAGAGCAGCACGTAGTTCCTTTTTTTCTGTTTTCCTTACTCATCAGTAAGCTAAAGGTAGAGGGTATTGGTAGAATGTTTGCTCATGAAAAATGAAATAAAAATAGTTTTGTGCAGTATTTTTACTATTCTGGTAAGAACAATGTACATATCAATGTTTGAGCTGCAAAATATAAATTGTGCATTTTGGTGACTCCACGTAACAGTTAAATGTCTTTAAAACTGGCATTTCATGATATAAAGGTGAATGGAAAAAAATCATGCTAATGAGTTAAAATTTTAATGTTTTAATATAAACATTGTTTAATAACAAATAAAAAACATGACATATCAGGAGTTAGGCCATGAAAGAAATAGAAAAATTTTGTTTTTAGTACCTTTAATGTCATATTGTCCTCCCTTTTTGAAGAAGGGGCCCCAAATTTCATTTTACACTGAGCTCTGCACATGATGTATTTGACCCTCGTTTCAGAGTCATAAATGTGTAGGGATCTGTCAGAGTTTATGACATGAAAGCTTTGAATTGGTGGTAACATTAAAGTAAGTGTCTTAAAGTATGTCTTGATGAGAAAACTGTTCATCACAACAGTCAGAAAAAGCAAGCTGTTAGGCTTGATATGTGAGCCAGTTCAGTTGGTTTTTAGTTCTATTTTCCTGGTACACCTATTACCTGAAGCAAGCAGTTAAGGTATTTTTTACCGTTTTCACTATTGATTAACATAGGGATAGAAAACTATATTGCTTTAAATTCCTAATGATAATTTAGAGGGTAATGAAAATTCACAGGTTTTGCGGGGGGGGGCATCCATAAAATAAAAATTTCTCTCTGGTGCATGTCTACTTTTACCCAGCCATAGTAATTTGAACAAGTGTATTCTCTGTTTTTTCCTGAAACCAGACCGTATTCAATTATCAAACCATCTGTAAATTTTGGGGGCACTTTTTCAATATAGTATCAGAGGACTCAACTCACAGTGAGCTGAATGGTAGAGGAAAAGTATAGAAAACATATGTAGGATACCTTTCTGAGACTAACAGTGAGAAAATAGAAGGAGCTAAATATTGAGGAGAAAGAAATAATTATTGAAAGGGAGGATTTCTAACAACTTAGGCCATGGTATTCAGTGGGTCTTTTCATCAATCCTTAACTTTCCAATGGCAAAAGAAATGTGAAAGGATATAATGCAATTTAGTCTTTTGGCACTATTTTTAAGTTTATTAATACATGCTCAAGGGAAATGCTTCTTTGAATTTTCTGCTGCTGTTGTGGAAAACATTTTGTCAATCATTATGTGTGTTTCTTTATACCAATATGTAGTGTTTTCTTGATTATTACTGGATTCAGAAAGTTCCTGAAGGCCTTAAGGCCCAGAGGCTTATTTTATATTTATTTGTGCCATTAATAGTGCTCTGCATTCATTGGGGGAAAAACACTGAAGTATGTTTCTACTGAAAAGAGAACAGTTTTAATTACTTTATATATGTGCCGTTTATGAAGTTACAGTAAACACATATTTCTTACTCTTCTTAATAATTGGACATTTTCTAGGGTTAAACTAGAGCAGAGAGAGAATCAGTCTTACAGAAAATCAGAGAGTAGTAGACTAACTCCGTTATGCAAATTAGTCAAGTATGTGAAGAACGAACAGATTATACAGTGTTTACATAAAATTATGCACTAGAGCTGTATATATAATTAAAGAGATTACTTCAATATAGATGAGTGCATGTGATCTTCCTTTTATCTCTGCATGAAATTTTTCTAAAAATCCTTGTTTTATTGAGAAACTTGAAGAGTTTTACATCATACTTGGTAGTTCTTTATCTACAAATGATGGTGAAAATAGCAAAGGAGAAAAATTGTAGTCAAACACTTCTCCCATAAATAACCATAACATTATCATTCATCCTTCCTGGGTCCTGTGTCTTTATTTTTATAAGTAAGCAGATACATGCAGTAAGAATGAATATGTGTGTAGACGTCTCTGTGTGTTTGCGTATGTGTATGTATACATACATTCATACATACATATATGTGTCCATATTGCATGGGTATACAACAGGTTATTCAAGCAATGTTATCTGTTGACATTAGTTTTCATTTTGTTTTGCTCTGAAAACATAATACCACATTAATTAACTTCTTGCTGATTTCTTTTTTTCATATTATTGGAATTTTATCTTCAAAGGAAATTCTGTGATAAGGTCAAATTAAGTCTCTATATGCAATTCAACATCAAATATTTTGTGATAATTTTGCTGTTTTGCCACAATCAGATTGAACAACAAATATTGAAATTAGACTTACAAGTAAGTCACATAATGGAATTAAAGGAGTGAACACCCAAACAATTATCCTTGAAATTTAACAAAAGATAAGATATTTTAGAAGCTTAAGAATAGAAAAAGATAGGATGTGAGGGTGATCTGGCTGCAACATCTGTCACCCCATTGATCACCAGGGTTGATTCGGCTGATCTGGCCGGCTAGGTGGGTGTCCCCTTACTCCTCACCGCTGCCATGTGCATCCCCCACCGAAGCTCTGCACTTGGTCGAAGAGAATGACCATCCCTGATGGAGGAGGACCAGTCTTCGGTGAAGGGTATATGAGTAACTGTGCTTCCCTGCTAGAACCTCCAAACAACCTCTCAAGAATAGAAAAACATATAATAAAGGTAGTATGAATTTTTTTAAGAAAAAAATACAAAAAATACTTAAAAATAAATGTTTAATAAAAATCAAAACTTGGTTTATGACTTATATTACAGATTTAGACAGATTTGAAAAGGTTGTGAGGAAACTAACTGGAAGATAGTCTTAAATAATTAAGCAAACTTAATACATAGAGGCATAGAGACAAGAAATAAAAATGAGAGTTGAAAATACATGGAAAATAAAATAAGATTTAACATGCACCTAAATAGATTTCAAGATGGAGAAAGTAGATAAAGCTGGAAAGAGTTAATATTTGAAGAGATAATGGTAAGAAATTCTAAGTACTGATGAAAAAATTATTTGCAAATAGAGTGAATAATGATAATATATATCGTGATATTTTGTGGCCAAATATTGAATATTTAAAATAAGAATAGACTCTTAAAAGTTGTCCAGGGAAAGACAGTTTATCAACAAGGGCATAATAATTAGACTTCTCAACAGTCGGAATAAAGAAAAAAAAGTAGACTGGGTGTGGTGGCTCACACCTGCAATCTCAGCTCTTTGGAAGGACTAGGAGGACGGCGTAAGCCCAGGAGTTAGAGACAAACCTGGGCGATATAGTGAGGCCTCATCTCTACAAAAAGTTAAAATAATTAGCCAAGCATGATGATGTAATCCCTATAGTCCAAGCTACCTGGAAGGCTGAGGTGGGAGGATCATTTGAGACTGGGAGGTGCAGGATTCAGTGATCCAAAATTGCACCAAGGTGCTCTAGCCTGGGCAACACAGTGAGCCACCATCTCAAAAAAGAGAAAAATTGTAAGACACTGGAATAGAGTCTTTTAAAAAAATAGTTTCAACTTTTATGTTAGCATCTTTTAAATACAATGAAAAAAAATAACTGTAAACCCTGAATTTTAAATTAAACTAGCTATCATTCAAAAATAAAAGCTAAATAATTTTACAGACAACAGAAACTTAATAGAATTTATCACCTAGTTACTTTCACCAAGGGAATTTTGAAATGCTATGCTTCATAAAGAAGGAAATACCTAGAAAGTAGTACTGAAATTTCAGGAATAGTGGGGGAAAACTTGCCATGTATCTAGGTGTAGTTAAAGGAACATTGACTCTCTGTAAACAAAACAGAAGTAATTATGACTAGTTTGAAACATTAAAAAAAAATGAGAACAAATTTCTAAATAATATGCCAGGGAAAAGAGATCAGAGTGAGGCTTAAGATGCTGGGTTCTGGTTCTCTTTAAAAAGAATGGACCATCCTGGGCAACGGGGAAACACCATCTCTACAAAAAAAAAAGAAAACACACACACACACACACAAATTAGCTAAGCATGAAGGCATGCATCTGTGGTCCCAGATACCCAGGAGGCTGAGGTAAGAGGATGAATTGAGCCTAGGGGTTCAAGGTAACAGTGAACAGTGATCACACCACTGAACTCCGGTCTGGGTGACAGAGTGAGACCCTGTACCCAAAAAAAAAAAAAAAAAGAAGAATGGAAGGATTAAGTGTAGACCTTTTGGAAACAAGTACACATGTAAATACATCAAGAGTAACAAACAAAAGAGTAGAAATAGAAATTTGAAAGCAATTCATGACCAAGAAAAAGAAGACTGCAATCATTTGACTAATCTGATTAAAGACAGGAAAGCAATGGCAAAGCAAAATTAGTGGAAACTAGTATAAACAAAGAAAAGACAAAGCAAAATAAGCAAGGTATAAAGTTGTTAGTCACTGACTAAAAGAAGTTAATGTAGCGTTTTATTAAACTACTATTTTAGGGGGTGGCTGGCAAGATGGTCAAATAGTAACAGTTCCAGTCCGCAGCTCCCAGCAAGATCAAAGCAAAAGGCGAGTGATTTCTGCATTGCAACTGAGGTAGCTGGCTCATCTCACTGGGACTGGTTAGACTAAATATGGAAAGGAAAAACTGGTACCAGCCACGCAAAAACATACCCAATTGTAAAGATCATTGACGCTATGAAGACACCGCATCAACTAATGGGCAAAACAACCAGCTAGCATCATAATGACAGGATCAGATTCACACATAACAATATTAACCTTAAATGCAAATGTTCTAAATGCCCCAGTTCAAAAACACAGACTGTCAAATTGGATAAAGAGTCAAGATCTATCAGTGTGCTTTATTCAGGAGACCCATCTCACATGCAAAGACACACTTTGGCTCAAAATAAAGGTATAAAGAAATATTTACCAAACAAATGGAAAGCAAATAAAAGCAGGGGTTACAATCCTAGTGTCTGATAAAACAGACTTTAAACCAACAAAGATCAAAAAAGACAAGCACATTGCATAATGGTAAAGGGATCAATGCAACAAGAAGAGCCACATAGTCTAAATATATATGCACCCAATACAGGAGCACCCACATTCATAAAGCAAGTTCTTAGAGACCTACAAAGAGACTTAGACTCCCACACAATAACAGTGAGAGACTTTAATACCCCACTGTCAATATTAGACAGATCAACAAGATAGAAAATTAGCAAGGATATTTAGGACTTGAACTCAGCTCTGGGCCAAAAGGACTTAATAGACATTTACAGAACTCTCCACTCCAAATCGACAGAATATACATTCTTCTCAATACCACATCACTCTTACTCTAAAATTGACCACATAATTGGAAGTAAAACACTCCTCAGCAAATGCAAAAGAACAGAAATCAGAACAAACAGTCTCTCAGACCACAGTGCAATCAAATTAGAACTCAGGATCCAGAAACTTACTCAAAACCACACAGCTACATGGAAACTGAACAAACTACTCCTCAATGACTACGGGGAAATTACAAAATAAAGGCAGAAATAAATAAATTTTCCTAAACCAATGAAAACAAAGACATAGTGTACCAAAATCTCTGGGACACAGCTAAAAGCAGTGTTTAGAGGGAAATGTATAGCATTAAATGCCCACAAGAGAAAGTGGAAAGAACTAAAATTAACACCCTAACATCACAACTAAAAGAACTAGAGAAGCAAGAGCAAACAAATTTAATTCATTAAGTTTATCTTCAGTGTTTGATATCCTTTATTCCACTTGATTGATTCAGCTATTGATACTTGTATATGCTTCATGAAGTTCTTGTGCTGTGTTTTTAGCTCTATAACAAACCCACAGCCAATATCATACTGAATGGGCAAAAGCTAGAGGCATTTCCTTTTAAAACTGGCACAAGGAAAGGATGCCCTCTCTCACCACTCCTATTCAACATAATATTGGAAGTTCTGGCCAGGGCAATAAGGCAAGAGAAAGAAATAACAGGGATTCAAATAGGAAAGAGGAAGTCAAATTGATAAGTCTCTGTTTGCAGATGAAATTATTGTACATTTAAAAAACCCTATTGTCTCAGCCCCAAATCTCCTTAAGCTGATAAGCAACTTCAGCAAATTCTCAGGATACAAAATCAATGTGCAAAAATTATAAGCATTCCTATACACCTGTAATAGACAAACGGTGAGCCAAATCATGAGTGAACTTCCATTCCAAATTGCTACAAAGATAATAAAATATCTAGGAAAACAGCTTACACAGGATGTGAAGGACCTCTTCAAGGAGAACTAAAAACCACTGTTCAAGGAAATAAGAGAGGACACAACAAATTGAACAACATTCCTTTGTTGTTCATGGATACAAAGAATCAATATTGTGAAAATGACCATACTGCCCAAAGTAATTTATAGATTCGATGGTGTCCCCATCAAGCTACCATTGACTCTCTTCACAGAATTAGGAAAAACTACTTTAAATTTCATATGCAACCAAAAAAATAAAAAAAGGCCGTGTAGCCAAAACAATCCTAAGCAAACAGAACAAAGCTGGAGGCATCACACTACCTGACTTCAAACTATAAGGCTACAGTAACCAAAACAGATATACAGACCAATGGAACAGAAAAGAGGCCTCAGAAATAATGCCACACATCTAAAACCATATGACCTTTGACAAACCTGACAAAACAAACAATGGGGAAAGGATTCCCTATTTAATAAATAGTGTTGGGAAAACTGGCTAGCCATATGCAGAAAACTGAAACTGGACCCCTTCCTTATACCTTATACAAAAATTAACTCAAGACAGATTAAAGATTTAAACATAAGACCTAAAACCATAAACCCTAGAAGAAAACCTAGGCAATACCATTCAGGACATAGACATGGGCACAGACTCTGTGACTAAAACACAAAAAGCGATGGCAGCAAACGCCAAAATTGACAAATGGGATTTAATTAAAGAATTTCTGCACAGTGAAAGAAGCTATCATGAGAGTGAACAGGGAACCTACAGAATGGAAGAAAATTTTTGCAATCTATCCACCTTACAAGGAGCTAACATCCAGAATCTGCAAGAAACTTAAGTTTACAAGAAAAAACAACCCCATCAAAAAGTGGGTGAAGGATGTGAACAGACACTTCTCAAAAGAAGACATTTATGTGGCCAACAAATATATTTTAAGAAGCTCATCATCACTGCTCATTAAGAGAAATGCAAACCAAAACCACATTGAGATTCCATCTCATGCCAGTTAGAATGGCGATCATTAAAAAGCCAGGAAACAACAGATGCTGGAGAGGAACTGGAGAAATGGAAAGACTTTTGCACTGTTGGTGTGAGTGTAAATTAGTTCAACCATTGTAGAAGACAATGTGTCAATTCCTCAGGTATCTAGAGCCAGAAATATCATTTGACCCAGCAATCCCATTACTGGTTATATACCCAAAGGTTTATAAATCATTCTACTGTAAATACACATGCACATGTATATTTATTGCAGCACTGTTCACAATAGCAGAGACTTGGAACCAATCCAAATGCCCATCAATGATAGACTAGATAAAGAAAATGTGAAACATATACACTGTGGAATACTACGCAGCCATAAAAAAGAATGAGTTCATGTCCTTTACAGGGACATGGACGAAGCTTGAAACCATCATTCTCAGCAAACTATCACAGGAACAGAAAACCAAACACCGCATGTTCTCACTCATAAGTGGAGTTGAACAATGAGAGCACATGGACACTGGGAGGGGAACATCACCCAAACTGGGACCTGTCAGGGGGTGGGAGTTTAGGGGAGAGATAGCATTAGGAGAAATATATAATGTAGATGATGGCTTAATGGGTGCTGCAAACCACCACGGCACATGTATACCTATGTAACAAACCTGCATGTTCTGCACATGTATCCCAGAACTTAAAAGTGTAATTTAAAAAAAAAAAATGTAAGTATATGTTTCAGCCTAATTCATCATATTTCAGCGTGGCCAATTCTGATGATAGTTCTTAGCATTTGAATTCAGTGTGAGAATTCAGTAATAATGGAAATGTTCTTTGGGTAGCAGTCAGAGATCAGTGTCACAAAGAAATAAAACAAGTCTATGAACATAATTCACCACATAAACAGAACCAAAGACAAAAACCGCATGATTATCTCAATTGATGCAGAGAAGGCCTTTGACAAAATTCAACAGCCCTTTATGCTAAAAACCCTCAATAAACTAGGTATTGACAGAACGTATCTCAAAATAGTAAAAGCTATTTACAACAAACCAACAGCCAATATCATACTGAATGGGCAAAAACTGGAAGCATTCCCTTCGAAATCTGGCACTAGACAAGGATGCCCTCTCTCACCACTCCTATTCAATATGGTACTGGAAGTTCTAGCCAGAGCAATCAGGCAAGAAAAAGAAATAAAGGGTATTCAAATAGGAAAAGAGGAAGTCAAACTGTCTCTATTTGCAGATGACCTGATTGTATATCTAGAAGACACCATCGTCTCAGCCCAAAATCTCCTGAAACTGATAAGCAACTTCCGCAAAGTCTCAGGATACAAAAATCAATGTGCAAAAATTACAAGCATACCTATACACCAATAACAGACTTAAAGAGAGCCAAATCAAGAATGAGCTGCCATTCACAATTGCTACAAAGAGAATAAAATACCTAGGAATACAACTAACAAAGGATGTAAAGGACCTCTTCAAGGAGAACTACAAACCACTACTCAATGAAGTAAGAGAGGACACAGATGGAGAAACATTCCATGTTCATGGTTAGGAAGAATCAATATTGTGAAAATGGCCGTACTGCCCAAAGTAATTTACAGATTCAATGCTATCCCCATCAAGTTACTAATGACCTTTTTCCCAGAACTGGAAAAAACCACCTTAAAGTTCATATGGAACCAATAGAGAGCCCGCATAGCCAAGTCAATTCTAAGCAAAAAGAACAAAGCCAGAGGCATCACACTACAGGACTTCAAACTATACTACAAGGCTGCAGTAATCAAAACAGCATGGTACTGGTACCAAAACAGAGATATAGACCAATGGAAAAGAACAGAGGCCTCGGAGCCAACACAATACATCTACAACCATCTGATCTTTGACAAACCGGACAAAAGCAAGCAAAGGGGAAAGGATTCCCCTGTTTAGTTTTGGGAAAACTGGCTATCCATGTGCAGAAAGTGGAAACTGGACCCCTTCCTGACACCTTACACTAAAATTAACTCCAGATGGATTAAAGACTTAAACATAAGACCTAACACCATAAAAACCCTAGAAGAAAATCTAGGCAAAACCATTCAGGACATAGGCATAGACAAGGACTTCATAATCAAAACACCAAAAGCATTGGCAACAAAAGCCAAAATAGACAAATGGGAGCTAATCAAACCCCACAGCTTCTGCACGGCAAAAGAAACAGTCATTAGAGTGAATCGGCAACCAACAGAATGGGAAAAAATTTTTGCAGTCTACCCATCTGACAAAGGGCTGATATCCAGAATCTATAAAGAACTAAAACAGATTTACAAGAAAAAAACAAGCCCATTCAAAAGTGGGTGAAGGATATGAACAGACACTTTACAAAAGAAGACATACATGAGGCCAACAAACATGAAAAAATACTCATCATCACTGGTCATTAGAGAAATGCAAATCAAAACTACATTGATATACCATCTCACGCCAGTTAGAATGGCAATCATTAAAAAATCTGGAGACAACAGATGCTGGAGAGGATGTGGAGAAATAGGAACACTTTTACACTGTTGGTGGGAGTGTAAATTAGTTCAACCATTGTGGAAGACAGTGTGGCGATTCCCTAAGGACCTAGAAATAGAAATACCATTTGACCCAGCAATCCCATTACTGGGTATATATCCAAAGGATTATAAATCATTCTACTATAAGGACACATGCACACATACATTCATTGCAGCACAGCTTACAATAGCAAAGACCTGGAACCAACCCAAATGCCCATAGATGATAGGTTGAACAGGGAAAATGTGGCACATATACACCATGGAATATTATGCGACCAAAAAAAAACAATGAGTTCGTATACTTTGTAGGGACATGGATGAACCTGGAAACCATCATTCTCAGCAAAGTGACACAAGAACAGAAAATCAAACACCGCATGTTCTCACTCATAGGCGGGTGTTGAACAATGAGAACACTTGGACACAGGGGAGGGGAGCATCACACACTGGGGTCTGTTGAGGGAAATAGGGAGGGACAGCGGTGGGTGAGGAGTTAGGGAGAGATAGCATCGGGAGAAATGCTAGATATAGGTGATGGGGGAGGAAGGCAGCAAATCACACTGCCATGTGTGTACCTATGCAACAATCCTGAATGTTCTTCACATGTACCCCAAAACCTAAAATGCAATAAAAAATAAGTAAATAAAAATAAATAAAATGAAACTTAGATGTTGCATCTTCAAAAAAAAGAAAGAAAGAAAGAAAGAAAACACTTATATCCGTAAAGTTAAGGTTTATTTAATTGATCATAACAGAACATTCATCACAAAGTCAGCTTGTCTTTTATACTACTGGTGATAGTTGTCTATCGTGGCTAGTCTTAAGAGTTGTTTTGATGATTTTCACAGGTATTTAGATTCCACAAAATATATAAGAATAGATGGATTAGTTCCCTGAGGCTACCATATTAAATTAGCACACACTTTGTGGCTTGAGAAAACACAGGTTTATTTTCTTACAGTTCTAGATTCTCAAAGTCTGAAATCCAGCTGGATAGTTGTATTCCCCACAGAGAGTCTAGGACCGAATCTGTTTCTTGCCTCTGCTAGCTTCTAGTATTTTGTGGCTTACTCGGCCTAAGGCCAAACTTCAATTTTTGCCTTAATCTTTACATCTACTTCTCTTCTGTGTCTGTTTACTCCTCTGTGGGCCTTTCGTAAGGACAGTTGTCATTAGATTTAGGGCCTACCAAGACAATCCAGAATGATACTTTTATCTCAAATTCTTACTTTACTGCATCTGCCAAGACTCATTTTTTCACATAAGGTAATATTTGCAGGTTACATTAGGGGATTAGATCATGTCTTTTTTAGAGGTACCAGTCAACCCACTACAGAAGTATCCTGGATTTCTCCTGAAGGATCTGAGGTGGCCCTTAGGGACAAGAAAGATTATGATACAGTTTGGTTTTAGTTTGATTCTACTTATGATAGTATGCTCGTACATGGAGTAGGCAAAAGATGCTTGAGAAACACTACTACCTCTGTCCTTTGGTCCCCTGGTACGTGATGAATTTAGTTTCAAATGAGACAGGAAACTCACACCAGGAAGTAAACCTTTATTGACAAAGTCTTTCTAGGAAGAAAATGTCAGCCAAACAACATAGAATGTTTAGAGATTACGTAATTTACATTCCATAATGAGTTTACTACCTTTTAGCAGGCCAGTAATAATATACAGAGCAGAAGTTTGTATACGTTTGTTCTAGAGGGTTTTCAAATTAGGCTTCTGTCTAGTTTTCCTGTTCTCTGAGAGATCGCAACTTGATTTTGAGTAAAGGTGTTTAAAAGTCCACATCTTTTACAGTCATTTAACTTTCAAGGTTAATTTGTAGAAAAATTATAAGTTGTGATTTTATTTTTTACTCGTTGGGAACATGTATACCCTGAAGGCTTTAGTTTTACCATTTTATGGTAATCAACATTTTTTAAATGTTTATCAGTCATACCTAACTTGACATTTTAAATTCAGTATTCCTTTCCCTTTGGATTTGTCATCTCAAATAATCAACTCCCATCTTGTCTTTCTGTTGACTCTCAAATAATAACTAAAATTTTAACATGTGATTATTATTTTTATTAGAATTACTTGTAACAATTTGAAAATCATGCCTTTTATATTCCTTTTAATATAAATAAAATTATCTAAGATTATCTGGCGACATTGGCGATAAGCTCCCCCTTGTTAAGCACGCTCTGAATGAAGAGACCACCTAAACAGGCTTTGTGTGAGTAACAAGGCTGTTTATTCACTCGGGTGTGAGTGGGCTGAGTCTAAAAAGACAGTCAGCAGAGCCTGGTGGGATAGGAGCTGGTTTTATAGGTTGGGGATAGGCAATGGAAAGTTACAATTTAGAGTGGTTTTTTGCAAGCCCTGTAGGGGGTGTCACAGTGTCACAAGGTTGACCTATCAATTGAGGCAGGAACAGGGGTAGGTAGAATGTTGTAAGGTTGGTTAATCAGGCCACAGCGTCCAGAGTCACAAGGTTAATTTATCAGTTGAGGCAGAATAATGATGGAGTGTCATAAGGTCAGTTAATCGGGTACTACAGGAGCTAGCTAGTCTTCTCCTTTTTCAGTTTTTCTGTTACTTTCTGGCTCCAGGAGGCCATGTGGAGGTGTAAGTGTGGGTCACAAGGGTCACCATGGCTTGACTATGGTGTAGTCCATGGTGCAGCCAGTTCAAAGAACCTTGCATTCCTGCCTTTTTATATTAATAATATAAAGGAAAAAAGTAAAAACTAGAAAAAGTCGGGGGACAGTGAAATTTTGGGGCCAGCACAGAGGGGTGGTGGGCCTTTCTCAGGGATTCTTCAAGCAGGAATGGGGGCAGCATGGAAACCTGAAAATGGGAGAGATTTTAGATTGCCAAGAGATTTGGGGGGCAAGGGGTGTATTGTGGGGTTGTTAGAAGTAGCATTTGCCATATTGACTGATTGGTTATGGCTTGAATATATTTTCGTGGGAATTGAGAGATTAGTTGGAAAAGACAAGGTCCAAATAAGAGAAGGAGAAGGATAGATATTAAGGGGCCTGCTAATGGAAGGAGCCATGATACACAGAGAATGGTCAGCTAGGTCCAGAATAATCAATTGCCTGATTAATGAGCATTTGGGCCCTGTCTTCAAGTCTTTTGATAACATCATATACAAGGCCAGATTGGTTTAGATAAAAGCAGCATTCTTCATTTAGGAATAGGCAGAGTCCTCCTTTTTTAGCAGTTAATAGATCGAGACCTCAGCGATTTGGGAGGACAACTGCAGCTAGGAAATTAACTTGGGCTTGGAGAACAGACAGCATTTGAGTTATGTCTGAAATGCTGGTGGAAAAATCATTAGAGAGACTGTGGAATGTGGTGATGGAAGGAGTAAGGCCTGCTATACTTCTCCTGATTGCAGCACTGGAGATTTCTAATCCTAGAAGCAAGGGGCTTAATGGAATGACTCTTTTTTGTCCCGTAGGAGTTACAAGGGGGGACAGGGAGGTGTTCATTTCTGTTGGCAAACTAAATTTTGGGAGTAAGAAAAATTAAGGTACAGATATGTGTCCAGTTGGTAAGCAGACAGATGTAGGTGGAAGAGCCACAGAGGAAAAAAGTCCTTGGCTCACGCAGAACTGGAAGTGTAAACTGAAAAGGTGAGAATGTGTTTTGGGGGGCTGAGGTCTTGTACCCAGATACCAAGGGAACCTGCTAACAGTTATGTTCTCTGTCTGCCCCTTCCTTAGGAAGAAAAGTAGATGGATTGAGGGCTCCACATGTGCACAGCTGAAGTACAGGCCCTTCGAGCATTAAGGCCTGATATTTGAATAAGCGGTTGTCAGACAGCCCTAAGCCTCCTTTAGAGGCCAGAATTCCAGCTACATCATGTGAAGTCCACACAGTTAAATCTTTCCCTTGCAACAGTCAGATATTTCCCTTGCACTATTTTTACAGCTTCTGAGACCAATATAGCCACCGCGGCTACCACCCGCAAGCAGTGTGGCCAGCCTTTTGTTACTGCATCGGTTTCCTTACTTAGGTATGCCACTGGTTGTGGCATGGTCCCCTGAGTCTGGGTGAGAACCCCCAGTGCCACTCCTGACTTTTCCGTAACACATAGGGAGAAGAAACTCTCTGCACCTGAAATTCAGCGTAAATCCTTCCCTGCAGGAAGGCTTAGAGCTGGAGCCTGCAGAAATACCTGCTTCAGGGTCTGAAAGGCTGCCTTAGCTATAGGGTCCCATTGTATTAGATGGGTGTTAGCTTTTTGGGTTTCCTTAATCAGAGTGTATAGGGGTTTGGCTAGTTCACCATATCTGGGAATCCACAATCAGCAGAAACCAGTTATTCCTAAGAATCCCCGCAACTGTTTTAAAGGTTTTGGATGGGGGGAAGGCCAGTATGAGTTGGAGACATTCTCCATCAAGGGCGTGAGTGCCCTTAGACAAGACAAGCCCTAGGTATTTTATCTGTGGCCTACCAAGTTGGGCTTTTGATTTGGAAATCTTATATCCACAGGTAGCTAGAAAGTTTAGGAGGTCCTGGGGCGGCCTGCTGACACTGGGTTTCTGAGTTAGCAGTTTAAAGCAAGTCATCCATATATCAAAGAACCAGGGGAACCTGGATGTGAAAAATGACTAAGGTCCTGAGCTAGAGCCTGGCTAAATAGGTGGGGGGCTATCTTGAAAGCCCTGGGGTGACATTGTCCAGGCTGAGCTGATAATTCTGGTCTAAAGGATCTTTAAAGGCAAACAGAAACTGGGAGTCAGGATGTAATGAAACACAGAAAAAGGCATCCCTAAGGTCCAGGACTGTAAACCACTGTGCCTGTCTTGGTATTTGAGACAGCAAGGTGTATGGGTTGGGTACAGCTGGGTATAAAGGGATCACAGCTTCACTAACAAGCCTGAGATCTTGCACCAGCCTCCATTGTCCATTAGGTTTTTGCACTACTAAAATTGGAATATTACAAGGGCTGTTACAGGACCTCCCTGAGCTTTTAAGTTATTTACAATATCCTGTCGCCTTTTTATGACTTCCAGTCTTAGGGGGTACTGTCTTTGGTAAGGAAAAGAGGTGAGATCCTTTAGGCTTATTTAAATTGGGCAAGCATTTTTGCCCACCCAAATTGTCCCCCCCCCATTGCTCAAACCTCAGGATTAATCTATTCTTCAAATAATGGGCAGCAGAGAGGGATTTTCTCCCTGACGTTCATATACATAACGGTTCCTGCTCTGGCTAACAGGTCTTGCCGTAGTAAGAGAGTGCGACTTTATGGGATGATGAGGAAGGCATGGGGGGAGCGCACATCTCCCCAGTTACACCTTAGGGGCTGGAATAAATATCGGGAGACTGCTTGTCCTAGGATTCCTCGGACAGTTACTGACTTGGAGGATAACCATCCAGGACGGGAAAGCCAAACTGAGAAGGCCGCACCAGTGTCCAGGAGAAGATTGACCTCCTGGCCCTCTATGGCTAGCTTTACCCGGGGCTCAGTGAGGGTGATGGCTTGCGCTGGCGCTTGCCCTGGGCACCCTCAGTCCTGCTGTTGGGTCATCTGGTTAGCCACCTCAGGCCCTGGGAACCTTCATCTCCCGGGACAGTGTGCCTTCCAGTGATCCCCTTGGCACAGTGAGCAAGCATGAGGAGGTGGTCTGTTCTTCTGGGGACAATCTTTCTTAAGGTGTCCCGGTGGGCTGCAATGGTAGCAAGCTCTGCCAGACTGACGGCTAACCCAAGCCGTTCCCTTTTCCGAGCCCCTTGGGTCTGCTTGCCTGAAGGCCATGAGTAGGGGCTGTGGCCTTTTTCTTGTCTCTCCTGTTCCTTTCAGCCTGTTCCTCCTGGTCTCTATTGTAGAACCCCAAGGTTGCTAGATTTAGTAAGGATTCTAGACTCTGTTCTGGCCCCAGGGCTAACTTCTGGAGCTTCCTCCTAATGTCCACTGCTGATTGCATAATAAATTTGTCTTTTAGTATTAGCTGACCCTTTATGGAGTCTGCTGACAGGGGAGTATAGTTTCTTAAGGCCTCTCCCTGCCACTGCCTCCCCCTAGCTACAAAACCCCTCTCCTAGCGGACCCAGGCAGAGAAGTTCCTTTAACACAGTCCCTCAGTAGAATGTTGCAAGATCAGTTAATCAGGCACTGCAGGAGATATTCTTCTCCTTTCGTGGTTTTTTCTGTTACATCAGACTTTCTGGCTCCGGGAGGCCATCTGAAGGTGTACGTGTTCAGAGAGCTTTGCACTCCCTTTCAAATATTGGAGATATTTTTAATTAACAGGTTTTTCAGGAAAGGGTTTCTATTTCACATTTCAGTAGGAATTACTTCATTCATTCATTAAGCCAGCATTTCTCGACATTATGGATACAGAGCCTCCTTAGGCATATTTTACTCTTAAGAATTAACAGACTGATAATGGACATTAAAAAAACACCACACACATAGTTATAGTAAAATTTGATACTGGATAATTATAAATGTCATACGAGAACATAGGAGGGATATCTAATTCAAATGAAAGAACCAGTATTTCCTAGGGGAGGTGACTACTTGAGGTAGGTGCAGAAGAGAAATTAGGAATCCATTCACTGCTGAATTCTCCTTAGTCACTATCACTCTAAAGGAATGGTTATTATGTTTGATAAAAAAGAGATAACATTGGCACCTCAGCTCTTTCTAGTAAGATCCGATATGGACTTTGGAATAGACATACAGCAGCATGGGTAGCTCCAGAAGCTAAATAAAGGAGTTGCCGGGACATATAAAGAAGGTAGTTAAGGGTAAGTAAAAAGATACCTCAGCAAGGTTTTACATCTTTTATTATGTATCTTGGTATGTGAAGGCCATTATTCCCATAGTTTCATTTTTTAAAAAAAATCTCAAGTGATGTTTATGTGAGTGTGACTTAGACTGAAGTAGGTAACTTATCAACTAAGATATATCAAAACTGATTATGATCATTTTTGCTTCTTTTCCATTCTGTTCCACATCTTGCCTTATGCATCACTCTTCAGGACACTGCCCCAACTTCAGCAGGTGGTTTTCTGCCTTACCAGGGTAAGCAATAGACTTAGCTTTGTCATATTAATAGGTTGTATTTGTGATATTTGAGAAGCAACATTTTGACAAGATTAAGCTTGCTACAAGTAGTTAGACAGGCATGATCAGGGCAGGAGAGGGCTCTCCCCACCCACCCATCAGAAATGTCAGGCAATCAGGTGATGATTCAAGGATCATCACATTGCCTCTCTAAAAATTATAATTTGGCAGCCAGCACCATGGAGAGACAAGCTCCTGCTGATCCACAGCTGTTGACATGAAAGTGTTCGTTGAATGTAGATGCCAGGGAGAAGCAAGAAGGGCCTCCAATAAAATATCAGGTATTGGGTGAGTAAGCCCAAGCATGTGCAGTAAGAGAGAGAATGGTGGAGTATTAGCTTCCAGGGACACTCCACCAGAACAGGGGAAGAAAGCCTGGGCATGCGTACTACTTCCTAAACACGCTTGTCATGCTCACTTCCCAAGGATAAGAAGGGCACTGCACTTACAGGTAGCCCGTCCTAAGGTAGGAATCATGGGAAAGGCAGGCAAGACACCTGAGGTGGGCCAGCCTATAAAGTTGTAGGAACAAGATTAAACAGAGCACTTTCTCTTCAAATAGACCATTTGGCTTTCTCCCAAGTGTGCTTTCTTTTCTTTCCCGCACTAAAGCTTTTTAATAAACTTTCACTCCCGCTCTGAAACTTGCCTCAGCCTCTTTATCTGTCTTATGGCCCTCAGTCTAATTCTTCTGAAGCTGATAAGAATTGAGATTGCTGCAGACCCAGATGAATTCACCACAAGCAACTCAAATACCTTCCACTAGTAACCAACTGGTGGAAGAATAGTTGACAGTCATAGTCTGGCAAATTCATAAGCCAAATGGCTTGAGTCTTGGTTTAGAGAAAAAATGAGACTTTTTCTTTGACTTCTTAAAGTCTTATTTTTGAGGCAGTTGGGTGTTGGGCTTTTCTCCGGGATAATCTTTGTGAATGTGCAGAGCAAGATTTGAAACAAACCTCAAAATAGCATACAACTTTTTGTTGTTGATGCTGTTATTGGCGTAATGATTTACTGATTAAAAGGAGACTGTTGTTCAGGCAGCAGGACTGGCAACTCAGTATGTGGTTTGCTTATAAGCCTGTGAACACAGAAATTTCTGCTCCTAGTGGGTAAGGATTTTATCTTTTCCTAATCATTAAAGATGTGTTTGTATTAGCATATGGAGTGAAATACAATGATTCTATCTTAAATAAATGAAACAATTTGTCACTGCATGTGACAAGACTTCCTCCCTGTGGTAATGAATACTTGTATAGGAGAGGAAACTGCAAAGAACTGGGAATTGAAAAACAACAGAAGGGAGCTGAATCTTACCTTACTGAAAACTGAGCTTTTGCTTTTAAGTGTAAATCTACCATTTATTATGTCCTCTGTTGAGATAACAGTATTATTCAATGTGTTTTAACTATGACCTGGAAAAATTACAAGGAATGTATACTGCAGAAGAGGAAAAATTAATTAGGTTTAACACTAAAAGACTTTCTTTTTTTTAAATTATCTAAAGTAAAAAGAATTATTAAGCCTTTGTAAAACGAACTTTGACTCCTTTTCTAATTATCAAGTTAAAATTTCCATAATTCATTATTTGTTTTACAAAGGTCAGTTTCCAAACCCATATTGTACTTGGAATAAGATTCATTAAATTACCTAATTTAATGCTGAAACTACATCTTAGATTTATGGAAAGGAAATTTTTACAACTCTTGCCATAAATAAATAGCATACAGTGTGAATAACCATACTTTGAAGGGATCTGGTAAATGTAAAAATTAGAACTGCCTTAATTTTATATTGCACAGAATCTTGCAAACCAATGTGTAAGACTCTGAGACATTAATTATTGTTTATAAAAGAATTGTAATAATAGAGTTTAAATAAGAAAATAGATCTTCCATGAGAATTACAAATTAGAGATTTTTTGTAAGAATAAAGTCTTATGTAATCGTGGGAGAAAGTGGGGGAGAAAAAAATCTAAGGGAGATTTGAGAGATCAGGGAAAAGTCACAAATCAGTCCTACTAAAATGATGATTTATGCAAAAAGTCAGGAGTTGCAGGGGATTCTGGGAAGCTGGTAATGTACAGTTGCTAAATAAAATGGAAACTTCAGAGAAGTTCAGGGAAAAGATGAGGGCAAATTGTCCACATTGCATAAATCCTGCTTTTAAAAGTCTTCAGCAAAACACATCTGATTGTGGACTTCAGTTTCTTTTAGCCGCAGGGCTGGCAGTGAGAAGAGCTGAACACAGAGTAACACAAGACAGAATTCACTCTTTCTGTCTGTCACAGCATTTAATTTAATTACCTTCAACGAGTAATGGTAGCTGCTTAACTTCTGTCTTCTAAATGTGAAACAATTTCTTATTTTGGCTAACTCTAGTGACAGTGACAGGAAGCAGCCAAATGCCTAGGCAGATAGGGACGGTCCCTGATGAAACCCCACCTCTAAGACCAAGACAGGTTAAAGCCTGAAAGCCAAGCTACAAGTCAAACCCACAGACTGAGTTAAGAACCTGTCTTCCCATTTGGCAAGCTTTCCTTTGATTGATTCTGACCCTTCACCTATTTCACATACACCTACCCTTTCTTAATTGGTTTTCTATAGTTGTGCCCACCTTTGTGCAATGTTATTGCTTTAACCTTTTTTGCATACTTAAAACCAATCAACATGCACTCCCTGTTCTGAGTCCGTAAAAATTCTGGATGCAGCCACACTGGAGGAGAAACCCACCTGACTGTGAGGGTGAGGAACCACCCCTATGTCCCCCCTCCACTGAGAGCAGTTCCGTCACTAAATAAAATTGTTCCCCAGCCTCCTCACTTTTGAAATTGTATCCTCATTCTGCTTGAATGTGGGACAAGAGCCTGGGAACCACCAGTGCAGGTACAGGCCACACCACAAGCGGGCCAAATGGGCAGGGTGCCTTCAGTGACAGGCCTGGGGCCGAGTGAGGCCTGGGTGGCAGGGGGGCAGTTTTGGCTGTGGAGGTCCCTGGTTGGCATAGTGGCTGAGAAAATCCTGCATCACTAGGCTGGAGCATACAGGATATGGAATTCAGGGCAACAGTTTTAACATAACTAAGTTGACAGAGTATCTACTGCTACATAGTTGAATATAAATTATATAAACACTTCCAAGTAATGGCTACGAAAAATAATTGAGACAAGTGCATAGAAACTAATCTAGTAACAACCACATCAATTCTGCTTTTACCGTTATAGAAAATGCAAGTTTATAGAAGATAGAAATGTATATCATGGTAATAAAATAAAATTTCAGAAACTTTTGTACCAAATTTAGTAGCATCTGAAAAAAACTCAGATAATTGTAGGTAAACATGAAGAAATTTACTTTTACTTAGAAGATAAAAAGAATAAGCTCATTGATTGAATCTTTTTGATATGGAAAAATATTACAGTTAATAGAAAATAGAAATATTTTAAATTATTAGCAAAATTATTATAGCAATCTCTCTAAAACGTCTTACATAAATAGATTAGTAAGGTAATTTTTCATGGAAAATGAATGAGAGTAATATGAAGATTTCATCCATGCAAATCACATCTTCTTGCACATGGGTAGGCCCTTCTATACAGGAATTCACTGGAACCTCAAAATCAGAACTTCAGGATAGTTTTGTCTACGTAGGAATGGGGAGTAAAAGAAGTTAAGCAGAAAAAAAAAGATGGCAAAATATTTTTATCTTGTTTCATCTTTAATTTTTCCCAACAATATATTGTTTTAAATTTTAATTCTACAGTACTTTATAGTAAACCACCATACACTTTTTACTCAAATTGGCAAATTGCTAAGAGTGTGCAATATAGGTATCTATAAATAGATAAATAGATGAATATGTAGATGGATAGATAGGTTGACAGATAGATAAATAGATAGATATAGATAAAGTGTATTTAAAATACTTTCTTGTTCCTCATATCAATGACAAGGTTGGTATCCCAACCGCTTGAATCTGGGATGGTCTTTGGTCTTGCTTTGATCCATGGAATGCAGCAGAAGCAACATGATGTGAGTCCTCAATCTAGATCATGAACTCCTAGAAGCTATGTCTCTCTTCCTATTGGAAATCTGCTATGGTAGGAATATGCTCTAGCTAACCTTCACAAAGTCCAAGCAGGGCATAATTAAGGTCCTTAAACCAATAGGCTACAAACCACTAGGCATGTGAATACAGTTATCCCAGATAATCCACTCCCAGAAGAACTGTCAGGTGACTGACTCCATTATGATTGAGCCCAGAAAGATAAGCAGAATCATTCATCTGAGCCTTTTCCTGATTGGCAACTAGAAATTTGTGAATTCATAATTGATTGTTACACTAAGCCATTAAGTTTGGGACTATTTGGAACAGAAACGTCTAAATGATATGATGGATAAATGACTACTTTAGCCATTACTCAGTGAACAACAGACCTAAACATTCTTCACTGTTAAGTACTTCAGCCTATAACTCCTAAGAATATATAATTTCAGTGTAATTATAGTACTCAAGTAAGTTAACTGATTAATATTATTTAATATATGCACTGAAGTTTTCTTAGTTCAGTAATGTTTATTATATCATTTTCATTTTTTATTTAGTATAGTCAAAGATCAAAAATAAATTTAGTAGTCATGCCTCTTTAATCTCCTTTAATCTAAAAGTATAGCCTTATTTTTATGGTGTTTACATTTTTTAGAATCTTTGCCAATATTTTGCAGAATATTTCTCAATATAAATTTTTCAAATTATTTAGTTATGATTGGATGTACGTAAAGCATTTTTGATAGATAAGACCTATAGGATGCCATCTACTTCCCAGTGCATTACATTAAAAGGCACATGATTTCAGTTTGTACTGAAATTGGTAACAAAATTGATAATGCGGACTTTCATCATTTGGATTAAGTGGTGTCGGATTCCGTCACTTTTTAGTACATCTTGATTTTTCATCACAGCAAGAAAGTCAACACCCATATCCAGGTCCCAGGTGAATTTATCCATGCTGTGTGTATATAATGTGTACATATATTCTTTTGATTCTCTTATGATTTGAGATACAGATCCAATTTTATAATTTCCTACATGGCTACTCAACTGATTTATACCATTCATTAAATATTATTATAGCGTTGACTTGATATGTCATCTTTAACACAAATTAAATATCCACATTACTGGGTGGGTCAGTCTATTTTGACTTTCTATTTTGTGCCCGCTGCTCTCTAGTCGTAAAGCAATATTGCTTAATATAGAAGCTTTGGGCAATATACTCCAGTAGACTTGCTGAGAGAACGAAAAAGTTAAATGGCTGTATTGTGCAAAATGATAGCCACTTGAAATATGGCCAATATGGTTGATAAACTGAATTTTTATTTTATTTACTTTTAGTTAATTTAAATTTTAACTTACACAGAGAATTGTGGCTAATGGCTACCGTACCATAAAGCGTACTATCAAGGGTGTTATATATTTGTCACGGGTCAACTGTCCTCATTGCTTTCATTTTTATTTTTCTAGAATTTTTTAAATGTCCATTTTTCCACATAGAATTTAGAATTGACTGTTCCCTAATCCCAGATGAAGAATGTTGATATTTCATTGGCATTATATCAAAATATATAAATTAATTTAGAAAAAATTGGCATGTATGTTTGCATAGTAAAAAATTCGGCCTTGTCTGAAAGAGGTCTGAACTTTGCCTTCAGATTCTAGGATGTGACTTAGGGTTGGGGGCATTGGGTCATACAATATCAGACTGAAGTGTGAGGTCAGCCTCCAACAAAAATTATAGACACCAAGGTGAACTTCCTTGGCTGGCAATATTTAATGCCTGGCAGTATTAACACAGTGTTAATGTTGTACATGATTTTACTGGAAAGGGACAACTAAAAACTCTGTATTTGGAGCTTTTCTGGTCTCTGCTTCATGGGTCTCTTCCCTTAGCTGATTTTAATGCATGCCCTTTCTCTGTAATAAATGATAACTATGAGTATTGATAGCTTTTAGTGAGTTTTGTGAGTCCTTCTAGTCAATTATCAAAGCTGAAGGTGGTCGTGAGTACCCCAAAACTTGCAATTGATGTGCAAAGTAAGGGTGATCTTGAGGACCCCTAACTCTTCAGTTGGTGTCTGAGTTAGAGTGATCTTGTGGACTGTTTTCTAACCTCACAATATGACAATGCATTTCATCCAAAGAATGCGTTTTCAGTTGCTTAAGGCTATTTTTATATCATTTGAGTTTTTTTAATGATTTTTCTAATATATAGATTTTGCTTTTTTTTTTTTTTTTTTTTTGCTAAATTTATTCCTGAGTGTTTTTTCTTTCTTTTATTTTTGGAATATTGCTAGTGTTAGAAGAGTTTTCCCTTCTGTTTTATCTCCTAACTAGTTTTTGTTTGAGTGTATGAAGGCTACTATGCTAATTGTATGTCTGGTTACTTGGGGAATTATTTGCCTTGAGTTAGTTCTATGATTATCAAATATTCTTCAGGCACATTATTAATTCTTATGGAAATAGGGGTAGTTTTACTTTTTTCCTAATTTATGTATCAAATTCTTATGTCTTTTCTAATTAAATTGGATAAATTGAATATACACATATAAAGTATCTGTAAATTCCTAATTTAACATTTTTTTCAATCAAGGATGAGAGTTGCATTTTATGATCTTTATTTCAATGAATATGATTAATTATATTAATTTATATCCTAATATAGAATTGTCCTTTCACTCTTGCATTCTTAGGGTAAAATCCTACATGGTTTTGCTGTAAGAAATTCTCAATGTACTGCTCTAATATATATGCTAATATTTTATTTATGGTTTTTATACAGATATTTATAAATGAAATGGGTTAGCTTCCTTTCCACTTTCTCGTATCGTTTTTTTATAAATTTATCAAGTATGGATATCAGTGCTACATTTGCTTCAATATGTAAATCTAGGTTTTTCACCATTTTTATTTTCTGGAACAATGTGTATACCATTGGGATTGAGTGGCGTTTGAAGTTTAGGGTTATAAAAGCATCTGGACCTGATGAATTGGTGAAATGTGTGTGTGTGTGTGTGTGTGTGTGTGTGTGTGTGTGTGTGTGTGTGTGTGTGTGTGTGTGTGTGTGTTTGAGAGAGAGAGAGACCATTTATTAATAATTTACTTCTCTGAAAGTTTACCTTTCTAAACTTGTAATGGCTATGGGTCAACTTTGGTAAATTATTTTTCTAGCCATTTTTTTTCCATTTTGTTTAACTTGTGCTGCACTTAGATGTAAAAAGGGTCTTAAGTTTTGTAGATGTCCTGCTTCATTTGAAGCACATTCAACCCCATGAGTGATTTGTTTAAGTATTTGTGGCCTAACGTATAAATTTTAGGTTCAACATGAAATCTACCAGAGCTTGTATGCGAGTTTTTGTTCAAATTCCCAGTGCTGTTCAAGGCCCAGTTTTTACCTTCTGTGCTGTAGGAAGTCATTAATACAGAAGAATTGCAGATTGACTGAAGCTCCATGGTAGCCTCAGACTTAGAAATTTTTTTACTTCTGATCTTGGAAATGTCCATTAATTTCTTTACTAGCTCAGTCATGTGTTAATACAATAAATGATATATTTTATCAGAACTTTTTAGTGAGAAGAATTTCAGTTTGTCCAATCTGCCATAAAAATTTGGCATAAACAAATACAAATAACATTTTCCAGTTTATATTAAATAAAATCAATTCCTGTTGATTGCTTTTTTCACTATTAAATCAGTTGTTGTGTTATAGCACTAGTGATCCGTTGTCTTCATCTGTTTTTACTAATAGATAATTTTATGTTGAAAATGTGTCTTAAGATTTCTCATTTATAAGTTCACTTAAATATTTTGTAAATCAATCAATACTGAGGTTTTCTATTTGAAAGCACTTTCCAAATTAATGCAAATAATTCTATTAAATAACATAGGTTACTATGATTATACAATGTCTTTACAAAGATCATTAAATAAACTATTATTTATTTATACAATTTATACACCTAATTATTCTAATTTACGACTCTCCATCTGTAGTTCATAACAAATAAGTAATATCTGCTTTTTCACATTCCTTTCTTAGAACATCATATAAATATTTGGTCTTCATGGCAGTGAATAAGTTTTATGGATTCTATGTATGTTATAGAAAGTTTTTTAAAAAATAGTTTTCTTATAATTCCAGAAAAAAGGTTCTTGCTGTCAGTTCAAGTAGAATGAATGCTAAGTAACTAATTCACTAATGGAAAAACCAGCTCAAGGTAAACTATTTTCTGTGTTCTACCTAGAAATGTTACTGTGAGTAGAAAAAAAAATTCTAAATAATAACTGGAGGTTATTTGTCATAAATAATTCCTGTTGAATACAAAACTAAAATCTGCATTAAAAATAAAATATTTTATGTCTGTACACAGAATATTCAGATGACAAAAGGAGTCCAACTTCATAATAGGAAAACTTAAATTACAAGTAACTGTTAGGAAAATTTTTCATTGAGTGCTTATTGCTTTATATGTCAACGTAGAAATTTGACTATTTTCCAGTTTTATTGGGGTATAACTGACAAAAATTGTATATATTCATGTTATACATGGTTTGATATATGTATACATTCTGAAGTGATTACCACAATAAAATTAACACATTATATTACCATCTAGTTACCCTTGTGTGTGTGTGTGTGTGTGTGTCTGAGTGTGTATAGCAAGAAACTTTCCTGCAAATTTACTATCTCAGAAATTTCAATTAAAGAATACATTATTATTAGCTAAAGTCACCATACTATACATTAGAATCTTATATTTTATTCATCTTACAACTGAATTGTTGTACCCCTTTCACCAGTATCTTTCCATTTTCCCTAACCCCCAACCTCTGACAGCCACCATTCTACTCTGTTTCTGTAAGTTTAATTTTTTTACTTTTCACATATAAGTGACATCATATGGTATTTATCTTTTTGTATCTGGCTTATTTTACTTAGTATAATGACCCAGGTTGTTGCAAATGACAGAATTTCCTTCTTTTTATGGTTTAACAATATTCCACTGTATATACATACCACGTTTTCTTTTTCCATTTATTTGTTAGCAGACACTTAGGTTGTTCCCAGTCTTGGCTACTGTGAATAATGCTACAACAAAATAGGGGTGGAAATATGTCTTTGAGATACTGATTTCACGACCTTTGAACATATATTCAGAATTGAAATTGCTAGATATAATAGTTCTATTTTTAATTTTTTGAGGTACCTCAATAATGTTTTACACAATGACTTTACCAATCTACATTTCCACCAGTGATGTGAGGGGTTCCTTTTTTCCATGTCTTTAGCAGCATTTGTTTTCTTGTCTTTTCGATAATAGCTATCCTAGCAGGTGTGAGGCAACATCTCATTGTGGTTTAGATTTGCATTTCCCTGTAGTGTGTTAGCAATTTTTCATATACTTGTTGACCATTTTAATGACTTCATTGAAAAGATGTGTATTCAAGTCAATTGCCATTCTAAAATCAGGTTGCTTGAGTTTTTTGTTTTTTTGTGGGCTTTTTTGTTATTGAGTTGTATGAGTTCTTTATATATTTTGAATATTAAAAGCAAAAATAACAGAAGGGGTTTGAAAATGAAAAGCATCTGCACAGTAAAGGAAATAATCAACAACAGGCAAGCCAAGGAATGGGGTAAAATATTTTCAAAACATATATATGATAAAGGGTTAATATCCCAAATATATTACTTACTCATAGGCATTTTACTTTTAATTTAATTCTTTTTAATTTGGTACCTTTTTTCTTAAATCTTAGTATCTCTTTCTGAATCATATCTATTCATCTGTATATATATCTCATCACCCACACACATATATATACACATACCCACATACATATATATATATACATATTTGTTTGTCTATTTACGTATATCTTTCAGACTCCCAGGAAGCTCTAATGCAATGTATTATCACAGCAGGTTGTCTAAAAAATGGTCAGTGATGAATTTCTAAAGTGTATTTGCTCTAAAGAGAATCTCAGCAAAAGATAATAAACTGAAGCATTTTTAAAATGTAATAATTTAAGATAGTCTATACATATAAGCATTTATTAAGATATTTATTGAAAAAAATCACAAAACACAAAAGCATATAGAAAATTATATAAAATCTGTAATTCCGTTACCCAAGACACATAACGAATGTTTTGCTACAGTTGCTTTTAATTTTTAACATATCTAAATGTGTATTTTTTAAAAATAGTAACATTACTGAATATATTTTTAAACTATGAACTTTTTTTCTGTTTTACATTGTACTAGGAGCATTTTTTTATAATAATAAAATGTACCTTTTAAAAACCTAGTCTTTAAAGACTAGACAAATGGTTTGCCACCCATTTAATTGATGCAATAATTCTATTTTAGAAAATGTCAGTTGCTTACAATTTTGTATTACAAAAAAATGCTACACTGATATACATGAATATCAAAATTTTCCTGAGTAATTTATTATTTTTAAAGGTTGAATTACTGAATCAGAGTACATGTTTTTCAGAAAGAGTATGTACATGTAATATCCCATTAATTTAATGTAAATTTATCTATTAAGTAGGTAAAAATGATACATTTCTTTGGATTTTGCATACATTTCTTTTATTTCAAGTAAACGTGAAAATTTTTATGGGCTAATTACAGTATTTTCTTTAATATCATAGTGTTAAGAATTCTTTTTTTTTGGAATTGAGGTAAAATCTACATAGAATGAAATGCATAAAATATTGAATTTTGATACCTGTGTACTCAAATAAACATCAGCAAAATCAAGGCATAAAGTATTTCCATTACCTCAGAAAGTTCTTTTATGTCTCCTTCCCAACAACCACAGAAACAACTCTTTTAATTTATATCACAACAGATTCATTTAGCCTCCCCCTCAAACTTTATATAACTGGGTTTATATCTATTTTTAATGTCTGGCTTTCTTTATCCAACAAAACATTTTTGAGTCTTTTTATGGTGTAAATGCTGCATGTATCAGTAATTCATTTTTATTTATTAATTTCTGTTATTAGTATTTAATTGCATGACTAAAGTGTTAGTTTATCTCTTGTTGGTAATAATTGTGCTGATCCCAGTTTTATTCTGTTTTGAAAAAAGTATACAAACATTTTTATACACTTTTGTGAATATATACATTTTCCTTTCTTTGGATAAACACTGATCATTCATATTGCTGGGTCTTAGTTGATTAGAAATTGAAAACTCTTTTTCAAATTGATTGTATGCTGTACAATGCTATTAGCAATGTAAGAGCTGTTCTTCCACATTTTTGCCAACATTTAATGCTATTGTTTTTATGTTAGTCATTTTAGATGTTCTGGTATCTCATTGTGATTTTTTTTTTTGCCTTTTTTTTTTTTTTGTACTTTAAGTTTGGGGTACATGTGCAAAACACACAGGTTTGTTACATAGGTATACATGTGCCATGGTGGTTGGCTGTATCCATCCTCCCTTCAGCTATGTTAGGTATTTCTCCTAATGCTATCCCTCCTCTAGCCTCCCACCTGCCAACAGGCCTCTGTGCGTGGTGTTCCCCTCCCTGTGTCTATGTGTTCTCATTGTTCAATTTCCACTTTTAAGTGAGAACATGAAGCGTTTGGTTTTCTGTTCCTGTGTTAGTTTGCTGAGAATGATGGTTTCCAACTTTATATTTTCCTAATCAGTAATGATGTAATGATATGGAGCAGATTTTCATATCTAACAATCACTAAGTATGTTTATTTATGAAAATTTATGTATCTTCTTTACAAAATATTTGTTCAAACTTTTTGCCTGTTTTTAATTTTAATACATTTATAATAACTGTTTATTCTTGGTTCATCTTTTATCGGATGTGTCTCACAAATAAATTTCTATGAATTTGTGCCTTCATTTTTTGACTGTGTCTTTTAATGAGTTCATTTTATTTTTTATAAATTCTGTTATTTTATATTTAGTGAATTTTGTATCTATAGATGTAGTAATTTATTTTTAAATTAATGTTACTCTGGCTAGAAAATATATACTATAATATTTCAGTGTTTTGAAATTGTTCAGAAGTATTTTATGGCTCTATCTTGATTAACATTTTTCATATGCACATGAAAAATATGTGTATTCTTCATGTTTGATAAAGTATTCTGTGTCTATTAGAGCACCCAAGACAAGCTACCAACCAACCAACTCATGATTCCACTGAGCATGTAAAAGCCTGGTGCCCACCTACCACATGGGGAGTACCTTAGCCAAGCAACATGCTGACAATCCTCATGCTTCCCTAAAGCATGAGCTTGCCTGCCACTCCACCCCCAGAAGAATATAACCTAAATAGATGGACCAACCACACAAACCTCAGCAGTCTAAGCCACTGAAGCATGCACATGTATCACTGACGGTAACTATAGCTGAAGAAACTGCACAAAACTGCACTCTGACACTCACCCAAAATGAAGTCAACCATTGGTTTTACCCTACCCAATCAACAACCTAGGACACATCTGCAGGTAAAAGTCTTTTCCCAAAAAAAATCTCTACAAAATTGGAAGATATGATTATTCTGCCAAATATATGAATACAAGAAACATAAAAATGCAATAAAGTGTGACACCACTAAAGAAGCACAATAATTCTCTATTAACTGAGAATTATTCCAGTTCTTCTTTGAGAAAAAATAGAAATTTATGAATTACCAGAAAAGGAATTCAAAATAAATATTAGAAAACTCAGAAAAATATGAGTATGCCGATGGAAAATTTAACATATTCTGGAAAACAACTTACCATCTAAATAAGCAATTCAACAATGAGATAGATACAAAAAACAAAATAAAACTTTTGAAGCTGAATAATTCAATGTATAAAATTCTATAAAATAATCCAGTCACATTAAAAACAAGAGAATACAATAGAATGAAGAAAGCCTATTGGCTTTCTATTGACACCATTAAGTGAACAAATTTTTTCTTTAGGAGAGTTTCAAGACAAGAGATGGGAAAAAGCTTGGAAAACCTATTTAATGAAATCATAGCTGAAGACTTCACAAGTCTTGGAAGATACAAGGACATCTAAATTCAGGAAGCTCAAAGATTCCAAATAGTTTCAACCTAAAATGATCCTTCCTGAGGCACATTATAGTCAAACTGTGAAAAGTCAAGGACAGGGAATTCTAACAATAGTAAAAAAAGGGATCAAGTTGCATACAAGGGTATGCCCATTAGAATAATCTTTTCACAGAAGATTGCTCTCGGGATCTGACAGATCATCTAGGCAGAAAACCAACAAAGATACATAAGATTTAATCTGCAGTAGAAAAAAGGGACCTAACAAGCATTTACAGAACATTCCATTCAGCAACAACAGAAGACACATTCTTCTCATTGGTGCCTAGAACATCTCTCAGGGTAAACCACATACTAGGCCAAAAAATAAAGTATTAATAAATTTAAGAAAAATTAAAATTTTATCAAGTATTTTTGTGGCCACAATAAAATAAACCTGGAAATCAATAACAAAAACTTTGAATGCTGCACAAATATATAAAAATTAAAAAACATCTCCTGAATGACCAATGTGTCAAGGAAGAAATTAAGAAGGAAGTAAATAAATTTATTGAAACTAATAAAAACAGAAACACATCATACTAAAACCTATGAAATACAACAAAAGCCATACTAAGAGGGAAGTTTATACTAAAAAAGACCTACATCAAAAATGTAGAGAGATTTTAAACAATCTAATGATGCACCTCAAGACATTAGGAAAGTGAAAACAAACCCAACTCCAAATTAGTAAAAGAAAGAAAAAAAAAGGTCAGAGCAGAAGTAAGGTAAAGACAAAAATAATACAATCAATAAAATAAATTTGTTTTTTGAAAAGGTAAATATAATCAACAAGCTGTTAGTTAGACTAACTAAGGAAAGAAAAAGAAGAACCAAATAAATCTAAAATGAAAAATGAGACATTACAGCAGATACCACAGAACTGCAAGGGATTATTATAGACTATTATGAGCAACTATATACCAAATAAAAAGGGATACCCTAGATGGATTTTATAAATTTCTGAACACATACATCCTACCAAGATTGAACCTGGAAGAAACAGAAACTTGAACAGACCAATAATGACTAATAAGATTGAATCAGTAAAAAGGAAAAGAAAAAAAAAAGCATTCTAACAAAGAAAAGCCTGGGACAAGATGACATTACTGGCAAATTCTACCTAACATTTAGAAAAAACCTAACAACATTTTATTGAAATTATTTCAAAATATTGAAGGATAGAGAATTCTTCCTAACTCATTCTATGTGGCAAGCATTACCCTGATACCAAAACCAGAAAGGACACTCCAATAGCAACAACAGTCTAAAACCTAGAGGTCAGTATTTCTGGTGAATATAGATAGGTGCAAATATCCTCAAGAAAATAATAACAAACCAAATCCATAAGCACATAAAAAAGATTATACACCAAGATCAAGTTGGACTTATCCTAGGGATACAGGAATGGCCCAGCATATACAAATCAATAAAGTGATATATCAACAGAATAAAGAATAAAAATTATTTAATCATTTCAATAGATGCAGGAAAAGCATTTGATAAAATTCAACCTTTCTTCATGATAAAAACTCTCAACAAGCTAGCTTTAGAAGAAACATACCTAATTGCAATAAAGGCCATATATGACAAGCTCACAGCCAACATCATAATGAATGAAGGAAAGCTGAAAACTTTCGCTCTAAGAACTAGAGTTTTACCACTCTTAGTCAACATAATACTGAAAGTCCCAACCAGAGCAACTAGGAAAGAGAAAGAAGTCCAACACATTGAAGTTGGAAAAAAGAAAGTAAATTGTCTCTGTTTGCAGGTGACATGATCATATAATAGAAAAACCTTAAAGAGCCATCAAAAATCTCTTGAATCTGACAAATGAATTCAGTAAATTTGCAGGATGTGAAATCAATATACAAAAAACTATAGCATTTCTGTATACCAACAATGAACTCGTAGATAAAAGTATCAGAAAAGCAATGCCATTTATAATAGTTACAAAATAAATAAAATAATGTAGAAGGAAAATTTCCAAAGAGGGGGAGAGATCTTTACAATGAAAACTATAAAATATTGATTTTAAAAGTTGAAGAGCACACACACACACAAGTAGAGAAAGACATCCTATGTTTATGGATTGGAAGCATAAATTTAGTTAGAATGACCAAACTGCCAAGATGACCTACAGATTCAATACAATTCCTGTAAAAATACCAAAGACATTCTTCACAGAAATAGAAAAAAAATCCTAAAATTTATATAGAACCAGAAAATGCCTTAAGTAGCCAAAGCAATCTTGAGCAAAAAGAACATAGTTAGAAGCATCACATTACCTGACTTCCAATTATGCTATAAATCTGTAGTAGTCAAAACAGCATGGCATTGGCATAAAAACAGACATATAGACCAATGGAACAGAATAGAGAACCCAGAAATACTTCCACTTATTATGGGCAACTGCTTTTCAATAAAGGTGCCAAAAACTTTGGATGAAGGACAATCTCTTGAATAAATGGTGCTGGGAAACGTGGATATCCATATGTGGAAGAACAAATCTAGCCCTCATCTCTTACCATACACAAAACCAGTCGAAATAAATTAAATACCTAAATGAAATACTTGAAAACTATGGAACTACTGGAATAAACATAAGTGAAATGCTTTAAAATATTGATCATAGCAAGGATTTTATGGTTAGGACCTGAAAACCATGGGTAACAAAGGCAAAAATAGTGGGAGTATATCAAACTACAAATGTTCTACACAACAAAAGAAACAGTCAATTCAGCTAAGAGACAACCTGAAGAATGGGAGAAAATATTTGTAAACTATTAATCTGATAATTGGTTAATATCCAGAATTGGTGGATATTGACACTTCGTAGATGTAGTATGACTATTCTTACACATCTCTAATTACTGATGAGGATTCTACTTTTAGTATAAACAGTACCATTGACTTCCATTTAATTAGTTTCCATACATCCAAAAGAGAATAATTAACCTGATAGCCCTAATAACTGATGTCATTGGCCCTATTATTAATCAGAATTACATTTAGACTTCCACAACTTAATATTTACAAAGAAAAATATAGCCCCTATAAATGCGGATTTGACCCAATAACTTCTGCCTGCCTTCCCTTTTACATAAAAATTTTTCTAGTTACCATCACATTCTTCTTTTTTGACTTAAAAATTGCTTTACCACTACCTCTGCCATGGGTCATTCAAACAAATAACCTGACACTAATAATCACTACAACCCATATGCTAATTATCATTTTGATCCTAGGCTTGGCTTATGAATGAACCCAAAAAGGATTAGATTTAGTTGAATTGGTAAATAGTTTAACTCAAAATAAACGATTTTGACTCATTAGATTATGATAGGCCATATTTACCAAGTGCCCTCTATTTAGATTAATATTACATTATCATACACCATGTCACTACTGGGAGTATTAGTCCATTGATCCCACCTAATACCATCCCTTTTATGCCTAGAAGGCATAATACTATCAATATTTATTATAGTTACTCTTATGACTTTAAACATACTTTTCACTCTAGTATCCATAATATCCATCATCCTCTAAGTATTTGCTGGCTAGGCTTGATGTAGCTAGTATAAACAGGAGGCCTATATTAAAATTAATATAGGGGAATCTGGTATAGGGTAGGGGATTCACAAGAGGAGAGCGATAGAAAGGGCCAGAGTTGGAGCAGTAACATAAAGGGTTATAGTAGATGTTAAGGGTCATAAGGGTTCTTTGGTGAAATGTTTTATTGTGTCAACAAATGACTGAAGCATTTCCGTAGGGACCTACAATGTTAGGTCCTTTGCATGGCTGCATATAACCTAAGAGTTTTGTTCAGTGAATGTAAGAAATGCTATAGCAATTAGAGTGGGAATTATAAGTAGGAGAAGGTTAATTATAGGCAAGTTTAGAAGATGAGTTGAACCTCTGATTATAAAGTTTTAAGTTTTATGCAATTGCTGGGGCTCTGCCATCTTAACAAACCCTGTTCTTGGGGTAGGGTAAATAATGATTTGTTAGATTGAGATGATGTCATTTGTGAGGCAAGGGTGCTTTATGAAGTGGGCCCTATTTCTCTTATCCTTTCTAACTGGGAGAAATATTAAATAGAAACCGACCTGGATTACTTCAGTCTGAACTCAGATCACGTAGGACTTTAATTTGTTGAACAAATGAACCCTTAATAGTGGTTACACCATTAGGATGTCTTAATCCCAACATTGAGGTCATAAACTCTACTGTCAATATGGACTCTAGAATAGGATTGCACTGCGATCCCTAGGGTAACTTGTTCCCTTGATTAAATTATTGGGTCAATGTATGTTATTTCACTTAGACTAGTATGGTCTTAGTTTAGGTTGTTCGGAGGTTGAATTATGCTCCGAGGTTACCCCAACCAAAATTTTTAATGCAGAGATAGTGGGCTAGAGCCTGTAGGCTTTTTGAGTTTTTATTTGCATTAATGAATTGAAGCTCCATAGGGTCTTCTCGTCTTACTTGTTTACATCCACCTCTTCACGGATAGGTTAATTTCACTGATTAAAAGTAGGAGACAACTGAACACTCGTGTGGCCATTCACACAAGTCCCTATTTATGCAACAAGTGATTATGCTACCTTTGCATGGTCAGGATACCGTGGCTGTTGAGCATACGTCACTGGGCAGGCAGTGCCTTTAATACAGTAATGCTAGAGGTAGTGTTTTTGGTAAACAGGTGGGGTAAGATTTGCCGAATTCCCTTTACTTTTTGTAATCTTTTTTTAGAACATGCCTCTTAACAGTATAAATAACAGGGTGCTTACTATATAGTATATTGATATTAATCTTTTAACTGTCAGTGGATATTCCAGTCTGATGTAAGCTTATGCAATGGAGAATATTTTCATGTTACTCATATTAACATTATTGCTTCTATCAAGTGAGAGATTAGTCCAATGTGATGGTAGGCGCTGAGTAAAGTGAGTAGGATTAAAAATAGTTATATGTTAAGCTTGAATGCTTTCTTAATTCGTGGCTGCTTTTGGGCCAACTATGATAATAATATTTTTTACTCTCTGTAGACAGGTTGTTTCCTAGGGTCTAAAGAGCTGTCCCTCTTTAGACTAACAGTTAAACTTACAGGGTGATTAAGTAATTCTGTGGGTAAGTTTACAATTAAACTAAAATTCTGTCTGGGACAACCAGCTATCTCCAGGCTCGGTAGGTTTGTCACTGCTACTTGTGAATCTTCCCACTATTTTGCCACATAGATGGGTATGCTCTTTCAGCTATCCTTGAGTAGCTTGTCTGGTTTTGGCGGATTTGGCTATGGTTCTCTATGTAAAGTATTTCTAGGTAATACATTATGCAGAAGGTAAAAGGGTTTGTCTTTGCTTCTTAATGTTTGATTTAGTTCTTTCATCTTTCCCTTATGGTACTATGTCTATTGTGCCAGGGTGAAAATTCTATCGTCTATACTTTTGTTTAAGGTAAATGGTTTAAGATAATTTGATAGTATTTTTTTAGTGAAATTTAGGGCTAGAGTTAGCTGAAAGTGATCAAGTTGTGATGAAATCTTCCAGGTGTAAGCCGATGCTTTAGGTTAAGCTACCCTTTGGTTTGTCCAAGCACACTTTCCAGTATGCTTACCATGTTATGACTTATCTCCTCTATATGTGCATAGAAAGTTTTCAGTAATAATAATTTCTAGAAGAATATTTGAGGAGAGTGAAATGCGGCGTGGACATGCTTTATGGCCTTATTCAAACAAGCACTCTGTTCTTGGTTTACTGCTAAATCCTCCTCGGGCCTTTAAATTTCATAAAGCCTGTTTTGAGATTTTCTAAGGATAGAAAATGTAGCCCATTTCTTGCCACCTCATGAACTGTACCTTGATCTAACATTTTTATGTATGTACTTATGCTTACTTATGACCTTTTTAGGGTTTCCTGAAGATGGCGGTTTATAGGCTGGGGCAAGAGGTGGTGAGATGCATCGGGGTTTATTGATTATAGAATGGGCTCCTCTAGAGGGATATAAAGCACCACCAAGTCCTTTGAGTTTTAAGCTGTTGCTTGTAGTATCCTGGTGAATGATTTTGTTAATATAGCAATTAGAGTTTAGGGCTAAGCATAGTGGGGTAACTAATCCCAGTTTGGGTCTTAGCTATTGTGTCTTCAGTATATTAAAGCCACTTTTGTGGTGTATTTTATTTCAGCTGGAGTTTTTTATAACCTAGATGGAGGCTAGATTTATTGAGGGCAGACCTTAAACACTCTTTATGCCGAGTTCTGTTACTTGGGTTAATCGTATGGCTGCAGTGGCTGGCAGGAAATTGACCAATTCTATGAATTAGTATAGCTTAGTTAAACTTTCCTTTATTGCTAAAGGTTTATCACTACTGTTTCCTGTGGGTTTGGCTGAGCACAGTGTTTTGACTTGCATTTGTGTATGCTTGATACCTGCTCCTTTTGGTCTGGGTGATCTAGAGGGCATTTTTCTCTAGGGCGGGGATGCTTGCCTGTGTAATCCCACTAAAATGTAATAGAAAGGCCACGACCAAACCTATTTGTTTGTGGGGTTGTGCAAACCCTTCTAAACATTTTCAGTGTCTTGCTTTGAACAGTTAAGCTACATTAACTATGTAAATATGTAAGTATAAAGTTAAAATATGAGAAGAAGAGAAATAAATATAAAGAACTATCTATGGATCTGGGGACTCAGGGCCATAAATGTTGAATTGACAGACGTTTGGTTGAGAGGGTTATTTAAAACTAGAATATGATTGATTTAGAATGTGAGACACGTGGTAGTGCTTTTAGAGGGACATATTCAAGGTATTATTATAGTATTAGGATGAAAGTTTAGCTGTTGTGTTTATTATTCAAAATGGAGTTCTAATTTAGAAGGAGGGATTAATAACTTTTAGGAAAATAGCATCAATCAAGGGATAGCTGTTGTTATACTCATGGTTAAAATAGGATCTTTGGGTTCTGACTAGGTCGCATTTAATCTCTTGTTTTTGGGGTTTGGCGAGAGTATGTTTATCTGGATTGATGGAAAAAAGTCAGAGATGGGGTAGGAGGGTTTGTGGTGTGGATTCAAGCAGAAGTTGTTCTTAAAAGTAAGCGTAGGTACATGAGCTTATGCATCTATTAATTATTATGTCCAAGCATGACTAGGTAACTCAAACAACTCAACAGCAAAAAAATAAGAATAAAAATTGATCAAAATGCTCAAGTGATATGAATAGACATTTCTCAGAGGAAAACATATAAATGGCAACTACATGAAAACATGTTCAACATCAATAATCAATGGGAGAAACAGCAAATCAATGAGATATCATTTCATCCTGGTTAGAATGATTGTTATTTTTTAAAAATGGTGGTGAGGATGCAGAGAAAAAGGAACTCTTATACATGATTTTTGGGAACATAAATTCCTGTGGATATTCATTAAGAAGATAAAAATAGGCCGGGAGCAGTGGCTTAGGCCTGTAATCCCGGCGCTTTGGGAGGCCAAGGCAGGAGGATCACGAGGTCAAGAGATCACCTGGTCAACATGGTGAAGCCCCATCTCTACCCAAAATACAAAAATTAGCGGGTCATGGTGGTATGAGCCTGTAGTCCCAGCTACTTGAGAGGCTAAGGCAGGAGTAATCACTTGAACCTGGGAGGCAGTGGTTGCAGTGAGCCAAAATCGTCACTGTACTCCAGCCAGTTAAAGAGGAGATTCCCTCTCAAAAAAAAAAAAAAAAAAAAAAAAAAAATTGCGATATGATCCTTCAATCCTGTTATTGGGTATATATGCAAAGGAAAAGAAATTTGTCAAAGAGATGTCTGCACTCCCATGTTTATTACAGAACTATTAACAATAGCCAAGATATGCAGTCAACCTAATGTCCATCAACACATGAATGGATAAAGAAAATGTGGTATATGTACACTATTCAGTCATAAAAATAATGAAGTCTTGTCATTTGTAGCAAAATGGATGGACCTGGAGGCTATTATGTTAAGTGCAATAAGTCAGGCATGGAAAGATCAATACCATATGTTCTCAGTCCTATGTAGAAACTTAAAGTTGATCTCATAGCAGTAGAAAGTGGAATAGTGATTACCAATGGCTGAGAAGAGTGTGGAGGAAAGTTGGTTATGGATACAAAATTATAGCTTAGTTGGAGGAATAGTTCTAGTGTTCCACAGAACTGTAGAGTGAATATAGTATGCAATAATTATTTTATTTTTCAAATAGCTAGAAGAGAGGATTTTGAATGTTCTTACCACAAAAAATGATAAAGTTTTGAGGTGATAGATATGCTAATTACATTAATTTGATCATTACTCATTGTATACATGTATCAAAATATCACATTATACCCCATCAATATGTACAATTATGTGTCACTTTGAAAATATGTATATAAAATTTTTAAAAAATATTTATTATGCCAAGGTGGGTGATGTTATTGGTCAAAACTCCTATATCCTTATTAATTTTATTTTCTATCCTATTACTAAAACATACGTATTAAATCATCTAAGTATGACTACAGATTGTCAGTTTCTTTTATTTGTTCTGTTGGTGTTCTCTTGATGTATTTTGAAGCTTTGCTGTTGGAATATGCACATTTATGGTTATTATGTCTTCATTTTTAAAAATTTCTCTTTATCTTTATAAAATTATTTTCTTTATCTCTAATGATCTTCCAGTCTTGAAATTTCACTTGTTTTTGTTGAAACAGTCCAGCTTTCATATGCTTGTTGTTTACGCCGTATATCTTTTATTCATAATTTTGCTTTCAACGTTAAGACTTTTTGTGGTGCTTTTCAGCCCGGGAATCTCCTGGTCTGTGGGCAGTAAAAACTCATTTGGAAATGCGGTGATCACTGACCCTCCGCATTGTTCTCGCTGGAAACTGCACTCCAGAGCTGTTCGTATTCGGTCATCTTTGATCCCTGAGTGGGGCTCTGCCCGCCTCCTCCTCTCTGAAGTGTACACGTATTAGAGACACCATATAACTGTTAAGCTCTTTTTAAAAAATCTGATCTCAAAATGTCTAACATTGTAGACATAGTTGTTGATATGGTTGAATTTGCATCTACCATTTTGTTATTTGTTTAGTATTTATCTCTGTATCTTTTGTGTTTCTCCGTTTCTTTTTTTCTGCTTTACCTTGGTAAGTGGAATGTTTCTTTAAAATTCAAGTTTAATTTTTATATTTTATTTTGCATTTTTAGAGGATCCTCCTTGAACTGTACTGTTCAATACAGTAGACTATATATATCTATTTAAATTTCAAATTTAATTAAAAACTTAATGTAATAATTGGACTGTCACTTTCCTAGAGGTGGAAATAACAGTCAAATTTGCATTTCAGAAGATAATTCACATTAAGGCTGTTATAGAGGATGGATTCAAGGCAGGAACACACAGAGGATCAGAAAACAAAAACAGGAATATAGAACAGGAGGATTTTAGAAAAATGAATTATTATTAAATAAGCTAATATAATGAGGGTCTGAATTAGAGAAATGGCAATGGGTTTAGAATGGATTCTAGAGGTACTTGAGCAATAGAAGCAATGGGAATTACTGAATGGTGTTAGTGAAAGGATTGTGAAAGAAAAAAAAATGTCAAAGATGAAATTTGGAATTAGATTGTTCTTTTGTTAATGTTTTGATGAGCATCAGGAATACAGAAGGAGACAGTTTTAAAGTGGGGTTAATAAAAAAATGAAATAACTTTGATCTTAAAATTGAGTGCCTGCGGCTTTTGCATGTGTCCAGTAGGAAGGATGGAAGAGCAATATATTTTAATTTTGTTCAGTTATTAAAATAACTTGATAGTCTCTAAAATCACAGATATTTGTATAGAAATATATAAAATAGCAAATTGGACAGTCTAGTAGAATATAAAAATAATGAAATGGCATCTCACTAATTGTCTGATCATTCTCTTTTCTTGGAAGTAAAGACTTCCAAACTACCTAATGCTGATTTCATTGCTATTTTGTTGTTGTTGTTGTTGTTTTAGAGTCTTCTGTTTCTGTTTTGGATAGCCCTTTTGCTTGTCCAGCTCCCTATTGCATTCAGTGAAAAGGGCTCTCAAGTTAACCTGTCAAATATAATTAACTGCTGTAAGCTGTCCATGGTGACACTTGCTATAATTAATTGAGAAAACCAGCATAAATACACCCTTCAGAGTTTTCTGTAGTTGAGTGTGAAGTCTCATGAGATCTCTTGCTCAATTCCAAGTGTATGGAGGTTTTGGATGGTATGTGGGTTGTGCCATAGAAACCATTTAAAACAAGTTGTATGGTGTATTGCCCAAAATTCCAAATACCAACAGATTTGCACTCAAGAGTCATGGTTTGAGAACACTGAGAGTTTTCTGTTTAAACAGGCAGTTTTAACTTCTTTCTTTGCTTGTTTATCCAAATAGGTATTTCAGGTTTTTCTCTTCTTACTCTTGCCTATGTAGAAAAGAAAATTATTTCAATTTTGTATAATATAATGAGCATTGAACTGTGTTTAATTCTAGGTGAGAATTACATAATAATTTAGTAAAAATAATGTTATCTTTCAAAAATAGCAAGCAACATTTGCAAAGTACTTCTCTTGTTCACAAAATTTGATATACTTTCGTAGTGGTCAATTTCATTAACACAACTACTTACAAGATAAAACATTAAAATTTGCAGAAGTAGGTTAAAATGTCATTACAATTTAGAATTTTATGCTCTTTTCTAAACAAGCATTGAGCAATACAACTTTTTTCTCTGTAACAGAATTCCCAAACCTTTCTTGGAATGTCAGGATGACAATTCTGATTAAAAGTTAAATTGATCACTACTAGATGGTAGCCTAGTTAGGGATTATTGGTCCACATTGTTAATTCTTAGATTTGTGATGGGACAATAAGATAATACATATGTTATAACTATTATAGTTGTAGGCATAGAATGGGCACTTAGTAAATACTAGTCATTGTTTTTATTTTTAAATTAACATTTATTAAACATTTACTGTGTATCAGTCACGGTATCATGTAATCTAAAACTTGATTTAATAATCAGCTATTTTAAATTTTTTGATTCTGAATTTTTACTAAACTTTGATTGTTTATGTGTTTCATATATTATATAGAAATACATTTAATTTTATATGTTTTAGCAAAATTATTTTTAACAATAAATTGATAATATAAGTACACTCTATTAATCTTAATTAAATACTAAGGGCTTAACATATTTTTTGCTATTTTTTTTTTACTTCAACATTTTTCCACCATTTTTAGGTTATAAAGCTCTATGCAAAGAGATTATTTGTAGTTACTTAAAACATTAATTTCACACTCTCATGATATCAATTTTCATATTCTCTTGTTATAATGTTTTATGTAGTGTACCAAAAAACCCCACAGAACTCATAGAATAAAAACTACTTACCAGACTCTCTAAAAGATACAATGGATGAACATTCCTTAAATACTTAAATAATGTTTAAATGTCCCCCCTGCATTTTAATAATTTGGTCTTAGAAATTTTAGTTTTACAGATGCATAAAGAAATTAAAAGTCTTATAATCAATTAGATATGCTAGATAAGTAAAAATTGAATTCAGTGTATTCTTGCCATATTTTAACATTAAGACTTTATTTTTTAAATAAAAATAATGTATGTATGTTATAAGGAATATAAATCATTCTGTTATAGAGACACATGCATGCATATGTTCATTGCAACACTGGTCACAGTAGTAAAGACATAGAATCAACCTAAATACCCATTAATTATAGTCTGGATAAATAAAATGTGGTACATATATACCATGGAATACTATACAGCCATAAGAAAGAATGATATTATGTCCATATAGGCATATAAATGGAGCTGGAGGCCATAATCCTAGCAAACTAATGCTGGAACATAAGGCCAAAAACCGCATGTTCTCAATCATAAGTGGGAGCTAAATGATGAGAACAGACAGACCTATAGAAGGGAACAATACACACTGGGGCCTATTGAAAAGTGGAAGCTGGAAACTGGGAAGTGGAAGAGGATCAGGAAAAATAACTAATGGTTACTAGGCTTAATACCTGGGTAGTGAAATAATCTGTACAGTAAAACCCAATGACACATGTTTACCTATGTAACTAACCTGCACTTGTACTTTTGAACTTAAAATAAAAGTTAAAAAAATAGAGTTTTCTCTTAGCATTGATGTATCTAAGCCAATGGATTCATTTACAATGAGAATCAATACTGCCATGATGACCACACACTCAGTGTCTAGGGGCAATTCATACTGTTTCTATAAGACAGACTGGCACATAGTTCAGAATAACAAATGAAGACTGGTGGGGGACCATATGACTTGCTGAGTTTAAAGAATGATTTTTTGAAATTAGGCTATTGCTGCTTTAAAATGTACACAATCGTATGATTTCTTTATGGTGATTTTTAATGCATAATGCATTAATGTGTTGATTTCACAATTCAGTCTCTGAGAGCAACATTCATGTTCCTAAATTCTTAGGACTATATCTCACTTTAACATCGAGATAAAGATAACAGTGTTTCTCTTTATTCTTTTTATTTGTTTTAATCTGCCTGTCAATTCTTACATCAGTTCCACTCTCCTTTAACTATGGCAGTGGTTGAATATATTTTAATACCTAGAAAAAATTTTAATTTTTACTCTTCTATTCAAAACTATTTAGTTATTTTTACCTCTTTCTTATTCAACAAAAATTTTAGAAGTACCTGTGTTTTTAAATTTTTAAAAGGAACATTTTGAGATTATTATTGTAGTTAAATGAATTACATAAATATTAGAATAACAGAAATTTTTACATCTTCAAGCCATGTTATTCATAAACACTATTTGCTTCTTCATTAACTCAAGGTTTTTATATTAACAGAATTTTATTTTATTTTCTTCATTCAGGCCTTACATAATGTTCTATTTTATATTGATGTAGAATTATGGACAAGATTTTTTTATTATAATGTATTATTGCTGGTATTCAGAAAATTTTTTATTGGAGAACTGCAATATTGGAAAAATTCTTTAAAAAAAAAAAAGAGTTCATTATCTTCTTCTGAAATGATCTTGTATCCAGGCCATTTGTTGAACTATCTCATTATTCTTACCCATTTCTACCCACCAGATCCAGTTTTATCAAATGCTTTCATTCATTGAGGGAAGATTTATGACCACATAGCAGACACTGTGTGAACCTGTGAAGATAGAGAGATAAAGAACTTTTATAACCAGTGCATGAAGGCAGATTGTTCTAGCGAATGGGAAAGGATGAAAAGAAAAAAAAAAAAGTAGATGAGAAAGGTGCCACTGAAAAAACAGAACAAATATCCAGCCTAGTGAGTCAGCATATTACCATGCAATGCTTTAGAGACTTGCCTCAAACCACTTTGCTTTTCTTAAATTATAGATTTGTTCTTCGCTGTATGCTTCCTTGCTAATATGTGAAACTGCTCTATCTCATTCGATTCATAAAGTCTGGAACTTCCTAAAGATGTTTAATTGCCACATTATACATATTAATGGGTTACGGTGTGATATTTCAATATACGTATACAGTGTGTAATGATCAAATCAGGATAATTAGTATAAGGTAAGGTAATGGTATCTTAAACATTTATTATTTCTTTGTGTTGGAAAAATTCAAAATCCTTTTCTAGCTATTTGAAAATACACACTAAATTATTGTTAACCGTAGTCACTCTACAGTGGTATTGAATGCTACAACGTATTCCTCCAATCTAGCTGTAATTTTGTATATATTAACCAACCTATCCCTATCCCCTTACCCTTTCCAGCCCATATATATAACAAAGTCTTGCATTACTACTTTTCAAAAGATACTGTATTATTCTTAAAAATTATCATACCAAAAAGACTTGTCTCTAGGTATCACTGTTCAAAGATTTTTTTCATTTTGGGGCAAAGAATCAATCTGGGAATATAGATAGATCCTATAAAAATCATAGATACTAATTTGGAATATAGTAGTGTAATATCCTTTCTTTCTACTTTCAGAAAATTTCAAGTGATGATTGATTATTTTGGAGTGAGGATGTTGAAAAAGTATAATATAAGAAAGTAATACATGCCCTGGGAAACTATGAGCTGTGAACTCCAAAACTTTGATGAATAGTAAAAATAACCTTTTTCTATTCAGGGGCCAAAAATACTGGTATTTATCTAAACAGAGTTAACATTGTTTCAATACAGAACATACCTGTTTTGAAGAGAGAGATAGTGATCTCTTCCAAATAAAATAATGCCAAAATCTATTGATTTAATTGATATTCACCTTTTTAACCCCAAGCCCAGGAAATTTTCAGCCTTCATTGCACTTCTTGTCTGCAATATCTCCTTTTATATGTTCATGTATATATATATATATATATATATATATATATATATACATGTATATATCAACATGTATATATACACATGCATATATATACATGTATATATACATGTGTATATATATATGAATGAACATATAAAAGGAGATATATATATATATATATATATACACACACTTATTGTAAGTTAGAATCTCTTAATAATGTATATTCAGCTTTCTGTTTTCATATTTCTTTCTAGTCTGGGGTAAACAGTATGGCAATGCATACCTGATGGGGTAACAGAGCAGTATTGTTTGTCCTTTTGCTCCCTTATTTTAACAACAAATCACAATTGTATGAAAATACAGGAAAAATTCCAGAAAGACATGGGGAAGTATTTCTGGGGTATCACAGAACCAGTAGTAAAATTATAGCCTCTGACTTGCTGGGGCTGTACTTCTTTCTATGTTATTGGAGCTGTTGTGCTTCTAATTTGAAAAGCGAAGGGAATGATGTCATGGGAGCAGCTTTTGGATATATGGCTAATACATATTTTTTAATTTTCTGGCAAAGAGGAATATCCTATACACTTATTTACTGTTCTGTTTTAAAAATTCTAGGAATGTGTTTGTATATGAATTATATGAGAAAATATAAAATTTGGGTAAATTATACACAGATATATTTTTGGAGTTTATCAGTAATCAAATAGTATTTTTAACTGGGAACTGAAATCATAGGCACAAAACCTAATGGGCCTTCAACCAAGCATCATATTTTGGAGCAATGTTAGCCTTACAGAGGTTTTTCTGTGACCAACTATCTGGCTATCTGGCATAGACTTAATTAGCTCCCAGACCAAGAATTCACTTTATTGTTTTCAAAGAATTACTTCTTTGTGTTACCCCGGGAGGAATTCATATGTCAAATCTACAAGCAAACTAAGAACTCAAAACACTGTTGAGAGAATATAGGGAAATGAATTTACATGTAGAAATCAAGAGGCACAGGTTCTTATCACATTTTAACATTAGGATTACATGTGTGACACTAGGAAAGTCAATTCTTCCAGTTTTCCTGTTCCTCCTTTACCAAACAAAATGGTTGGACTAAATAATCAATGCAAAAATGTTTTGATATTGTCACATAGCCATGTTTAATGGCTATTGGATATTGTAGAACAAGAATTACAGAAATGAAATGGTGATTGTTACATTTACCATGATGAATAATCATATCCTTGGACTTATATAAGGATCCAGGTTCAAATAAAATTTTAAGATTCTTGAAAGAAATTATTTTTGCTCTTCTACTTTCATTTTCTTTTCTATGATTATGTAATCTCATGAATTATGATTAATTTATGAATTAATCATAATAATGGAAACAGACTCTAAAGAGAGTTTTCTAATGGTAAGGTGAATGTAACCAAAGACTGAGGTTTGAATTCATATTGCTCTTTTACATGTAGAAATTGCCTTCTCAGAAAATTAGCTCAGCCCCATTTGAATCAAACTATGGAATGTGTGGTAAGATATAAGAGAAAGTTTTACCATTGCAGAGTCCAAATTTTGCTGACTAGAACTCTGCCACAGTACCTCCTGATTTAGAAAAGAATAAACAGTATACAAACCAAACCCTGCTGAAGTAATCATTTTTGTTAGCTCGATTTTCATCTGACCCTGAATTGACCCTGGAGCTCTAATTAAGTATAAACTTTAAGTATAATTGTGAACATACGGTAAATGAAGAATACATGAACCTGAGTAAATTTACAAAGTCAGCTATATAAAAACAGATTCTTAGAGGTCAAACTAAACTAATACGTAAATCCATAATGATTTTCACCTCTAGAAATAGAGCTTATTCTTTCCCTCAAAATAATTACTGTCATTCTAGCTTAATAAGTATGCATTGTTATTGCTTTGTAAGACAAGCTGATTTCAAGTCTTACTTTTCCTTCTATTTTTTTAATTTTGATTATAGTATTTTTATGTTGTTCTATTCTCCTTTTAAAATGTTTCTATTTTCTTAATGCAGAAACAGTTGATCTTGTCCAGAACAATCTTGTTTTTATGTAAAATTTCAAGCTGGTGATTACATGTATAACAGGAAAAGCGCTGCAGGCTGTAAATGCTGTTCAGTTTGCATTCCATTACATTAGCATATCTAAATGATCCTCTTCAGCCCAGTAAGTACCTATCCTGTGCTTACTCTTTCCGAAATGTTTTCCATTTTTCTAAAATCCAAGTTGATGATAACTCTTTCATAGGGTAGAATTCTTGTAAATATTGTAAAGAAATAAAGACTTTGCAATGGCCTTTCTGTATGTGATTATACAATGTAATCTCAAATTATTTGAAGAGCTAATAATTAGGCAATAAGCTGGGAGCTGAATGAGGAGACCCATATCAACAACAATAATTTATATTTTATTTTTTAATGTAGAAAGTATTTGAAGTATTGTGTATATTTTTCTTTCTGTTACTACTTAATATTAACAAGACTTGGCCATGATTAATGATTTTTTGACTGGCAATTTAATTATGATTACGCCAACAAGATTATCTCACACTTCAAAGAAATAGTCCTTTTCCTAACAGTCTCTGTATTATCTGATGTGTATTTAGGAAATTTATCACACTAGCTTACCATCAAATATAGTATTATTGATATAAAAAATTAAGACCACATACAGAATGATTACAGAAAAGTAATTACAAGGCATTTGCGGTTAGTTTTGATAGAATTATTAAATGAAAACCAAAGAAAGTACTTGATTTAGATCAGGCAAATAGAATCTTCTCTAGTCAAAGCTCCCACCTCATTTTATTTAATATTAAAACATTAAAGTAACTAATTAGAAGTTCCAAACACATTTGCTAAAAATCTAATCATGTTACATTTTAACAAAACTATGGCTTCCATGATCTTCTAGATTTGACGCCCAAATACTTTATGCAACTCCTCAATTACCTAGCAAAGCAACTGGCAACAAATCAAGACAAGGTACAGGAGATTGTAGCACAATTGGAGAGCACATGCATTTTTGAGACAGAGAAATAGAATGTTAAGACTAATAAGACATCTAGCATGGTGCTTGGAACAGTGGGTGATAGGTTTTTGTGGATTGTAGGATTGATTCAATGACAATGTAAGAATGACTGACTCCACTTGGCTAACTGGGATAACCCCACATGTAATGGAAACAGATTCAATCGCAGTCTTACTATAAATCCCAGTACTAGGGCAAAAACACAAATTAGAAAGACATCTGAGCAGCATGTGAATTATAATGTTAAAGATTTCACTTTTAAGTTATTTCATTTAATGAAGAATAAATAAGTTTATTGAAGTCTATATTGATTTTGCCTGCTAGCTTAGCCACAGATACCCATAATGCTTGTCAATCAACTAGGCTGGTTCTCTGTGGTCATCACAGTGTTTATCTTTATAAAAATACTGTGAAACACATGCACACATAATAGGAATACAACGGTAGGAAAACCATTTCTGCCACCTAAAAACTGTTGTACAGGGAGATTCTTGACTTTTAATAACGTAAAGAGAAAGGATTCCATGAGCTTTAAGTCATACAGTATTTATCTTTTATTCATACTTACAAAAGGGATTATATTGAGTATTGAGAATTCTTATACTAGATTATAAAGAATGTTTCTATAAACATTGCATTTTGAATTCTATCCTGAATAGATAGTTGCAAACGGCAATGTCTCACATTAAACTATAATTTGTATTTTCTTCCAATTTTTCATTATGAATTCTCTTGTAACTTATTCTAACACCTTAAAATGTCCTAAGTGAAGATTGTTATTATACAACATAATAAATGTTTTCTGCTTCCATGAAACTAGTCTCTCTGTTTTCTTTCTGAATGTGGAATATCTGGTCATTATTCTTTATAATATAGGCTTAAATTCGTTTGTTTGGTGGATGTTATTAAGAACCACATTAGTCCTATATTTACAGTGTCTGTAAATGAATGGGCAATTAATGAGATTTTTATTTAAAGCAATTTTTTCTTTCAGTTCAATTTTGCGTTTTCTACCTATAGTGTTCTTGTGCAATTATGATACTTCCCTTACTAGATTTGTTTTCTTATCGGATTTGTTTTCAGTGGTCTGCTTTCTGATTTAAGAATTTGGATAGAAATTAGAAGAATGGTAAGGTGGTGGCCTGATAATTTATGATAATTCCATATTCCTTGTAGACAATTTAAAGGATAATTGAAAATGGTTGGCACATGGTAGGTACTTCAGGTACATCTAAGACTCTGTATTCTTTTTGTTATTGAAGTATTTATATTTTTAAAGTTAAAGTTGAACTCTAAATGCGATTTTATATTCACGAGCTTTTTAAAGTATCTAAAAAATATATCAGTTTGCCTCACTAAGATAGCACCATTACTCACCCGTTCTTTTGTCACTCAGTTTTTACTTGTCTTCTGCCTTCTCCTTTTGACTAAACTTTATTACTAATAAAGTCATTACTATTTACCCTTCACTTAAAGAGACAGTCCTATAAGTAAAAAAGCCCAGAAGGACTGAAAATAAGCAATTTCAGAAAAATATGTATGAAAATTTATTAAGTTCAGCAACAGTAATACCAATTTAATTCATATTTAGGAGAAATCAAACGGATAGAAATTATAGGGAAATGTACAGCAATAAACACTATCAAAAATAAATTTTGAAAATTAACAGCAATTAAAAAAATTTAATGAACAGTAAAACAAAAGAAAATTTAACAAAGCAATTAATATTAAAAAAACGAAATGTTGATAAAAATTGATCCAGAAACAGAATTTTGGTTCTTGTTCTTTCTGAAAAAGTAAAATATTACACAAATGTCTAGTAATAATCACAGGGAATTTTTTAAGAAGTAAACATAGATAAATAAAATTAGGAATAAAAAAACAAAATTATAGTATGGTAGAAACTGAAATATATGTAAAACAATAACCAGGACGAATTGCCTGCCAATACATTTAAAAACTTAAATGTAACTGATACTTTTAGAGGAATTTATTCATTGACAATTTTAACTCATGAATTTGTGGCAAACTTAATAAAATATAACCATTAAAGAAATTGAATTTGTAGTAAAAAATTTCATAAAGGATACTTTTTATTGGTGTGTTTACCAATCCAAGGAACAGTTAGTTCCTGTTTTAATATTTCACATAAAGTGGGAAAGGTATCCAACTTGTTTTTATGCCAAAATTGGAAAGAATACAATAAATTTACAAACATTTTTTCAGTTATAAATTTGAATGCAAAATATTTTCAGACAAAATGAAGCAGAGTACTAGAATGTATGTATGAGGAAAAAGTACAAACACCTTGAATATAATGTCATTCACCATCACATAAACTTATCAACATAACTCACCTCATGAACATAAAAATTATTTTAGCAAATCCAACATCTCTTCTTAAAAAAAATAAGACAAACAAAACAAAAAACTTGGCAAGTTAGGTATAGATGAGGTGTATTATCGACTGAAAAATTGTAGTAAATATATTTTTATATATTTTGTATATTTGTACTTACTCTGTTTTCTTTTTAACTAATTTATATATTTAAAATTATAATAATTGATTTTAAATTTCCAAGGTAGATATGTTTGTGTGTCTGTGTGCCTATGCATGTCTGTATGTGCGTACACATATATCTGTGGGTCTCTGTGTGTGTGACAGAAATAATAAATAAGAGAGAGAGAAATAACCAAAAACTAGCTACCTCTAGAATATACACTAAGATTGGCAAGAGAGAAGGGTGTGTTGGAATTTTATTTTTATTGTGTACAACATTTTATTGTATACAATATACATATTTTCTCTTTTGTTTTAGAAACTTGTGAGTTTTTTATTTCTGGAACATTTCTTTATAAAAAACTTTTAAGTTGAAGGGTACAAGTGCAGGTTTGTTACATAGGTATCATAGGGGTTTGTTGTACAGATTATTTCATCACTGAGGTATTAAGCCTAGTGCCGATTAGTTATTTTTCTAATCCTTTCCCCTGCTGATACCTTCCAGGAGTTTGTTGTTTCCCTCCATATGTCCATGAGTTCTCATCATTTATTAGGTTGGTGCAAAAGCAATTGCAGCTTTTACCATTAAAAGTAATAGTTCCCACTAGTAAGTGAGACCATGTGGTATTTGGCTTTGTGTTCCTGCATTAGTTTGCTAAGGATACTGGCCTCCAGCTCCATCCATGTTCCTGAAAGGACATGACATCATTCTTTTTTTATGACTGCATAGTATTCCATGGTATATATGTAACAGTTTCTTTTTCAGTCTGTCATTGATGAGCATTTAGGTTGATTCCATATCTTTGCTATTGTGAACAGTGCTGCAATAAACATATGCATGCATGTGTCTTTATAATAGAATGATTCATATTCCTTTGGGTATATACCCCTAATAGGTCAAATAGTATTCCTGTCTTTAGATCACTGAAGAATCACCGCTATGTCTTCCACAATGGTTGAAGAACACATTTATATGGCCAAAAATCATATGAAAAAAAAGAGTAATATCACTGATCATTAGAGAAATACAAAGCAAACCCACAATGAGATACCATCTAACGCCAGTCAGAATGCCTATTATTAAAAAGTCAAAAAAATGAAAGATGCTGGCAAGGTTGTGGAGAAACGACACTGTTAGTGAGAGCGTAAACTAGAAAAGTCTATTTTTGATGTATTGACAAATCTAGATTCAGACTATGGCAGTCAGAAAGCCAGTCCCCGTATTATAGTAAATTCATCGGATCGCCTTTCTAGGAAAAGTCTTGGGAGGCAACGTGATAGCTTTCTCCTGGTGATATCTGACTTCACTGGATGCACGTGACTTTTTCTGTGATTTCACATTTGATATTTAATAAATATTATGACAAAATGGTGACATTTTGCTTTGTACAATAAAATATGTTGAGAAATTATAGTATTCAGCAATAAATTAATATGTCTATTTCTCCCACATTCAAAAAGGTTTAATTGCTCTGAAGTGCTTAAATGTGAAAATAAATAAGCCAGATGAAAATGAAGGTGAAAATTTGCCTCTGGATGCAAATTCATCTCTGGATAAAAATCACTTTCTGGTCATAAACGTATTAAAATAGGGTTGGGCATGGTGGCTCACCCCTGTAATTCCAGCACTTTAAGGAGGCCAAGGCAGGCAGATCGCTTGAGCCCAGGAGTTTGAGACAGCCTGGGCAACACAGCAAAACCCTGTCTCTACTAAAAATACAAGAAATTATCCGGGCATGGTGCTGCATGGCTGTAGTCCCAGCTACTCAAGAGGCTGAGGAGGAAGAATCACCTGAGCCTGGGGAGGCAGAGGTTGCAGTATGCTGACGTCATGCCACTGCAGTCCAGTCTGGGCGACAAAAGTGAAACCCTGTCTCAAAAGTATTTTTAAAAAGTTAATAGATTTTACTTCATTACAATTTTATCTAAATATCAAAAAGTTAAAACTACAGTTGAGAAACAAACATTGAAAAATTAAGAAATAAGATAGTATCTATAGCAAAGGAACATTAAAAACAAATGTCAGCCTGGGCACTGTGGCTTAGGCTGTAATCCCAGCACTTTGGGAGGCCGACTCGGGAGGATCACTTGAGGTCAGGGGTTCGAGATCAGCCTGGCAAACATAGTGAAGCCCTGTCTCTAATAAAAATACAAAAATTAGCCAGGTGTGGTGGTGGGTGCCTGTAATGCCAGCTAATTGGGAGGCAGAGGCATGAGAATTGCTTGAACCTGAGAGGCAGAGATTGCAGTGAGCCAAGATTGTGCCACAGCACTCCAGCCTGGGCAACAGAGCGAGATCCTGTCTCCAAAAAAATAAAAAGTCAAAACCCATTGTTAATAAACAAAGACTATAAAGAGACAATTAGCAAAGGAGGAAATATATAGGATTAATAAAATTATGAAAATGTATCCAATATAGTAGTGAAATAAACACAACACAAAAATGAAGTATACATCTTAACTGTAAAATTAGAAATAATGAACAATATTAATATTTACAGATTGAATGAGACAGGTAAACTCATATTACTATTTGGAAAGTAAAATAACAAACTTTTTAAGTAGCAATTTGTTGACATTTACTTAAGTCTGTTGATCTATTCTTTACAAGAAAAAGAAAAGTGAATTCTATGTCCTGCAGGAAAAAAAGTTGCAATCTCAGGCAGTCACTCCAAAAGATACAAAAAATAAAGAGCACTATTAAACATGCAAAATTGTTATTGCTAACATTTTGGTGGTACTGGTACCTCTGAAGTTATCTCCAAGCTACTTTCAGAACAAGTCTCGAGACAAATCTCACCTAATCTTCCTCTCTCTCTCTCTCTCTCTCTCTCTCTCTCTCTCTCTCTCTCTTCTCTCTGTCTTTGGTGGTGATAGTGATGAATGAGAAATAAGAAACTAATTCTCTAAGTAGAATACACACACGCGCACACACACATACACGCTGCAATTTGCATTCTTTGGGACAGTTGGAGGCCACGTCTTAATGTCTAGGTTCTTGAGAGTGTGCTCTAGAAAGTAATTAATTTTCTTAATGACTTCTCTTATTCTTGCTCTGTTAGTTTGCTTCTCCCTTCTGTTCTAATCAATTCATTGCAGCAGGTAGCACATTCTCATAACCAAATATCAAACATGATTTTAGCAAGAGAAATTAAATATTTAGAGTCTTAACACACAGTATTATAATTCTTCCTTAGAGACTATTTCTTTTGGAATTACTTTAATTGTGGTGTTTGCGACGGGCATGCCTATGGGGGGCATGAAATAAGGCAGCAGATTAAACTTTAGGTGACTGTAGAAGTAACTAGTAACTTTTATGCCACATGAAATATTTACATGGTTAAAACAGGCCCTCTCACATCAAGTGTTAGGCCTCTCTGTGGGCATTCCTAGAACATGTGGATTCCTCATTCCTTAAGGGTTTCATGTTCCAAAAGAAGAAATATTGCACATGTTTACCTAAGAATTTAAATATATTAGCGTAAAATCATCCTTTGGGATCCTTGAGAGGATTGGTTCCAGGACAGCTTGAAGATAGCAAAATGCACTGATGCTAAGTTCCTTACATACTGTTCTCTATTCTGGGACTGCAAGAAAAGTGGAGTAAGCAGAACATTGACTGGAATGACTGTGAGACCATGTGGAACAAGGCATGTACAATAAAGATATTTTTAATATCACATTCAGTTATTAAGAATTCCCTCTTTGAGGCCTTAATAAGTTTCAGAATGTATTCAAAGAGTTCAATATGTATTGACTTATATTATCCTCACAATGCCACAAAGATAAAGGTAAATTTAGTATCATTATTTTAAAGCTAAGCAGATTGAGTTACAGAGAGTTTTGCTTGCCCAAATTCACTCAGATCTTAAGTGACAGAGCAGGGATTCAAATTCAAGATACTATGTTTAATATACTGATCTCTGACTTCATTATAATGAAGGTATGTGCACATCTGTCCAACTACAGATAATTTAGCATTTATTTGTAAGCAAAGATTTTGTAAAATTTATACAATTAACTGGTTGATTATAAGAACAGTTGACAAATCACTATTTTAAAATCTTCATAGATTCCTTAAATAATTTAATTTCCTTTAGTTGCCTTATTCTGGAGATTTTATAGAAGGCAAAGAGTTGGGAGTGCAGCACCCTCTTTAATGTATACTTAACCCAGAATATAGGACAAATTTGAAGATCAAGGTGCTCAGGGTGCGTTTCTGGAAATTCTTCACTGAGCAGCTTCTGTGCATGGAAGAACTGGGACCTGAAGAACAGGAGTATCGGTGATAGAGAGAGGCTGTGTAAATCTTTCCTTTCTGTGTATGGATACAATCCAGGCCTTGTTTGCCACTAGATGTTGACACTGGTGAGTAGGATAACAAGGAAAGAGTCACTCCTCACTCCTGCCCCTCCAGTATCTCATCTCTAACGTGATCATGATAGCAGTTCTCTAAAATTCTTCCAGTTGGTAAATGTATGTACTTAAGTTGCTGTGAATATTCTCTCACTGATTCTCCAGCTTTCCTAGTCAGAGACTTTTAAAAGGCAACCCCTAGCACTCTAAGATTATTAAATTCAATAAAATGCTTACCATGAATTCTGAAAGTGTTGCCAGTGTCCCATTCAGATATTTACAAAACTTTTTATTGACTTGAATAGAAAATACCTCACTCCTAAATTGAGATCCTTTGCTTTTGCTGTCAGAAAAAAAAATGTTAATGGGAATTAAGGAAGTAGTAACAGGGGGAGGGGGAAGAGAGGAGAGAGAGAGATAGGAAACATGGGAGCTGGAGCGATAATGCAGGTTTGTAGCATTACAGAACAAAGCTAAATGCTAACTATGACAGAGCAAGGTTTGTATGGATATCACTTCCCGTTGAAGTTACAGGTTTCATTTATTCAAAATCTTTTTAAAGCAGTCAGGTATACAGCCAGCCCAAATTTAGAAAAAAAACTTCTTTCTCAAAGAATAAATTCAGTTCTGACTAATGAATAGCAGAGAGCTAGCTAATTTTATTTTTATGCTAAATTTCACAGCATTGAACAGTTTTGATGAAAAATCAGTCATGTAAAATACCTCCCGTCTTCAGGAATAGAATATTTAAAGTGCTTCTGAAGAGAAAGGCATTAGATTTTAAATAATTGAAAACAATTTTTTTCAGACAATTTATCTTCCTTTAGAATTGTTTAGTGAATAAAGCATTAGAATAAAAACATCATTAAATATGAGAATTATCTTTCCAGGAAAGGATCTTTTCAGGAAAGAATTAAGGAGAGAATACAAAAGGGTAGCATAGGACGGATTTGAAAGTGTCATTACTATGACAGATAGGACAAAATTTAGATAAGAAAAAATGTGTAGTCACTGATGATGTTTTATTTCTGTTTGTTGGAAAATATGGAGAGGTAGACATGTTTGGAAGTAATTGTAGTACAACCTAATTTAATAATGAAGAAAAAAGAACTAGGCAGTAAGAATGATGGGCATAATCAAATGTACAAGAATTATTGTCTCAGAAAAGAAGAGAAGAGGGAAGAGTAAAAAAGAAGGCAGAAATGTAAATTCAATGGCTTTAATATCAATTCATAAAAATACATTTATAGGAGTAAAAATAAAGGGGAGATGACTTCAGGAATCTTCTCATAACTGTTCCTGCTGGTGCTGCTGTTAAAAAATCAAATTTCACCATACTTCTGCCCAATAGCAGTAGCAACAGCAGTGACGTAGGCCTAACCACAAACTGTAAGCTATGAAGGTTCAGCGAATGTTTAACTAAATCACAGGATGTCCACTCAGTAATATTTATCACAAATTATTTGAAACTGGACCAAATTTTAATAAAAATAATCAAAATAGGTTATATTACTCGACTGTTGATTTTTAAGTATTTTAATTCCTAAAATAGTTTTATATCCTAATTAATTAAAGAATTAAATTTGATGTTATAATTTCTAAATTCCAACTCAGATGCACATGAAATATGGCAGTATGATAAACTTCAATATTGTAAGAACTCAGCTACGTCTTTATGAAATTTACATTTTTCTGAGTATGTTCTGGAAGCATTTTTTGTGAAAAAATTAACATTTTAGATAACAACAAAGTAGACAATATTATTCAAGTAATTTTTTTCATTCTTATTGATAGAGGAGGATAATGAGAGCCTTATTAATAAAAATCGCTGTAATCTTATTTTTTAAAGTTATAGAAACATCAAATAAAGTATCATATGTAAATCACCTGGTATAGTACTTGGTACAGCATCATGAATGGTTGATAAATGTGTTGTTTAATATTAGTCTCATTGTATTCATTCATCTACTTATCTACACACAGTTTAGATACATGTAATATACAAAGCATATATAATGTAAGTATATACTATATATGTATGTGTTTAGACACACATATGTAGATTTTTTTAAATTTGAACCTGTGATTCGAAAGGTCACTGAATAATTCTGTTGCATATATATTTTCTGTGTCTATTTTCTCTGCTGAAAAATATTTAGGTTCTAAATATCAAGGGCTGCCACCATTTACTCTGAGCTCTCTCTGACCCAAGTGCCTGGCACATAGTACATGCTCTGTTGATATTTATGGACTGAATTTCAAAATGAATGCAGTATTTTGAAGGGGCACATGTACTCTAGATATCTTAATATTCTTCATATACACTAAATACCATGGTGTTTTACTGGCTTTTCTCCTTCTTTCCCATGACCTTGTCAATGTATGTCCCATATATTAAAGCCCCACCCACTATACTTTTGCAGATATGCGGATATGGCTTTTCTTTCTGAAGTTTTGTCATCTGTTTGTTCATAAGGTCTTCATTTTCTGTAAATTTTTGGCACCTAAAAGCTTCTACACTCTTTCTCATTACTTACATCGCATTAGCATCCTTTTGTATAATTATTTAACTTTTGGGGTAATTATCTCTAATTTCTTAATAGAATTTGAAATTGAAAGCAAATACTGGGACCCATATTCCTTTATATAAGTACATTTATTTTTATTTCCTCCAGTTAGAGCTCAATGAATATTTAATGTCTTGGGAAGTTTCCCAAAACAGAAAATTATTTCTCAATAAAATATAATGATGTGGGCAAATTGTCACCCTCATATACTGCTTGTGGGCAGTAAATTTGGTTTAGTTAAATAAATATCATTAAGTAGGCCTCTGGGAAAACCTCTTCCCCTTTTCATCTCAGCCACTATGAGAAGTTTCTCCATTTGTGCTTATGGCAAAGAATGCATAATCCTAGCACTTACCTGTGTCTCTCAATACTCTGAAATTTCTTTGAAAATGAGAACCTGGAAATGTTCTTGCTGTTCAGCCCAATCCCTATGTAGCATTCACTGAATTAATGTCCATTAAGTGGATTATAAGGTTATAGAATTTTTCTGCTTCCTTTTTTTATCTGCTATTGCATTAACAAGAAATATTCTAAGATCATATGATGCTATTCATGGAGTGATCAAAATAGTTTCTAACAAATGGACTTTCTGTTAACCTCATTATTCCTGATTTTATGCAGTAAAAATCATTTGAATGTATATACTTTTTTCTTTGTTTTTTGGGGGATAAATTCTACTCTAAATTCACCTTTCTATGTCTTACTATAACTAATAAATGTAAGATAATGAAAGTTTTCTCCTGACTAGTAGAAATAATTTTGTGCCAGTCTAAATATAGTGCCCATCCAGAGGGGGCAAACTGATTTCTTCACATATAGCAACACTGCCTGCCAGCAAAAAGTTTAGTTCCAATCTGTCAGCATGTTTATCCAAAAACCAGTATCTTTATAATTATTTGTGTATTTTGCTACATTTTCTTAATAAAAATGATTAACAATAGTGACAAGAAGTATATCTCATAAATGAATGCAAATTAAACAAAAATAAAAACACTATACTTATCAAAATGGCTAGCCTTACTTAGAAGATCCTTGGGATTTAATTCCTCCATCTGTGAAGGAAAAGAAACAAATTGCTAAATGTATGTGAAGTATTATACTAAAGAACTGTTATCGATAATTTTGTTTAAAATTAAGTTTAATTTGGGAGGTTGTCACATTTTAAGCTCTTTTAAAACAAAACCAAGTTCATAGCTTCCAATTCAGTTGTTCAATGTTAACTATTCTTTCAAGGAAAATTTCAAGAACCCATTAACATTGAAACTGACTATACAAATCCAGGTTATTATCTTAGTCTAGCCTAGGGTTAGAAGTAAACTCTGGGCGACCCCTTAGCAGACAACTAAATAATATTCACAATACTGTTCAGAATGAATACATGTGGAGTAGACAACTAAATAAATATTTGATTATGTAAATACATTAATGAGAAAATAAAAATAAAAAATAAAAGTCTGGCTTTTCCCACAATTGGGAGCAATTTGATTATACTTATTCAAAAGGGGTAAGATATGGGGGGTGAGTACATAACCTACCTTATAAAGCCATCCTAAAGTTTCCTAGAAAACATGAAGAGCTTGCTTTTAATTTGATACGTACAAACTTACATGTCCCCCCATTTTAGCATATATTAGCTTGAATTATAACTGTTTTCAAGTCTTTTTATTTTCCTCCTAAGGCTATGGATATTTTGTGAGAAGAGCCAACTTTGCATTTCTTCTGTTTTTCATTATAACTTTTATTTTAGGTTAAGAGATGTATGTGCAGGTTTGTCATATAGGTAAACTGTATATCATAGGGGTTTGATGTACAGATTATTTCCTCTCTCAGGTAGTGAGCATGGTATCCAATAGCTATTTTTCTAACCCTCTCCCTCCTACCCACCTCCACCCTGAGGCAGGCATTGTTGCCTTTTGTTCTGCTCTTTGTGTTCATGTTTTCTTGTTGTTTGGCTCCTACTTATAAGTGAGACCATGCGGTATTTGATTTTCTGTTTCTACATTAGTTTGCTTGAGATAATGACCTCCAGTCTCACCCATGTTACTGTAAAGAACATGATCTCATTCCGTGTTCTGTTGATGTAGTATTCCATCGTGTATGTGTACCACTTTTTAAAAATCTAGTCTACCATCGATGGGTATCTAGGTTGATTCTCTTTGCTATTGTGAATAGTGAACATATGCATGCATGTGTCTTTATGGCAGAGCAGTTTATAATTTTTTGGATGTATATCCAATAATGTGATTGCTGGGTCAAATGGTAATTCTGTTACAGGTTCTTTGAGGAATTGTCACACTGCTTTTCACAGTAGCTGGACTAATTTACAGTCCCACCAGCAATGTATAAGGGTTCTCTTTTCTCTGCAGCCTTGCCAGCGTCTGCTATTTTTTTGACTTTTTAATAGCAGCCATTCTAACTGTTATGAGATAGTATTTCATTGTGGTTTTGATTTGCAATTCTCTAATAATTAGTGATGTCCAGCATTTTTCATAACTTTGCATTTCTTTATGTATCCTTATCACCTAAAAAATACCACACATTTAGCAGATGTTCAAAAAAATGTGTATTGAAAGTGAGAGATAAAAGAAAACAGTAAAAGCAAATAAGGAAAGATCCAAGAAGCTTGTTATTCGTAATATTTTCACATAATTGCTGTGCAGTATGAGACAAAGGTTAGAGAATAAAAACAGCTCCTACTGCACAGCAAAAGTATGTATACATGTTGCTACTTTTTCCTCCACCTCTGTTGATAAAATTGCAGGCCTTTTAAGTAGTTCAACTGGGAATTCAGGATTACTGTATAGTTTGTGGGGAGAATAAAATGTTAGATAATTTGTAGCTTTGTCTGGATACATTATGTACTCTAATCTTGATACCGATTGTTGCAAAATAAGCATTGTGCTATAATGTGCTAAAATATTTGTTGGAAACTAATTGTTGTGAACTTTTTATCTGCACTTGAGCTGCCTGTGAATTATTAAAAGGCTAAGCAGGGCAAAACTGTTTAGTTAGCTAATTAATCTATAATGCATAAAATGCAAGCTTCTGCAAAGCTCAACCTTTTGGCTAAAGATTTTAGGTCACCACATTCCATATTTTGATCTCCATGACATTCAGATAACTGGTTGAAATGTTAAAAATTCAGTCAATGCTGAAGTTATTTATGCCTACCTCATGCCAAACATCTAGTTTGACATTTTGTGCTGAATTGTTAGAATTGATCATTTGTCTTGACATCAGGTGGTTACACAGATACACCTCACATACACATATGCATGTGCACGCACACACAGGCATATACACAGTGATGGCTTTTCTGCTTTATAATAAGTTTTATTTGTTGTAGGAAATTACAAAATCCAGGTAATTATGAATATAACTGGTTTATGGCATGAGTTGGGCTTCTTAGGTTGCAGGCAGAAAGTAATTTTATAGCTTTCTGTTAATTTCAGTTTCTGAAACAAAATGCTAGGGTGATCCCATGCTTTTAAGATTATTTTTAGTAAGTACGAATTCTTTTGGTCATTATTAGTTGCAAAAACATCTTCCTTTCAGTAAGTAAACCCCCATCTACCACATAAATGAAAATTTCAAATTCACATCTTTCTTGAAATGTTCTCATCCCCCTGTGCCAGGCTGCCTGAGTGGACAGCGTGTCCTGAAGCAAGTGCAGAACTGGTTTCCGTTTTGCTCCTACTTCTCTGCTACCTTGCAACTGCTCCTGACACCTACACAGTTAGGCTAGAACAAGAAGTGAAAAGATCACCCTTTTCATTAGCTAAGTCAATTGCCGTCTGGGATCTGGTTTGTCTGTGTGTCAGATGGACAATTCCTAGGTCTTTCTTTCATGGGGAAGGGCCTGCTGTGATGTCTTTGATATGGGCCTGCATCCCCTGAGGGTGGTTGCTCAGCCCTATCCTCAGCCCTTCTGACAGAGCTACTTCCTTTGTGCTCCCTTTAGTCCCAGTAGTCATTATTGTTAGTGTCTCTTATAAAATGATTACAGACAGACTGTCTGTTGCAGGGTCCACATTTGGACCCTGGAAACATTGGCCATTGCCTACTCATCAGTGGAAGTGCATCATTCATCAAGGTCAGCGCCTCACAGTTGTTCTTACAGGACATGAGAAGTGCCAACCACATAACCGTGCCTCTTAGTTTCAAAAGGGTGAGTCAAATGGCAGTCCCTATGTCCTGCAAATTCTAAGATCACCTATCAAACTCTCTGAGTGATCTTGTTGAAGCTCCCTTCACCTGAGGCAAAGGGAAGCCACCTCCATGTGCTGAGCACGCAAAGTCTCTCAAAATATTTCCCAGCCTCCCAAATACCAATCTCTTTCATGAGCCCTATCTTGATGACAGGCCAGTTCTAGCAGAACGTGATTTGGACTACACCTTTTGCAAATCCTCGAAAAGAGGTGCAGCAACTCATCCAGATGCAAGGTTTGTAGAATTAATTAATTGTTCGTTAAAGACTCTAGAGTCTCTTTTAAAACACTGAACAAAGAAGAAAATTCATATTTAATATCCAATCGCATAAAGAATAACACAAAAATTACTATCCAAGTACAAATGTTACTTATTTTTCATTCTTTTTCTCTCCTTTAATACAAACAAAATTGAGTTTATATTTTAGGTAGAGTTATATATCACTTGTTCTTACTCATTGTTGCTTAAGAGGTCATGAGCATTTCTCCACGTTGCTAAATAATCATCCAAAATGGAAATATTTAAATAATTGAACAGTATTATTGGATTATGGTATGGGGAACAGGTAACTTTTCTTTCTAGTTCATAATTGCTGGGCCATATGGAGCCATGCCTTGACCTGTTAAATAGGATATGTCTATGAGCTGAAGTTCCTGAGGATCGATTGAGCTGGTACAGTGACTGCTGGTTCTCTGTATTGGCTCACTTGGGAAGGAAATAAGTGGTTTTTAAGTGTAATTGAGAGAATGAAATGGAAGTATAGGCTATTTCTCTTTTCTTCTGAGCAGGAACAAAATTACATTTTTGAACCTCTTTTACAGGTAGGTACAGCCATGAGAGTAAAGTGTGGGTAACAGAATGTAGGCAATCTGTCCCATTAAAACCTCCTAAATGACCTCTACTCTCTTGTTTTCGCCACTCATTTTAGAGTTCCAAGCTTAAAGCCATATTAAATGATTTTGTGTTGAGAATAGTAGAACGGTTTTTTTAACCGTTGTATAACAGGCTCCTGTTAAAGAGAAAATAGACTCATAGCCCAATGTACACAGCAGTCAACACCTATGGTTCCGGCTTTTGAGAAAAGAAAAGCTGTATTGCAAAAACAACCAGTTGAGAGGCTGTTGTTAGGCTTAAATAGATCTACCGAATTTGAAGTGTGGGGTACATTTTAGTGATCAGTGGGCAAGAGAAAGGATTTAGGAATGCTAGCTTAGCAAGGTCTGATTAGAGGGCTTCAAATTTGACCACTTACAGTAAGATATGTTGAGGAAGATTTTACCTCAGATCTTCTGGACCAACAGACTCCGCACTTGTGAAAAAGTTCTACCATTCAGGCTCCAGTCAAGTCTCAATCTTCTTGGCTCTGAGGGGAGGAATCACTTATTCCAGGTTGCTAGAAATCAAAGCTTTTGCTATTGTGCATGCCCAGACTACATGACAGTTTTTGGCCCTGTCTGATTAAATGATGACTTTTTTTGTATTTGAAAATAAACGTAGGGTTTTTTTAACTAAAGTAAAAAAAAAAGATAAGACATTTGTTTAAGAGATTTGTCTAAGTTAAAAAACCAAGGGTGGTATAAAATGTAATTTTGGAATAATAACTACAAATTTGAATGTGACACTTAAAAATAGGTGTGTTAGCAAGATTTGAACTTCAGCCAATCTTTGAATGATGATTTTGCAAGTAAACTAGTTTTTAAAAATCACAAAATTTACTTAAAAAGAATTTATTTTTATTTTATGTGGAAACTACAAGAAGTTTTATTTGAATCCAAATTTAGCTTAGTAGATTGCCATTTAGTTCATTGTAGGAATACATTTGTGTGTGATGGGAGAGTTACTGGATTAAAATAGAGATTTTATGCTACTGACATACTGACTGAACAAATACAACTCTTGGTTGAGGGTTGAATCACATACAGAGATTTAACCAGAAGCGAACTTAACTTTATCAATAATTTAAAGCAAAGTTGAATATTAACAATTTATATTTTTCAAAATTCTTATTGTCTTGGTGATAAAAATTATACAACTATTGGGATGAATTTTCCACATCAGCCACAAGAATGACCTTCTGACATACAAGACACCTCTTACCATGTAATGCAAGAAAAAAAAGGTCAGGTAAGGGGGTTCTCCTTAGAAACCTCGTGATCTCTGTCATTTTCACTTTCTGTTTGAAGGAGTTCCTGTATATAAATTACCTGATATTTCACCATGTGACACTGCCACATCTCATTGGTGTGGGCAGCCAAGAATACTCTGACAGGTGAACACAGATTGTATACTACCTAGTGACTGACTGAACTAAATTGTCTCTTTTGGGGGTCAGGGATTGAAAGTTGACATAGAGATTTAACCAGAAGTTAACTAACACAGACTTAAAGAAACCGAGAGACAGAGGGTAAAAGTAGAAGCTGTGAAACCACAGAAACCATGGGTAAATGAAAGCCACAAAGGGGAGCAATAAGGGAAAGAGAGTAGGTGGTCACTGAAAATGTCAGTAGACATAAAAGCAGAAACAAAATAATTGAATCACTGTAATGGAAACTATAGACCTCTAAGCATTGGATACTTAATAGTGAGGTGAGAACATGGTTACTATGTGGTTAGAACTGAATACAACCCAAAAAGAATTATGTAACTTCATTACACATGAAGCCATGCAGCTGTTGAGACTCTATAGTTCTTTCTTACTTCTCTGGTAGTGGTGCAGAGGTGGCTTTGAAACAATGCCTCATTAACTGCAATTATGTACACATATCTCTTTTACTCAGAACTCATCTGACAATTCTAACACAAATGGCTAAAATACTTTTGAGTAGTCATTTTTTATTTCATGATAAAGAATTTTAATTATAGTCTTACATTCTTGATTATAACAAATCAGAACATTTGTGTTGTTTCAATTGTTTTATTATTATTCTGCCTTGTGAAAGTTTTTATATATCTTTCATAGATGAGATAATAGAGATAGGTCGAATACCTTGCCCAAATATCTCTGGCAAGTAAATAGAGAAAAAGGGTAGATGCATGAATATAAGTGTACATGATTTTTGCAAAAAATGAGAAATCCTCCACAATTTGTTCTATAAATTGCTATTTTACCAATTATGTGATGTAGTTATTCTTCCATGTAAGTATACATATTTCTTCCTCAATCTTAACTGTTGAATAGTATTTCATAGCATTGAAACACTGAAATTTGTTTAACCATTTCTCTACTTATGGTTTATTTATTTCCAGTTATTTTATTTCTGAAAATCTCGCAGGGTATCAGGTGATAACTTATTTACTTCCGGATTTTCATTCCTGGAAATGTAGCATGATATCAAGTGAGACTTTTCTCATGCCTAGGTACAAATCTGAGGATAACAGAGCTGAGTAAAAATGATTTAGAGGTGGCCTAATCCTTCCTTAGAATTAAGTACTGAATAGGAGGAGAAAGAAAGAAACTTGTAATTGTGAGTTGTCAGCCTGCCAAAGAATACAGAAATTTTTCCTTCATAAATTAGGAGTATACTCATAAGCTTTTGCTTACATGTGGTTTCGGTGATTTCACTGCTTCCGTTTTGCCCCATCTCTTGGTTTCTTTGAATCAGCATTAGTTTCATTTGCTGTTAGATCTCTGTGTCAACATTCAGTCCCAAGTTGAGTGAGAAAAATCCAACATTTAATGCACGTTGAGGGAGAAGAAAGTCCAAAAGTCCATAATGATTCTCTGAATTTGAAGATGCCTGAGGAAGGGAAAATCAGCATCCCACTTACAACTGTACATCTGCAAACATTCAGGTCCTCAAGCACACTCCTTGCCGGTACCTGACTTCTTTATAAACCAGGACAGTAAATAGAGTTTTCCCTGACAAACGTACTTGTCAACAGTCGTTGATTAAAGATGAAAATGGCCATCCAGGATAAGAAAGAAAGTAACCAACAAAGAGGAATGTAGCCAACAAAGTAACCAACAAAGAGGAACTACAGACTTATTGTACAATAAGATACAAATATTTTATCAATTTTTGGTCTTCCTCAATACTCTACCCTGCTCCATTACCAGAAAAGAAGAATGTAAAGGGACCTAAAGAGTAGATCATTCCTCTCTATCATCTGAGTACCTCAAGCCATACTTTAACCTGTTCTGAGAGAGGGTAGGATGTACTGGCATTCAGTGTGATGATATAACCCCTCATTCAGACCATCCTTCCCACTGATATCAACTACAAACTCCAGACAAAACAAAACAAAAACAACTACCTAAGTATTCAGTAATTCAGTGGAGTCAAACTTGGAGAATTGTTAATAAAAGTAGTCAGTTTCCCATTTTCTTGCAGTTTTTCCCTGCAAGCTGACCAGAGACACAGAGCAGCCCATCACAGGCAGCTAAATTCTGCTAAAACATCATTTACTTTCTGGATATAGAAAAAAAGGAAAAGGATCCTGGACAACCATGGCCTTTTGTCAGAAAATGAGGGGAATTCTCACAGGAGATAAAAAAATGGAGAATGAGATTCATGATTCTGCGTATGCACACAATCTCAGATTGATTTATAAACCATGTAAGTGAGAATGAACTCAAATCACTTCAGCAAATTATAGGATGGAGATTTGAACACGCATTCATAGAAGATGAGACTAAGCTAACAGTCTAACTTAAAAATTTGAATTATTAGCTAAAACAGAAGCATCAACATAGATGAATATAAAAGATCCTAGAGTGAACACAACATACTATCCATAGTGCCATACTCCAAAATCATCAACATTAAAACAAAATGAAAGTATACATCATGACAAAGATTTGGAAACAAGTCGTTATAGCCCTTTCATTTACAATACCAAAAAATTGGAAGTAACCCAAACATATATTGACAAATGAACATAAAATCAAAATGTGTTCAATAGAATGCCGAAAAAGTCTGACTGTGCCAAGTGCTTGGAAAGATGTAGGGCAACTGGAACTCTCGTATTCTGCTGGTGGGAATGTAAAAGAGCCCAGCTACTTTGGAAAACAGAATACAGGAGTCAATCCTGGCATCCCGGGCAATTGAATGACTGATTGACTCTTTAAGGAATGACCCTTGCTAGGGTTTGCCTCCAGAAATAACCCGGTCAGGCCTGACTTACCTCCTCCATGGAGCAGGACTGAGGACTCAGAGGAATAACTTGGTTGGGCACACCAGGAGTCAATCCGCTCTCCTCCAGAAAGTGGTGGCCTACGGAGCCCTGGAACGTCTCAGGGAGTGCCTCCCCTATAGTCCACCTCTTAACCCAGGGGATCCCGGAGCAACTCTGATCTGCACCCAGTGGCAATATCTTGCTGGGGCCTCCAAATGTTATACCTGAGCGAGTTAGAAGGAAAGTGCCACACTCTGAATTCCCTTTATTGTTGGTGATTGAGAGTCAGCTTGTGCTCAAAATCTCTCTGACCAAGGAAGGGGCTTGATTCCTTTTATATATATATATTATATATATATATATATATTTTTTTTTTTTTTTTTTTTTTTTGCATTTTAGGTTCCGGGGTACATGTAAAGAACATGCAGGATTGTTGCATAGGTACATACATGGCAATGTGGTTTGCTGCCTCCATCCCCATCACCTATATCTGACATTTCTCCCCAAGTTATCCCTCCCTTTTTATACCTTGCTTAAGAAAGGGGAGGGGGAGCCTAGCTGAAGCAGAATTTACAGGAGCAGAACAAGCAAGTTAGATAAGGAGGCTGGTAACCAGGAGGCAGGAGGTTCCCATGATTGTTGATTACTAAGGAGGGTATACACAAGCGGTTCCTATGATTACTGGTTACCAAGGGGTGGTATTCGGTACTTATCATTACAGTCAATCAAGGGGATATTCACAATAGCAAGTGGGCTTGCCAAGCAGAATATGGTTACAATGGTTATATGCCTCTATAGTTCTAAGCACAGCATGACCCAGCACAGTAGCATGACCCAGGTATGCACTCAAGGGAGAAATGGTGGGAGGGGGTGAGGTGGAGGTTAAGATGGAGTCTGTCTGGCTCTCAGCAAGATGGAGTCTGTCAGGCTAACACAGGGTAGCTTAGCACAATCTATGTAGATCAGTAGTTGGCTAGGGACAGGAGTGATGGAAGATCAGATTGCAAAGAAGAACATGGAAAATTTGGGGGAGTGAAAGAAGTGTGCACTGTCTTGATTGCAGTTATTTCACAAGTGTATCACACATTCCAAAACTTACCCAATTATGTACTTTCCATATATAGTTTATTGTACATAAAATATAGTTCAATCAAGTAATATAAAAATGTAGATTTGAGATAAAATTTAAACTGTAATTAACTGGAAAGTTCTGGATATGTCCTGGTTGTAATGAAAGAGTCTGCTACTCAGTTGGCAAAAGAAATTTAGCACAGTGTGATTAGAAAGAGCAAAGAAAAATAATACTGTTTGGTGTTTGTAGCCCACAAATTTCAAACTGCTACATGCCCTAGACATCCAAATACTTCATTAATGACCTTTACTCATTTATATCTTGATAAACACTGCCAAATAGCCCTTCCAAACAGTTAAACTAATTTTAAAATCTTACAAGGAATGCTTGTGACTGCTCATTTACCCCTCTGTATCATCATCAATACTAAAGAGTTACATTCTCTTTATGGAGCTAGATGATCAATGAAAACATTAAAATAAAATGCAAAGCAGGAGCCAAAAAGAATGGAGATATTCAAAACTTGAAAGGTCATAAAAAGGGGGAGAAAAAGTGGAGGAGAGAAGCTTTCCAAAGAGTCAGTATAAATAATGTCAAATACTGTAAAGAGGTCAAAGTTTCTATTTTATTTAAGAACATGTAAGCTGCCAATGGTTTAGATGAAAGCAATTTCAGTTTATCGTGGTGAGAACAGAAAGTTGATTATCATTGTTGAGGGGTACATGAGGTGAATGAGAGAAAATATAATCAGTTTTATTGTTTTTTGTTTCTGGAGAATTTTCCTTAAATAATTTTACTGTGAAGGGAAAAGACAGTTATTATAGTATACATGTTATTTTTTGTTTATTTAAATTTTTGGATGTGATTTTTACTTTGCAAATGACAGATACTTGAGTTTGTTGCAACATTAGTGAGAAAGTTAATGGCAAGGTCATTTTTCTGAGAGGAAATAGGAGAAATTTGATATAATGAGATTCCAAATGAATGAGATGCAGTATGATTACATGTATAATGTTAGGATAAATACTGTTGCCATTTTAGTATTTGAGAAGAAGACAAGCATTTATGTAAATACAATAAATTCTGTAAATCTGGAATTCTGATGTTCCTTATGAATGGATCTTTTCTCTGAGAATTATCAGGCTATTGCAGGTGCTGGATGTTGTGAAGTTGAAAAAAATGATTCTTGATAATGGGAGAAAGGAACAAGTTGGCTTGGTAAATATGAAAATTCAGCTCAGCTCTGCTAGGGGTTTCAATAATCAGATAGGCTATCCCCACTCCAGGTATCTAGAAATCACCACAGGGTTTATCTAATTCCTTCTAAAGATACAGTAGGATTTATTGTGTTTTAATCTGCACTAAAAAATACAATACATTTAAATGTAATGACATGGCATCTTTACTATGTCTATACTCATGAGTACAAACAAAATATACTTTCTTTTTTTCTATGATGGAAGTAAACTTTTCCTTCAAGTATTCCATTTTAATTACTAGGACAAATAAGAGAAAAATATTTTAAACTTGCCAATTAGTAGTATCAGAGTCTGGAGTGTAAATAATCTAATTTAAATGGCTCTTTATTTTAGATAATTCCTAGTCATGTTCTTTTTTACATCCTTGCCCTTCATCTCTCCTTTACGTCATTCCTTTCCAAAAATTTGTCTGGGTGTATAGGTGATTTTTATGGCAGTCGCAGATGTTGTTCAATCATCAAATTGATAATACCCGGAGTGTGAACAGACTCAGTTGGCATTTTGAATCACTGTACTGGCACACAACACTGTAGTCTTGGTCCTTTCTTTCTGTTAAAAAGTATTTAAATGTCACTGAAGCCCAGTTTCTATTAGTTCCTCTTTTTTGCAGCACTCACAAGACACACATGAATTTTTGGATACACTGTAGATAACTCACTACTCATGGGAGTCTCTCTTGGGTTAATATAACTGGGACATTCCTTCTGCTAATGTTGTGCTATCCTCCGCCCTCAATGGTGAATGGGACACCCATGCAGATGCAGCCTCCTCTTAGCATCCTGCAGTCTTCCTCAGGCAAGGCCAGAGGAAGCAAGCCACTAGCCCGCTGTTCTTGGAATCCACCATGCCCATTTTTATATTTTCTGGTTATGACTGACACCAGGGAAGGGCAATAGCTACAACAGGTAGAGGGTAGATGAGGATGTCAAATAAATTAATTAATTTGAAGATACAACATACTGTTCCCCTTATTTTTATCCTCTATAAATTTAATTGAATCATAAATGTTATATAATAAAACATAAAGACTACATGAGGTAAATGAACTTTCAATTATTAGTAAGTGGCAGGTGACAATATTTAGTTTAGTAAAGATATTTAGAAACCAGTATCTTTCATGGTTCACTCTAGATTCCTCTTCTTCCACTTTCGTTATTCCTATCCTTTGTCTCACAGGTTTTGGCCCAGTGCTCACATTTACCAACATATCTTTATCCCCAGCCTGTACTTTTAATTAGAACCTTAGTACTGTCTTACTAAGCAGACTGTCCCATCCAGCATAATATTCAAAATACTGTCTGCTTTCACTGTTAGCACAATAACGGCTGTATAACCTTTCAGCTCCTCTCTCTTGATCTTTCTCTCTAATTTGAGAACTTCACTTTCATAATCAAATATATCTTCTTCAAATATGAATATTCTGTTTTTTAGTGACTTTAAATGATCCTAGGCTGGAGATCATTTTTGACTGGATTCAAACTCACAGTAATTTCTCCTATTAGTTAAATATTGAAGGAAACGATGCTACTGTGCATTATCTCTCAATCATGATTACAACCAGGTAAGGCATGTTACCATCTAACCATTTCAATCTGCCATGGATGTTTGTCCCATATTTGCCTACTCAGCATCCACCTCTGTTTTCTATATCTGTCAGTCATGATTTAGGACATGACTCCAAGTACACCCACTGAGAGGAACCCCACTATACCTTGTTCCCACAACAAGACACCCAGAGCATAAGCATGGGAGCTGAGATACTGAATCTGGCCTGAGTAGAGGAAAGAATAACAGAGCAGCAATGCACTCACAGTGGCTGGCCTAAACAGTGTTGTATCCACCAATGGTGCTCAATGCAAGCAATTGTGGATTACTGCCAAATCTTGGTTTTAGTTTTCAATTTTCTATATTTAAATCTTACTCTGAAAAAAGAACATTAAGTTCTCTTACACAAAACTCTTTCCATGTATTCATAATTGTTGCTCCTCATTCTTATTGTATATGATAAGGGATGTTTAGCCAAGTAAATAATCACCGTTGATATTATATCACCTTGCTCTAGGCTGACTGAGTGGGGAATGGCCATGTGGGAGGGCCTTCACCGTATCTGTAGATCTTTCAGCTGAGGGGCAATCTTAGTCTGTTTGGGCTACTATAACAAAATACCATGATGGGTGGTTTATATACAACAGAAATTTATTTCTTATAATTCTGGAGACTGGTCCAAAATAAAAATGCTGGCAGATTCAGTGTTTGGTGAGAGCCCACTTTCTGATTCAAAGATGGCACCTTCTAGCTGTTTCCTCACAGGATGGAAAAAGGCAAATAAGTTATCTTGGGCCTCCTTTGTAAGAGCACTAATCCCTTTCATGTGACAGAGTCCTCATAACCTAATCACTCCTGATGGCCTCACTTTCTCATACCATCACATTGGTGATTCGGTTTTAGCATATAAATTTTAGTTCAGCAGAAACATTCAGTCCATAGCAGGAGCTGATACAGTTTCTTTGCGTCTGCATGTTATAAAGTTAATGGTAGAATTCTAGAAGCCGTGAATAAGAAGGAGGCCACTAGGTTTTCTCTAGCTCCTCTGTAGGCAGTATGGAATGTTCTCCTTGTCTCACCTTTCTTAATGTTCTTGAGTTCAATCTCTAATTGACTTAGGATATTAGACCTCAGTATCACCCTCTAAGTTACTTTTTCAAAGGTAAAAGTGGCCAGTTACCATAATTAGTAGGGTGAATGTGACACCTTATGGAATCTTCCAATTAATCCTTCTGTTTTCAACAATGTCTTATTTCACCTGGTGCTTTTAATTGTTTAGAACAATGGTTCTCCAAATTTGATGTGTATCAGAATCACCAGAAGAGCTTGTTAAAACACAACAGGGCCTCCTCAAATACAATGATTCAGTGTATTCAGAGTGGGGCCCAAAATGTTGCATTTTAACATGTTGTCTCCTGAAGACATTGCTGCTGATCTGGGATAAGACTTTCAGCTTTATCCAGTTTTCTAAGTTAATCACTGCACTTTCTCTTCTGGGGTTCTAAGGTTGTCTACTTTTTTCTCCTCCCTCCATCTCTTTGTCCTTGGGGATTTAACCTTCGAATACTTTTCAGAATATGCTGTTTAAATTCTACATATTTGTGAATTTCCCAAATTTCCAGCTGATTTCTCTTTTTTATTCCAGCATTTCTCTGGAGCATAAATTGCTCCATGCTCTGGTCCAATTTTATTTTGACTCCTTTGCATCAGTAATATTTGAGCCCATTTTTTGATGTATACTCAGACCCCAGAGGATAACTCTTAATAGTCTTATTCATCGGAAATGGTTCTCTCTGACAAACTAGCTGGCCTGCATCTTAGTTTATTGCTGTTGTAGAGCTACCAGCCTTCTCTTACTGCTAATCACCCAAATCTCCATTTTGTTGGAGCGTACAGTTAGGCTTGAACTTCCTCATGCTCTGTCCTAAATAAAGTCAGTTCCTTTGGGGTAAGCTTCAGTGTATTCTGTTCCTGTATTCTTACCCCAAGGAGAAATTCTAATTTATTGCTTCAGAGTTATGATCAAGACAATGGCCAGATTGTCTTGTAGTTACATACCTGCTTTATGAGCAGAGTTTTGAGCATTAGTGGTATCCTCTGGTCTTCCCAGCTTGCCTCCCCTCTGCGGAACTTCCATATTATGAGAAAGTTGGGTCAAGGCTATTGGGGTATTAGTTGTCTTGGGCTGTGGTACCTGAGTTAGAGCCTCTGCTCTAAGAATGGGTGCCAGGTGGAAGATTGGAGCCTGAGACATCTTGCCTAAAGTCTTCTGGAATTTAGCCTCTGCAAAACAGAGGTCAAAGAGATGAAAACGATGGCAATCTGCTTTTTTAGTGAGATACAGTAGCCATTGACAGGGAGCTGGAACAAAAAGAATGCCTGTCTTCTTGTCCACAGCTGCCTACAGTGGAGATTCTGTCATGCTGAGCTGGAGGGGTGGGGGCAGAAGGATCAGGCTGTAACTCAAGTCTGACAGATTAGCTGTTCTTACAGAGATGTAGTAAATTTCCCTGACTAAATGCTTCTTGGTTTGCTGTATTCCCTGTGTCAGTTTTCAGGGACTTAGAATGTTTGTTTGTGTTTTTAAAGTAATTTTCACCAGTTAATAGTTTTGCACTGGGAATAGGCTAAATTACCATTGATGATGTATATTAAATTTCTATTTCTAGTCTAACAGTGTCATTGAAAGCCTTTTTTATTTTTTCAGGTACATAACAAATCTATTTATCTGTGGAAGGCCAGATTATATGAAGAAAATATTTTCTGGTATTATTTCCAAAGCATATATACTTCCTTTTTATGATTTAGATTTTTTTCATTTTTTTATTTAACTGCCCTATTGTGTGAAAGGCTTTCCGAGGCATATTGAATTGTATGTTGCATATCATAACATTCTAATTCTGAAGAACAGAATTTTTGGCAGTGAATTACCAAAGAATATAGCTCAGATATTTCTAGAATAAATGTCCATTTCGCTATTTCTTTTTGTGTAAAATGGAGATAATTGTTCAGTGTTATTTTGAGGATTAAACTAATATTTGCAAAATAGTTTAAAAGAGTAGCTGGCACATGGTATGCACCCAGTAAATGTTGATAATTGTTGCTGTGATTATTATAGTTGTTATTCTTGTGAACAAAGATGGCTTGGTGGTGAAACACAGGTTTAACAATAAAACATTTTTCCCAGAATAAATTTTGATTTAAGAATATAAGGAAAGTTTCAATTTCTTTTTACACTAAACATTAGTAAGTTTCTTGAGAGTGTAGAGATGTAAAATTAGCATTGGCTCATATTCAGTCTTTCACAAAGAACAGTTTTTGATACTCTCACCCTCTGATTTAAAGGCTCACTTAAATTCAAAGAAACATAGTAATTTCTTTGATTCCAGTTCACATCATGAAGCCATCTTTTGAGAAATGCCATTGCTTAGCTTTGGAGCTGAATAGAGATTCTTTTTGAATTCTACTTCATCCACGTTTCTAATCTGTTTTCTATACTGATCTTTTTGAGATTAAACAATCTTAAATCAAAGCTTTATTTGTTTGAGCTTATAGAATGTGCTGCAATTATTTAAGAATCGCCAGCTTCTTCTGTACTCAGCAGCTGGTACAGATTTTCAAAAGAACTCGTGAGTAGAAAGGGACAACACAAACATCAAATATGATAGTAAATTTGGCTTATTCACTACCTTGATAAGAAGTTTCTAACAATTTAACTTATATGAAGTATAACATTCATATTTTTTCCAAAAAATTATTCCAATATGAGCTCAAGAAAATTGGTTGAAATTGTGGCTACTATAAATATTGAAATTATTATTTGCATATGTTAAATTAGTATAAATCTTTATCATTTTTCATCAGGTAGTTCAATAGGATGTTGAAAACAAGACTTCCACTCTAATAGAATGTAAAAATGGTCATCTATTTAAGTCATTCTGATTTCTTTTAATTGCTTCACAATCCACTGTAAAGATTTACTCTGATCCTAATATTTAAAATGTTCTGTTTTTCTTCTGCTTTTCTCTCCCACAAATTGGGTGTTTTATTCTTTTTCCTACTTACTAAATTTACACCATTCTGCGTTGAGCACAGAAAGGTGGAAGTATACAACCCTGTTCTCTCTTTTTTTTTTTTGAGACAGAGTTTTGCTCGTGTTACCCAGGCTGGAGTGCAATGGCGTGATCTTGGCTCACCGCAATCTCCGCCTCCTGGGTTCAAGCAATTCTCCTGCCTCAGCCCCCTGAGTAGCTGGGACTACAGGCATGCACCACCACGCCCAGCTAATTTTTGTATTTTTAGTAGAGGTGGGGCTTCACCATGTTGACCGGGATGGTCTTGATCTCTTGACCTCGTGATCCACCTGCCTTGGCCTCCCAAAGTGCTGGGATTATAGGCGTGAGCCACCACACCCAGCCTGTTCTCTCTTTTTAATGCTCTATATTTTTTTGTTTCCTTTTCTTTGGAAACAGTTTTTCATTATCCTTATAAGGAGACGCCATTTTTTCAATCTTTCCTTAAAATCTAACTTCTTTACCAAGTCATTTATCTTCCTGATGGAATAGTGAATATGACTGTTAGTGTACTGATGAGTCCCTTTATATCAGCATTATAACTTTTAGGTATTAGCTTACTTCCATGTGATTATTTCATATATCATTGTGAACATATTTTTTTCCAGAAAGAGGATACATACTGACCTAAAAGAAATTTCATCTAAAAGAAAACCTGCCTAATGTGCTATATTTTTATATTTCAGAGGATTACTTTTAGTCTAATTCTGACAATCTGTAATTCCTATATATAGTGATCTATGCACTAGTTTGTGAATTGATTGTAACTGATAGAGGAGGTAAGAAGCTCACAAAAAAAAATGTAAATTAATTGTTGGGAAAAGCTGCAAAGGAGAAAGGACTTACAGAGTGCCTACATAAATTGGTTATGAGTAACATATAAACAAGGAACAACAAAATGTGGAAGGCCTCTTCATGCCTCATGTTCTGGTGCAGGGTGACCTCGGCTCTGTTACCATAAACATTGTGCTCAAGGATGTAAAACCCCTTTGTAGCACTATGATGTAGCCAGACTTGTAGGCTCCTTGTAAGGCCTGAGTTCCATCAGCTGTACATAGATAATAAGCTAAAGATAACCAAATGTTCTTGTTTTGTGAAATTCCCAAACCACCACTGTTATCAATCCTTAGAATGATATACCAGTTCTGGCTCACTGATTCACTCCACCATCACCCTGTCTCCACCATCACTCCACCCCTACCCTGTAGATCAAAGTGATTGTAAACAATAAATAGAGTGGATGATCCGAGCTTGGGGCCTTCACTGTCGCCTCTAGAGTAATAAAGTGATGGCCCCCAGTCACACTGTTTCTTTCAATCTTTCTCTCATTCCTTTGTTGCCACCGAACTTGGGGTGCCCACGGGTGATGTAAGGCTGGTTCCCTACAAATTATGTCATTTTTTTTGGTAGAAAGACATTTTCTATGAAAGATACAGCGTGCTTATTTCCATTCTAGAATAAGCTATCACCTAAAACACTGGTAACAGTCTGTAGACTGGCACTGGTTCACAGACCCCATTTTGAGGTCTACAGCACTGCTACAGAGAATTTTAATTCTCCCTTTAAACCAATGTACCTGAGAAAAAACGTTTTATTGCCTGTGCCTATAGAAAGAAATATAAATTTACTCATTTTCACCTAAGAATAAAGAATGCTTACTTATGGGAAGTTGGGGACATGCAAGTTTTATATGTATGACTCAAAAATTTGGTTATTAATCCCGTTCTTTCTGTGGGTATTTTTTTGGATTCTTAAAATCATAAAATATGTTGATTTTGTCGGCTACAAATGTACTGATTATAAAACTGTTCTTTTCTTTCATAGAAGTAAGCATGGCTTTATGGTTGAGAATTTGTTTCTTCAGAGTACAGTCTAGAAAATAGAAATATGCTACCTATTTCAAAGGGGATATCAAACAGGGAATTGGTTAAAAGTGTTAGAAGGGCTGGTATAGCAAAAGGGAGAGATGTTGGCAGAACAGAAAAGAATAAGTATATTTTCCAGAAAACTACAAATGCCACTGGACTAGAATCCAGGAACCTACTGTGTCTACTGTTGGTCTGCAGTAGGACAGCTATTCAGGCACTGAAATTGCTAAAATGTTAGCATGGATATCAGAGCTATGCTGGTGTTTGCTTACCAAGCAAACACTAAGGTAGTTTAGCCACTGATGGAACTGCTGGAATTGTTAATCACCTAATCTCATGTGAGCTATAGCAACGTCAGCAATTTCTAGCAACTACCAGCAATTGCCACTGCTGTCTATACTAAAAGCTTCTCAGTTCTAACAGCCTTCAAATTATCTTCTGGAGGCAAGGAGGGAGCATGGCGAAAGCAAGAGCAAGAGAGAGGGGAGAGGAGCCACACATTTTTAAACAAACAGATCTCACTATCGCAAGGACAGTACCAACAGGATGATACTATACCATTCATGAGAAACCACCTCCCATAATCCAGTCACCTCCCACCGGGCCACACCTCCAACACTGGAGATTATAGTTCAACATGAGATTTGGGTGGGGACACAGATCCAAACCATATCACAGGCCAAGGTCAAGGCTTAGTTGAAAAAAGGCTCAGAGGACACTGATCAAAATTTGTTTTACTTTTGGTTGGTAGTACCAAATTGACCTCCATTGATGTGTACAAGACGCCCAGTTTTTCACATTTATAAACCAGCTATTTTCAAATGTGTTCACCTTTGTCAACCCGATGTGCAAAATTAGGGTGTCTCCTTACAAACTTTCTGTTAGCGAATATCAAAACCCATAAATGGGTGCATCATCTTTCTAATAATATGTGAATATGTTGTTTATAATAGTGAAAAACTGGAAGCAGCCTAAATATGCCTTTGGGGATTTGTTAAATAAATTATAGCACATTCACAGGATGAAATTATTCATAGACATCAAAAATCATGCATAAGACCTGACAGGGTCACTCATGCTTGTAATCCCAACACTTTGGGAGGCAAAAGCAGGAGGATTGCTTGAGCCCAGGAGTTCAAGAGCAGCCTGAGCAACATATCAAGACCTCATCTCTACAAATAAAAAATTAAAAAATCAGCTGGGTGTGCTGCTCCTATAATCCCAGCTACTCAGGAGGCTGAGGCAGGAAAACTGCTTGAGGCCAGGAAGTGAAGCTGAAGTAAGCTGTGATCGCACTCCATCCTGGGCAAGAGAGAACAATCTTGTCTCAAAAAAAAAAAAAAAATTAAAAAAAATCAAGCATAAAATTTTATGAAATGTCTGTTTCAAGGGCTTATGAGGTCCCCTCCCCCATATTGGTCCCATCTGAAATCTTAAATTACCGCTCAAAAACTTTTGCATTAAAATTTTTAATTATTCAAATAATTGGCAATGTATAAAAACATGGAAAAAACAAGTGAAACACTAACACTGCCTTTCCCCATTTATTCCCATTACTAGTAATAACTGCAGCCAGGTATGTGAAGACTAGCAGACCTTCTTCTAAAATGCATTTCATGTAGTGCTTTCGGTTTTACTTTTTTACTGAAGTAATACGTGAATAAATTCTCAGTCTTGAGTTGTGCAAACAACACAAAGTTATGTAGACTAAAGTTCCTTGTCACTTTTTGGCCATAAATATTATTGCTTTCTCTAGAGGAAACCACCATGGACATGCTGATACTTCTCTTCTAGATCTCATTTTAAGAATTAAAGCTACTCTAATACTGACAAGGAAAGGTGTTTTTAATTATTTTTAATTAGCATTATGAAAATCTAAAAGAAAAATCATAAACAAATTACCTTCCAGTACCTCACATTGTCTGAACATAACAGAAAGCAAGTGTGCAAGGGAGTCTGGGAAATGTAGCTTGCAGGCTCACAGCTGTAGCATTTCAGAGGGCAAAAGGACCAGTACAAAAGCACAATTAATAACTTTGATTACTTGCATTCATACCTATACTTCTATCCAATTTAAACATATATTGGAGATATACACACAGACACACACACACACGCATACATATATATATGTAAACATCATGGAATATATATATCCAGCCCAATTTTTAACCTTAATACATAATATAATAACAATCAAAAAGTCATGCTTGGACTTCCACCAAGATGGCCAAATAGAAACAGCTCTGGTCTGCAGTTCCCAGTGAGAGCACACCAGAAGACAAGTGATCTCAGCATTTCCAACTGAGGTACCAGGTTCATCTCACTGGGACTGGTTAGACAGTGGGAACAGCCCACGGTAGGCAAGCCAAAGCAAGATGGGGCATCATCTCACTCAGGAGGTGCAAGGGGACAGAGAACTCTCTCTCCCAGCCAAGGGAAGCCATTACGGACTTCTCCAGACACTCCAGCACTCCAGCTCAGATACTATGCTTTTCCCACGGCCTACATAACCCAAAGACCAGGAGATTCCCCTCCAGCACCTAAATTCCAGCGCCCTGGGTTTTCAGCACAAAACTGGGCAGCCATTTTAGTTGAGTGGCACCTGGAACACCAGCAAGACAGAACTGCTCATTCCCCCTGAAAAAGGGGCCTGAAGCCAGGGAGCCAAGTGAGCTGGCTTGGCGGGTCCCACCCCCCCACAACAACTGGGAGCTAAGATCCATTGGCTTGAAATTCTCGCAACCAGCACAGCAGTCTGAGCTTGACCTGGGACATTCAAGCTTGGTGGGGGAGAGGGGCAGCCACGATTGCTGAGGTAACATTGCCTGTGTAAACAAAGCCGCCAGGGGGGAAGTTTACACAGCAGCTGAGTGGAGCCCAGCACGGCAGCTCAGCAAGACCTCTCCAGGCAGACTGTCAAGTAGATTCCCTTCTTGCTCTGCAGGGCATCTCAGGAAAAAAAAGGTAGCAGCCGGTAAGGGACTTACAAAGCCCCCATCTTCCTGGGATAGCGCACCTGGGAAAAGGGGCAGTTGTGGGTTCCACTTCAGCATACTTAAAGGTCCGTGCCCGGCAACCCTGAAGGGAGCAACAAATCCCCCAGCACAGTGCTTGAGCTCCCTTAGTACAGACTGCCTCCTCAAGTGGCTCCCTGACCCCCCATGTAGCCCAACTAGGAAACACGTCATGCAGGAGAGCTCTGGCTGACATCTGGCAGGTACCCTTTTGGGATGAAACTACCAGAGGAAGGAACAGGCAGCAATCTTTGCTGTTCTGTAGCCCCTGCAGATGATTCCCAGGTGAGCAGGGTCTGGAGTGGACCACCAGAAAACTACAGCAGAAGGGCCTGTTAGAAGAAAAACTAACAAACAGAATGAAATAGTTCAACATCAGCAGAAATGATGTCCACTCAGAAACCCCATCCAAAAGTCACCAACTTCAAACACCAAAAGTAGATAAATCCATTAAGATGGGAAGAAACCAGCGCAAAAAGGCTGAAATCACGAAAAGCCAGAAGGCCTCTTCTTCTCCAAAGGATCACAATCTCTCGCCAGCAAGAGAACAACACTGGATGGAGAATGAGTCTGACGAATTGACAGAAGCAGGCTTCAGAAGGTGGGTAATAACAAACTTCTCTGAGCTAAAGGAGAATATTCTATGTAAGGAAAGTTAAGAACCTTGAAAAAAGGTTAGATGAAATGCTAACTAGAATAACCAGTGTTGTGAAGAACATAAATGACTTGATGGAGCTGAAAAACACAGCATGAGAACTTTGTAAAGCATACATAAGTTTCAGTAGCTGAATCCATCAAACAGAAGAAAGGATATCAGAGATTGAAGATCAACTCAATGAAATCAGGGAGAAGGCAAGATTAGAGAAAAAAGAGTGAAAAGAAATGAAGAAAGCCTCCAAGAAATATGAGATTATGTTAAAAGACCAAATCTATGTTTGATCAGTGTACCTGAAACTGATGGGGAGAATGAAACCAAGTTGGAAAATGCTCTTCAGGATATTATGCAGAAGAAATTCCCCAGGAATTTCTGCAGGGGACTGAACTAGAAGTACTCTGGTTAGAAGGTAAGCACTGAAGCTGGAATAAAATGTGAAAAATATCAAACAAATGGAACATGTTAGAGACTGTACAAGATGCGATAAGATAGTCCCATTCCCATCTCCCTTAGAACAGTTATTAGCTGTTTTGCAAGATCCTCATATGAATAAGTTATGAACTGAGGGGTTATATGTTGAAAACAAAAACAGTATGAGTCACAAGAGATAACCTATTTCAATAGGCGTTGTCATTCATGCTTCAAGCTTCAAGCAAAGTTTTAAAATTTTCAAGAGGATAAAAATTGTGATGCCACGCAGTACTCATTTTAGTTATGTAGAGACATCTGAGATAAACTTCATAATTCAGCTTATGAATTATTAAAAAAATGCTTAGCTATTTATACTCAGTTAAATAAAAAGAAACTGAGGCCCAAATGGAACACAGAAAACACTTGTTAAGAATATATTTACCTTTATTTTAAGCAAGCTTCAAATGTAAAATTCACTTTATGTATTATAAGGAAATACAAAAGGATGTCTGAATTATGACTTGTCACTAGCTTCTTTATGAATTTCATGAAGCTCCACTCCAGCGTGGGTGACAGAGAGAGACTCCCTCTCAAAAAAAAAAAAAAAAAAAATTCAAGAAATTCAACTGCTAAGAATGCAACATATTGAATTTTTTTTAGACTAAGTTCTCTGGGAAATACAGTCTGTGAAAAACATACATGCTAAGACTTAATAGGGAGGCATAAACCCAGGACAACCAGAGTGAGGGGGAAAAGAGAAGTGAGGTAGAGAAGGATTGAAAGCAAATACAAGGTGTTGAATTCCTAAGCTGGCCAGAATATCATAAGAAAATGCAGCTGCCTCCTCAAGCATATATGGCTTCTTCCAGTCAGTTTATATGAAACTGCTGTTTTTTGGAACAGTCTATCACAGAAAAGGAAGGAAAGCATATCTGTCAGTTCCTTCCCATCATCATATTTTACTCTGAGAGGCAGTAGTCTTATCCTTCAAATACATTTGCAGTTGGTATCATCTGGTATCTTTGGACACATATTGCAGAATCCCACTTTTTTATTCCCCATATTGGGACAATTCATTATGTCTCAAAAGCGATAAGCCAGTGAATCCAGTGTGGTTAGACTTCCTGCAGATGCCTGTATCTGACTTGGAGAGGGCTGAGTGCCAACAGTGAGAGGAGGTAAGACATTAAGGACAGTGGCCCCTGGTCTCCAATGAAGAAGCTGACAGGGCTAAGGAAGCAAATGGGTTGAGCAGATCTGGAATGGTTCATGAAATGAGTCTAATATGTAAGTTAATTTAAATAATTACAGATGTAGCAATTTAGACATCTTTATCTAATCCTAGATCTCTACCCCAATTTTCAAAAGTAAATGCCACATGGAAGCAAATAGCTTCAGACAGAGTAAACTCAGGAAACCAGAATCTAGTGTTAGCATTTCATAATTCAGTGTTTGTTTTTCTCCTGCTAAGAGGAAATTCAACCAATCACTGAGCGAACAAATGCATAATATACCTCAAACATCTTGCTCACTTACTATATGCCAGAAATGATATTGGATTCTGGGAAAATCAAAAATAAATAACATCAAATGGAACACAAGAAGTTGAGAGTTTTTTGAAAATGAAAGACATCAGCCTAGTTCCAAGCAATATCAGAAGTCAGAAAACAAAATATTCTACTTATGTCAAAATGAAGGGTTTATCTAGTTCTCAAAGAAGATAAAATGCCTAATATTTCTCAAAAAGGATAATTACAAATATTCCATGTTAAGAAGTATAAGAGGAATAGCACAAAATTACAGATTGATCAGGCTTCTATTTTATTATATTTTAGTTCTAGGGCTTCAGGGAGTGAGTTACTCTCTCAAAGATTTGTTGCCTTTATCTATAAAATAAAGAGATTGGAACAGACTATACCTAAAATCAATATAACCATATATGACAAACTCACACCTAGTACATCGAACAGAGAAAAATGGAAAGCCTTTCTATAAGTTCTGAAACAAGAAAGACAAGGATGCTGCTTACTTTCACCATCTTTATTCAACATAGTTCTAGAAGTTCTAGCCAGAGCAACTAAGCAAGAGTAAGAAATACAGGACAGCAAAATTGAAAAGGAAGAAATACATTTTTTTTTTTGTTTGCAAAGATATGATCTTAAATGTGAGAAAACCTAAAGACTCCACCAAAAACTATTAGAACTGACAAATTCTATAAAGTTTTAGGATACAAAATAAACATGAAAATCAGTAGCATTTATATATTAAAACAGCCAATAGTCTGAAAAAGAAACCAAGAATGTAATTCCACTTACAATAGCTACAAATAAAATAAAATGCCTAAAAATAAACAACTGAAAAAATGAAAGATCTTTAATGAATACCAGGAAACACTGATGAAAGAAATTGAGAAGGAAGCAGACACACACAAAAAAATGGAAAGATATTCCATGTTCATGGATTAGATGAATCAATATTGTCAAAATTCTCATACTATACAAAGCAATCTACAGATTCAGTAGAATTTCTATCAAACTACCAATGATATTTTTCACAGAAAGAGAAAACAAGAATGTTAACATTTACATGGAACCACAAAAGACCCAGAGTAACCAAAGCTGTCTTGAGCAGAAAAAACAAAACTGAAGGAATCACATTACTGACTTCAAATTATGCTATAAACCAGTAGTAACCAAGACAGCATGGTACTGGCATAAAAACAAACACATAGACCAATAAGACAGAACAGGAAACCCAAAAATAAATCTGCACATTTATAGTCTACCCATTTTTATCAAAGGTGCCAAGAACATACATTGGGGAAAGGACAGTCTCTTCAATAAATGGTCCTGAGAAAATTGGAGATCCGTATACAGAAGAATGAAATTATATCCTTAGACTGGACAGGAAAATGTGGCACATATACACCATGGAATATTATGCAGCCATCAAAAACGATGAGTTCGTGTCCTTTGTAGGGACATGGATGAACCTGGAAACCATCATTCTCAGCAAACTACACAAGACAAAAATCAAACACCGCATGTTCTCACTCATAGGCGGGTGTTGAACAATGGGAACACATGGACACAGGGAGGGGGAGTATCACACACTGGGGTCTGTGGGGGAGAAAGGGGAGGGATAGTGGGGGGGTGGGGAGTTGGGGAGGGATAGCATGGGGAGAGATGCCAGATATAGGTGATGGGGAGGAAGGCAGCAAATCACACTGCCATGTGTGTACCTATGCAACAATCTTCCATGTTCTTCACATGTACCCCCAAACCTAAAATGCAATAAAAAAAAAAAAAAAGAAATTATATCCTTATCTCTTGCCATACAAAAAAGTCAAATTAAAATGGATTAAAGACTTATATCTAAGACTTGAAAATATTAAACTACTACAGGAAAACAATGGGGGAAAAACCCAGGACACTAGTCTAGGCAAAGATTTCTGAAGACTGTTAAATATTTCTTGAGTAAGACCACAACCAGAGTAATAATGGACAAATGAGATCACTTCAAGCAAAAAAGCTTCTGCACAGCAAAGGAAACAATCAACACAATAATGAGACAACTCACAGAATGGGAGAAAATATTTGCAAACTACCCATGTGATGGCAAGGAATTAATAACCAGAATATATAAAGAGCTCAAACAACTCAATAACAGTAAAAATAATGCAAGTTAAAAATGAGCAAAATATCTAAATAGACGTTTCTCAAAAAAAGACATAAAATGACCAAGAAGCATATAAAACATGTTCAATATCACTAACCATCAGGCAACTGCAAATTGAAACTACATTGTGACATCATCTCACACGTTTTAAAATTGTTTTTATCAAAAAATCGGGAAATTAAGGATGCTGGCAATGATACAGAGAAAAGGGAGCCCTTGTACATTGTTGGTAGGATTGTAAATTAGTGCAGACACTATGAAGAACAGTATGGAGGTTCCTCAAAAAACTAAAAATAGAATTCCCATATGATCCAGCAATCCCACTGCTGGGTATATATCCAAAACAAAACAAAAACAAAATTATTGAAAAGATATCTGCACTTTCACAGCAATATTCACAATAGCCAAGTTATGGAATCAACCTAGGTGTCCATTGGTGAATGAATGGATAAAGAAAATGTGCTGCATATACTGTTCAGCCATAAAGAGAGTAAAATCTTGTCATTTGCAACAGTGTGGTTGGAACCGGAAAAGATTATGTTGAGTGAAATAAGCCTGGCACAGAAAGGCAAATATCACATGTTCTCACTTACATGTGGGAGCTAAAAAATATTGAACTCATTGAGATAGAAAGTAGAATGATGATTACAGAGGCTCGAAAGGATAATGGGGAGGGGGAGATGAAAAGGGGTTGGTTAATGGGTACAAAAATACAGTTAGAAAGAATAAGATCTAGTGTTCGGTAGCACAAGGTGGCTACCATGGTTCACAGTAATTTACAGTATATTTCAAAATAAGTAAAAGAGTGGAATTGGAATGTTCCTACTACAAAGAAATGATACCTATTTGAGTTTATGGATAATTCAATGACCCTGATTTGATCATTACACATTGTATGCTTGTATCAAAATACACGTGTACTGCATAAATATGTAAAACTATTATGTATCCATAATAAATAAAAATGAAAACATTTTTAAAAATTTTTTAAGTTGATTTATCCCTAAAATTCTATATTTCTTTGTGTTTTAGGAATACCCGTATGTCTATGTAATCTAAGATCTTGAGTTGCACCTTCTAAACCACAGCTCATATTTATAATTCCCCCATTTACTTTACTTTTGAAAATATGGTAACTTATAAATAGAAAATGTTTTTCCTCCTTCCTTCTCTTTTAAAGTTGCAGTTCATCATTTTTTACCATTACCAGTACTTGCCATGAATCTTTAATACTAAGTCAGCTTTTCTGCCTTGAAGCAAGGCATTTGCTTATCTGGCTTTTCATTAGTGTTTAGTTGAGCTGCTAATACTTTTCAAATAAACTGTGCTTTACTATTTGCCTTGTTAGGCTTTCTTATATATACTCTTTTTTATTTTCTTCATCGTTCAAATCCTATTTTTGGATATTGCACAGCTCTTTAGAAAGTAGAATTTTGTTTTCCCTTTGAGAAATTGCTGCCTTGGTGATTATTTAGTTGCACATTAGATTAGTGGTTGTTATAAATAACGTGATATTAAGATAGAGTAGCATTGATAGAGGATGTGATACCCTGAAGTGATTTCCTGACAACTTGATTTTTTTTAAATTGATTCTTGAAGTTGGAAAACCTGATTTTCAAATGGAGCTACATTTAGCACCCATGGTGGGGAGCCAACATGAAATTGCCACATATGACATTTAATTATAAGATCTTTATATATAACAAGTCTGGCATATGAACGTCCATATTCTAAGCAATATTGAGCATCTGTGATCTATAAATGAATTTCTCTTAAAGATCCCAAAGTCACTCTAGGAATGAAGTATTTGACATGTGAAGTGTGGGAAGCCTTTTCTCAGGTTATATTTGGTGAACTGTTTCATCAAACTCATTTAGTGATTGGTCGAATTCCTCTTGGCAGGAGAAAAACAAATACTGAATTATGAAGTGCTAACACTAGATTCTGGTTCCCTGAGCTTACTCTGTTGGAAGCTATTTTCTTTCTTATGGCATTAAGTTTGAAAAAGTTAGGAGTACAGATCTAGTATTGAGGGGTAAAATTTCTGGTTCTATTTTCCACAGTGTATCCAGGACAAGAACAATAGGATTATATACGTGTCATGTTAGATATCTAGTTGCTGGTGATAAATATTGCCAGATAAACATATTGTCAAGTACAAAGTAAGTTTTAGCAAATGTTGATAAAACTGTTGTAGAGAAGGCAAAATTCTACCTCCATTCATTTAGGGTTCCAGCTCAAGAAATAAATTTACATAAGATAGATTAAAATGAAAAAGATCATACAAATTTACATAATACAAGTTTTACAGGTCATGGAAGCCCTCACAAGAAAATGAAGACCCGAAGAATGAGTTAGAATCTTTCACTTATATACCCAATTTGGCAAAGTATAATAAATTATGAAAATGTGATAAGGCAAAGGGGCTTGAGCTAGGATAGTTAGTTGGGGGAGAAAAGTGGCAAGGAAGATATGAATTAAGTGTAATAAGATTTGTTTGTACAAATTTTCTTTGACTTCAGTTTTACATCTTTGGTGATAATAATGTGACTTTTCTTCTAGGATAGGGAGAACATCTTTCACATAAGACTTTCATCTCTTGCTTTTAAGAAAGCAAAAAGGTCAGAGTGATCTTATAATTGCTGTTTTTCAATTGCCTTTAACTTAATCAGTATGCCAGAATGGCATATTTTGGATGGCATATTCTTACCTCCCTCATTTTAAAACTGAATTAGAAAAATGCCTTATTTCGGCAAGAATCTTGTTGTTTCACTCATTAATATAATTTTTGTGCATAGTACGGTTCCTGGCCCCATAGAATTTGCTGAGTAAGTATTTTGCTTATAAATATTAAAATTAAGTTTAGTGTCTATGTATATCCATAGCTATACATATATCCATAGCTTTAAAACCTCTAAGTCAGTTTAAAAATATTTGAAGGTACTTTTTGTAAAGATATAATGAGTAGCCTAATAGTCAGAATAGACTTCAAGTGTTGGCTCTGCTAAAAATAAGATGTGTGACTTTAAATAAATTACTTCTTTTTGTTGGTATTCAATTTCATGATGAGTAAGATGAGTAAGTCGAGCAAGAAAATTTTAATATATCAATAGCAAACATTCTTTAATTTGTATTGAATTTCAAAAACAATAGCAAATGATATAAAATTTAAACCATATGAGGAAGTAAAATATATGAAAAGACATGCACAGTGTGCAGTCATGAATAAATGGAATTAAACTGTTGTATTATTCTAATATTCTTAGAAAATATTAGTTTGGTGCAAAAGTAATTGCCGTTTCTTGCCATTGAAAATAATAGCCAAAAACACAGTAACTTTTGCACCAACCTAATAGTAAAAGTGCTATGGTAAATGAATAGTGTATATTTGTAGTTCATAGGCTAACCACTAAAGAATAGTACAATATTTGATTAAAACATATTTTATGTATATGTGTATGTGTGTGTGTTTACTAAACACTATAATTAACAAATATTTTTAGTCTGTATAAGAAAAATAAGAAATTTATGCAGTTATATATATATAAACCATACTATAAATATTCAGGACACAGAAATGTCAAAAATAAAAGGCCAGAAAAATATACCATACAAATACTTTTTAGTGTACTAGGAAAGGAAAGCTAGTCTACTAAAATAAGAGTGAGTAGACTTTGAAACAAGAAATATAATTAGCAAAAAAGAGAAACATTCTGTAATGACGAATGTATTGATTCAAAATAAAGACATAACAATGCTAAATTTGCATGCATCTGAAAAGCAAAAGAACAAAACATAAAACAATAAAAGAAGGTACAAACAAATCCGCAGTTGTATTTGACATTTTTACACCACATTCTCAGTATCTGGTAGAATGAGCAGATCAAAGAGATAAGGATTATGGATTATTAGCAACTTGATCCAGTTGGAATACATAAAACATTACTTCTAAAAAATATATCACACATTCAAGTGGACATAAAAATTTACTAAAATAGACCGTATGTCAAAGTATAATAAAGTTTAAATGATGTTCTATCTATGTAAACTTAAAATAGAAATTCATTTGTGACGATAGACAACCCCTAAATATTTGAACAACACTATGCTAAAAAAATTTAGGGATCGAATAAGAAATCACAATGGAATTCAGAAAATATATTGAAGTGAATGTTAACAAAAACAGGGCCCTAAATGGCATGCTTATAAATCTATGGTTTAAAATAGGAACAAGTAAAATTAAGCACAGTAGCCAAAGGTTGCTTCACAGTTAGAAGTCTATAGAGGATAGCCACAATCTCCAATTTGTCTCCTTATGTAGGGTCATAATTGACATTCTTCCCCTCTCAGATCTGGAAGAACCAATATGTGGATGGAATACCCTTGAAATCAGGAACCCCAAAATAGAGTCCAAAACCTATTTCCTTCTGATCACGTAGGCATTTTCATGCTGCACAGACATCCTGAATGGTAGAGCCCTCCAAGGTTTTACCAAAGATCAGGCATATAATCAGTCTAACTGTTATCAATAAGCAATGCTGACAAGCTGATATAAAGCATCTCAAAACTCACCTTGGACACATGGATACAAAAAAAATCACTGATCAGTATATTCCATCTCTTGACCAGGAATGACTATCATTTAAGCATGTTTGTTACTTCAGCAAAATAGCTCACATCAGTTCAAAGCCTACTAAAAATAACTCATAATATAAGGGCATTATTCCACTTGCAGGGATGCAGCTGAGGCATTGATCAGACAGAAATTTGTGATGCTAATTGTATACATCAACAAAAAGTTAAACACCAAAGATACAGATTTCCAACTAAAGAAGATAGTAATAGAAGAGCAAATTTAAACCAGAGGAAGTAGAAAGAAGAAAATAATAATAATAAAAACAAAATGTAGAAATAAAATATAATTGCAAATATATGGTCAAAATAATCAACAGAGATAGATGATTCTTTTATCAGGTTAACAAAAATTTTAAAAAAGCCTCTTTCAATTTAATCAGAACAAAGCGATGCAGGGAATCCATGAGCCCCACATGTTGATGCACCAGGATGTAGGGATCCATGAGCCCCACATTGGGCACCAGAATGTAGGGAGCCAGCCCTACATCACCCGTGGGTATTCGGAGTTCAGTAGCAACAAGGGAATGAGAAAAAGACAGATTAAGAGGAAAAAGTGGGACCAGGGAACCATCACTTTATTACTCTGGAGGTGACAGTGAGGGCAGTGAAGGCCCCAAGCTCTGATCATCCACACTATTTATTGATTACAATCACTTTGATCTATAGGGTAGCGGTGGAGTCGTGGTGGAGTGAATCAGTGAGCTGGAAGTGAATTAGTGGCCGGAGTGAATCAGTGGCCGGAACTGGTGTGTCATTCTAAGGATTGATAACAGTGGCGGTTTGGGAGTGTAACAAAACAAAAACGTGGTTATTTTTAGCTTATTATCTATGTACAGCTGATGGAACGAAGGCTTTCCAAGGAGCCTACAAGTCTGGCTACACCATAGTGCTAGGAAGGGGTTATACGTCCTTGAGCACAATGTTTTGGTAACAGAGCCGAGGTCACCCTGCACCCCAACATGAGGCATGAAGAGGCCTTCCTCCTCAGAGGCCTCCTGCCTCCTTCCACATTTTGTTGTTTCTTGTTTATACGTTACTCATAACCAATTTATGTAAGCATTCTTTAAGTCCTTTCTCCTCTGCTGTTTTTCCCGATAAGAGGGCATATAAATTATCAAAACTGTCAATGAAAAAAATGGAACAGTACTATCATAATATGTCTACAATACAAACACATTTTTGTCAATAAATAAAACAGTTTGGAGGAAATGGACAAAATTATTTGAAAAACACAACTTGCCATAACTGAAATAAGAAGAAAAACAAACCTGAATGAGTTTCTCTTTATTGCAAAATACAGAGCATACAGTCCCAGATGATTATACTGGTCAAAGAGCAATACAAAAATTCCAGGCTCGGATAATTATATTGGCAAATTCTTTCAAATATTAAAAAGGAAATGATACAAAGCTTTCATATATTCTTTCCCGGAATGAAAACAAAAAGAGTGTACTTTTCCACCTCATTTATGAGGCCCCATAATTTTTTAATCAAACCTAACAAGGACACTAATAAGAAAGGAAAATTACTGGCCAATATTTCTCATGAACATAGGCACTAAAATCCTGAAAATGACATTTGGAAACTGAATCCAGAGATATGTAAAAAGAATAACTCATCATGATCAAGTAGAATTTATTCCAGGAATGCAAGTTTGGGTTAACATTAAGAAATCATTCCCTGCAGTTTATCACATTAACAGATTAGTGGAAGGAAGCCAGGTAATCATCCCAATAGACGCAGAAAAGCGTTTATACAAGTCAATACTTATTCAGGATTAAAAAAAAAAAAACTTCCAGCAAACTAAAAATAGATGAGCAATTTTATAATCTGATGAATGATACTGTATTAGGCAGGGTTCAACCAGAGAAACACTCCAGCAGAAGATATATATTTGAGATTTATTGCAAGAAATTGGCTACATGATTACGGGGCCTGCTATGCAAGTTTGAAATCTTTGGGAAGGTCATCAGGAAGGGCAAGCTAAAACTCATGGCCTGGGCTGACGTTGCAGTACACAAAAAAATTGTATCCACAATGTATAAAGACCTTTAAATAATTTTTTTAAAAAGGCATAAAACAGCATATGCACTTTACAAAAGTGGATATAGAAATAGCCAATAAACATATAAAAACAGCTCAACTTTTGGTTATCAGAGAAATGAAAATTAAAACTATAAAATCTTATCTGCCAAAATCACTAAAATGAAAAAGACAGAAAATACCCAGGACTGGGGAGAATGTCAAGGAAGTGGAACTCTGTTACATTGATAGTTGTTAGGACTCTCTTACTCAGCTTGTTACAAGCACCTTGGAAAGCTGGGACTTACCTACTGAAGTTGATTGAACACAAGCCCTATAATTCTGGATGACCCAATAATTCTACTTAGGTCTACAAGTGGTAGAAAAATTACATGTAAATACAAAAAAGCCTGTACAAAATAGTTCAAATAATACAATTTGTAGTAACTCCAAATATATGTAACCAATCTATGTATATTTCAACAAAGGAATGGACACAATATACATTATGGCAGAATCATTCAATAAACTACTCCAAGCAAAAGGAATTTTAAAAAACTTGTACACAAAGTGGATGAATCACACAAACAAAATTAGGCAAAAGAAACGAGTTATACTTGATATGCTTCTCTATATAAAATCCAAAACCTGGCAAACCTATTCTAGCAATTATACTTTTGAGGAGGGGTGGGTATAACCGGGGATGAGTACAAGCAGGATTTCTAAGGTGCTGCTAATGTTCATTCTTATTTCAGGGTCTGGATTCAAAGATGAATTTAGTCTGGTTCAATTTATTTTAAAAAATATTGAGCTGCATACTTTTCTCTATATATCATTCTCTGTATGTTTATTTTAAAAATGATTATGCTTACATGGTGGCTAAGAACACAGGTTGTGGGAGTTAAATGACCTGTTCTACATTTTATTTATGAGAGGTTTGACCTTTGGCAAATGATTTATCCTCCTTTTCAGTTTCCCCATAGTAAGATTGGGGCTACTAGTACTACCTACCATTTAAGGCTGTTGTTGGTGGGGGGGAAGGTGAAAGTGCATGTAAAACATTAAGAACCAGAAAGTGCACAAACTAATTTATCTGTTGTTATTATAAAATTATATTGATGATCAATATGTGCATGTTCATGTTTTTAGATGAGCACACATGCATACATACGTATATATATTATATATGTTTTATTTATATCCGTGGCAGTTCCTCCTTTTTTGTTTATCCTAATAACTCAAAATCTTATCTTTTATTGCCTTATTTTTCTCTTGCAGTCATGTACATAAAAATCTGGTACTAAAATGTGGTTTATGACAGCACTATGAGAAACAGACATTGCAATAGCACCTTTATTTTCTTTTTCAGACATAACACTAAATTCTATGTAACAGCCTCAAGGATAATGTTGTGTCATTTTTAATTCGTATAACTGGAAGATTAAGCCATATCATCATTACAAAATCCATTTTTACTATTTGTAAACAATTGACTGGTTTGTTATCCTATAGCAAAGCCAGGTGCTGTTAGCATATTATATATTATTTATGACTATGGTGGAGACTTGGTCACTGGCATTAAATTAGAAGAAAATAAAATACCAATGTCAAGTTTCTGAACAATAAATTGGGTCTGGGAGATTTAATAGTAGGGGAGGTGCAAAAACCAGAGAGGGTGATGATGCATTTTTTTCTAAAATCCTAGCAACTACTTAATGGGAAGGAACTCAATTTAATTTACATACAGTGACCATATCATGGTTTTGACTAAACTAGGCATTCATGAAAGTGAAATGGGATGTCAATAATTTTTCTGTGACATCAGAAGTTAGCTACTACTCCTCCAGGCAAACTGGAAACAGGGTCACCTTAGTTACAAGGTTTCCTTTGAAGAAAAATTTAGACCTAAGTTGTGTGTGTGGTGGGGCATCAGTTGAGGTGCAGAAGTGTATTACTATTTGTGGTAGGCAAATTGTAGTCTAAGCTCTAAATAAAGTTGAACATAAAGGGTTCCTGAATAAGGTAGCACAGAACAGATATGTTTCCTACAGTTGTATACTCTCTCAATTCATACCTAGTTCAGCCACAAGTACCATATCACTCCATGTAACATTTTAATGAGGCCGTGAATCTTCATGATTTTAAAAAGATACTGTGGAATACATAAGAAGCAATAGGCTCCCATACTCATGGTTAGGTAAATATTGCTATGACATGGAAAACATTAAGGTCAGAAATTCTGACCTTATGACTGACTCTTGTAACATCCAAACCATCCATCTCTCTCCAAAGAAAACGTTCCTCATTCCCATGCTTAGTGTAGACACTTCTCCGAATCCCCAGAGACATTATATATACCTCCATCAAGACACTTTTCAAAGGTCTCTGAAGCATTGATTATTTGTGTCTTTGACTCTTCTTTAAGGCTTTAGATAGTACAGACCATATCACATTTACCTTTACGTTTGTAGGGCCAAACATACTTTCTAGTGCTCAATGCTTTGTGGTCATTAAAGCTTTGTTAAATACATGACTAACATTTGTATAAAACTTTGCATTTTACAAAGCATCTATTTCACACCCATCTATTTTATTTAAGAATTGCTCAGAGTGGATGCTCAGTTAAATATATGAGTTGATATTTTTATCTATTCAGAATGATGCAAACATTCTGCTAAGTTTATATTTCAATAAGTGTTTACCATATTTTAAGTAAAAATCTTAATAAATTCGTTTGTCTACAACCTGCAATTCAATTTACATGGAACAGTAGAGGAAGAAGTCATTCAGGCTTCCATATGTCTGGTAGAATGGCTATCTCAGCAGCAATGATTAATAGATTTGTTCAGTATATTCAAGGAACTTTGCAATACAACGGCAAAAGAACACCAATTTCGTATAATGCACTGTTGATCCTAATGTTTTATACATGATTTCTTAGCTCATTCCAGACACATCAAAGTTCATTACTGACCACTGATAAACACATTCATCCTTGTCGGAGAACTTTGCAAGGGCTTCTTTCACTGTATTGTCTTATTTAACATACTCTAGCTGGATCATCCCAGTGAGAACTGCTGTCTTAATGCTTCCATTGTTTGCTTTAGAATATTACTTTTTGCTTGTGTCTTTATTTGAAGTGGCCTTTCAAAATTTTACATTTTTCTCTAGACATAGTGTTTCAATTAATTGTTTAGGTAGATGACTAGACATAGATGTTTTAACTTATTTACCCTAGGCCATCTTTATTTAATTCTGAAGTTTTGTATTCTACTTAATCACTATCTTTTTAATTTTTTTATTATGTAGGAAAATCTTAAAGACTTTAACAGGGAAATTATTCATCCATACATAGTTTTAAATTTGTCTTCGATATGTATTATTGATTCTTAACTTTTAATTCTTTATGTTAATTGCATGTGCCTCTGTTATAACCCAAATAACTGATGTTTATGATGAATAACATTTACATGTATATATGTATCGTATATATATATGTGTGTGTTTGCTTATATATATGTTAGTTTATGCTTATACTGTGACTAAAAGTTGGCTGATCAAAAATACTATATTCTATAATTTTCATATCAGTATAAGAAAATGTAGTCAAGAGCAGTTTCATAAAAATAAAACTTAGAAAGTAAAGCACGATGTTATTTAAACAAGACTCTACTAAATATTAAAGATAACCTTTAAAAAATATCATTGATTGACTTTGGCAACAGAATTATGAAAAAGGCATCAATTAATACTTTATTATTTGATGAATGGTCATTCTTTAACTGACATAATTTTCTAATATTATACAACTTTCACTTTTCCTACTCTTCCAATTTAAAAACTTATTTTCTGTAGTTAGTCATATATCGTTATCTAGTATCCATTTTGAATCGTTCCTTGTCTTTGTTCCAGAAATTTAGTTGACCAATTCAGGGAAATTGAAGCTGTTAAAGAATCCCACAGAAATCCTGCAGTGTGGATGTTTAGGATGTACTGTAGCTTTCTTTTCTGTACTGTAAAGCTAACAGTTTCAGATTCTGCCAGACATAGTCATCAATCAGTGTAGTGTTGTGCTTCTTACTTTGATTTTAGCGGTGTGAGTTTCTGATCAATATGGAGGCCTCCTTTGACTCTCTTTCCATTAAATAGAACATTATACTAACTTGAACTTGTTTAAAAAAATACAGCAGCTGGATTAAATATAAAGTATTTCCTTGAAAATTAGCTTTCCATCTCTGTATGTAGATCATCGTACCTTCTAATATAAAATGTAGTTACATATTCAAAGAGATAATATACTGAAATTATTTAATCAAGTGGGTTTCTGTAAGGTTAATTTTACATATAAAATGTATTTCCTTATATTAGGCTTTTACAAAAATACAGTTTTTCTTCCCTTGCCACTGAAAACCTAGCACTATATTTAGAGAAAGAAAGCTGTGTAGCAAACACTGTCAGAAAGTAGGCAAGACTAATCAGACAACTGACTAGAAATTTTTAAAGCTCACTGACTTAATCAGCTTCATTTTATCACAACAAGTTGCAAAGGACTCACTGGTTTGTCGAACTTGTTCTAAATGAAATAATGTCCAGGGAACACCTTAACAGGAATCAGCAAGGGAAACAATTTTCATTACTGAGTTGCTGAATTTGCACTCTAAATCCTCCAAGGCAAGGCTTAAATTAACAGAATTGAGACTTAGGCACAAAAAAAGACATGCAGAACTGTATGAAGAGAACTATCTCAAACTCATATGATACTGATAAATACCCTCAGATCTAAATTGGTAGCCTCAAATCTAAGATGGATAAATCCAGTTATGACTTCAGAGCTAAAAGAGAATGATGTTAATTCGTTTCCTGACATCCCACAGTCTTATTCATTCAACTTCCTACTTCAACTTCAGGATCATCTGAGTCTGCTAATGTTTGTGGTATTAATTTTTTTATTTCAAGATTTATGTGTTTCCATTTTTATTTTTGCTTATGGTTAGTACTGCAAATATTTTTAATAAGAGATTATTTTAAAGAAGGTTTGTTAAACATTTTTAATTAATTAAATATTTCTTTAATATAAAATATCATTTGAGGAAGAATGTAGACATGTACTGTCCTATAAAGGAATCTACACCTGATGATCGTTTACTACTAAAATTGGAGAACTAATAAGAAAATGAGGCTAACAATCTCTGTTGTATATGAAGCATAAAGAGAAGTAGAAAAATAGTTAAGTAGGTTATCGATAAGTAAGTAAATTGGTAGAGAGAGGTAGTTCAGTAGTCTGTAGTTATAATTACAGGAAAATTTTCCATTGCAGAATATATATATATATATATGTATATATGTGTGTGTATATATATATCCCAGAATTTAAAGTATGTATGTGTATGTGTGTATATATGTATATATACATATATGTGTATACACATATGTATATACGTGTATACATATACATATGTGTACATATATACATATACATATATACGTATGTGTGTATATGTGTATATATATACACACACATACACATACATACACACACACACACTCACACACACACATATACTTTAAATTCTGGGATACATGTACAGAACCTGCAGGTTTGTTCAATAGGTATACCCATGCTGTGGTGGTTTGCTGCACCCATCAACCCTTCATCTACATTAGGTATTTCTCCTAATGCTTTCCCTCCCCCTTCCTCGAACTCCCTGACAGGCCCTGGTGTATGTGATGTTCCCTTCCCTGGGTCCGTGTGTGCTCATTGTTCAACTCCCACTTATGAATGAGAACATGTGGTGTCTGGTTTTCTGTTCCTGTGTTAGTTTGCTGAGAATGATGGTTTCCAGCTTCATCCATGACGCTGCAAAGGACATAAACTCATCCTTTTTAATGGTTGCATAGTATTCCATGGTATATATGTGCCACATATTCTTTATCCAGTCTATCATAGGCGGGCATTTGGTTGGGTTACAAGTCTTTACTATTGTGAACAGTGCTGCAATAAACATATGTATACATGTGTCTTTATACTAGAATGATTTATAATCCTTTGGATATATACCCAGTAATGGGATTGTTGGGTCAAATTATATTTCTTGTTAAGATCCTTCAGGAATCGTCCCACTGGTTTTCACAACAGTTGAACTAATTTACACTTCTACCAACAGTGTAAAAGTGTTCCTATTTCTCCACATCCTCTCCAACATCTGTTGTTTCCTGACTTTTTAATGATCGCTGTTCTAACTGGCATGAGGTGGTATCTCAGTGTGGTTTTGATTTGTATTGCTCTAATGACCAGTGATGATGAGCTTTTTTTCATGTTTGTTGGCTGCATAAATTTCTTCTTTTGAGAAGTGTCTGTTCATATCCTTTACCCACTTTTTGATGGGTTTTTTTCTTGTAAATTTATTTGAGTTCCTTGTAGATTTTGGATATTAGCCCTTTGTCAGATGGATAGATTGCAAAAATTTTCTCCCATTCTGTAGGTTGCCTGTTCATTCTGATGATAGTCTCCTTTACTGTGCAAAAGTTCTTTAGTTTAATTAGATCCCATTTGTCTAGTTTGGCTTTTGTTGCCATTGCTTCTGGTGTTTTCATCATGAAGTCTTTGTCCATGCCTTTATCCTGAATGGTATCGCCTAAATTTTCTTCTAGGGATTTTATGGTTGTAGGTCTTATGTTTAAATCTTTAATCCATCTTGAGTTAATTTTTGTATAAGGTGTAAGGAAGGGGTCCAGTTTCAGTTTTATGCGTATGGATAACCAGTTTTCCCAAAACCATTTATTAAACAGGGAATCTTTCCCCATTGCTTGTTTTTGTCAGGTTGGTCAAAGATCAAATGGTTGTAGATGTGGGGCATTATTTCTGAGGCTTCTGTTCTGTTCTATTGGTCTATATATGTTTTGGTATCAGTATCATCCTGTTTTGGTTACTGTAGCCTTGTAGTATAGTTTCGAAGTCAGGTAGTGTAATGCCTCCAGCTTTGTTCTTTTTGCTTAGGATTATCTTGGCTATGTGGGCTCTTTTTTGCTTCCATACAAAATTTAAAGTAGTTCTTTCTAATTCTGTGAAGAAAGTCAATGATAGCTTGATAGTGACAGCATTTAATCTATAAATTACTTTGGGCAGTATGGCCAAAGTATTTTATTTTCATGATATTGATTCTTTCTATGCATGTGCATGGAATGTTTTTCCATTTGTATGTGTCCTCTCTTATTTCCTTGAGCAGTGGTTTGTAGTTCTCCTTGAAAAGGTCCTTCACATCCCTTGTAAGTTGTTTTCCAAAGTATTTTATTATTTTTGTAGCAATTGTAAATGGGTGTTCACTCATGATTTGGCTCTCTGTTTGTCTATTATTGGTGCATAGGAATGCTTGTGATTTTTGCACGTTGGTCTTGTATCCTGAGACTTTGCTGAAGTTGCTTATCAGCTTAAAGAGATTTGGGGCTGAGATAATGGGGTCTTCTAAATATAGAATCATGTCATCTGCAAACAGAGAGAATTTTACTTCTCTATTCCTATTTGAATAGCCTTTATTTCTTTTCTTGCCTGATTACCCTGGCCAGAACTTCCAATACTACATGGAATAGGAGTGGTGAGGTAGGGCATCCTTGTCTCATGCCAATTTTCCAAGAAAATACTTTCAGCTTTTGCCCATTCAGGATGATATTGGCTGTGGGTTTGTCATAAATGGGTATTATTTTTTTGAGATACATTCCATCAATACCTAGTTTATTGAAAGTTTTTAGCACGAAGGGCTGTTGAATTTTACCAAAGGCCTTTTTCTGCATCTATTGAGATAATTATGTGGTTTTGTCATTGATTCTGTTTATGTGATGAATTATGTTTATTGATTTGCATATGTTGAACCATCCTTGCATCCTAGGGATGACGCTGACTTGACTGTGGTGGATAAGCTTTTTGATGTGTTGCTGGATTTGGTTTGCCAGTATTTTATTGAGGATTTTTGCATCGATGTTCATCAGAGATATTGGCCTGAACTTTACTTTGTTGTGTCTCTGCCAGGTTTTGTTAGGATGATGCTCACCTCATAAAATGAGTTAGGGGAGGATTCTCTCTTTTGTATTGTTTGGAATAGTTTCAGAAGGAATGGTACCAACTCCTCTTTGTACCTCTGGTAGAATTCTGCTGTGAAACCATCTGGTCCTGGGCTTTTTTGGTTGGTAGGCTATTAATTCCAACCTTGTTTTTGGTCTATTCAGGGATTCAACTTCTTTCTGGTTTAGTTTTGGAAAGGTGTATATGTCTTGGAGTTTATCCATTTCTTCTAGATTTTCCAGTTTATTTGTGTAGAGATGTTTATAGTATTCTCTGATGGTAGTTTGTATTTCCGTGGGGATCAGGAGTGATATCCCCTGCATCATTTTTTATTGTGTTTTTAGTTTGTTTGTTTTGAGGTGGAGTCTCCCTCTGTTACCCAGGGTGGAGTACAGTGGGACAATCTTGGCTCACTGCAACCTCCACCTCATGGGTTCAAGTGATTTTCCTGCTTTAACCTTCCTGAGTAGTTGGGACTACAGGTGCTCACCACCATGCTCAGCTAATTTCTTTTGTAGTTTTAGTAGAGGTGAGATTTCACCATGTTGGCCAGGCTGGTCATGAACTCTTGACCTCAGGTGATCTGCCAGCCTTGGTCTCCCAAAGTTTAGGGATTACAAGCGTGAGCCACCACACTCAACCTTATTGTGTCTATTTGTTTCTTCTCTCTTTTATTAGTCTGCCTACTGGGCTCTCTATTTTGTTAACCTTTTCAGAAAAACCATCTCCTGGATTCATTGATTTTTTTGAAGGATTTTCGTGTCTCCTTCAGTTCTGCTCTGATCTTAGTTATTTCTTGCCTTCTGCTAACTTTTGAATTTGTTTGCTCTTGCTTCTCTAGTTCTTTTAATTGTGATATGAGGGTGTCTGTTTCAGATCTTTCCCGCTCACTCCTGTGGGCATTTAGTGCTCTAAATTTCCCTCTATACAGTGCTTTAAACTGCGTCCCAGAGATTCAGGTACATTGTGACTTTATTCTCATTGGTTTCAAAGAACTTATTTATTTCTGCCTTAATTTCATTATTTACCCAGTAGTTATTCAGGAGCAGGTTGTTCAGTTTCCATGTAGGTGGGCAGTTTTGAGTGAGTGTCTTATTCCTGAGTTTTATTTTGATTGTACTGTGGTCTGAGAGACTATTTGTTACGATTTCCATTCTTTTGCATTTGCTGAGGATGTTTTACTTCCAATTATGTGGTCAATTTTAGAGTAAGTGTGCTGTGGTGCTGAGAAGAATGTATATTCTGTTGATTTGGGGTGGAGAGTTCTGTAGATGTCTATTAGGTCCACTTGGTCCAGATCTGAGTTCAAGTCCTGGATATCCTTAATTTTCTCTTGTTGATCTGTCTAATATTCACAGTGGGGTGTTGTTGCTTCCCACTGTGATTGTGTGAGAGTCTAAGTCTTTTGTAGGTCTCTAAAAACTTGCTTTATGAATCTGGGTGCTCCTGTATTGGGTGCATATATATTTAGGATAGTTAGCTCTTCTTGTTACATTGATCTTTTTACCATTCTGTAATGTGCTTCTTTGTCTTTTTTGATCTTTGTTGGTTCAAAGTCTGTTTATCAGAGACTAGGATTGCAACTCCCGCCTTTTTTTTTTTTTTTGCTTTCCCTTTTGCTTGGTAAATCTTCTTCCATCCCTTTATTTTGAGCCTATGTGTGTCTTTGCATGTGAGATAGATCTCCTGAATATAGCACACCACTGGATCTTGACTCTATTCAATTTGCCAGTTTGTGTCTTTTAATTGAGGCATTTAGCATGTTTACATTTAAGGTTAATATTGTTATGTGTAAATTTGATCCTGTCACTATGATGCTGGCTGGTTGTTTTGCCCATTACTTCATGAAATTTCTTCATAGTGTCCATGGTCTTTACAATTTATTATGTTTTTGCAGTGGCTGGTGCCGGTTTTCCTTTCCGTATTTAGTGCTTCCTTCAGGAGCTTAAAACTATAAGCCAGTTTGAAAACTTATTTAAAGCCATTTTAGTTTTAAAATGAAGTGAGGGTAAGCCGTTTAAATTAGTAAGGCTGTGTTTTCACCAGAAATCAAAGAAGTGGTAAAATCTTGATTGTACAGTATACACATTTTTTTAAAAGTCTTCAGTAGCTTGAAAAGTTTACTTTATTTTAATGTTTTATATAATTACAAAGTAATTAAAATAATAAAAATAATTGTTATAATTTAATTTTTTATAGCTCACCAAATTTCCCTATGGTATTGTTTTTCCCCTCTTCGGAGAAAACTTTGTATTGCTATTTATAATAAAGCTATAACTTCACACATCTTATAATTGAAAAAATTTAACAAGATTACTACTTTACTAGATCTTCCCATGACAAGGAACCCATCTTAGCTCATGAGGGTAAAAAAAAAAAATAGTTAAAACCCGAAAGACTGTGCCTCTTTCTATTCTCCACCTTGCAAGGAAGTCAGGACAAGTCACAGTAATCCAGTGAATTCCTGTTCATAAGAGGCATTGCTCAAGGTCTGATGGGACCTCAATTTCATCCTAGTATAGGCAAAAAAAATTCTGCCCTTCCCACCACAGTGTCAACATTTACATCTACTAAACTTTTGTGCCTCATTTGTTCTGCGGCCAGTTTCCAAATGAAATTGAATATTTTTGGTGCTTGACAATTGTTGTCACTTACATGAATCTGAATCAGACAGAACCTAAAAATGTCCAACTCATTTTTTTTTCTGGTCACTAACTACACCTTCCCCCATATTTTGAACTGATCTTTCCATTTTCAATCACTGCATTACACAGCTCCATCAACCTCATGCTTTCTCTCTCCTTTTTCCTCATATCTCTTACATTGTTGCACTGATAATCCCTGTCAATCTCTACCGTAAAAAACTGCTGTTACCTTTCAAAGAAATTCTTTCACATTGGTTTCATAAAGCCATGAGAGTATATTTGGTCTGTTAAATTAGATTAGATCCTTCAGAGATTTAACTGAGGACAATAAAATATTAACTTCCTACTGTTATTCTAATGACAGTGAACCTTCTCCATTGTTCTAGTATAGTCACTTGCCTTTTAAGTGACATTGTGTGGATGCCATCCTTTACAAACAATATCTAGCTAAAATCAGGTATGTGGGAATTTAGATATTATTCATGTGCCACAATTTGAATAATGTTCATAAGTACAGAAATATTCATAATAAGACATCTTGTTACAAAAGGAGTTAATTAATTTCTCAAAAGAGACATAGCACATTTGCTCCTGATGCAGCATAACATCAGTTATGAGGCAATGATCGTTATTAGTTAAGAAAGATCTTAGCTTTATTGACATTTTGGGTGGAAGAATTCTTTATCAAGGGAGGAATTTCTTATGCCATGTAGGATGTGTAGGTTCCCTGACTTCTACCCACAAGATGCCAATAGCCCTCACCTCCAAGTTGTGACATTTCTCCAGATAATGTGAAATATAGCATGGGGGACAAACTGCCCCCCTGTTGAGAACCACTGGGGTAACACTTAACAGAGACCCCAAAACACATAAAGGTTTAGAAAACAGTAGTTCATTTTCCTCATAATATTCCTGGGAAGGTAAATAGATTCGTGAGTCATCTCTCTTCATGTAATCTTTAGGGATACAGGCTGAAGGAGACTGCCATCTTCCATAAAGTCTTCCAATTTTGTCTTTTATTCTCCATGTAAACCAGTCAAAATGGTAAAGAAGAGCATTGAAGGGGGAACTTAAATGCCATAAAAGCTTTGACCTTGAAATAATGCATGTCTCTTCAATTTACTTTCCACTGGTGAGAATAAACTGCATGGCCACAGTCAGCAAGAGAGGCTGCAATATTAGCATAGCACTATGCCTAAGAGGTGAGAGAAATAATTTCAGTGAACAATTAGCCATAAGACTTCCTACTCAGCAAGTATCCATTTGCATTCTTTCTCAGTGGATCCTTGTTACATCTTTGCATATACAACACATTCACATCCTTTTTACAAGAGACACAACCTTATTTCTTCTCCTTTTACTCTATTCAGTTCAAACCCCAGAATCTCAGGGTCATACAGAGTCTTCTTTATTGAGATCAGTTATGGTTCTTCATGGTGCAAAGACCTATGAATGAATAAACAATTTATTGGCCTCACCAACAACCATGATCTCTCAATGTACAAAGACCACTCAAATTCTAAAAAGCTTGGCCTAGAGGTGGCACACATTGTTTCGTTTGCATTTCATTGGCAGGAGCTAGTCACAAGACTACATCAATGGAGGTTGAAATATGTAGCCTAACACAAAAAGAGGAACTTCATTTTGTTGAACAAGTAATAGAGTTACTAGTTTCTGGCACATAATGTAATCTGAGGGAGTGATTAGATTATATGCCAAGAATAGAAGATTAAGCCCCAGATAATATTGAACATGAGACATACCTACAACATTTTGGTTCTAAATTATAAGTCAGAAATAAGTAGGTTTTCAGAAGAATCTGGGGTATCTAAAGGAGTAGATTTACTTCCTCTTGTGGGAAGGGAGTGTCAGGACACAGACTGAATTTTAAGGCAGAGCATTATTCCCAATTGGAACACAAAACTAAAAAGCAAGGAAAATGCCTCCTGTTTTAGTTTTTTGTTTTGTTTCTGTTTTATTTTTGTTTTTAAATAGGTGGAGTAAGACAAAGGCCTCTTTCGGGCATATTGTTTTCCAATGATTATTCTAGATGGTGTGAAGACTGTGTTTAAGATAACAATTCTCAATTATAATCTCAGCACCTAGAGGGGGAGAGAAATGTTTAGAAATAGATCAGAATTCATCTGATGAGATTGAACTTCCTCAAGTTAAACCAATACTAAATGGCTATCACAAGCTAGGAACAGACACGCATTCTCTTCAACGTTACTTTAGTTTTAGTTTTTCGTTAAATTTTTGTCTTCTGAATGTTTAAAAGTTTGTTTTTAGATTTTTTGATATGCAGTTCCTAGAGATTTTGCCAAGCAAAAATAGCATCAGCCAAGTTAAACAGGTAAGAAGACTTTATTCAAGACTATTTAAAAGGGTGACGGAGATTGCACTCAACACTGCTTTAAACAAAAGGTGGGAGAATGTTTAAGAACTGAGGTGAACTGGTATAAAATAAGGATGTTAGGTGGGCAGTTGGTCAATGTAATTAGTCCATTTGTATTTGCGAATTGGCATTTATCAAAGTTAGACTACTGTGCTACCACAAAGACTGGGAGTTAGAGGCAGTGTCTTCCTTGATGATTATGTTTCAAAGGGATGGCTCCCAGATCCTTAAGAAGGAGATTGCTGGGTTGTAAAACTGTCCAGAGGTTATGAGAAGATTTACAGCTCAAAGGAGCAAAGAAGAAATTTACAAATACAAGATTTTTTAGTAAATGCTTCAAGTAAAGAGAAGTCATAGACTTTTAGTCAGGAGGAAACCTATTTAATGTTTATTTAAGCTGAGGGAGACCACTACGACCATCTATTTAGTATTGAAATATAAAAGTGGTGCATTCAGTGGAGAAGTGGAGGCAATGGCAATTACACGTACGTTTTTAGATTATACAGTCCAAAAATCCATTTGCTGTTTGGTGATTCACAGAAATCTGTCAATTTAAATGGCTCCCAGAAATCTCTGACCCAAAATGACTAAAGCTTTTTTTGTTTGTTTTTGGACACAGTCAGAAATTTCCTCTGGTCTCACAGTCACACAGCGTCTTTTCTGTATTTGAAACCTCTTAATTTCTGAATTTTAATAATTATTTATTTTATATAGTTATTCAAAACTTTGAAAATATATTAGAAATATAAGGATAATGTAAGAGGGTAGAGGTTATCTGTTTTTATTAGAACCCTAGGGCCAGGTTAAGTAAAAACTGATTTATGTAATAAATTAGCATTTAGATTGTGAGTCTCCACCTATTCCTATGTACAGTCATATGCTGTATGACAATGATTCAGTTAATGATGAACCACATATACAAAAGTGGTTCCCTAATATTACAAAAGCTATACCATATAGCCTAGGGTATAGTAGACTATATGGTATATCTAGGTTTGTACAAGCACTCTTTACGATGTTTGCACAATATCAAAATCACCTAAACTGCACTTCACAAAGCTTATACCTGTCATTAAGTGACACATTACTGTATTTGCCAATTACTTTGAGAAAATTCAGGCATGCAGTTTTTACAAAAGTATACCCTGTTTTTCTAATCTCAATAAAAAAGGGAACACGTGTAATGTCCTGTGGCTATTTTCAGCATGATCTTCTCTTGCTGCTGATCATTAGTCCAGTATTTCCTTAGTTATCCTCACAATTTAAACCTAATATTTAACTTTCATGTTTTTTTCTCAGCATATTTTCTCTGTGTCATCTAATTTTCTTCATAGTAATGGTTCTTTTATGTTACTCTTTTTTTATTGGACTATTTCATGATTACCCACTTCTCTATCTTCTTTTCAAAATACTTGTATAAACACTTTTGGGCCAGAATGCAATGATTTTATTTAAATAAATGTAGTCTTAGAAGATAAGGCACTTTTCTCTTGGTTTATTATTCTAAGATTAAATCCTCCTAAATCCTGTATGTATGCATATGCTTCATATTTCTCCTTTGTCACAGAGGTGCCTCTCACCCCTCAGTTACTTGTAAAATAATTGACTCCTTCTATGGTTATTTTGCAACATTAATGTCCCCCATGCATCCTTTGAAAGACTTATTTTGCTCTTTGGCAATTCTAATGCCCTTGACTTTGTAGGGTGCCCTTGTTAGTCCTCAGTGGGCCCATTTCTTTCCTTTTAGAAGAACATAATAAAGTTTTGTTGAGATAATGACCTTCAGTTTCAACTTTTATGAAAACAGAAGTAAATTTTTACCACAGAATTAATTTAATGGTCCTTAATCCTCAAGAATTTTTGAAAAAGGTATTCCTTATTTTTTTTAAAAGATATAAATAATGAGGCTATGTTTGGAGACCTCTTTAATGACTATTTAAATTGGTTTTTATTTTTTAATTTGAGTGACTTGAAATAAAATTGAAATATTAAATTTAAAGTACATGAGTCTTAAAGATCATGAACCTAAATTAAATATGAAGTCAATAATTAATCATGATAGCATGGGGAGAAGTGCCAGATATAGGTGATGGGGGAGGAAGGCAGCAAATCATACTGCCATGTGTGTACCTATGCAACAATCTTCCATGTTCTTCACATGTACCCCCAAACCTAAAATGCAATAAAAAATAAAAAATAAAAAATAAAAATAAAAATAAAAAATAATAATAATAATTAATCATGTTTTGATCCTTTAAAAAAAATTTAGACTATCCAAAAGGGGGAAACATTTATTGTGGACTCTGATAATTTGTTATCAGAAGATCAGTTGAAATATGCTGTCATTCATCATATGTGTAATGATCATAATTATGACTGATTTATTTTCTTAGAGCTATTATCCCATTGGTAGTAAAAGTATTAGTAACATAACAAGAGAATTTTCAGAACTAAAGGTGCATTGGAAATCAAAGATTCAGTTCTTTGTAATCATGGAAGTCACACAGATTCTTGAGATATAACAAGGCTTATAATTCTTTGAAAAATAATAGGTCTATTGCTTCTCGGCCTTTTGGCTAAAATCAAGTGAAAAATAATAGGTCTATGGATTTAACATCCATGCTATAGAAATTAAATTAAATTTAGGATGTGTGAAAAGTTACCATATGTTTAAGTCATGAATTCAGATTTAATTGTTTTGAGCCTAACGTGCTGAATCAAGTTCTTCTGATAGTGAATGAGCCTAGTTTACTGTTCAGTATATGCATCTCAGGGTGGTAATTATGCTTTCTGTTGAGTACGTAATATTTTTATGGAGTGAAAGAAGAAATCACCTGTTTTAGTTTCAAAGGGCTGACATAACAAATTAGCATAAATTGGGTGGCTTAAAACAATAGAAATTTATTCTTTGATAATTTTGAAAGCGGGGAGTTTGAAATCAAGTTTTTAACAAGGTGTGCTCCCTCTGAAAGCTCCAGGGAAGAATCCTTTCTTGCCTCTTCCTAGCCAGTAGTGATTTTCAGTTATCCTTTGTGTTCCTTGGTTTGTAGCTGCATGTCAGTCTCTGCTTCCACCTTCGACTACCTGTCTTCCCCCTGTGTGACTGTGTTTTTGCATAGCCTTTCTATAAGGACGTCAGTCACTGGGTTATCTGTGTAACCTCAAAGACGCCACCTATGTTTTATTTTCCTCAAGTTAATTTCCTCCTCTAAGTAGGAATAAGTTAAGTTACAGAATTTTTGTGAGGATCAAATAGAAAGTGCTTTGTGAAAGATAAAGCAATAGAAAAATATTTGTATCTTTTTAACTTGTACCAGTGGGCGATGGAAGCACACACCTCTACCCAAAAGCACTGCCATGGCCTGAGAGCAGAAGAGATCAAACAGAAACAGCCAGCTGAAAATGAACGAAGTGGACCACAGTGTAGAACTAGATAGATATTTGGGAAACATCTGCAAAAAGTGGTGGTCTAAGAGCTTTGGAAATGTAATCATAAAATAAATACTGTAAATTCTAATTTTGAATTAGCAATATTGTACAAATATAAAGTGTGTATTAAATCATATACAGCTTTTTAAAATCTCCTTATATGTTTAAACACCATGTGAAAAAATAATTTATTAATATGGAATCAAAGGCATATCTTAGGTCTATATTTTTAACCTGGCATAGTAATCTATTTTAAAAAGCAGACACACAGTTGTAAAACATGAGCATTCTAATTTCTAAGATGGTCCCGTAGCCATAGTTTGTAGATTGCAACTGACATGAGTTCTGATCATCTGTGCATTTTTGGGAAGCAGGGTATTTTAGCACAAGCACATGGGTAAAGAAGATAGAAAGAAATAGGCAGAGTCAAAGGATATAAAGTTTCCGTTACATAGAAGAAACACAATCAAGAGAATTATTATACAACATAGTGACTATAGTTAATACATTGTGTTATTGAAAAATGCTAAGAAAGTAGTTGTAAAGTGTTCTCACCACAAGAGTGATAACTATGTGAGATAATACATATGTTAATTAGCTGGATTGTATCATTTTACAATGTATATATACTTCAAAACTTCATGCCATACATAGTAAACACATACAATTTCATATGTCAATTTTTTAAAAAATTAATAATGGGCAGATTCTAAGGTGAGAACCAACTGAGATGTGCAGTTTCTCCCCTAGTAGTGACAGTGATTGAGTAAGTGAAAAATGTATCTCTGTCCACTTGACTGAGGTCCAAATAGGTTGTCCTCATTCAAGTGGGTAGGAATTCATTCATCCATCTACCTGTTTAATCAATGTACCTGCTGAGTGATTTCTAAGTAAAATGAACTGTGTTAGATGCTGAGGAGACAAGTGAATCAAGCATAGCACCTATCTTCAACCTAAAATCTAGTGGAAAAATGTTAGTTAAATTAGTATTGTTTAATACTAATTAATTACTGTTAATGACAGCTGATATTTATTGACTAAATACTTGACATAAATCATACAAAAACTCTGGGCTAAAAAAAATGTATAAAACTCTACCTTAATTAGTGCCTGCAATTGCTAGGGGCTGTGAAGGGCAGGAGCTCAAAATTAATATTTAATTTTATGTAAGTTTATGCATGTAATGAGGAACTCATTATTTTGAATCATAATATTGGGAAGTTGAAGTAGAAAAAAGAAAAAGGCTGACTGTTAGAATTGAAAATTTTTTAGAGATCCTCATTTTTCACGTAGGAAAATAGTAGCTGAGAGTTAGCAAATCAGAACATTAGGTTCAGTTATAATGTTTGGGAGGAGATTGGCTGATTTTGTCTTGAAATTGATTTCTGTTACTTTGTGGTTATTATCTTTTTACACATTAGTTAGCCAGAGTGATCTTTAAATATATATATATATGTTTAAAGCTCTTCTGTTTCAAATCCTTAAATAGTTTTCTATGGCCCTTAAGAGTAACCAAAATTGGCCCATAATTGGCCCATACTAAAATAGGAATAGATCTAGGTTGTCGCAGAAGGATGGAAAAACCCAAACAATTGCCAAAACAAGAACTAGGCAAAGAAACTACAGGATAACAGAAAACCCAAAATAAGGGAGAGAACATGGTGGCTAAAACCCATCAGGATGACATGTCCGTGACTCTTCTGGGCAAACCCAAAAAAAGGAGAAGAGATCAGTAATCAGGAGTCCCTGAAATCCCCTCCTTTTCCAGAATATCTAATGATTATTCCACCCCCTAATTAAAGAAACGCCCATAAAATAAGAATGCTGGGTGGTCACAGGAGAAGTGGGAAAATAAGCAGCAATTTCACACAGCAGCAGGAAAGGAGCTGTTCAATCTAGCTACACAGACAAGGCCAAACCTGGGCTGATAAGATCTTAACAAACAAGATGGGAGCTAAGCTGGTTGAAACCAGCTGTGTCCAACATAGTGTTGGGTTTGACCCATGCTCTACCCCAGACCTAATCATACACTCATTATCATACTAAGTCACACACCCACCAGCACCATGACAGATAGGAGCATGGCCATATTTAATATAAAAATGGGTGGCACCCCAATTCCAAGAAATCTCTACCATTTTTTTTCAAAATCCTCATCATTTTTCTACCCCCTAATTAGTAGCAGCATAAAATTAGAAGCCCAAACTCTGAATTATTTATTGAGGCAGTATCAAGAACCTGGAACATAGGCAGGGACTTTGGTCTCCGGCATCTGGAGACCCATCTAAGCCCTCCAGCAACAATACTCCCTGCGAGAGCTGGTCTCCTTTCTAACCGCTGGCTTCCTGCATCACAGCCACATTGACAGCTTCTTGTTCTTCCAGAACTATAAAGCTGCCTGTAGTTCTCTGCACATACTGTTTCCTCTGCGTAGATTTCTTCTTCCACTTACCTCGTTAACCCCAATCTTCAGCTGGGACCCTATTTTCTAACACATGCCTTCCTGGACTGTTTCCACTTGGTGAACTATACCTGCAGTATGGTCACATAGCTTTCTAAAATATTCGTTATAATTGTACATTTATTTTTTGAATTATTTAGTCTGTCTCTGTCACATCTTGCCCTAGGTTTCCCTAGAGCAGAAGAAAAAAGGGCTTTTGTGCAAGTAATTTAATTGGAAATGGATTCCAGGGAATAGGAGTGAGAGACCAGACTGAAATAAGTTAAACCAGGGAGGTAAAAAGGCTATTATGGACTTAAATCTGCTCTATCCCACCATGCTAATAAGAAAGTTGACGAAATGCATCTCAGAACGGTCTGGCTTGTAGATGACTGAGGAAATCATTCACTGGTTCCATGCTCTTTGGTCCAGGGTTAGCCCATAACATCTGTGCCTAAATACTGTTTCTCCAGTTCACTGTTGATAGACTTCTAGGCTGATTCCATTACTTTTCTATTGTGAATAGTACTGCAGTGATCATATGAGTGTTTGTTGTGTGTCTGTTTGGTAAAATGACTTATCTTCTTTTCCATAGATACCCAGTAATGAAACCACTAGGTCAAATGGTAGTTCTAAGTTCTTTGAGAAATCTTCAAACTGCTTTCCATAGTGGCTGAACTAAATATGTTCCCATGAAAAGTGTAAAAGTGTATGTGTTCCCTTTTCTTTATAGCCTTACCAGCTGATCTGGGGTATGTGTGTGTGTCTAGTGTGTGTGTGTGTGTGTGTGTGTTTGACTTTCAAATAATCAGCATTCTGACTGGTGTGAGATGGTATCTCATTGTGGTTTTGATTTGAATTTCTCTGATAATTAGTAATGTTTAGCATTTTGTAACATGCTTGTTGGCTGCTTGCATGTCTTCTTTTGAGAAGTGTTTGTTCATGTCTTTTGCCCACTTTTTAATGGAGTTATTTATGTTTTTGCTTATTAAGTTAAGTTCTTTAGATTTTCTATAGCTGACCTTTGTCAGATGCATAGTTTGTGAATATTTGCTCCCATTCTGGAGGTTGTCTGTTCACTCTTTTGATAGTTTCTCTCACCGTGCAGAAGCTCTTTAGTTTAATTTAAATTTTTCTTTTTTGTCGCAATTGCTTTTAAGGATTTTGTTGTAAATTCTTTGCCAAGGCTGAGGCTCAGAGTGATATTTTCTAGAATTTTTTTCCAGAATTTTTATAGCTTGAGGTTTTACATTTAAATGTCTGATCTATCTTGAGTTAATTTGTGTATGGTGAAAGGTAGGGATCCAGTTTCATTCTTCTGCAGATAGCTAGCCAGTTACCCTAGCACCATTTATTAAATATGAAGTCCTTTCTTGATTGCTTATTTTTGTCTAATTTGTCAAAGATCAGGTGGCTGTAGGTGTGTGGATTTATTTCTGGATTCTGTATTCTATCCTGTTGTTCTACATGTCTGTTTTTGTACCAGTACCATGTTGTTTTGGTTACTGCAGCCTTATAGTATAGTTTGAAGTCAGGTATCACTTTCTTGTTTTTGCTGAGGATGTCTTTGGCTGTTTGTGCCCCTTATTGGTTCAATATGAATTTGAATCATATTTTTCTAGTTCTGTGAAAAATACTGTTAGATGTTTGATAAGAATAGCGTTAAATCTGTAGATTGCTTTGAGTAGTATGGTCATTTTAATGATATTTATTCTTCCAATCCATGAGCATGGAATATTTTGCCATTTGTATGTGTTATATATGATTTATTTCAGCCATGTTTTATAGTTTTCCTTGTAGAGATCTTTCACTTAATGGATTAGATTATTTCTAGATATTTTATTTTGTTTGTGACCACTATAAATGGGATTGTGTTCTTGATTTTGCTCTCAGCTTGAAGGTTATTGCTGTATAGAAATGCTACTGATTTTTGTAGAATAATTTTGTGTCCTGAAACTTTACTAAAGTCATTTAAGTTCCAGGTGCCTTTCGGATGAGTCTTTAGTGTTTTTCAGGTATAGAATCATGTCATCCACAAAGAGAGATAGTTTGCTTTCTTCTGATCCTGTTTGGATTCCTTTTATTTCTTTCTCTTGCCTGATTGCTCTGGCTCTGACTTCCAGTACTATGACGACTAGGAGTGACAAGAGTGGGCATTCTTGTCTTGTTTCAGTTCTCAGTGGGAATAGTTCCAGCTTTTGTTGGTTCAGCATGATGTTGCCTGTGGGTTTGTCAGAATGATTATTATTACTTTGAGTTATGTTCCTTTGAGGTCTAGTTTGTTGAGGATTTTTAACATGAAAGGTTATTGTATTTTTTTCAAAGACTTTTACCATGTCTACTGAGATGATCATATCGTTTTTGTCTTTAATTCTGTTTTATGGTGAGTCACATTTATTGTTTTGTGAATGTTGAACTAACCTTACATCCCAGGAATGAAGCCTACTTGATTGTGGTGAATTAACTGTTTGATATACTGCTGGATTAGGTGGACCAGTATTTTGTTGAGGATTTTTGTGTCTATTAAGATGTTAATCAACGATATTGGCCTGTAGTTTTTTTGTTTTTATTTCCATTGTGTCTGATATAGTTTGGCTGTGTCCCCACCCAAACCTCATCTTGACTTGTAGCTCCCATAATCCCCATATGTCACAGGAGGGACCTGGTGGGAGGTAATTGAATTATGGGGGCAGGTTCTCCTGGCCTGTTCTCATGGTAATAAAAAATTTCATGAAATTGGATGGTTACAAAGGGCAGTTACCCTGCACATGCTCTCTAGAATGCCACCATGTAAATAAAACATTTCCTTTGCTCCTCCTTCACCTCTCACCATGATTGTGAGGCCTCCCCAGCCATGTGGAATGGTGAATGCATTAAACCTCTTTTTCTTCATAAATTACCCAAATTACTCAGTCTCACGTATGTCTTTGTTAGCAGCGTAAGTACAGACTAATACAGTGTCTTTTCCAAGTTTTGGTGGTATTAGGGTGATTCTGGCTTCAAATATTAGGGAAGAGTCCCTCATCTTCAATTTCTTTTTGTTTTGCTTTGGTTTTTTTAAGATGGAGTTTTGCTCTTGTTGCCCAGGCTGGAGTGCAATGGTGCAATCTTTGCTCACTGCAACCTCTGCCTCCAGGTTGAAGCGATTCTCCTACCTCAGCCTCCTGAGTAGCTATGATTAAAGGCACGTGCCACCATTTCCAGTTAATTTTTTGTATTTTAAATGTTTCATCATGTTGGCCAGGCTGGTCTCAAACTCCTGACCTCAGGTGATCCTCCTGCCTTGGCTTCCCAGAGTACAGGGAATATAGGCAAGAGCCACCATGCCCAGCCTCAATTTTTTGTAATAGTTTCAGTAGAATTGGTACCATCCGTTCCTTAAATGCGTGACAGAATTTGGCTGTGACTCTGTCTGGTCATGGACGTTTTTTGGTTATTGAGCCACCATGCCCAGCCTCAATTTTTTGTAATAATTTCAGTAGAATTGGTACCACCTCTTCTTTAAATGTCTGATAGAATTTGGCTGTGACTTTATCTGGTCATGGGTTTTTTTGGTTAGCAGGTTTTTATTACTGATTCAATATCGGAACTTGATATTAATCTGTTCAGAATTTCAATTTCTTCCTGGTTCAATATTGGGAGGTTGTGCATTTCTAGGAATTTACCCATTTTCTCTAGATTTTCCAGTTTGTGTGCATAAATGTATTAATAATCATCTCTGAGAATCTTTTGTATTTCTGTGAAATTGGTTGTAATGTCACTTTTGTCATTTCTGACTGTGATTATTGAGATCTTCTCTCTTTTTTGATTTGTATTCTAGCTAGCAGTCAACTGATTTTGTTTATCCTTTCAAAAAGAAAACTTTTAATTTTATTTATTCTTTGTATGGATTTTTGGGTCTCAATTTTTTGTTCAGTCTGCTCTGATTTAGTTATTTATTTTCTTCTGCTAGCTTTGGGTTAGTTTGTTCTTGTTTTTTCTAGTTCCTCTAGGTGTGATACTAGTTCATTAATTTGAGATCTTCCTAAATTTTTGAGGTATGCATTTAGTGCTATGAAATGTTCTCTTAATACTACTTTTGCTGTGTTCCAGAGAGATTTTGTTATGTTGTGTCTCTTTCTTATTTGTTTCAAATAATTTGTTTAATTTTTGCCCTAAGTTCATTGTTTACCAAAAAGTAATTCAAGAGAAAGTTGTTTAGTTTCGATTTAATTATGTGGTTTTGATAGATCTTGGTATTTATTTTAATTTTGATTCCACTGTGGTCTGATGGTATCGTTAGTATGATTTCAGTTTTTTTTAAGTTCATTGAGACTTGCTTTACAGCTGATCATGTGATCAATCTCAGCGTATGTTCTGTATGCAGGTAAGAAGAATATATATTGTGTGGTTGATGGGTAGAGTGCTCTGTAGATGTATATTAGGTCCAGTTGGTCAAGTGTTGAATTTAAATCCAGAATTTCTTTGTTAGTTTAATATTTTGATCTGTCCATTGAAGTCCCCCACTATTGTTCTGTGGCTGTTAAATTATTTCCCAGGTCTAGAAGCAGTTGTTTTATGAATCTGGGTGCCAAAATTTTGGGTGCATCTATATTTAGGATAGTTAAGTCTTCTTGTTAAATCAAACCCTTTATCATTATGTAATGCCTTTCTTTGTTCTTTCTTTGCTGTTGTTAGTTGAAAGTATCTTTTATCTGATATAAAAATAGTGATGCCTGTTCTTTTTTGTTTTCCATTTGCATGATAGATCTTTCTCCCACCCTTTTCTTTAATCCTATAGGTGTCATTATGTGCAAAATGGGTCTCTTGAAGACAGCAGATTAATGAGTCTTTTTAAATTTAATTTACAACTCTTTACCTTTTAAGTGAGGTGTTTAGATTGTTTACATTCAAGATTAATATTGATATGTGAGATTTTGATCCTATTTGTGATGTTGTTAGCTGGTTGCTTTACAGTTTGTATTGTGTGGTTGCTTTGTATGCTCACTCAGATATGTTCATAAGCATGTTTCTTCAATTCTAATAGATATTGTTCTTTTGTTTCCGTGTTTTGAATTTTCTTAAGCTGTGATCCCAGATCTTTTTGGTACCAGGAACCAGTTTCATGAACACAATTTTTCCATGGATGGTGGGATATGTGGGGGTGGATGATGGTTCTGGGATGAAACTGTTTCACCTCAAATCCAGGCATTAGTTAGATTCTCATAAGGAGCACACAACCTAGATCCCTTGCATGCACAGTTCACAATATGGTTTGTGCTTCTGTAAAAATCTAATGTCACCACTGATCTGACTGGAGGTAAAGCTCAGGCAGTAATACTCCCTGACCCACCAGTCACCTCCTGCTGTGCAGCTCAGTTACCTAACAGGCCATGGACTGGTACAGATCTCTAGTCCAGGGGTTGAGGACCCCTGCTTTTAAGGTCTCTTGTAAATGGTTTTATGGTCTCATGGTAATGAATTCCATTAGCACTTACTAGAATAGATTTTATTTCTCCTTCACTGATTTTATTTATCCTTCACTGATGAAGTTTAGCTTGGTGGGATACAAAATTCTTGGTTAGAATTTCATTGCCTTAAGAATCTTGATAATAAACCACCAATCTTTCCTGGCTTGTGAGGTTTCTGCTGAGAAGTCTGCTCTTAGTCCGATGGGGTTCCCTTTGTACATGATCTGACTTTTCTCTTCTGTTCCCCTTGAGATTTTTTTTGTTAGCTTTGATCTTGGGCAGTCTGGCAACTCTTCGCCTTGGGGGTGTTGGTTTTGTATAGTTATCTTGCAGGTGTTTTCTGCATTTCTTGTATCTAGATGTCTACCTGTCTGTCAAAATTAGGAAAATTTTCTAGAAATATTCCCTCAAATATGTTTTCCAGGTTGTTTACATTTTCTTCTTCTCTCTCAGAAATGTCAGTAATTCCTTGACTTGGTTGCTTTATATAATCACATCTTTCTTGAAGATTTTGTGCACTTTTAAAATTTTTTTTCTTTTTTCTTTTTTTTTGTCTAACTGAGTTAGTTTGAAAGATCAGTCTTGAGCTCTGAAATTTATGCTGAAATTCTTCTGCTTAGTCCAATCTATTGATAAAGCTTTCAACTGAATTTTGAAATTCCTCAGTTGAGTTTTTCAATTCCAGAAGCTCTGATTCATTTCTTTTTAAGATGTGTATCTCTTCCTTTATTTCCTGGATCAATTTAGAAGTTCCTTTGTGTTGACTTTAAACCTTGTCTTGGTTTCTTTCATCTTCCTTGCAATCCATGGTTTGAGTTCTTTATCTGTTATTTCTGAATTTTTCTTTTGGTTAGGGACCATTGCTGGAGAGCTATTGTGATCTTTTCGTGATGTCACTACAATCATATTTTTTGTGGTGCCAGAATTCTTGTGCTGGTTTTTTCTCATCTAGACACACTGATACTTCTGATTTTTGTAATTATTTTTGTTTGGATAGAATTTTTAATTTTTATTTTTTCTTTTTACTTTCCCTTTCACCATCCCCCTCTGCAGGTGGTGTGACTATGGAAAATGCTGAGTAGGGTATTTTGGCTTTGCTTCCATAGCCCTATAACATCTCTGGGCAGGTTTTATATTAGGCTGTGCAATTCAATCTATAAGCCAGTAGATAGTGCTCCTTATAGATAAGAGCCAGCTGTAGCCAGTGTGACTAGATATACACACTTGACTTTCATTTACTGGGAGAAGCTCTCTGTTGCCTCACTCAGTGGGCTGATTCATGGAGTGTACAATGGTCTGAGCTACCTGCTCAGCCCTAAGGTGGGGGTGGGAGGGATGTAAGGTGGGCCAGACATGGCAAGTACCCCAGTGGCATGCACACACACCAGTGCAGAGAGAGAATTCAGTGAGCAGGGACTAAGCACTCAGAGGTGTGCCTAGGTATGGAGACAGGAAAACTTCTTGACCCCAAGTTCTTAGAACAGGCAATGGGAGCAGCCTAAACTCTTAATCCAGGATAGTGTGTGATTCAGATGCCTTGAGATCTGCCTAGGCATGAAATACAGAGAGCCATTCTGTAACACAATCTCTGCACAGGAAAGGTGGGGCAGTTCAGGCTTGAAATCCAGGCAAACAGGTGTTCTGACTGCCTGGGTATGAAGCAGAGAGGGCGCTGCTGCAGTACAATCTCTGTTCAGGAAACGTAGGGGCAGCTCAGACTGCCAATATGAGCAAGGAGGTGCTTTGAATGCCTGGAGATCTGCCTGGACTTGGAGTGGTGAAGCCCTCGCCCTGCACCAGATCTCTAAAGGAAGAGTAGAATGAGTCAGGCTGCTGAACCAGGCAAGCAGGTGCTCTGAATGCCTGCAGATCTGCCTGAGCATGAACCAGAGAGAGTCCCACTGCACCGCAATCTATGCACAGAAAGGGTGGGGCAAATTAGGCTTCTGATCAAGGTGAGCAAGTTCCCCAACTACCCGGAGATTCACTTGGATGTAAAACATAGAGGGCCCCCCACACCAGTATCTCTGCACAGAAAGAGTGGGGCACCTCAGGTTGCTAGTCCATGCAAGCAGGTATTCTGAATGCCTAAAGCAGGCATTTAAAAGAACTGAAAAATAAGAGAGAGAAGGATAAAACAATAACAACAGAGAAATAAAATAGCTTTACTACACAGGACTTGTAAATAAACTTGGCAAATATCAACATAGTCCCTGTAATCACATGATGCTGTTTTCTGCTCATCAAAGAGGATTTCTTGCCACTACTTTCTAAATTAGCAAGCCCTTCCTTGTCCTTTCACACTATATCACTTTATTTCTATGTTTTTTTGTTGGTGCTTATCCTCACCTAACGTAGTCTACATTCAGTTGTTAATTTATTGCTATTAATTACAACATAGTAAATTATTAATTTATTGTCACTAAACTCTGAGCTTCATGTGACAGGTAGTTTTTTGGCTGCTCTATCTTCAAAACCTAGAACAGATATTGGCATAAAGTGCTAGCTCAATCAATATTTAAAGAATAATTAACCCAATGAAAGAAGTCATGCATCAATCTAGAGCAGGAGTTGGAAAATTACAGCCTGGCTCCTGGTTTTGTAAATAAAGTTCTATGGGAACATAGCCATATTCATTTACATATTGTCTATGGCCACTTTCTCACAACAACAACAAATTGCAGTAATTATGATAGACCATATGGCCCACAGAGCTGACAATATTTACTATCTGAACCTTTACAGAATAAGTGTTCTGTTTTAGAGCACTAGCACACGAAAGTCAGAATTTATAATTATAATTCTCATTTTTAAAAAATCATATCATAGATGCAGATAATTTTTTTTGCTTTTCAGTATATGTACACGTATTTATATATTTTTTGATATTTTTCTGAATGCCACATAAATGATGTCATAACATCTGTTCCTCTCTGATAGAAATTAATTTTCCCCATCCCTGTTAACTCTTCTTAAGGGGAAGAGCTGTAAGCTAAAAAATAAAATTATGTAAAATTTCCTAGAAATATGTCTCCAAATTTAGATATAGATGATGTTTTATTCTAGTTAAACCACTGCCATTAGCTGTAAGTGTAAGCCTATATGATATAACTATCTAGAAGGACATATTTTCTTGCCTGAAAAATAGGTTAGATTAATTTTCAAGGGGTTTCTGGCTTTAAAATTCTGATATCAATGATTAGCTACGTAAACACTGAAGATATAAATTTTGAAGACAAATAAGAAGGTAGTTTAGTTAAATCAGTTCAATGTATTCGCAAGCAGAAAATTACAAAACTGAGGTAAAAAAAAAAAGGCATGCATTAGTGTATTATACTTTCTATATCTAGCTGACAGAAAGTATGTGACAAAGAACTAGACAGAACTGGGATTATAGTTATCTGAACTGGACTGATGGAGTCTTGACATTGTACAAATTAAGACTGAATAACTCAGATTTGTGTATTGTACTGTGGAGTATTGTCATTGATTCGTCTTGACCTGTAAGAGTCATATTACTTCATTTTTGAAAGTGTGTTCAGGAAGTTTGGGGTTCTTGTTATTCTAACAGAATGTCTATTTCCATTTTCAGTTATTCCGTGGAAGGAACGTGGATGGTATTTAGACTGAAGAACAAGATTCCTCCTCTTTTTGACTGAAGACAATTTAAGGTGAAGTATGAAAATCCTTGTTAATGAGAATTGATTTAGCCCTGCCAGGTGAAGGCTTGCTAGGAGTAGGGTATGTAACCTGAGGCCAGTTTGAAGCAGTGGTCACTCTTAGTAGAAATCATTATCTATTTTTTCCTCCTTCCCCAAGTTTTCCTCAAAATTTCATTAACTGTTATAAATTTATATAACTTGTTTTTGACAGAAGATGCTATTTATTTTTCCATGGTGCTAAACACTTTCCCCTAGACTACAGAATCAGCCACATTCATCCATAGGAAAAAAAAAAATTTGTCAGGAGACTTGCTAGCTGGAAAAAGCTGTTACTTTTTTCTGTTACACTGTTAGAGAATAGAGTGTAAGAAATGAAGAAACATCCAACCTGGATCAAATCCTGGCTCTATTATTTCTTTAAACTATGGCCAAATTAGTGGCTAATTCAGTTTCTTCATTTGTAAAGTTAAAATAATAATTATACTTGTTTCATAAGGTTGTAACGTATTAGAAGATATTATTATTAAAAATTACATAGACTCGTGCCTAGACAAAGCAAGTGCTCAATAACTAAGCTACACATTTTTCTAGTCATTATGAAATTTTCTGTTGGTAAAATGATTTGTGAGTTAGGGATATAATATTCAAGAAATGTGAAGAAAAAACCATAGAGTCAGATACAAGGGAGCAAACAAGTTTGGCCTGAAAATGAGGGAAGAAAAAGCTACAATCAGATGTAGATGAGAGCAAACAGGTTGAACCTAGGAAAATGCTCATAAGTATACAAAACTTGGGAAAAACCAGCAGTACCATTTTGGAAGACCACAGGAGAGGCCACATATTTTAAGAAATGAGATGTGTTTGACTTTAGATAATGATGTAATGGAGTGTTTAAAAAGTGATTTGAAAATACAGTAGAGTTTAGAAAACTGTCATTTCAAAAGGATTAAGGGAGCAGTGGTTAAAATTTGACAATGCAACATCAGAATAGTGTCCAATTTTTAGCTTTTGCCAGTTACTAAATGTGTAACTTTGGATAAGTTATTTAACTTCTCTAAGTTATAATTTTCTCACCTGTACAAATGGGAATACTATAATATATACAATACATTTGTTGGGAAGAGTCAATGAAATAACAAGTAAAACTTGTTGGTACTGAACTATTACTCAGTATATAGCCACCATATATTATTCTTATTATCAGTTGTTATTTTCAGTATATATATTTGAGAAGGATAGAATTAGCAGGTTATTATGTAAAAAATATGAGGCTCAGAAACATACAAATTACAGAGATTATGTATGACCTCAGTGACTTATCTGATTGTGTAAATGACAGAGAGATAAAACAGAGTTCAAATATTAGCTTGAGAGTTTCAAATAAAACCCTGGTTACTTAAAAAAAATCCTAAAAGTTGATCATAAATATAAATGTAAAACCTAAGACTTTGAAAACTTCTAGAAGAAAATGGAATAGAAAATCATGGAAACTTAGGATAGGCAAAAGTTTCTTAAAACTCAAAAAGCATGAAACACAAAATACAAAAATTATTGCTCTATGGTACCTACCCAAATGAGTTGAAAACATTGGTCTTCACGAAAACCTGCATATAGATATTCACAGATTTATTTATAACTGCCAGTCTTAGAATCAACCAAGATGTTCTTCAGTGGGTGAATGAGTAAACTATAAGGCATCCAGAAAATAGAATACTATTCAGTAATAAAGAGAAATAAGCTATAAAACTATGAAAAGCAAAACAAGTCAATTTGACAAGCTTATATGCTATATAATTCCAAATATGTGATATTCTGGAAAAGGCAAAACTATGGAGACAGCAAAAAGGTAGAATGCAGAGCAATAACTAAGCAATGCACAGATTTACTCTGTGCAGTAAAAAATATTCTGTATGATATTATGATAGTAAATACATGTGACTGGGCATTTGTTCAAACCTACAGAAGGTACAACACCAAGAGTAAACCCTAATATAAAGTATTGACTGTTTGATTATGATGTAGATGTAAGTTCATCAGGGAAATGGACTGTATAGGAAGTCTAACTTTTTCTCAATTTTGCTGTGAACCTAAAACTCCTCTTATAGAGTAATGTCCTAAAAATTCATATATTGGACTTAATCAAGACTAAGAAATTTCTCTTTGAAATACACTATTAAGAAAATGAAAAGGCAGGTCACATGTTAGAAGAAAACATCTCATATATATCAATGAACTTTTAAATTTATAATATGTAAAAACTCTTACAACACATAGTAAGACAAACACATAATAAAAGATAGGTAAAATATTTGAAGAGACACTTCACAAAAGAAGATATATTAATTACCGAAAACATATGACAAGATTTTCAGCAACATTGGTAATCAAGAAAATGTAAGATGAAATCCTAATGAGACACTACTTTTTTAGAATTACGAAAATAAAACAACACCATGCCAGGTATTGGTGAAGATATGGAGGAACTGGAACTGGACTTAGTAAGACTGTAAAATGGTACAATCAGTTTGAAAGCAAGTTTGGCAGTTTCTTAGGAAAATAAATATTCACCGGCCATACAATCTGTTCTGCTTCTAGGTATTTACCAGAAAGAAACAATGACATATGTCTACACCAAGGCCTGTATTTGTTTGTTCATAGATGCTTTACTTTTAAGAACCCCAAGCTGGAAACAACCCATATGTCCATCAGCAAGTGAATGGGCAAGCATACTTTGGTACCATAAAATGGAATAATACTTTCCAATAAAAAAGTATAAACTACTCATATATGTAACAGCATGGATGAGACTTGAAATCATTATCATTAAGTGATAGGAACTGGAGCAAAAATTAAAATGTACTGTGTCATCCCATTTATATAAAATTCTACAAAATGTAAATCAATTTATAGCCACAGAAAGCAAATCAGCATTTGCCCTGGAACTGGTGTGGAAAAAGACAGGGCAGGAGTGCTTACAAATGGGCATAAGAAAACATTTGGCCTTGATTGTAGTAACGGTTTTATGAGTTTGTATTAGTCCATTCTCACACTGCTATAAAGAATACTACCTGAGAGTCACTAATTTATAAAGGCAAGAAGTTTAATTGATTCACAGTTCTGCATTCCTGGGAAGGCCTCAGAAAATTTACAATCATGGAAGGCGAAAGGGCAAACAGGCACCTTCCTCATAAGGCAGCAGGAGAGAGTGAGTGCAAGTGGGAGAAATGCCAGATGCTTATAAAACCATCAGATCTTGTGAGAGTCACTCATTATTGGGAAAACACTATAAGGGAAACCACCCCCATTATCCGATCAGTCCTCTCCCTTGACACATGGGATTACAATTCAAGATGAGAGATGAAATTTGGGTGGGGACACAAAGCCAAACCATATCAGAGTGTATAAATATTTTAAAACTCAACAAATTATGGCCCTTAAATATGTGTAGCTTATTGCATGTCAGTTATACCCCAGTAAATTTAAAATAAACATTGGAATTAATATAATGCAGTGAGAGTCCACTGGACACTCAATGATGTTGGTATTATTGGCCTATTCAGTAAGATCTGAGTTTGATGTGACAAATTGATATTCAGATACCTCGAATTGTCAGTAGTCTACTCTCTAGTTGCTTTTGTGTGCAGTCTTCATATGCTGAATTTTTTAAAATATTGAGTTGTTTTATAGTCAGAATAAAAATGTTGTCTTCAAGACACAGAAGTTTTCAGTTGCTGCCCTTTGTAGAATATATCATCTACATTTTTAGAAATTGCTAGAAGAAAAGCATTTCTTTTATATTTTGAAAGGAGTAAGACTAAAATATTTATAAGGGAGGATTTTCTCATAAAAGTCTTCACCCATCTTAGAAAATTGCTTGATTTTCCTTTTTTCTCCCCACAGAAAATAGGTGGAAAAGTATAATTTATGGTTTCTTCTTTCATAATAATATTATATACTCCTCATAATTTACATTCAAATAAATATCATAAGATTTTTTAAGTGTTTTCCTAAATTTTTGATTGAGTTAGTAAAAATATCTGCTTATACAATAGTAGTAACTAGAAACTTACCTTAAAAGGAATCTTGCTGTGCTATTTATTGAGCAATCTGCATGAACTTTGGTATATTCCTGGAGAGCAATAGTATGCAGGAAAATCTTTGTGAGCAACCAGGAAGCTAACTAAAGAACAGTTGAAATCAGCTATAACCACTGAGAATATGAAATCCAACATAAGAAAGTTAAAACAAAAAGATTTCTCAGCAAAAACAGACTCTACTAACCAGCATTTGCTGACATTTTCTTAGAAAAATACTATAAAGTATTAATCAGTATGTACTTAGTTGCACTGAGGCTGTTTAGAAGCTTTCCTATTGTTTACTTGAAGTTTTATAGTCTAGGTTTTTAGCGAGAAATACATTGTAAGGTATTTCTCTCTTTCTAATTTTAAATATGAGTGGCATTGTTTATGCATCAGAAAATGACATCTTGCAGTGGTTAAGAATTTTTAAAATATTTGCAGGTCTTATTTAACATGTTTTAGCGCCAGTAAGAACTTTTCAATCAAATATTTTTGGGGGGGTATTATGGTTTTACATAACTAACACATAATTTTAAAGAAAAATAACCACATCATTTCATAAAAGCTATCTCCTAGTTAACAAAAGCTCACCATAGGAAATGTCTGTATAATATTTTTCACTTTAAACTACCTGAAGCTTGACAATAAAACTTTTTCTTTTTAAGATTTCATCAATAAGTAGAGTTCTTGTGACCAGGTCTAAAAAGTGAAACGTATTTTCTGTCTGTGACTGATTAATGAAGTGACTAATATCCCTAGGCTGTAGGTGCTTTGTTTCTCTGAATTGGACATTGTGCATACAACTTACAGAGCTTCAGAATAATTTAAAACAACAAGACTTTATGTCCATGAAACCATTTTAGTTTTTGTTTATCTAGAAGGGTCTTACTATCTATTAGAGGGTATGTGCTATTAATTGATGTCATTGGAACTATGTCGAGTCCTGTATTTGGGCATGTATATTAAAGTAAGCAGAAATCACTAACTTCAAAGTCTTAGAAATAGAGAATGTTTAATGAAGATAAATGATTACACTGAAGATGGAATTGCCAAGGGACCAAACAAACCCCAAATTATGAATAATAAGAGGTACTACTCTTGCTAGTGCTATAGGGACAAAATGCAGGTTTTGTTATCAGAGCTGAAAAATCTGAGCCATTTGGCAGAATTGAAGCTGAGGAAGAGATGTTGAGTGCCACAGCAAATGGTGGGATACCCAAGTTTCTCCCCCTACTCTTATCCCCCCAATTTCCACTGGAGCTTGCTACTGGTGACCTTTCCACAAATCCAAAAGGCAGTTTCCTGTCAGAAGTGTAGGGCATTGGTAGAGAACAAATCTGAAAGCGAAACAGGTAGTCTATTCAGCCAGAATGCACATGAGAAATGAATTTAGTACATATAGATGAGGATAAAAAAGTAATAAGAATCATAGTATTTGGCTTATATAAATCATATTATTGTATGAATTCTCTTAAGTGCTATGGAAACATCATAAGCATTGGAAGGGATCGTGAAGAACAAGTTACATTATATACTGCCACTTTTCTCTTTAACAAGGCTGGCATTAGAAATTAAGCATTACACAACTTCTGGGATTGGATACCAAATAATCACAATCAGACTGAGAAAAAAATAAAATTTCTCAATGATGAATCATTATTGTATCTATTTCTGATAAACTTTGAGATAACTTGGCCTTATAAAGACCTTGGCTCACATTCTTGCAGGCTAGACAAGAAGCTATGGTGTCAGCATCTGTTTCTCAGGCTTCAGGAAGCTTCCACTTACAGCATAAGGTGAAAGCGAGTACATCACATGGCGAGAGAGGAAGAGCGCGGGGAGAGAGGTGCCAGGCTCTTTATAACAATCAGTTCTCCTGGAAACTAATAAAGTAAGAACACACTCTTCCTTCATGACCCAAACACCTCCCATTAGGACCCATCTCTAACATTTGGGATCAAATTTTAATAAGAGATTTTCAAGGGACAAATGTCCAAAGTATATTACTTACCAAACTTAACATGTGTGCTGAAATTAAAGAGACAAATTAATTTTCTACTTAAAATATCTAAAAATTATTTAATATTTCATGATTCTTTAGCTAAAATTAACATAATTCATTTTTATTATGCATTTTTTCATATTCTTTTAAAGTGCATTCCTGAAAAAAGTTACTAACTTTGTTCAAAATACTGATATATTTAAAATTTCTTTCAGTAAATTGGAGACAGTTTTAATTTTGGCCAAGGTTTATAAATAGCTTTGGAATAAAACCACACTTTTCAGGCATAGTGTCTTGGGAAGATTCACAGTTCACAGAATAAGTTTCTATTCTCTTCTATTAGTTATCTCTAGAAAAGCAACATTTTCACTATTGAATAAGTAAAATGACACATCATTCCCCTAGTAATATTATATTAAGGAATATTTCAATGTATTCATAAATTTTTTTTTTTTAATTTAAAAATGGTTAGTTTTATTTGCCTGTGGATAAAACAATCCAATCATCAGCTCTTTTGATTATAGGTAAACAAACATGAAGATATTTGGAGAAAATACTTTAAAAATTTTTCTTCTTGAGTCTAAATATTGGGGTTGTTTTATTACAGTGTAGGTTTAATCTTCCCTTCCATAGATGATTGGCTTGGTCTTTCACTTTTTGCCTGAATGTTTCAGTCCCATGTCTATGCAGCATGTGTTCCAGAAAATGGAGGAAGTCAGTTTTTCTATATAAGTTAAAGCCTTGCAAATTAGTGGCCCACCATTGTGCTGTTTGGCCCTCACAGAGTGCAGAAGAAACAATAATCTTTGATCAGAAGTTAGAAACTTGGGAATTCACACACAGACACACAGACACACACAGTCTCACACACAAAGTAAATTGCCTGCTGACTTTGAAAAGTCAGATTGGTTATCCTGTGCCCATATTCCTCTTATCAACAATCCACTGCCTCTTTGGATTTTATACTGGGCATACTTTTTCCAGTTCACCAAGGCCAGTGTCATTTTGTCATTGGGTTTGCTCATTCAGTGAAATGGGTCAGATATTATTACCTGCATGCATGATACCTGTATGCATTTGAATTTTCCATCGGTGCCATGAGGCAAGATTAGATTAGATTATGACTCCAGGGTCCTCCAAGCTGATTGCAGGATTCTACTGTTTTATACAAATGGAGTTCTTAATTTTTTTTTTTTTTTTTTGGTAACTTTCATTTTGAGTTTAAGGGTACATGTGCAGGTTTGTTACTTAAGTAAATTTGTGTCATGGAAGTTTGTTGTAAAGATTATTTCATCACCCAAGTATTAAGCATAGTACCCATTAATTATTTTTTTTAATCCTCTCCCCTCCTCCTATTCTCTACCCTCCAATAAGCTCCAGTGTGTGTCTTTCCCCTCTATGTGTTTTTGTCATTTAGCCTCCCATGATAAGTGAGAAAATCCAGTATTTTGTTTTCTGTTCCTGCATTAGTTTGCTAAAAATAATGGCCTTCAGCCCCATCCATATTCCTGCAAAGGATATTATCTTGTTCTTTTTTATGGCTGCATAGTACTCCATGGTCTATATGTACCACATTTTCTTTATCTGGTTTATCACTGATGGGCATTTGGGTTGATTCTATGTCTTTGCTATTGTGAATAGCGCTGCAATGAACATATGCGTCCATGTGTCTTTATAATAGAACAATTTATATTCCTCTGGGTGTATACCCAGTAATGGGATTGCTGGGTCAAATGGTATGTCTGTCTTTAGGTCTTGGAAGAATCACCACACAGTCTTTCACAATGGTTGAATACCTACCAACAGTGTTTAAGCATTCCTTTTTCTCCACAACCTCACCGGCATCTGTTATTTTTGGACTTCTTAATACTAGCCATTCTGACTGGTATAGATGGTATCTCATTGTGGTTTTGATTTGCATTTCTCCAACAACCAGTGATGTTGAGCATTTTTTTATATGATTGTTGGCCACATGTATGCCTTCTTTAGAAAAGTGTCTTGTCCATGTTCTTTGCCCAGTTTTTAGTGAAAAATTTTAATGTAAATTTGTTTAAGTTCCTTATAGATGCTGGATGTTAGATCTTTGTCAAATGCATAATTTGCAAATATTTTCTCCCATTCTTTAGGTTGTCTGCTTGTTGATAGTTTCTTTTCTGTGCAGAAGCTCTTTAGTTTAATTGGATAACATTTGTCCATTTTTGCTTTGGTTGTGATTGCCTTTGGTGTCTTTTTCATGAAATATTTCCCATGCCTATGTCCTGAATGGTATTTCCCAGGTTGACTTCCAGGGTTTTTATAGTTTTGGGTTTTATATTTAAGTACTTAGTCTGCCTTGAGTTAATTTTTGCACATCATGTAAGAAAGGGGTTCAGATGCAATCTTCTGCATATGGCTAGCCAGATATCCCAGCACATTTATTGAACAGCCTTTCCTCATTGCTTGTTTTTATCAAATTCATCAAAGCTCAGGTAGTTGTAGGTGTGTGGTATTATTTATGGGTTATCTATTCTCTTCTATTGGTCTATGTGGCTGTTTTTGTACCAGTACTATGCTGTTTTGGTTACTGCAGCCCTGTAGTATAGTTTGAAGTCAGGCAGCATGATGCCTCCAGCTTTGTTCTTTTTGCTGAGGATTACTTTGGCTCTTTGGACACTTTTTTGGTTCCATATAAATTTTTAAATAGTTTTTGCTAGTTCTGTGAAAACCCCAATGGTAGTTTAATAGGAATAACACTGAATTTATATATTGCTTTGGGCAGTATGGCCATATTAACAATACTAATTCTTTCTATACATGAGCATGGAAAGTTTTTCCATTTGTTTGTGTCATCTCTGATTTCTTAGAGAAGTCATTTGTAGTACTCCTTCACTTCCCTCGTTAGTTTTATTCCTAGATATCAAGTAGGCTTTATTCCTGGGATGCAAGATTGTTTCAACATGCACAGATCAATAAATGTGATTCATCACATAAACAGAACTAAAGACAAAAACCACATGCTCATCTAAATGGATGCAGAAAAGACTTCTGGTAAAATTCAACATCCATTCATGTTGGGGCTTTTGAAAGATAATTAGTTTTAGATGATGTCATGAAGGTGGGACCCACAAGATGGAATTAGTGCTCTTTTAAGAGTGCCAGAGCACGCGCTCTCTCTTTGTCTCTCTCTTGCTCCACCCTCTTTACCATGTGAGAACACAGCAAGAAGGCAGCCATCTTACTACTCAAAATGAAGCCACTCACCAGAAGGTCTCTATGCTCTTGCGTTTGTCTTGGACTTCCAACCTCCAGAAATGTAAGAAAGTAATTTTCTGTTGTTTAAGCTACCCGGTCTATGGGATTGTGTTGTGGTAGCCTGAGCTAAGACACCTGGTGAAAATGTCTTTCAAAAATGGATGTAAAATAAAGACATTCAGTTACACAAAAGTGAATATAATCTATCACCATCAGACTCACAGTGCAGTAAGTGCAAGAAATGTTAAAGGAAATCCTTCGAAGAGATTGGCTAAAAAGCAAGACCAGAGTATATAAATCCTTTGGGAAATTCACTTCCAATGTAAGAAACACAAAATGGATAAAAGTAAAAAGATCATAAACAATATACTATGCAAACACTGGATAAAATTAATTATCAGTGGCTATATTATTTTCAAAGTAATTTTAAGAGCAAAGGACATTACCAGAAATAAAGAAGTTTGTTTCATAATGATAAAGGAGTCACTTTAAGAGGCTATAACAATCCCAAACAATAATAAATCTAATTATGCATAAACCAAAATCAGATAGCTCTGAAAGTAGAAATAATCAAATCCACAGTTTTGAATAGTAATTTCAACATTTTTCTCAATAATTGACAGAACAAATGAAAAATAAGTTAAGTATACCACTTGACCTAATTTACATTTATAGAACACTACAGCCTAAAACAGCAAAACACACATTTCTATAGTGTATATAGAATATTTGCCAAGGTAGATAAGATTTTGGGACACTTTTTAATAAGCCTCAATCACAACTACAAAAAGACAAAAGGAATATTTTGGGAGTGATGGATGTGTTTATTATCTTGATTGTGATGATAGTAAAATGAGTGTATATATAAGTCAACATTTGCCAGTTGTTCACTTTATGTGTGGGTTATTTTTCATTTATATTTCAATTTTAAGTCAATCTGAGTGTTTTAAAATCTGATTTTTAATGAGTTTGTAATGATGTGGGAAAAAAAACTCTGAGGAAAAATGGCAAGATCTAGTTGATCTGGAAGTGTTATAATACCTTTCATTTTCATTATACTACCTACTCATAATTTCTGGGACATTGTGCTAGCATTACACAGGAAATTTTCTAAAGTCTAATATAAACTAAGAAAATACACAGTAATAATACTATTAAGTTAAGGTAAATATGGACAACAACAGCAAAAGGAACAATGTTGATTTGGGACACCATTCAATGTTTCTCATCGACTGTAACACATCATATTCTTCTTAAATTATAGTCAATAGTTTTCATCACTTCATCTTCCGGCCTTGGTACTTCTATCCTTTTCTTACCTGTCTGTCTTACTGGTGGTCAAGAACCACAGATCTCAAAATGGGAACGTTCATGAAACAGGCATTCTCCTTTTTAAAATGTTTGATCCATGATGCAGGCAAAGTGCCTATTACTGCTTACCTAGATTATAATAGTCTAAATTGTCTTTGGGTTTCTACATTGCTAAGGGTATTTTACATCTCATATCATGTGTCTTTGCATTTTTAAACTTTGCTTCTCTATTGTCTTCCAATTTAAAGATACAATCTTCAGCTTGACATTCAAAGCCCTTCATAATTATACAACTACCTGTGACAACCATATTCTATTCGTGTTTCGAAACTCCAGTAAAAGCAAAGTACTCACAATTTTCTATACATTTTCGTATTTTCCTACCTAGTATATTTTATTCATTCTTTCCCTTCATGTCTCTTTCTGTTAAGAATCTATATCTGTTACCCATTTCATAATACTTTCATAATTCTCCCTATTAATAGTAATATTTCCTTCTTATGAATTGTTGTTTGTCATAAATTTACTCCAGACTATGCCTTGCATTAAAGTTCTTTTCAGTTGTTTTATGTACCTAGGATTGCATCCTTTAGAGCAAGAGGAAGGACTCTGCCATGTTTATTTCTATATTTACCAAACTCTCGAGCACAAAGCAAGGCACAACAGATTGCCCAATTTTTGTTAGGTTGATATTAATGATTGTCATTTCCGTGATGAATCATAAAATGTACTACCCTCAAATTGTGCTCAGGTTTCCTTGTATTTCATTATCGCTTTTGTACAGTACTAGCTCATAGATTTTTGTAATCAGTATCTGGCTTAAATATCTGATCCTACCCTATAAGACATATGACATTAATTAGATATGGCCTAACCTCTTTTACTTCTGTTTCCAGGATATGCCTTCAAATAAATCCACTGAGAAATAGAAGAAAAAAATAAGATCTTGAAATGGGGTTAGATGCCAACCACATCATAAGTTTGCCATATTAAGTATGGAGATTCCTGGGGTAGTTTTTAATATATAGATAATTATGAGTATACAAACCACAAAAGCTTACGACTTCATGCCAGGATTCAACTATGTGGCTTAAACTTCACACAATTTGTAGATTAGTTTCTGTTTAAATACTGGATGAGTTTATCATAGCATTTTTCAGAGGGAATGAGTCATCTCAAAAAGATACATAAATATCATGCTGCTATTTTCCAGAAAATAGCTGAATCCTCCAAAAAAAATACCTTCAGCAAGCAACTGACTACATCAGTTTACCATACAACGCAGCTATATGCACACTATGTTTGGACTCTACAAGGGAAATATTCCCTTGTGTTAATTTGTATTCCAAAGCCTTATATTTATTATCAGAAGAATTTTCAAGTGAAAGGGAGAAATTGATCAAAGAGTTTCAGTGTTTCTGCAAGAACTTCCTTCCTTCCCTTGTAGTATCTACCATATAAGCCAAAGACACTGTATGCTCCTCCTTTAAATTTTTGGCCCAGATGTGAAAGCAAGCTCTTTAATATGTCTTTTCCTGGTATAGTTAGCGCTATATAAAATTTTAAAAGTTTGGAAAATTATATTGTTCTTTAAAATTGAGGGGGCAAAAGCAAAAAAAACCAAAAGCCTGAGAAAAATGAAGAAATATACATAAAAAATTCACAGAAAAAGCTATAAAAAATGGCTTTTAAACACCTGAAGATATGCAAAATTCAGTCATGATAATAGAAATTCAAATTAAAAGTATTCTACCATTTTTCTTATATTAGAAAAGCAAAAACTCAAAAGCAAGAAAACATAATTTGTTGCTTAAGTTGTGAGGAAACAAGAACTCTATTAACTTTGGACTCCAAGATTTACGTTTTGTTTAATATCATCATTATCCTTTTCTGGTCCTGCAGTGGTAGTTGCTTCATACAGTTACTACTTCCACCCAACTCAAAAATCCTTTACACAAAAGTAATAGAGAAAGAAAACAGTTTATTATTGAATAAGTTTAAATCAGAATGTGATGTACAGTACAATCTGCTAAGAGATTGCAAAGACAAAAAAAACCTCAACCTTTTATATAGCCAAGCAGACCCAAGTCATTACATACATGTTTTCAAAATAAATGCTTACTAGTTTTTCAGAAAGAAGATTTGACAGCATCATTTGTCATAGTTCATCCTAAAGTCAGCATGGTAATCGGGGTGATAATCTGTGTTAGTTAATTGTACTTCTTCAGAGGAAAAACTAATGTATTTTTACAACCGGAAGTATTCCGCTACTTAGAGTAATGTGTTCACCTAGGTTAGCCCTTGATATTCCCATAGAAGCTGGAATCTGGGGTTATCTTCCTTATTGTTTACATTTCAAAGAAATGGCTTCAGATGCTTGAGAAAAGATATTCCTGGGTCGTAAAACTGACAAAGATCCTAATTAGTTTTCAAAAGAATATATAAGCATGTGAGAGATTTCATTATGCTACTCAGAACACAACAATTTAAAACTTACGAGTTGTTTATTTCTGGAAGTTTTCGTTTAATCTTTTCAGACCCTGTAGACATGGGTAACTGAGACTGTGAAAGGTAAAACCGTGGATAAGTGGGGGACTACTGTATTAATTAGAGATGCTAAGAGAGGAGATTCAAAATCTGAGATCCCAGGAGCATAACAAAGTAAGTTGATTGGGGGGAGAAACCAGTGGAGAATAATATGAAGTGGCCCATGAAGTAAAACAAAAAGCCATGCTAAAATGTGTCCTTTGTATAGGAAGTGAAAAAAAATATTTCAGGAAGCAGATTAATCATCTGTGTCAAATGTTGCTGAGGTCAAGCCAGCTGAAGACAGGGGAATAAACACTGGGTTTCTCAACGTGGAAGACATTGTTGATATTCAAAAGAACATTTTCTATGGAGTTGTGAAGATGAAAGCCTGGCTGGTATAAGTTTTGTAAGGTCTTTTAGGCTGACTGATGGTGCCATGGATGCCATGGCAACCTCTGTGACCTCTGGATGGCCTCCCTGTATTAGAAAATCTGAAGTAACTGGAAGACCATGAAAAGAGGAAGAATGATCAACCCTTGTGGCACCTAATTAACTTTGGGACATTCTCTATTGTTCCTTATTCCCACCTCAGTTGATAAGGCAATTGGACTTTGTAACAGACCTTGGTCAACCTCGTGACTCCGACCCTGAGACCCCCTCCCAACTTGCAAAAACCATCCTAAACTGTAACTTCTGTAACTTTCCACTGCCTACCCCAAACCTATAAAACCATCCTATCCCACTGCCCTCCACTGACTCTCTTTCTGACTCAGCCCACCCGCACCCAGGTGAATAAACAGCCATGTTGTTCACACAAAGCCTGTTTGGGGGTAGGGGGTCTCTTCATTCAGATCTCACATTTTAACAAGTTTGAAAAGGAACAGAAAAGTTTAAGACAAAATATAGACCACTTTTTCCAAAAGTGTTGTTATAAATAGGAACAAAATGTACTCTCCATGTGTAGTTAAAGGAAAAATCATTTTTGTTTTTGTTTTTCTAAATGGGAGAAATTATAAGACATGTGAATGCTGATGGAAATGATCCAGTAAAGAGGGGCAGTAAGCAATAGTACAGAAGCAGGGGAGGCTGCTGAACAAGGTCATTGACTGGCTGAAAGGGCACAGTGGAGGAGATGGCTTTTATTTTTGGCAACGATAATTATTCCATGGTAAAGGAAGGAAAGAGTACAGAAGCTGGTTGTTTGGTAGCTATGAGGGCAGGAGTGCAGAACATTCTCTTCTAACTGCCTCTATATTCTCAGAAAATAGGATGGAAAAAATTGTGAGTAGTTTAAGGAAAGGATATAAGCTATATCTATGACAACAGGAGAGTATTTTGTACAATGGAGTGTGATTGCTGGGCAGCCTTAAGAGCTTTTTTGAGGTTATTGCCTTTGAATTTAAAAGCAATCCACATGGTTGTGTGTTTATTTTTGTTGTTTTTAGTTTCAACTTAGGGGTTGTAGATATAAACCAGAGCTTGTGTTTTCCCCAAGCCAATGTGGCAAAGACAAGAGCAAGAGCAAGACAAGGGAGTTGAAATTATAGGAAGGGAAGACATTATAGTAACTGGCCATGGAATTTAAGCTGGTGTAAGAGGGAAGCGAAAAGGTGATAAAATCAGTGAGTTGTAGTTATTGATGGTTATGCCATCAGAGAGGAAAACTTAATAGAGCTATAGACACTCAAGGTCTTTTCAATAAGGAACTCTGCAGGATAAACTATATCACTAACACAGGCAGCAGGCACACTGAACACTTTAGAGGGCAAAGAAGTCATTCAGTGTTGGAGTAGTTAACAGCATAATTTTTCTAAATTTCAAGAAAATAACAAATTATAAGCTACTAATTACAGTTTAATAGCTTATTCTATTACTTATCATTGAATAATGTATTCTTGCCCATTAATAGTTAAATCTAATATGATGGATAAACTTGTATGTCAATTGAGGCTTAACCATAATAACAATTTATTATTTAAAATACTCATCTGAATAATTTAGAAAGCTTTTCAATGATAATCTGGTTTATGTTTATGTCAATATTACTTTCAACACAGAGCAAAATTTAAACTTCATAACCAAAGTTACATTCATGAATTTTAAAATCTTCCTCTAAGAAAAATGGTTTGCCAAATTTGTTATAGTAAAAATATGTCAGTCACAAGATTCCCTTCTCTTCTATTAAATTTTTTTGAAAAATTCCTCTTTGGAACTAAAGCTCTGGCATGTCCAAGAATCAAACAGAAGCATATTGGAACATTCATGATTTCGAATATATGCTTTGGTTTGCAAATCTGAAATGAAAAGGATGGCTGAAAACATTGGAGATAAGTTAATTTAAAATTCTTCATAAATCATGGCATATTTTCATAAACATGAGGCAAATTTATGTCTCAGGAAGATTTTGGTATTATTGCTTAAACAAATGATAAGCCTGCGTACTAAAGATTTTTTCATGAGCTTTAACTTTGTCTTAGATATTTATATTTTTTTGTTACAAAAGTAAATCTTTTTCTGAAGATTGTTAGAACTGAAACACCTAAATATGTCCTTGTTTTTCATAGAATAACGATTAATAGATAGGCTTGCAGCCACATAGTGGTTCTGTATCAAGGAACTAATCCGATGTCTGTTTTTCAATAACAATAACAACAACAAAATCGTTTTGTGTCAGATTGCAGAGTGAAGTGAAAGGGAGATATGAAACTGATTTGTGATGGTCTTTGGGTGCTGACCAAATAGAGAACTGAAGGGGACCATTGGAAAGCCATCTTGGGAGATGTCCTTCAAACCACAAGGGAGACTACAGATGAACACATCTTAGGGCTTTGATCTTAGGAGTAGATTTTACTGATGCAAAGCAGGAAGCTGCCATAACAGTAAAGTTATTACCTGTGCCTTTCAAACCTACATAGAAGTTCCTTGGTACTTATTGAAAAAACAATGTACTCCAGTATTCAGATAAGTGTGAGAAAAGTAATTTGTAGGGACTCATGCTTATTAATTGTCCAGTGATAGAGTAATATATATTTTAAATGTTATAAGTATGCCTAAAAGTCTTCTCTACAAAAATAAAATTTATTCATATTATCATAAAATAAACATTTTTTAGCCTAATATGGGCAAAGCAATGTATTTGCACCAAAGAAAAAAATTTATCAAATCTATTCTTTTACCTTCATCAAATATATACATAACTGTAAGTATTAGCTAGAGATTTTTTTTTTAACCATAGGGAAAACAAAACAGCATAGCATCCAGCCTCATGACTTTAGGTGGTCATAGTTCCCAAATTTATATCCACAGACCAGGCATTCACACTGAAATTGAGATAGTCTACTTGGCATTTCCAGTTGAATATCTAATTGGGATCACAAACCCAATATTTCTAAAATAAACTGTGATTTTATCTACTAGAACTTGCTCTTCTTCCCCTGCCTTTATAATTCAGTAAATGTGTCTATGTGCTTATTTCCTTTCTTGCTCTCATTGTCTACAACCAACAGTTAGATAACCCTAGCTACCTCTCACATACATCTTTTTTGGGGTTTTTTGTTTTGTTTTTTGTTTTTTTGAGACAGAGTCTAGCTCTCTGTAGCCTAGGCTGGAGTGCAATAGCACCATCTCGGCTCACTGCAACCTTCACCTTCCCGGTTCAAGCGATTCTCCAACCTCAGCCTCCCCAGTGTGCCACTGCATCTGGCTAAGTTTTGTATTTTTAGTAGAGACGGGGTTTCACTGTCTTGACCAGGTTGGTCTCGAACTCCTAACTCCAGATCCACCAGCTTCAGCCTCCCAAAGTGCTGAGATTACAGGCATGAGCCACCATGCCCAAACTCTCTCACATCTCTAATTTATCCATGTATTTCTTTCTCCATTGTGTCCATTTGATCAAAAACATCATCTTTTACTTGGACTATTGTAATTTCCTTACTGATCTCTTATTTTCCACCCTTGCCTCCACTTCTCAAAATCTTTTAAACTCACGGAAGAGCCAGAATGATCTTATTAAAATGTCTATTTTTCTAAATGGTCGAAATGTGAATCAAATTATATCACTTTGTGTTAAATCCTTCAGTGCTTTATAATTACACATTGAACGAAATTGAAATATTTTATTGTGGGTGCAAATTCCTGGATTACTTGTTATCTTCCCATTTCTTTTACTTTGGCTACTTTTCCACTCCCCCAAAGCACTGATAGTTACTTTATTTATTACTAGTGAATTTTCTTTATGCCATCACTTGTACAGTCTTTGTACTTATTCCTTTAAATTCCTCTCCTACCACATGTGTCCCATAATGGCCCTCCTTGATTATTTGTTACAGAACTTACACCAATCTGTAATTATCTCCTTTATTATTTCTTTATTTCTCCTATGTCTCTTTGTTAGATTGTAACATCCAGGAAAGGCAGGAACCTGGCTGCTTTTGTTACTACTATAAGCACATAGAATAGGCCCAGAGAAAGATGGTATAAATTTTTTTTATTAAAATAATAAATGCAGTATTCCAAATATTTCCATTACTCCTGATTCTCTTTTAGTCTTTATTAACAGTGTATACATATTTATATTTGGCTACATAATTGCAACGACTACAAATATTGTAAGCAGTACAATATTGTAAGCAGTACAATAAGCAGAACCTTTATTTTATTTAACATGATATATAAATGTTCACAGTAGTATCTTAATTCAGTTCCATTTAACAAACATGTATTGCTCACATATTGTATATCAGGCTTTGTGTTAGGCACTGGTAACACAGATTAATACAATATGATTCACTGAAATATTATTAGTGCTTGTAGTTCTGGAAGGATCATAGGTAATTTTTTGTTTTATTCATCTATTCTGTGTTTACTCTTCATAATTTGTTAATTTTTACATTTTAGTTATTTTTGTGATAAAAACATTTTTGTGTTTACTGGTTTGTTTGTTTTTGGTTTTGTTTGTTTTTTTTGGGTTTTTTTTTTTTGAGATGGGGTCTCTCTTGCACAGGCTGGAGTGCAGTGGCATAATCTTGGCTCACTGCAACGTCCGCCTCCCGGGTTTAAGAGGTTCTCCTACCTCAGCCTCCCAAGTAGCTGAGACTACAGGTATGTGCCACCACGCCCAGCTAATATTTTGTATTCTTTTAGTAGAGACAGGGTTTCACCATGTTGGACAAGATGGTCTTGAACTCCTGACCTGGTGATCTTCCCGAAGTGCTGGGGTTATAGGCGTGAGCCACTGCACCCAGACTGTGTTTACTAATTCTGAAAGAAATAGTACATGTACGTCATGACAATTCAAACAATACAAATGTGTATGTAAGAGAACATCAAAAGTCTTTCCACATATTCAGCATCAATCAAATAGCATTAGTTTTAGTTTTATTCCTTGAAAGCCAATTATAACTACTGCTATATAGTCAACTGTTAGCTCATCAGTATACCAGGAATATCTTTTCATGTTTACCTGTTATAACTGCATAATAGTCTATTACTAATTACTTAATTCTTATTTAATCTATTCTCTGTTAGAATTTTGCAAAAGCAAAAATATAAAGCAAGTTTGAACACCCATCAAATTACATATGTTAGATGAATTTTATACCTTTATCTCTTTTTTAAAATCCTTTTTATGCAATATGAGTTCCTTTAAATAAAAAACACACTTCTATTTAATGTGTACTTATTTGTTATAATTACATACTTGTTTGGTATTAGTTTTTCTTTTATTTCCAATGTATTGTATTTATTTTGCTTTCTTGCTTTTTCCTTCTTCCTATTTCTTCCCAAATTGACAATTTTTTCTATAGTTTTTCTCTCTTTATAACTTTTCTCTATTGCACTGATTTACAAGCCTGGTGCTAGAATTGCCTGCGCTGTTTTTATCTAAAAGATACTCTGATAGTTCATTTTTTACTAAAACTCACTCTGGATAATTTGATTTAATGACATCTTGAATCATACTGAGAATACAAATTAAACTATGTTATGAACTTAATTATGTCCCCCTCTCTCCCAAATTCATATGTGAAGACATAATCCCTAATATGATGTTATCTGAAGATTAGTCATTGAGAAATAATTAGTGTCATAGGAGGTCATGAGGGTGGAATCTTTGTGATGAAATTAGTAGATTTAGAAAAATAAAATAAAGATCTCTCTCCCCCTTCCCCCACCTGCCACTTGAAGACAAAGTGAGAAGGTGGCTGTCTGCAAGCCAGGAAGAGGGCTTTCACCAGGAAACATATTTTGGACTTGAATAAGCCTCCAGAATTGTGATAAAATGAATTTCTGTTAAGTCATGCAATCTACGGTATTCTGTTATGGTAGCCTGAGCTGTCTAAGACAAACAATGTAATCTTTTGCATTTGGCATCAACTCCCTTTCCCTGAGGACCTCAACCTCTGTACTGAATCAACCTCTGTACTGAATCTTCTTATGCTTGCAGGTGATAATCTACATCAGTAGTTCTCAAAATGTGTTATGCTTCATAATTACATCTTGAGACTTTTTATTTTCTAAAAATATGCTTGCCTGACACACCTTGGCATGTCTCAAATCAGAATCAGGAAATCCAGACAGGCCTATGATCCAGGGTATTTTAAGAGAGCTTTTCAGCAAATTATTATACACACCCTTGATTCAACAAAAAAAATGGGTCATACTGACATATTGATAGTTTGTTTGGACTCCTTCAGCAATTAGATATATCAAAATTTCACTGATTTTCACGATCATCTGATCAATCTTCAGGAAATGGCAATGAGCCTCGTTTAGTATTAAAGCTCAGTTCATTCAATAAATGAATTGAATTGAAATTCCTGAATAAGTAAACTTGGGGGTAAAATGCTGCAGCCAGGCCTTTTGGTAGCCAGGTTCTCCTGTGGCCCTGCTGTGGTTTCTTAGAAGTGATTTCATTTGGTAAGAACTAAAAGTTATCAGTTGAAAGTAGAGTTATACTAAAAGCTAATCACCTTAGTGTTTTATCAAGATGAAACTAGTTAGAGATTCTGCCTCATCTCATTTTCGTACAAGCAATATCATTTTTTTCACTGGAACTTTAGGTATCCTTTATGGCACAGACCTGGGAACTGTCATCAGAATACAAGTCATAGAATAGGATGTTCTACTGCTGCTCTGTTTATCAAAAAGTAAATTCATCTCTGTATCTCCTGCTTTTGTTTATTCTCTAATGCCTTCAGACAGTTGCTTTTAATAATATATCCAGAGTGTATGGCTATTATCTATGGAAGGCATGGTCTGTGAGAAGCTTACCAGGCCATAAGGGAAGTGCTACTACTTCGTATTACCCATATCATTGCAGAAAGAAACAATCTTTTAAGCAAGAAAATAAGAAAAATATACAGCAGTCCTCTCAACCGCGGTTTCACTTTCTCTGGTTTCAGTTACCCATAGTCAACCACGGTCCAAAAATAGGTGAGTACAGTACAATAAGCTATTATTGAGACAGAGACAAAGAGACAGGAAGAGACCACATTCACATAGCTTGTATTACAGTGTATTATTATCATTGTTCTATTTTATTATTTATTGCTAATCTCTTACTGTGCCTAATTTATAAGTTAAATTTTGTAATAATGATAAATGTACAGAAAAAACATAGTATATAAGATTTGATAGTGTCTGCGGTTTCAGGCATTCACTAGGGATCTTGGAATGTATCTCTCTCAGATAAGGGGGAAATCTGTAATCTCTTCTTGTTACCAGTGGAGGGTGTCTAGATTCTTGGTGTCTTGAATAAAGAATTGGATAAAATGCACAAACAAAGCAAGGAAGGAATGAAGGGATTTTTGAAAATGAAAGTACACTTCATGGTGTGGGAGCGGGCCCAAGCATAGGGGTTCAAGGGCCTCGTTACAGAATTTTGGGAGTTTAAATAATCCTCTAGAGGATTCCATTGGTTACTTGGAATATGCCCTATGTGAATGAAGAGGATAAAGTAAAGTTAGAAAGTTATTTACTTGGCCTTCGCCCTATGAGAGAATATTTCCTGTCTTAGCTGAAATGTGAATTGGCCTTATGATCCCTGCCTTCAGACCTTCTTTTTCTGCCTCATCTCCCCTCTGAGAGATGTGATTCCCATAAATCTTTATGGGAGGCAGAGAGACTGATGGCCTTTTTTCTGTGTCTGCTTCATGCTGGCTTGGGGTGTAGTCCCTACCTATTAAGAAACATGGAACTATCACTGTGCTCTGTCTGGTGGAGGCAAGGTAGCTTCTTGATGATCAGGGGTAGTGTCTACACTTGGAACTGGCTGGAACCTTTGTTGCATAATTATCTGAAGCTTGATGGTCTGTAGGCAAGAGGAAATGAATTTGGTTAAGAGATTTATTGGGAACTACATGGGGTGGATACCTACACTATCAAAAATGTTTGTTATAGAAATTTGCAGGAGAAAAAAAAAACCTGGTTTGTTCTAGAACTTACGTGTTTTCTTAAAGTCTACATGCAAGTGACTCTGTTTTGATTTGGTTTGGTCTGTTGGGGCCTAGTGAATAAGTTTAGTCCAAAACAATGGTCTCCCAGAATTTTATTTTTAAAAAATTCCCTCTTTTTGATGTGGTTCTCCCTTAGGTGAAAGTGTGACCCAAATTTAGGGCAGCAGTGCCCCTCTTAGTTACTATCATTTTGGGTTTCCTGTCTCAACATGTCATTCATAGGTTACTATGTCCTCATAGTTGCACATTTCTTTCAGCCTTTCAGCTCTTGTCTTTCCAAATGAAGAGAGACTGCATGATATTCTAGAGATAGCTGCACGCAAGCACTTAAAGCCTTTGAGAAAATACAGCGCACCAGGGAGACTATTATTATGACTATTGGGAGGATAATACCAAGAGTTTTGAGTATACTCCTTCCCCAAGTTCCCTACAAGCCAAATCTCCTAAAATCAAATAGATCAAAGAATGAGCTAGATAAAGAGTTTACTCACTTAACTGAGCAGTCTCTTTGTTAATCCCCTACCACTCAATTACTATAATCTTCATCTGATGTATTTTTTTTTGTAGACCACAGTGCCAGCAGCTGCACAGATACTTCTTTGTTTAGCCAATTCTATCATAACTTTCACAAAAGAATTTAAAGTCTGTTGTGTATCTGTAGCCTTTACAGTAGAACTTGATATAGCTCTTATTATGGGAAATACATTTCTAATCATTGCATCTTTTACTTTAAATCACAGAAAAAGGACATAACAATTGATGCCCTTCTAGAAGAGTGAAGGCCTCCTGGCAATGTTCTTTTTAACCCATGATGTGGGTTAAGAAGAGTCTACCAATGTTTTGTTTTTTTACTGATTATGAGGCAACATACATACCATTAAAATTTCTTGCCTACATTGGGCCTTCATCTTTTATCTATCAAAATATGGCCCCATAAAGAGTTAACAGCCAGGACCCTGATCAGCCACTGAAGTTCACATTTATTTAGTACAGATTAAATGCAAAGGTCTTGAGTAAACACCACTAGAGGGTAATTGACATTGCAGACCTTCCTTAGTAGAGAGCAATCATGCACCCATGAATAATCAAAGGATAGTCTTAAGACCATATGCATAAACAAGCTATTTAGATAAACTCCTTTACATTCCTATGAATCTACGCCCTAAGCTTTTAAGAGAATTCAACTGCCTTCTGCCAAACATTTTACTGAAGCTATGCAAACCCCTGGGCTTTCCAGAAGGTTTGTGACTATTTCCTATAACTATACTTTTTCCTTTAAAATTTTTCCTACCACCCTGACTGAACTCCCGCATGTCCTGAGATGGAAATGAAGAGAGAGAGAGAGATTGGAGAAAGAAAGAGATATTCCCCAGTACAGAGCAAAAGGGAAAAGGAGACAGGAGAAAAATAAATTCCAAACTTTGGGCTTACCTCTTCCTCCTGGCTGGCTCACCAAAATATGTCACTGGGGGAGGGTGTCCAGGTTCTTGGTGTCTTAAACTAAGAATTGGACAAAATGCACAAAGTAAGGAAGGAACAAAGGGATTTACTGAAAATGAAAGTACACTCCACAGTGTGAGAGCCCCTGAGCATAGGGGCTTGAGGGCCCCATTAAGGAATTTTGGGGAGTTTAAATACCCTCTAGATGATTCCATTTGTTACTTGGGGTAAGCCCTATATAAATGAAGAGGATGAAGTAAAGTTACAAAGTTATTTACTTGGTCTACGCCCTATGGAGAGGATATTTCCTGTCATAGCTGAAGTGTGAATTGGTCATATGTTCCCTGCCTCCAGACCCCATTTTCCTGCCTCATTTTCTTGAGAGACTATCATTTTTCAGAATTACCATTTCATATTATGTAGAATCGATTTGCTTAGCCATGTCTTATTGCTCATTTGAGTTCTTTTTCATACTTACAGTAATATCACTTCTCAGAATATTTTGATAAAATAAGGGATAGAGGAAGTGGGGGACAAGTTCCATGGAGGTACATTTCCCAAGGAGTATTTTATTTGGGAAATACTGTATATAAGTAATTTTTTTAGGACATATTACATAGAAGAAATTTGCTCTCATAAAACATTGATGACATTTACAGTGCTACTGTCAACATGTAAGTATATCTAAATTTTATACAATTTATCTTTACTATTTTAAATAGGTGAGTAACGATATCTATACATAGCATTTATTGCTTTGGTCTGTTCAGTATCTTTCTCACTGTTCTAGTAATAAAGGTTTTGCAAAATCAGTATTTCCCTATCTACATCCACATGGTTTGAGTAGGCCAACCTAACACAGGTTCTTCACTAAACATGAAACATTGACCTAAAGACTAAAAATGACTCTAACAGATTTATCCTGGTGGATGCACAGCTGGTAAGATTGTGTTTTAGTTTCAATACCAAGATCCCCAGAGCTGTATTACTCTTGGCCTTTACTGAGCCTAATTCAGTGGCTTTTCCTTTGAATATATGAGCCCCTCCATATAATAGCCAAACAATCCTTTATTTCCTTAAATTTGTGAGAGTAATTCCATCATTGAAAGAAAACTATTGGTTCTTATACAGTATTTTTTTATTAGCTTTTTATTTTTTATTTGTTATTGAGAACATGAGTTTCCTTTATATTTTGAACTAATCCACTTTGTTCGACTCAACTAGCATATTTTGGGCATTCTATTAATTGCTTTAGGATAAAAACACTAGTGTGTTATAAATTGTAACTCAGAAAGCTTACAAAATATTTGCATAGGTAGACATGTAAATATCTAACAATAAGCTATACATTTCAATCGAACATTTCTTTTTACACTTCCCAAGTATAATTGGTCCCTTAGATTAACATAGCTTAATACATTTTTTGCATTTGGTTAATTGCTATTCTCTGTTATGTTTGTAAATATTTTCCTGATTTATTTGCTTTTCTTCTAATATTTATTTTCATTGTATTTTATTGTATACATATATATAATAGTATAAGTACTAGAATATGATAGCCATCCTTCTGATTTATTAAAAGTATTGTATGCATCCTCATCATAAAAAATTATTTTTGATTATTTTATATATATATATATATGTATATTATGTATTTAACCAGAAAATGTTATGATGTGGTATCAGATCTATTTCATATTGTTCTCCTTCTCATATTTAATTATACCAGTATTTGCTTAATGAAACACTTTCTCATTGCTGATTTTATCTCTTCACTTAAGCTTAGTATAAAAGTTTGAATTAACTTTTTGAAACATTGATTTTGGAAAACATAGATTATTATATTTTCTATTGAAATATACTGCACATGTTAGAGAAGTTAAATTTATAATATACTTCAAAAAATATGAAAGGCATGTCTACTGTCAATACATTCAAAAAAAAAAAAAGAACTTTTGCTTGCTTTTCCAGCAGTTTACTTTCTTTGATGCAAGTTTTATGAAATATTTCACAAGAATGTTAAGTAGAAACAACTTGTCTATATATTAACTTAAGGGTTCTGTCATCCTTACTATATTTAGTCTTCCCAGCAAGGATCAAAACCTTGTAGTTATTCATGTCTTTATCTTCCTCAAATTTTTGAATGGTTTTGAATAAATAGCCTAGCTTAAACTAAATTCGTCTCAAACCAATTTTGTTTACTATTGTAAATAAAGCACCTTGTATTTTCATGTTGAATGTTACTTGCATACAATAATATAAATGACTTTTAATGACTAATGGTATACATTATAAACTTGCTTAATTAATTTATTAACTAAAAATTAACCCATTTTTAGTTCTTTTCCATATGCTTGCATTTATGCCAACTACACAGATTTATATTTTTAATTTATCAATTAATGTAATTTAAAATTACTTACAGCCAGGCCCAATAGCTCACGCCTATAATTCCAATAATTTGGGAGGCAGGATAGATTGCTTGAGCCTAGGAATTTGAGACTAGCCTGGCAACATAGTGAGACCTTGTCTCTACAAAGAAAAAAAATTAAAAACTAGGATTGCTTGAGCCCAGGAGGTCAAGGCTGCAATTAGCCATAATCCTGCCACTGCACTCCCACCTGGGTGATAGAGCTACAACTTGCCTCAAAAAAATAAAGTATTACTTATCGATTTCTAAATCTTGGATTTAAGACTTACATTTCCAACAAACTGCTTGAAAGTTTTCACTGTTAACATATTAATTGCAATGTATCCTAAGTGAAATGATAATTTCATTTCAAAAGTGAAAGTGATACTTCAGGTCTGGCAGGGTGGCTCACCCTATAATACCAATATTTTGGGAGGCTGTGGCAGGCAGATCGCTTGAAGTCATGAGTTCAAGACCAGCCTGGCCAACATGGCAAAATCCTGTCTCGAGTTAAAATACAAAAATTATCCCGACGTGGTGGCATGGGCCTGTAGTCCCAGTGACTCTCCTTGAACCCAGAAGACGAAGGTTACAGTGAGCCGAGATCATGCTACTGTACTTCAGACTGGGTGACAGAATGAGACTTTGTCTCAAAGAACAAAAACAGAAAGTGATACTGAAACTTAACTTTTTGAACATGATTTTTTATACCTGAATTTTCTCTACTCCGTCCTCACCATTGTCTTTGTTATCTAGGTTGAAATTCTTGGAAATTTCTTGTTTAGTTCTAAGTCCACATTCCATACAGCTAATTATTTACCAAGTCTTAAGGATTCTTTCTTTACAGTGTTTTTCCACATACACCTTCATGTTTAATTTTACTGTCAACTCTTTTTATTTAGAAACTGCAGCAATTATTATGAACTAATTTCCATTTTCCTTTAATCTCCATGCTACATTCATCCTAGATATATGCCAGGTTAATCTCATTTTCACTTCACAACTCTTAGACGCAAAGGTCTTTATTAACTCCTCACTAATTTCTAGTTTTAGTTTAAACCCCTCTTCCAAAGGACTCCTAAAACATGCTTCAGAATAATCATTCCAACCTTTTCTCTGAGCGGTACTATTGCATATATCCTGAGCTGCAATTATATTTAGCCAATTACTGTTCTTCCTGTCCAGGAAATTTGAACAGAAAGAAGTCTTAAATGTTCCTGACTGTTAATGCCCTTAGACAAACCATACGGCCACTCCTCAAATATTTCTGTGATTTGTCCTGCAGACTTTGCTACAGAAGTTGATCAATCAATGTCAAACACATCTTTGAAAGACTGAAGAACTAACCCTTCTTTTTACATTCCTTTTCTTTAAAAAATAAACTAGCTCCACCATACCTGGATTCTGCCCATATGGAGGACAACATTATAGAAATGATCTATATGGAACACACAATACCAGTGAAAATATTCCCTCCCTAAGCAGGGGACTGAGGCACTTTTCAAGGAAATAGCTCTTCACCGATATCAGCATTTCGTTTTATCCACCAATGCATCTAAAACAGCCTATACTGTGTTTCAAAATAAGAAGTAATTTTATAAATGAGTATCCTAAGCGTAAATAGAGTGGATTGCCTTAATTATGCTATACTTAAAACAAGTTCAATGTTCAGTCTGTAAATTCTACAGAAATAATATAATTTGACCCCAAAAAATAGTGGACTGACTCAACACAAAGCTTCCCTTTTGCAAATGCATTTTAGTATTCCAAGAAATAGGAAAGAAAAAGCATTCACCAGAAACTCCCAGGTACAATATCTGGGATGTGTGCAGACTGTGGCAAAGACAGACACCCCATTTAAACATCATTTTGTATCGTGAGTCAGTTGTGGTCTGGTAGCTCGAAGACAGGTTCACTATATATACTTTCATGTTTTTCTTTCTCTAATATAGATTCTGAATAACGATAGGTCAAGTCTGGACATGGGCCAACTTTATTCTGGCAAACATCTCAGAAAAGTTGGAAATAAAGACCTGGGAGATAAACTGGAACCTGAATTAACAATATCATGGGACAGAGTGGTATCCTGGTACAGGGGTCTGAGCACATCAGAAGAAATACAGATAAATAGAGGAATTTTAAACCAGCAAACAATCACTAAAGTGAGAAAAGAGATTAAACTTATTTTAGACATACCAAGTCTCAGTAAGATTTACTACACATATGTCTTTTCTAAATAAGTTACTGCCAGATATCATGCTGCATAGTAAGGAAGGAAATCAAGGCAGAGAGAAAAAAGTAAGACGCAGGAAACAGTGCGTCTTCATTAACATCCTAGTGAATAAAAGTCCCAAAGCCCGGTTTTATATAGAAGAATTAAAATGGTCTTCAATACCATTTTCATTAATCATAATCATTTGTACAAATGTTTGTACAATATTTATTGTCCACTTACTATATTCAAGGTGCTGGTTAACATATGTTAACTCATTAAATACACACACATTCCTATAAATTGGTTATAGTTGAGACTAAGTTCCTTGCCCAAGGAAAACCGTAAGCGAGGACCAGGCCACCAACACAGGCAGTCTAATACCAAAGACTCAATATCATCCAGTAGCCAGTTGTTATTTTAATTTGTCGCAAATCACTTGGTTGTGCATAAGTGCCCCCGAAAAGAGCACTAAAATCAAATAAAATTATTTTAATCTAGTATTAAAACTATATATCCTATAACTTTGGTTTAGGGAATTAGAAAAAAATGGTCATTACCTTGAAATGATTTACTTATCCAAGTACACAAACCAGTAATCCTTGAAAAGAAACTTCTCATTGAATAATTAAGTCCCTTGTTTCTCCAAAACTTGAAACTTCAACATTATGCAATTTTCAGGTCCAATCTGTAGAACTACATTATAAGTTTTGATTTGTTTTTTTTTTTGTTTTACCACCTCAACCACCAAATATTCTCATTTGGGTACATTTAAGAAGAGATCTATCTTATAATATTTATTATATTAATGTTAATTATTATAATAAATATTAATAATGTGGTAAATTCTATAGTGAATCACTACCCATAATGGAACAATTTTTTATCATTTTCATTGATACAGTATAAAGCTATAGCTAATATAATGTAGTTTTACTACATGATGCTTTATCTTAAAAGTTATTTTTATAAAGTATATATAGTTGTTTTATACAAAGTTTATAACCTGTTATATTTTGTAAATAAGTTAAGTGGCTTATGCACATTCTTAAGTTATAACGTCAATACTAAATAATTAAGAATGAGTATCTAAGGAAATTGGAATACATAGAAAAATGGAAGTAAAACATATTTTTAAAGGTAATATATGACAGAATTCTTTGTATATGTCAGGATTCTCTTAATGGTTAACAGAAAAGCAGCTCAAGCTAAGTTAATTATAAATGAGAGTTGCTATAGAACACTGAGGTAGCTCAGACTAAAGAAGCCATCGTGAAACATGAAGACGAGAGCAACTCTGAAGTCATCAGTTCCTGGATCAAGAGACAGAACAGTGTTAAGATTATCTACATTCATATTTTTTTTCTCTTTCATTTGAAAAATTATTTATTCTTAACAAATAATAATTGTAGATTGTTATGGGATACAATGTGATTTTTGTTCTATGTATTCATTGTAGAAGTTTAATTAAGCTAATTAACATCCTACTACCTAATCAATGTATTTCAGTGTTGAGAATATTAAAAATCCATACTTTCAATAATTTTGAAATATACAGTATAATTAGCTGTGGTTCTTATGTGGTGCAATAGATCACTCAAACTTATTCCTCTGGTCTACCTGAGGCTTCGAACATTGTGGTAAACATTTTCCCTTTCCCCATCTCTCCTCCTTCCCTGACCAGCCTCTGGTAACCAGCCTTCTATTCTGTTCTTATGATATTGATTTTCTAGATGACACATGTAAATGAGATCATACAGTATTTTTCTTTCTGTACCTGGCTTATTCATCTTAGCATAATGTCCTCTGGTTTCATCCATGTTGTTACAAATGATGGCACTTCCTTCTGTTTTAAGTCCATTGTGTATACATATAACATTTTCTTTATTTATTCATATATTGATGGATACTTAAGTCACTTTCATATCTTGGCTATTGTAAATAATGCTGACATAAATATAAGAATGCAGGTATCTATTCAGTATACTAATTTCAGTTCCTTTCACTATATACTCAGAGATGGGACTGCTGGATCACATGGTAATCTTATTTTTCTGAGAAATCTTCATAATACCAAAATAGCTGCACTAAGCTACATTTTCACCAACAGTGTACAAGGGTTCCCTGTCTTCCACATCCTTGCCAACATTTGTCATCATTTGTCATTTTTCTAATAGCAATTCTAACAGATGTGAGTTGGTATCTCATTGTGGTTTTAATTTGCATTTCCCTGAATATTGGAGATATCGAGCATTTTCTCATGTATCTATTGGCCATTTCTGTATTTTTCTTGAGATGTCTTTTCAGATCCTTGGCCAATTTTCTAATTGGGTAATTTGTTTCTTTGCTGTTGAGTTGTTTGTGTTCCTTATATATTTTAGGTAGTAGCCCCTTGTTAAATGTAAGCTTTGTAAATATTTTCTCCCAATTTGCAGGTTGTCTCTTTATTCTCTTTTTATTGACATTTCCCTGTGGCTATAGTGATTTCCTTGTGATAGAACAGTTTTTAGCTTGTCAAGATTACATATTCATAAATGAACAACTAGAAAACAAAGGTAATTTCCTTAAAGGACAAATTAAAACAAAATTAGAGAAAGACTCTGGCTCAGGTTGGGTCATACAGCCAGGCATAAATCCATTGCTGTGTCTGTGGAGGTAAAATGCTAGTATTAGCTACTTTGGGTCAGATATTTTAGTAATTTCCCCTAGTATCACACGACCTATCCCCACATCCCATTCTCTTGCCAGCTCTGATTTCAGCTGCAGCAGCTTTAGGCAGTGCTTTGAAAATTCAGACTTATTCTGGAACTATTCTACCTCAACCTAAATCGAGGTTTTATTCTGCTTTCATTCTCCAGGACTTTATCAAGCCATAACAGCCCATGTACTTAAGAAGTAGACAATCATGTTCCAGAGGGCAATCCTCCATCAGTGGAGATTGGGAACTGGGGGAAGGGGAGCTTTAGATAATTCTGAGAAGCCCTAGTTTCCACCATGGTATACCAGATTGATAATGCACCTCTATGTTGATCTTTCCCTGTATCATTCTTGCCATTCCCTCATTCTGGCTTCATGATAATGTCCCAAATAAACTATCCTCTCCCAGTTCTTATCTCAGGCTCTGCTTTCAAGGGAACTCAAACTAAGATGTCATCACTTGATCAATTATTTTATCCAGGAAGTTTGTTTTCTCTTACTTTTTCTCCTAATCAATAATTTTAATTTAAAAAAAAATACTGGCTCCCCCTTTATTCACCAACTTTAAATTTTGATGTGGTTCCCACATCTTCTGTGTCTATGCTGTCTGAATAAATTATGTGGACTCTCATGTCTTTAAAAATCATCTGTAAATTTGATGATTACAAATTTGTATTTCCAATTGGGACTTATTCCTTGTATTATACTTTTTACCCAAATGACTACTGAAATTGCTTGGCATTCTATTAGGCATCTCAAAATTTGCATGTCAAAGAAAAACTCTCAATACTCCTCTCAAACCTGCTCTTTTCACAGTCTCCCCAACTCAATACATGCCAACTCCATTAAACCAGTTGTTCAGGCTCCAAAGTTCTCTAGCAACTTGGAGAATTTCAGTAGTATCTAAAGTTATTTCCATTCTCCACCATTGCCCTCCTAAACACTCTTCTCCAGGCAGCACTGAGAATGATACTTAGAAACATAAATCAAATGTTAACACTATTGCTCAACACCTTCCAACACCTTAGTATGGCATTCAGAGAAAAAGCTAAAGTCCCTATAAAACTATATATAATCTGATGGTTTTTCTTCTGTTACTATCATCTGCTTCACTTTAGCCACATTGACTTCGTTGCTTTACTTGAGTAGACCAAGCATATTTTCCCCAAAATCCCCACAGTTCAAATCTTCTCTTCCTACAGGTTCCTACTCATGTCACGTAATCAGAGAGGCCTTTCATGAATACCATGTATAATATATTCCTTGAATATGCCTCTCCATATTTCTTTAATCTCTTTAGAAATGTCATTGTACATAATACCAGTTGACAAAAACATTTTTTGTTTGTTTGTTGTCTTTCTTTTTCTCTCTAAATTATAAGCTTTATGAAGGGAAGGAATTTTCCACTTTTTTTTTTACCTCTATAGTTACAAGACCTCTGAGAGGGTTTGATCTGTAGTAGGCTCTCAACTTACATTTGTTGAGTGAATGGAAGAAGATAGATAAAAGAAGATAGTTCTAGTTCAGTTTAAGTGACTGAATCTGTCAGTTAGAGGTAGGAAAGGAGGTTCTTCTAAATGAAACCTGAAACATGAGTAATTTGGGTAATCAGTGGAAACCAATGGGAGCAGAGTGGTGCCCTCTCCATCCCCACTGTTATACGTTATAGCCCTTTACTGTTACTAGAATTGAGTTACAAATGCTTTTTCAGTGACAAACACACACACACACACACACACACACACACACACACACACATACACAATTCACAATTCACAATGTCAGTGGGATGAAATATATGAGAGCCTTGTAAAAAGGACAACAAATTTTGGCTTAAATATGGAGAAAATGTTTTTCTTGAGGCCTCAAAAAAGAGGATATTATGTAAAAAACAGCCTCAAAAATCTAATTACAGTAGATATAGCAATATTGCTTTTTTATTTATTATGACTATGGTTTTATATGTAGCAAGAATGCAATGTTTTCAAGATATTTTATTTTTTATAGTTTTGATTTCTTTTTAAAAAAAGTGTTCTTGATAATTCATCTGAATTAAAAGTTGATCATTCAATAGACAAATATTAAAGAGGAAACCAGTGGTTAATGACGATTGAATGTCCTACAAAACCTCTTATAACTTTCAAAAATTGTAATTTAAAAATAAATCTTCTTTTATAATATCTGTATATTCCCCAAATCAAAATGCTGCAATCAACCCCTTGTATCATTATGAAAACTGGATTAAAATCCATCTATCTTTTTTATTACAATTCTGAAGTGTTTCTCAAATCAAGGAAAATTTAATAAATCTTTTCAGGACTTAATAAAAGAACAGAAGATTTATATATCTAATAAAAAATGCATTCAGTTCCGATAGTTTTATTTAATTTGCTTTCATATGTCTTCTTACCGCCTATTAAATATCATTTTGTTTCTCTAAATTCAGAGTGAAAATCACTTCTAAAATAATTTTTATGGAAAAAATATAGATTACTCATGTATTCCATATGTCTGTCCTTTAAAAAATGTGGCTTGCACAATCAGAGGACATCAGGGGAAGGACTTATTGGCTGTTGAACTTCAGATCAATTTTGTGATTTTAACATTGTTTTATCCTAACTCATACAAATTTCCTCTAGAGATTTTCAGAGAATAAAGAAGAGTTAAAATAAAGCATTTTGAAATGCATTTGAAATTCATTTCTATAGCTAGACTACAGAATCCAAGCCTCCACTTCTTTTTGTTTTTAATAGCAAAGAGGCTACTTTACTGATGAATATTTCATAGCAGGTCAAATTGTGTGGTAATCCTTTTCTCAAGGATAAATAAGTGTAGGTCTCATTTAAAAGCTCTTTTGAGTATTTATAGCTCATCAATTAAGAATTAAGAGCAATTAAAAAAGGAATCTGTAAGGTTAACCATTTGCTGATAATTAGAATGTGACTATTCCAAATATAAGCATCTGAGGATTTGAATAACGGGGAGTGGCTTTGTTTCATGGAGATAACATTGGATGATGATGGTAATATTAATTTCCTTTAACAAAGTATGCCCTTCCTTTGAAGATCAGAAGAGAGGTTTTAAAACTGATATGGAGCACAAAATAAATGAGAATTCAGCACTAGCACAAGCTTTCTTAAGCCACATGAGTGCTGCACTACAGCATTTACCAAGAGCACTATGCAATGACTACCCCAGCAGCAGATTAGAAACCTTTACATGGACCCTCTCTCCCGATTAACTAATTATGTGACCATGCACAATCTCAACTCTTTGGAGCCTCTTTTTTTTTTTTTTTGTAAAATACCAGGAACTTTCACCAAGAAACTCTTTTCTGGTTTAATACCATCCTTTGTTTCAGAAATAATATACATGAAGTTTTCCTATTGTGTTTAATATCTAAAATATATACAGAATTGTACATTGTTGTTAACATGAATGGTTTACACATATTCTAAGCTCGAATTATCATAGGACTGTTGGGCTTTCCAAAGTATAAATATTTGTAATAAACTCTTAAAACGCATAAATCTAACAAATAAAACAATATCTAATAAATTATAGAATTTCCTTATTTTTTATTAATATCTACATACTGTAGTATCAAAATGGCAATAGAAAATCTGAAATAGCTGGGGCATATGATGCTTTATCTCCTGATAATAAGTATGCTTCAAATTTAGCACAGCTTATATTATTTAAATATGTCTTTCTTCATCAGCAAATTTTACATCTGAGGGAATATATAATTTTTCCCTAATATTTATATCTACCTTTTTATAAAGACAATCTTAAGTCAGAGTTTATGTATTAACTTCACAACTGCCTGCTTTGTCTTATCTTTATATTGTTGACAGCTCATAAATATGGCCCAGTGGTAGGTTCAGACTGCAGTGATTCAATTTGTTTAAATTAGTTGCACAAATAAAATCTGCTGGTACACAGAAAAGCACTTCTTTCACTCTATCAGTATGCTCTGATGATCAGTGGTTTAAAAAAAAAAGTATGAGGAATAAACGAAATGATATGATAGTAAAAGAAGAATTACACATCTTTTAAACTCAATTTGACTTTCCAGTATGATAGGAAATAAACGAAGGTTAGAGTACCAGATGGACAAGCAGATTGAAAAACATGTTAAATAAAACATGTCTACGGCCAGGTGTGGTGGCTCATGCCTGTCATCCCAGCACTTTGGGAGGCCAAGGTGGGCAGGTCACAAAGTCAGGAGTTCAAGACCAGCCTTACCAACATAGTGAAACCCCGCCTCTACCAAAAAATACAAAAATTAGCTGGGCATAGTGGCTGGTGCCTGTAATCCCAGCTACTTGGGAGGCTGAGGCAGGAGAATTGCTTGAACCCAGAAGGCGGAGGGTGCAGTGAACCAAGATCGTGCTACTGCACTCCACTCTGGGCAACAGTACCAGACTCCATCTCAAAAACAAAAACAAAAAAAAAAAACAAAAAAAACCATGTCCCCTAGTATTTAGTATTTACACATGTTTAGTCTTCAATGTTTATAAATTAATCAAAGTTTATCTTTTCCAATATTAGTCTTTTAATTTAATACCTTTTCGTGACCACATTATTTCTTTACAGCAGTGAACAAAACAGACAAAAATACCCTGCTCTCGTTGAGAGTGAGGGGTAACAGACAGCATAAAATAACCAAGATAGCCTTACCATTCTCCTCAGCCTGACTAAATTCTGGACAGGCTTATTCTTGTATCAAGGCCCCCAAATGCTCTTTCTCCCAGGTCCTTACGGAATCTAGATGACCTAACCACTGAGGTCCCTCCACTCCTTTGTCTTAAAGCATACCCTGTAGAAAACTTGTAATTGCAAATTCTTCATCTGCTCCTTTTAAATATAAATATTCTCATAGCCATTTGCCATTTTTACAACTCAGGACTATCTTTTTTTGAAATGTAATTGTTTTACAGTATGAAATGTAATTGTGAAGAAATACAGTGCCTCTATTTCCTCTCTTTGGGAGGGTAGAGGCCGACTTAAGTGGGTACCTCGGTCCAAGTTGTAATACCACCTCATAGCATGAAAAATGTTTAAAGTTTACTTTTTCTTACAGTAATGTCAATTAGCAAACACAGAGGGCCTTTGACTCCTCTCACTCCAGCTCTTAAAAACTCTCCAGTCTTCTGCTTCAGGAAAATTGAGTTTAGACTGTGCTTTTAGTATCTCTCTCTTATTGCAATAGCCTTAAATGAAGTCATTCTTACCTATTTAACTTTACTGCAATTTTTGCTTTTACAAATATTATATGTAGGTTTGTCAAAAGAAAACCTGTGGGGGAAAAAAATAAGCAGGGTTTAGGGCACTAGTGCTGAGATGTATGTCTTCACAATTTTAAGAAGAGTGATCAATATAATCTTCAAGGAAAAGGAAACATTTGAGAAAATACTTGAAGGTGAACAACAATTCTTGTGTAAGGATCCTGCCAGACAGAGGAAACAATGAATTCAAAAACCTTGAGATGTGAATGAAGATGTACAAGATGACGGTGTATTCAAGTGTATTCATAATGAAGTGACAAGGGCAGAGAAATACAATATAAAATTATGGCGGTTACAGGTGCCAGTAATACAGGACCAGGCAGGCCCTTGTAAGGATTTCTGCTTTTTCCTCAAGATAGAATAAAAAGTTGTCATGGAGGACTTTGAGTAGGAACAGGTCATGATCTGAATTTTGTTTTAAAGGGGTCACTGCTGTATCAAAAATAGGCATTCAGAGACAAGAGTAGAGAAGTAAGGAAACCAGTTAGAAGCATATTGCAGTAATTGAGAGAAAGGGAGAGAGAAAGAAAATGGTTCTTGAGCCAAAGTAGCATGGAGATGTTAGGAAGTGGCAGGATTCCTGGTGTATTTTGAATTTAATTTGAATAGAGAGTCAATATCATTTCCTAACAGATGGAGACGTAAGAATAGACATGTCAAATATGGATTGAAGTGTTGTTATTGTTCTGTTTTGTTTCTTTGTACTTGTTTGGTTGAGTTTGATGTTTTATTTTTGTTCATTCCTCCTTGAAGCATCATGTTCCCATTAACTGAGATGGTCAATTTGGGGAGAAAGTTCAGGAGTTCAGTTTAGAGCATGTTAAGTTAAAATACTTATTAAACTACATGAGGCCCACAGCATAAATGAGTAATATAAGCATTGATTTCAAAATATTAGTTATGAGAATCAAAAGAGATTTCACAGGAATAGTTGTGTATTCGAACTCTCTTTACCTTATCTTTGGCAGATTAACAAGCTCAAGAATCTCTCATATTTAAACACATACAGATCCACACTATCCCATAGCGTTCATTTCATTTACCTCAGTGCTTGCTATTTAACTTTCCTAAGCTTTGATTTCCTTGTCTTTAATTGTGAACTGCTGTACAAATACATTTTATGACTCGGAAGGGACATTAAGTTTCCTAGTATCATCACATATCAATCATTCTTGGAAGCTGCAAAACCATTACAGATGTGTAATGGTTACCATATCATCTAACATGCAAATGTAATCCAACGTAAGTGATGCTATGAGTATAATGAATGAATGTGTAACAAATTTCTGAGCATACGCCCATCAGGTTGTTCCCAGTCCATATTTTCAAACTGGGTAATATTAAAATCTTAGAGCGTTTTCCTCCTTCCTAATGAATTTGTTATAAAACATAGTAAGTAGGGGAAACTAACTATCAGTTCCCAGATGGCATTTACTTTGTTCTTTAAAGCCAATTGTCTATGAAAAATGTAAGACAAACCATTGATTTATAGTGAAATGAAGGGGTTCAGTTTCAATCTCTGCATATGGCTAGCCAGTTACCCCAGCACCACTTATTGAATATGGAGTCTTTCCCCCACTGCTTGTTTTTGTCGATTTTGTGGAAGATCAGATTGTTGTTAAGTATTTGGCCTTATTTTGGGGCTCTCTCTTCTGTTCCATTGCTCTGTGCCTTCGTTTTTGTACCAGTAACATACTGTTTAGGTTGCTGTAGCTTTGTAGTACAGTTTGAATTCGGGTACTGTAATGCTTTCAGGTTTGTTCTTTTTGCTTTGGATTGCTTTGGCTATTTGGTATCTTTTTAAATTCCATTTGAAATGTAAAGCAATTTTTCTTTCTAATTCTTTGGAGAATGTCATTAGTTTGATAGGAATGCATTAAATCTGTAAATTGTCTTGAGCAGGATGGCCATTTTAATAAGATTGATTTTTCTTGTCTATGAACATGAACCGTTTTTCTGCTTGTTTGTATCATCTCTGATTTATTTGAGCAGTGTTTTGTAATTCTCATTGCCCAGGTCTTTTGCCTCCTTGGTTAGCTATATTCCTTGGTATTTTATTCTTTTTGTGGCTATTGTGAATGGGATTGTGTGCTTGATTTGGCTCTCAGCTGGGGCACTGTTGGTATACTGGAATGCTAGTGATTTTTATACATTGATTCTGTATCCTGAAACTTTGCTGACATTGTTTATCAGATCTAGGAGCCTTTGGGAAGATACTACAGGGTTTTCTAGGTATACAATCATATCATCTGCAAATAGGGATACTTTGACTTCCTCTCTTCCTACTTGAATACCTTTATTTCCTTCTCTTGCCTGATTGCTCTGGCTAGGATTTTCAGTCCTAGGTATAATACAAGTGATGAAAGTAGGCATCCTTGTCTTGTTCCAGTTTTCAAGGTGAATGCTTCCAGCTTTTGCCCCTTTCAGCATGATATTGGCTGTGGATTTTTCATAGATGGGCTCTTATTATTTTGAAGTGTATTCCTTCAATGCCTAATTTACTGAGGGTTTTTTAACATGAAGGAATGTTGAATTCTATTGAAAGCCTTTTCTGCATCTGTAGAGATGATCACATGGTCTTTGTTTAGTTCTGTTTATGTGGTGAATCACATTTATTGATTTGTGTATGTTGAACTAACATTGCATGCCAGGGATAAAGTCTACTTAATCATGGTGGATTAGTTTTTTGATGTCCTGCCAGATTTGCTTTGCTAGTATTTTGTTGAATATTTTTGCATCTATGTTCATCAAAGATATTGGCCCGAAGATTGTGTGTGTGTGTGTGTGTGTGTGTGTGTGTGTGTGTGTGTGTATGTGTGTTGTGTCTCCCAGGTGTTGGTATCAGGATGATGCTGGCTCTATAGAATTAGTTTGGGAGGAGTCCCAGCTCCTCAATTTTTTTGTAATAGTTTCAGTAGGCATGGTACCAGCTCTTCTTTATACATTTTGTAGAATTTGGCTGCAAATGTGTCTTGTCCAGGGCTTTATCCACACCAGTGGTAGACTGGATAAAGAGAATGCAGTACATATACATCATGGAATACTAAGTCCTTTTCAGCAACAGTAGAGCTGAAGGTTATTATCCTAAGCAAACTAACACAGGAACAGAAAACCAAACACCGCATGTTCTCACTTATAAGTGGAATCTAAACATTGAGTACAAATGGACACAAAGAAGGGAACAATAAACACCAGAGCCTACTTGAAGGTAGAGGGTGGAAGGAGGGTGAGGATTGAGAAACAAACGATCAGATATTCTGCTTATTACTTGGGTGACAAAATAATCTGTACATCAACTTCCATAACATGCAGTTTACCTATATAATCTATACAACTCTACCTAAAACATTGTTAATAATTAAGTGCATTGATGGACAGATAATTGTAATGTGTTTAAAAGAGTAATAGGATTAACTCACTCCTTTGAATCTGAAGTCCAGAAACAGATAGAAACCCAATAAATGTTGTAGTAAATATAAAAGAAATAATACATTAGGCAGACCTGGATGTGACTTTTGTAGTTATTTAACTTATCCTAAGTTTTGGAAAGTTATTTAAGTTCCTAAGCTTTGGTTTCCTCATCTTGAATGTGGATATATCAATTTTAACTTCCACACTGGATTCTTTTAATTTTAGCTGAAATACTGTATGTAAAGTGCTCAGGATAGTAAGTATTCAGTAAACTAGTATTCTATACCTTTCCTTCTTTACCAGCATAAAGAGACAGGACATAGAGTTTAGATTGAGACCACCTGGATCAAATTCCTTGATGGACTAGCTTTATGACCTTTGGACAAATTGCTTAAACTTTCTATGCCTTAGTGTCCTCATGTGTAAACAAACTACATCTGCAGGGATTAAATAAGCTAATACATATAAATTACTTTTAAAATTTGGTTTATGTTAAGGAATATCATAAGATTCTGTCTTCTCTTCCTTATTCTTCATCTACTACTTATTACTATCATCATCATCACCATCATAATCATCACCAGAATCAGTTTTGTAGAAAGAACAGCTGTGCTTAATGTCTCGTATTTCTCGTCTCTTTGACCCAGTACTATCTAGCTTTAGCTGTCCTGTCTCAACACTTTCTTGTTCATTCTTGTTAAGATATTGTTCATCCTCTTGTAAAACCCAATGGCCTCTCTTCAGTTTTTATTTTGGTCAAATTTCGTTATCCCCCCTGCTTTTATTAACTCCTTTCTTCCTTTTCTTAATTCCACCCCTGGTTTTCTTTATACCTGTGGTTGTCCCTTCTACATTATAAGGCATATATTTTCTACGCTCACTTTCTTTCCAACATACAATGGTGGGATTAGTCAAGGACTATGTGACTAGCCCTTTTCGTCCTCGCTCTGAACATTATTACTGGGAAATCCCAGCTATGACTGTGGCCCCATCATCTAACATACAAATCATTAATATGAGCCTTCTTTCTGGTCTCATCATAAATGACAAAGCCTCAGTGATGCCTTTTTATATTCCCCAGATGGAGTAGGCCTCATAGTAGTGGACATTTCTGTTAGCATTTTGACAATGTATACTTATTTAAGAAAATTGAAGTACTTTCCTCAATTATAACTTTATTATCCTGTTTTCACACTAGCCTGTAAGCTATACGGGATTCAAACTTTGTTTAATACACCAGTGCATCACAATAACCTCATTTCTGACATTCAGGTATGTTTGTTAACCGCATCGAACTGAATCTGAGTTCTATAAGTGAATATCCACAACCATTTGCAAATATCAACCAGAATGTCCCAAAGGCCTCAGAAGCATAAATCCAGAAAGCAAATATTATGTGCCTTTTTTGGTCTCAATATGGAATTATTGCTTGTGCAATTATTTAGGTGCAATAAATTTCCTTTGCAATGTCTCCAAGAAATTTTCTTAAAGTTACAGCCTAAATAATAGATTTTAGAGTGAACCTGATTTTCTATTGAGGTATTGAATGAATGACGGATACTGCCAATTTTTGCTTCATATGTAGCTTGATACATTGAAAGATTTTCCCATTGATATACTGTGAATAATCTTTTCATCAACATTAATGGATTAGTCATTGAAGGCAGAGATAGTATATCTTTAGCATATTTTTGAAAATGTAGCAGGGAACCATAGAAAGGGAGATCCATTTCTTTTTAACAAAGATCAGATTATAATAAAATAGAAACTGTTTAGAGAAGCATTGCGAGCTCTTACACTTCCCTGTCTTCTAAGATCAATCCACTAGGGTTCTAACTCATCCCTATCCACTACATGAAAAGTAAGCAGCATCCTCAAGTCATCTATCACCAAAGCTGGGACTTCAACTTCTGAAACATCAGCTACGAGCTGAATTAGGTCCCCATGTTTCTTTGTAACCTTGCCCAAATATGCCCTGAATGCAGGTTGAAGAAAAGATATTCCATTATGTTACTTGAAATATCTCCAAGCTGTGTCTGCTCTTTGGTATAGAATTTGATTATCATGACCCTTATATGTGTTTATAGTTTTACTTACTCTAACCATTTTTCTCTTATTAAAGATATGTCCATTTCTAAAAGCTTATATAGCTCTTGCACAGGGAAATTTCATTTTTACTGTCATTGTCATCTTTGTTGAAAGATAAAGTTTCATTTCATCCCCTGCTATGTATTCAAACATACATAAAATATATACTTCCTCTGCCATCTAAGAGTAGGATGCTGTTTTAATAGAAGAATTATTCATAATATAGCAAGTATAGAAAATGTCAGAGCTTCAAGTTACATATAGTGCAAAAACCAGCAATATCAATCATTCGTTCAACAGCCCAATGGGAAATTAAGTTCATTCTAAAAATATATTCTTTATATTATAATTACAAGAAATTTTTTGTACCTAAATAAACAAGCAAACATCAAAATGAGGGAAAAGTATTCAATCACAATGACAGTCATTTTTAGGAACATAATCAAAAGGATAGAAAATAAATAAAATCTTCATTAATTTTTCTTTGGAAGATAAGTTTACCAACAGTCACAAAAATCCAAGAAACACATTCTTAACAAAAATGGTATAAATCTAGATTTTAGATTGTCAACTTTATAGAAGTAATGGTGTTGGATTATTTCCATTTTCATAATAATCATGACTGCTTTAAATTTACATACATAGGTAAATATATGTATATGTATACTTATATAATTATATATACATTTATAAAATAAATATTTGGATGGTTAAATTTTATTTATTAATTGCACTGCACATATCTGGTGCTTTTTATATCACTTCAACTCATTTTAGTCTGAAATACATTTTGATCTAGGCTAAAAAAGAAATTCAGGTTAACTTATCTAGTATATATTATTTCAAATTTTGACATTAAAAAGAGATGAACCTTAAAGTTTTAATATTTACATTGATTACTTTTAAATTTTCTTGTAAAAACTCATTGCTGTGTTCTTTTTACTCAGCCTCCTGTCTCTCAGGGTTCTCTTTACTGCCAACATCGGCATGTTTTCTAGATGCTATGATCTTGCAAAACTAAGGCATTTGGGATCTACTAGAAAATAAAAATAGTGTGAACTTGTTCATATTCATTCACCTGCTGTTTTCAAGATGGAAACACTCAGGAAAGCAATTTGGAACTGCATAAGACTTTTTCCTTTTTTAATTTAAAGAAATTATTACATTTAATGAAAGTATGTCAGCTCAATTTTGCACCAGAGAGAAAACTTCCAGAGCTTTAAACAGTCATGTCTTAGTGGAAGCCTAAACCTTTTTATGCTATTTTTTTTTAACCTACCAATCATGTATATGTTTAATTGAAGAAAAAGGCAACAATATGTACAATATATTTTAACTTTTCTCTGTCCTGAGACTACATAATTTTGGTAGGTGGTTTCTAGGGAGTTTATGCCACTTCTAATTCTACTGTGAACACATATTCCCCTCAAAGTGTTATGGTTTGTGAGCCAGGGAAATGAAAACTATGTATACATACACACACACACACACACACACACACACACATATACACATGCACACATATGTACACACACATACATAATGATTATATATATACATATAATGATTATATGTATAATTTTATATGTACATATACATATAATGATAAAATATGAATATATACATATAATGATAAAATATGTATCATTTTATATATTTATATGTAATATATAATTAATACATATATTTATATAATCTATATAACATGATTATATATATAAAACATTATTAGATATATATAGATATATATAGATATATATATATATAACATGATTGGAGTGACACCTCCAACACCAAATTAGCTAACAACAGTTCCTGAATTACCTAAAAACAGTTCCTGAATTACATACTATTAGAATTAGTCTTGGTTTTAGTTGAGTTTTATATTTGATTGGCATTGGGAGTTCATGTAAAACATGAGTCTTCTGTTCAGCAAGTTCTGGGCTCAAACCCGTATATGGGTTCTTATGAACTGTTTGACAGTGAACAAGATACTTCTCTGAGATTTGCTGTATTAATCTGTAAAAATATGGCAATGACATGTTTTATAGAACTATTGTGAAGATTAGGTAACTGAGTTGAAATGTCCAGCATAGTGTATGTGCATAATAGATTTTTTTCTGTTTCTTTTCCTTACACATGTTCATGCATACAACATATACTTTGTTTTTGGAAAGGTCTCACAATCTCCTCTTTTGCATCTTTATAGTAATAGTTTTATCGTACCAGAAATACTTTAGCAGAAAATTGGGTTTGAAGGGCAGCTACTTAGGTACTGGAGTGGTGGAATTACATTGATTACAAAAGACACCTCATTTACTTGGCATTTCCTTCTAGGGTTGTATTATGCCTCTTCTAAAACCCCTCTTGCCTGTACACTTAAGACAAATGAATATCATCTCAAATTCTCCTTTTAGGTTCCTACTTTCTCCCCTGTGTTTAAGATCAAACTATGATTTGCAAATATTTCCTTTCAGTCTGTAGGTTGCCTTTTATTTTATTGATTATTTCTTTTGCTGGGCTTTCTAGTTGTTGTGCTAACAGCATCAAGAACTTTTCCCTTGTGTTTTGTTCTAAGAGTTTTATGATTTCAGGTCTTACATTTAGATTTTTTATCCTTTTTGGGTTGCTTTTTGTGTATGGTGTAAGATAATGTGTAAGATATGGTCTGATAAGAGGTTAATATCCAAAACATATAAGGAACTCATGCAACCCAATAGCAAAAATAAAATCTGATTTTTAAAATGCGCAAGTGATCTAAATAGGCATTTTTCCAGAGAAGATATGAAAATGTCTAACAGATATCTGATAAAGTGTTCAAAATCACTAAGCATCTGGAAAATGCAATCATAAACCATAATGAGCTATCACCTCACATGTTTGGGTAGCTATTATCAAAGAAGAAAGAACACAGGTGCTCGTGAAGATGTGGAGAAAAGGGAACCCTTGTACGCTGTTGGTAGAAATGTAAATTGGTACAGACCTTATGGAAAATAATATGTAGGTTCCTCAAAAAATTAAAAATAGAACTTCCATATGGCCCGGAAATCCCTCTATACCAAAAGTAAATAAAATAATCACCTCATAAAGAGATCTCTGCTTCCATATTTATTGCAGCACTATTCACAATAGTGCAAGACACGGAAATCGTCTAAGCATCAGTTGATGGATAAACACTAGGTGAAATAAGCCAGACACAAAGAAACAAATGCTATGTGATCTCATATATTCGTACAACCTAAAAAAAAGCAATACATAAAAACAAACAGTGGAAATGTAGTTAACTAGGGACAGGGAGGGGAAGAAAAAGAAGTGAGTACAAATTTGCAGTTGTTAGAATGAATATGTCTAGAGATCTAATATACAACATGAGCACTAGAGTTAATATTGTGTACTGCAAAGTTGCTGAAGGAGTATATTTTAGGTGCTCTTACCACTCACACTCACACAGGTAACTATGGAAGGTGATTGATAGGTTAATTTCTTTAATGGTGGTAATCATTTCACTATGTACATGTATACCAAAACAGCACGTTGTACATCTTAAGTAAATATTTAAAAATATCAAACTATGAGTGTAGCTTCGCCTAATGAATGCAATGGATAATGGGTAAGATGTTGTGACCCTTTATACTCCCTAAAACTTTTATACTTAATATTTACAAGTCTGTTTTGTTAGTCACTATTTGTAGGACCAAATATATATATATATATATATATAAATTTTTTTTTTTTTTTGAGACGGAGTTTCCCTCTTGTTACTCAGGCTGGAGTGCAATGGCGCGATCTTGGCTCACCGCAACCTCTGCCTCCTGTGTTCAAGCAATTCTCCTGCCTCAGCCTCCTGAGTAGCTGGGACTATAGGCGTGTGCCACCATGTCCAGCTAATTTTTGTATTTTTAGTCTCGATCTCTTGACGCCGTGATCCACCCACCTCGGCCTCTCAAAGTGCTAGGATTATAGACGTGAGCCACCGTGCCTGGCCCTGGCTTACATCTTTGTGGTACTTGGCCACAGGTTGCCAGGCATACTCATTTAGGAAGAAGGAAATCAAGATAGGTTTCTCAGTCCATTCTCACACTACCATAGGAAACTTCCTAGGACTGGGTACTTTATGAAGAAAAGAGTTTTAATTGACTCACAGTTTCATGACTGTACAGGGAAGCACAGCTGAGAGGTCTCAGGAAACTTACAATCATGGTGGAAGGTGAAGGGAAAGCAAGCACGTCTTATCATGGCTGGGCAGGAGAGAGAATGAGCAAATGGAGAGGTGTTACGCACTTTCAAGCAACCAGATCTCATGAGAGCTCACTCTACCATGAGAACAGCAAGGGGAAAATCTGGCCCCATGATCCCATCATCTCCCACCTGGTCCCTCCCCCAACACTGTGGATTACAATTCAGCATAAGATTTTGGTGGGGACACAGAGCCAAACCATATCAATAGGCGAATGAAAAACTGTAATTGACAAAGAAGAGCTGGAAAGTGTTCAGGGAGTAAAAACTGACAAGATTCCTTTGCTTATTTTTTTTTTTTTAGCAAAGTAACAAATATTGAGTGACCTAGGTTTATTTATATATTCTGAAAATATTTTTCATCTTTCAAGGGAAAAAAAAGCCCTATAAATTAAGGAATGTTAATTTTTTTATACAAAATTAGAAACATTTAAAAAATACAGTATAGGATATCAGGAATCACTCTACCATTCAATCTCATTAATTTGTCTCTTTAAAGAATTTTTAGTCCTAGTTATGTGAAATGTAAAGAAGTTAGAAAATATTAGCTCTTCACATTTTAATATACGTGATTGATTTCATGACATTATACTGTTTAAACAAGTCCTCTCATAGAAAAAAAAAAAAAAAAAAACTTCTGAAGCCTTTCTTCAAGAATATCTTAGAGAAACCGAAAATAGAAAAGACAGTGAAAACTGGAATTTCTCTTATTGAAAGAGGAAAGGATTTAAGAGAGTTTGTCCCTTGTTCCTGTACCACCTGGAGTCATTTCTGGGCCCTCAGATGACTTAAACTCTAGGATTTCAGAGCACAGGCCAAGATAAAGCAAACTGTCACTACTCTTAGAGGCAGTCTACTTATCTAAACAGTTTTCCATATAGTAAAAGAGACTGTCTTAGTCCTTTGCCTATCTTGGTCCGTATGTCAATGCCTGGCCTGGCTTTTAGTTTCTGTATCCTAACAAGGCCAAAGACAGCAGTCTAGTAAAAGTGTCTTCTGTATATATTCAGGCACCACTGATTTGCAGCAGCTTCTGTTATGGATTTTGTATTTTAGCCACACATACGACACAGCTGTACAAGAACTGTTATGCTGCTTGGCATATTGCTCATGGCTCACAAGTAATCAATACATATATACTATATATATGTATATATATATATGTTGGAAGCTCTTCTATTCAAGACATTGCCCAATTTGGTTTTCCCTTTGAAGACTGAATCTTGATGAGATACATATTTTCCAAACCACTATATTGCTTAACCACAAGAAAGCACTTTGCTTCATGTGGAGTCCTGCATAAAAGATGTGAAATACAAATGCAAGAAAATTCAGCCCACAGACTATTGCAAATGTTTCATCTCATTCATGTACATTCCAAACAAATATATAAGGAAAATTTAATTATTTCAATTTTTCATATCGCTTGGTATATGTTGTTCGGTTCAGAAATTCTGAAAGGTTTTTCAGATTTTTCTCTTTAAAAAATTGTTTTACGCCTCATGTTACTTCATAAGGATTATTTGAAGGGAGTCACAACACATCCATGATTTTCTGAGTAGACCTCTATGAATGAAACAACTTTTTATTTTGTGTACCTTCTGTGTTTCTTAAAATATGTCCACCTCCTTTCAAAAAATGAAAATTTCTTGAACTTACATGTGTAAGTTCATATGTAAGAATACATATGTAACAATAGTTTTATGTAACAATATGTCATTTATATTAAGAAACTGCCCAGCGCAGTGGCTCATGCCTGTAAATCCAGTGCTTTGGGAAGTCAAGGAGGGCAGATCATGAGGTCAAGAGATTGAGACCGTCCTGGCCAAAATGAAACCCCATCTGTACTAAAAATACAAAAATTCACTGGGCGTGGTGGCATTTGCCTGTAATCCCATCTACTCAGGAGGCTGAGGCAGGAAAATTGCTTGAACCCGGGAGGCAGAGGTTGCAGTGACCTGAGATCACACCATTGCACTTCAGCCTGGTGACAGAGCAAGATTCTGTCTCATAAGAAAAAAAAGATACTATACAGAGTATTTTCTCACTAATTAATGAAATGAAAAATCAACTGGATTTGAAAAATACATTATTACTAGGAACCACAGAGCCAAAATTTACATATATGTAAATAAAATATTAAGTTGAAGCAATCATTTGTCAAATTCTACTTTAAAATAATTGTTTAATTATCAGGTTTTCAAAAATTTTATGAAATTATTTGTTCCCATAGAGGAAATATTTGTATTTTCTTTTTAAGAAATCTTTTAAACTTGTTCTCTAGCATATTTTCTTATTTTATTTTATTTTTTAATTTTAAGTTCCAGGGTATATGTGCAGGATATGCAGGTTTGTTACAAAGATAAAGGCGTGCCATGGTGGTTTGCTGCATCTATCAACCCATCACCTAGGTATTAAGCTTGCCATGCTTAATACCAGGATACTCCAGACAAATATCCTGGAACATTTCCCAATAATTTCTTTCAGTACTTTTGGGTCTTAGATTTAATTCTTTAAATCATTTTGATCTGAATTTTTTATATGGTGATGGATAGGGGTCTAAATTCATTTTTCTTCATATGACTGTTCTTTCCCTGCTGTATATTCTTGGTGCCTTTATCAAAAGTGTGTGGACTATAAATCCATGAATTTGTTTCTGGGTGCTCTGTTCCATTAATCTATGTGTCTGTTTTCATGCCAGTACCATGCTGTTTTGATTATTATAGCTTTGTAGTGTATTTTGAGATCAGATAATGTGATGTCTCCAGCTTTGTTCTTTTTGCTCAGGATTGCTTTGTCTATGTGTGTGTGTGTGTGTGTGTGTGTGTGTGTGTGTGGTTCCCATATACATTTTGTAATTGTTGTTTTTCTATTTTTGTGAAGAATGGCGTTTGATAGATATTTTTTTGAATCTTAAATCACTTTATGTAGTACTGCCATTTTAACAATATTAATTCTTCCAATCAATGACCATGTATTATATTTTTCGTGTGTCCTCTTCAATTTCATTCATCAGTGTTTCATAGTTTTTCTTGTATAGATCTTTCAATTCTTTGATTAAATTGATTCCTAGGTGTTTTATGTTCTTTGTAGATATTGTAAATGGGGATTACTTTGTTGAATTTATTTTACAGATTGTTTGCTGTTGGCATATATACATTCTACTGATTTTTGTATGTTGATTTTGTACCTAGTGACTTTACTGAATTGATTTATTAAGTGAGTTCTGTTTTTTGGTTGAGCTTCTAAATATAAAATCATGTCATCTGTGAACAAAGCTAATTTGACCTTTTTTCTTTCCAATTTGGATGTCCCTTATATTAATTTCCCTTGCCTAATTGATCTGTCCAGGACTTCTAGTACTGTGTTGAATACAAACAGTAATAGGGGGATATATTTTTTCCAGATCTTAGGGGAAAGGCTTTCAATTTGTCCTCGTTCAATATGATGTTTGCTGTGGGTTTGTCATATATGGCCTTTGTTACTTTGAGATATTTTCTTGTATACCCAGTTTGTATAAGGTTTTTATCATAAAGGTATATTACATATTATCAAATGCATTTTCAGAATTCATTGAAATGATCATATGGTGTTTGTTCTTAGTTCTGTTAATGTGATGCATCATGCTTATTGATTTGCATATGTTAAATCTTCCTTGCATCTCTGGGATGGATCCTACTTGATCATAATGAATGATCTTTTTAATGTGTTGTTGAATTCAGTTTGCTAGTATTGTGTTGACAGTTTTTGCATCTATGTTCATCAGTGATATTAGCCTATAGTTTTCTTTTCTGGTTGTGTCCTTGTCAGTTTTGGTAACAGGGTAATGTTGGTGTCATAGAATGAGTTTGAAATATTCCCCTCCTCTTTAGTTGTTTTGATATTTGAGTGGAATTGGTATTATTTCTTCTAAATTATTTGATAGAATTCATTGGTAAAGCCATTAGGGTCTGAGCTTTCTCTGATGGGAGACTTTTTATTATGGTTTCAATCTCATTATGCTTACTGACTTGTTGAACCTTTTTTTCATTTCTTCATGGTTCAATCTTGGTAGGTTATATCTGTCCAGGAATTTATCCATTTCTTCTAGGTTTTCTAATTGGTTCAGACATAGTTGTTCATAGTAGTTTCCAACGATTATTTGTATTTCTGTGATTTCAGTTATTATGTCTCCTTTTTGTTTTCTATATTTGTTTATCGGGGCCTTCTCTCTCTTTTTTATTCTTAGTCTAGTTACAGGTTTGTTGCTTTTGTTTGTGTTTTCATAAAAACAACTTTTCATTTTCTGTATCTTCTGTATTTCTTTTTAGTCTTAATTTCAATTATTTCTGCTCAAATCTTTATTCTTTATTTCCTTTTACTAATTTGGGGTTTGGTTTTTTCTTGCTTTTCTAGTTTTTTTAGATGCATTGTTAGGTTGCTGTTTATTTGAAGTCTTTCTGTTTTGATATGGGCATTTACTGCTCGTATGGCTTTTGCTGTATCCTATAGATTTTAATATGCTGTATATCCATTTTCATTTGTTTCAAGAATTTTTTTTTTAATTTTCTTCTTAATTTCTTCATTGTTCATTGGTGATTCTGGAGCAAGTTGCTTAATTTCCAGGTGCTTGAGTATTTTCTGAGTTTATTCTTGTTATTGATTTCTAGTCCATTGTGGTCAGAAAATTATTTGATATAATTTCTATTTTTTTGAATTTGTTCAAACTTGTTTTGTGACTTATATTAACTTGTTAAATTGACCAGATTTTTGCAAATGCATCATATGTTTATTGGTCTTCATGTGGTATCACATTCAAAAGAAAAATTGCAATAATTAAGTGGTTACAAGTATATAATTTTGTTTAAATGAGACCTTGGGAATAGCTGACATTAATTAGAGATGTATTAAAATATCTCATTATATACCGTATCCCAACCACACATTCTTTCTCCTTTATGTCTGCATTTCTAATAGTGAAAACTACATCTTTTCAGCCATTCAACCTTAGAGACACTGAGTTACTTTCTCTTCCTCTTACTACCTCTACATATTTAATTATCAGTCCTGAATTCTCTACAAATCTTTCTTTCAATTTTTAATATAACATTGTTCTTCTTACCTCTTGTTTTAGTGATTGTGTCAACTGATTGTTAATCTTCTTCCACATATAACTTGTTTTCTCCTCTATCGCTAAGTTAATTTCTTAAGGCAAAACCATGATTATAGTCAGACGCTGGGTCATAAATGTATTCTGGATTTTTATGGCCAACAGAATAACATAAAATATATAACAGATCATAATCTAGTCTGAATCACCCTCTCCTATCATGTCTGTGGAATTATAACAAACTCTTCACTTACATTTTTACAATTAAGCACTGTTATTCTTCCACCTAGGTCTTGGTCACTTATATCATGGCTATATACCTTCAGCTTGGAATACTCTTCCTTTCATCTCCAATATCAATATGTAACCTATCCTTGAAGAGGCAACTGAAATTCAGCTTCATATTTTAAGTTTCGTTCTCTATTTTAGCCAAAAATTTTGATCTGCTATATTTTATCAGCAATATAGAATATATCAAAATATACCATGACTTAACTATCTGTATACATGTCTTATCTCCACACAGTAAGCTATAAAATCCTCAAGCATAGAAAACATGCTTCATTTATCCTTGCACCCTTATCTAGCAGAATTTTTGACAGATACTCATGGAATATTTATTGAATTGAATTATTTGATGACATATAAAATGTCCAAGCTAGCACATTGCCTTTAATAATTCCTTCTCACCTATGGTAACTCCACTTAATTAGAAGTGACCTGGCTCTCTATCATCACACCTTAGAGAATATTTGCTCAACTCACTCACTCCATTTAACTGAAATTTGCTTTATTTACTTCAGGTAGCTGCCCACACACTCTTCTTCAAAATCTCCTTCAATTTGATGCTATTTCTCTTTCATTCCCAAAATTTTCATGGAAGTTTATCTTTTATTCAAAGAAACTTTGGCTTCTCTTGGCCATTTCTTTTGTATCCCCTTTGTACACACACACACACACACACACGCACACACACACACACGCATTACTGTGGGACTTGGAAGTTAAGGCTCGGTCAGTTAATTACTTTTGTTATTGTGGTGCTGACTGTTGTATTTTTATGGCTGGGTATTTTAGGTATTGCACATTTCTTAATAGCAGTAAGATTCAGAAGGAAACGTATGCACTGATTATTAATTTTATTAAGAGTTAAATCAAAAAATTAAAATTAAATTTATTACAGGAAAAGCAAGCAAGTTTGATTAGGACAAAATAATAAAGTATTGTTCCATATTCAATCACCATGGCATTTTTCCCTCAATTTTTTCCATGTTAGAACTCTTGTATATTTTGCTCACATATTGCCTATGTGATCTTTAATATTTCCTTGTTTAGTTAAAATACTTCACTTTCCCTTTTTTTTTCTTTTCAGGATGTAGGTATTTATATTAAAGAAAAACAAACACACTTAGTGTCATTCAAGTAGAGATTTGAAGAAGTGGTTCTGCCTGATGCTTTGCATCCTTCATATTCTGTTTCATTCCCAGAACAAAAAGGAAGAAGTAAAGGAAGTAGTTAAGAAGTTGGAAACGCAACTGTGCAGTGAAGAAATCACATAACTTATGAGCAAATCCCCTTGGTTACATACAAAGTGAGTTTCTGATTACTACATAATACAGTCTTCAAATTAGTTTGATAATATCCAAGACAAAGAGAAAAGATATTTTACATTATCCTTACCACTACCTCTATAGTTGGCCAGAATATTAGGTGAATGTCTTCATAAATGTGGAAGAGGAGGTGGCCATATCAGTCTGTTCAGCCATATAAATGGCTAGAGGATATGTCCAGTGGCAAATATGTTTTGATTGAATATTTGTGTGCTGAACACAACAAGTAAGATGTGAACGACTGGGGCGTAAGGACTGCTTAATAAAAGGGGAGTAATTTGTGAAGTCTAATGTGGGCAGACAAATAACTATCAGGGGAAACCAGAAGAAATAACTGGTTATAGACAAATAGAAATGTCAAGAGATTCACCCAAACCATAACTGACCAAGTAACACTCAGATAAGAGAAGATACTGAGAAAGAGAAAGAGATCAGTACTTAATGAGGAGAAATTTGAAGTCATGTCCAAAGCAGTAGGTAAACAAGGTGGAATGAAGTGAAAATTTTTCAAACAACTAAAGCCTAGAAGCATTAAATCAAAGAAAAATCAAAATTTTATAGTTGAAGTGTGGAGACTAGGAAAGGAAGAAAGAGGATAAACATAGAAAGGCAGTAAAATAACAATATCCAGTGGAAAAGGAAAAAAAGGACAAATTATTGCTGCTTTTGGTAAGATGATAGGGAAAACAAATAAATATGAGTTATTTATGTAGCTCACCAAATTGAGATATGTAATTTCCACTAATCACTTTTTAACATTTAGTAGTATCTAAGAAGGCAAGGTTAGAAGCAGCAGGTGAGTATTAAAACATTAAAGAAACACACATACACATGCACAGATAAAACTCCTGGGTTGCTTTTATTACATAGCAACAAACAAAAATAATCCCTTCAAATAGGAAAAGAAAAAAAAAACAAAATGAAAAAAGAGAAAGATGATGAAATTTTGAAATCCAAAGACTAGAAACAAATGTTTGAAAAACTGTCAATGTAGAGGAAATGCTTTGTACAAAGATGTCTTTTATGGGATTTGTAGTCATTATCACAGAGAAGCAAAACGAAAGCAACATCAGGCTAGGAAACGGGGACTGTGACCATGAGGCTGAGTAACAGGAAGAATCTAAGGAATTAGTAAACATTTAATACAGAAAACCACATAAGGGAGGAGAAAGAATAAGGAATTTAAATAAGCAAACAGTTAAAGGAAATCAACATAAAAAAAGATTATGATAGGACACAAATGCATTATGTACATTTGTGCAGTCCTGAGACAAGGTATATAGAAGTTATATATAATTTGGTTATAGCTGATTTACAGTGTTTCACCTCAATAACTCCATGAGTGACAGAAATTTGAAAATGCTATCCCTTTGGGATATTTTAGTGAGGCATGATAAAGTAAAAAGGCTGAGGTTTGCAATCATATCTGATTTGGCCATGCTACATCTATTTGAGCTGAGGGTGGATGTCACAGTAAACATAATGGAAAGAAAACAAGGGAATGTGACAAAGAAAATAATAATTAAGTACATGTAAGCCTAAGAGAAAGAGAGAGGATAACACTTCAATAGTCAGCGATTTTGTATCCCAGCCACTAAGTATTGGCTAAAATCTTCCATTGAAATTCTGCCCTGCACCACTTCCTTCATTGTGAGCAAAGCCATTCATCAGTTCTTTCATGCTGGTTCAATTAAATCCTATAGTGCTCCCAGGCAATGTAGCATCAGCTCTGGTGAAGAATTTCAATTCCGTAAACAGGCCTGTAAATATGCTACCGTGGATAAATTGGCCATCAGGGTGATAGAGAGTAGCAAATGAAAATGTGTGATTACAGCTAGTTTTAATGTGCTAGAAAGTTGCTGAGCCATTACTGTGAGCAGGAACAATATTTTTGCCTCCTCTGCTTATCTAGTGTTTTTGCTTTTTCCATATTAGCTCTTTCCAGGCAAATACACTTTGTCTGATTTATATTTCTCACTTAGTTACTCTCACAATGACCCTGACCTAGATTTTTTAGAACTAAAGTCTAACGTACCCTTCAAGTCCATTCTCTACCATGTGTCATCATACTTCATCCTCCTAGGCTCTCCAATCTTAGAGTACTGGAAATGTAGGCTGGCTTTCTGTTTTGTTTTCAACCTTTAAAATAACTACAAATGGAGAACTCTGACCTATCTTCACCTTTGAGTTTTTCTACTTTTGTTTCTTTGTTTTCGTATAACACTTAGACAATCAACTTTACGGTGTAGTGGGAAAAATGATTTAAAGTTTTTTACTGTCATACTACTTGTCTTCAAAGCAAATGTCTTTTTAAAAAGTAATTTGTTTAAAGAAAAAAATACTACTGGTGTATAAAGCTATCAAAAGTGCTGTCCTCTAATAAACTAGTTATCTCCAAAACTTCCAGAGATAAGACTTGGACATTAACAGAAGGAAATAACTTTGTGGAAAAAAATTCTGTAACTTACTTATATTTATCAAATACAATGAAATTTGTTCTGCCAAGAGAGGTAAATGCAGGATTTTCTATGTTCAATAAAATAAACATGTTCAGTCTTGGATTTAAGGGTTTTCAAATATAAAAGCCCCAAGAAAGGCAACTATGTAATTGTTTTGACATAGCTAATCACTATGTACTGAACTTTAGAATTTCACATATTTTTTCCTAATACAAAAATCATATGAAAGTGGATTTTCTGTTGAATATTATAGGTAAAATCATAAATCAGAAGATTTCTATAATCTTTGATAGCCATTCACCAGCAAGAGAGGCAGCAGTCTCTCTAGCTGCCACTTTACTTAGTATTAGCAATCATAATTCCGCTCACCTAAAAATGCTGTATAGACTGGGCATGGTGGCACACACCTGTAATCCCAGCACCTTGGAAGGCCAATGCAGGAGGATCCCTTGAGGCCAGGAGTTTGAGATCAGCCTGGCCAATATAGTGAGATCCTTTGTCTACAAAAAGTCAAAAATATAAAAATAAAAGCTGAGCCTGGTGGTGCATGCCTGTAGTCCCAGCTAATCAGAGGCTTGAAGTAGGAGGATCACTTGAGCCCAAGGGGTACAGGTTGCAGTGAGATGTGATTGTGCCACTGCACTCTAGCCTAGGCAACAGAATGAGACACTATTTCAAAAAGAAAAAAAAAATGCTATGTGCCTTCAATGTATTGTTCTTTCAATTTTATTCTAAGAATTCAGTAGAGAAGACTCAACTCTACTGCTATATTGACAAGTAAATATATTTGAACAGAGTTATATTAATACTGTCCTTGACTCTAACATCAGCTCTTTTACTTATGTTTCATTATTTAAATGAAGTATGATAGAAGTGTGTTAGGTCACAGATTGATTTGTCAGAGAGGCATTTGAAACAATTAAAACTACAAAATTTTTTTAAACAAGAGGTACGCAGAGAAATGTTTTAAATCAAAGTAGCATTTGAAATAGATGGAGAAGAATATTTGAGGCTACTAAATGGGAATAAAGGCTGAGATATGTTCCCTTTATTTCAGCATCTAGGATTTTAATACACTTCTTAGACCTGCATGTCTTTTATTCAGAGTGAAAGAAAATGTGTTCTCATCCTTTGTATAAAATGAAAGTAACTGTGTTATGATTAGTTCTATTTAAAAATATACTTGTCAGATGTGGGGTTTATGGAAGTTCAGAATTAATGATTTTAGAAAGAGATCTTATTAGATTTTATCAGAGCCATCTATGAGCATTCCAAAACTTTTATCTTTTACATTCTTATAAATATTCACATAATTGTTAGAGGTAACAGACCAAGTGGCCTCAGAATAGTTGTGCAAACTGCAGTGCAATGATGAAGTGATTTAGCCTAGATTTGGAGTGAAATTACGGATCTGCTGTTTACTAGATGTAAAAGGTCATTTAATAATTGATAAGGTATTGTTTAACAAGGAATATACATCTTTCTCAAACCCTGGTTATTTGTTTATCCCTCAAACTTCAGTTACTTCATTTGTAAAATAAGAAATAATAGTAATAACTCATTGGATTTTGAGAAGCTTAAGTCACATAGCACAGGAAAAATTCTCAGTATAGTGAGTGTACAACAAAGTTAGCTAAGCTAATGAATCATAATACATCGATTTAATTTGCAATGACTAGCACAACGAAGTGTGTTTTCCTCCTTTTGTGATATAAATGCCGCCTCTATAAAGTGGCATGCACATTTTTAATGCAAATTTTGAAATAAATGCTCTGAGATTCTACAGAGGTTGATGAACTATACCCTACTGTACAAAGCAAACTCGCAGGCTGACTTTAGGGTCTTATTTGGAAGACAAACTGCCCATTTGTTTTCAAGTCTGTGGTGGCTTTTGAGTGTCAACTAAAGTGTTAAGTAGTTATTACAGACACTGTATGGCCCACAAAGCCTAGAATATTTACTATCCTACTCTTTACAGAAAAGTTTGTCAACCCCAGGTCTATATCACGCTAAACATCTGGATTTTTTTAAGCTCAGTAATTTTATGGGAATTTCAGAGTTTTCTCAAAGGTTTTATTATTATTAGCATATTCTTCCTGTCTGTAGGATGTCAATGAACCAGAACATAACATGCCTGAAACACAAATGTTAATTCCCTGCCATCCCTTGCTTAGTGTTGTTTCTTTCCCAGTCTTTCCTGTCTCAGCTAATGGCACTCAGTTTTCCAAGGCAATTTTTTATTTGTTTTTTGCTTCCACCCCACCCTATCTAATCCACCAGCATATTTCATGGAACCTGGCCCCAAAATACTTCCTGATGCTCATCTCTCCTCTTTATGACTTTGGCCCACTCTATCTCAAGCTATCTGTATGAGTTTCCTATAGCTACTGTAACAAATTGCTACACACTTAGTATCAACATAAAACAACACAAATTTATTATCTTATGGCTCTAGTGGTCAGAAGTCTGAACTGGGTTTTACTAGGCTGAAATCAAGGTGTCCACAGCTGGGTACTTTTCCGGAAGCTATAAAGGAGAATCCATTTTTTAAAATTTTCCCAACCTCTAGAGGTTCCCTTGCATCTTAACAGCCAGCAATTGCCAGTTGTGTCTTTTTCATGAAAGAGTCATCTCTCTGGTTGCGACTCTTCTACCTCCCTCTTCCCATTTAAGGACCCTTTAACAATCCTGAATAATCCAGGATAATCTAATCTTAGAATCAGGTGATTAACAACCTTAATTCTATCTGCCACCTTAACTCCCCTTTGCCATTTAACATAAACCATTCATATGCTTCAGAAACTAGGAAGTATGCCGTTCCTGGTGGAGGGATGTTAGTCTGTCTTTTTGTTGAGTTTAAACTATCCACCTGGACTACTGCAACAGGCTCTGACCTGTTGTTTCTATTTGTATTCCCTTAAAATCTATTGAATCCACTAATGTCACCATATACATCATAAAACCATAAGACTTCGTGAGATCATGCCTCTTGCCTAATAAAAACCTACCAGCAACTTTCTACTTTACACAGAATAAATGCGCAAACACCTTACGGAGCCCTTCAAGGCTGTGTGTGATCTTCTGTTTATCTTTTCCATGGATCACTTCCATCACTTTCCAGAAAGAAGGGTATTAGGACATCACCTTGACCTTTCCAACCTTATTATTACTTCTATACCTATGTACGTCAATCTTTTCCCATATCTTCACATGGTTAGGTCTTTTTTGTCACCTAGGTCCATGTACAAAGGCCACTTCCTTAGAGAATATTTTTTTCTAGCACCCAAACTAAAAGTGCCCCTCAACAAATAATTCACTCTACTACAATACCAGCTTTATTTCCTTCCCTAATTATTAATTTGTTTGATTGTTTATGACCCATCTTTTTATGTCAGATTTCACTGAGAGCTGAGACTCCATCTATCTTGTTGAGGATGTCATGCCTGCACATTGAGTAGGATGAGGAACAAATACTAAATAAATATTAGATGAATAACTAAAAGAAAGAACAAAAGAGCTGAAGCTGACAATCATGATGAAAACTCTCTCTGCCACTAGTATACCTCATTTACAAAATAGGTTTAATAATTAATATGGATTGTAATAGTAAATTCACAGTAAATATTAGCTGTTACGATCACATTATTATTTCTCCAGTAGTACTAGTGCTCTAATTTTATGCTCAAAGGTACAAAAGTGCTCTAGAGCAAGGGTAAAGGGTAAACAAGGGATGATAATGTAATGACAGCTAATAATTATTTCATATTTTAGCATTTTATAATCATAGGAAATAATTTACAGAGATTGTCGAATTTAAGTTTTATCTTCAATTTTACCTAAGAAGAAATTAGCCCTTTATGAATTTAAGCAACTACGAAGTGGCAGAGATGTGAAGCGAAATCCATGCTCTCAATATCTAAATACCCGAAGAAACTCATGAGCTCTGTGCATAAAAGTTCAAATGCCACACAGGTAAGAAAACAAAAATGAATCAATAATAACAGAATGGATTTTGAATTCTTAAAACAAGTAAAGAAATAAACAAAGATGGCTATAAAACAAGGCAACAAATTCAGGAAAAATTTATTAGATGTATAATGACCAGAAGGTAGAACCCTCTCCTACACACCACTCAGCTGTTTCATTGAGTTCTGCCATAAATTTCAAAAACAAATGAGTAAAACTCATATTCTTAGTTAATGCTGACTTAAATAAAAATTCAAAAAATGACCATAGTTGCTTATTGCTTTAAAAAAGCCTTTCCCTGAAACTAAATTAAAATGTCTTCATCTACAAAAAGGGCTTTCAAATAATGATAAACAAGAGTAGTCATGAAATAGAAGCACTGCATGCAGTGAAGTAAGAAGTATGTTGCCATTTAAAAACAAAAAATACCACCACAAAATGCCCAGAGTTACAAATCACATAGCAATCGTAGAATAATGGATCTCATATCCGTTCTTGGAGTGCCTCACTTGTCAAACAAAGGGGGCTCTCCGCTTCTTTTACTCTGTGCTCAACTGAAGCACTACAAAGTCTTCACATGTGTAAGGAAACCACAAGTGTGAATAGCTTTATAAGAAAGGAGAATAAAATTAGGCTGTATATGATGCACAGTGAGTGGAACATAAAAATGTAATAGAGAAAGACTAACATGGACATCTCAATGGTTTGAAATGAGACATAATAACAAACAGGTAGAAAAGATAACTTTGTAACATTCATCTCTCACACACAAAAAGAGAGTCATCTATTGTGTTAAATGTGACAATATTAATAATCTAAGTCAACATGAATAAAACAATAGTGTTACTGTTTGGAAAATGGTTATTTTGATGAAAAATTGTGCATTTTTTCTAGCACAATATTTAGCTTTATGTAATTTGTGTTCATTATAGCTGTTTTACAAATTTATAGATTGAAAGCTACTGATGGCAAAGCAAAAAGTTCTTTTCTTTAGATATACAAACTCTGTCTTGTCAGGGAGTACCTCAACTGCTTCTCTCCCCCCTGGTAGAAGAAGTTAGTTTTACCTCCATTTATGAATTCAATTTAATGTTCCTCTTCAATAATTATGGCTGTTCTTTAGATCCCCTTTCAAGCCATTATAAAATTTTCCTGGTTTTCTCATTTAGTTTAATAAAATGTCTAACATGCATTCATATTTATATCTGTATGATAGTCCTAATTTTACCTTTTTTGAAAATTATCTCATAACACTAATGTCTGTATTAAACTTGCAAAGCCACCATGATTATACCTAAATCTACTTTTTTTTCCTTTTATAAGGGGCTTTTTCCCCTTTGCTTGGCATTTCTCTCTCCTACCACCATTTGAAGAAGAACGGATTTGTTTTCCCTTATGCTATGATTGTAACTTTCCCCAGGCCTCCCCATCCCTGTGGAACTGAGTCAATTAAACCCCTTTCCTTTATAAATTATGCAGTCTCAGGTATGTCTTTATGAGCAGTGTGAGAACAGACTAATACAATGCCCAAGAGTACCTTGCATAATCTTTTTCTATGGGGATCTGAGAGACTCTTTCATTGCTGAATATTTAGCATTCAGGCATGCAACTGATGGCAAGAGTTTTTAGTCTCAAGGGATCCTCTGGTATCGGCCTCTCAAAATGCTGGGATTACAGCCATGAGGCACCACACTCAACCCTTTGTTGAGGATTCTGATCTATGCTCATCAAGAATATTGACCTGTAGTTTTCTTTTGCATCGTGTTTCTGCCAGGTTTTGATATCCGAATGATGCTGGCCTCATAGAATGAGTTAGGAAGGAGTCCCTCTTCCTGCATTTTTTGGAATAGTTTCAGTAGGATTGGTTTCAGCTCTTCTTTTTATGTCTGGTAGCATTTGGCTGTGAATCCTTCTGGCCCAGGGATTTTTCTGTTTGGTAGGCTTTTATTACTGATTAAATTTCCCAACTTTGTTATTGGTCTGTTCAGGGTTTCAATTTCTTTCTGGTTCAATCTTGGGAAGTGTATGTTTCCAGGAATTTATCTCTTACTTCTGTGTTTTCTAGTTCGTATATGTAGAGATGTTCATAATAGTCTCTGAGGATTTTTTTTTATAGTTTTGTGGGATCAGAGTAATGTCCCTTTTGTCCTTTCTGATTGTGCATATTTGAATCTTCTCTCTTTTTTCTTTATTGATCTAGCTGGTGGCCTATCAAATTTATTTATTCTTTCGGAGAACCAACTTTTAGTTTCATTGCATTTTCATATGGTTTTTCATGTCTCAATTTCATTCATTTTAGCTCTGATTTAGGTTATTTCTTTTCTTCTGCTACCCTTGGATTTGATTTGCTCTTGTTTTTCTATTTCCTCTATGTGTGATGTCAGTTTGTTAATTTGATATCTTTCTTACTTTTTTATGTAGGTATTTAGTACTGCAAACTTTCCTGTTAACACTGCTTTAGATATTTCTCAAAGATTCTGATATGTGGTACTTTTGTTTTCATTAGTGTCAAAGAATTTTTTTGATTTCTGGCTTAATCTGTTTACCCCAAATATTCATTCAGGGTTAGGTTGTTTAATTTTCATGACATTGTGTAGTTTGAGAGATCTTCTTAGTACTGATTTCTACTTTTATTGTACTGTGTCTGAGAGTGTGGTTTGTATGATTTGTTTTAAATTTTTTTTTAGAATTGTCTTATAGCTGAGCATGTGGTCTACTTAGCACATGTGCCATGTGCAAATGAGAAGAATGTATGCCTGTTGCTGTTAAATGGAGTGTTCTATAGATATCTTTTAGTCCAGTTAGTCAAGTATTGAGGTTAGGTCCTGAATATCTTTGTTAGTTTTCTGCTTCAATGATCTGTCTAATTCTGTCAGTGGCATATTAAAGTCTCTCATTACAATTGTGTAGTCAACTAAGTCTCTTTGTATGTGTCTAACAACTTGTTTTATGAGTCTGGGTACTCCGGTGTTTGGTATGTATCTATGTAGAATATTTAAGTCTTCTTGTTGAATTGAATTCTTATCATTACATAATGCCCTTTTTGTCTCTTTTCCGTTTCCTTTTATTTTTTATTTTATTTTATTTTATTTTTGAGATAGGGTCTTAGTTTGATGCCCAGGCTGGAGTGTAGTGTTGTGATTATGGCTCATAGCAGCTTTGACCTCCCAGGCTCAAGTGATCCTCCCAACTCAGCCTTCCAAGTAGATGGGATTACAGGCATACACCACAACACCTGCCTAATTTTCTCCTTTTTTGAATAGAGACAGTATCTTGCTTTATTGCCCAGGCTTGTCGCAAACTCCCACCTCGAACAATCCTCCCACTTTGGCCTTCCATCTTTATCCTTTTTGATTGTTGTTGGTTCAAAGTCTGTTTTGTCTGAAATAAGAATGGCAACACCTGCTCTTTTTTTGTTTTCCATTTGCTTGGTAGATTTTTCAACATCTCTTTGCTCTGAACTTGTGGGTGTCATTGCATGTGATATGGGTCTCTTGAAGATAGCACACAGTTGGTTTTTTTATTTATTTATATCCTGCTTGCCACTCTTTGCCTTTAGCCCATTTACAATCAAGGTTTATATTGATTTGTGCAGATATGATTTTGTCATTGTGTTGTTAGCTGGTTGTTAGGCAGTAATTGCTTTACAATGTCAATGGCCTATGTACTTATACGTGTTTTGTGGTTGCTCTTAACAGTGTTTTGGTCTTTTAGCACTCCCTTAAGGACCTCCTGAGGGCAGACTGAGTGGTAAGAAATTCCCTTAGCATCTGCTTGTCTGAAAAAGATTTTATTTCTCTTTTACTTATGATGCTTAGTTTGGCTGGATATGAAATTTTGTTTCGAATTTGTTCTTTAAGAATGCTGAGCACAGGCCCTCAATCTCTTCTGGTTTGTCAGGTTTCCATTGAAAGGTCTGCCGTTAGCCTGATGTGCTTCCCTTTGTAGGTGACCCACTGTTTCTCTCTAGCTACCTTTAATATTTTGTCCTTTGTATTGACCTTGGACCATCTGGTGACTACGTGTCTTGGGGATAGTCATCTTGTATAGCATCTCATGGGGGTTGTTTGCATTTCCCAAATTTGAATGTTAACATCTTTTGAGATGTTTGGGATATTTTCATGGATAATATCCTCAAATATGTTTTCCAAGTTGCTTGTTCTTTTCCTTCTGTTTCAAGGATGCCAACAAGTTGTAGGTTAGATCTCTTTACCTAATCACATATTTTTCAGAGGTTTTGTTTATTAATTTTTTTTATCTGACTGAGTTAACTCAAAGAACTAGTCTTCATACACTGAAGTTCTTTTCTCAGCTTGGTCTGTTCTTCTGTTAATACTTCCGATTGTATTATGAAATTCTTGATGTGAGTTTTTCAGCTCTATCAGATCAGTTTGATTCTTTCTTGAAGTGGCCTTTTCACCTTTCAGCTCTTGTATCATTTGACTGGATTCATTTTACTAGATTCCTTAGATTCTCTGGATTGGGTTTCAGCTATCTCCTGAACCTCAGTGATGTTTGTTGCCATCCAGATTCTATGTCTGTCATTTCAGCCATTTCAACTTCAATAAGAATCATTGCAGGGGAGTTAGTATAGTCACTTGGAGATAAGAAGACCACTGGTTTTTGAATTGTCAGAGTCTTTGCATTGGTTCTTTCTCATTTCCCATATGTGTGGGCTGATGTTCCTTTAATCTTTGAACTTGCTGTCCTTTAATTAAGCTTTTTTTTTTTTTTGAGACAGAGTCTTGCTCTATTGCCCAGGCTAGACTACAGTGGTGCAATCTTGGCTCACTGCAACCTCTACATCCTAGCTCCAAGTGATTCTCCTGCCTCAGCCTCCCAAGTAGCTGGGACTACAGGTACGCCACCACACCCAGCTAATTTTTGCATTTTCAGTAGTGACAGGCTTTCACCATATTGGTCAGGCTGGTCTTGAACTCCCAACTTTGTGATCTGCCCACCTCAGCCTCCCAAACAGCTGGGATTACAGGCATGAGCCACTGTGCCCAGCCTGGCTGAGACTTTTTACTTTTATTTTCTTTGATGCTGTTGAGGGTTTGACTGTAGCATAACTTGGATTCAGTCAAGTGGCTTTGTTTCCGGATAATTTTAGGGGGCCAAGGCTCAGCTCAGCACTCCTTGGCTTTGTGCTCTATCCCTGGATGGCTGAGACCAGGCCCAAAACTTTGTTCTCCGGCCCCTCAAAGTTAAGCACCTACTGCATTTGAGGAACCTAGGTATTCCTGGTGTGCTTGCAACAATACTCCAATGGGCAGTGTCTGCAAGAGCACTTTGTCAGAGCAGTGACAGTGGCATCCGCAATGTGCACTGGTAGGAGTGGGGTAACTGCAGTGAAGTCCATGCATGTACAAACACACTGCTGGCAGTGGGGCACTGAGGTCCGCTCATGCAGTGGCAAAGTAGTGTCGAGAGGCTGCAGGTGGTTGACTGCCAGGAAAATGGTGTGGGAAGCTATGCGTGGGTGCATGTTGGAGAGGGACCATCTGCAGAAGCTCTCCAACAGTTAGGCAGGACCTACCTGCAAATGAGCTATGGTGGTTGCTGCCAGGAAGTACCCCATTTGGGCATCCAGGGTTGTGCTTCAAGCTGACATGGCCAGGGAGGAATCCCAGGAGAGGCTGGTAGACAGGGGTGCACTCAGATCAGACTGGCTCCATCCCATGGGCAAGGTTGCCCTTATCTGTCCAGGTTTGACAGTCAACAAAAGCCAAAGCCATCTAAAGCTGTGTTGTGAGCCTTGTGGCTGGGCATCCCTTGCTGTGCTCCAGTGCAGCTATTCCCATGCCAAACCTGTGCTCAGCACAATCTGGAGTCCTGTCCCTGCCACCTCTCTAAGGTGGCACAAATGTCTGTGGAGGTTGTGGAGTCTCCTGAAACTAGAATTCTGGAGGTATGTGGCAAGAGTAGGCCACTTCTCATCTATTTAACTCACCAAGAGCCACTATGGGCCAGAAACGAGTCCTGGTGCTCAGCATCCCTGTGCCGGGTTCCCAGCTTCCTCCCACTTCAGCCCAGGATCTATGTCCACCCTCCATCCATTCTCAATGCCGTCCTTTCTAAGATCTGCTCAGAGTGTACCTGTCTTCTTTATGGTCTCGTCTCTTGGTGGGAGATGTTATTCTTTGCTGTGTCTATTGGCCACCTTAGTTCTTCTCCAGAAAAAATACTTTTAAAGAAAATATAAACAGTAGAAACAATAGAGGAATTATCTTAAAGAAAATTTTTTAAAAAATACAAGCAATAGAGAAAATAATATATATAAATAGACTAAATTTCATTTGCATGTATCAAAATACTATAAAGAAGTTGAAAAGGTGAATCACAGATAAGTAAAAGTCGTAAGGAACATATAAAATATATTTCATATTTTCAAGTCTAATATTCAGAAAAATTCTATGTCCAAAGGCAAAATAAAAACAGTCATGCAGAATCTTTCCAAAAGAGAGAATATGTCATTGCACAAAAGAAGAAAAATAAATGGACAAATCGCATTTGAAAACCTGTAAAAGCTCCTTAGAAAAATGAAAATTAAAATCATATTTAGATATCATTTCAATGTTATAAAATTGTTTAAAAACATAAAAAGTCAAAAAAAGTTATGGGAAATAATTGGGAATGGGAATCTCATACATTGCTGGTAGAAGAATAAATTCACATGGTCTTTTTGGAAAAGGTTTTAGCATTATTTGGCAAAATTGAACCATTGTATCACCTACAATTCTATTCATAGATGTTTTCCCTAAAGAGATTCTTGCACTTGTGTACCAAGAAATCTGTACAATATATGGTTTCCTCTAAAGCACATGGAGTAATAAAGGGACCACTTTTAATCGATTTTAAAAACACTTATACATACCATAATTATGAACCCTAATTTGAGCTTTTATCCCAATTCTGCTAAGTTGATCAATTACTATATTAATAAGCAGCCTATTATCCCTTTTACAGACCTGAGAGTATCTTCTTAGTCTTAATAATGCTTCTATCTGAAACTAAAGTCCTGTGGCTAAATCCAGTTCTTATGATTTTTATCCTAGTAGTTACTGAGATTTTTTTCTTGCACTCAGAGTACCACCAACCTCACCGGAACTGGAACTTCCATAACATTTCCATACCAGCTTGTAAAGATGCCTAGACACTTCTTGAATTGCACCACTTATAATGAGAGCTTTGCCTATTGTTACCTGTGTCTATATTTTTAGTTAGAATGTTCTACCTTTTCAGATGAAATTGGAACTTCATCCCAGGGATTCCATTTCCAGGTCCCATTCTGACTCAGTTGGCCACATCCCACTAAAGGTATTTAATATTCAGATTTACCTAATAAGTGGAACATATTTATCTAATAATACATCTGTATTAATAAATTATATTATCTTTCATATAGCTACATATTTGCATGAATAATGGATTAGTTAGGGGTTGATAATGAGCCTTATTACATTATTCAGACTATCTTTTGTTGTAAGACTTTTTAGGGGCATTATTGTAATTTGCAAAGAGTAAGCTTAAGTAGAAATTATATACATAATTTTTAATTCCTTCTTATATATTAACATCTGATCAATATATTAATAATTATTTTTCTCAAAGTTCAAAATATTATGCCTGATTATTTAAATGTCAAAAATTTTTTGACAAATAGTTGATATTTAAAAAGTTTCATTCCAGAAGTGATTTTTCCTTTCTTCCACTCTTAGTTGATTGGCCTGGGATTAGACTGGATTGAATATGAAACTTCCAAATTTGCTGTAGTACTGAGTTACTAATCATCTCAAATATATGTATGTGTAAAAAATGTATACACATATATGTATATGTATGTGTGCATGTATGCATGTGAGTTGGGGGAGGGAGAGAGAGAAAAAAATTCTCACAGATCAGAATCTAGCATGAAGAATTTGCAATTATGTGAGAATTTGATGCCTCGGTGGGGTTAAGCCCAAATGAAAGACAATGCCTAGGTCAACATTCTTTATGATCTTACAGTTGCAGTCCATGTTTTTTAAATGGGTTTAATTTACACAGCCCATTATTTCATCTTATATACCTCTTAAAATACATGAAGATAAAATGCTTTCTCTACCTTAATCATAGCTTTTCATGGTTCATTAAATCTAACATAATATATACCAATATCCTGCTGTAGCTTATAAGTTGGAAATAATGAATTGTTTTGGTATTTCTATACTGCTATAAAAATAATTACTTTATAATATTCTTTCTCATAACATACAGATAATCACTTGTGAAATTAAAATTATGATTAAATGCCTTAAAAATATATTAACATATAATTTAAATGAGACACCATCTCATGCCAGTTAGAATGGCAATTATTAAAAAGTCAGGAAACAACAGATGCTGGAGAGGATGTGGAGAAATAGGAAAGCTTTTACACTGTTGGTGTGAGTGTAAATTAGTTCAACCGTTGTAGAAGACAGTGTGGCGATTTCTCAAGGGTCTAGAACCAGAAATACCATTTGATCCAGCAATCCCATTACTGGGTATATACCAAAAGGATTGTAACTCATTCTACTGTAAAGACACATGCACATGTATGTTTATTGCAGCATTATTCATAGTAGCAAAGACTTGGAACCAACCCAAATGCCCATCAATGATACACTGGATAAAGAAAATGTGGCAAATATACACCATGGAATATTATGCAGCCATAAAAAAGGATGAGTTCATGTCCTTTGCAGGGACATGGATGAAGCTGGAAATCATCATTCTCAGCAAACTAACACAGGAACAGAAAACCATACACTGCATGTTCTCAAAAGTGGGAATTCAACAATGAAAACACATAGTACACAGGGAGGGGAACATCACACACACACCATGGCCTGGGGGTGGGGAGCTAGGGGACACATAGCATTAGGAGAAATATATAATGTAGACGACAGGTTGATGGGTGCAGCAAACCACTATGGCACATTTATACCTATGTAACAAACCTGTATGTTCTGCACGTGTATACCAGAACTTAAAAGATAATTTTTTTTTTTACTTTTTTTTTTTTTTTTATATATAAAGACAGGGGGGAGTTCACCATGTTGGTCAGGCTGGTCTTGAACTCCCAACCTCAGGTGATCCACCCGCCTTGGCCTCCAAAGTGCTTGGATTACAGGCATGAGCCACCACGCCTGACCAAGATAATTTTTAAAAAGTTGAAATATGTCAGAATTGCATAAGCTACAATAGTTATTTCACATAAATTTTATGTGTCTTCAGTACAAAATCAGAATTAAGACACCAGGTTATACTGGATATGAGGGCTATTACATACCTTTCACATTTAGATTCAAATACTTCATCATTGTTGGATTTACCGAGAAAAGAATAAATACAATGTTTACCTTAAACATGAATTTTAAAGATAGCATCAAGAGATTTGGAGATTCTGCAATAAAAATCGGTGCCACCTGAATTTCATAACCCGAGTAATGATATAAATTAGTTTAGCTAATACATAGTGAATTCCTTTTAAGTTCTGATATTTAATAAGAAAGAACAATAGTAACAAGCAACATTATTCATGGTGTACTATGTCCCAGAAGCTGTGCTAAGTGCATATTCTCATAAATACCATTATAATGTTTATTTTACAGTTGGGAAGTTTATGAAGCTTAGGCCCTGAAAGGTTCAATAAACTGCTTAAGATGAAAGGACAAGTAGTGGGCAGAATGAAGATCCAAACAGAAGTCTATATATTCCAATATATTTGCTCTTTTCAATAGCTACATCAAACCAAGTTTTGATTCTTTTCCTGATTTTAATGATCAGTAATGGCCATAGCAGTTACAGTTTGCTCAAGGAAGAAGTATTAAGAGTAATATAGAATAGGAGATTTATTATGGACATTAGACTTTGCATAATAATGAGAACGACTGGGAAAATAGCAGTCTTGAAGGAGACAGTGTGATCAGATAAAAGTCACCTAAGTCACTCATATGGTTTGTATCTGTGTCCTTGCCTAAATCTCATGCTGAATTGTAAAATGTTGGAGATGGGGCCTGGGAGGAGGTAATTAGATCATGGGGAGATTTTCCCCTTCCTAGTGTGTTGTTATAGTGAGTGAGTACTCATGAGATCTGGTTGTTTAAAAATGCATAGCACCTGCCCCCTCTCCCTCTTGGTCCTGTTCCTGCCGTCTAAAATGCCTGCTCCCACTTTGCCTTCAGCCATGATTGTCAGTTTCCTGAGTCCTCCCCAGAAGCAGATGTTGCTATGCTTCCTGTACAGGCTGCAAAACTGTGAGTGAATTAAAGCTCTTTTTCTTTATAAATTACCCAATCTCAGGTATTTCAGTTATAGCAGTGTGAGGATGGACTAATACAGTCACCTAGTAGGGACAATGAAATTTCTTGAATGTGATTGCCTCTTTTCTGATGGTGAATGCAAAATTGCTACAAGTCAGTAAGGCAGGCAATTGGGAGAAAGAAAATGCAAAGTAAAGGTAAGTATCTCACAGGACAAATGGAACTCACAAGGATAAATTGAAATCCATGAAAATAATCTAAAATCCAGGTCTGTCAGTACATCTAACTCCAACAATGTCTGTGAACAGAGGTCTGTGCCACTCGGCACAAAGATGCGCTTATGCCTGGTCCAGCTCTATGAGAAAGTTAAGGGCAAGATCTGGCAAGAGCTGGAGGAACTGATGTTGCTGGCATCTTTCAATTCAGTGAGCCAAAAATCAACCACAGCATTTCTGAATCACAATGATCTGGGGCCCTGCACCAATTTTATAATTGTTGCTTCATTTCTGCCTTCCAAATCTCATGTCAATTTCTCCATAGGGTCATTAAACATCCTATAGAGAAGAGAAATCTGGAAAATATATTTCCAGCTTATGTAAGATAAGGCAATAAAAAGCTACCATTTTGTACAAAGTATTTTGGATCTAAATTTTGGAAGTAGACAATAAAATTAGAAAGAGTATACTATGTATGAATCTGTATACATCAATATGATTCCAGGGTATAGATATGATGGCATTTTTAAAGAAACAGAGAAGAAATTAAAATATATCACAAGACTTCCACTTAGCAGTATGGTAGACTATGTACTGTTAGTGATTCTCCCATCTAGATATAACCAGATTCTGCCTACAGTCTTACCTTTTAATACATTTCTAGGTTCACTAGAAAATAAATAAATCTTCAAGGACTTAAAGGACTTAAACAGAAGCAAACAAACAAGTGGGAACTGGAGCAGAAAGTTGTGAATGGTTAGTGCATGTAAGGTGGTGGATTTATCAGGGACAAACAATTACAAAACCTGAGGGCACAGCAAAGTCAGAAAGCTCAGCCTGAGTACCACACATTTTTTATCTTTCGTGACAGGAGAAATTGGTTTCAGGATGGTAGCATCCTAGGGAACAGGAGGAGTCTACTACAAATTTTCTCTGGTGGAAAAAGTGTAAGAATTAAAGAAAGAGGAAAGAAACACAAGTAAAAAGTACCCAACCTTGATCTTGGTATACAAGAGAATAAGTTTAGCAAAGTATAGACCCATAAAAATAAACAAAAACAAAACACAACACACTACTATGAAATAGGAATGAAAGCATTAATAACAAATAATAAAGTTACATTTCCCAAGACCTCCATAATAAAATTATTAATTATAAAACATAAAGTATATATTTTTAAGTTTATAAATTTCATACGTTTTTGAAGGCAACTGACTATAGTGATTTTACAAGCTGGATTTTCAAACTTAGAATTGTTGGAAGGGAAAAGTTCCAAGAATAGACCAGAAATACTGATGAATAATGACCCGGGAGGACTGCTTTAAAAGATAAAATATTATAAAGTACCCTCCATAGACTATCCCTGTTCCTCTCTGCCATGTTATGCCCAACCCATGCAACCACGATCCTAAATTTTCACAGTTAGGATAACTTTTAAAAACTAGATCTATTATATATTTATTTACATATAACACAATATTTCCTCTGGTTTTCCTGCTTTTTGAATTTTAAAAAATGGCATAATACTATTTAGAGTCCTATTTTCTTTTTTCATTCAATAGTTTCCGAAAGTTATCCATGTTTCAGCTGTAGATGTTGTTCATTGATTCTCACTGCGTATAGTAGCTCCCATTGTGACTATACCACAATAGATATATATTCATTGTCCTCTTTATGTAAATTAAGGATAAAAAGTATTTGCTATTATGAACAATGCTATGAAGACTCTTTGCATATATCTCCTGGTTCATATAATTGAGAGCTTTTCTACAATAGATATTTATAGTGTTATTACTGGATCTTAGGACATAGGCTTTTTCAAATCAATTATGTAATAAATTATTTTCTCAAGTTCAAGGGCCCATGGACTTCAAATTCACTAGTTCTGTCAATAAATCCTAATGGTGTTTGCCACAAATATGTCATGAACTGTACTTATGAATATAATTTTTAAAGTCTCTTAATGTAAAAAAATAGAATGAGGAATTTTTAAAACCTTCCAATGTAAAATTGGGGTTTAATAATAATAGCTTTTGAGCCTATTTAACAATAAGGATCTAGAAGAGAAATCTGAACTCTAGTGTGTCTGAATCAGAACTATAAGTCTAAAGGAAGTAACTTTCCAATCTTAGAACAGAAAAAATAAAATGCTATATTAACCTGAGTCCAGCAAGAAGACCATAAAAATGTCTGAACTCAAAAATATCCCCCAAGCTATCACCAAACCGAAATGTCAATGCATTGAAAATAGAACTTACAAAACTGACAGAGATCAGTGAGTGCTTAGGTATTAAAATAGAAATTGCTTTTCACTTAAAGATTTCCCTGTTCTAAAGGAAGACTCCTTTGAATAATGTTTCTGATATGTACACAATCCAAGGCATATATCAGCTGTCCCAAATAAAGCAGCCAGAGATTGGGACTCTACATTCTTCATCTCACACATTTCTAAAATCACAGTTTACATTTGGGCAGTAAATCTCAATTATTGTATAGAAATTAGTGAACCATGCCATATGGCAAAGACATTTGTAATTTGTAATGGTACGGCTATTGAAAAGAATTGCCTGTATTTCCAAATAAAAACCCTAATTAGAGGAAAAAAAATAATTTTTAAAGTCTCAACCTTGCTTTTAGGTATGGTGATTTTGACCTTGTAGACTATTATATTTTGACAACTTAAAATTATCATTTGAAAAATGTATTCAACTATGAAAATGACATTTTTATTAATGTCATTTTTAGCAGTTTTGTTTCAAAAATGGATGGCTTACAATTGCAGAGTATTGACATAAATTGAAGCAGTCTATTGTATGTATAAATCAAATCCCTATTGAGTAGATGGAAGATAGGCTGATAGGCACTATTTTTGGGAAATTTGGGAGATGTATAGGTAGGTAGTAAGTAGGCAGATAGGTACGTAGGTAGCTGAGAGACAAAATTTGACTACAACCACATGAACATGGGTTTCAGTGATGATAATTTAAAGTGTACTTATATTTAAGCATTTATACAAGTGAGAGAGGTAAAGGGACAATTGTTAAAAGTGTATCTATGAAGTGGTATAGAGGTTTCTTTGTGTTGAATGAGGTTTTACTTTTGTCTGGTGAAATTTCAGTGTTATCATGCTGTTTTAGTAATTTGGACATTTGCTAGCATGCTTAGTGGAAGTTTTTCATCAAAATGGTTATGTAACTGGTTTGACAGGAGAAACACCAAAGTGCACATGAAATTTTTATTTTTCAGGAACAACCAATTGTGCTCCATTGAAGTTCTATTGCTTTGTGAGTAGCACATTTCCTTAATGATATCTAAGCCTCTTTGTATAACTTTTTGATCACTGCCAGTTATGAAAATTGTTACTTATTGTTTTTAAATCTTTCATCTGTTCCATTCGTGTAGCCTAGACTAATAGTTTCAGCTACTTAGATCAGGAAAGAGGAAATTATATGCTTTCTTATTCCTCTTTTTTTCTCCCCCATCCCTAAATCAATAATTTAGATTATTGATAACAGAATATAAAAATAGACAATATTCTCTTTGCTAAATGACTTCAAGTCACCAGAGACAGGTTCTCTCTCTACCTGTTGCTGGTTCTCTATACCACTGACTATCTCTTGGTTCTCCATATATTTGGTGGCCAAGTGCTGAGTCTTTTATAGGGTCTATTTGTCGGTTTTTAGAGGATAGTGGAGATTCTCTTCCTATCCTATTCCCTCAAAGGAAATCTGGCTAAGGCACAGTGGCTCTTCTCTCCCTGCCTGCAGCTGCAACCATAGAGTAATTCTCAATGACAGCCTCTTGCTGTCATGTTTCCCCCTCCCAAGTAACAATGCTTTTGAAGAACAGGGCACAGAACATACAATGTTGCTTAGATTTAAAACACCATAATTGCCCCATGCTCACGGGAAATGTAAGTCTTATCCTTATTTTGCCAGAGACTGGATGTAAGGGCTGTTTTCTGACAATTTCTACATCAGTTCCAGTATCTCTTCTGTCTCTACCATCATCATTAAGTCTCAGTTTAATGACACACGATTTGGGCAAAAGAAAACACCATTTCCTGTCAATCCAATGTCCTGTTCCACTCTGAGAGAGATGGGATAGTTACTCCTTTAAGAAGACTGCCTTTGCCAAAAACATTCTGTCCTCTTCTTCAACCTCATATATTTCTATTTATCAGTAACCAGTCAACTTAGGACAACTGAAATTTCATGAAGAGGACCCTTGAAGAATCTAATAATATAGTTCTCAAAATATATTTTCTACTGTATAGATGGTCCTATTCTTTAAATACGTGAAGCACAAAAATCTCTTAATCAGTAACTCTCGCCTATTGAATTTACGTAATTATATAAAACTAAATTATTTATAACATAATGAGAGTTAAGATTTTGTATGGACACAAACACAAAATTGATCTTTTTGGAATCGATATTAAAAGTGTATCATTTTGAGACTCAAAGTATTTTAGGTATAATTATTTGAGAGCCTTACAATTAAAAATAACTAGAAGTTGTTATAAACATGGAAATATAGAGTTTTGCATGAGTTGTCTGAAATATTAAAGTCTCCAAAAGTAGATCATTTTTAGTCCAACATTAAAAAAAAATTCTAGGTGAATAACCTGAGGTAAAACATGATCAGATGATCTTTTTCCATAATACCTAATGAAATGAATAAAATGTGATAAATATAGCCAAAGGCAGCCAAGGAAAGGGTTATATATGCCATAAATTTAGGAGATACAAAAATGAAGGCAGTATTCTCATGTGATAAGTCAGAACCCAAATTTTGCTTTTTTTAAATTAAAGATTTCTGGCTAAATACATTTAGCGTAATCCCATGTTTTGAGGGATTGGAGGAAATGGTGGGTTATATAACAATCATTTATAGACTGTACCTTTTCAGAACTTTCCAACTTCTTAGAATAAAAAAATTTCTGGAAAAAAATGAAATAAAGAATATGTTTCACTAATGCCTTAATATGTAGAGAAATGTACTTAACATACACTTATGCAAGGAAAAATTGTAGAAAATCCGTTGACAAGTAGAGCCCACACCAACACCAAAGATGCACAGCAACTGGGCTTGCCATTTTCCAGGGGTGTGCACTGAATAGTAGCAGGGCAAAGGTGAATATGCCACAGCTGGAGAGTGGACTGTGTACATGGCTGACTGGAGTATGCTTTGGTATAGGATATTTAATGGATCTCAGGAGAAGAATTAGAATCTAGCCAACATCAAAGGGTATATTTAACACTCCAAGTTCTTTCTTTTTCCCATCCTCTCATCCCAAGGCCATGGAAAAGTAGCACCCAGAGAGAAGTCCAGATGAACAAAAAAATATCAAAAGTTTTGTGAAAGAGTGACAAGAGAAATGCACCCACAATCATTCTGATTAAATAGAATATCTGGGCAGAATAGTCTGCACCACACATAAGCAGTATAAAAATAATGACATGATAGCCATATAATCATTCTTTGGAAAATAAAATTGAGAAAAAAAGGTAAAATAATATTGAATTTAACACGTGGTTAAAGTAGATAAAAAATCCAGTTGAGGGGCAGGAAAGTAAGCTAATCCCCATAAGTGAGTCATATGCAGAGGAAAATCAGTAGAGCATAAATATTTTCAAATGAATTCCTCAAAGAGATGACAAAATACAACGACATGAAACTGGGAATTACAAAACTAAAGATTAAAAAAACTTGGAACAAAATATTGAATCTAATTAAATCTAGAACTAAGAATATGTAACTGGAAGCAATAATGATTGCAAGACAGAATATTAAGGTCATAAATCATGAAAAAATAGTAATACAAGCACCAAAAATTAGGAACTGAGAAGTGAAGCAGGAGCAAATGTAATAACAATAACATCAATATTAACTGAATATTAATTTTGTATAATTAATATGTGCAAAGCACAATACTGTTGAATTTCTCAACTGGGTAGTGGCTCAGGCCTATAATCCTAGCACTTTGGGAGGCTGAGGCGGCACATTGCTTGAGCCCAGGAGTTAGAGACCAGCCTGGACATCATGGAAAAACCCCATTTCTACAAAAAATACAAAAACGTTAGCTGGGAATGGTGATACATGCTTGCAGTCTCAGCTACTCAGGATGCTGCGATGGGAGGATCACTTAAGGCTGGGAAGGTCAAAGCTCTAGTGAGCCATGATCAGGCCACTGCACTCTAGACTGGGTGACAGAGTAAGACCCTGTCTCAAAAAATAATCATCATAATAATAAAAATCAATTTCTCAATGCATTATCTCATTTAATCCTACAGACAACCTTATAACTAAAATGTCTTCACCTCATTTTATAGATGGTAAAATTACTAAGAATGGTGATACTCAGTAATTTGCCCAAGAAAGTAAAAGACTAAGATTCAAATCCAAACATCCTGACACCGGCTTTTCTTGTTACTGATTGTTAGGTGGCAATAACCTCATTTTGAATTATTATCGCAGATATAATTTAATTATTTTGACTTTACTATGTTTCGCCTAACTTTCGTTTAAAAAATAATACACAGGCATTTTTATGAAAATAAAGTCTTTACATTAAAATACAAAACAAACAAAAAGGCATTATTATAAAGGCAGGTAGACGAATGGGGTGAAATGATGTTTTAGCTCAATCCTTAAGTCAGTAAGTAACATTCTGAGAGCCAGAAAGCTCTCCTTATTATGTCAGGGTAGGCAGCACAAGGCTACTAAAGTAGAAAGAAAATGCTTGCCAATGTTAGTGACAGCCAATTCATGGAAGAGCTGATGTATATTTTTATAAAAATTAAAGACTTTTCAAGCTAACCATGCTTAATACAGTTGCATACTTTGAGGGAGTAAGAAACGATGGATTATGTAACTATCATTTATGAAATGTGCTTTTTAAAACTAAATTGATACGGTACATAGTCCTACTGAAGTTTTCTTCATCTTCTTAGTCAGTATTTTCCATTAAAACCTAGAGATTTCATCAATTAAACAAAAGGCTTCACTGGGCAGTATTTGCTTGAACTTAGTTAACTGCACGTGCTAATTTTTTATTTCAAATGAGCAAACAGGTAATTTTATTGCAGTATTAGAATAACACAAATATATGAATATATGTTCCCAAATGCAATTTTCCATTTTGAACAGAAATTTTAAAATAATGAACTCTGCAAAATTATATTATCCTTCAGCCCAGTTGTCTTATCAATTTTTAAAAAAATAGTCAGAATGATCTAAAATAGAAAAATGCTGAAAAACAAAATTATGGCTTGGGGAAAATTAGTAGGAAGGATTTTTAACAAAAACAAGTAAAAGTGAATGTATGTCAACATTTAAAAAAAGAATTTATATATAATCTTTATAATATGAAACTGTGGAATAATTCAAATAAAAAATTTATTGACAGCTACCTACCAGTTTTTAATGAATTTTTAATCTTTCATTTCCTCTTCACTCCCGTATCTATATGCATGAACAATTACTGTTACCAATCTCTTAGGGCAAGGAAGTTCATGAGCTTATCCTTAGCTCTCCTTCTGTATATTTAGTGAGTGCAGAGTTCCAAATTTGAAGGACAAGATGTTTTGAGCGGTTTAAGACCAAAGAGAAAGGGAAATAATGAAGATGGAGAATAGTTTCGAAGCTGGACCATGGTTGTACTAGAAGCTAAGGGGTTGTTTATTTTATGGTATTTTGTATTGCTTTTCTCTCTCTCTTTTTTTTGAGGTTGAATTTTTGTTTTGGCAAGTATGGTAAAATGCAAACATGAAAAATGTCTAAAAATAGCAACCTAGCTTAAATATTTACAAATAGGAAATACAGCAAGGACCTGAAAGAAATCTCCAGCTAGATAAAACATGTTAAGACCAACATAGCAATTTTTTAAATAAATGAAAATGAAACAGTACTATGTGTTTCTTTACTATTTAGTACTCCTTTTGTTGTTTTCATTAAATGTGCTGACTTTGAAAATGAACCATTAGAATAAAAACACTGAAGGCACTGTTTGCAGGATTGAGATTCAAAAGGCTAAGTCAATGTTAAGAACAGGAATTTCTTCTAATGCAGTACAAACTTGGGAATTTTAGCTTATGTAGTTTCTAAAACAAAACAAAAAGGACCTGTGTGATCAATGTAACTCTAAATGCAGGGCAAGCACCTACAACTGCAAACTCTCTCTAGTGTCCTTTTAGAGTACAGACAGCCAATTTAGCATCATTTTCTCTCTTCTTTGGTTCTACTGGAGTCCAGGTACAAGTAATATGAACTCTCTTGTCACCTATGACCTTTCTATGATGAAAAAAAGATTAGACTGTTATCTCGTGACTGTGAGACAATGTAAAGTTCGTCTGAAAAAGCCTTTTTCAGTGATACTCAATTGTCCTAAGGCTGATAATCAGAGGTTTAAGGTAATTCTCAAAACAATGTACGGAAGTTTATAGAAAAACATAAGCAACCAAGTTTAGAAATAAACTAGCTCCAAAGAGGCTGTAGTTGAAATATCATTAATGCCTACAATTATTTTTATCCCTATTGTTTAGTTTACATTCTATAAACAATAAATTTTTTCACACAAATCTATTTTTTATTCAAGGTAATGAATGATAGCTGCATAACTTGTGACTTTACTACAATAATATACTGCTCTGTACTCTCCTAAATTTAAAGTATTTGATTAAAATAGTAATAGCTTTCTCTATAAATTGTATAGTTTTACTTAAGCAAGGAAAGTTAACACTTGCCATTAAAACTGTACAAATAGAAAAAAATTTCTCTAATAGTCTATATTCTAAAACATTGGATATTTAAAAATATTAAACTTAATAAATAGTTGTTTTTTCCCAGTAAACGGAATTTATTAGTAAGCATAAGTCAGACTGGCATGGCCCAAGGAGACAGTGATATCAAATCCTTCATGAGTGTAGAACCCGCCACTTGTCCAAGGGGCCGCGATTGGGAACATACTTGACTCCACAGCCGTCAGGGATGATGTGCTTCTTGGCCATCTTGTCTTCAAATTCGTCAGCATTAAACTTGGTGAAGCCCCACTTCTTGGAGATATGGATCTTCTGGCGTCCAGGGAACTTGAACTTGGCCCTGCGCAAGGCTTCGATCATGTGCTCCTTGTTCTGAAGCTTGGTGCGGATGGACATGATGACTTGACCAATGTGGACCCGGGCCACCGTACCCTGGGGTTTTCCAAAGGCACCTCGCATACCTGTCTGGAGCCTGTCAGCCCCAGCACAGGACAACATCTTGTTGATACGGATGACATGGAAGGGATGGAGCCGCACTCGGATGTGAAAGCCATCTCTGCCACAGCTTTTCACCATGTACTTGTTGGCACAAATACGGGCGGCCTCCAGGGCTTCAGAAGACAGCTGCTCATATTCATCAGACACCATGTGGCCACAGAGTGGGAACTCATCCACTTTTGCCTTCTTTCGACCCAGGTCAAAGATTCGGATCTTGGCATCAGGAACCCCTCGGCAGAACGAGATTTTGGATATGGCTTGTTCTTACAATACCGATAACAACGAGCTGGACGGCGGCCCATGGCAACATGGGAACCTCGGCGGTGCGTTGAAGTGAAAGCGTGCTCCCTGAACTGCGCCTGCGCGCGTCTTACCCACGTTGCTCTTTGTCGCGCGGGAAGCATAGAGTCCTGAGGAAGATGTGACCACTCTCTTTCACAATGTCTCTCAGCCATAGACGCAGCGACACCTGGAGCCTCCACGCCTGGGCAACCTGACGCACTTGAGGTAAGCCGACAGGCAGCTGTGGGTAGATGCCCCTGGGCTGCTGGGCAAGGACTTTGGCCTCGCTCCAAAGGCGCAAGAGCCACTTCCTTCCTGCTGGCCATCTTAGGTTAGGAGCCCCTGCCTTCAGCTTTGCCTTGAGTATAAAGAGGGTAATTTCCAGGCAGGAGGATCGCTTGAGCTCAGGAGTTCAAGACGAGCTTGGGCAATATAGTGAAACCCCGTCTCTACCAAAAAAAAAAAAAAAATCAAATAGCTGGACATGGTGGCGCAAGCTTGTAGTCCAAGCTATGTGGGAGGCTGAGGTGGCAGTCGGAGACTGCAGTGAGCCGAGATCGTACCATTGCACTCCAGCCACACAGAGAGACCTTGTCTAAAGAAAAAAAATTCCTAGAATTTGAGAAGAAAAATCCTTCCAGTTATTCAACATACTGTTTGTAGTTTGGCCAGTTCACTTTCCACATCTTGTATCTCACTGTCAACATTTGTAGATCAAATGCTGTTTCTTGGAGTATGTGGCCACCTTCCCTGGATAAAGTGGTTTCTTGGCATGAGTGCTGTGATGAGACTCCGGAAGAGATGAGAGAAAGAGTGGAGAGAGGGATAAAGAGAACATATCTGTTGTATCTATAGCTTGGCAATTGTTTTATAAACATGAAACTGTTTTTTCTTTATTTGGCCTAAAGAAATGATTTTATTATCAAAATGTTATATACAAATTTGAAACACCAACTAGATCTTTTAAAGCTATTTTCATTTTCAAATGTTAAAACTGCCGAAACCACATAAAAGAGTAATAGTTTGTGCTTTAGTAATCTTTTGTCCCTTCCTGAGAATAAATTTAATCTTTTTTTTCCTTCTCAGAGTTTGTAAAAATATTATGACAGGAATCAGAGTGTAGGAAAGGGAGGAAGAAGATAGAGGAAAAAAAATTAATGGTTTACAAACACTACTTGCGTTTTTCTAGCTTTTCTTAAAAATGTTGTTTCACAAATTCATGACATCATGGAACAAAACCACTCCAATGTGAATGTATTCTGCCAATGTTTTTTCTTTAAGGGAGAAAAGTCGTTACAAAATAACTCCTGCCCTTAAAGTGAGTGGAGTTTTACAAAATACATAGAATAAAACAAAACTCCCAATGTAGAAAACTTTCTTACCTTTAGAAAGCTTGGACACCTCCCCTTTCTTCCTTCATTTCGTCTTTCCCCTTTTTCTCAACTAGTTTCTGTTTACTATTTGCCTGAATATTGAGATAAAGTAACTAATACCATATTGCTTTCACCAAGCTTACAAGCCTAGGAGAGGATTTAGATGTTTCTTATATATCATTATACTACAAAGTGTAAAATGTGCCAAAAAGGAAAAGCAAGGTAAGCCCTGAGACAGTGGGATGAGGCTGGGGATAAGACCTCTATCTAGACTGAGGAATGGAAAGGGGACACTTTATCAGGAAAGAAATTTCATGTAGTGACCATGGGCACTTGGGGTCTGACGTATGCAAGGCCTGAAGCAGGCAGAAATATGGAACATTTTAAAGAACTTAAAGTAAGGCCAATGTGACTGTGAGTGAGAGGCTGAGTCACATAACATGAGCCCAGAGTGTGTGTGTGAGAGAGAGAGAAAGGGGTCATGCATGTCATACAGGGCCCATTTTACCAAGTTAGGAATCCTGATCTTTAATGCAAGACCATTAATGAGCTTTACATAGGTTTTATCACTTTGGTTATGGTATGGTGAATAGACTGAAACAAGCCAAAAAAAATGTATGCAAGGAGATCAGAAAGGAAGGCTTTGCAGTACTGCAGAAAACACAAAATAACTTGAACATACTTTAAAATATTTGACTTTATATATGTTAGTATCTTTTTTATGCTGCTACATGCCCTGAATCTGATAGTGCCTAGGAGATAGGTGTTTATGAGGCAAAAGGAAGACTCCCAGAGTTTATGTGCGATGGCACACTCACTCAGACTTGTCTGATCTCCCACCTAACTGATGTTGCCAAAACCCTAGAATTCTCTGACCAGCAGATGCTGTGTTGCTGTCAGGGCCTGTCTGCATAAGTTACTTTCTTTAATCCAAAGCTTGACCAATCCTGGTTTGTCCAGGTCGGGACCAGTGTTAACACTGAAGTCCTGGGTCCTGCAAAGCCCCTTAATACCAAGCAAAGTGGGAGGGTTGGCCACCCTACTCCAGTCATGCATGAGGCCCTTCAGTTGCAGATTAGGAGGGTGGAATGAGGAAAAGGGAGCGCCACATTGGGATCCTCTATTTATACTCCTTTCTGTAGCTCTGCAGATATTAGAGGAGAGCCTGCGGGAAAATGCATGAAGTACCACCATTCTGTTCAAATATTACAAGTATTCCTCACAATCAGTCCCAAAATTTTGAGTGTTTCCCTACCTCTCTCTCTACTCTTGCCATGCACAGTGTACACCATGCTAAGCAAACCTTGCCAAAAAATATATAAAACTTGTCTGTTTTGAAATATATAGCTAAGGGAGACAGTAATATCATGTAAAATAGAGATGGCTTAAAGAATGGGTAGAACATTCGCAAGTAGAGATATGGGATAAGGTAGGAATGAAACAGAGTAACTACATAAGACCATTAAGGTATATGAGGACAGAAGTATGTCTGGTCTATCTGGTTCATTGTTTTGTCCCCTGTTTTTGGCAAATTGTGTGGCCAGTAGCACAATGAATACACACACTACGGAGGTACGGTGGGGTATTGATAAACATTTAACAACCTGCTCATAGTGGGGGTTGGGAATTTGAGGAGAAATCCCTAATTTGTAGTGTTTGCTGACCTTTTTTGGTAGAAATACTCCCTCCATCATCAGTTTCGGACATCAGTGCGATTTATTGAGCAGAAAGATGGGGAGAGATGTGCACAATCAGCTTCTGTAAGCCAGGTTAGCCAGGTCCAGCATGCTGCCATTTGGTGTGCATACACCAGACAAAAAAGATAAATTTGTCTTTTGCTAATGCTAATAATGCATACCCTATAATAATAAATTTTGGAATGATCAGGGAGAGATTTTTTTAGGAGCCCTTAGAGATCTTTCTTAGGAGCCCTTAGAAAGCGGGCATATAAGAATGTTTAAACTTGATTCAGCTTTGACTGTAAAACAGTTTCCCTCTGTGGTTTCTCCCTCCTGTTCCACAACCCTTATGTAACAGGCCTGCCCTATTCTTTACTTATTGATTGTAAGTACTTTACTTATTGATTACTTACTTGTATTTAGCACTAGACAGTGTGAGAAATAAAATCAAATTCCAGGTATCCTCTGCTTTCATGCAAAGGCTGGAAAATAGTTCTGTGCATTAGTTCAACACAGCATTTACTTCCCTTTTTTCATAGCATCTTTCAAATGTTTCATAAAGAGCTAAACCTGACTTTGTTCTCAAAGAAGAACATGCACTGGAGTCTTAATATGTTGAGTGGTACACACCATGGATGCCCTCTCCTGCTACAGGAGGCATCTGCATTGTTGATCATTCAGTCATTATGTAGAGTACCATCACTGGGTGTTTTACAATTTACTGTGATTCATAGATCATGTTCCACTTAGGCTCTCAATGAAGTGTGAAGGCTCCACTGATGACTAACAGTCATTTTCATCTGCATTTCTTAGTAACTTCACACTGGGGGCTGTAATCTCTAATGTTTTTGAGACTAGGTGAGCAATTTGACTGTCTATATACAGTATTCCTGGAGTTGAGTCATGAATATGAAAGAGTCCTGGCTATGACTGGCCTTTTCTTCAAAATCAGTGAATTGTGCCTATTGTCATGGCTAATGGGTGGTCATGCTGCCTGTCTCTCATGCACTTGATTCACAATGGTCTCTATCTATTGACAAGAAAACGTGCAAAAATGCAGATTTTTTTTAACAGAAATATAGTCAGATAATTTTAACTGTTTAACCCAGAGCCCTAATAAATTTCCTTTTTGACTGGTATTTTTGACATTTTTCTTTTTCTTTCTTTGGGAATCTTTTTTTACTTTGGATATAGGAACTGAGCTTTGCTTGTAGAGAATGAGTTCCCCCCAAATGAATGACTTTTGACATTGTTCCAGAAAGCTGAAAAAAAGTAGAGAAGAAGTCAGGGAAATGTAGCATACAAATAAGCTTGCTAAAATTTGGTTGATTTTTTTTTTTCCCTTATACATTTTAAATTTACTTGTTTAGGTTTCATAGTTGTACAAATGTATAAGCCATTAATTAGTTTTATGATAATAAATATTTAAGAAACGCTATAATAAAGATATGATATATGATATACAATTTGAATCAACATAGGACTCTTCATCATTTTTTGAAATTCCTTTTAAATTTGAGAAACACTGAACTGGGGTTAGGGTGCTGTGTATGAAATTTGCCTCCCACATATTGAAGGCATGGGCTTCCTGTGCTTTAAATTCCTGTCTATTAATTTAAAAGGCATAATGATGGGAGCAATGTTGTTACTTCCCTTGCCTACTTTACTTAGCAGTAGTTTGTGTGATTTATAAGGTTTACAGAAATGCATGAAGCACTTATTTACAAGTATATACATTATCTAATCATTTATATCACAACAGCCAACTCTTTTTCAGGTTAAATTCATCTTGTACTTTTAATGGATGACTCCTTTATCCATTAAACAGATTTTTTTATTTTAATTTTGAAAGTGAGCAATCAGCTTTAGTAATTACATTATAAGTTATTTATTTATGAAACCACTAATTCCAGTTGATAAAGCACTTTGGAAAGCTTTTTAAAAAGCTTTGCTTCACTTATTGTTATAGACTGAATGTTTGTGTGCTCCCAAAATTCGTATGTTGAAATTCCAACCCCCAAGGTGATGGTATTAGGAGGTGAGGCTTTGAGAGGTAATTAGGTCATAAAGGTGAAACTCTTGTAAGTAGTTGAATACCATTATAAAAAGAGACCCGGAGAATACGCTAGCCCTCTTTTTACTACATGAAAACATAGTGTAAAGTTGGCAGTCTGCAACTGGAAGAGGACACTCACGAGAACCCACCCTACACCACTTTGATGTATGACTGCCAGTCTCCAGAACTATGAGAAATAAATTTCTGTTGTTTATAAGCCACCAGTCTATAGTACTTAGTTACAGCAGCCCAGACTCACTAAGATATCTGTCCATCCTTTTCATTCATTTGCATTATGATTTTTTTTCCATGGCAGCACATACAGAGACTTAATCAGAGAAGGAAAAAGAGGTGAGCAAGTATGGCTGGATACTTTATAAGGTGCCATACTATTTGGTGCTAAAGAAAATTTGAAGGCATTCAGGAGGAAGGCATCCTTGAAAGCCTTACTTATTTCATCATTTTACTTGAAAGCCTCCTTATATCCTTTGGATAGAGGTATATTAACAATTTTTGCATGCATTTTAATTTTAAAATTTATGTCAAATTTATTTGAATAGGTCATGTTAACATAATTAAATTATATTGCCGAGTTATTTCTGGAAATTTAGCAAATTTTTGAGGATTACTCTGTTGGACTTAACTATAATGCCACAGCATACCTTGTATATAATACAGTAATAAAGCTAGGCTCAGGGATGACGTATATCTTTTTAAACTATAAAAATATTTTTCCATACATTACTCAACTTGATTCCCCCAAAATAATTATCTTAGAGGTCATATAAAAAACTGTTATCCTGATTTTTCAAATGAAGAAACATCAAGGGACACCCAAACATAAAATTTGTAAGTGGTGGATTTTGAAAAAACTCAGCTCCTGTGTGAAACATTTCCCTTCAAAATTCACCACTTGAGGACAAAACTGTTGCAGACTATTACTTGGCATCTGCAAATTAATCTGGGTTTAAGATAAATTATGAATCGATAGTGGGATATATTAAGGATCATAGGATCTGAAACTTATATTGTGATAATACTTTTTAAGGAACAAACAATAGGTTGTAGAGAAAAATAACCCTTATACACTGTTGGTCGGAGTGCAAGTTAGTTAAACCATTGTGGAAAGGAGTATGGAGATTCCTCAAAGAGCTAAAAGCACAACTACCATTTGACCTAGCAATCCCATTACTGGGTATATACCCAAAGGACTATAAATCATTCTGCCATAAAGACACATGCATTTAAATGTTCACTGCAGCACTGTTTACAAGAGCAAAGACATGGAGTCTACCTAAAAGCCCAACAGTGACAGACCGGATAAAGAAAATGTGGTACATATACACCCTAGAATATTATGCAGCCATAAAAAATGTGATTGTGTATTATGTGGGAACATGAATGGACCGGAGTCCATTCTTAGCAAGCTAATGCAGGAACAGAAAACCAGATATCACATATTCTCACTTATAAGTGGGATCTAAATGGGAAGAACTTACGAATGCAAAGAAGGAAGCAACAGACACTGGGGCCTACTTGAGGGGGAGGGTGGGAGGAGGGATAGGAGCAGAAAAGATAACTATTGGGAACTGAGCTTACTAACTGGGTGATGTAATATGTACAAGCCCCCATGACATGTGTTTATCTATGTAACAAACCTTCACATGTACCCCCCAAGTCTAAAATAAAAATTAAACAAAAAAGAATCAAAAAGGAAATAATAGATTATGAATACGAAATTAGAGACAAAGTAGATTTTTGTTTGGATTGAAAAATAAAATAAATTGCAGATTATAAGTAGCTAATAAACAGCATTTACATCACAAGCATTTAATTTTTTTAATTGCCTAATCCATCTTTATATTCTTTCTTTTTTATATTTTTCTAGCTGCATTTGAGTATTACTTTCTAATACCTTTATGAAAAGATAGAAAGCCTAAGTCAGTATGTCCTCTAGTAAATTGTTTGAAATTTGCATTGATAATATGTAAGTTTCTTTGGCCTCACAATTCAATATGTATCTCATCTGTATACTTAGGATTGTTGTCAGATTGAGAAAGTCTTTCATCTTTCATTTGTGAACTACAGTATTTAAAAAAAATTTTCATTTTTCTGAGTACTGACTACCCTCAAATATTAATGGAAAATCTTCATGAACCAGTTTACAGTTGGTATCCTCCTTGTAATATAGCATTTGATGGGATGGAAATAAGTTATACCAGTTGGATCAGAAAAGCTGATTGTGTGCATCTCTTCCTGACTTTTTAGTTCAGTGACATAATACTGGTAGGTTTAATTGGCGATGGAGTATTTACAGCATTGGAAAAAGTACAAATCAAATCTGTTTTCTCCCTGGAGAGCCACTTACTAAACATGTATCAGTACAACATTGTTAATGCCTTCTTTCAAGTTATATGCTTCCTTTATTGGTTTCAGTAGTTCATGTCAGGTCAGCCAGAAACCTCAGGCTTTTCTAATGAGCTCAACAATTTATTATTCTTCATTAACTGGATTGTAAAATATTAATAGTCATTTTTTTTTTTTGAGACAGAGTTTTACTCTTGTTGCCCAGGCTGGAGTACAATGGTGTGATCTCGGCTCACTGCAACCTCTGCCTCCCAGGTTCAAGCGATTAGTCTGCCTCAGCCTCCCAAGTAGCTGGGATTACAGACATGTACCACCACGTCCAGCTAATTTTGTATTTTTAGTAGAGACGAGGTTTCTCCATGTTGGTCAGGCTGGTCTCGAACTTCTGACCTCAGGTGATCCACCCTGCCTTGGCCTCCCAAAGTGCTGGGATTTCAGGCATGAGCCATCTCACCTGGCCAATATTAATAATCTTATAGCCAATTAACTGTAGTTAAAATATTTGCTTAATTTAAAACATTGATGTTTTCTGAAATTTGTTTTGTCAGCAATTTGGTTCTTTATCGTTAAATACTTTCTGTTGATATTATTCATCTATATTGTATTTGTTTTATATTCTATTAGTTTTTACCAATTTTTCTCCCATTTTTTTAATAAATAAATTTGAAATTACTGCCAAATCAGTCTGTATATTTCAATTGTTTTAAGTGAAATGCTCCAAAATGTCTTTTTCAATTGCATTGAAAATAATGTTATTTCATAATTTGAATTATTTAAATAAATATCTACCTCTTTGGCCATATATCTTTGTATCAAAATGTCAAATGCCAGATGAGTCAGCATGGTGGTAGTCAGAATACTTTCAGAATTCCAACACCAGACACAGTAGCAATACCTCATCCATTCACTGATGTGACTACAGACCATATAAACCACCCTATTAAATGTGAACTAAATGCATTATTTAATGACTTTCTTTTAGCAAGATCCCCAAATTGCCAAGATATCTTCAATGATGCCTACTTTGAGAAGTGTGAAGGAAAGTGGGAGTACAAAACAGACTGCAAATTCTATAAAAACAATATGTGAGCTCATTGCTAGGGCCCATCCTATGGCCTGGGAAGGGACCTGTGTACGTGAAGATTCCTGAATCCAAAGCTTTATTAATTTTGTTAGAAGTTAATTTTATTTCTGAGCAAGTGATATTACTGTTTCCTAAAATCTCTTTTCATTTTTGCCTAAGTGGTGTTTTTCTCTCATTTGCTTTCTACAGCCCTAATGCCTTCAGAAATCTCTAATACCTAACTACCCTCAAGTCCTTTACTCACAGTAAAGTTATTTACTGTTCTAAAGTCCTTAACTGTCCTTAAGTCCTTTACTCACAATAAGGACTTGAGGGCGTAAATATTGTCTACACAAGTCCTTTTACTTCCTAAAATGTGAATTATAGTTTTCAACTTAAAAGTATTTCTCTTTAAGATTTCCAAAATCAAAGCCTTACAATAAAAAACATGGGTAATAGTAGTAAACAATTTCAAGTAACCATAAATTAAGACAAATATTTTGGTGCATGACACTACACAGATTCTTGTAAAATTATAGTTTACGTTTTAATTGGTTGAAGAAATACAACTCTTTAATATGTTTGTTTGTTATTTGAAAAAACAACCTGTATACTTACTGAATTTTTTATAATGAAATAGATTCTAGAGGTATTACTAGTGATTTAAACATTAGAATAAAATAAAACACTAGAAGAAAAGATACAGAAAGTTATTTATATTATTGAAGTGGGAAAGGCTTATTGAAGCAAGACACAAGGAACAGAACCTGTAAAGGAAACTTGTCATATCATAAAATATTTAAACATCTGCAAGATTAAAATGTGTATATATGTGTATACCACACACACACACACACACACAAGTATATAGATATAAAGATCTCAGTATTGAGACACACAATCTCACAGACACACTATGTAACAGTCATAATTTTTTGACTTTATTTTTAGGAAGTGTTTTCCTAACAGCACCCTGGATTTGATCTTTGCCTGAAAGCTATTTCTGAATTTGAAAATTGTTTGTCATTTGGAGAATATGGGAATGAGAAACAGTTTTATTTTGAAATCAGCAAATTTTGGCTCTTTTTATATTCAACCGTCTGTTCATTAGCTAATCTCTCTCTTCATTTTATTATAGGCAAATAGAAGAAGCCAGGTGGCACTTTCAACACTTTGCTTGAAATCCCTTTAGCCAGATATCCAGTTCATTAAGCACATTTTCTATTTTCTATGCTACCACAGGCAACAATGTTGCTAAGCTTTTCTGCCAGGAGATAATAACGGATTCCTTTTCTCTACTTTCCAATCACATTTTTCTCACTTTTTATTAGGTACTCACCAAAAGCCTTTTCAAGTCCCTTCATAATTCTTTCAGTGATCTCAAGGTACTTCCAGCATTTTTCTGCTGCTGAGTCTCAAAGACATTGCCACCTATTTAAAGTTTGGGTAGTATCCCACCTCTGGTATCCCAAATCTGTGTCAATAATCCATGACTATGTTACCCTAAATTTAGTGTCATAAAATAGTAGTTCCTTACTATTATCACTAAGATTTCTGAGAGTTGATTAAGTTCAGCTGGAAAGTCTTTGCTCAGGATTTCTTGTGCAGTTTTTTTTAGATGGTGACTGAAAAACAACTTGAAGGCTTTTCACACAACAGTTTTAGTTGCCTGTGGCTGTTGGCTGGGGTCTCCCCTAGCGCTGTTAATCATATTTTCTACACTTAGCCTCTCCATGTGTCCTGGGGATTCCTTGAAGCATTGTTTCTGTGTTTTAAGGGATGGCATCTCAAGAGCAGAGTCAGTTTTTATGTTGCCTTTTGCAACCTAGTCTTGGAAAGGTTACAATACCACTGCCGCCACCTTTTATTTGTTAAAAGTTATTCACTGAGGAGACTTATGGTATGGTGAAGAAAGGACCTATGAAAATCTATTTCTCCATAAAGGCAATAAGAACGCTGCCAAAAGTTGTCAAAATCAACTATTTCTGAACTCTAGAAACTAAACTAAGGCTTGCAACAGTCCACGGAACTTTTATTCTAGAAAACTTGCTTCTCCTCAAGGACACTGAGCTTTGTGGTTAACTTGCCCTATGTCCATTTCCTTCTCTTCAGATACACGGCTGCTGTGAAAGTCAGCAGGCAAGCAACCACTATGGGGGCTGCCTGGGTAAAGAGCTTTTCCTAAAGCTACATCTCCAGAGAATTGTCACGATTTGACTTGTTTGCTGGTACCCTGGTAAAACCTCATACACAGGGCTGTTGTTATTTGATCTGAATCAGAGCTTGCTCAGTGGGAAAAGCTCTATTACTGAATTTTTGTTGGAAACAATCAATAAATAGCAATTGTTTAGTATCGCAGCTGCCTCGGGTGGAAATACCCATTGGGAAAAACAAGAGGCTGACCAAAAGACTTAAAAGAAGGATCTTGGGAATGAGATAGCTATAGGGAGCTTTGAAGAGCTCTGACATAATTCTGGGGGTATAGAAAACCACACACATAAAGAGCTGTGTACATGCTCAAGAATTCTTGAGAAGGCTCTAATCTCTCGCCTTTGGCTGGCCTTGGGTCCCTGTGCATATAGGAAGTAAAGCCTAAGATAGAATTGTAAACTGCCAAAACATTGAAGGAATGCCTCAATATGTAAATCCCAGCTACATCCGGGTGTGTTTTGGCAACTTGAGGCCCTCCGTAGTTCATGAGATTAACTGGAAGAGACTTCTTCGAGTTAATTGTGCAATGAGGAGGCATCCTTGTGTGGGAGTTGTGACCTGCAGAATTATTGTTACTTGGATGAGCCTACAATTTACTTCTTTCAGTTTTGGCTAAGAACTTGCGTTTGTAATTGTTGGCAGACAGAGAAAGAAAGTGTTCCACTCGGGTCCAAAGAGCATACAGAGAGAAGGCAGGGAAGAAGGAACATGTGCAGCCTTTCAGTAGGAGTGAAGGCAAGGTTCGAAATGCTCGTTCCCTGCTTGAGGGGCTCCAGAGTGCTGTGAGCCTCTGATCTTCACTGTAAAGAGGCCTATCTGAAGTTGGAGGTTGAGGAATACATTTCTGCACTTCTGACTGGAAAGTTGAACCAGGTTTTCCCAAAACTGTCGTTTTTGCTTTCCAAGTATGCTAAAGGCAGGAAAGGATTGGGCAGTGAATAGAAAGTAGCACAGCTAAGTTCTGGTTAACTAAGCAGCATGACTGTCATAAAGGGTTTTTTTATTTGTCTGAAAACCCAAGTCTGAGGCTTTGGGCCATGAGGAGTTGGGTTATTGGATTGCTCAGTTTAAACTGCCAGAATGAGAAATGTCTCAGATGCTATTAAAATTAGGCGGCTCAGTTTAACTCTGGCTCATCGATCACCAACCACCTTCTTCTTCACTCTTTTTGGTGACTGAGTTAAAGAGAAAGACACAAAGAGAAAAGTGGTCTTTCCCTTTCCCCTCCATTATAATCAGGGCTTAGTCCATCTTGGCTCACAATTGGAATTTTAAGATGGAAAGAAAAAATCTTGTCATCTTTGCTCTTGACCCTAAAGAATAGAATCTCAAAGAAATAACTGAGAGGAAAATTCTTTCCTTCACTGAAATTAAAGTTGGAGTGCTTGCAAAACTGGACAAAGAAAGGAAAGTATTAGTAAACATCACGGGCAACTTGCAGTTATATTCAGATTATTTTTCAATACTTGAGGAGGTTATACAATAAAAAAGGTGGGAGGGAGCCAAGAATAGAAACAGGGAAAAGAGGTGAATGCAGGACCCTAGAGACTGCAGAAACCCAGTATTTCATTGTCTTCTCACACACATCTGGAAAATTTAAATTGAAAAGAGGAACCAAGAACCTCAGTCAGGGCAAACACAGCAAGGAAATGTGAGCCCCAGGTCACAGAAGGAAGAATCAGTAAATGGCTACCATTTGACATCATGCACCACCAGTGGCTTCTGTCTGTTCGAATGCTGTTTGGTGATTTTCACATTCCTGATGGCTAGCAAATTCATCACATTGGCTTTTAAAGACCTAGATGTGTACAGTGCCAAACAGAAATTTCTATTCCTGACAACCATGCCAGAAGCAGGGAAGTTGCCAGAAGAGAGGCACTTTCTTGAGGAACTGAAGCCGACTGGGAAGATGCTTCTGGACAGCTGGCTTGTTTAGTCCCTGGTCTACATGGAACACCTGGAATTTGTCAGAAACATCTGCAGGGATGAAGCCCTGAATGATCTCTTGTACACACCTGTCTCCAGGTTTGTACTGGACTGAATAGTTGTCTGTGACAAGCACAAGATTCTTTTCTACCACTCCTAAAGTGGGTGACACCCAGTGAAGAAAGTGCTGATCCTTATACATGATCAAAAACATGCTTCAAGTTTTTTATCATAAGAGATCCCTTTGAAAGACTTATTTCTTCATTTAAGGATAAATTTGTTCACAATCCTCGGTTTGAACCTCAGTAGAAGCATGAGATTGCCCCTGGCATTATCAGAAAATACAAGAGGAACCAGATGGAGACCCAGGGGATCCACTTGGAAGATGTCATGCGCTACCTGGGTAAGCCAACCCACAGACGGCTAGACCTTCAGTGTGGGGACCACATCATCCACTAGATGGTATATGTAGAACTCCGTGCACCCTGCGAGATAATGTACAGTGTGACTGGACACCACGAGAGCCTGGAGGAGAATGCCCCATATAGCTTAAAAGAAGCCACCCTTGACCACCTGGTATCATACACGGTCATCCCTCCAAGCAGGGCATTATCATGAATAACAGAATCAAGATGCACCACTGTCTTCTGGGCATCAGCCAGCAAGACATCTGATGCCTGTATGCATGTTTTGAAGGGGACTTTAACCTCTTTGGGTACCAGAAACCAGTTTTTTTTTTTTTTTTCAGCGAAACTAAGCATAGAACCTGTGAATTCACGTATCTTTGTTAGACCAGGGGCTAACCAGGTGGAGATCTGAGTGCAGAATGACACTTCTTCCACCATACCCCCTCCTTTTATGATGCCTGAGATTTCCCACGGGTTTGTGAGCACTTCGACATATGACACAGGACCATGACTGTTAAAACTTAGTTTGGATGTCAGATGCTCTGAGGATCCTGCCCCCCTCACCTGCCATTGTCATTAGGATGCCACTGGCCTGTGTGTACCTCAGAGGGGAGAAAGAGAAACGTTTTCAGTCTGACAGCCCAACAGGGAGGAAGCACAGCATTACCAGCAGAGTGAGCCATTTCCCACAGTTGTCAAAGAAGGGAAGGCACCTGAGGCTCTCCTGGCTGGGGTTATGGATGATCTCACCTATCACTGGTGGATATCAGGAGCAGCACCCAGCACTTTCAGGGGGTATATAGAAGCAAGGGGACCACAGAATCACAGAGGCTCATGCAGTGTCAAATTTGAGGAGTAAAATAACACCTCTGGCTTTCGTCTTGGCACTGCTATGATCTTTTAGGCAAGCTGTTCTTTCTGTGACTGTTTTGTTCCTGTGGATGTTTGGCAATGGCCAGAAGGTGTTGTTCAGGGGCTCATTTTTTCAGACTCCATGCCCATGTAATGCTGGTCCATCCTTCTGAACCTCTGTCTGCCAAGAACCTACTTCATTCAGCACAGGAGATACGATTTTGGAAAGTGAAGAGCGGTAGGCTTTCTCCGCCTAATAAGGAGAACATCATCTTTGGGGCCTTAAAAAGGAATGTAGCTCAGGAGAAGGAGGGCTGGTTGGGCTTGGAGCTCAGGCCATGGTGGAGGGCACGTCAGTCCTCACTTGCCCCACCTTGGGTGGTCAGCAGTGGTCTCCACCTGTCTCCTCCAGGGACTCCCTCGCACCACCGCTGCTCCTTGGGGATGAAAACTGGCAGGGGGAACATACCAGGATCACAGAATTCAGTGCAATTTACACATTTCGATTCCTTTCATCTCAGCAAAATGGGCACCACCAGACCCAATTCTGATCATGCCATCATCCTGGACCACATGACTGGAAGATAGATAACCAAGTTCACCAGCAATAAATCCTGGGCCCAGGCAGCCTCCAACAGCATGGCTTCCAGACACCGAGGTAGGCCCTGGTGCAGGGCAAGTCACAGCAACTGTTTTAGAGGCCGTCCGCAGCCAGGGCCATTGAGACCCTGGACAATTTCCTGGGATGACTGCCAGCATGAGTCTGCACGGTGCTGCTGAGCTGGGGGTGGAGGAGGGAGCTAGGCTTTGCTTAAAGGTGGCCTCCACCTTCCTTTTCTCAGAAAGGTTTACTGAATGTGTAAATGTGAAAGTAAAATAAAATTTAAAGTATGTGCCAATATATATAATATATATACACACACATAAATTTCTTCAGCCAAGAGTGGAAACCATGTTGATTCAGAGCAATTAAGAAAATATCTGTCCAGTTTTTCCAATCATTAGCAGATCACTAAGCCCACTGAGCAGTGTCTTTTAACCGGTACATACAACAGGGAATAAACACTTGAAAGAATTACTCAAGAAATACTATTAGTCAAATAAAGAGCAACAGTAGCAGCAACGATAACAGCAAACGGGAAGACAGAGATCTGATTTCTTGAGCTGCCATGTGGTATTTAACCCAGTTTTCAACTAAAATGTATGGGAACTCAAAGTAACAGGTATTATCCATAGATAGAAGAAAAAAGGAATACATGGAAACTGCCCCGAAGGAAGTTCGGATGTTGGTCTTATTAGACAAGGCTTAAAATTAACTATTATAAGTACCTTCAAAGACTAAAAAAATCATGTCTAGAGAATTAAAGGAAAGCATGAGAATCACCAAATAGAGAATACTGATAAAAAGTTAAAAATTATAAAAATAACCAAATGGAAATTTTGCACTTAAAATGTACAATAACTGAAATTTCACTGGAGGCACTCAACAGCATATTTGACTTTGCAGAAGACTTCAGCAGCCGTGAAAATAGGTCAGTTGAGATGATATCAAGTCTGATTATCAGGTAAAAAAGAATAAAGTAAAATGAACAGAGTCTCAGAAGAGTGTGGGATACCATATGCGTATCAACATATACATAAGAGTAGACTAAGAAGTAGAGGGAAAGAAGGGGACAGATTCCTAGAGAGAGATAAACTACCAAAACTAACTTAAGAAAAAAGAGAAAATCTAAATGGACCTATAACAAGCAAAGAGATATAATTAGCAATTAAGTTGAATTAATAATCTATAAACTTCTTACAAAGAAAACCTAAGCCTAGATAGTGAATTCTACCAACTACTCAAAGAAGACTAAATGTCAATCCTGCACAAACTCTTCCAAAATATAGACAAGGTGGAAATACCAATTCATTAGTCAGTGTTACCTCACTACCAAAATTAGACATAGAAATCAAGAGAAATGAAAACCATGGATGAATATTTATCAGTATAGACATAACATCCTCAACAAAACCTTAGCAAACCAAGTTCAGGAACATATAACAATGATTATATTTGTACCCAAATAGGATTTGTCCCCAAAATAGGTGATTGGTTTAATTCAATATAACATTTTAAAAAGAGGAAGTCTAAATGTCATTTATTAGACAGAAAATACTCGTTATCCCAAAAGACACATACAAAAAAATTTGACAAAATCCAACACCCTTTTATAATAGAAACTATAAGTAAACCAGGAATCGAAGAGGGGCTTTCTCAGTGTGATAAAGGGCATCTTTGAAAGCCATCAGTTAACATCATACTTAATGATGAAAGAATGAATAATTTTATCCTCAGAAAAGGACAAGTATATTTTATTTCACACTTCTGCTCAGCAATGTAATAAATATTTTAGACAGAGCAATATGGCAAAAATAAAATACAAGAAAATAAAATAAAAATATACAAAGTGGGAGGAAAGCAGTAAAATTATCTTCATTTGCAGATGTCATCTTCGATATAGAAATCTAAGAAAAAAATATTTTGGAACCTAACACCTAACTTTAGCAAGGTTGCAAGATATGAGATCAATACATAAATATCATTGTGTCTCTCTTGATTGTGGCAATTTTTGTTTTCCAAAAATTAGGGAAACAATTACCTTATGTATTTGATAGTATTAAAACAGAAAATAGGAAAAGATAATTTTCAAGGCTATACACTGACAATTACAAAACATTGTTAAAAAATTAAAGATGTAAATTAGCAGAAAGATACTTATCTTTATGAAATGGAAGACTTAATATTGTTAAGATGGTGATTCTCTCCAAGTTGACAATTGATTTAAAATTTCAGTACAGGCTCTATTAAAATTATTGCTGCTTTTTTTTTGTGGAAATTGTTAATTAAGTTGATCCTAAGTTTGTATAGAACTGCGAGAGATCTAGAATATTCATTAAAGTCTTGAAAAAGCCAAACAAAGATTGGAGGACTGACACTTCTTGATTTCATAACTTATTGAAAAGTTACAGTAATCAAGACAATGTGGTCCTGGAATAAGAACAAACACACACACACACACCAGTTGAATGTAATTGAGGACTCAAGACAATGTGGTCCTGGAATAAGGATAACACACACACACACACACACACACACACACACACACAAACACGTGATTTATATGCTCGCTGAACATAATTGAGGACTCTGAAGTAAGCTCTTTTATTTATGGGCAGCTGAATTTTGACAAAAATGTGAAGACAATTCAAACTGGGGGAAAGAACAGTCTTTTCAACAAATGGCTCTGAAACAACAGCTATACATGAAAAGGACAAGGCTGGACCTCAACTTCAAACTATGTAAAAAATTAACTCAAAATAGATTATAGACTTAAATATAATAACTAAAAAATGTAAGTGCTTCATGCTTCCTTTTATATGGCACCAAAAGGAAAAATGACAAAGGAAAAAAAATAGAAAAACTGAACTGCATCAATTTAAAAAAATATTTCATGCTTCAAATGACACCTGCAGGAAAATGAAAAGATAACCCACAGAATGGGACAAAATATTTCTTACATATACATCTTTTCACACTTATCAGCATATCCTAGCTAACTTCATGTATAAATTTACTAGAGTTTGTCCTTAAATGTATTTATAAAAGACATAAACCAAATGGTAGTATACATTGGAAGTGTTTTAAAATGTACTTTGAAATCATTTTAGCAATTACATTTATGCCAGTTGAAACAATGTAAAAGATGTACAGAGAGTCTTTATTAATAGCATATGATGGTAGGAGCTGAACTGGCTGCTTTGCATTTCTTTTCTGCTTTTATATATTTAATACAAATAAAATGCATATATTTCACAAAAGAACAGTATTTTGAAAAACTCTGCATGATGCATATTTTGTTCAAGCCCATTTTTTTCTAGAAAAACACAATAACACTTTGTTTTCTTGGTACTTTTAAAATAATAAAACAGGGATAAATTGAAACCCAAGAATGATCCTTTAGAGAAATATGAAATATTAAGGAAATAGGTTATTAATGACTAACTTAAATTAGTGTGAAACAGTACTCCTAAGCAACTCTTAGCTAATTCTCAAATGAAACTCTTACTAATTTTGAAAAACAAAACCCCAACCAAGCATTTCAGGATATGTGTTTTTCATAAAGCATCATTACGGGAAGATGTAATTCCTGATATGCTAAATATTGCAGCATTTATATGATGCACAAATTGTTTTCATGGATGATATCATCAATTGAAATGATTATTATAAAGCAATTAATTGGCTCCTGCAGATAAATAATATAAATATAGTTAAAAATGTGTGAAGACCAGGATATTACAATACATTAATTTTTAATTTCAGCATTGATCCAGTCTTGCAATCCCAACTCATCTTTACTGTATGACGGATATAGTTTCATCCTCTTGGAAGGTGACTTATAGAAAGAATTTCACTTTGTCTGGCACATCAAGATTCACACATCCTCTCCTAATTATAACAGTGTCAGTTCCTCATCCAATCAGTAGCACAGTGAATCAGACACTATCTCTTGAGTACAGCTGCATGGATCTGTCAGCTCCAAACTTGTGTTCTGACTGTTATTCTTGTCTCTGTTTATTAAACAAAGCCTAATTTTAATTAAGATTTAAGCTATTGTAAAAATTTAGATTGTGATTTATATACTATTCACCTGTTAGTTATCCAACAGGCAGAATAGCTTTTAAATTTTTGAAAGGGCAGAGGATCAGTGCTACTAAATTAATACTGTACATAGGTCTTCATAATAGAATGATTTTCATAATATCTCTGTTGGAAGATATTTTTTTCATTTCAATTGACTATATCTGAATCAAATTGAAGTCCATATAAATTTTTATATAGAATTAAAGGGATCCAATTACTTAATGAACAAAGATGTATTGAATGCCAAATGCTCAATTCTGCTCTACTATTTTCCGGATGTGTAGGAGGATATGACCCAGAATAGATGTGGGAAAATCTAATTTGGGAGGTAACATGTATACATATTAGAAGATAATTAAAAACTCAAGACACTATAATAATCATAATTTAATTGATGTACACAATCAGAGATATAAAAATTGGAGGAAAGTAATAGTTCCTTAAATTTAGATGGTGAAAGATGCCTTACAGAAGAGGTTTCCATTATAAATTCAAACACCATCCTCATTTGCTGCTTCTAAGATACTGCTAATATCTGAAGGAAATTTGTTTTTTCATCTCTATTTCCATAGTTGCCCTTCTTTACTTGTCTTTTCCAGTGGCTTGCAACCTGCTGGAATGGATAAATTCCACTTTATGCCAGGATGTTGAGACAGAAATATTTATATCCATCACCAGTGAGACACAAAATTAGACTCTCAACATATTTAATCATGAATGATTGTTCTGGCACACACATATAGTGACTTTTATCCTCATAGTTCTTGAAACCTTAAATTGGAGACATTTAACAAGCCTTAGCAGCTCTAATAGGAAGAAAAGTGAAAGTCAGGTTTTCTTGTAGTTTACTTGCTCTCAAAATGCAAATATATGTCTTTTAAGAGTGTTTCTATAGTTTCTGTAACTACCTTAACTAGAAAAATATTACTTTCTTTGTTTGACAGGCTTGTAGGTTTGCAGCCCATGCTAATTTGTTTCCATTTCACATCACCTCTTTTTTGAATTGATACAAAATAGCTGCACGTGTTTTTGTGGTATATGTGATATTTTAATACATGTAAATAATATGTAATGATCAAATCAGTGTAATTGAGATGTCCATCACCTCAACTATTTATTTTTTCTTTCTGTTGGGAACATTCCAGTTCTCTTCTAGCTATTTTGAAATATACAATAATTTATTGTTAACTATAGTCACCCTACTGTACTATCAAACACTAGAATTTATTCCTTCTAGCTGTATTTTTTGTACCCATTAATCAGTTTTTCCTAATTCCCCACCCCTTTTCAGCCTATGGTAACCATTACTCTCTACTTCCATGAGATTGCCTGTTTTAGCTCCCACATTTAAGTGAAAAGGTAATAATTTTCTTTCTGTGCTTGTCTTATGTCACTTATAGTAATAACCTACAGTTACATCTATGTTGCTGCAAATGGCAGGATTTCATTCTTTTAATGGCTGAATAATCTTCCACCACCTTTTTCTTTCTTCATTCATCCACTGATGCACACTGCAGTTGATTCCATGTCTTGGATACCGTGAATAGTCAGTATATCACCTTTCGATGAAGAATTGAAAACCACTTCTACTTGTTTCTCTTTGTCTTGCCTGGCATATCTTTATGCCCTCAAGATATTTGGCATTACACTTAAGTCTTTCTGAGAAGGAAAAGATTGGATGAATAATCATAGTAAATTATCTGATCATAACTTTCCACATACACGATGCTCCTCACACAAAGTATCTTATTCTTTAAATGTTATTCCTTTCCCTTGGAAATCTATTAATAAAAATTGAATGTAATATTACAATATTGTGATCTTTCTTTTCTATGGCACCAAATGTTATATTTATTATTTTGTTATATTGGTATATTATTATAACTCATAGTATTTTAATTATTAATAGCTAATAAATATATTTTATACACATTAATCAGGTGTGGAAGAAGCGATTCATGTTTACTTAGAGATTAGCAAAACTCTCTACATATCATTAAAGTTTATGTGACTCAAATTAGGTTAAAGGGGTAAAACAATATTGTCTTGACCCAGTGCTGGGAAAATAATAAATATTTCAGTAGATTTAAAATCAAATCAGAAGAAAAGTCCTTTTTAACCTTGTTAGTGGGGTAAGTTTTACTGACTGTGGAGATTCAACTGGGCACTTGGGAAATATAGGAGCACAGAGCTTGCAGCTGGCAAGTGAAATAGGAAAGACACAAATCAGAGTTAAGATGCTGGGTCCTCAGCAAGCTGGTTCTGAGGTAAATGATAAGGAAGTAGTTGAGGTAAGACAGAGTACACAGTAAAAGGGACCTTAAGCCAGATAGATGAGCGCCCTGTGTACAGGCAGGAGGAAAAATATGGGCTGAGGAGCTTGTTAAAGAACCATGACGTAGAGCAGTATAAAAATATTAGATTTGGGCCAGGCATGGTGGCTCACACCTGTAATCCCAGCACTTTGGGAGGCCGAGGCAGTTGGATCATGAGGTCAAGAGATGGAGACCATTCCTGGCCAACATGGTGAACCCCCGTCTCTACTAAAAATACAAAAATTAGCTGGGTGTGGTGGCATTTGCCTGTAGTCCCAGCTACTCGGGAGGCTGAGACAGGAAAATAATTGCTTGAACCCGGGAGGCAGAGGTTGCAGTGAGCCGAGATCGCAATATGGCATGCCAGCCTGGGGGACAGAACAAGACTCCATCTCAAAAAAAAAAAAAAAAGAGATTTGATCTTTTAATACTGTTTTTTAAAAATGTTGATCTTAATAAATTAACATATCGCCTGTTTAAGTACAAAAATGGGCAAAACTAGTCTATTGATCTAGAAGTCAGGATAGTGGCTACCTTTATCAAGGAGCAGTCAATGACTGATAGGAAGCATATGGGGTACTTCTGATGGTGGTAATGTTTTTCAATCTGGATATCCTTACAGGAGTGTGTTCAGTCAGTGAAAAATTTATTTTTACATTTACTAGGTGTGTACTTTTTATGGATATTACACTTAAATGTTGTAACATTTATATATTAATGTCATATTTATACTACCATATAAGCAATAAAGGTTTTTTTTTTTCTTAGATGGAGTCTTGCTCTGTCAGCAGGCTGAAGTACAGAGGTGCGATCTCGGCTCACTGCAACCTCCACCTCCTGGGTTCAAGGATTCTACTGCCTCAGCCTCCCAAGTAGCTGGGACTACAGGCACGTGCCACCACGCCCAGCTAATTTTTTGTGTTTTAGTAGAGACGGGATTTCACCACATTGACCAGGATGGTCTTGATTTCCCGACCTGGTGATCTGCCCGCCTCAGCATCCAAAGTGCTGGGATTACAGGCATGAGCCACCATGCCTGGCTCCAATAAAGGTTTTTTAAAGGTAAGGTAAGACATGAGTGGATTTAAAAGGAAATTCACCTCTGCGGTGCATCTGTCCTGAGTGATTAGTTGGTAGGTACCTCTCAAGCACTGTGAGATGAGCTAGTGCTGCAGAATGGCTTCTGTACTAGCTGACCAGTGCTCAGAGAGCCTCTGTGGATCTTCTGCAGCTCACCTCTATGCTTCATCCTGTGTTAGTAGTCTTAGCACCTAATTAAATACCAGTAAGGAGAAAGCTTCATCATTGTGTGGTGGGCTGGGATGGATAAACAAATTCAACAATGGCTTTGATGTGTCTCTACTCCTAGTTCTGAGGTAGGATATCTTCAAATACTGGGTCATCTTGCTCAAAATAATTTGGCTAACAGTATATATTTGCAGCCCTTGATGGACAAGAAAATAATGGTGTCTTGCCTTTAAATCCATCCTTTCGTGGTCATGGTGATTGTTTTAAATAATGGACATATGATTAAAATGTTTAAGTTGGGTCTTAGTAGCTGCACTCTATCACCAGGATCTGAGATTTACTGCTGCTCTCTTCCCCCCCCCACCCACACACATGCGCTTTACATTACAGTGATGCTCTCCTTGATCCTGTCTTCAAAGTGCTATTATATCAGGAGTGAAATCTTTATTTCTCATTAGCTTATTCCTTCAAATAAGATGAGACATGGTGTGACAGCTAATTGTATGTGTTAATTTGACTGGACTAGGGGTGCTGATATACCTGGTCAAATATTATCCCAGGTATGTTTGTGTTTACGATGAGATGAATATTTGAATTGACAGAATGAGTGGAGCAGATTTTCCTTTCTAATGTGGTAATCCTTATCTAATCAGTTGATGGCCTGAATAGAACAAAAAGACTAATCTTACCAAGAGTAAGGAGGGAAACTCTGCCAGATCATTTGAACTGAAACATGAGATTTTTCTTGCCTTCAAACTAGAATGGAAATGTTGGCTCTTTTTTGGTCTTGAGCCTACTGGCTTTTGAACTGGAACTTATACCATCAGCTTTCCTGGGTCTCCAGCTAGCCAACTGCAGATCTTGAAACTTCTCAGCCTTCATAAATGCATGAGCTGATTTCTTATCCTCTCTTCACTTCCCTCTCGTCTCTCTCTCTCAACAGAGAGATAACTCCTGTTGGTTGTGTTTCTCTGGCAAACCTTAACACTCATGGTCTATATGGTCTAGTAACTACAGTCTCAACAACTATAGCTTATTTATGTAGAGACAAGGGACAAGTTTATGATAGCTAAAACAAAACAAAGTCAAAATATTATTCTGGCCAGACTATAGTAACCAATGTTGACTGTATTTTATCCATAATACCTTTTATTTTAAAACACAGCTATATAAGCAACTTTACAAAGGAAATAGAAACAAAAATACATTTAATAGAGAAAAAAAAAATCTCCCATACTCAGGTTCACACTGTCAAATTGATGTCTTTTTTTTCACTCAAGTTTAGATAATCACAAACAGAATTTTAAAAAGATAATGGTTTTCTCCAGTGCACATGCTGCTAAAGGAAGGAGAACTTGGTTCTTCTGGCATAGAGCAGATGAGTGTTTGGTCATCCCTATTAAAAGAAGTTGGAGTGACAGGCGGAGTGACCTATTTGAGAAAGTTTCCTTTTTAGTTAGAACCAAGAGTGGGGTCAGGAAAGGAGTCTGCACGCTATTTAGACCTCACTAGCAGGGAGAGTGAGACTTAGTGGTGCTAGTTATCTATTTTCAATAAAGTCAAGTAACTTCCACCCTGGTGTGGGCAGTATTTATTCTATCATTTGGCTTTTTCAGAGTAAAAATGACTTCAAAGTATTCTTAGTCAGGATAAAGAGAAGTCAATTTAAAATTTCAACTTATACTGGAAAGTCTTCAAATACAAAACCTAGAGAACTTTTTAGTCTTTCTAGAAAAAAAATTGGAAAGACTAGAGCATCACCTATTTGATCTAAGTTATATAATGGACTCTTAGTTTTGAATTTAGAGCTTATACAGAGAATGTATTAGCTAACTTAAATGAATGCATATATATAAGGAGTGGTACATTACCTTGTTGATTTGTAAAAGTTTTTAACTACATGTTAATTAACTGAAATCAGTTCTTCGAAATGCTAACTCCCTGGCTATAGTACCTAATGCAGCTACAAAGGCAAAGAGCCCTAAATAGAAACTTATCAACCTCTAAGGACATCTAACCAAGTCTACTTAAATTGTAACAATATCAAATGTGACACCAGTTTAACAGACTTTGTAACTTTTCAATGAATGTTAATCAAATATTTTTGCAGAAAACATGCTTAGTGTCATAGGATATATTGTATTCTTCAACTCAAAATAATAAAATTGTTCTTTGGGTGGATAGCATAATTATTAGAATATAATGTTATAATATTTTCTTATTCAGTTAGAGGCTTTATACCTAGAAATGCTAAGAAAACAGATCCTACTTAAAATATCTGAATGCTTTTAGTACATAGGAGAGTGTTAGACTATAAATTTTTGATGTGGATAATTTATGGCTTGAAAAAATTGAAAGTCTATTAAAGCTATTTATAAACATCACAGTAAAAACAATGGCATGCTATTACACTAGCAAGTAGGAAATATTTCAGTGTAGCACCCATAACCAATATCTTAAAGCAAAATTTTTGTCAATGGCTAGGAAAACACATTTTTCATTGTTTTAAATGTACACAATTATAAAAGGCACTCACATTTAAAAAGCATCTGGCTAACAGCAACAAATGTGTTTTAGTAATCATCTACCTGAGGATGACCTCTAAGCTTTATCTTTTGGACCAGCTTCAGCAACATGGGGAAAGACTAGGCACCTTGAATTAAGAGTTTTGAAGGTACTCTGGGTTCAGTGAGAAAGACCAATTGGCAAGACTGATTTACCAATATTTGCCTTGGAAAACTCAAGGATGGAAAAAGCATGGCAGCAACTTTTTAAATTATAGATAAATAAGTTATCTCAATTACTTAAAAGAATGAGAGGTATCTATGGCATTAAGTTCTTTGAATTTTCAGAGGACCTCCCCCACTGAAGACATCAGAGTTTCTTCAGAGTTTGTGCAGAGGAATTTAAACCTAACATCCTGGTAGATGACATGGTAAACAAATGAATGGGCAATTGTCCCTTCACTATATAAACAGTACAGATTTAAAAGAAAAATTTAGATGGGAGCTCTGCAAGTTGATAAAACACAGCAATAGAAAAGATGTAGAGATGCAGGTATTTATTCTATTGGTGGGAGTATAAAATAGTACAATTTTTAGGGAGCATAATCAAAAGATATTAATCAACATGTATAATGTGCAAACTCTTCAACTTCGTTATTCTATTTCTTAGGTTTTATTCTAAAGCATTAATAAATGATTTAGTGTATTATTAATTAAAATAGCAAATGTGTAGACAATTTAAATGTTTTACCCCAGGAAATAGGAAACAAATAGTATAGCAGCATGCAGTTACAAAGCTAGTATGTTGATAAGGATGTCGAAGTTATGTTAAAAAGGGTAAGGTCACACAGACATAAAAACTGTTGGGCTAGACTTAAAAATCAAAAGCAGGAGAAGAAAAAAAATGATGAGCACACAAAATCTAGAAATACCACTAAAGAACTTATCCATGTAACCAAACTACCTGTTCCCAGTAAAACCTACTAAATAAAAAATAAAAAAATTAAAAAAAAATGGAGTATTATTTCTGGATAGTGGGTGCTAGATTTGCTCCTGGTTTCCTGGGGACTCTCTATCTGATTTCTCCAAGCACTTGAGGGCTCTCTATGGCCTCAGAAATATGCATGGCAGACCTGAAGTGCCAGGACATTAATACCCTTAAGTACACTGTCAGCCAGTAATGGGTAGGAATATATGAATAAATATTCCAGCTTCCTCACACATTGGGTGGGACAATTCTGAATTATGTTCTCTGCAGTTTCTCAGATGTTCCCAGCAGGACTGATCCTGGGTCTCTCATAGTGGCAACTTACCTGTTAATGCCCCCCAGTGGGCTTTCTTTTCACTGCATGTCATTTAGCTATACATGCTTCTGGTTTACCTTCCAAATAAAATGATTTGCACTTCAGTCCTCACTTAGGGTCTGCTTACAGAAAAATCCAAACTAAGGCAGTGTTTTATATGTATTATATAGTGTATGGGGGGTGTGAGTGTGTGTGTGTGTGTGTTGTGTGTGGTATAAGGCAGTGTGAGAATATAAACAAAAATGTTAACGGCACATCTTTGTGCAATAGAATTAGAAGTCATAATTTTCTCTGTTGCATTTTAACTCTGTTCAACACAAGGAAGATTTGTGGACAAGAAAGGCAGTACACCGGGCCTCCTGGGTATACTGCATCCTAGACTGAGCAGAGATATACTCTAGATGGGAGAAAGAAGATGTTTGCAGTTCACCTACTGCCTTCCTACAGTGGGATTGCCCTTTCTGTTCTGCAACTTGGCAGGACACAGGCTGAAGGTGTGGTCTCTCGGGTCTGCAGTGAGGAACTGGAGCAGGCAAATGTAAAGGAAATGAGGTGGATCTGTCATAAAAGCAAAAGAAAATCAAGCTTCCTGGCTTTCCTAAAGCATATCAATTTAGCACACAGTAAGAATGACTTAGTAAATTCTTTTCCTGCTACAGAACCCTTTCTGTCATCTTGATTGCTGTTTTTTATGATTGCTTTTAAAAAGGACTTTGTGATTCTTAAAAAAAATTGAAGTCTATTAAAATAGATATAAGAACATACATATCAATATCATATTTTGGCAAAGGCATATTCATTAGTGAAGTGTAGGTTCACCTGAAGAAATGTCAACACTGAATATATACAAATTTTAAGGAATAGAACTGCAGATTATTTAGACAACCTCCATTAATTTTCTTGACGTTGAAAGGCAATGATTTATTACCGTATTTCTATGCATATTATGTTATGATTCTCTACTCCCTAATAAGAGATGTTTTTTATTATAAAAATTATATATATATTGCTCAGAATTTGATTTTCACTCATTAAAATAACAAACTAAAGAAAAAATTAAAAGCTATATATTTTTATTTATTATTCACAAGTGTCATAGATTGGTAATTTTACCTTATTAAGCATTAATGTCCTGTTTATTCCACTTAGCTCTAAGTTAAATAAAAATTTGGCAGGACTTTTTCCTAACTAAAATTACATGTGATCCTAATATCATATTCTCCTCCAAAATTTAGTAATAGCTGGAAAGCACAGATTAGTAGTGAGCCAGACTTGCAAATGCATTAAACCTGTAAACCATACCTATTCAGTTCTTTTGCCTACTTTTTAATTGGATTATTTATTTTTTGCTATTGAATTGTTTGGTTTCCTTATATATTCTGATTACTAAGTCTTTGTCAGTTGAATAGTATGCAAACTGGACAATGTTTGGACATTTATGTGGAAAATATACAGTAAAGTTTTTGATGTTTTGATAGGAACAGCAACATAATATTAACTGCAGAATAAAATTTCAATGCCTTTGTCAGGGTGATTACAATGCACGATTCTATTTAGTCAAGGGGTAGTGAAAGTTGTAGCTACCTGACTACTGAATAATTCCATAGGGAAAAAATTGTGTTTAAGAAACATGATTCATTTAAAAATGTTTTGGGAGTAAAAAGAGGAGGTGGAGCAAGGTGGCTGAATAGAAGAAGCCTCCACTGATTGTCCTGCCTGAAGGAACACCAAATTTAACAGCTATACACACAAAAAAGCACCTTCTTAAGAATCAAAAAGGTTAAGGATCACAGTACCTGGTTTTAACTTCATATCACAAAAAGAAGAGGCTAGAAAGGAGTCTTAAATTGCCAGTGCTAACCCTGCTCCATCCCCTGGCAGCAGACAACATGGCACAGAGAGAGAAGCTATGTGCTTGCAGGAGGGAAGCACAATGATTGAAGGATTTTGCACTGGAACTCGGTACTGCCCTGTCACAACCAAAAGCAGCAGTGGGCAAACAGCTGGCACCAAGTGAGGGAGCATTTAGACAAACCCTATCCAAAGGGGAGTTGCCCGCCCACTCCAGTGGTTGGAACCTGAGTTCTAGCAAGCCTTTCCCCTGTGGGCCAGAGTGCTGTGGGGTCCTATATAAACTTGAAAGGCAATCAGAGCCACCAGGACTGCAACTCCTGGGCAAGTCCTGACCCTGGGGTCAGAGCCAGTGGACTTGGAGAACCATGCAACCTAGTGACACCAGCCAGGGTGATCAGAGAGTCCTTGTGCCACTCCTCCTTCAACCCCTGCAGTGCAGCTCCCATCTCTGGGAAAGAATTCTTTACCCCACCTGAGGAAAAGGAAGAGTGAAGAGGACTTTGTCTTGGAACTTGGATATCATCTCAGCCATAGTAGGATAGGGCCCTATCCTAAGGCCCTCATTCCAGGCCCTAGCTCCTGGACAAAGTTTTTGGAAAAACTCTGGGCCAGAAGGGAAACCCACTGTCTTAAAGGGAAGAACCCAGCCCTAACAGCATTCATCATCTGCCAACTAATGAGCCCTTGGTCCTTAAGTGAACAGCAGTGAGAGCCACATAGTACTCGCCATGGACCTTGGGTGAGACCCTGAGAAATACTGGCTTCAGGAATGGCACAGCACATTCATAGCTGTGGTGGCTGCAGGAGGACACTGCTTCTGCTTGAAAAAAGGATATGGAATAGTAGTAGAGACTTTGGTCTTGCAGCTTAGGTGCCAGCTCAGCCACAGTGAGGTAGCATACCAAGTAGGCTCTTGGAATACCTAATTTCAGGCCTGGTCACTCGGATGAAATTTGTGGACCTTCCCTTGGACACAGGAGAGTCCACTGCTCTGAAGAGAGAGTCCCAAGCCTGATAGAATTCACCACAAGCTGACTGAAGAACCCTTGGGCCTTGAGTGAACATAGGTGGTAGCCAAGTGGTACTTGCTATGGGCCTGGGGTAATGGTGGCCACAGGGGGAGGCTACTCTGCTTGTAGAAAGAGGAAAAAAGAGTGGAAAGGACTTTATCTTGTTTCTTGGGTGCCAGCTCAGTGCAGTAAAATAGAGCACTAGGTAGATTCCTAAGGTTTCTGACTTTAGGCCCTGACTCTTAGCATCTCTAGACCCGCTTGAAGCCAGGGAAGCTTGCCTCCCCTCAAGGCTGACTGACTTCACCACCTGCTGGTTGTAGAGCTCTAGGGCCTTGAACAAACAAACAGTAGCCAGGTAATGGTTACCGAGGGCCTCTTATATAAGTAGCAACATGCAGTCTTTATCTTTCTGTATCTGGAATATTTAGTTTAACATAAAGACATCCAGTTCCATCCATGTTGCTGCAACTTATAAGATTTCATTCATTTTTATGGCTGTATAGTGCTCCATGTGTGTACATGTGATATTTTCTGTATCTCTTTGTCTGTTGATGTACACTTTGGTTGATTTCATATCTTGGCGATTGTGAATAGTGCAGCAATAAATGTGGAAGGTGCAGATAATCTCTTCAATATACTGATTTCCTTTCTTTTGGATATATACCCAGCAGTGGGATTGCTGGATTGCATAGCAGTTCTATTTTAGTTTTTTGAAGCAGCCCTATACTGTTTTCCATTGTTTACATCTTATCAACACTTGTTAAGTGTTCCATTTGTTTGCATCCTGCTAGCATCTGTGATTTTCTGTCTTTTTGATAAAAGCCGTTTTAACCGGGGTGAGATGATTCCTCATTGTGCTTTGATTAGCATTTCCCTGTTGTTGAGTATTATGTCATATACCTGTTAGCCATTTGTGTGTCTTCTTTCGAGGCATACCTATTCGTGTCTTTTGCCCACTTTTTAATTGGATTATTTATTTTTTGCTATTGAGTTGTTTGGTTTCCTTATATATTCTGATTATTAAGTCTTTGTCAGTTGAATAGTATGCAAATATTTTTTCCCATTCTGTAGGTTGTCTCTTCACTTTTTTGATTGTTTCCTCTTCTGTATAGGTTTCTAGTTTGATGTGATCCCATTTGTTCCTTTTTGCATTGATTGTTTTTTAGGTCGTACTTGAGAATATTTGTTCAGACAATGTCCTGCATTTCCCCCAATACTTTCTTCTAGTAGTAGTATCATTTCATATCTTACATTTATGTCTTTAAACCACTTTGATTTGATTTGATTTTTGTATATAGTGAGAGATGAGAATCTGGTTTTATTCTCCTACAAGTTGATATCAGGTTTTCTCAGCACCACTTACTGAAGAGACTGTCCTTTTCCTGATGTATGTTCTTGGCACCTATTTTAAAAATGAGTTGTCTGTAATGCTTGGATGTATTTCTGGGTTCTCTATGCAGTTCAGTAACATTCTGTATTGACTACTATAACTATGTAATATATTTTGAAGTTGAGTAGTGTGATGCTTTCAGTTTTGTTCTTCTTAAGTCAGGATGGCTTTGATAATTTGTGGGTTTTTTTTAGATTCCATACACATTTTAGAATTTTTTTCTATTTCATTAAAGTATATCATTGGGATTTTGATAGGGATTGCATTAAATCTGTACATAGCTTTAGGTAGTATTGTAAAAATTAAAGTTTTCTAATCCATAAACATCAGATATCTTTCTATTTTTGGTATCTTCTTTCTCATCAGTGTTTTATTGATATTCATTGTAAAGCTCTCTCTCTCTCCTTTAGTTGGGTTGGTTCCTAGGTTTCTCTTTTTTGGGGGGTGGTAGCTACTCTAAATGAGATTGCTTTCTTGATCCCTTTTTCAGATTATTTCGACTGGTGTATATAAGTGCTGCTGACTTTTTGGATGTTGATTTTGTATCTTGCAGCTTGCGTGAATTTATTTATCAGTTCTAACAGGATTTTTTTTGGATATGGAGTCTTTAGGTTTTTCTAAGTATAATCTCGTATAATCTCATATAATCTGCAAAAAAAAAAAAAAAAAGAGGCTAATTTGATTTCTTTCTGCCAGTTTGGATGCCCTTTATTTCTGTGTTTTACCTAACTGCTAAGCCTAGGACTTCTGGTACTATGTTAAATAAAGATGATGAAACTGAGCATCCTTGTCTTGTATAGATCTTAGAGAAAAGGCTTTTAAATTTTTTCTGTTCAGTATGATGTTAGCTGTGAGTTTGTCACATTTAGCCTTAATCATGTTGAGGTATGCTACTTTTATACCAAGCTTGTTAAAAGCTTTTAGCGTGAAGGGATGTTGAATGTTATCAAATGCTTTTTTGAGTGTCTATTAAAATAATCATATGGTTTTTCTCTTTAATTATGTTAATTTGACATATCATGTTTATTGGTTTGAGTATGTTGAACTACTCTTCCATTCCTGAGATGAATCCCACTTGATCATGGTGATTAATTTTTTCGTACAAATTGATGTAGTACAGGAGAAATTTTGTTACATGTATATAATGTGTAGTGATGAAGTTAGAGTATTTAGGGTGTCTATCACCCTAGTGTAATACATTTTTGTTAAGTGTATTCACCATACTCTGCTATCAAACATTAAATTTATTCCTTCTATCTTACTGAATGTTTGTACCCTTCCTCCCAGTTTTACTCGTTTTTCTCTTCTCCACATGCTTCCCAGCCTCTGTTATCTATCCCTTCACTCCCCACCTCCATATAATCAAATATTTTGGATCCCACATGTGTGAGAACATGTAATAGTTGTCTTTTTATGTCTTGCTTATTTCATGTATGATAATGACCTCTAGTTCCATCCACATTGTTGCACATAGCATGACTTTATTCTTTCTTATTGCTGAATAATATTCTATTGTGTATACATACAATATATTCTTTTTGCATTCATCTGTTGTACAACACTTAGGTTTATTCCATATTTTTGCTATGAATAGTATTACAATAAACATGCAAATGCAAGTATCCCTTTGATAATATTAATTTATATTCCTTTGGGTAGACACCCAGTAGTGGGATTGCTGAATTTAATAGCAGCTCTATTATTAATTTTTTGATAAGTCTCCATGATGTTTTCTATAGTGGATGTACTGGTTTATATTCCCACAAACAGTATAAAGAGTTCACTTTTCTCTGCAACATTGCCAACATCTGTTATTTTTTGTCTTTTTAATAATAGTTATTCTGCCTAAGGTGAAATAAAATCTCGTTGTGGTTTGAATTTGCATTTCTCTATGATTAGTGAGCCTTTTCCCCTCATATACCTGTTGGTGATTTGCGTGTCTTCTTTTGAGAAATATTTATTAAAGTCATTGACCCACTCATTGGGATATTTTATTTATTTATTTTTTTATTTTTTTATTTATTTATTGAGTTTCTCGTACATTCTGGACATGAGTCCCCTGTCATATGCATAGGTTGCAAATGGTTCTCCCATTCAACAGTGTCTCTTCACCCTGTGGATTATTTCCTTTCCTGTGCAGAACCTTTTTTGTTTAATATTGTCTCATTTGCCTATTTTTGTTTTTGTCGCCTATACCTTTTGAGATCTTAGTCATAAATTCTTTGCCCAGATCAATGTCCAGGAGAGTTTTCCCTAGGTTTACTTCCAGTATTTTTATAGAGTTCCAAATCTTACACTTAAGTCTTTAATCCATATTGAGCTGATTATTGTATATGGTGATAAGTAAAGTTTTAGTTTAATGCCTCTGCATGTGGCTATTCAATTTTACCAGCACTATTTATTGAAGAGGATATTTTTTCTCTCAGTGGTAAAATTTTTGTTGGCTTTGTTTAAAATTGGGTGGCTATAAATGTATAGCCACCCTGTAACTTTATTGCTAGGGTCTCTATTGTGTTCCATTGCTCTGTGTTTCTATTTTTATATCAATACTATGCTATTTTGGTTACTATAGTCTTATATTTTGAAGTCAGGTAATGTGATACCTCCAGCTTTTTTCTTTTTGTTCAGGACTGTTTTGGCTATTCTGGCTTTTCTTGTCCCATATGAATTTTAGGATACTTTATCTAATTATGTGAAGAATGACATTGACATTTTGATAGGGATGGCATTCAATCTGTAGGTTGCTTTAAGCAATGTGGTCGTTTTAACAATATTAATTCTTTTGATTTATGAGCATGGAATATTTTCTCATTAGTTTGTGTCCTCTTCAGTTTCTTTAACTAGGTTTTGTAGCTTTTCCTGTAGAGGTGACCTCCTTGGTTAAATTGACTCCTACAGGTGTTTTTGTGTTTGTTTGCCTTTCTGATTTCTTTCTCAGCTAGATCACTGTGGATGTATCAGAAACACAAGTGATTTTTGTATGTTTGTTTAGTATCCTGCAGCTTTCCTAAATTCATTTATCAAATCTAAGAGTTTTTTTGGTGAAGTCTTTAAATTTTTCTCAGTATAGGATCATATCATCAGAAAAGAGGGACAATTTAACTTCCTTTTTTTCTATTTTCCAGTTTGGATGTCTTATATTTCTTTTTCTCTGCCTGATTGCTCTGGCTAAGGCTTTCAAGTACTATGTTGAATAGGAGTAGTTAAACTGGGAATCATTGTGTTGTTCCACTTCTTAGGGAAAAGATTTAAAGTTTTCCCCATTTAGTATGATGTTACTTGTAGGTTTTTCATATATGGCCTTTATTATTTTAAGGTATAATTCTTCTATTATACCCTAGTTTGTTGAAAGTTTATTTTCATGAAGGGATGTTGAATTTTATCAAATGCTTTTCTGCATCTGCTGAAATGATAAAGTATTTGGTGATCTTTGACCTTGCACCTGGTTATCAGTAATATCTTGCTCTAAATTTGGAAATTTCTGTGTTATTATTATTGTTATTTGAGATGGAGTCTCACTCTGTCTCCCAGGCTGGAGTGCAGTGATGTGATCTCGGCTTGCTTCAATCTCTGCTTCCCAAGTTCAAGAAAGTCTTTGCCTCAACCTCCTGAGTAGCTGGGATCACACCTGGTTAATTTTTGTATTTTTGTAGAGGCGAGGTTTCACCATGTTGGCCAGCCTGGTCTTGAACTCCTGACCTCAGGTGATTCGCCCACCTTGGCCTCCCAAAGTGCTCAGGTTACAGGTGTGAGCCACCGTGCCCAGCCTATTTTTAAAATAAGCTTTCTACCCTTAACTCTTTCTCTGCTTTATCTTTAAGGCTGACGATTATTAGATTTGCCCTTTCTATGGTATTTTCTAGATCTCATACATGATCTTTGTTCTTTTTTATTCTCTTATCTTTTTTTCTCTCTGTGTATTTTCAAATAGCCTGTGATTGAGCTCCTTAATTCTGTCTTCTGGCTTGATCACTTCTGCTTTTGAGGAACTCTGATGCATTTTTCACTTCATCAATTGTATTTTTTCAGCTCCACGATTTCTGCTTGATTTTTCTAAGTTATTTCAGTCTTTAAAAACTTTCTCTAATAAATTTCTAAATTGTTTTTCTGTGTTTTCATGAAGTTCGTTGAGCTTCCTCAAAACATCTACTTTGTATTCCCTGTATAAGAGCTCACACATCTTCTCTCCAGGGTCTGTTGATGGTGACTTAGTCCATTTTCTAAGGTCATATTTCCCTTAATGTCATTGATTCTTATGGTTGTTCATTGATATCTGGGCATTGAAGAGTTAGGTATTTATTGCAGTCTGGCCTTGTTTGTATCTGTCCTTCTTCAGAAGGCCTTCCAAGAATTCAAAGGGTCCCTAAGGCTGTGGTCACTGCAGCTGTTTCAGCACTAGAGGGCACCCTAAACCCAGTTACACTGTGATTCTCTCGCAGACTTCTAAATACCCAGTACAGATGGGGTTGAGAAAGATCAGGGAGAATTCCCTAGGTTCCCAGGCAAAATCCTCTATTACCTCCTTTCTTTCACCAAAGTAGAAGCGTCTCTCCATGCTGAGCTGCCTACATTTGGGGGGAGAGGTAATGAAGGCACTGCTGTGGTCACCACAGCTGGCACAGTGTTGGGTCATCCCTTCAGTCCTTGGCCTGACTATTGAAGCTTTGCTTACTCAGCTATTGTCTCACGGTCACTGATGCTTATCGGAGGCCCAAGGCTACTTTAGTCAGCCACTTGTGAAGCTTCTGGGACTTTGGTCTATCCTGTGGGGTAGTGGATTCTAGAAGCGATGGCCTGGAATCAGCTTTTCGAGGATTCAGCTCAGTCAGTGCTGTGTTTTAATATGTCAAGGCTGGTACTAGTTACTAGGCAAAGTCCCCTGTAATCTACATTCTCCTTCACTGTCTGCAGTTGAGTGACAGGAGACAAGGCATTATCACATTGTTGCCATAGCTGGTGTCACACTGGGTTTCACCCTGAGTTCACAGCCCTTCAGACCAGTGCAGCACCGGGGTTCCCCCAAGGACTATGGTTATCACTGCTTAGTTGCCGCTGAAATTTATTCAGGGCTACAGGCTACTTTAGTAAGCTAGCGGTGAAGCAGGTCAGAACTCAGGTTTCTTTTGCCAGGGCAGTGTATTTCCTTCTGGTCTGGCATAGGCCTCAATGTTTTGTCTGTGGAATCAAGGGCTGTGGAATTCTGCCCAGTGCTGTGTTCCACTGGGGTGGGAGCCAGCACTGAATTCTAATGCAAAGTTTCATACTCACTTCCGTCTTCCACATGCAAGCACACAGATTCTTTCTCCTCTCTGTGCTGCCTGGGGTTGGGAAGAAGAATGATATAAACAGTGTGACAATGTTTATTTTTTACCCTCTTTAATAAGTCTTCTTATTACTGTGCTAAAACCAGACATTGTGATCTCTCACCTGAATTTTTACTTCTTGTGAAGGTGTTTTCTTACATGAGTAGTTGTTCAATTTGATGTTTCTGCATGGGGACAATTGCTGGAGGGCATTATTTTGCCATCCTACTCTGCTAAACCTTTAATTATTTGCACGTTCATGTTTGACTACAATGGAAAAATGAAATAGGTACCTGTTTTATTTTTTGTTTTTAATTGTGGTGCTGGTTGTTTTAATAGCTTACTATTTGTTATGTATTTTGGCTAAGCATTCAACATATATTAACTCATGCAATTGTCAAAGTAATTCTACTAAATAGATTAGTTTCTTGTTCCCATTGACCAGATGAGATCATTGAGACTTAAGCACCTCATCTAAGTCCACACAGCTTCTGTGTGGCAAAATTGGGATTTGAGGTCTAATGCAGAACCTGGGCCCTGATTATTTAGTGTAACTAAGAAATTATCTTATCGTTTCTTTACAAAAAGTATGCAGTTTACCAAATTCTTAGGTCTGTAACTTTGTCTAAGAATTTAATATTTTATAACGCATCTGTTCATTTCTAATACACACTTATTTTTTATATCCTGTAGAAGGATATGATGCAAGACACCATCTAAAAAATACAAATAACTTAGTATACTAATAATGTACATCTTGTACTCATGCTCCCTTTCTACCTTTCTTAAATTAGGAAAGAGTATTTTTTTTCTGGAGTAAGATTATATTGTGTAAAATTATTTTGCAGTTATCAGGCCCATCATTGAAGAGTGGTGAAACAAAAAAATCCTGCAGCTAGACTGGCATCACATCCTTGTTCTACCATTTACTGACCGTAGGCTACTAGGAAAGTTAATTATCTGTTCTTTGCCTCTGATTCTGTGTTTGTAAAATGAGCAAAGCATTAACACTTTGTGGAATTGCAGTACAGTGATGATTAATGTATGCAGAATATTTAGAATAATGACTAGTAGAGAGTACTCAATTAATCTTAGGTATTATAATGAAAGTAATAATAGGAAATAAAATGTATAAGGTGCTCAGGCCCTTTCCTCCTACCCTGGTCCCTATTCTGGTCTATGTCTTCCTTTAACTTATTGTCTGTTTCTTACACATCTTGATGACTTTTGTTTTTCTGGAAATATATTATTTTACATTTTATTGCACTAAAAAAGATCTTGGTACTTTATAGCAGTTTTTTTATTATTTCTGTGCTTTTGGCCAAGTGCACAAAGTACAAACTCAGTTCTAATCAATCACTCCAAGTATGTGGGTTTGGCATTGCATACTGGTTGGTTAATAGCTCTAATGATGTTCTCAGCAGTAGGATGGATTTTTTTAGCACAAGTTTCAGTTTTCACTAATATTCCTGTGGAACATTCTCCTTTATCATTTTGTCATTCTTCTGATGGATTTTCTTACAGTAAGATATTTGTAAAATCTATCAACTGTCAATTTTAGGATTACATTTTCATTACAAAAGGTAAGCTTTCTAAGTGTTTCATTTCAAGCTTACAAATGATCACTTCTTTCCTTTTTATGAGAATCATTTCCTTCTCATTATAAAACAGCTTATAAAATCTGAATTCATTCTAAATTTCTTCTTTCACAAAGGTAGGCAAAAAGAAATGTCTCTTGGGTATTTTCAAGTAACTCTATTCTCCATATTCATTTATTATTTCAGTGAATTGGTAAAGCAGAAAATCAAGTTTTGAAACTTAAAGAAAAAACATTAAAAATTCTTAGAATCAGATTAAAAGGATACATCTCTGGGATATTTCTAATTAATACATTTATTTCCATATAATCTTATAAACATTCAACATATTTATAAATAAACTTTAGGGCAATTAAATTTATATAATTAAGGGATTATACAAGAAATTCTTTTAGACAAGGTATTTTTGGGTAGTTTCTGATCACATATATTCACATAAATAAACTTAGACCTTCCATTAAAATTTGGTATTTTACAGAAATATTATTTTTTCTCTGTCAAGTCTAATACCATATTCCTCGAAAAAGAAAGCCAACTATTTATAAAAAAAGAGAAAAGCAAGTATTTCTATGCCCTGCTCAAAATAGTTTCTTGAAACTTGTTAAGGAGGACAAATTAGCTAGAGTACATAGCAAGTCAAAGGCAAAAAAATAAGATCATTATAGTCAATATGTAAACACACACACATACACACACAGTTTGGAAATAACATTTTCATTAAATGTAGACTCACTTAATCATCTAATTTGACCTTGTACTTAATCATCTAATTTGACCTTAAACTTTGGGGTCTTACCATGTCTTTTGAAAACCCTGTGATAGCTATTGATCCTCTCTCCAGAACTGCCCATCCTGAAATCTATCTATGTAAGAACTAAAGATTAAGAATACTCTTAGTTCTACGAACTCATCAAATAACTATACTTTAGTATTTCTAACTTTTGCCGTCTATACTCACATTCTCATAAAAACTGTGACTTTCTTAGAATTTTTGCTGTTCTAAATTTTTTTCATATCTGTATCCCAACAACGAACAAAAATCTTTTATCAGTTTGATTTTCTCATCTGTTATCATCTTTTTCTACAAGATCTAAGTCTACAAAGTTGATAGAAAAAAAGAGCCTATACTGCCTAGTTATATAGTTTAATTGAGTTACAGTAAACTTTGAGAGAAGTTCTATGAAAATAAATATTATAACGTATAACAGAATACAGAGGAACCATTTCTCTTTAAGGTTTTTACATCCTGGAGAAGCCTAATTCAAAAGGCTCAGAAATCAATCTTTAATAATATCCAACATTCTTGTCCTTTTTCCTGAACTTCCAGGATTAATTTTAGGGTTTTAGCAACTTTTTAACAACTCCAAGAAATACAATGAGTGCATTTTTCCCCTTCTTAGTAGAGTCTGATCTCCCATCAGCAGGAGGCCTGTCTCCTTAGTGCAAAACAACAGCAACAAAAATAGAAATTACCAAAGAGCTTGGTTATGTTTCTTCAAAGGCCTGGCTACTTTCCTAGAATAATAGTTAATCCATTTATTTCCTCCTCTGATTTACTTTCTTCTCGGTCTCTCCAAGCCAGCAAGAATAGATGAATATTTTTTCCCTCTGGTAGGAACAAAATAAAATCAAACGCGTATGAAATCTCAATATGTCATTCTATATCACTCGTTAAAATGAATGGCTTTACCCATTGTGGCAGCTACTCTGGTTGCCTACTCAATAGACACCCTCTGCTATTATTCTTCCTTGCTAGAAACACACAGTAATTTTGTTTGAGTAGTCTTCTGCCATGTAATCAATCTCAGATGTGGTTATAATCCTCACCTACCACTAGGCCCTAGAGTGAATGATGAATGTTCTAAACCAATCATAAAAATCTTATTATTCTAGCCATTGGTTGGTTTATGTATGGATATTTGTCACATTCTTTGCCAATGAAATGAGATGGAAAGCTTCCTTCTTAGAAAGGTTATCCTCACTAGATTATATAGACAGACAAGAAAAAAAATGTTCATTTCCCATTGGATGATGTTGCATCTACATGTGATGACTGAAATTGTGGAGTCCTCATGCATCAATGTACTAACTCACGACTGGCACGCTAAGTATGGCAACACAGAAAGATGGAAAACAGTAGGACATCACTAATTCCTGAAGTATTCATCCGGAAAGACCTTTCCTGTTATATATGAAAACAAAGACTTATTCTTTAAGCTACTTTAATAGGGTCTTCAGTTACAACTGGAAGAACCTACTTGACACGTCCAATTTTCTTATACAGGTACTTTTATAAACATATTTGTCTACCTATAATGAGCATTGAAATAGCAAAAATAAACTATACTCAGCCTATTTAACGGGCAGAAGTGTTACTATATGAAATAAAGTCATCTGGTGTATAAATCAAATTGTACAGAGTCTAATTTTTCTTACCAGGAAACCATATTGTTTTATTATCTGATAATACTTATTCTTACAGCGTTAGTTAAGAATTCAAACTAACAAAAATGTTGGTCTAATTGATGTATTTACATTTTCAAGGAAGTTGTGGTCACATTATTAGCTGCTTTCCCTGATAATTACTTTTTTTGCTCTTACATAAAGGTACACTGGATGATTGACTGATTGATTTTCAGACTACTGTCATGAAGCAGACCCTCCGGGCCTCCATTTTCTGTTTCTCTACGTCTTAAAGAATCACATTCCTCTCTTTTTTTAAAAAAAGACTCTCTTACCCTGCCAACGATGTTATCTTAGAAACCTTTTGAGCAGTGGTAGGACAGGCTTCTACCCAGACACCATTCTTGTTACATATATCAGCACATGTTCTTGTTAAACATCTCAACTCTCATAAGCAAATGCCAGTGTTATATCCCTCAGCTGTATGATGAATCACTTTGTCACACAGGTGAGTCATACTCCATTCTTTCATCAGGGCTGTCACCTCCAGTCTACTACACTTAGTACTTCATTGAGAGAATAGTGCTTATGAAGGCTTGCCAAACATTGCAAAAAATTCATATTTGACATATGTTTAAAATTTTACATTGAATTTAACTAGTCTTCAGTTTCTCATTGCTGTAATTATTGCTAAGGTTTTGGTGGGGATGATATTCACTGATTATGGAGTATTATTTTTATAGAGAACTACATAGAAAATGTCTTTTGGTTCCTGGTATCAGGAATTCTTATGCTTCTTTTAAAAAGAATGTTCACTTTTATCCTGTAAGTACTGTAAGAAATTACGTATTTACCTCTTTGTGTCATTTTCTAAAAACATTAGAGGTAGTAATGTGGCCCATATTTGGTAAAATTAATATATCCATCTCACTTTTTGCTATTTCTGTTTTTGTCTATTTTTAAAACATTTTTACCATCCTTACTTTCCTTTGCTGTAATCTTCTCACTTATAAATTTGCCTGCTTCCACATATCCACCCCACTTTGCTCATCAAAATGCTGAGAGTCTTACATTTAAGTTTCTCAAACTATTTTATTTCTAATAAAATCGCTTTAGGATAGGTTGCTAGAATCTCTTTTAAAGCTTTGAGAGTTAGCCAAATTCCCTTTGGATCCTCTCTAATTCATTCTGTTTACTGTTGGCAAATAATCCTTTCAACATGAAAACCTGATTGTGTACTTCTGCACCAAAATTTCTGCTGAATTAAAACACACACACATACACACACACAAAATCCCCAAATTTTTATTGCCTTAAGTAAAAATTTTTATTGCCAAATCCTGGAGAATTATAAGACCAAGGAGAAGCTATTTCCATTCTCTCTCCATGTTACTAGCCCTGACTATAAAAGAGAAACTTTCAACTTCCTGGGAGATGCAAAGGTGGTTTCTTCGCTTCCTTTTTTCTCCTTTACATGCTCCTTACAACATGGATGACATGTTTATATGATTGGGAAGATTGGAGAAGTGATTAAACATACGTATCTCACATCTTCTGCGCATTTTTCTTGGTTCTGAAAGCATCAAATAAATTGTGGATTCATGAGGAAGCTAATGATGGAGACTTGACAGGAAAGAATCTGTTAGTTTCCTAGGGCTGCTGTGAAAAGGTACCACAAAATGGGTGTCTTGAACCTACAGAAATATATTGCCTCACAATTCTGGAGGCTAGAAGTCTGAAGTCAAGGCTTTGGTGGGTCAATGCTGTCTCTGAAAACTGTGAGGGGTTATTATTTCTCTTTTTAAATTTTGGTGATGGTCATGGACTGTTGACTACATTTGTAGTAATCTTATCCATAGGCTGTATATTTGGATGCTACCAACCATGCAAATTTTAATAATGTGATAAGTACATTTTAGCCAACTATACAATCATTCTGTAGCTAAAACACACTGTAATTTAGTCACACACTAAACAAATCTGAACAAAATTGATATCTAAACTATTATTCTCTAGTCAATGTACTCTTACATTTTTTACTATCTGTCTCTATTTTTATTTAGCTTTTCTTATAAACATTTTCCACAAGACTTACAATTTTTATCTTCAAGCAAAGATTTGCATCTCAGCTTTTTACTGTTGAGTAGTTTTGTTTCCTGTTAGTTTACTCATCCTAACTTAAAGTTCCACATTACAATATATTTGTAGTATATTTACTTTAAAGGCATTAGAGAAGAACTTATTGGGAATTCTTGTAGCTTTTACTGTGGTACCTCACCTGCAGAGAAAGTATGTAACAAAATTTCAATTATATATGTTTTTGAAAATAATTTGCTCTTTAAAAATGTGAAGACATTCATGTGCATCAGAGAATAGTATGCAACTAAAGACAGAAAATTACTTCTCTGAAAATTCAACAAAATGAGAGCATGCATTTTCACTAAGAAAATAAAGTTTTTTACTAGGAAAAAACAGTATATTATATATAATAAAAATAATTATCCCTCAAACGTTAAATCTATAATGGCAAATTAAGTAAAAACTAAAATTGAATATTTAGGAAAAAATCTAATGCAGCAAATTCAGAGTTTTTAAAGTATAAAATAAAGTTAGAAAATGTGCTAAATTAGTCAGCAAACATAATTTTACTTGAATACTGCATATTCTAAAAGAAGACTAGGGAAACTACTTTGTATCTAGATAGAAAAGTCTGAATTATAGTGATATTTTCCCATAGGAACTTGAATGAAACTAATTGGGAGACATTAATTTTTTTGTTTGTTTTATAAGGACCAGTATAATTCCTTCTTTCTAGTAAATGCAATAATTTTTAAAAAGATAATTGTGTTATAATGATATTAAAATTTTTGCTAAATATGTTTTTCAGTTCCTGAAGAATTTTCTTTGTGATGTATTTTCAATATAGGAATACAATATAAGGCATTGCAAATTAGAGTGAATTTATAAATGTCCTCAACTTAAAAGGATTTCCTCTTTCTTGTGTAGATATTTTAATACAGTTGAGGTGATCTGTGTAATTTTTATTGTGGCTATAGAGGTTTGCAAAAGAGTGATTTCCTAGATTTGATTCTGCACATATTTAGAACATAACTATTTTTTTAAAGTACCAGTCATACATAGGCAATAGTAATAATTTATTTTGTACTAGTTTATCATTTATTAATATAAGCAGAAAAATAATTCAGTTATCTTAACATGCAATCTATTTAAAATATGGTGATCAATTATACCCCTTCTCTGAACAGTAAAGTAAGAAAAAATAAATACATGATAAATCTAAGGGATTGACTTTAAATATAAGAACTTCAGTTTTACAGGAAATCACATTGGGGGTAAAAGTAGATAATCAAATTTTAAGAATTGTATTCTAGTTGTGTTTCTGCAAAAAGCTGCATAATCAAAATATAGATTATATAAACATAGATCTCTCCTTAAGACAAGAGAATGTAATTCTGTGAAGATTCAGGAGTTAAGTGAATAGTAATCCTGATATCTGTGAAAGAATTTCTGTATGACATAAAATGTTTAATTATGTTCATATGAAGTTAAGTTTTCTCAAATTTAAAGTGCATGACCAGTCAAAAAAGTTAATATAGGAAAAAGGTTGATACAGAGTTAACTTCAGAAATAGAAAGATGAGACCAAGACATTGATTGTACATCATGAGCAAAATTATTGTCTCTCATAATTCTAACATCACTTCATCACTGTGTTCAGAGTTCAAAAGGAATTGTCTTATATTGAATTCCATTTCAGTGCAAGGAAAATCTATGAGAAACTCTGCAATAGACCTACCTTTATATTTCACTGGCTAGAAGTATGTGACATACCATGACTAAACCAATGAGTTAGCAATGGGAGCAAGACAACCATGATTAGCTGTGATTAATCAAGGTAAGGCTGAGGAGTAGTCAATTCCCTGAGCTCTTGGCACAGCAAGGAAGAAGCAATAGAGGACTAAACCTGGGAAAAGAAGTATCTACTACAGTTTTTCAGGAATCCTGAGGCTGCAAAAATTTTATTCTTTTGAGATATTGCATTTTATTTGAAGCCATGAGGGCGATGATATAGAAGGTATCATACTATATTTATACATAAAAATTCAGGGTTTTCTCTAAATAACAGATCTGCAGAGTTGAAAATTAATCTTTATTGTCTATTATAGAAACATTTAATTACACTCAGCATGTCAATTACACAGTGAAAGTAAACAAACAACAAAGGCTGAAGAAGTATCTGCTACACATTGAAAGGACCCCTGCAAGTGTAAAAATCAGGAAACAACCATGGAACAAAATAATATGATGCATTTTTTCCTCTGTACATTTCACTTCAGACTCTTAATAGTGCTATGTGACTAGGAAAAAAGGAAGTATTGTGGGCTGTCCACTCAGAATAAGGGCTTATCATATTGTGGCACTCAATTGTGATATTGTTAAGTGAGCCAAGTTTTTTGACATTCTTTCTTTCTGAACTATCATTATGATGATGATTATTACAATTCTAAATCTAGTCAAATGCAATTGGATATGATTTCATGAGCCTTGAAAAAACACACTCAAAATGTTTATTTGTTTGATTTTTTTCTTGATATTACCAAAAATATATATTTTGTTTATCTCTTTCAGTGGTCTGTTGTTTTAATAAAATGTAATCATAATAGAAAAAGACTTATTTTAATAGTTTCAATAGAAATTTTTTTTACATTTTAGTTGATTAAACCAGAAAATTAGCTGCATTTTCTGTTTATTGTATTACATCACACTTATCATCTTCTCTAAATGTAAGCTCCTATAGAACAGAAAATGTTTTATTTACTATTGTGTCATCTATTTTCGGAGAAACTGGATAGTTTTTTTAATTAAAGTGAGCTATAAAAACCAACAATGCCCCATTTTCCGATAGTAGCAATTCTGAAATCCGGTAGGGATATGTTTGGCCGATTCAACTCCATTTAGTTAGAGCAAATAGCACATGGTCTAATATTTTTCTAGTTCACACTTAGAAAATCCTCTTAAATGTCTGGGAAAATAGCAGTGATATGTTTTCAAATATTCTGTACTGACTGAATGAATACACTATTGGTAATGTTATCAATTGCTACCTCGGTTATATTCCACTCAAAAGCCATTTTGAATCATCAAGCTTTTAGTATTTGAGTTGAGTATCACACTGTTATATATCTGATAAAGAAAAATAGACTCCAGTATTTCCAGTGATTTGTAATGGTGGGCCCCTATTTGAATGTGAGATATTTTAAAAGGTTAATATCATTTCAATATTCATTCTGTATGAATGGGGGTGTTTCATCAGGTAGCAAGAAGGTGTTTGGCATATCATCCTTATGGTTACATGCCCAAATGCTCAAACTCTAAGTGCTGTCATTTGAATTATTAAGTTTAATAATGTTCATTTGACCTAACCTGTGCACCTTGTGGGATTGATGAACCTCCAAAGAAATTGCCTATCTCCCATATATAAATGCCAATAAAATGTTAAATTTTTATACTGATGTATATAAAAGTGAAAACACATGATCTTTTTCAAATGGCTTTTGGAATGTTTTTTTCATTGCCCTTGAGAATAATTAGCTGTAATAAATAAGTATTTTAATGTCAATTCATGAGACCCATAGCAAGTCACTTAATCTTCCAAAATTTCCCTTCCTCTTATTTCCTCATAATTACAATATTTAGTAATGCTGACCAGCTTCTGAAAATAGCATATGGAATAGTCAATGTAATTCGCCCAGACTTTCTACTATAACTGGGCTCCCGGCCTCCAGTTTCTCCTGCTAGAGAAATCTCCCTCAAGCTCAGTTCATATTATGTTAATTTTATGATTTATTTTTTATTCTACAAATACTTACTATTGTATCGAAACTTTTTGCTATGCCATGTTAGAACATCAAAAATAAACACTACATCAAACAATTTATTTTTATATGGAAGACATAAACATAAGTAAACAAGTACTAAAATGTGTTAACAGTTTAATAATAGATGGATATGCAGGGTGTTAAAGGCGGAGAGGTCAGAGCACTTAATGCCTTTTGGATTAATTGTTTAAAAGTGTCAGGAAATCCTTTATAAAGAAAAAAGCAATAATTAAATTTCAAACAATCAATATGATGTACATTGTAAATATGTTAGGGGAGTTTGAAGAAACTGTTCAAAAACAAAGCATCAAAAGAAAGTAGTTTGGAAAACCCCAAGAAAGCTGGAAAATCATATATGAACTAATAACATAATGTGCATCCTGCTTAGGACTTTGAATTTAAATTGATATAATGAAACATTAAACAAAGAATAATGATTTTGATACAGAAGGGTATGATCAGATTTGTGTTTTAGAAAATCACTCTTAGATGGATCTAAGCAATTAGATCCTGAGATTAGATCCTTAGATTAGATCTCTCTTGAGGCAGGAGAATTGCTTTGGATGTACCAAAAATTATGGAAAAATAGATGCTGAGGGAGCAGACAAGAAACACTAAAAGTCTACAAAGGAGTGGACAAACAAAGATGAACCAAATGCATAGCCCTGTTATTGAAAAGCAAGATCTAGCCCTAAGTTCTTATTTCAGTGTTATGTCTCGCAGCTCTCCAGCTGATACTCCATGTGTCTTGAACTATTTTCTTGTTCCCACTTGGCCTTACTTATTTGCTTTACTGACTCTGTTCTTGTCACTTGGACCAACCTTCTCTTTCTTTTCCATTTGTCTAAATTATCCTCAGTATTTACTGCCTAGGTCAAAATCCAGCTACTCCATGGAGCATTTTTGATCGCTCCAAATAAGTTATCTTTTCTTTCTCTTACCTATCAGTGTATCAATTTATATGCCTCAAAAACGGACTTCAAGGAATTTAACAACTAAAAGGTATAAAGTACCTTAAGAAAGGTGGGGGAGATGGAATTAAAGAATGACATAAATTTTCCTGCCAGATAACTTCGGGGTCACCTGGGAAAAGAAGTATCTGCTACAGTTTTTCGGAAATCCTGAGGACACAGACACAGAGAAGAAAGAAAATAGGAAGAAAGAGAGATCATAGAATAGGTGAAAGTTAATCTAAGTCTTAATTCTTGGGTAGGATTTGAACATATACAGCATTAGGAGAAGGCAGAGAGAATATAAGATGTATAGATAAGGACTAAAATTGGCTCAGGTGCCTGTAATACAGGCAAAGTAAAGAAAACAAAACTTGAAAAGATACAGAATATTAGATTACAGGGAGCCTTAAATACAGGTCAAGCTAAGGGGATTGGGATTCAGTTTTTGAGCAGGCAAATCTTAGAAATTTTAAGTATCTTAAATATTCTCTTCTTTATTCATATTCACTCCCCATTCAGATTGCTAGACTTCCAGATTTTCAGGATACTGGCTCCCTTCTGCATTTCAGAATCTTAAATTTGGCATGTAACCAGTGTATTAGAGTTCTCCAGAGAAACAGAACCAGTAGGATATATAAGAGGTGATTTACTATAACTGGCTTACTCACATGATGATGGAGGATGAGAAGTTCCACAATGTAACGTTCACAAGATAGAAGGCCGATGGTATAGTTCAATCTAAATCTGCAGACTTAAGAACTGGGGGAGCCAATGGTGTAACTCTTAGTGCAAACCAGAAGGCCTGAAAACTTGGGTTTAGAGGAGTGGGGGCGTTGGTGTAAGTTCCAGACTCTAGAGACCCCAGAATTTTGAGCTGTCTAAGGGCAGGAGAAGATGAACGTCTCAGCTTCAAAAAAAAAAAAAAAAAAAATTCTTTTCTCTACCTTTTTTTTTCTATCAGGACCCTCAAAAGACTGTATGATTCCCACCCACATTGGTGAGAGTGAATGTGGGTCTGCTGTTCAGTCTGCTGATTTAAATGTCAGTCTCTTCCAGAAACACTCAGAGACACAGCAAGAATTAATATTTTATTAGCTATCTGGAGTAAAAATTATTAATATTTCACTAGTATCTTTTAATCCAGTCAGGTTAACACATAACATTATTACAGTCAGGTCTGTCATTTCCTCTTTAGCATCAACGCTTCCAGAAGGACCACACCTGTAAGCATTGCCCCCAGCCTACAAACCTCCAGTGGTAGCACAGTCTCCAGTTTTCCCACAAGTCCAGTGCCTCTAAAATTACTTGGCAAAAAGTTATTTGAAGATGGGTCACATTCAAGTGATGGTGCATTGCTTTAAGGGAACTGTATTTCCACATCATATCACCTCCTCCATCACACATGAATTCTAGTAATACCAGGTAGTGCATGGATATAAAAGTGACAACATTCATTAGACATTTTTATTCTTTCAGTTTGACTTTATTTGTGAAACTGGAATATCTGAGTAGACAGAGGAAAATCGTACTCCTGACACCAAAGCGTACATTTTAGCTTTGTTTGCTGCTGCTGCTGCTTGGCCAATAACAAGATGATTTTCCTTACCGAATGATTTTCCTTACCTATATCAGTATTATTATCAACAGTAATACTAAGCACTTAAAGGCATATACAGTGCATATTCTCTACATTATCTCATTTAATCTTCCCAGCCATATTTTTTCTTAATTTGTAGTTGAAGATATTTATGAATAAATAACTTAATTCCCCCAGGTCACAAAGTAGTAAATGGAAAAATTGTTTTTTGAACTCAGGACTATCTGACTCCAGAGGCTGAGATCCAAACATCAAGCTCTGACGCTATGTTATTAACTCTGTTGAAGCCATGTGTCCTCCATTTCTTCAATTTAAAGGTTCTTTTTGATTTCTCATATTACTTTGGATGAGTGGTAGAACAGACATTTGGCTTTTCCAATACAAAAACACAAAATAAAGAGCTTACAGTTGCCAACAGGATGGTGTTTTGCCTCATCCTTTTCACCTTTGTGTTTTCCTGGAAATTATCAAAATATAACAGATAAAATTGCTATGTGGAAAATGGCATTTTTATTCTGGATATAAGGAACACTATTGCTTAGGTATTTTTTGTTAGCACTTTTGAATAAGCAATTCCATTATATCCACAGGTATTTTTCACCGGTCTTGTAAAAATATTCTTGCTCAGAAAAAGCTTTATCTATGTATTTTATGTAGTGTTGGTTTATGTGATTTATGTTTACGTAGTGTTGGTTTATGTGACTAAACCAACGCTACAGGAAAAAGGAAATAATTTCTGTGTTTTAGGTTTTTATACTTCGTACTTTATGCAGTCATAGTCTTTGATGGTTTTGATAGGACTAATGTAGCAGTTATATTTTAATTCTCAATAGCAAAGTCCTGAACGCTAAATATTGGGAAAATGAATGCCAGTTTGATGCTTTTAAAACAATTATGTTGAGATTATCTTTATTATGTTGAGAAAACCAAAGTTTTCTGCTACTGTGGATTGAATGTTTGTATCACTCCAGAATTCATATGTTGGAATCCTAACCCCCAAAGTGATGATACTGGGAGGTGGAACCTTTGGAAGGTTAATAGGTGATGAGGTGGAGCCTTTCTTAATGAGATTGGATGCCTTTCTTTTTCCTATTTGAGGACACAGCAGAAAGATGGTTGTCTATGAACTAGGGAGAGGGCCATCACCAAAAACTGAATGTGTGGGTACTTTTTTTTAACTTTTAAGTTCAGGGCTATAAGTGCAGGTTTGTTACATAGGTAAACTGTGGCATGTGGTTTGTTTACAGATTATTTCATCATCCAGGTATTATGCCTAGCATCTATTAGTTATTTTTCCTGATGCTCTCCCTCCTCCTAACATCCACCCTGCAAAGGCCCCAGTGTGTGTTGTTCCCCTCTATGTGTCCATGTTTTCTCATCATTTAGTTTCCACTTTTAAGTGAAATCATGTGGTATTTGGTTTCCTGATCTAATTAAACTAGGGAGATCTTGCCGGTACTTTTCTAGGACTTCCTGACTCCAGAACTGAGATAAATACATTTCTGTTGGTTATAAGCCACACAATTTATGATATTTTGTTATGGCAGACCAAAGGAACTGAGAAAAACCTACCACTGCCCATGCCATTTTACCATTTAGCAGATAAAGGATTGTTCTCGTTTTGTTTAGTCATCAAAAAACAATCTGCTTCTATGTAAGACAGTCTATTTCCTATTTTAAAAAATATCTGTACATTATTTGCTTACATATGAGGATTATAGAATGTTGAATTTTCTATTTTGGATTATTTTAAAATATAACCAAAATCTATAATCTTAGATACATCATTTATTGGTACTAACACTTGTGAAGGCATAGGTTATTAGAAAAATGAAGTGCTTATTGGAAACTTATTTGTGGAGAAAGTACACAATGGGCATTTATAGAACAAATACTTTTATCTGTACAATCTTATTAAAAATATGAATTAAATTTTAAGACATACAATTTATAGACTTTTAAATTCCTCAGATTTTTATTTCATATGAAAAAGATGGACTCTACTGGGATTGTGCAAGATCACATCAACTGGTTAATGGCTGAGTGGAAACCAAAAATTATTTTTAGTCTAGCATTCTTTCTGTAATGCTTAATGCTATATCTAATATATTTTCAGGTGTGATATTTTCAAGTAACTAGAAAATTAAAGTTGACATTGATATTCCTAAGGTCCAGGTCTAGAAACTTCACCAAACATTCAATTTCATAGATAGTTTTGTTCTAAATCTAAGTAGCTAAGTTATACTTTGCAAGTTTCTCTAGCTAACTTCTTCCTCATTTTTCTCATCTTTATGTGTGTAAGGGGTTAGATAATAAGAACTCTGATTTCATTTAATTCTAAATTGAATGTGTTCTATGATTAATTAGCAGCTACCTTCATATTTTGGTTTCTCTTAATTAAACTTTAATATGCCACAAATACCTATCTCTTTTTCTATAATTTTACTGTCCTTATTTCTTCCTCTGCAATTTTACCATCTTTACCTTAGATTTGGTCTTTATAAAGCTTCTGTTTAAATCGTCTTTCTTTTGGGTGACCAGTATAGGTGAGAAGAAAAAAAAAACTACACACACACACACACACACACACACACGCACAAATAAATTGTCTTTCTGGCTTTATTTTCTGTTTTTCAATCTCCATTTTCTATCTCCATTGGTTACTAGATCTTCTGTGGTTTTATAAATCAATAAGCTATTTTTAAAAGTGGTAGGAGATTTGTTATAGAATTAGAAAGTTTATACTTTTCTAAATAAGGTCTTTTTTTTTTTTTTTTTTAAGAAATCTATTGTCATTACCATGTCACTATGAGAACAACAGTGACACACAGGACTAAGCAACTCATCCATACACACAAAAAAAGGCTGGTTTTTCCAAGACTTTTATTATCTTTTTACATTTCTTTAGAACTGAAAAGGGCCTGGGTAAGTGAACATGCATTCTTTGTTCTCAATAACAAATAGTGCAAATTAAATCCTACTGCAACAAAATGTAAATTCCCCCCCCCTCTTGACTGTTGTATTTCTTGTAAAATGGACCATTATTAAGGTTTAAAAACATTTTTTTACCTAGAAATTTTTGGTATAATATTACTTTCTGAAACAGATTTTGACCTGAAATACTTTAAAATGTTGTTAGAAAAATGTGCAAGTATAGTACTTGAAAAAGATTTCTCTGAAAAAATTACATGCCAACTCAAACCATTACTATTACACATTGCTTAAAATTATCTGACTGTATCTTAAAAGTGATAAGTGATGCTTGATTTAATGTGAAATCCAATTTTAGAACAAGTGTTGATTCTGTTCTCTTTCCTAGCATCTACGGGAATGCATGTGTATATGAATTACCCTTATGTGTGTATGTGTATACATTTCTATGAAATTCACTTACTATCTGCAGATCACATCAATGTTCCAGTAGTCTGTGGTCTTCTAATAAGTGAATACTTTGCATGGAATTTATGTAATAATTTTTCTAATGATTCCGTTTATTTTATTTTATTTTGAAGGCTTGCTCTGTCACCCAAGATGGAGTGCTATGGCAGGATCTCTGCTCACTGCAACCTTCGTCTCCCAGGTTCAAGCAATTCTCCCGCCTCAGCCTCCCCAGTAGCTAGATTACAGGCACCTGCCATCATGCCTGGCTAATTTTTGCATTTTTGTAGAAATGAGGTTTTACCATGTTGGCCAGGCTGGTCTCAAGCTCCTGACCTCAGGTGATTCACCCACCTCAGCCTCCCAAAGTGCTGAGATTACAGGCGTGAGCCACTGCACCCAGCCCTTCTGTTCATTTTAAAAAATAATAATGTGTTGAGAAATAAACTTGTTTATAACCATTAATCCCAGCAAATTCATCAGTGGGTTTTTTGTGCATTTACTGGAAGCAATAATTACTTAGGAAAAATCATTCCTAAATTTGTATTAATAAAAGCACAGCATCTGAGTCATATTAAGTCATAGACATGAGTCAAATACCGATATGCCTTTTATAAATAATTATACCAGTATAAGATGGTGTATGCAAATTATAGTTGACTTTCTAGAATACCCTTTTTAACAGTGCTAGAAATGCTAATATTAAAAAAACTAATCGCTTCTTGTCAGGGTCAATTGATTCCAATGGCCGTTAAAAGAAAAAAATAATAAAGAAGAAAAAAAAACTAATCGCTTCAATAAGTCCACTAATATATAATACTTTATTGTAGGTAGTAAGATTTATGTGGATTATTAGCTGATTTATATCCATTTGTTCAGCTGATAGATTAATAGCAAGAATCATTAGTTACTGAATTAAATATGTGGAATACCCACAGTACTCATTTTCAACAGTGGAAAATTAATTAATTTTAAAGTATTCAGTGCTTTTGAAAAACTTTCCTCCAACTTTATTAAGGTATAATTGACACATGAAAACGATACATATATACAGTGTACAGCATGATGTTTAACATGGCCTACAACATTTACATGCACACATTGTGGAATAATTAAAAACTAATTAGCATATCTGCCACCTTACATGTTTGTTTATTTATTTATTTTTGTGTGTGGTGAAAACATTTAAGAATACTCTCTTGCCATTTTTCAAGTATTTAGTACATGATTATTAACTACAGCCACCAGTCTGTACAATAGAGCTCCAAGATTTATTCATCTTAACTAAAACTTTATACCCTTTGATCACTTATTTATTTTAATAGCAACAGAGAATTTTATACACTTTTGTTGAAAGGTTTTATTTATGTGAGTTTAAAAACATTTGACTATTTCTCCGAGGAAATTCATGTTAATATGTACTTTTTAGTGAGACTTAAATTTGTGATGATGCAAGCTTAAAACCATTACCACCCCCAAGCCTAGTGCCACACCGCTTTCACCCCTGAAAAAGTATTTGAAAGTCCAGCTGTTTTATTTACATGAATCTGCCTTTAACTTGTTCTCTGTCTCAGAGAGGAACTATGTGGCTGGGCTCTTAGGTAAACATGACTGGGAATATTAGAAACCATGAGACAGGTCTTGGCAGGCAGGGTCAGTGTAAGACAGGACTGGATCCTCAGCTTTGCTTATAGGACAACAATGAGGAAATAACACTTTCTAACTGTTGTAAAGTCAGTATAATTTCTTTTCAAGTCATATATGCTTCACTTTAAAGTGTTTTTTATGTTTATTATTATTTTTTTAATTGTACTTTAGGTTCTGGGATACATGTGCAGATCATGCAGGATTGTTGCATAGGTACATACTTGGTAAGGTGATTTGCTGCCTCTATCCCCCCATTACCTATATATGGCATTTCTCCCATGTTATCTCTCCCCAGCCTCCCCCATCCCCTGCTGTCCCTCCCCCTAGCCCCCACCAACAGACCCCAGTGTGTGATGCTCCCCTCCCTGTGTCCATGTGTTCTGGTTGTTCAACACCTGCCTATGAGTAAGAACATGCTGGTTTGATCTTCTGTTCTTGTGTCAGTTTGCTGAGAATGATGGTTTCCCTATTCATCCATGTCCCTACAAAGGACATTAATTCTCTGTTTTTTATGGTGGCATGGTATTCCATGGTGTATATGTGCCACATTTTCCTTGTCCAGTCTATCATCGATGGGCATTTGGGTTGGTTCCAGGTCTTTGCTATTGTAAACAGTGCCACAATGAACCATATGTGTGCATGTGTCTTTATAATAGAAAAATTTATAATCCTTTGGGTATATACCCAGTAATGGGATTGCTTGGTCAAATGGAATTTCTATTTCTAGGTCCTCAAGGAATTGCCACACTGTCTTCCACAATGGCTGAACTAATTTACACTCCCACCAACGGTGTAAAAGTGTTCCTATTTCTCCACATCCTCTCCAGCATCTGTTATCGCCTGATTTTTTTAATAATCGCCATTCTAACTGGCATGAGATGGTATCTCAATGTGGTTTTGATTTGCATTTCTCTAATGACCAGTGATGATGAGCTTTTTTCATGTTTTTTGGCTTCATATATGTCTTCTTTAGAAAAGTGTCTGTTCATATCGTTCGCCCGCTTTTGAATGGGTTTGTTTTTTTTTCTTGTAAATCTGTTTTAGTTCTTGTAAATTTTCTGGTAAATCTGTTTTAGTAGATGTGTGGCATTGCCTCCAAGGCTTCTGTTCTGTTCCATTGGTCTATATCTCTGTTTTGGTACCAGTACCGTGCTGTTCTGATTACTGTAGCCTTGTAGTATAGTTTGAAGTCAGGTAGCATGATGCCTCCAGCTTTGTTCTTTTTGATTATGATTGTCTTGGCTATGTGGGCTCTCTTTTGGTTCCATATGAAGTTTAAGGTGGTTTTTTCCAGTTCTGTGAAGAAGGTCATTCGTAGCTTGATGGAGATAGCGTTGAATCTGTAAATTACTTTGGGCAGTATGGCCATTTTCACAATATTGATTCTTCCTAACCATGAGCATGGAATGTTTTTTCATCTGTTTGTGTCCTCTCTTATTTCGTTGAGCAGTGGTTTGTAGTTCTCCTTAAAGAGGTCCTTTAAATCCTTTGTTAGTTATATTCCTAGGTATTTTGTTCTCTTTGTAGCAATTGTGAATGGGAGTTCGCTCTTGATTTGGCTCTCTGTTAGTCTGTTATTGGTGTATAGATATGCCTGTGATTTCTGCACATTGATTTCGTATCATGAGACTTTGCTGAAGTTGCTTATCAGCTTAAGGAGATTTTGGGCTGAGATGATGGGGTCTTCTAAATATTCAATCATGTCATCTGCAAATAGAGACAATTTGACTTCCTCCTTTCCTAATTGAATACCCTTTATTTCTTTGCCTTATTGCTCTGGCTAAAACTTCTAATAATATATTGAATAGGAGTAGTGACAGAGGACATCCTTGTCTAGTGCCAGATTTCAAAGGGAATGCTTCCAGTTTTTGCCCATTCACTATGCTATTGACTGTGGGTTTGTCATAAATAGCTCTTATTATTTTTGAGAGACATTCCATCGATACATAGTTTATTGAGAGTTTTTAGCATAAAGTGCTGTCGAATTTTGTCAAAGGCCTTCTCTGCATCTGTTGAGATGATCATGTGGTCTTTATCTTTGGTTCTGTTTATGTGGTGGATTACGTTTATAGACTTGTGTATGTTGAACCAGCCTTGCATCCCCGGGATGAAGCCTACTTGATTGTGATGTATAAGCTTTTTGATGTGCTGTTGCAGTTGGTTTGCCTGTATTTTATTGAAGATTTTTGCATCTCTGTTCATCATGAATATTGGCCTGAAGTTTTCTTTTTTTTGTTGAGTCTCTGCCGGGTTTTGGTATCAGAATGATGTTGGTTCATAAGTGTTTTAAGTATTACTTTAAGGAAAATGAAAATAAAGCCATAATAATTCTACATAAACCTCCATGTCATATATAATTTTCTGATTACAAAATAATTGATGTATTATAATATATAGTTTCTTTAATCTATGCTTTTAATTTGAAGTATATTCTAATCTTCATAAAAATGAAAATGTTTTCAGTTTCTGTGAAACTGGTTTCACTTAGTAAACACACTGAATTCTTCACATGCTAAGAAGAGTAAGTTCAACTTAATGTTTTGATATGCGATATGTTCTTATACCAATGTCAGATGTTACAGTAGTGCTACCTTTTCTTTGCCTTTACATTACTTGAAACTATAAAGACAAATTTGAAATTTGCTTAATTATTATTTTTATATTGCTGTTACCTTAAATGTAAAATATAACAGCCTTATTTATTACTGGTTCTAGTACTGAATGATTAATTGAAATTCCTTGATTGTGGTTTGATTGTCTCTTTGTATTTAAGAAACATGAAAAAAATTCATGTTACCACTCATTTTCTTGTTTATTTAATAAAGTCTTTATAATTTTTCATATTTTACTTAAAATTTTAAATTGTTATGCCATGTTCATGCAGTACATAAACATGGTCTAAGACTAAGTGAACAATAAATAAATATGTAGAGTGAAAAAATAAGCAATCAATTTTTGAAGTTTTTATGGTAATCTGGAAAAGGGTTCAGCAGACTTTTCTGTAGAGTTCAAAATAGCAAATAGTTTAGGCTTTTTGAGCTTTAATACAATCTCTCATCCCTGTGATTATAGTGAGAAAACAGCCATAGACAATAAGTAAAGGCATGGGGATGGCTGTGCTCCAATAAAACTTTATTTACAAAAATAGGCAGTGGGCCTGTTGTGGACTAGGGCTATTCGTTTGCTGACCTCTGACTGCTAATATTATAATTTAATTACTATTTAAAATTAGTTTTTCTTTATTAGTTTTTTCCTTTTAAAATACATGGTAATTTCCCATGCCAAAAATATGTTTAATACAGAAATATATAACCTGGAATTTATCAATAGGAAAAATGAATTTTAACTAATAAATTCACAAAATTTTTTCCTGAGAAATATAGCTGGACAAAAGCATATATTGTTTTATATTTTATTATGGTTTAGACTGTAAACATTACAATTGATTTAATGTGGCACATTATAACCATGAAATACTAAATTTTAGAAGAGCCAAGCACCAGTTAAAAGTGAAATGAAAAAGATAGATATAAGACCTACTTCTAATAAATTCAGTCAACACAAATAATCCCTAAATTTAGGTGTAACTGTCTAGCTAAGTTTCCAGTCTATTGTCTGTCAAGTTTATGTTTATTTTTATTGGCTAGCTATGAGTTAGATTTCTGCTTCTTTTAAATAATTTATAAGTTAGTTTTAAATTAGTTTAAATAATTTATAAGTAAGCAGTACTTACTTTTAGATCAGCTTGTTTGGGTAAGTAAAAATAGATTTCACCATAGGCTAATTGACATCTCCTACTAAAGCATGATCTTCTTGGGTTTTTATTAATATCTCCAAGTATTCAACATATCTCTCCACTTTGGCTGGTGAAAATCTGAACATCTCCTGTGCCCACATAAGCTTAGAAAATTGTTTAGTTTGTAGTCTCCTGACAACGGTTCTTACTTTGACTTCATCCAGTTTTACTGTATCTTTGTCCAGATTAGTACTTAAGGGAAAACTCACAAGAGACTTCATACAAATTTCTGAAGCTTTTTCTCAGTTATAATTCTTGTGTCTCCAGTACTCTGCTTTGCAAATTTCAGTCTTCTTAGCTTCCTTATACTTAGATCTCTGTTTTTTACCTCATCAAGACTTTCTAGGCTCCCCCTCCATGTCAGAATAAGTAATTGCTTCACAGCAGAAAATTCACATTTGTAGGTTTCTCTCATATACTTTCCTTCTTTCATGGATCACAGTTGGGCAATGATTATTGCACAATAATTGAAAACTATTATATGTTTAGAAAAACTTTTATGATTGTACAGTGAGAGGAGAAGTCTAATACCAATTGCTCCTTAATAAGTGAAAACAGGTAACAATTTTTGTGACTTAATACAATAAATCTACTTATTTTATGCTGGACTTATATTGGAGATTTGACAGTTTTGTTTTGAAAATTTCAGCTCTTGCTCATCTTTTCCTTCATATTGAATGGCATCTGAACTGTAACCAAAAGTAGTCAGCAGTAACAGCAAAGATGTCCTAAAATTTTATTTTCTTTATTTAAAAAACAGGATTATTCTTTCAACTACATAAGCATGTATATAAAATTTGTTGTTTGGACCCACATTGTGGAAATTAAACATTGGGGCTTAAGAAATTTTAAGGTTCAATTTTACCAAAGGACATGTCAGTCATACAAGCAAATCTCTAAGATTGTCTGCCTTTTAATATAAATGATACTAAAGAGCTTTTAGGGTAAATTGGAACTAGAGAACCACATCTTGAAATTGCAGAATAAATTAACTTATTAGATGGAACACTTTCTATTTGACATTGAGATAGGAAACATTAGTGTCATTAGTGTTAAGGTATTTTTCCTTGCAAAAATTAGCCACCACAAAAAGATGTTTCTTAAACTCCTAAATCAAATTATCACAGATCAAGCCAACAGCACAAAAGTCAATGTTTTTCTTATTCATTGCCATCATAGATTGTCAACAGCAAAGAATATTCCAGAATTAACAGTAATAAATTGTTTCAGAGTGAAATTTAAAACGAAGTAAGAATATAACTTTTTGTATTCCATTTGATGGTTAGAATTTAGAGCTGAAATTTGATATTTTAACAGTTTTTCTTTACTCTGATGATGACTGTATTTTTATTCTATAGACTTTGAAAAATTGTTATTAAACTGAGAGCCATATGGTCACAACTTATCACAGTGCCCCATCTTGTCAGACCTCAAATAGCTTTAAGCAGTAAAGAAATGCATATTACACATATGCTGTGGTGGCAGAAAATAGCTAGTTATCTTCAAAGCCAGTTTCCATTTTCTGAGTACACAGCTAAATCAACTTTCTCAGCTTACTTTGCAGTTAGGTGCGTCTAGGTAGTCTTTGACTGTTGCAATATGGGAGTAGGTAACGTAAATCTCTGTAGACTGGGCCATAATAATCTTCTTCATGATCCTTCCTTCTCTCTCCTCTCACAATATTCTGATATTAAAAAAAAACTCCAAAAATATAGAGCAGAGCAGCCTCACAGTAGGAGAACAAGGGTAACTGAGTAAGCCCTGTTCACCCTCCCTTCCACAGATGTGACTTTAGCTGCACAAGAAATAAACTTTGTGTTATGACACCGAGAATTTGAAATTATATTTTATGGTATTGCCTTGACTAATACAGATTTATAAATTCGAACCCTGAAGACACTGATACGGTAAGTTATAAAGAAGGAGATCCACATGATGGGGTGCAAAACATTGAGTTTGCTGAACCCAGCACACTGACCCTACAGCTCACAGGACAGTGGTTGGAAATAGTCAAATGGTGATGTGTGGCTTTTACTTTCTGTTTTTGGCAACGTATTTCATGAAATAGGTATGTTTAAGCAAAATTGCCTGGTTTTCAGAGATCAAAGCTATTAGTAAGCATTGATAGAACAGATGCCTTGTAGGCTTGAAAAAGCCAACTGCTACTGAAACTGAAGTAGCAAGAATACAAAATGAAAGAAGTTTTGAGCTACAATATCACACAGAACTTCTTCATGGAACAAAGAAATTTGCTGTTGGCAGTCTACAATAGCAAAGAATAAGAAAAACATTCTGCAATACAGGAAAGACCAGCTATGGGTATGATATTCCCCTCAAGTACCATACCCAGTTCCTTCAAATTAACCCATTAAATGAAAGAAACAACATCAGGGCAAGGAATCAGAGAGAGAAAGCAAAGACAATCATGTTAAGGAAAAAATCTAGGTGCAGTTACTGGCACATGCAAATGCATTGAAATGTATCAGAAGCTAATTACAAATAGTTGAGGTAATTGTAACATGTACAAAAGCACACACTCAGGCATGCATGCACACACGCATACATACAAGCCCAGAGCAAATATCTTGAATTGTTTGAAATTCAGTAAAACTCCCAAACCCTCAAACTTGTTTAAATAGAAAACTAGCTGTGAATACTGGGATACTCTCAGGTGAGTATATCCCCTAACGCCTATTACAACATGTCCATGGAGGATAATGGGCAAGGAAGAGGCTCTCAGAGATCGGAACTGTAGAATAATCAAGGAACTCTCAATAGTCCCAGGGGAGGAAACTGCAAAGTGCCTGATGTATTAGTCTGTTTTGCATTACTATGAAGGAATGCCTGAAACTGGATAATTTATAAAGAAAAGAAGTTGATTTTGGCTCCAGGTTCTGCAGGTTGTACAAGAAGCATGGCGCTAGTATCTGCTTCTGGTGAGGTTCTCAAAAGGATTTTACTTATGGTGGAAGGTGAATGGGGGAGCAGACATGTCACATGAGAGAGGAGGAAGTACCAGTCTTCTTTAAACAACTGGCTTTCTGGTGAACAACCAGAGCAAGAACTCACTCATTACCATGGAGATGGCAGGAGGCCATTCATGAAGGATCTGTCCTCATGACCCAAACAACTCCCACGGCCCCACCTCACACACTGGAGGTTACATTTCAAAAAAACATGAGAGCTGTGCATCCAAATTATATCATTAGCCTAGCAGAATATCAGAATTCATAGAGACCAGGGACTACTTTGGGTTTCCCCTTCTCCTTTCTGAGTAGGAGTGTTTACTGCAATTTTCATGTTCCGGTTCCACTATTTAATATTGTGTGTCGGGGAAAGAGATAATTTGTCTCCTAGTTAAGATGTCATTAGACCTTATAGAAGTACATCTCTACGGTGACCTCTTAGGAAGAATGACATGTCATATTCTGGAATTTTTCTCAATGCCTTGACTAAAATGGGGCTTTGTATTGTTTTACTTGGGAAAGAAGTGAGTTTTGTTTGAGTATGTGTGGGAGGAGAAATGAATAGGTAATTGGTGACCATAAGGGCAGACTGTGATAGAGAATATCTTGTTGTTCACCAAGCAGGGTTCTTTTTCCTCCAGGGAACAGAGCCATAATCCTTTTCCTATTTTCTCTTGGGGTTCACTATGGCCATATATTAAATTGTGAAAATGGAAGGTGAGTGTAATTTATAAATATCATCTCTCCAACCCCTGGGAGAATGGAGAAAACTGTGAAGGTGTAGAAAAAGGCTGTGGTGTTAAATCTTTCAAATGTCACAGCTAATAGATGACAGTACCTCATGATACTTTAATACATATAAGCACATACATATCCTTTATATTCACACGCAAATCAAGGTAGGGATAGAGGCAGATATGTTAATTCAAGTACTTATCTCTGATATCAGATATTTCTGAAGACAGAATGTAACTTAATAAGGGAAAATTAAGGAAGTTATAAACCTAATATTAATGACTATCTTTAAGTGATCTATGTGCTAATCACTAGTTTATTCATTTATTCAACAGTATTTAAATAAGGACTTACTACTTTTGCTGTGCTAGCCACTGCAAATGGAGAGCTGAACAACACAGACAAAAGTCCTGCTCTTATGATGTCCATGTCTTTTGTAGGCATCATGATAAATGAGATAGGAGTGATAGCCAGAGGCTAAATAATTTGCTGAAACTCACACAACTTACAAATGGTTAAACCCACACCTCTTTGACTCTAAAGCTTTTCGTAATTTCATATATTTGAACATTTCAAGTTAAATATTGGCTTATACTTGTCTAAAAATTGCCTCATGTATTTTTTGGATGCAATCGCATGGTCCATTGCATAGGTCCAGTCTTTAACATTACTACACTGTAATATTTGATACAAATCTTTCCTGTGAGAACTTCATACATTTAAGCCACAGAGTATATCTTAGGCCATAATAATCTTCTGAGAACATAATTTTACTTATCTATTATCCACACAATTTTGTATATTACACCTAAGTGGTTTTAAAGTATCTAGATGATTCTTTCATTTTTTCCTTCCTGCTTAACATTTGATCAAGTTTGGAACCAATTGTTAAGCTAAAGCAGGAGCAGCCGTAAACATAAACATATGAAAATCACTGGTAAATCTTTGTCATTCACTGTATATAGATTACCTACTTTGAAATCAATTCCATGTATCACTGTAAAATCTTGTGTGAATATTGTCTCATACAGTAAAGAAATATTTAAATATAACATGTAGCAAAGTGTGAACTATAAATTAGAAAATAAAATCTCGATTGATTTTTCAGTATAATCCAATTGTGAATATGAGCAAATTAAGGAATTTTATAGACTTTGGCTCCACAGTAGACTGTTGGTGAATGGAGTTGCCCCTTGACTTTCAGTTCCTTGTGTAAAGCTATTAGATTTCATATCCTCGTGTCAGATATGAGAAATGGTGCGCTGAATGAAGCCCTCAGACTACAAATGAGAAGTTACTACTTCAGGAGCAATTTGATGAGCTTAGAGAAGAGTCACACATCCCTTTTTGTCTGTATATCCAGAGAAACTAATTAGTGAAAAGGTTTCCAGAATTACAATAATCTGTTAATGTAGTTATTTTTAATATAAAACCTTGATGATTTCAGTTTCAGTTTGTTTGCAATTATTTTTCAGTTAACAGATAAGAATGATGAACTCTAGAGTTTCACCATTGCTCATATTTTGCTCAGTCACTAGTACAAAATGAAAATATTTTGAATAAAATGCTCTTAAAAATAAAGAAAAGAAAATGCCACCTAAAAAACATTTATATAATTTCTGATATTTTAAAATCTTGGTTTCCATTTAACTGTTACATAAGCAAAATTATATAGCAAATAACATATGTATAGTATAGGTCACCTTGATTATTGTGTGTTTTATTAATCCATGGAAGAAATTCCTTTTTAAAGGTATTATTTTCAAACAATATTCAACCTAATATGTTTAAAGTTAATAATTTATCGTTCCATTCTGTATTGGTTTTCTGTTGCCATTGTAAAAAATTATCACAAATTTAGTGGCTTGAAGCAACACAAATGTCTTATTTAACAGTTTTCTGAAAGTCAGCTGTTTAAAATATGTCACAGTGACTCATTCCTTCTGGAATGGGAAAATCTGTTTCCTTGGCTTTTCCAGCTATTAAAGGCTGCCAGCTTTCCTTGGTTATGGCCCTGAATAAGTCTGACCTTTGCTTCCACTGTCACATTTCCTTCTCTCTTTATGATTACACTGGCCTTACCCAGATAATCCAGAATAATCCCCCCATCTCAAGATAATTAACTTAATTGCATTTGTAAAGTCCTTTTACAATGTAAAGCAACATATTCTTGGGTTTCCAGATCAGGACATGGACATATCTGGGTGACACTGCACAGCCTACTACACCTTTGATTTGTGAGATATAGATGTGTGTGTGTGTGCGTGTCTGTGTGTGTGTGTAATTTCTAATTGTCAGTGATATCCCAATGAAACCGAAAAACTTTTAAAAAGAAGAAAGAAAAGGAACTTTGGTATTATCTTTAAACACTTGAGGAAATATCATTTGAAAGTAGGAGTGAACTTGTTTTGTGTATCTCCAAAGTTAGAATCAATACATGTAAAGTGCAGGAAGTCAGACTTTGACTCAAAATAAGAAATAACTCTGAAGATCAAAAGCATACAAAAGAGAAATGGACTTCTTCAGGAGGAAGGAAAGTAAATACAAGAGGGTAAGTATTTGGTTGTGTAATCATAGAGAAGCCTCACACATCAGACGTGTGTCTGAACTAGATGATCATTGTTTTCTAAGTATGTGATTCAGGAAAATCTTCCTAGAAGGAGTTGCAGTTGGGATTCATATGGAAGGATAAGTATTAATAGGATTTAGATATCTTTAACTTAGGAGAGGACACATCAAATTGAATGAAAAGCATGAGCCAAATGGAAGCGGGTGGGTGTGTTTGTTTAACAAATTCTCGTGACAGAACCTTCTGTTTGAGTTGAAGTTGTGTGCACTGTAGTATTCAGGCCTGTCTGAGAATGTCTGAAGAACTATTGGACTAAGTCTGCTAAGTGTCTATTGTTTATTCACCAGAGAAACCAAGAATTCTCCTGGAAAATGAATTAAAAATATGGTTTCTCTGAGGTAACTGAGACAATTAGAGAAGTTTATATAAATTATTCCCTCAGCTACTCAGATTTATTTCCCAATAATCCAAGAGGTTCCAGTGTTTCTATAGAGTAGAGGTTTGAGGATAAATATCCTTCACCTTGTTTTATATTTCTGTGTGAAAAACAGCAATTGATGGAACATCAAAGAAGAGTGAATTCTCTTGGTGAATTGGATGAGGAATTAAGCAGAGAAAATGTAGTATCTTCCTTGTATCACCTTCTCTTTGTGTCTATTTATATCAGAAATCAGACATTCCATTTTGTTTCCCTGTGTCATATTTTACAGACAAGTCCCCATATGAGGGAGCCCTTGGTTTACTGGTACTACCAATATCAAGCTGAATAATTATTCCTTTTTTCTGGGGTTCAGTATTAAGAAATTTATTGTTTCCATAGATCTCAGATGGCTTTTTCAGTATCAACCTTATCAGTAATAAAAATGTAGCTGGGCTCCATATTCTGACTCACTTTCATCTTCTCAGTTGCTTCAGAATTTGGAAAGGAGGAAAGAGGAATTGTTTATTAGCCTCCTTCAAACAGCAGTAGTGAACAAATTAGAGAAATAATGATTTGTTACTGTTAGTTTAATGCTTTATGCAACTTGTAAGTTCTCAATAAAATTGCTGTTTGTTTTATTTTTCTTTATTCTTACCTAAAAACAAAAGGACAATATTGCTATATAGTATTTGAAATTATTGAGATTTTAGGTGTTTTCAAAGCCAACACATAGAACATATACAGATATTTTTGAAAATTATTATTTTGAAAATTTATTTATTATACTTTAAGTTCTGGGGTACATGTGCAGAACATGCAGATTTGTTACATAGGTAAACATGTGGCATGGTGGTTTGCTGCATCTATCACCCCATTATCTACATTAGATATTTCTCCTAATGCTATCCCTCCCTAATCCCCCGACCCCATGCTATTCCTCCCCTGGCTCCCCAACCCCCAATCAACCCAAATGCCCATCAGTGATAGATCTGGATAAAGAAAATGTGGCACATATACACCATGGAATACTGTACAGCCGTAAAAAAGGATGAGTTCATGTCCTTTGCAGGGACGGGATGAAGCTGGAAACCATCATTGTCAGCAAACTGACACAAGAACAGAAAGCCAAACACCAGATGTTCTCACTCATAAGTGGGAGTTGAACAGTGAGAACACATTGGCACAGGGAAGGGAACATTTCACACCAGGGCCTGTCTGCAACACTGTTCACAATAGCAAATATTTTAAAGCAGTACAGATAATTTTTTATCTAAAATTAATCCAGTAAACAAACCAAATATCCTCAATTGTGGAATGGATAAATAATAGTGGAAATGAGGAAACTGTAGTTACACACAACAACATAGGTGAATATCAAAAGCATAATGTTAAGGAAGCAAGACACAGATAATATAGTTTCAATTTATTTTTAAAAAGCTACAAAAATGGGCAGAACTAAACTATATTGTTTAAGGAATACATAGGTATTACAACAATATAAAAAGCAAGGGAATTATTATAACAAAAATTTAGAATAATTATGGGGGCAGTGAAGACATTGAAAATGAGGAGGGGCATATGGTGGGTATCTAGAGTTCTGGCAATGCACTGATTCTTGACCTAAGAGGTAATTACATGGACATATATCATCTTTTAATATTCTTGTCTCACAATCCAGACAAACCTATTCTTTGTCCTCTCTTTTCACTTAACTTTTATCCTCCTTAAATTCTACAAGCATGCTATTCAGCAATACCTGTTAGAAATTATAATTTTCTCTTTCTTTAGATTCATGAGGAGGAGGAGTTTATATCCACAGTCTTTTCTCTTTTTTCCCCAGTAAGTCCTATTTCTTTCTTTGGGATAGCAGTATACATCAGGGAGATGGAAAACTAAATGTCTTACTGCTTTTACTTCTTTTTTTTTTTTTTTTTTCCTTTTCCACCTTTCCCTCTCTTTCTTCCAACCTTTCCTTGCTACCATTCTGTGTCCCTGTCTTTTAACTATGGTTGATTTATTCTAGGAATTTCCTTCCAGAATCCTGGAGTACCACTTGAAATGATAGCTATATTTTCATAATGGAAATAGCTTATTTTTAGATTCTGTGCAGTTTCACTCTGAGAAACAGATAAAATGAATTTATAAGTACATAAGACTAAAATCAATTCACTATGGCATAAGTAAACACACCAAAAATCTGAGAACCTAGTGGACCGTCAGAAAAAGCACAGATAAAAACAATAAACCCCACAGCCATATTTTCTTTCTACACAGAATTTTAGGGAAATGTTAATATGCCATATATACTGGTTGTATTCCATTAGTTGCTCTAAAATGTATGACCATAATATTAATAGAGTCTTTATGGCAAAGAGACAATTGGTTTAATGCTTCATCTTTAGGATTTAGACTCTGAATGAGAAAGAAGTTGTAAGATGATTTTCCAAAATAGTCTTGATTAGGTGAGAAGGGGTGTGTGTGTGTGTGTGTGTGTGTGTGTGTGTGTTTGTGTGTGTATGTGTAAACGACAGTGAAAATGAAGACTTCTTGAGGTTCTTTAAATAGTAATTATTCTGGTCTGGTAATTTACTTTACAATAAAAAGCCTTTGGGCCAAAATAATCATTTGAAAAAAACTAATGAGATATATAATAACTTTATAAATTAAAATTATAGGATAGTACCTAATTCTTATATTTTCTACAGCTATTATGGTGACAGTATTTAATGGCACACTGTAATATTACATATTTATTGATCACAGTTTTTCTGTGTGGAAATGCAAAGATATTTTTTAAAATCACATTTAAGGGAATTTAAAATTTCAAAAATTATATTTTATAATCTGAAATATTTTGTTACTAAATTATGTATAAATCATTGTAAGGTCAACTCAGCACAAATATTTATAAAATATTATCTAATTATTAAATTAAAAATATTTTAGTGCTAAGAATAGTAGTTACAATTTTAGCATCCCAGACATAGTTTTTATGTTAGGAGAATATAATATTATGTTTCAAATGTGTGTATGTATTAAATTATAGGCATTTTTAAACCAATAGTTTATCATAACTGAAAGAATACTAAACATATTGAAAAGTATTGTTAGCATTTTTCATTCAATTTTGACAAGTAGGATATGTATCTTGTACAAGGTATTCTACAACTATAAAATTGAATTTAAGCATTGGAAAAATAAAAAAGTAAAAATAAAGAAAAGCCATATGAGTAAAGTGATACTTCTAAACATAATTTTTGGCTCTAGAGTGAGTATAAAAAAAGTATTGCCTAGCAATAGCAATGGCTGAAGGTGCTATTAAAATTGGAAATATCAAATTTGTCCTTTTATAATTAATAGTTTTTAAAATTACGTATGGAATAATTCACGCAAACTCTATAGAAATATAGGCAAAATAACTTGTTATCTCAAACAACATCTGCCTAATGTTTCTCTTCTTCCCTTATCATAGGACTGGTCACTGACCAAGATAGACTACTCAAATTGGACTCCTAAAGTGAAGTGTAGACAATTCTCCTGTTCTATTTCCTAGAATAACTACTAATATTACTTAAGTTTAAAAAAGCTTACTAAATGCTAGGTAATGTTTTGGGAAATTAAAAGGAATATCTTGGTTTCTATTTTCTAAAACATGTGCCGTACAATTCAAAAAACCTAATAGAATATTCCTTATAGCAATTGATGTAATGAGACCCCTGTAGCTGAAAGTCATAAATATGATTAATGCACTGTTGATATCTGAGAGATTACTCAATTTAATCTTATTTTATATACCTGATTAATATAAAAGAATAGTAAAGACTAATAAATTTCTAAGTGTAAGAACTCAAAATTTTATGAGCTGTTTAAATTACATTAATAAGATGAATAGGACAAAAACAAATCTTTAATAAAAGCCAATTTATTTAAAGTAGGTATAGAATGTTGATTAAGCATACAGTTAATAACAATATTTTAACAACTTACTTGGTACAAAAAACGTTAACTGTTCTATACTTTTTTGAAACAAATTATAAGGCATCTGGAAAGGGTATAATCTCACTAAAAGTGACCCATTGAATATTGAATTCAAACTCCATGCCAATGTTCTTTGAAAACAACATCAAACATTTAGAAAACATGTATTACATATTATTTGTGGTTATAAACATCATCACTGGTGCCACTTTTTCATTTCCATCTCTTAAATCACACTACTTTTAAATTAATGATTCTGCTCTCTTGGTTTAGCATACTCATTTATTTTATGATTTATTCTTTCATGGAGATGTGCTGAGAAAAAATTCTAAAAGCAAAATTATTTCAAAATACCCATTTAGAAAAAATGTTGTATTACGTATATTGTATCCATATTTGTCATTTTAAGATTTTCTTTCTTTAAACATTTTTCTCCCTGACAGTAATATGTGTTTACTCTGAAAATTTGAGAAAAAAAAAAGTTACACTAACACTTCAGTAATATCTTACTTCAGGGAGAACCATCCTTTACATTTTGATAAATATCTGTCAATATTTTACATGGACATCCCAGTATACATTTTATTAAATACATTCTTTTGAAATAGAGAATTGTAATATACTTATTATTTTATAAAATTCCTAATGTCCTCATGATATGAGATATTTGTCAATAATATTCTTTGGTAACTACATAGTAGTTTATTGTATGAATGAATCATATAATAAAGTTAACCTACTTCCTCTTGTTGGACAAATAAGTGATTTCTTTTTTAAAAAATTAGTAACAACTTTAATGAATATTCTTGATATAAAATATTTTTGTACCTGCATGATTTTCTTAAAAGTATATATTTTTATACATATGAAGTCAATAATCAAGGGAATGGCAGTTGTAACCTTTTCTAAATGTATTGCCGAATTGTTTATTCCCAGTGCAGTGATGGTCTTTACACATACCAATTGGTAAGTACAATGTTTGTTTCCTTGTAATGCAGCTATGCTGTGGATTATCTCTTTTATTTTTAATATGTAAATACTGATTGTGTAGAACTTATTTTTGTAAAAAATGTGAGGTTGTCCTTTCATGTAATTTTTTCTAAAATGTTTTACTAGTCCTTATGCCGTTTATTAAATTATCTATTCTTTTCTCTCTTATTTGAAATGCCAATTTATCTTGAGTTAAATTTTTTAACATTTGATTCTGGGCGTCTATTTCATTGGTCCGTTTGTACATCAAATTCAATATGATTAATGTATTCCTTCTTTATACTCTCATGCAGCATACTACTAATCCTATCATATGATTTATCCTCACACTATTGTAATTTTGAATTTTTCTACTGCTTCATATTACTGTGTCCGTAAGTGTGCATTTTCCTAGAACATGAAGCAAATTAGTCATAAAATATTTTTATTGAATTTTAATATCTGAGAAGACTCTATAAGTCTTTCTTCCAAATTTTGTAAGATTTTTAATTTTTTCTTACTTATTTTTCAAATTTCAGTATTATTTTGTTAAGCATTTTTCCTGAAAGCTCAGTAAAATTTTTCCGGGTAGAATATTAAGTGTATAAATTAATTTGAGAAAATGTATGACTTCCAATATTAGTTTTTTTCCATCCAGAAAAGTTGAATGCATATGTACTTGAGACTTCATTTATACTTCTCACTAAAATTTAGCATTTTTCTTCATAGAGGTTCTATTTGTTTCTTTTGAAGTTTATCATTTGGTACTTATTATTTTATAAGAGAAATAGTTTTTTGTACAAATGTCCAATGTGAAAAAAATAAAAAAAGAAAAAAAAAGAAAACAAATAGTTTTCTGTTAAATTTCTCTACTAGTATATTGAAGTCTTATTAATTGCTAGTATATTGAATTCTTATTAATTTTCACAGTTTTGTATTTTATTTTCATGGGGTTTAGAAATATATATAATTATATCTTAAGTACATTTTTTACATTTATATCATGTTTCTGATACTGATTATTATAATTTACTTTTATTGCCTTATTATATAGGCTAGTATTTCCAGAACAGTATTGAATATCATTAATTGCATTATTTTTGTTGTGCTACTTTTTATGAAAATGACTGTAATGTTTCTTTATGACATTGAAAATTGGTTCTTTGCTTGAGATAACATTTTTATCATGCTAAAGAAATTTTATTGTATTCCTAGTTTAGACACACCCTTCTCCAAATAAACTCAGTAGAGTTTGAATCAATATATTTACTGCTTATTATAAGTATTTGATGCTACTACAGAATTTGATATAGTCCTTCTATGAAAATGTCTTTCTAGCCTCTTACAGAGGAAAAAACAAAGTAGAAGGATCATAGAGGTCAGTGGCTCTTTCTCCAAGGGAAGCAATCAGTGCCTTAACAGCACTCTGATTTCGTGGTATACAGAGCTTCTGAAGTGAAGCTTACTATTTCTTCCATTACATTATCTGAAATTTTCCTACTTCAAAGTTTTTGAATACTTCAAGTCCCTTTTCATGTGTCATCCTTAATAACATGAACAATGTGTACTAATTAGTCTAGTACAATATGTTTTGTGTTATATGAAAATTAAAAGACTTTAGAAAAGACAGGAGACAGAGAAGGGCATGAATAACAAGGAGGGAGCTGTAATTCAGCATAAGATTTGAGTTGGAACCGCAATTAAGCACCCAATACAAGTCTGAATTACATTAGTGATCCTTTCAGTGTCCCTTTAATCTTTATTGGTCCTTCTCTGCAATACATGAACTTCTGCACTTACTACTTTTTTTACCCCCTTAGGTAGTGCACTTTAGTGACAAAACTAAAAGGCATTTACATCATCTGTGATATTTTTTCATTCATTCATTTACCAAATATATTTGAGAAATTCACATGTGCCAGGTTGCTTTGGACTTTCAAGAAATGATGATGGAGTTAGATGAAATTCTTAAAGTTAAAACTTAGTTTCTACTGGATAAATTATAGACAAAATATTAAAATATGGAAGAGAATTTGGATAATGGGGTGTATGATACAAAAAATAAAACATTATAATATGATAGAATATAACCGGAAGACTATTGTAGATTCATGAGAAAGGAATAACTCTAGGGAGGAGGGTCTAAAATTCCACCATGAAAGAAATGTATTTGATTAATATATTAGCCTCTCAGAGTGTTAATAGTTCTGGTCAGTGTAAGACATAAACCTAGAATAAGCTCATACCAATTTCTACTCAGGAGATCAAAGGGTAGACCTAATTTGGGATAAATCTTTGTGGGCAAAAACAGGGGACTCTGAAAGCAGGAAGACAAAATAAAGAATATGGAGTACAAAAAAGAATGGGGAAGAAAAATTTTAACTATTATAAAATTTACCTCAGAGCTGACATTCAGCAAAACTTCAAATGTCAACATGGTTACAATGTGATTAGTAGAGTTTTTACAAATTTCAGCCATTTAGGATGTATGGCAACAGGACCTGGAATCGTACTCTAACATGTACCATTAACAGTTACAGCCACAGGACTCCTAAAAAATGCTATCTTTATCACTGCTGCCACAACTACTGCATACTACTGACATGGATATTATTTCTATTACTGCAAGCTATAGCAAAAGCTCGTATCACATTTTAAGAAAGAAATTCTACATTTGGTGAAGAACTTCATCATTTAGAAAATACATTCCTTTCAATTTCAATCGTCTCCCTATAATATGGAGAATTTTCTTATTTCATGGCTTTATTTAGATCCGGAATTAAAAATGAATGTAGGCCAAGAGCTTCTTATGGAAAGGGTACTATGGCTTCTACAACTTCTAATTTCATCACATTTAATACAGCACTTAGTATGTAACCAAAGCCTAATTTATATTTCCTGAAATGATTTTTGAAATGTTATATAATGCAATAAAACAAACAGCTATCCTTATTGTTTTGGACTAATTATTCCTTTAGATATCTGTTTATGTATAACTAAGGACTAGAGTTTTTCTTTATAATATATATAGAAAAATTTTCCTTATGTGGAATATTCATTCAGTATGTGATATTACTATGTAGAAAGAGTTCTATAACATTGTTCACCATGGCAAAATGTTTTCTATAATGTACATCTTGTGACCTCATCTGAAAAGGCTTAATTTTGAAATTATCAGAAGACATCGTATCCTCACTTCAACCTGGCTGTGAGCAGTATGATATGTACTCTTATGTGAGTAGTTAAATGAGATTCAATATGGGTCAAATAATAATAACCAAATGTAAGTTTTTGCCTGTAAGATATTCTAAAACATGCTGCTCATTATTTTTCTCTTATTTTATCCATAAAAATAAGCAATATTTGAAAAACTTCTTAAAGATTATTTCTACTTTTATAGCAATATTATATGTAAAGACATTTTATATCAAGGTAAAATGTCCAACATATTTCATTCTACATAATTAAGTCATTAATTAACAAATATTAAACAAAATTAAACAAATGACAAATATATTACTCTAACCTCACTTTAAAAGAAATGCTTTTCTACACCACACATTCTGTGCCTACCTATGTTTCTATGACCACATTGCCTGAAGTGGGGTATGCCTTTCAGACCATATCCTTTTGTGAAAATTACTGCAGGAATGATTTCTAATGAGAAATTCCAAACATGAGTTGGGTGAGTTCACCACTGACTTTCAACTCAAAAATCCAAAGATCATTAAAATTGTACCAATAATACTAAATATATTTGATAGAATTTTATTTCATATCTTTCATCTATGTATATGTCCCATATGTGATTATGTATCTATGTATACACATTCATGGGTGTATGCTTCCATATGTCCATACATTCATACACTTGATTCCTATAAATACCTACTAAAATACCTAAACCCCAATTATCTTTGGAAAGAAAGACTGAAATTGATTATACATAGCAAACGAATGTATTAACTGAGAAATTTGAATCACACTTACAAAACACACATATGCAAATTTAGAAAAACAGAAGTGCTAGAACTAAGTAAATAATGTTTTCTTATAATGATTTATTGAATTAGTCTGGATGGTTTTACTCTTACGGAGCATTAATTATATATTTTGAAAAAATAAATACGAGGATGAATAAATGGAGACTCGACAGTAGCCACCACTTCAGGTAACATCTCTTGGAACACATAAAAATGTTAAGTCAATGAATAAATCATGTGAAACCAGATTTACGTAGACAATAAAGTTTTGTGACAAAATTTCTATTCTTTTCTGTGTATTCCGTTATTTTGAGACAAAAATTCAGAGTTTCAACATTGACTAAGAGGTAAAACATTTTGTACCTAGAAGTTATCCCACCATGAAAAATTATCCCCCTTTTTAATAACCAAATTAGGTGCACATTATTTGGAAGCAGACTGGTTCAGTCTTAATTTAATGATATATTTGCATATCTATGGTATACTGGATTACTTAATTTTATTTCAGTAATACTAAGTAGGAATTTAGTATTCTCTTCATTATAAATATATAAAATAAGTTCAAGTAGTAAATTTAGCCCTTGTGACTTTATCACCAATAAACACATAATGTATTTTTAATCACATGACAATTATAGATGTCTTAGAATATATTCTGTGGTCAGCACTCTTTTGAATTACACTGGTCATTGGCCACTTCACCCATCTTATTTAATGCATTAATAAAGATGTATAGTTGTCTTAAATTTGTATTAAATGATCTTACTTATATTTCAATGTAATTGTTTTCAATCCAATTTATTTTATGCTTTTAAAATGATAACCTGGAAAGGTGTCCCTAAGTTTCCTCAGACTACCGAAGTTCTCCATAGCACCCACAAGTTTAAAATCATTTGTGCCTTCCTTTCTTACCTATAACTTAGGGATAATAATATTAGGTTAGTGCAAAAGTTATCATGGTTTTGGCCATTAAAAGTTTACCTTTTTTAAATCAAATAATAACACCCATTTCATGGGGCTATTGTGAAGATAAAAGATAATACTAACTCATTATTCATTTCAGTTTATTACAAAGTGAATTTTACCTTCAAAAATATTTTCTAATCCATATGTACCTCTCCATTTCCACAGCTACCTCCCAATTCCAAGCTACTGTATCTTCCTTAGGAGCTACTGCTGGTTCTAACCTGACTTCATGCTTGCATTCATAAGTCCCTTTTAACTGATCCAAAGTATTCAGCCAGGAAAGCTACTTTTTTTTTTCCAAAACACAATTCTGGATTATTTCAGACTTCTGATTTGTTCTCTGACATATAAAGAGTTTTAAGTTGTCATTCCTGTCCTAACAACAAGAGAAAAGATGAACAAATTGAAAATTAACGACTTTTCTGAGATCCGTCAGAGAATAGAAGTCACAGAAAAAAAATGATGCCCCAAAAACTGGAGTGACAAGCAAATACAGAGAATCACAGCTTGCCAGGATTTGAACTGCTGGAGGCATGAACAGGTAAGAATGCTTAAATGATAATTGATTAACTGTTGGAGATTCAACACTGATTGGCTTGTGAGATAAAATTTCCTGGGAGTTTTCAAGTTTAAGTTAAAGGTAGCCCTCATAAGTTCATGGATTTTACCTTCAGATGCCCTGCCAAGTTCTCATAGCAAAGATCAGAGGAAAACTCTCTTGTTAGACCATGGGCAGGAAAAAAGTAACTATTTTGAAATGTGCTCAGGTTTGAAATAGCCATTTTGAATACCGATAGCATTCTCCACAACAAAGACCAGACCATCAAAGGAAAAAGCTGCAAAGAGTCTTACCTGACTTGGAGAAAGGGAACTCCAGCCTCCCTACCCTTTTTGTCTCATCTAAGGTGAGAAAACATACTGAGAATTATATATTTGTGAACGCACAGCTCAGGGCATCCGATCAACAAAATTACAGAAAGCTTTCCCTCCCTTTGTACATTACCACTACATCAGCAAGGCTCTTGTATAATACAAGTGAATTATAGTTGAAAGAATTGCAAGGCTCAGACTCTGTTTTGCAAGGAGTTTCTAGAGAAACTCAAGACAATAGAAGCTATAAAAATATACAATAGTGGAAATGGCAGTCTCTCAAATGAACAGCTACAACAAACAGTAAATGCAGTCAGCCTCATAGCCAGAAAAACATAAAACGTCAAACTGAAGGCCTATACACTTGAGTTCCTATTATTTCTGCATCATGTTTGGCTTTCTACAAGAAGAAAACACAATGTGAAGAGACAAAGTAAGGCAGAGATTTTGGAATTGTCAGGCTGCAAATTTAAACGACGACAATTAATATAGTACAGACTGCAATGAGCAAAGTGAAAAATGCAAGGACAGATGAATAATGTAATCAAAGAGGGTAGAAATCTAAGAATCCAAAGAAAATGCTAGAAATAAAAAACACTTTAACAAAATGGAAAACATGGATGTGCTCAGCAACATAGTGAACACAACCAAAGAAATAATTAATGATCTTGAAGATATATCAAGTGAAACTTCCCAAATTAAAATTCAAGGAGAAAAAAGAATAAAAACATGTGAAACAGAATAGCCAAGAACCATGGGACAGTTATTAAAATATATGTGTATGGAACAGAAAAAGACAAGAAGGAGAAAGGAGCAGAAAAAAACATGTTTGAAATACTAGTCATTCAGAATATTCTGAAATTAAAGACAGAAACCAAACCACAAATCCAGGAATCTCAGAGAACCTCAAAAGGAATAAATACCAAAAAAATAAATAAATAAACCTATGACTATCGTATTTAAGGTCAGAAAATCAGAATGAGAAAGTGAGAAATTTCTTTTTTAACTGATATTTTAAGTTCAGGAGAACCAGTGCAAGAGTATTATATATGGAAATTTGTGTCATGAGGGTTTAGTGTAGAGATTATTTAATCACCCAGGCATTTAGCCACATACCCATTAGTTTTTCTTGATCCTCTCCCCTCCTCCTACCCTCCAATTTCAATGGCCTCAGTGTGTGTTGGTCCCCTCTATGTGTGCACATGTTCTAATCACTAAGCTGCCACTTGTTAGTAAGAACGTGGTATTTGGTTTTATATTCCTGTGTTAGTTTGCTAGGGATACTTGAGATGTCGATCACCTGTGGAGGTCTGTTTTGTAGACCCTGACTCAAAGATGGATGAAAAAATGCACTTTCACACCTGGTTCAGTTATTCAAGGGCTAAGGATGGTCATCCGCTGCTTTCTAAGGGGGACTGCTGCCAATCAACTAAGACCTCCTGTACATCTGCACATTTATTCAGTGAAGATTCATAACAGAGGTTCTAAGTCAACACATTTGTGGCTAATTAACATGGTTAAAAGAGTGGTTTTATGAATAACAAAAGCTTTAGGTTCAGGCGCCCAAACACCATTAATAGATAATTCCCCTTTGACCTTCCCCTGAGAGGACCATCCAGCACAAAGTTTACATGAGTAAACAGAATAGAGACAAAGGGATGTGGGGTAAACAGACTTTACTTAACTGAGGAAGCCTCTTACCTCTGTCTCTTTTCTATGCTAATGTAATTGAAGCAGCTTCTTTCAATCTGTCCCAATAAAACCTTTCAGCCTTCCAAAAGGTTTGAGACTAGTCTATAACCTTCCCTAATATTTTGCTGGCCACTCCCAGTGAATTCCAACATCTCTCCCCTTATTTTCAATAAGATTAGGCTCTGTTGTTGTCTGCCGGCCACTGATGCGTTCAACCATGGATCTGTCAGGCGAAGTGGTCCTTGCTTTTATTCCAGTTTTGCATCCTAGGATTAACAAATAACTAAGATCATTATGAGTACAATTAGCAACATTCTTTTCCAGTAAAAGAGCGACTCCCAGGAATAGGGGTGTAACCAGAAGAGATGATCCTGCACACCTTTCCATAATTTTTGGCCAGATTATCTACAAAAGCAGCTGTTTGTACTTAATTGGTAATAGATGCTTACAGTTGCTAGGATGACTATGGCTGAGACTATAAAGGCCGTAAGTATAACTATGAATATTTTGTGTTTCGTTTGGAGTGTTACTTGACATTTCAGTTTACTGTATGCCATTAATGAGGACCTTTACTGGGGGTAAGTTAAACCTTTTGTAGTTAAGCAGTTGCGTTGTTAGAAGCTGTGAAAGGGGAAATTCGTTTAAGTCACAGGGCAGAAAAATGTAGATTAGAAGATGAGCTTGATAGAGTGTGGCAGATACAAGTTCCCGGCATAGTGAAAGAATGAAAAATAAATAAGTTATCTGGAGTGAATGATGTTTGTGTCTGGGGCATGATTTGCTTAGCCTCCTGTGTTGTCCTCTTCAGCATTCTTTAGGTGAGGTCCAGGGCTTGTGTCATCTGAGGAAGCTGCATCGTCCTGCAGGGTCTCAGGCTGGCTTGAGGTTTTTCTTTTTCTATACTTTGATGAGGACGCAGTTTCTTGAGTGGTGCTGATGTACTGGAAATTCTAGGAGTTGTGCCTGTGTTGAAACTTCTTATAATCTTTGTAAAAGAGTAGGTTAGTGCTTTAAGAAAAACGTGTTGTTCTTTATTTTAATGTGCAATTTACAGAAAAACTAGAGAATACTTCTTCAACTTTTAACCAATATGTTTACACACAGAATTTCTTTCACAATTAATGTTCTAAAACTTGCTTAGACCTTCAAAACAAAATTTATCCAACTTACTTGCATAAATTTTCTTCTATAACATTTTTTATGGCTTTCACTGACAAACTTAGATATACTTTAACTTGCTTTGTTTTATAACCTTCCCTACTACAGGTACATTCTTATATCTATAACTTTCTTAATATTTATTTCCCTACTTCTTACCTTATCTCCTTTGTCTTGCTTTCTGTGCCTCTCTCTTTGCCTTTTTGTCTTTCTCTCTCTCTCTGCCTTTCTGTCTCTTAGTCTTTTTCTTTCTTATTCTTTCCTTCTGTTTCTCTGTCTAATCTTTCTGTTTGTCTTGTTTAAGCAGTGATGTTATTACTTGTGTGCTTGTTCATTGCCATAAGCCAATGGCTAGGCTGTGGGCTTGAGATTAAATTTAATTAAAGTTGTTTTAAGATTTTGTAGTAGATAAACTGAGTAAACTAAGTCACTATATTTATGTGCTGAGTGGAAAAATATTTTAGTGTCAGAATTAGGGCTCTCATCTCAGCTTTTTGTGTGCTAGTGATTGAGTCATGTGGTCTCTATGATACTGCCCTGCCGCTTTCTTTGTTTACCTGATTCATCAGTAAACAGTGTTAAAGTATTAGGTATGGAGAATTGCAATACTGCTTTGAATTGCTCTTTCCTAAAGGAATTTTGATGATATCAGGATCATAACTTAGCAATTGACTGTATTAATTCATTAAGATGACAAGCTGAGATTGGTAACATGAAGTTTTAAGAGGAAATCTGAAAGTATCTCTGGAAGCAGATACTCAAAGAATATACGTTATCCATGTGCTTAAAACCACAGGCAGAATAGCTTAAATTTTGCAGTTGAGTTTTCTGGCTGACCGAGTTTATGGACCTTAACCTGGCAAACAGTTCTGAAAACAGTGACTTAATAGCAGAGCAAAGACTATCTCTAATCAGTCTTTCGTGCGTGCGTTTTCACCACACTCACATATATATTTCTTTCACTTTCTCAGAATGGGCACAACTTTTTTACTTCTTAACAAATAGTATTTAATTTGAGCTCAAATTATTTACTTTTAAAGGATAATGTGTGGTTTTTACATGTTTAGCTTTTAATTGCTTTTCAACTAATTTGTGAGCCTTCTTTTATAGCTGATTGAAACTTATTATCTAAATTTACAAAATTAAGGGTAAATAAGGCTTGTGCTAGTAGTGTTGCCTTTTAAGATAGGAAACAGGTTTTGCAACTTATCAGTCAATAAGGAAATTCTTTTCTACTGAGGAACAAAGCTATATGGCTGGCTTTTAATTGCTCCTTACTAATTCGTGGGCTCGCAGTAATTTCTTTCCCTTTAGAGGTTATTATTTTACTTAAATTTGATTTTAAAAGAGCTATGTTAAGGGTAAGGTTGGAATAATAAACAGTGGCTAATATCAGAAAAAGGTTTTAAATTCCTTAAATTTTACCTAAATCTTAGCAGAGAATTGCAATTTAAGACGTTGCTTGTAAAGGAAGAACACACGAAATTTTACTGTGGAAAACCTGCGGAAAGCAGCAGCAGCTGCACCAGTTCTGGGGCAGCCCAGGTGCTGCCTTCTGCTTTTGCTTCTGCTTGAGCTGGTCACTCCCTGGGCGGTTGCCGGCCTGAGTGGAGCTTCGCTGCCAGAGCCTTTTTCCATTTTTTTCCTTTTTTGCTCCGCAGTCTCTCTCTTTCCTAAGCTAATGTAATTGAACCAACTGCTTTCAGCCTGTCCCAGTAAAACCTTTCAGCCTTCCAAAAGGTTTGAGACTAATCTACAATTTTCCATAATATTTTGCCAGCCACGCTGAGTGAATTCCAACCAGTAATGGCCTCCAGCTCCATCTATGCCCCTTCAAAAGACAAAATATACTTCTTTTTTATGGCTACATAGTATTCCGTGGTACATATGTACCACATTTTCTTTATCCATTCTATCCTGCATGGAGTAAATGTCTAATAAATATTTGTTACAGGATATATATAAAAAATAATATTCAGTGATTCCTAGTAGTTAAAAAACTATTTGGGTATTAGAAAATCAGCTTTAATTATTTTTCAGACGCATTTATCAATATTTTTGTAACTTTCTCATCATTACCAGTAGAATAAAATAACTTTTGCAGATGGTTGAATGGTTGAAAAAAAATTGACTGAACAGATATGACTTGCTGAAAAATACTTTTCCAGTTCTCACCAGTTCTCAAACAGTAGCTGTCCATTGTAAAAACACATTAAGTAAGAAATGTGATTCTAGAAATTGCTTTTAAAAGAGTTACATAGGCACCTGATATTTAGAACTGACTGGCCAGTTAAGTGTTTTCAAGTGAGTCAGCTTTCAACCTCCTGAAAAGCCAATTGCATCCAAAATAAAATTATGAACTATAGGCTGATATAAATGGATCACTTTAGTGGACGATTAAAAACTGACTTGAACAAGGACTTCAAGAAAAGCAAGGAAATGAGAATTTGAATAGTAGTCCTAGAACTACTGATTTCAGCCTTATCTTTAACTTTCCCACTTACAAATGGATTGTTACATAAATATTTCTGCCTCCAAAAGTTCTTTATTTTACTACAAATATTTCAAGTTTTTGAAAGCAAATTAAGACACTGAAGACCATGGATGTGTTGTTCCCACATTGGCACAGACTAGACCTACCTGGAAGATTAAAAAATTTAAGAAATGGCTGTCCAGGTCCCATCTGTAGACATTCGGATTTGACTGATCTGAGTGTTTAGCCTGAGGATGCATATTTTCTGTTTCTACCTGTCCCAGTTTTTTAATGTGCCCCTATACTTGAGAACCACTTTTCTAATCTGCGATCCTTAAAATTCCATTGATATTAATACTCCAGTATTTATCTTCTTTCACTTGTAGATGAACACAAAATTTATTTACTTAAGATCTCATGGATTTTAATAATATTAATATATAGTTTTACATCAAGAATGGCGTAGGCAAAGATTATTTTAAACCAGATGTTATAGCAATGTCTGGTTGTATTATATTTTCTTGACTATCCCATTTCTTTCAACTTTTGAAAGAGAGATCATTTCATCCCATCATTTCCAAACACCAATGTTTATATATCCTGAATATATCCATAGCTTCTGGTCTCATATATGATTTGAATCAAAAAAATTTTTCCACTCAAAATAACCACATCAACAAAAGCAAGTGTTTTTTTCTCACTCTGAATATGTTGTTGCTGAACTTTCAACAGCTTGTGAGTTACAAAATCACCCCTATGTCTAACCTCAAATATTCTTTTTATAATCCTCTGTTGAATTGAAAAAAAGCACTTTAAACATGGTGAAACTTTCTAACTCACTGAGAAACAAAAATCCCTGAATGACTGTAGAGAATAAAAATTATCCAACCCATCAAGGACAACTTATCCTCATGACTGGTGCTCCTCACGATATCAATGATAGCATGATAATAGCACTCTCTTAACCAATTTTCGGATTTGAAAAAGATTTAACACAATTTGAATTATGCCTCTGTGGCAAAGTAAAAGGGCATATTTTAATTTTGAAACTTAATTTTACCAGGCAGAGTGAAAAATGATAATGTTCTCAAGATGAAGGGAGGCATCATTCTAGAGCAGCGATTCTCCAAGTGTGATCCCCAACCAAAAACATCAGTGTCATCAGAGAACTCAGAAGCTCAGATTCTCAGGCCTCACTACTGACTTACTGAATCAGAATCTCTGGGAGTATGGCCCAGCAATCTGTGTTTTAACAAGCTTCTAGATGATTCTGATACATGTTAAACTCTTACAAGTACTACTCTAAAGGGAAGATATTCCCCTGATACCTACAGTAAGCTAAATTAAATTCATGTCAAAGTAAGGGAAGACTCAGGTAGATATTCTTTTGTGGCCTTGATACCCTCAGGAAGTTGTGAAGTCTTAAAAAACACAGTTATTCAATGTAAAGAAAAACCAATAATCCAGAGATTAAAGGGTTAAACTATAGGTTTGCTACATTCAGGAATGTGTCATTGTGCTTACACAGCAAGTAACATGGAGTTCATGTTTCCATACCATGAAAAGATTTTTTTGAAGTTGTATCCAATGTGGGACATAATCTTTCTGTCACAGAAATTGAATTATAATCTCACCCTTTGCTGTAGCTCTATCAGATCATACAGGAAGCTGGCCAGGGGCACAAACATTTCTTTGAGAGACAGAAAACAGAATATCACAGTTCTAGCCTAGTAGACAACATTTGCAGAAAATAAGTCACCCAGAAAAGGCACCTTCGGAGTTCCCAGAAGGAAAAAGTTACCAGTATGAGTTCTGTGAAACTAAAAACTGAAACAACTCAAGTTCAAGAAATGTAATCAACAAAAATCTTTTATTTACACCCACCTCCCTGCAAAAACAAAAAATCCAAGTGGCTTTTTTTTGAGTCCAATTATAGAACAATCTTAGTCTATAATGTGGATATGGAAAAAGGACTGAATATTCTCTGAAAATAAGATGATTAGACACCTTTGTCCACTGACAGAAAGGAACAGAGAACCTTCCCACTTTTAGCTAAGTGGTTTTTGTCAATTTTCAGTTTAGTAGGATAGTCTTTATATATACCATCTGTTTTGTTTCTCCTTGGCAATTCTTCTGACCTGTACATCTCCCATTGTTTGAAAACTTAGTAGCTAAAAATGATACAAAGAACTCAGTAAAAAAACATAATTGAGTCCTTGATTGAAAAAAACAGTTTTGAAAACTCTTACTTTGAGATGCAAAACCCGAGCTTCTTGAGAAAATAAATTATACACACACACATCTCCAAAAATTTTGCATGCCAAAATTCAAAGTAGCAAACTGCAGAAAATAATATAATACAATATAAACCACAGAGTAGGAAAGAATATCAGAGATTGTTTAATAGAAATTTATCTGACACTGAAAAAAGAAATCGAGCATTCAAGTAAATTTAAGGTGTATGTCAAGGATTTAGATGGTAATGTTTATCTCAGAAGAAGACCACAGAAACATCTCTAGCTAAATCCAAATTAATGGAGTTTAAAATAATAAACACCATAGATATATTTGGGGCATAGGTACTAGAACATAAATGACTGGCTTCTTAATGTATATTCTAAAAAGCTACAAGTATTATCATCAATTCTTACATTCAAAAAGTAGGGTAAAAATGGAAGTTGAAATTCTTCAGTGGATGCACCTGGATACAGTCTCATAGCGTCTCTTAAATTCAAGATTAGTCCAGGGATAATGGCTAAGAATTGTCAAACACTACCCACTAATAGGTGAAAACCAGTAAGAGCTTCCAAATACCACTCACATAGTGGCTTAGAGTGCTAGCATGTTGGGAGAAATAGAAAAATTGAGTGTCTGTTTAGGATGGTGAATAAGGTTGACCATGGCATTAAAGCTTGATGAGGGATCAGATAACAGTAGGAGCTAGAGTACTAGAGAAAGTGATCTATAAAGAGATAAAATGGTGGTCAGAGAGTGAAATACTTGATATTGAGATGACAGAGGGGCTGTAATTATCTGTGACAGTTTTGGGTAATGACAAGGTATAGGATATTGCCAGGAGAAGAAGCATCTGAGACAGGAAGGAGTATGAGGTGGAAAAACAATGTTTAGAAACCAAAAGGTAAGCTATTGGAATAATCATTGATTTTAGAATTTGAAGAATTATATAGTTTTGTTGGAGATTTGAGTGTTTAAATCAAGGAGTTAAAGGGCAGGGGCTGGTGGCAGTAGATGACCATGATAAGGAGGCTTAGTGAGTGATTTAGTCTAATAGCAGGAGATTCAAAGCTGTGTGGTTGGTGTGTTGGGAAATGGTCACAAGTGACAACAAGGAGCACCTCCCTTACAGTAACACAGTGGGTGGGTAACCCAGTGCTTGAGAGGGCATCAGAGGAAACATAAATAAACTGTTTTTTCAGATTAATAAACAGTGTTTTTTTCCCATTTGTTTAGATGTCCTTTAATATCTCAACAAAGTTTCGTACTTTAGAGTACAGATGTTGCACATCTTTTGCCAGACTTATCTCAAAGTGTTTCAAACTTTTGATGCTATTGTAAATAATAGTGTTTATTTAATTTAAATTTTTAATAATTGATTGCTTGTAGGTTTTTAAAGTGCTATTAAAAACATAAATATTATCTCTACAAATTTCTGAGGGCTAAGAATACGGGAGCAGTTTAATTGTGTGATTTTCATTCAGAATGTTTCATGAGTTTGCTGTCAAAGTGTTGACCAAACTCATATCCTCTTAAGGCTTGACTGGGGCAGGAGAATATATATTCAGGCTCATTCAGTTCCTTTCAAGCTACTGGAATAAGAGCTTTAGTTCCTTGCCACTGGGGCCTTCCCATAGAGCAGCTCATAACATGAGGGGGGACTCTGTTGGCTCTCAGAAACCCTGAAGACATTTCCTTGTCTCTGAGCTCTGTCTCTGGAAGAGGGTGAAATTTAAGATGGCAGATCTCAGGATGAATCCCAGAGGTCTGTGCTGTGAATATGAAGTATGAGCACAGGGTTCAGAGTGCCTACACCACCCTCTGATCATTAGTAAGTCTCTTTCTCTCTGTTTTGTTTTGGATACTTTAATTGTTATGTCTTCAGTTTCACTAATATTTTCTTCTGCAAGATTAATATGTTGTTGCTTCTATCCAATGTATTTTTTCCAATTGGACATCACAGGTTTGTATCTCTGTAGTTTGACTGGAGTCATTTTCATATTTTTTATGTCTCGACTAGCTTATTCAAATAGCTTCTTGAGCATATGGAATACAACTGTAATAGCTGATTCACTGTCCTTGTGTACTGATTCTGTCATCTGGGTCATTTCTGGGTCAGCTTCAATTTATTCCATTTTTCTCCTCATTATGGTCTGTATTTTATTACTTCCTTGTATGCATGATAATTTCTTTATTGGATGTCAGACATAGTGAGTTTTATCTTGGTGGATCTGAAGAAACCTCTACTTTAGAACGTTTAGCAAAGACAATAGTGATACTGCCACACAATAAGTGGTGAAATGTGGATTTGAATTTAGCAAGTCTGCATCCAGAACTTGTGACCTATAACATTTCCTGGCATGTCTGTTTTTTCTTCTTGTATTTACTTGGCCTTTGGACCTGGCTACTTCATTAATAGCCATTACTGGCCTGTTCCTTCTGCCCATCATAGTTTCTGTGTCATTAAATAATGACTCTGAAACTAGAACACTGACATTCCTTTTATTTGAGATAACCTCAGATTCTAAACTTTGCACTTGTCTAGATCTTTTAAAAATGTATACAAGTTCTTGGATTTGTGACGCCTTCCTAATGCCTTGCATGTCAAGTACAATGATGTTAAGTAGACAATTTTTGCTAAATTGAACATATGTTCAGCATGGACAGAAGCAGCTTTTTTTTTGGAAGCATTAATCCGAAGCTTGAAAAAGGAAAGAAACTCTGTAAGGATGTGACAAAGTGTAGGCACATAACATTTTGGTACCAAGAGCATTTGGATGTAGTTGATTTGAACTGGGGCTTCTTGTTTTTTTATTTCACCTTGGAAAAAAAGGAATAGATGAAAATTAAACAGGCTAATGGTACACCAAACAATGGGGTATGTATCAGTTGTATGGGAGAGGATTTTAGGGAATTATAATTTAAAAACAAAATCTTCTCAATATCTACCCCCACAAAAGAAAACCTTGATATGTTTTGGATGTTTGTCTCCTCAAAATCTCATATGGAAATGTGATCCTCAGTATTGGAAGTGGGGCCTGGTGAAAGGTGCTTGAGTCATGGCGGTAGATCCCTCATTGATGGCTTGGCACCATCCCTTTGGTGATAAATGAGCTCTTAATCTATTGCATCACACAAGAGCTGGTAGTTAAAAAACAGCATGGCATCTCCTTCTCTCTCTCTTGTTCTGTCTCTCGTCACGTGACATGCCTGCTCCTCCTTTATCTTCTGCCATGAGTTTTGTAAGGCCTTACCAGAAGCCAAGCAGATGCTGGTGCCATGCTCATACAGCCTGTAGACGTGAGCCAAATAAACATCTTTTCTTTATAAATTATCCTGTCTCAAGCGTTCCTTTAGAGCAATGCAAAACAAACACCTCTCCAAAAAGGTGAGACAGTAAATAGTTTTATTATTAAGTAAGCATTAAATCAGAATTTGATACACATTACAGGCAATCCACTAAGAAATTGTGAGGACAGAAAGAAATCTTACCCTTTTATATAGCTGAGCAGGTACAACTCATTATGTACATGTTCTCAAGAAAGCAGTAATTAATCATATCCTGAATTCACTTGGTAGTTGGGGTAACTGTGTGTTAGCTAGTTGTCTCTCACCAAAGAAAAGTTAACTTCTCACATTTTTATTACAAAAGATAGTTTTGCAACTTGGAACAAGATCGTAAGTTAGATTTTACCCTCCCACAGAAATGGAGAGAGAGGGTGCTATCTTTGATGTTTTACATTTCAAAGAAACTCGGGTCTTTGAGAAAGACTTTCCTGGGTTATAAAATTGACAAAAGGCCTACATAGTTTTCAAAAGGATTAATAAAAGTTTCAAAGAGAGGAGAAAATACTTTTAATTGTAAGTTTTCTAAAGTGAATGATGTAAGAAAAAAGGATGGGGGGGGGGGAATCCTTATTTTCAACTGAGAGAATTAAGTTTTTTTAAAAAAAGTGTTTTTATTTGTCCTTAGAAGTGCAAACTCAAATCTCATTCTCCAAGTGTGAGCTCCATGCCAGCAATATCAGGATAACTTTGATATTTTGCTGGTAATGCAGAATTTCAGTCCTCACTTCATGCCTACTGAATAAGAAACTGCGTTTTTTAAAACATCCTTCATTAATTCTAATGCCCATTAATCTTTAAAAATCACAGTTCTATAGGATGGCAGAGGAGTTCCAAACCTTTATCCATGCTTTATTTTGGCCACAAATGGTTTCAGGTTTCAAATACCTTAGTCTATCAGATTATTATTAATGTTACCCCAGGTGCTCAAGCCAACGTATGGAAACTCAAATTCCAGATAAGTACACCAAACTGGATGACTTCAGCCTGAATGACTCTGTATCTCATCACATTTGGTCTAACACTCTCACAATCTACTCCCACATATGCTTCCAAGGTTTCTATATAAATAGATTGGCAAGATTTTCTAACTCTGTTGAAGTATGAGTTATTTCCTTCTTAAGTAGGTTCTGAGTCTTACTATGCTATCTATGTTTAGTCTCATATTATGAGACAGAAGACAACTTTCAATGGTGAGTTTAAATCTCTTTATGTGGCAAAAGACATAGATGCAGTAATTTAAAGGTTCATACAGGCGAAGGCTGGTGTTCTCAAAAGGGTGACTGTGGGTAGCGCTGCTTCTACAAGCAGGAGAGCTTCGTGGGATGTGAGAATGCATAATATTTAGCCTCGTTCATGTTGTTTAGGGTGTCTCCAATCAGACATGTAACATTAAGACCCCACTCCTTCCTCTCTAGCTTTCTTACCTTACCTTAAGATCCTGGTATGATTGAGCATTTAATTAGTGTTACATCTCTGCAATTCTTATAATGAAAACATAGGTATGATCTTTAGTCGTATGTGCCCTACTGTGATAGAAGATGAGATACTTCTTTCAAGCTACCGTCAAAGTTTTCTGATTTTTTGTTTGTTTTTTGAGTTGGATACCTACAGCCTTTAATTTCACCTTCTTCTACTGTGTGTTCTCTAGGGCCATCAGAAAAAGCCATGATATGTGTAGTCATGTCTGTCACCATAGCGACTAACTGCCATGACTACTTAATATCCCCATAATTTGTTCTTCATCAACATGCCATCTCATGCACCATCAGTGATAATTTGGATGATAATGATCTCACTGTGTTTACAGACATGCCATTACCCTTCAGAAAGGAGGCTATCCTCACGCTTCTCAATGAAGGCTCCCAGAATCTCTCCTTCCAAGGGGCTGTCCTGAAGTCACTCTGACTTTCCATGACTGTATCAGTAAGGGCCCTGGCAGAAATCCTATGGACTTGATGCAGTATTTCTAAATATCATGAACTTACTCCCTTACTGCTGGTCAGTCTTTTGCTCTGTCTCCCAATTGTCAAACCCAAGGAGAAGCCAGAGGGTAGCTAGTTGGTATGGTCCACAGATATGGTCCACAGATATCCCTAAAACACAGAGCATAGAGGAGGATGAATCTGGAGAGGAAAGTGGAAGACATTCAACATACCTGTAATCTGAGTTGTAAACATAATATGTGACTTTCAGTTTTTTTAATGAGAAGAAAATCATAACAATATTCATTGTAAAAATTATACATGCTCACATCTGCTTTTACTTTTTCACCCAAGTGCAGAAAACAAATATCTGTCTAACATAATAGAAGTCTGAGAAATCCCAGTGCTTTTTAATCAACATTTTCTTGTATATTTTAAGTCTACAATTGAAAGTTTTCCACCCTCTTATCACAACAATATTGACAATAAGGCTTTTTAAAATAACAAAAAGACATAAATGTACTAAATTAATTACTGTGTTTTAAAAACTATAAGGTGCCTCACAATTATCTTACTACATTGCATAACTGACAACTAGTTTTATTCATATAAAATAAATGGATATTTAGATATATAAAATATATCTGTTTTAAAAGAGTGTAACTTTTTGGGAATGAACACATTTTTTATTAACTGGTCAAGAATGTCAGTAGTATACTGTATTGAAACAGATTCATTATTGACCTTTGAGAAGAGGTGATCTTTATGAAAGACAAAGTTCATGTAAGCAAAGAAAATATAATGAACAAAAGCCATTATCTCTATAGTGACTCCAGGGACAGAAAGAGAGTTGGTTGTCCCACAGTAACAGATTTATGGAAACTTACTTCCTGGAGACCAAGGGGGAGCTGAGAGGCTGAAGAAAGAGTCTGACAAATCCAGTTTCCTGGAAAGAAATATTTAATAGGATGTTATGAACAGACGCCATGTCTCAGGTGGTGGGAAGATGTGATGGCAAATGCCAGTGTGGCTACCTCTTAGATCCAGGGCTTATATATCATGGGGAAATGGTACGTGTGCTTCTGAAGGGATGTGCAGAACAATGCTTGAGGGCAGGATTTATGGTAATTACAATAAAATCCAGGATTGTTTTGATGTAAGAGCAGGATTTATGGTAAGCATGTACTGTTAACACAGGAATGGTAGGTAAAATAGAAATCTGAGGGTTGTTCTCAGAACTGGGGTTAATCAGAAGTCAACATCGTGGATTAGCATCCAAGATGGAGTTGCTTTAGCCTTCACAGATTTGAAACTCTTTATATCACTGTAAAATGAACCAAATTCAATGATGGAATGTATATGAGTATGTATCTGTGTGTGTGTGTTTGTGTGTGTGCACGCACGTGTGTGTGTGTGTATGTGTATGTATATATGTATTTTTTCATCAACAAGATTACTGATTTTTCATGTCATATCACTTTTATCTTTAAAAATACATTTAATACATTTTTGGAAAACAAGAAACACATTTGTGGAAGAAATTACTTTTTCACTCAGGAATAAAAACAGTGATATTTTAGCATGAAAACATTGGAGAAGGGGAAAGGAAGAGATGTTAAGGTTATGGCAATTCATTTATATGCAGTCTACCATTTTTCAATAAAATAGTTGCTCCTGAAATTTCATTTAAAATAAAATGGTAGACACTTGCTTTTTATCAAATTATATATACTTAGTGTCAGCTAAGAAAAAAATCTCTCATGTGAGAATAGTAGAGAGAATTCATGCTGAGGAAATCAAAAGATATTTCACTTTCGTAAGGGGAACTGTTACCCAGCTCTAGCTGTCACCACAGGAGTTTTCTAGCTGGAGGCATATGTTTAGTTATAACTTAGAAAATACATAAAACAACTTCCTTGTCTAAAACCTCGGAAGCAATCCTGTTTTTTTTTTCCAACAAGTTTTTACCAAAAAAAAAAAATATATATATATATATCTAAAATATATAGCAACATCTATATATTGTAAAACTAATTAAAAGAAATTTTTTTAACTGAGGGGGAGAAGAGGTTATGATGTAGCTGTCTTTTGGTACGAATATCACAACTTAACTGTGATTTGACCTATGTACTAAAATATTAAAATAACAGTATTGTTCAACTCAAACATGTGAGGAAGTTAATTGGTAATATTTCTTTATGGTTTTACTTGAGGTCCAATTGTTAAAATCATAATAAAAATATTCATAAATAATCAAATACAAAAGTAGCAACTTTGATTTAGGAATGGTCATCTGATTGGCTAGATAAAAAACAATGTATATAACAAAACAAGGCCAAGAATTTTTATCATAGTCTACCTTATTTTCTAGTGAATCATTTTTATTCCTACAAAGATGCAGTCAAATTTTAAATTTATCACAGCTTTTTCTTGGATTGCTTCTTTCTCAATATAGAATTCAATGAGTTACTTGCTTAGGTGGAAAAGAAAATCAATACTGCAAACATACTCAATTTTTCTACAGAAATTCCCAAGAGAAATTATTCTATGGTCCAATAAATTTCTTAGTGAAGAAATATATTCTGTTACTTAGTATAAATATGTACTTAGTCATTTTGCCCCATAAACTCAATTATATTGCAACCCTGTCTTAACAGTGTAAACTTTTTTTCATTTTCTTCTCTGTGGAGCAGAATTTTAAATTACCACTCATTGCATTCTCATGTACCTTCCATTTAGGACCAAAAAATATCAATGTAAAGATTTTTCTTTAAATCTAATAACTATAAAAATCAACATAAAAGGAAGTATATTCATGATTTGCAGCATTATTACATTCTGAAAAACAATTTCTAAATGGATTCTTAAAAAGAAGATTTTGTCACATCTGTTCAATTTAAGTTTTTGAAATACTGTAACCAACAAAATTGTTGATTATATAAATTAGATCATTGTTACTTTGACCTGGTAGAGAACAAGTTATCTACATGTTTAAAACACCTAGTTAGTTAGAAGTGTTACTATTTCTCCAGCAAGATCTATGCTAGAAAATACCAAATCCAAATCACAAAGGTCAAAAAATGATACTCATGCTTGGCAAACAACATCTGGTAATAATTGTTTCTCTTGTAAAGATTCTAAAAAGTGAAGGAATTACCTGGCAATGTTATGTGAAATTTTTTTGTTCACTTGGCAGTTATTCTTAGCAGTGCAAATTAACATACTTTTAAGATTTTAAAAAACAACCTTTAGAATTTAATTTGCCATGTCTGTAGTCACAAAGCACAGTCACTTTTGGATGAATTAAAATCAATTTTATGAATCTGAACATTTAAAATACTAGATGTGTATGGATCACAAGAAAGTACTCAAAGCTTCTTGGATCTTGTCTGAGACAGCAAGATGCCTCCCTGTTTTTTTAAACTTTTGATGCATTCACTGTTTCAGCAAATATAGAGCCTTTGTTCTAGGCAGTAATCTACACTTAAAACAACACAGGACAGGCAACCATGAACACAACCACAGTGAGTAAAATATTTTATAACAAATCTTATCAAAGATAGTGAAAGTTAAAAAAAGATTTATTCTACCTGGCAGTGAGAAGTTTGCTAGATGAGGATAGAGAAAGCTTTCTAGAAAAGATCATATTTTATCTGAGTCTTAAAAGATGAAGGGAGTAACTGTTGTGTAAAAGGTATATGTAATATGGTATTAAAATCAAGGTTTTGACTGTAGCAAAAATGGAAAAGATAATTATCTTTTGACCATTAAAAGATAGTTAGTTGACTTTCAAGCCCCTAACTCCATCCAGGGTATGAAAAGGTCAAGATTAGTTGAGTTAGGGAAGTAAGTTGCTTCAGAGAAAAACTGGGCTGTGAGTCTCACCTTTAACCCTATGTTCCTAAGAGGATGAATGCATAGTTATTTTGACATCTCTGAAATCAGAAAATATCTTAAAATCAATAGTACATGATATATTTTTGGTAGCATGTTGTTTTTCTTAGAGAAATATAAATTACTAGAGACTCTTAAAATCAATGTCTTCTCAGTTTCAGTGAAATCTAGTAATGAAGGATTTGTGAAGTGAATAATGAGAAAGAACTTCCTGGTTGCTATGCATGATAATCAATCTCCACTCCCACCTCATGTGATGGGATATGTTATCTCTCTCTTCACTTCTTTCTAGAGAGGGACTTTAAAGAGACCACTGATGAGCCTGCTATGTTTCTTTGGACATAGTGGACTCATATAATGAGGGTCTGATTCAAACTTACAAGGAGACAGCTGGATTGAGAGAATAAACTGAATGTAGGATGCATCTCCAGAGTGTTTCCTGTAGATTTATGTTGAACCATAGGCTAGCATAGGGTCACTTTACAGTCGTCTAAGGGGCAGGCTGGAAGGCTATGGAAGGCTCAGGAAATGACTGCTAATCCAGTGTATCAGAGAGGACAAATGAGATAAAGGTGGGAGGATAAATTAGAGAGGCAGCTTGAACCCAAATGCAAAATTCCTTAACTTTCATGTTTAGGAAATGGGTATTGATCCTTTAGGCACTGGAGAACCAGCTTCGTAAGCAAAGAATAATACAGCCAGCCAGGTGTGGTGGCTCATGCTTGTAATCCCAGCACTTTGGGAGGCCAAGGTCGGCGGATCATGAGGTCAGGAATTCTAAACCAGCCTAGCCAACATAGTGAAACCCTGTCTCTAGTAAAAATATAAAAATTACCCATGCATGGTGGTGCATGCCTGTAGTCCCAGCTACTCAGGAGGCTGAGATTGGAGAATCGCTTGAACCTGGGAAGCAGGGGTTGCAATTAGCTGAGATTGTGTCACTGCACACCACCTTGGGCAACAAAGCAAGACTTCATTAAAAAAAAAAAAAAAGAAGAAGAATATCACCTGATCTCCGTCTTTTAAAAGTCTGCTGTAGCATGACGAGTGAACAGGGGAAATGTGAATCTGAAGACAGAAAATAAAGCAACAATTGTTTGAAACTATTTTGTTCAAGCAAGTTTGGATGTCTAGTGGTAACATAAAGTGATGAAATTATTTGGGAAAAATTAGGAGGTAAGCTGTTTTAGACAAAATTTTACCTATGATGTGTTTTCACTGAAGGTGGTGTTCTTCCTCTTCCTATCTTAAAACATCCATTTTAAATAAAATGGCTTTACAAAATCAGTGACATACATTTTTTTTTTGATCTATGGTGGTATCAAGATCTCTTTATTTTTCAATTAAAATTTATACAATTATTTGCTACAATGCATATTCTTACCATCTTTGTCGCACAAACGTATGTATGCCTGTAGACCACAAGATGTGGTTTTAAAAATGTTGTAATGATATCTAAATACCCAAATGTTTTAATTTATTTTATTCTTTTTATTAAATAATTCTTTCATAAAACATATTTTGGGAAATGTCATTTACATAAAATTTGCTGCATTTTTAATGTAGCTATCATGTCAGAAATATAAATTGCTTAAAAATTCATTAGACCTTTGATTATGCATCTTTTTTTAATACATTCTTCCCACTGTCTCCTAGAAAGTGTATTTTAACCAGTAAAAATATAGCAACTCCTCACAAAAACCTGCTAGCTTTTCCTTTAATTTTTATTAACTAATGTACTATTAATTTATAATTTCAATTATTTTTTAAATTAGATAATTTTGTTAAGCAGTGAAAATAGTACCTTTTGCCTTTTTTTTAAATCAGGCATAAAGTCTATTGCATATTTTTGTAAATTTCTCAATGTGATGCCCATATGTTTGGTATTTAAATATCTCACAATATTATTGTACATGCATCATAGGTAACAATACATCTGAGTTTCACTCTAATCAACAGAGTCAAGTAAATGGAATTTTTTTCATCTATCAAAGAGATTTACATAGAATCATGTAATTATTAAATTATAAATTTATACACAGTGCATTTGAGTCACTCGTTTATTGTTGAAGCTACTGTCTTAGCTTGAAATCAACTACTAGATTCTGATAATCTGAACAAACGTTCAAGTCTTAGATCTAAGTTTGTTAACCTTTACATGACTATGAGAGGCAAATAAATTCTTGTTCTAGAAGAAACTCCTATGGGTTGGTGGTAGCTATGGCGCTGAAGCTACCAAGATAAGTGAAGGAATTCTGGCAAGGGCATAATTCAAAAGTGGTTAATTATTACAAAGTATTTTTTAATTTCATACTATATCATTTTTAGGCTAAAAACTTAATCTCACAACATCAAGATATATGAAATATTAGCCTATGTGATTTATCATGTTGATAAGTTCTGAGTCTGTCCCACAGACTCTGGCTGAACAACGGATGAAAGGAGTTTGCAGACACAGGCATTTTGCCTGTGAGCGAGGCTAGGGGACTGCATGGCTTAGCCCACCTGATGAGGAGGTGTAGCCCCGACAAGCCGGAGACTGAAATTTATTTAGTATAGATTTCATAACAAAGGCCTGGAGCAAACACCATTTGTGAGTAATGAACATTGTCAGCCCCACAAGTAGGGGGCTGTCCTGCAGGGAGATGATCAAAGGTTGGTTTCTGGAGAAATAGGTAAATAAAGTTATCTGGATAAATTCATTTTCACTCCCTTGTTATCTGCCCTCTGTCATTAGCTCAAAGTAAGATGAGTAGACTGCCTTCAGCCATAACCCTTTCCCGAAGCTTTTGCAAAACCTCCTGGCCTTCCAAGAAGGTTTGAGTCTTTGCTATAATTTTCCCCACCACACTGACCGATCTCCTACATCTCTCCCTTTTCTTTTTTTTTTTAATCATGTTTTGTTAATTGAAGAGTGCAGATGTGTGCAGCAACAGGTTTGTCAGATGTAGCAGTTATAAGTCATGTTCCAGCTTTTTATCCTAGAATTAGTAAATAACAGACAAACATGAGTATAATTAGTAATATTCTTTTCCAATCAAGGAGTGACATGTAATGTTACCTGGTACCTCAGTCCAATATGTACCATTAATGAGAGACCCCACTGGGGATATGTCAATTCTAGCTAAGCAGTCATGTTTTTAGAGGCTGGGAAGGAAGTTTCTGCCTAAGTAACAGGCAGAAAATAGGCAGATTTAGAAGATGGGCTCAATAGAGTGTAGCAGGTATGGACTGTAGGCAGAGTGAGAGCATAAAAAGGAACAAATTATCTGGAGTGAATGGTGTTTGTGTTTGGAGCAGGATTCACTTAGCCTTCTGAGTTGTCTTCTTCAGCATCCCCCAGGTGATGTTCGAGGCTTGTGTCACCTGAGAAAGCCACATTGTCTGGGGCTACGGGTTGTGCAGGGTCATTTCCTTCGATTATGGTATGAGGTTGGGTCCTAGCCATGCCATGGTTTGGTTTGATGCCTCGTGCTGGAATCCAAAGAGGGCCTGAGGGGGTGTGACCACAAGCATATCCTCTTCACCATGTTAGTAAATCATCTGGACAACACCATACATTACTATTTACATCTTTCCATAAAACTGAGAGTTTTATGTCTTAAGAGGTTTTAGCAATGTGTTTTTCTACAGCTGATTGAAATTTGTCATTTAAATTTAAGAAATTAAGGATAAATAAGGCTTGTGCTAGTAGTGCTGAAGGGTCCTTACTCATATCCTCCCCCTTTTTTTTTTGTTTTCTGAGCATATTTTTAATGGTGGAGTGGGCACATTGTATTCTGGCTTGTCCTTGGGGGTTATTCTGGATGCCTGTGGATTGTTGGATGTTCCATGTGTGATAAAATTGTTGAAATTGTGAACAGGCATAGCCGGACCATTATCAGTTTTAATTTTTGTGGGCTGCGCCATAAATGCAAGAGTTAAAAGATGATGTTTAATAACATATCAGGTGGACTCTCCAGGAAGAGCATATGCTCTAATTAGGTGAGAATTGGTATGAGCGGATACATGTACATATCTTAGTTTTTCAAATTCAGGCATATGTGTAACATCTGTTTGCCATAACTGATTAGGTTCTAGTCCTTTGGGTTAACTGCTGTAGAAAGAGGGGGACATGCCTGTGAGCTGGCAATCTGGGCATTGCAGCATGTACTACAGGAGTATGAGATAATAATGGAAGTAGTTTGTCAGCAGGAAGGGCATGTTCTATATGGCCTGAATAATCAGAGAGTGCTATCTGAAGAACTAGAGATGGGGCAATACTGCTTCGAATTCCTTTTTACTCAAAGGAATTCTTACGACATCAGGGTCATAACCCAGCAGCTGATTGCATTGTCTGTGGCTGGTATAGATGACTTTACTAACTAGCTGGATATCGGGAGATAGTGTTTTAGTCCCAGTATGTGAACAAAAAACCCATTCTAGGAAGTGCAGCCCTGGGGCCATTTGTTCTATTAATCCTGTGGGGGAATATTTACTAGGAAAAACAAGCAATGGACTGAATAATTTGGGTCTATGTGAACTAGTTGCCTCCGAGAAATAGCTTGCTCTATTTCCTCAATATCCCTTTTTTGCTGCTGGGATTAAATACCTGGGAGCATCTAGTGCTGTATTGCCTTTTAAGATAGAAAATAGGTTTTGCAACTTACCAGTAGTTATGCCCAAGGTGGAGTGAAGCCAGTTAATATCTCCCAGTAATATTTGATAATCACCTAAGGTATGTAATTCTGAGGTGTTAATGACCAGAGAGTTAGTATGTATCCAAGATATTTCCAAGGAGAGGATATTTGTAGTTTTTTAGGTACTATGATTGAACCTCTTAACTGTCTATTCCTTTGGACAGAGGCATATAAATGTAAAAGTACTGGCTTTGTTGGGGCTCCTCGTAATATGTCATGCATAAAATGAACAATCTTGCAATTAGGAAATTTTGTTGTGCTAGGGAGCAAAGCCTGATTTGCATGACACTGACACATAGTAGTACTGTTCAACATTCCTTCAGGAAGCACTTTCCAATGAAATCAGTGAGCTGGCCTTTCATTATTGATAGTTGGTATTGTAAATTCGAATTTTTCTCTATCATGTTCTGCAAGGAAAATCGTATAAAAGCAGTCTTTTAAGTCAATAACGACTATCAGCCAATCTTGAGGAATTGCCGCAGGGAAAGGGAGCCCCTGTCGAAGAGGCCCCGTAGGTTGCAGATTAGCATTAACAGCCTGTAAGTCACGCAAAAGTCTCCATTTACCAGACTTTCTGGGAATGACGAAAATGGGCGAATTCCAAGGGCTGTTAGATAGTTCTATATGTCCAGCTTTTAATTGCTTCTCAGCTAATTCATGGGCTCCTTGTAATTTCTCTCCCTTTAAAGGCTACTGGTCTACCCAAATAAGGTTTTGAGAGAGTCATGTTTAGAGGTAGGGGAGGAATAACAATGGCCAATATTAGAAAAGGATTTGCTGTTCACATAGTTCATCAAATTCTGCCCTCCAGAGGAGGTATTGACTGGTGTCTAAAGTTGTTTTAGCTAACACTGACCAGTCCCATGGGCTCATATAGAAGTTGTCTGCTATGGTCTCAATTAACCCTTCCATAAATTGGCTAGTGGCTCTATTTTCTCTAATGCTTTTTCTTATCTCTTTATAAGCATTAAATAAATGGGTTCATATACCTGATTGCCTTGTCAAACTTGCATTACCAGGCAGCCCAAGAGCTCTCCTTCTAATGCTGCTTGCTTAAGACAGGGTCCCATATCTGTAGTGTATCCCTTGTCTGTTTTCCAATTTACTGGAGTCGGGAGATCAGGGAAAACCTCTGTTTCCTCTGTGGCACTTTTACCTGGTAATTGTGGGGCTGAGGGAGATGGAGGAGGTGGTAAAGTTGGTGATGGTTTCTCCCCCACTTCCCTTTTTAGGCTCTTCTATGTAGAGCAGGGCCAAAGCAGCCCTGTCCAAGGCCTGTAACATTAAATATGTTACTGGGACTCATTGTCCTTGTACATGATATTAAGATTTCTCCCACTTGATCCCAGGGCTCTACATCTATTGTGCCTTCTTTTGGGAACCATGGGTTATGAGAAACAACAGTTTGCATTAGGTCCCTTAACTAAGCCTGCGAAACTGAGACTCTGCTAGCTTTAAGCAGCTGTTTCAATACTTTTATATACTGTTTCTGTAGGGCTGATAACTCTTGTCCCATGATGAAACTCTAACTTGAACAATTCCCTCAAACTTGGAAGCCCAAGTGGCAGCAATAACTTACTGACTGCACAGTCTCTTCACCTTTGTTTTTGATGGTTCTGTCCCAATCTGTTGCAGCATTCCTCACTTGGAGGCACCAGTTGCTGAGTCTGTCCCACAAACACTGGCCAAGTGACGGATGAATAGAGTATGCAGACACTATTTTGCCTGTGAATGTGGCTAGAGGACCACACAGCTTAGCCCAGCTGATGAAAAAGTGTGGCCTGATAAGCTGGAGATGCTCAAATTTATTTAGTACAAATTTAATGACAAAGGCTTGAAACAAACACTATTTGTGGGTAATAAACATTGTCGACCCTCTGAGTAGGGAGCAGTTCTGTGCACAGATGATCAAAGGTTGATTTCTGGAGAAACAGGTAAACAAACTTATCTGGATAAATTCCTTTGCACTCCCTTGTTACCTGCCCTCTGCCATTAGATCAAGGCAAGAGGATTAGGTGCCTTCAGCCATAACCCTTTCCTCCAGTTTTTGTAAAACCTCCTGGCCTTCCAAGAGTGTTTGAGTCTTTTCTATAATTTTTCCCCACCACCCTGACTGATCTCCTACCGATCTCCACAAGCATTTGCTTTATCCAGGGTAAATTAATCAGCCAATCTTGAAGCTTCATCTGGCAGACCTGCATCTGTCTGTCTATCCATTCATTCAGAAACATATCAGGAACCCAGGTGCCATGTGTGCAGGAATAACAACTACGTGGGTCCTTGATATGGTTTGGCTATGTCCCCACCCAAATCTCATCTTAAATTGTAGCTCCCATGATCCCAGAGACCCAGTGGAAGGGAATTGAATTGTGGGGGTGGATTTTTCTTGTGCTGCTCTCATGATAGTGAATAAGTCTTATGAGAACTCATGTTTTTAATGTTTTTATAAAGAGGAGTTGTCCTACATACACTCCCTTGCCTGCTGCCATGGAAGACATGCCTTAGCTCCTCCTTCACCTTCTGCCATGATTGTGAGGCCTCCCACCATGTAGAATTGTGGGTCTACAGGAATTTATTTTCTCATAATCCTGGAAGTTAAAAGTCAAAGTTCAAGATATAAGCAGGTTTGGTTTTTCTGCGGCCTCTCTTGGCTTGCAGATGGCCAATTTATTCACATGTCATTCCTCTGAGCACCCATATCATTGGTGTCTCAGTGTATCCAGATTTCCTCTTTTTATAAGGATACCAATGAGACTGCATTGAGAGTCATCCTAATAGCCTAATTCTAACTTAATTGCCTCTTTACATATCTCCAAGCATGATTACAGTCTGAGGTACTGGTCATTGGGACTTCAGCTTATGAATTTAAAGGAGACACAATTCAACCCACAGCAATATTATATATTGCTGGTGTATCTGTAAGTAAATAGGCATACAAATACCTAATACATTTGAGTACTAGTTTATTTTACTGAGAGGGTTTGATATGGGGAAAGTGCTTTTGATTTTTGAGGGTGGAAGCCCAGCTTGCATTTTTTTTTATGCTGTGGAGGAAATAGAAAAAAAAATGTGATAAAATCAGATTGTGTTTGGTTCAGAGCTTTCCTTGGTGAATAGCACAATTGAACTTATATTATAAGATGTTATTATAATTGTATTTTTAATTTTTTTATAATTTATTCCAAGACAAGGACAATTAAATAAATGAGTCATATTTACCAAAAATTCTAATTTTACTACCAAGTATGTGAATTACTACTTGATTTTGTGACCTAACATACGGTCCTAAAGTTAGGGAGCACCATATTTGCAAGGTGCAACATGCTTCTGGAATAGTACAGACTCAAATACTTTTTTTCATTTTCTGAGACAGAGTCTTGCTCTGTCACCCAGGCTGGAGTGCAGTGGCACAATCTCGGTTCACTGCAGAATCTGTCCCCCGGGTTCCAGTGATTCTCCTGCCTCAGCCTCTTGGGTAGCTGGGATTACAGGTGTATGCCACCATGCCTAATTTTTGTATTTTTAGTAGAGAGGGGGTTTCACCATTTTGGCTAGGCTGGTTTCAAACTCGTGACCTCATGTGACCACCAACCTTGGCCTCGCAAAGTGCTGGGATTACAGGTGTGAGCCACTGTCCTTTTAAGGACCAGTAGGTAAAGACAAGAAGTGAAGCAAAAGGCTAACAAACTTCAGGGAATGATGGGAACTGCAGTAGGTTAGTTGTGTATAACCTAATGCATATAATTTAAAATTCTTTAAAAAAATATTATGCTAACCAAATACACTAGGCATGGTCTCTGATCAATTAATGTCACAATTTTCTTGGCTTATTTCAATTATAATGAGTTAGTAAATATGTACTAAACAATAAAGTTATGTTGGACAATAAAGACAAGGTCTTGAACATATACATTAAAGGCATATGCTTCTTAAAAACATTTATTTGTTGCTTTCAAAATTGTACATTTATCTAGCCCATAAGTTTATTTTTGCCTCTTCTACATAATAACAATTACATAGTTAAATGCATTTCAGGTTTTTTACATTCCTAAATTATCTTTTCTTTCTGGTGAGCATGTGTGTTAGTTTTATAAATGCTTTAAAATTTTAAAGTGCCATATTTGCCTATGGTACAAGAAGTTTTTCTCTCTTTCTTTCTTTCCTCTTTCTTTTTCTTCTTTTTTTGTTTCTTCTTTCTTTCTTTCTCTTTCTTTTTCTTTTCCTTTCTTTCTTTTTCTTTTTCTTTCTTTCTTTTTCTTTCTCTCTCTCTTTCTTTTATCCATGGGAACTACACACATTTTCTTTTGTCACTATAAGCTACCATGTATGGCATCTCTAAATGATTCATATTTATCATAAATAAATTGAAGAAGAAATATAAATGATAATTTCATTCCTTTAGGAAGTAAGATTACTTTCCTTTTTAAATTTCACTCTTTTCAAGTCTATCAGCCAAAATCGTCAAAAAAAAAAAAAAAACCATTGTTAGTATTAATGTCCTGTGGAATTTTATCACTACCTAACCAAAATAAGAAAGACTAATGGGTTTTCTAAGAAAGATTTATATACAGCATCAACTACCTTAAAAGGCAAGGTACATTTATAACAACTTTTTAGGTAACAGTGTACCTTTTGAATATGTATCATGTTTTTGGGATGAAAGATTTAAATGTAAGTATTAAATGTAAGTATTCAAATAAAATAGCATTATGAATGTAAGTATTCAAATAAAATAGCATTCATTCAACAGCCAATCTGCCACCTGATAATTGCATTTTATGAAAATCATTGTTTCAAATACCCGAAGCTGTTCATCCCAGTTAAAAAAAAGTCAAAATACACCATGAAAGAATGACCAATCTGGAATCAATGGTGTGAACTGAAAACCCAAGTATATTTCTAATCCTTTTGGAAATCCCTGATCATTTTAATTGCCAAGCAGAATAAAGAAGTTTAATGATAATCAGAATAATTCTAGATAATACTATTTGCTTGGGAAAATATAGAAACTTATGTTGATTTAAATGCATATTATTTTCCCCTTTCAACTGGAGTTTGTTCCTCTTTTCTATGCAAATAAACAAAATCAAGTCAGATACACATTAGTCATTATCTTCTGATTTTGGCATTTTTGCTCTTTGCAGATTTCTATTGATCTTTGTAATGAATGAGCTACTTTGTCTTTTTCATTCCCTGAATTTTGGAAAAATCACTATTAATTATGTTTAAATAAAACCAATACCAACCACTACCTCAGATATCTCCCTTCATATAACAGAAACAACATTCTAGGGAAAAGTATGCTATTTTGAATTCTAATTACTTAATTAATTTAATTTTGACACATACCTAGGCTCCAAATCAATTGTGAAAGTAATAGATTAGACCCATGTACAGATAAGAAAGCACATAGGACAATAACAGTAATTTACTTGCCATTGTGTTACTTCTAGGTATCTTTTGGATGATATGTTTTTACTAAATTAATGGGTGCTAACTGATAAAACCAATAAAAATTGTATATCTATCTATGATATCCAGTAATACATACACAAATACATAAAAAATAAACATGGTTTTCTGAAACCTTCTTTTCTGTTATGCAAAAATTAATGAAATAAATATACAAATTTTCTATAATATGTGTTATTTATCTGAACTGAATCTACATGTTCACTTCAAAACACTTTGGTAAAAAATATTTGAGTTGATGAAGGTCTTGATCAAGATCTGTTAAAGACTCATATTTTTTTTTTTACCAGTTTTTATACACAGACCTACACTTCCCAATTCCCTAAGCGTTGAAAATAATGAACACTGGTATGAATCACTGGAGCAGATTTTCAAATAAAAATGTATCTAAATAAATATAGGGCTTCATCTTATTTTTCTCCTCCCTTAAAACAATACACTTGCTAAAAATCCCAAAATAGTCCAGGTTGTTTTGTCAAATTCTAATAATGCTGAAACATATCAAGAAAATGGCTGTATTAGTTCGTTTTCACACAGCTGATAAAGATATACCTGAGACTGGGAAATTTACAAAATAAAGAGGTGTAATGGACTTATAGTTCCATGTGACTGGGAAGCCTGACAATCATGGCAGAAGGTAAGGAGGAACAAGACACATCTTATATGGATGGCAGCAGGCAAAGAGAGAGAGGGAACTTGTACAAGGGAACTCCTCTTTTTAAAACCATCAGATCTTGTAAGACTTATTCACTGTCATGAGAGCAGCAGGGGATAAACTTGCTCCATGATTCTATTACCTTCCACCTGGTCCTTCTCACAACATGTGGGATTTCAAGATAAGATTTGGATGAGGACACAGCCAAACCTTATTCTGCCCCTGGCCCCTCCCAAATCTCATGTCCTCTTATTTCAAAACCAAGCATGCCTTCTCAACTGTCCCCCAAAGTCTTAACTCAGCATTAACTCAGAAGTCCACAGTCCAAAGTCTCATCTGAGACAAGGCAAGTCCCTTCCACCTATGACCCTATAAAATGAAAAGTAAGTTAATTACTTCCAGGATACAGTGGGGGTACAGGCATTGGATAAGAACAGCCATTCCAAATGGGAGGCATTGGCCAAAACAAAGGGGCTACAAGCCCCATGCAACTCTGAAATTTAGTGGGGCAGTCAAATCTTAAAGCTCTAAAATGATCTCCTTTGACTCCGTGTCTCACATCCAGGTCACACTGATGCAAGAGGTGAATTCACATGGTCTTGGACACCTCTGCCCCTGTAACTGTCTAGGGTACAACCTCTGTCCTGACTGCTTTCATGGGCTGGTATTGAGTGTCTGTGGCTTTTCCAGGCACATAGCACAAGCTGTCAGTAGATCTACCATTCTGGGCTCTGGAGGACAATGGCCCCCTTCTCACAGCTCCACTAGGCAGTGCCCCAGTATGGACTCTGTGTGGGGGCTCTGACTACATATTTTCCTTCCACGGTGCCCTAGCAGAGTTATCGATGAGGGTCCCACCCCTGTAGCAAACTTCGGCTTGGGCATCCAGGCATTTCCATACATCTTCTGAAATCCAGGCAGAGGTTCCCAAACTTCATTTCTTTCTTCTGTGCACCCGCAGGCTGAACACCACATGGAAGCTGCCAGTGCGTGGGGCTACCACCCTCTGAAGCAACAGCCCAAGCTGTACCTTGGTTCCTTTTAGTCATGGCTAGAGTGGCTAGGATGCAGGGCACTGGGTCCCTAGACTGCACTCAGCACTGGAACCCTGGGCTTGATCTACAAAACTGTATTCTCCTAAGCCTCCTGGCCTGTGATGGGAGTGGCTGCCATGAAGACCTTTTGACATGTCTGGAGACGTTTTCCCCATTGTCTTGTGGATTAACATTTGGCTCCTTATTACTTATGCAAGTTTCTGCAGCTGGCTTGAATTTCTCCTCAAAAAAGGTTTTCTACTGCATCATCAGGCTGCAAATTTTCTAAACTTTTGTGCTCTGCTTCACTTACAAAACTGAATGCCTTTAACAGCACCCAAGTCACATCTTGAATGCTTTGCCATTGTGATTTTTCTTCCACCAGATACCCTAAATCATCTCTCTCAAGTTTAAAATTCCACAAATCTCTAGGGCAGGGGCAAAATGCAACCAGACTCTTTGCAAAAACACAGTAAGTGTCACCTTTACTCTAGTTCCCAACAAGTTCCTCATCTTCATCTGAGACCACCTCAGCCTGGACCTTATTGTTTATATCACTATCAGCATTTTTGTCAAAACCATTCAACAAATCTCTAGGAAGTTCCAAACTTTCCCACATTTTCCTGTCTTCTTCTGAGCCCTCCAAACTCTTCCAACCTCTGACTGTTACCCAGTTCCACCATCACTTGCACATTTTTGGGTATCTTTTCAGCAATGCCCCACTCTGTTGGTACTGTATTAGTTTCATGCTGTTGATAAAGACATACCTGAGACTGGCAGTTTACAAAAGAAAGAGGTTTAAATGGACTTAAGGTCCATGTGGCTGGGGAAGCCTGACAATCATGGCAGAAGGCAAGGAGGAGCAAGTCATGTCTTACATGGATGACAACAGGCAAACAGAACTTGTGCGGGGGAATTCCTCTTTTACAACCATTAGATCTCATGAGACTTACTATCATGAGTACAGCAGGGGAAAGACTTGCGCCCATGATTTAATTACCTCCCAGCATGTTCCTATTCTAAATTAATTATGCCAACTCAATCTTAATTCAACCCAACACACCAAGCTTAAAATATTTGGGAGCATAAAACTAATGGATATTAATCAATAAGATCTTAGTTTTAGTAGTAAATTTAAGAAAAAAATTAAAATCTTGGATGTTCAGTTTTATCTTAAGGCAATCGTGGCCTTGAACTAGGTAATCTTTAAATTCTCTTTCAACTCTAAATATTGATTCCACAGTGTTGTTTTTAAGTAATAGTAATTTAGTATAACTTTAAAAATCACACATTGATTAGAATTAGAAAAGATATAAAAGCATATGACAGTATTCCTTTCAATACAAATTTATAGTATACAGATAAATGAAACTATACATCTAAAATAATTAGTAAAATGACATTATTAAAATATTGTATTTCTGATCAAATTAATACATATACAAGCAGCACAAATAACTAGGCAATGTCAGCTCAACCAATTCAGAAATAGCATTTGACAAAAATCTCCTGTTTGTTCATGAAAACAACTTAATAAACTAGAAATATAAGGGAAATTTTCTTAAATTGATGAAAAACAACCATGGGAAACCCAGAGCTAACATTATACATTATTATTAAAGACTGAATGCTTATATTATCACAACTTCTATTCAACAATGTCCTGGAGATTTTAGCCATGAAATGAGGTAAAACACATAAACAAAAATTAAGGTATACCAATTAGAAAATAAGTAAAATTATCATTTTCCAATGACATGATTCTATATGTTGAAAATCACAAGAAATTCTCCCAAATCAACTAGAAGTAACAAGCAAATTTGACAGGGTTGTTTGATATAAGACCAATATGCAAAAATCAGTTGTATTTATATGTATTACAATAACTAGTACATAAATGAAAATAAGAAAGTAAGTTTATTCATAATAATATTACAAAGAATAAACTACATAGGAACAAGTTTAATAAAAGAAGTCGTAAGACAGGTACACTAAAAACTGTGTAACATTGCTGAGAAAAATTAAAGGTCTAAATAAAAAGTCTTTACATGTTTATGGATTGGAAGACTCAAAATCATCAAGATGGCAGTTCTTCCCAAACTGATCTCTAATACAAATATGATGAGACCCCTATCAAAACCTCAGCAAAGTATTATGTAGAAGTTGGTATACAGTTCCTAACGTTTGTATTAAAATGCAAATGATTTAGAATAGCAAAAGCACTTTCTTAAGAGAATACATTTGGTGGACAATCAAGCATTCTAAATTGAGCAAAGTATTTTAATAGATATTTCATCAGAAAAGATATATGAATGACTACAAAGCCTAAGTATAAAGATACTTACCATTAGAGAAATAAAAAATTAAACTCTGTAAAACACCACTACACATGTGTAGAATGGTTATAATTTAAAGGGGAGATAATACCAAGTGTTGGCAAGTTCATGTTGAAACTAGAACTCTCAAACATTGCTGAGGGATGTAAAAGTATGTAGCCACTTTAAAAACAATTTGGCAGGTTTTTATAAAGTTAAATGTAAATGTAACATACAAACAAGTAGTTTGACTTCTAGGAAGATACCCAAGAGAAATGAAAACCCACTCTCTCATAAAGATGTGTGTCTGAATGTTCATAGGTGCATTATTCTCAATATCCAAATGTCCACAACTAATAAAAGATAAAATATATCTATGTAATGTAGCACTTTCCAGCAATAAAGAGATGCTGTACTGATTTATGCTATACAACATGAATTTCAGAAATGTTATGCTAAATAAAAAAAGCCAAATGCAGAAAAGTGCATGTTGCACTCTTCCACTTACATGAAATATCCAGAAAAGGCAAATATATAGACATAAAGCTGATCAGTTTTTTCCTAGAGTTGGAAGTGAGTGTAGAATATTGCAAATGAATCTGGAGAAGCTTCTGGGGGTAATGGAAATGTTCTTGAAATAGAACATGGTATGGTTGCACAACTGTATATGTTTACTAAAAATTATTGATTTGTATACTTATAATAAGTGAATTTTATGGTGTATATATTACTCCTTAATGAAGTTGTTAAAGCAATTAATTGTAAAATAATGCAGGATGGCAAGAAGTGGTTGAGGGGGCATATAGGTGAAACAAACTGGTGATTCATTGATAATTGGTAAAGTTGGAATGAATGTATGGGATCTTCTTCCACTCTTTTTCTGCTTTTGTATTTCTTTTAAATTTTCTTTGTGTTTGTTTATTTGAGACAGGCTCTGGATCTCGCTCTGTCACCCAGTCTGGAGTGCAGTGGCACGATCATGGCTCACTTGCAGCCTCTAGCTCCTGGGTCAATCAGATCCTCCCACTTCAGCCCCCTGATTACCTGGGACTATAGGCCTGTGCCACCAGCTAATTCTTTTTATTTTTTTTAGAGACAGGCTCTCTCCACGTTGTCCAGGCAGATCTTGAATCCCTGGGCTCAAGTTATCCAACCTCCTTGGCCTCCCAAAGTGCTGAGATAACAGGCTTTCTTTTAAATTTTCAAAAATAGAAAGTTAAATTTTAAAATTTAGTCTTATTGTCTACTCTATATAGGGGAATTGAGTAAAGAGAAGGTTTCAATCTTATATCTAAGAGTTTTAAAACACAAAAAGTATCTTCCTTAATGTTCTCTTGGAAATGTCTGCCTTTACATGAGAACTAACCTGCCAAGTGTTCCCAAACTTTTCAGTTTGTGGAGCAAGTGACTCAGTGGAAAGCCACAGGAGTTGAAGACTCTTTGAGCAGAGGGAAGACATGAAGCTGAGTTGTAGCCAAACCTCTGGGGGCAAGCATGGAGGGCAAAATCATTGTATCTGAGTCTTAAAGAAAATATCATTTTGCCATGCAGCAAGTAATAGGCCTCTAACAAATATATGCCATTTTCCTTATGTTTATATTCAACTTAAAACACTTTGAAGAAAATGGATTTCTCATATACTTCACCATAAATATCAAATTACTTTAAGTTTTCCCAGCAGCTACCCACCATATCAGCTTCATTTCTAACGCTGTGTCCCATGAACTTAAAGCCTCCACATTTCCCAAATATTTTTTAGAGCACTAAACTGCCATTCAGCATTCTCTCATCTCATAGCTTTAAACTTACAGTATCTTTTGCTCAGAAAATGTTTTCGTGTCAGTGTTGTTTTTGTCCCTAGCAATCCATCAGTTCTCAGATTACACATCACTATATCAGGAAAGCATTCAGTAATTCCCTGAACTCAGCTACTATTGTGCTCTTTCCTAGGACCCTGACCTTCCACCCATAGTAAATTATTGTAATTGTTTGTCTTCCCAATGCTGTAAATTCATGGAATTATCTTCAGTGGCCTGCAATGTGCTCAGCAATTAGCAGGCATTTAGCAAAAGTTGTGTTCAAGGATTAAATTAAATAATGTATATATTCACCTCCTGAAAAACTTTATATAAAATTTATGTTTAGCATATAGTGGGTGTAAAATAAGTACCTGTTCAATAAATGAATAAATGAATGAATGAATGAGTCTATCTTTTATTAAATACAGTTAATCAAACAATCCAAGATACAAGTTCAAAGAAAATCAACCTTTAAAATATAACTGTACTGACTACATAGTAAATTTTCTGTAAGCCTCAATGTAGATATAAAGAAAATAGAATTTCTTTGTTTTATTATATTCAATCTTGTTTAAATAGAAGAAAATATAAAATATTCCTTTAAAAATCTTACTGCATTTTAAATAATATATATTGGGTTCTTTGTGGGCAAAGCTACCTTGATGTCTCAGTTATAGTTTCAGGTATCCTTGGGTAGTTATCTTTAGTGTCAGGTTTTGTTTACACAGAAACTACAGAGAAATATCTTTGAATATAAAAATTTTGAATATTTAAATAAATACACCAACATTCATGACTTTATTCTCAAGTGGTGCTAGAAGGAATAATGCAGCAAAATCATGACAAAAATATCTAAAGCTTTCTTCACTTGATTGGTCTCAGATTGTGAGCTATATTATGATAAAGCTGCAATTTTATAACTGTTACTTAATAAACATATAGAAATATAGTGCATAAATAGAAGCCCTCTGTTTGTGGTGGACTAGAATAAATTGACAAACCGCAGAACATTCAAGAATTTCTTTTTATTAAATGAAATGAATAAATTATGTTGATTGTTTGACTTTGTGTTATCTAAATGTTAACTTAAAGCAGCATGTTTTCTTCTGGCTATTTATCTTCTACCTTGAAATAGCAGAATTCCATGCAAAGAGATTCCTTTGAAAGATTTATAGCTTAAGGCATGTAATAAGGCAACATTGTGTTTATCTCATTCTCTCTAGACTCACTGTGCTATTTCTGCTGAGTAGTGATACAGATTGAAGTATTTTAAGATTCTACAAGGGATGTCCTGATGTGATTATAAAGGACTGAATGTTTGTTCCTTCCCTCTCTTCCCACTTGATGCTGTAAAAATTCATATGCCTAGTTAACTCCTATACTGGTTAAAAACATTCAGTTGACTTCTCTAACCCAAACTCCTATTGAAAGCCCAGGTTTACTGTTTTGAGTAATAGTGAACCTTAAAACTTTCAAGGTCTGCATAATGTCTCTGATTCCCCAACATAATATCCTTTTCAAAACTTTTAAAGGATGAAAGCTTCCACTTCCAATACCTAAGTATAAACCATGGAAGAGGAGATAAAGAGGGTGGTCCTCAACAAGGCATCTGTGAAAATTAATGGAAGGATTATGGTTATGATGGCCGAATATCCAGCCCGTATAGTATTTTAACTAGGATGGTTTTAAAATGAAGCTTTATGTTCATCAGAGTAATCCATGACTATGTAATATAAAATCACAAGTCTTACAAAAATACAAAGATTCCTCTCCCCACCAACCTCTGTAGTCTGTCCCCATAGAGCCACCTCCTTTAACTGTTTTTCCCTCAAATATTTAACTTCAGATTTCTCATGATTTTTTATTTTGGTAATTTTCAAGTTATTAAATATGGGTATTTATTTGTCCTATGAAAAATAAAGATTTAGAACTCCTATACAAAGTCATGTGTATGCTTCATTTTTTCTTGCACCATCTCCTGAAGTTATATCTAAAACTTAAGTCAATATTTAATTTAAAATAAGTATGAATATGTAATTAGAATTTAAGTAGTACACTGTAATTACATTTCTTTTCTTGTACAGTCATTTCATTTCCTAGAGACAATAGTTTGTTATCATCATTCTTTCATTTACTTAATTTCCTATTAATGTAATGCTATTTTTTCCCAAATTGGCAGTAAAAAATTAAGGTTCTGTAGATTACAGTGAGGACAGAATACAGCAAAACTCTTTAAAGTCCTCTCCTCCTATGCTTTCTTTAATTTAGAGGCTAGAAAACAAATTCTCATCTTCACAGAATACATTGCAATATGACCCAGTCCTTGGCAATGACTGTATGGGTTATTGTCGAGTTTAAAATGAGGAAACTGAGAACCAGTATAAGAAAATGAAAAACCAATTTATTTAGCTACCGGGCGCGGTTCTATGGTCTGGGAGGGGGCCAGAGAAGTCGCGCCTAATTTTTTAGGGCAAGGGGTTTTATAGGGAGTAAAGGCGTTTAATTGGGAACTGAGGAGACAAAGCATAAGGCACTTGATTGGATATTGGAACACAGGATGTGGAGGAGGTAAGCTGTTACTAGGGGCAGGCGGGATTTTTGGTGAGTGGGCAGCCTTGGGGAAAAATGATCCTGATGGGGCAAAGTGCTTATCGGGGCAAGGGAGTGCTATCGAGGCAAGAAAGTGCTATTGGGCAAGGTTTGTCGGGGCTTTCCGAAAATTTCTGGGCAGGGGTTTCCAGTGGGGGGCTAGGTGTCCGGTGCGGAGTTTGCTTCAGGTGTGGGTGTTGGGGAGGCTACGTGGGAGGAGTTAAATGTTGATTGCGGAGTGGCGACATAATTCCCAGACGCTGGGAGGAATGGGCGTGTCCGAGCTCCCGGGGAGGCAACCGGCCTTACAATGACATGTAGGTGGAAGTTACTGAGTAGAGCTTCCAAGAATTTTTTGTAAAATGTTAAGATTTGATTTCTGTACTTCTTTGACCTTCTGCTTTTTTATCTTACTGTCTAAAGCAGACCTTTCGATTTTTTGTCTTCCTGCTTAAAGCAATGAATCAGATGTCTGAGTATGTTTGTAACTGTGAGATAATAATGAGATCAAAATTTATACTCTTGGGATGTCAGGTGTTATGGGTTGAGTTGTACCCTTCCCCACCCCACCCCCAAATTCGTATGTTGACTCCTAACTGCCTGTTTCAGAATGTGAACTTATTTGGAGACAGGTTCATTGTAGATGAAATTAGTTAAAAGTGGGCCCCTAATCCAACTTGACTGGACTAGTGTTCTTATAAAAAGGGGAAATTTGGACATAGATCCCCACACAGAGAGAAAACACCATGTTTAGATGAAGGCAGAGATGAGAGTAATACAGCAAAAGCCAAGGATTGACAAAGACTGCCAGCAAACCACTAGAAGCTAGTAGAGGGGCAAGGAACATATTCTCCCCCACAACCCTCAGGAAGACCCAGTGTTGATCTTGGACTTCTACCCTCTAGAACTGAGACAAAAAAATCTGTTCTTGGTCAGGCATGGTGGCTCACGCCTGTAATCCCAGCACTTTGGGAGGCTGAGGCGGGCAGATCATGAGGTCAAGAGATCGAGACCATCCTGGCCAACATGGTGAAACCCTGTCTCTACTAAAAATACAAAAAAAAATTATCTAGGCATGGTGGCACATGCCTGTAGTCACAGACTCCAGAGGCTGAGGCAGGAGACTCACTTGAACCTGGGAGATAGAGGTTGCAGTGAGCTGAGATTGTGCCACTGCACTCCAGCCTGGCGACAGAGCAAGACTTCGTCTAAAAAAAAAAGAATCTGTTTTTTAAGTCCCCCAGTTTGTGTACTTTGTTATGGTAGCCCTTACAAACTAACACAGCATAATGCTGGAAGAAACCTGAGTCTCTGATGATATTGAGACCTAGAGTGTCTAGCTCCTGTCCAGTACTGTTGTGTGAGACGTGAGACACATAATTCTTTATTACTTAAAGCTGCCTTTTACTGAGTTTTTTATTATCTACAGCCTGCCACTTCATGACTGATACAACCGCTTTCAATACTGTTTTCAATTTGTAAAATGCGTTAGATAATCTATCAACAACACTTTTCTCTACAACAGCCATCTCTAGAACTCTCCATCCTGCCAATCCATTTTAGCCATGTTACTCCCTACTCTTGTTGAAATCTTCCATATGGGAATGCTCCTTTATCTTTATTCAAGGAATTTCTTCTATTTCTGCTGTGTGTTTGATCCCATATTTCTTACAGTCCAGATTCCTTTTCTCAAAATTAAGCTCCTAATATAAGAGCTCCCTAGGAAATAGTACAAGGGAGAGGAACTTCCTGAAAACTTAGACATTAGAAAATATGTTTATTCTGTCATTGCCAAGTTTGATTGCTAATCTGGCTGCACATAGAATTCTATATACGTTAATATATTCCATAGATTAATTATAATGTTTTTCTCAGAATTTTTGAAGATGTTATTACAATGACCTTCAGGTTATAGGGTTCCTTTGAGAAGCTCAGTATTCTAATTCTTCTACCTCTGTCTCTCTTTTTATACACAGGCCCACACAGACACACACACACACAACACACACACAGAAAGTTTAAATGCCCTTGGCTATCCAATATGTCACAGTTTTGCTCTTTCTTTAGTTTCTTTAATTGATTTTTCTGAATGATACCCCTTTCAATCGATTCTGAGAAACATTTTCTGTTTTTATTTCTACATTAAATCCCCATTCATTTTCTTTGTTTTCCATTTCTGAGAACACTATCATTGAATAGTTGGCCTCCTAGACTTAGGCTCTAATTATCTTTTGTTCATTTCAATATTCAATCTCTTTTTTTTTTTCGATTCTAGTTTGTGTAAAATTTCATTAACTTTTTCACATTTCTGTAATCCTTTTGTCTTCTGACTTACATATTTAACTATCAAAGGCTGTTTTCTATGCTCTAAATGTTCTTTTTCTCATAGTATTCATTATTCTATCTCCCTCAGAACACTAATGACACCCTTTTGAGATTTTTGCCTGTTTCTTGCATTGTTTTTTGTCCCTTCTATTTTCCTTTAATTTGTTTTTTATGTTGGGTGTTCTCTTTAAAATCTGGTGATACTTAACATTTATATTTGAAGTGAGATTCTAAAAAGATTATTGACATAGATATGTATGTGAGAGAGCTCATGGGTAGCTTGCTAGAATTTCATTAACACATTGCAAAATTTTACTATTTGCAGACCTTTTCCCCACCAAGTGCCTGTCTGTTTTTCTAGAGATGAGTCCTATAGTTTCTTATCTGAAGATCTGTATCCTTGACTGTTAGATTACCATGGATTGAGCCAGGAACAGGACTGCAGGAAGGGTATCAACATTCAGTATACTGCCTTTCACTTACCACATCATTTGCAGCAAAGTACCTGAACATCTTATGTTGCTGAGTCTCACATTCACTTTCTCTTGAAAAAATGGGATATTGCTGATTTTGGCCCACACTGAGTTGCAAAGGGAAACTAGAGGTCTGTTCCTTATCATGTCTTAAACGATCGTGCCAGTTTTCAGCTCCTACTCTCTCCCCTACCTACTTTGGCTCCTTCTGTGATGATTTCCTTCTTAGTTTTTGCAAGGCAGAGTAGCTGGCTTTTAACTGGCTTCATTAAAAGGCATGTGCCTTCATTCTTTGTTCTGCTGTGCCAATTATTACATCGATGCTCTTCTTTCCATCTTCCAAAAAATATGTTGACCTCTCTTGTTCTTGTCCACTATTCTCTTCTTTCTGCATTAGATCAAAATGTTTTTATTATTCCATTGCTGTTTCTGTGATGAATTTTAGCAAGAACCGAGGGATATCCATGGATTAAATCTATCATGATTGAATGAAAATATGAGTAGCATTTCAAAAAACAAAAAACTCATTGAAAAACCAGCTATAGATTCTGCCAGGAAGGGATAGCTGTAGATGGGAGGAAATGAAAGTCACTCTTCAGAATCATTTAATCTTAATTAACAGATTACTATAATATATGACTGCTAGTGAGACCAGTAATAGAAACCCAAGTGTCACATCCTATAGCTTGTAAAAAGAATCGTAGCATTCATATTATCACAAAGAAGCTAATCTTTTCAATGTTAAATGAAAAAATGCTGAAGCACTTTATTAAATTTCCAATACCTGAAAATGCAATAAAGTGTCAAAGTGTCAGATATTGTGAAGCCAGCATCCTGGGCAGCAACAGCAATCTTCATGTAGATTTTACATGTTTTGCATATACCCTTATTGTTTAAAAATAGTGAGCCAACATTTGAAAATCATAAGATTTCAAGTAAATAAACTGTTTTCCCTTTTAAAATATTGGATATCTGATAACTTTCCTGGTGATGATCAGGTGAAACTGAAAATCAGGTAACCCTTCAGTAGGGACAAAAGTCCTGTTATTTGTTCTTTCCCAACAACTCATGTGTTTATTCAAACACAGTGAAATAGAGCTACCACACAGTCAATGTATATGGGAATCTAAGATATAATGTCTTCGCTCACAGGACCATAGTAGAAAGCAATGCTCCACCAGGAAGGACAGGGGATATGCAAGAAACTTTTAATTGAACATTGCCTATAAATTAACTAAATTTTAAACTTTAAGTTGCTGAGTTAACTAAAAGTACCAAAATTGTGTTTTCTTTCTGTTGGCAGAAAGAGGGCCTCCAGAGCAAATGGGAATTCAGTTATAGACAAATTAAGAAAGCTACACCTGCTCTCCTCAGATTTGGATTGTAAATTTCATACCCATCATAATTATAATTATATTATCCTTATATTTGCCTCATTTATAAAAATGTATTAAAGGAACATAGTTTTCTTTCCTTTCGTCTATTGCAGTCTTTATTTTTGATATATAGTTTAATAGATATTAATGCATAGTTTGCCCATATAGACAAATTCTGAAACCGTGTTTGACAAAGGTCATCTGGACAGCAGGATATCAGTACCTAATGATACTTTTCTCCATATGAGAGAACATATTTTAAGACAAAGGGTAGTGTGTTAGGAGTCTTATAACCTAGGTCCTACTGGGTTACATGTAGATTAGGCAAGTTACTTTTGGTGTTTTAATGCCTGTCTATCCCCATATTCAGAATAGATTTTATAGTGACTGTTTAAACTTCATAACTTTTATAAATTAATAGTGGTAAAAATGGGTGAAAATTAAGATAAAGGCACTTAAAAATGTAATGTTAACATATAATACATGGCATTATTAAATAAATAATGATTACTATTTTGAAGGAACCCTATAATATTCTCAACAAGACTCACTATAAATTAATTCTTACAAGGTTTTGTCAATGAAAGTGAGGCTATTTGAAATTAGAATGCAAGACACAACTAGTTTTTATTTTCTTATTACATTGAATTGGTACATATATAGATAAATTTACTAATATATATTGGTATGCAAATTAGCAAACTCAGTATTCCATTCTAGCATAGAGAAAAACCCCCTTAGCTGAGAACTTAAAAATTACATTTCCTCAATTTTCTTTTGCAATTACCATCCTTATCCAGCAAATATGTATATCTATAAGAGACGTTGATGCAAGCAGTCTAAGTCAGATGGAAAAATAGTTATATGGAAAGTTGTTTCTAAGTAAGGTGGTAATGTTCTAAAGCAAGAAACTGTAGCAATAACTTCCTTTTCAGCAGGTATCTTCCAATTCAACAGCTTTTGAAACCTCCCAAATTGTAGCAAAAGCAAAATAGCCTAGAAAGTTATCTCTAAAGTTTTTTACTTTAGCCTTTAAATGATGGCATAAGCACTTAATTTTCCATATTTCATACTTTTTTGTTAAAACCAGCTGGAGTGGATTTGTTGACTTTTTCTGAAGTGAGCAATTCAGACATAATTTATATTTTGATACCTACATGTCGTTGAATGACTTTTCATGATGAACCATTTTATTCCAGAAAGTGACTTGTGGGTTTTTATAAAGGTACAATAGAGTGACATTTGCCATCTGATGGACAAACTGAAATTAAACACTGAGCAAATTATTTCAGACCCTCCAGAAAAATTTCACTGTATATGATGGCTATTTTTTCAGTTTTTCTTTCTTATGAAGATGTAGCCAAAGAGTGAGAAGTTATTATTTTATTAAATACAATATGTGCACATCTTTCTTTGAGTTTTACAATTAAATATATGTTGCATATTGTGAAAGAGAACATTGAGGTTCACCTTTAAATATCTAAGATTAATATTGAATTTGCATAATCTGAATACGACCAAGAATTCATGGTCATGATCACAGGTAGATAAAAGATATAAATGAGACAGATTTTATTTAAAAACACAATAATTTTGTTGGCAAACAAAACACAAGGTGTATAACAACATCTTCACTTCCATTAAATAAAATCAAAGACAAAAGATTAAAGAATGTTTCGTAAAATATTTGAGTAAAATATGAATATGTGAAATTATTTTAATAGTCAATTTAATGTGAAACATTGAGTAACTGCATCTAATTAGCAAAAAAAGAGGCTAGTTTGTTCTATACTTTATTATAAATGTGTTGTTACAGTTTGTAAGTATTATTGACTTCATTAATATGGTAAATAGATTCTAAGGTCATATTCATGATCTTTACCTTCTGGTATTTACACCCTAATTTTCCCCCTCCACGTGCAGTCTGGAAGTCTGCAAATAACTGAATGCGGTAAATAAGCATATTCGTGAAATAACAAACCCTTTCCCAGTCAAGCGTCAGATGAGAACTTAACCCAGGCCAAAACCTTGATTTTTATCCTTGTAAATGACCCAACTAAGCAGTGCCTAGACTCCTGACCCATAGAAATTGTGAAGTGATAAACGTGCTTTATGTCATGCAGTTCATGATAATACTGTTACTTAGTAATAGATAACTAATGCAGCCAATTTTATGTAATCATAACTATTACAACCATAGAACTGAATATTCTTATGTATTCTTATTAGATAATAAAATACACACGTGTTATAAATAAATCACATAGGAAATGAATAAAATTAGTTCATATTCTATAAAACTCAAGAATATATGTTGTAAACAACTACTTGTAACCAATCCAAAAGTATACTTAAAAATGATTAATTAGGAAGTTTATCATATGATAATAGGGGTTTCTGAGACGCATTTTTCTATAGGTAGTCTCCTAAAGAGAAGTTCCATTTGGTCAATAATGTTAAATAAACATATATTAAATATGCATTTGCTATTGAATTACTTTGTTTGACTTGAGTATGTATAACATAGTAAAGTCCCAATTATTGTGTGAGTTTCTCCAACTATAATGACATAGTATAGTTTTCTCATTTCAAGGCTTTAATTAATTTATAAGTATTATAAAAGTGTTAGTTATATACCAAAGGAAAGAAATAGCATAATAAATGCTATGAAAAAGTCACTGGCTTCAACAATTGTCAAGTCATGTTAATCTTTCTTGTTGTATGCCTCCATCTATTGCCTCAGATTTCATATAACTATACTTGTAAATATCTCAGTAAGTAGCTCTAAATCCTAAAAAAAAAAAAAAAAAAAAGATTTCAATACATTTTGCTTAACTACCAAAATTAATAATTTCATTAAATATACTTCTGTTTTTCAAATTTCCAATTGTGTCACAAATGTCTTTTTTTTTTTACAGTTTATTCACTTGGATCATGAACCATGTATTCAGAGTAAGTTTTTTATTAATCTATTAATACAATTTCTCCCATCTCTCTCTTTTTTTGGAAAATATTGATAGAAGAAACCAGCTTTTTGCTCTGGTAAATTATTCACAATTTAGGTTCTGTTTATTGCATTTCTCCAAGTGGTATTTAGTAGGTTTCTCTGTCTCTATAAATTGACATTTATAGAAAATATAGATTGTTCTGCAAGATTACTTCATGGTTGGTGTTTGATGCATATGATGTCTGGTAGAATCTATGTATTTCTTAAATAAGGTAAAAAAGTAAATTTTTTTTTCTGAAAACTTTTTAACTTTTACGGGTAAAAAGAAAATTTTTTACATTTTTAAAAAAATTCTAAAAAAACATAACTGCTACATTTTCAGAATTGTAATTTCGGGATAGCAGCATGAGAAAAACAATAATTTACATGTATACAAACAAATTTCAGTTTTTAGATTCAAGCAAATTACAACCTATAAAACTCTTTACAAGTTAATGCAAATTATGTTGTATTTATTTCAAAATACTGATATAAATGAATCTACAGAATTTTACGAAGACTCACAAATGAAATTAGAGTTTCATTCAAACTTGACTGTCAATATGAATTTTCATTAGCAGAATTCCAAAGGAATAAAAATGCATGCAAAAATGTGAATGGCCTTTCACACTTTATTTATTACTTTTGATATCTCAAACTAGAAACACGGAAGGAAATAAATGCAATATTGTTATAGAGTTTCTGAAATACTGGGCCAGTGGTACAATCTTTTTAAAACTATATATTTTGTTTACAAGTATCACCTGAGCTTCCTAAGTGGATTAATGCATGAAATGGAGCACACTGGATTTGCTAGTGGCATTCACTGTTGTTCAGTTTGAAAAGGGAAATTCATAAAGATTTCCCTCTTCAACATGCTTCTGTGAACCTACTTTAAGTAAAAAATGGACTTCTACTGAGAATTCTGAAACAGACTTTCAGAGAAATAAAGTTTTCATTGAAAGGGGAAAGCAATATTTGTTCTGTATTTGTATCTAAAAATATATTGAAAAGTTTGGGGGTTTTATTGTGATTACACTTTTTATAGCATTTTATCCATAAACATACATTCCTTTCATTTTCTCTCTAAGAATTTTAAAGATTTTAAAGAGCATTACATTTTTCTCTAAAGGCAGAACTTTGAAAAACATCTAATAAATGTTGTCACTTAGATACCTGCACAGCTGTCGATTGACAAAGACCTGGACAGGTAGATTAATAGACCAATTGATTTCTTGATAAATGTACTCTACAATAATCCTTCTTTGAATTTTGTTATGAAATTACTTTTAATGAGTCATTTTGTGACCTTTCTACTTAAAATAGTAACCGTACCACCATTCCACTTTCCATCAGAATTTCGTATTCTTTTAACTCTGTTCTTTTTTTCTTGAGCATTTATTATCATAGAAGCTACAATATAATTTATTTATTTAAAATATTTAATCTTCCTCTCTTTCTACTAAAATACAAGCTCCTTGTAGGCAAGAATTTTTCATTTTATTACTTTTTAGTTTGTATTTTCCCAGCACTGAGAATGTCTGTTCATAATAGCCTTTCATAAACACAAATGAATGAACAAGTCCCACAGATAAATGCTGGAACAAATGATAGCAACTAAAGTTCTTACTTTCTATTTCATGATTCTCAGGCTGTGGGTGACAGCTTTGAATGTAATTGATGCTACCGGAGACAGAATTCACATTTTATTAAAGTGACTTGGATATTAATAACCAATATATAAATAATACTGGAATACAGTCAGTCATTTATAGCATGTTAAAGTTATTGTTATAATGCACATCAGAAATTAAAATAATAGCTAGTGAATTAATTGCCCTGGTGAAATTTTTGGCTCTTTTTAAGCTATGTTTGCACAATGTAATAAAATAATTCTTACCGTTATTTGCCATATTTTCAAACTGATAAAATTAGAACACACTTTACATGCTCTTTATATTAAAAATTTAAACCACAGCAAACTTTGAAGGATATTACAATAAGCACCCATCTGCTTTTTGGCTAGATTCAGATATTATTAAATTTTGCCATCTTTGCTTTATCAGCCATTTCTGCAAGATTTAGGGTATTTTACTGAAAAATTATATGTAGAAAATGGCATCTGGGTATTAGGTATGCTTACTGCTATGACCAATTTCATGTATCAATATTGATGCAAAAATGCTAAATAAAATTTTAGCACACCGATTAAGCAGTGTACTAAAACAAGCAACAAAAATGTGACCACAGGTGGAATTTATTCAAAGAATGCAAGGGTGGTTCACCACCAGGTAAATAAAACATTAAATAAGAAGAATAAAATGTACAATAAAAATTAGAGTAGCAATCAAGTAGAATAGACAAACAAAATTAACAAACACAAAAGTTGAAATCTTGAAAATATTAATAATGTTGACAAGCTTTTACTAACACTAACAGAAATTATCACTATTAGAAATGAAAGAAGTGACATTACTACACATCCTACAGGTGTTAAAAAATAATAAAAAATTTTAATATCTGTTCATTTCATCATATGTAAACTTTTCATTGGTTTAAGATCTTCAAAAAGCTTGATGAGATTGTGTGAACAAAGCATCAAATTACTGTTGCATGCTTATGTAACTTACTAAATAATAGCCACCATATCCTTATAATTGTGTTTGTAAACATACCTACCATAGGAGTATTGTATTTACAAAAATAGATAGTGATTTTCTGATTTTAAGAAATGTTAGTAAAGTAAAATCAAATTTTAAATATTTGCAAAATATTAAAGGAACCTATAATATCCAGTATTACAGTGATTCTTGTTATATTGCTGCAATAGAATAAATATTCTATTGATGACTATATATTAATGCTTTTCTGGAGGAAAAATAAATAATAAGTATAAAAATTTCATTGTATATGTGCTTCCACCCAGGAATTCTACTTGCAAAAATATTCTTAAGGAAGCAACAAAACGCAAGTACAAAGATAGGTGTTTGAACATATATAATAAGCATAGTTCCTACCAAAGGTAATTATTTAGTAAGTGTCTATATTTTTAATTAAATTATATTAAAGTGAAATACATTAAAATCATCAAAACTGATACAGCATTATATTTATTATGTATGATTAGGGAGAAATCAGGTTACACATAGGCAGTATGCTTAATATGAGAGACACTCATAACCACTATACAAAATTTCGGAGGTGCCATTCACATACAATGCAACATGATTAGTGATCTGGTGTTCATCTCCTGTGGTACAGAGTTAAGGGCAGGAGCTCATGTTCAGGATTCTTGGGTTCACTTATTTTCTATTCTTCATCTCCACATCTGAGTTGTGTAAACTTAGGCAAGCTATTTCTACTTTGTGGGATGAATGTGGAGACCCCATGAGCAAATGCACATCCAATTGTGCTTAACACTCATAAGAGTTAACATTATTTTTATTCTTCATGTAAGCCAGACACAAATTCTGTTTTGTTCTCACTTATATTATTGCATATAATCGATTCTTAATAATATTTGGATGATTTTTAACTAAAACTTAATCCAAGTCTAAGTGTTCACATATATTTGTAAAGGAAATTCTGAAAGACATGTCAAAATTTTAACACCAGTTGTCACTATTACATATAATTTTATTTTGTTCTGTATATTTGTATTTTGTGAAGATTTTTATTTGATAATATATAAAACAATGTACAATAAAACAATTAAATTCCACTAAAATCTCTATTGTGTATACCTTTCCTTTGACCCCAAAGTTTATTTCTAAATGTATACGCAAAGATATAGAGGACCCTTACCAGAGTGTTTTTGCCTGGAGCCTACCCACTGCCCTGCCAGAGTGCTTACCCACACCATAGTATCTGCAGCCTTGCTGCTGTTGCCCTGGAGATCTTTCACTCTTGGCCACCTTGCCAACCTGTGGGAGCCCTTTTGTCCATGAACCCTCAGCCACCATGCCAGAGCACTTTTGCCCGTGGCCTGCTCACTTCCCGGCTGAGGCACATTTGCCTGCGGTGACCCAACTCCAACCTGCTGGAGTGCTTTTACCAGAGCCATTACCATAGCTCTCTCATTGGCCACTCCTCCCATCCCACTGGAGTGCTTTTGCTGACAGACACCCATCAGAGAGATTTTACTCATGGCCATCCAACAGCCCCAACAGAGTGCTTTTGCTGAAAACCTCCAACAGAGCACTGTTGCCAGCAGGCTGGGAGCACCTCATTCTCCCATCCCCCAGTGCAGCCAATGCTTGACCTCAAGGGGGCCAGAGAATTAGGCTGTGGTCCCAGTCCCAGCACCACAGGGTTAAATAATTCTGACTCACAGTGCTGAGCCTAAGGCACCAGAGTATTCAGAAACAAAGACAATCAACTACATCCAACTTATATCACAAACCATTAACAGCATTAAAAATCATAACAGCTAAAAGCACCATCCAAAGGATAGCAACTTCAAATGTTAAAGGAATATCAATCCACACAGATGAGAAAGAACCAGCTCAAGAATTCTGGCAAATCTAAAAGCCAGAGTGCCCCCCCCATCTCCAAATGAGCCCAGTAGCTCCCCAGCAATGGTTCTTAACCAGACTGAAATGACGAAAATGACAGAAATAGAATTTAGAGTCTAAATGACAAAGAAGGTCATCAAGATTCAGGAAAAAAGTTGACCCCAATACTAGGAACCCAGGCAATCCAGTAAAATAATCCCAGAGCTGAAATAAGAAATAGCCATTTTAAGAAAGAACCAGACTGAACTTCTGGAATTGGAAAGTTTGCTATAAGAATGTCATAATTCAGTTGGAAGCATTAACATCAGAACAGACCAAACTGAGAACAGAACCTCAGAGCTCAAAGACTGGTTCTTCAAATAACTCACTGATGAAAATAAAGGAAAAAATAAATTTCTACAAAATGAACAAAATGTTTTAAAAATATGGGATCATGTAAAGAGACAAAATCTATGACTTGTTGGCATTTTTGAAAGAGGAGAGTAAGAAACTTGGAAAACATATTTGGAGATATAGTCCATGAAAAATTTCCCAATTTAACTAGAGATATTGACATGCAAATTCAAGGCATACAGGGAACTCTTATAAAATGCAGTCCAAAATGACCATCCTTAAAGCCTATAGTCATCAGACTCACCAAGGTTAATGTGAAAGAAAAAAACTCTTAAGGGCAGCTAGACAGAAGGGTCAGGTAATGTACAGAGAGAACCATAATGGCTAGTAGCAGACCCTCAGCAGAAACCTTACAAGCCAGAAGAGACTGAGGGTTTATATTCAGTATCCATAGAGAAAAGGAATTCCAATGAAGAATTTTATATCCTGCCAAAGTAAGCTTGTAAGTTAAGGAGAGCTAAAACTCCTTCTCAGATAAGCAAATGCTAAGGGAATTTGTTATAACTAGACCAGCTTTACAGGAGATCCTTTAAAGAATGCTAAACATAGCAAAAAAAAAAAAAAAAAAGAACCATACCTGCTATTACAAAAACATGCTTAAGCACATAGCTCACAGACACTATAAACTAACTATACAATTAAGTCTACAAAACAACCAGCTAACAACACAATGACAGGATCAAAATCTCATATATCAATACTGACTCTGCATGTAAAGTCTAAATGACCCACTTACAAGGCATAGAATGCCAACTTGGATAAAAAAGACAAGACATAACTGTCTGCTGTCTTCAAGAGACCTATCTCACACGTACTGACACTCATAGGCTCAAAGTAAAGGGATGGAGAAAGAGCTCCCATGCAAATGAAAATTAAAACTAGCAGGAATTGCTGTTCTTCTATCAGATAAAATAGAGTTTAAACCAACAACAATTAAAAAGCACAAATCAAGGCATTACATAATGGTAAAGAGTTCAATTCAATAAAAACACATAATTATCCTAAATATCCAAAATATCCTAAATATATTTCAACAATGAAACATACAGATTCATAAAATAAGTTATTCTCAACTTATAAAAAGACCTAGATAGCCACACAGGCAGAAAATTAACATTGAAATACTGGACTTAAACATGACACTGGACAAGTCGAACCTAATGAACATCTGCAAATTACTCCATCCAGCAACCACAGAATATACATTCTTCTCATCTGCACATGGAACATATTATAATCTCAACCATATTTTCTATCGTAAAGCAAGTCTCAATAAATTCCAAAAAATCAAAATTATACCAGGCACATTCATGGATCACAGTACAATCTAAATACAAATCAAGAATGCCTCTTAAAGCTACCCAAATAAATGGAAATTAAACAACTTGCTCCTGAGTAACACTTGGATAAACAAAGAGGCAGAAATTATAAAAAATTATTTGATCAAAGCAACATAAGCATATTTTTTGATCAATAATTATTGAACAGATCAAAATTTTATTGGAAATACATTTTTAAATGAATGATGTTAGTTTTTCTAGATCATCATTTATTGATATAATATTACGTACTGTGAGCATCTGTCATAAAAAATTTTCTTAAGACTTGGAAATAAAAAAGATTATTGGCTATTCTACCAAAGGAGAGATGTGTGTTCTCTTGCCAATCATCCAGTTATTGTCTAGTTTTATGGTAGCATATTACCTTGTATAGCTTTTATTAACTATGTTATTTTACAGCTTTGTAGAAGTTACTTTTTTTTTTTTTTTTTAAAGACAGAGTCTCATTCTGATGCCCAGGCTGGAGTGCAGTGGTGTGATCTCAGCTCACTGCAACTTCTGACTCCTGGGTTTAAGTGATTCTCCTGCCTCAGCCTCCCAAGTAGCTGGGATTACAGATGCCTGGCACCATGCCTGGCTAATTTTTGTATTTTTTGTAGAGACGGGTTTCACCATGTTGGCCAGGCTGGTCTTGGACTCCTGACCTCGTGATCTGCCCGCCTCAGCCTCCCAAAGTACTGGGATTGCAGATGTGAGCCACCACGCCTGGCCAGAAGTTAAAATTATTTTAAAAATGATGGCAATGCAAACAACTTGTGTCCATAGTGGCGAAAAAATATGTTTTCTCATAAAGAATATAAATAATTTTACTCAAATTCTCAAGTGAAGTGTTACTGGCTTTCTCATTAGTTAACGAGTTGAAAAAAATAATTGACAAGTGTTCATTTTATATTTGAGAGTCATAATTTTACATTTTACAAGTTATAATTGCACAAATGGTACTAGGCTGAATATCAGTTCTATTCCTGTGTATTTTTAGAGATGTTAGAACTTAGAGAACTCATTCACATTAAATCACTGTTTTTCTCTGTTTTAACTGCTTTAGAGTTGTCAAATCTCACATAGTAATCTATTATTATATTAACCAATTGTCATGTTCATAAAATTAATAAAATCCATTTATTAAATTATCACTAATGGTTGACTGTCAAACAATATTGATTCTCCAATACTGCTAAAATCAATGATTAAGAAACTACTAGACTTGCAAAGTGTCACTCAGTCCTCTGGTCATCTCAGAGATTTTACACCTAGAGGAAAAATATAGTCTTACTCTTTGTTTTGTCTTGCCTAGATTTCTATGGCATATTATTCCAGGAAATGGTACTGATAGGACAGGAGAACTGGAAAATTCATTTCCTTCTTCTAATAAAGAAAAATATTTCAGAAATTTAGTTATTGGCATGTTTCCAAGCTTCTTACAATCTTTCATTCAATAGATAAGGACCATAGAAAAATAATATATTTATAATTAATAGATTATAGTAATATAACATTAAATAATAATGATATAATATTAATAGGGCATTCTACAAGTCAAGGCAAGACTATAATTATTATTGGATTAAACACATAAGAAATAATGGTTAAAGACCTTCCAGACTCTGATAACTGAGACTCAATAAGGTTAGTGGATAACTCTTTCACAGAGCATGTCTAAATTCCAAGAAATGTTTTCAGAAACTATGTAAAGATTTTATCAGGAATGCTAATCTCTTCTAAGGAAAATATTGTGAAAAATATTTGGTCTGTTCAAGTCAGGGACTATTTTTTTCTTTTTTATTTTCAGACACTTCTTGACAATTGCACTATGATTTTGAAAGATGTTAATATTAGGAAAAGCAGAGTCAGGGATATGAGAGAAATCTCTGTACTACTTTTGCAATTCTCGCTAAGTCTAAAATTCGTTCAAATTTAAAAGTTTTATATGAAGTTTTTGTGTACTCCCAAGTTTATACACAGTTACTACCACATGCAAATCAAAGAAACAGTGAGAAGTAAATGAACACATAATTTCCATATAATTTCTCACACATAGTGAGTGCACAATAAATGTAAATAAATACATTACTAAAGTTGAATATGTGTAATTGTTACACAGTTTATTTTTGGTTTAATTTTAAGTCTTTCGTTATCTTATATTTTGACTTTTAGTATAGAAAATGTGTAGTTTCCTTTTATGTTTTAGAATTGATTAATTTGAGAGCAAATGTTTTATCATAACATATCTCATGATTAAACAAAATTCTGCCTATTAAAACATTCCTAGAATGGCCATGGAGAGATCAAATATACCTAAAGTATAGATATTTTTAGTACTGATTCTTTTCTTTCTTTTTAAAACTTTATTTCAATATAACTATGCTTGCAGAAATACACTCATATTGGTTAATAGAATGCGATTTTAAGTTTAACTTACCTGACACAATTTGGACCAAAAAACTTGGTACATGGTTTAAGATTTTAACAAAGTATTTGCAATCTGGTTTATCCTTATCTATTACAAATTATAAAAGATCCTCCATCAAATGCTGTTAAAGAAGGCAGCAAGAACTTTGAGAAATTTACCTTTGGTTTGCCTCAGAAAACTAACACGTGTTGCACTGCATACGTTTATAAAATTGGTGCACCAGAACATTGTTGTAATGTTTCAATGCCAGTTTAGAAAGTTCAATAACTAATGGTTGTGGAAGGGACTGGGAGGGGGAACCTGTGTACACATGTGAAACTGTAAAAGCTATCTGATTTAGTTAATATTGCACATAGACTGTACATCGACACAAACCAAGAGCCAGATAATTTCTTCAATCCAAATTAACACTATCAGTTCACTTCCTCTGTGGAGGTCAATCAGGAAACTGGTAATACTAGCTGTAAGATTTTCTGACTTACGCAAAAATTTTCTTCCCCAGCTTTTCAGTCCAGAAGTGACAGTATACTACAGGCAAGGTAATTCCTTTCATTGTCAACATTCATAGGGTGACATACAATGAGTTCTACTTGGGTTTCAATTTGTATCAGCTCTCATATGCAAAACAGTTAATGGCCACATGACTTTAGAAGTGACTCTAAAAAATAAAATGGCTCTTCTTAGAGGACTAGAGCAAAACATCCAGCCATAGTTATAAGCCTTATAAAAAAAGTGCAGCCCCTTGTGAATTACACAATAAAAAAAGTAGCTCCCAAATAAGAAGAAACTCTGAAGAGAAGAGAAAAAAAAGTAACTTAAAATATCTTGAAAATCAGTGTGAATATGGGTTCAAAAAGATAGTTAAGAGATTCATTTTCATAAGAATACCTAAGATTACGCTTATTATGTGTTCTAGTATTTGAAGTGTATCACTAGTTACTAAACATTAATTTACAAATAACACATTCAGTCTTTGTTCTTTTATCAAAAGAGAAAATTCTAGCTCAAATTCTATTCAGTGTGGAGGAGGGGGCAAGAACATAAAAAAGATTCAAACAGTTCCATGCAAATATCACATTTTTTAATGGAAGAACTTCTAACTGGACCAGAAGTTAATACTGCTAATGTACTTTTCATTGAAACAAGTTTAATAAGTACAAATACATGACATTAAGGTTCAGAACCTAATATAGGCCTGACAGTCAAGTCCTTTTCTAATTTATTCAACAAAAGTATTATGAGGACAAATAAAACAAGTACTCAACATCCAAAGTTTTAAACACAAACTCTTTCCTAAAAACAAAGTCATTCATAACAAGACATGCTCCTAGTGATATTTTGCAGTCAATCCTAAAACATGTTTTGATTTGTAGCTCATGATATTTAGTGAGGAACTATCTTTATAATATTTATAGCATTTTTACTTAATTCTATCTTTTAATCAAAACAAATCTGAAGAAGTGATTTTAATAGAACCTGATATTCCTTGGAAGTGATGAGTTACTAACATGTAGAAATGAACGAGTTTTTTTCATGATGACTGCTTCTATAAGGAAACGACTTGTAATTAATGAATGTTTACTATGGTAAACTGAATTTAATCTAGATGATGTCTCAGTATTGCTTTCTCATAATTAATTTTACTCAAAACAATTAGTGCTTTCCATTCCTCGTCTCAGTTCTGTAGTCTCCAGACACTTCATTTATTCCATGACTTAGCATTTTTGCTTGTTTACATATTCTGTAAAAGCTTTTCTGTTATTCACCATGCACATCTCCATTCTTTTACCAAGCATGCTTTCAGTGTGTCATAGTCTAGCTGAATTTTGTCCCTTTATGAATGCCTTCTACATTCTGAAAGTCTGCTTTGTTTCACAAGACAAATTTTACAGTTTCAATTCTTGTATTTCTTACATTCATCATTCAAATTATTCTAATGCAAAATTTAAGCTATTCCCTTTTAATTCATGGTTTATTTTTTAATTTGTAAATGAATAGATTAAATATTCTTTTTTTCTAAATATTCATAAATTCCCTGTGGGAGTATTATGGGCTATTTTCCTGCATTTTTTTTTCTTTATTTTAAAAAATATATTTGATTTTATGGAGATTCATAAATTTATTTTACATTTTGCTGATGTTTGATGTTATCTTTTTAATTATTAGAAATTAGGTATATTAATATATAATGCAGCAGGTTCAGTGCTAAGTAATCTATATGTATTATTTTAATATATTAAAATAACTCTATAAAAATGTATGTCATTAAAGCCACCCTTCAATTCATGAAAGTGAGGAACAGATATTCTAAGTAAATTTCCCAGGCTGGTTTTATAGCTAACAAATGAAAGACTTTAAATTATGATTCTCTAACCACAAATGTTGTATTCTGTAAATATTGATTCATTCATTTTACTATTAATTACTGACAGCAGGTTCATTTTGTTCAAGGACTGGTGATGCTTTTCTTCAGTACACTTAAAAGAGATTTTTTTATTTTGGAAAACAGATGGGCCAAAGGCTGATAATGTCCAATTTGAAGCCTTCAAAGCCAGTGTTTTAGATCTGTGACCTGGGGAAAAGTATGAAGTTATAATAAACTAAACACCCCTTAGAGGTTTGAAGATGTGGATTCAAATATATGCATCACACCTATGTGTAACCTCTGCCCGTTTTGTCCTCCAATCCCACCATTGTTTGATATCTAAACCTAAGTGGCGTGGGAGGAGGGTACAATGTGAAAAGTTATAATTATCTCAATATCTTTATTTTCCTGACCATCACACAGCCACCTAATAGATGCTTCCAGAGAATGTGATAAGAGATCAGGACTTTGTCAGTTTTGTCCATAGTGTGTAGTCAATGTCCTCCTTCCAGTCCAGAGACTCACATGTACTACAGGTGGTATGGCACTTTCTCATTCCTGCTTCAAGTGTGCATTTGTAGAATTATAACAGATATCTTTATTTGAGAAAAGAACTTCCACAGTTTGTTTATCTGTTTGTCATTTAACTTTTTTGACCCTTTTAGGGCTATTTTAATGAGAAATAGAGAGGCAATCACAGACAGAAAAACTTAGTTAACAGTTTCTGGAAGCCCTAGCTTGTGTTCACTGATGCAAATATAGTATTTGAACATCAGAAAACCTCTGAAGCCAGCATTTTCTCAACCAGATATTAATTCAAAAAATTTTTGCTTTTCCTTCATGTTTTTGGACCCTTCACTTTCAGATAAAATATATTCAATTGCTCTATACAAACACATATCTAAAACATTAAGAGATATACAAAATATATTCTGATAGTTTGAATGAGAAAGGTCATATACATACACTTTCTAAAATAATAGAAAAATTACATTAACTTTAAAAACATAATTTGATGAAAAGTAGTATGTTTCTTTTATAATTATCAAAATTTTTAAAGAAATGACTTAATTTAACTTGAAAATTTATTCACAGGTATAATCATCTATCTGTCTTAACAATGTTTGGAATTCAAAACCCTACACCCATTAACTGCATATTCTCTATTCTCAAAAGTGTATTATGTATTTAAAATTATACACACCCCCATGAGTATATGTGTGTGTATATATGTATATATATAAATCAACCTTGTTTTCAGATTTCAGATATGGTTGTTGTTTTCCTAGAGCTGTTTAGCATTCCCTTCTACTATGTCTCAGCTCATTTTTTTATTCTTCTTTTAAATGTCTTCAGAGATTTTTCATTTAAAAAAAAAAATCTCTGCTCTGCTTTTTACAGAGAGTTTCTTGGGCTTTCTAATTGTTGCTATTCCCGTCATCAGTCCAGGTTTCTTTTCCAAAATTTCCTTTTTTCCTTTGTCTGATACCCTCATGCTTAGCTACTTTCTGCTGCTTCACCACCTCCTATTTTCTGCTCCTTAGTGTTTCCCTTCATCCCAGGCTCCTCGTTCTTGCCGCTGCTATTCCAAGCTAGCTTCTTCCTCTGCTTTCATGCCCCTATTGATGCTTCTTTTCATAAAATACTTTCCTGTTTTCTTTTGTCTATTTTATTTTTGTAGATTCAATTAAAGTCTATCTTTTGCATAAAGCCTTGCCAAAGAACACAAATGCTGATTTTCTTCCAGATTCCTAAACTCCTTATAGTCAATAAAAAAGGATAAAGTACTTACCTAATTATTTATCCTTCTATACTGTTTATGCTGAAATTTCAAAAGTTAAGTTGTTCAAACTACAGTTTTTCTCCTACAACAGTTTTTCACAATGGTAGGAGAGTTGCATTATGAGAACTCTTACTAGAAAGAGTTATTAAAAAAAATATTCGACCACAGTAGTGGACTCCATCTTGGTTTGATTCACTGTACTAATTTGATTTAGCAACCCCAAAGTGCACAGAAAGAGAAAAAACTCCTTAAATTACTTCATAGATCAGCAATCAGCCAAAACAGTACTCCCCGGAAGCCAACCAATCCTCAGTTGTCAAAGACAGACTTGACTCACAGAATAATCACTTTTTCTGATAAAATTTATTGGGCCTTCCCTTAATAAGACCCCCCTATGCCTGTTTGGAGTTATTGGCCTTCACAGAGAGTGCTCCTCCTTATTATGAATATGAGTTGATAAAATATACTTTTAAAAAAGTAAAAGTATGATTCTACTACAGATATAAAATTAATGTATGTCAAAGATTGTATACCAACTTATTGAAGGAAACAGTTTTCATTCAAATAAAAATTTGGCATATAAAATATATGCTTGCACACCTTGGAGATGTTGCAGGCTACATTCCAGACCACCACAATAAAGTGAATATAGTAATAAGGTGATTGCTTCATTCACAAAAGCCATTTTTTTTGGTTTTCCAATGCATATAAAAGTTATATTTACAATATACTGTAGTCTATTAAGTGTGCAATAGCATTATGTCTAAAAATATGTACATAACTAATCTAAAAAAATACTTTGTTGCTAATAAACTAATGATCACCGGAGCCTTCAGAGAGTTGTGATCTTTTTGCTCGAGAAGGATCTTGCCTCTATGTTGATGGCTGCTAACTGATTAGGGTGCTGGTTGCTGAAGGTTGGGTGGCTGTGGCAAATTTTTAAAATAGGACAGCAGTGAAGTTTCTGCCCCAACAACTGACTCTTTATTCAAGAAAAATTTCTCTGTAGCATGCAATGTTCTTCAATAACATTTCACCCACAGTAGAACTTCTTTCAAAATTAGAGTCAGTCCTCTCAAATCCAGCCACTGCCTTATCAACAAAATTGATTAAATATTCTAAACTTTTTGTTGTCATTCCAGCAACATTGACAGCAACTTCACCAGGTTGTGAATGTTTTTGAAAGGAAAACAACAGATTTGGAATATTGAATAACTAGATTGTGCCTCAAGAAACCACTTTCATTCCTCATCCATAAGAAGAAAACTACTTATCAGTTAAAAATTTATCATCAGATTGTAGCAAATTATTCACATCTTCAGGCTCCACTTCTAATTCTGTTCCCTTGCTCTTTCTACCACATCTGAAGTCTTAAATCCCTAAAAAATCATCCATGAGAGTTGGAATCAGTTTCATCCAAACTTTTGTTCATGTTGACATTTTGACCTTGTTCTGTAAATCATGAATGTTCTTAATGGCGTCTAGAATAATATATCCTTTCCAGAAAGTTTTTAATGTACTTTTCCCAGATTTATTAAAAATATCACTATTTATTGCAGCAACATCTGTATGAAATGTATTTCATAGATAATAAGACTTGAAAGTCAAAATTACTCCTTGATCCTTTGGCTGAAGAATGGATATTTTGTTAGCAAGCATGAACACAACATTAATTTCCTTGTACATCTCCATTAGAGCTCTTAGGTAAACAGGTATATTGTCACTGAGCAGTAATATTTTGAAAGAAATCTCTTTTTTTGAGCAATGGGTCTCAACAGTAGGCATAAAATACTCAATAAACCATATCATAAACTAATGTACTGTCATCCAGACTTTGTTGTTTTATTTACAGAGCACAGGAAGAGTAGATTTAGCGTAATTCTTATGGGCTCTATGCTTTTCAGAATAGTAAACAAGCATTCGTTACAACTTAGTCACCAGCTCCATTTTCTCCTAAAAAAGAGTCAGCCAGCCCTTTGAAGTTGTGAAGCCAGGCATTGATTTCCCTTCTACTCTGAAAGTCCTAGATGGCATATTTGTTTTCAGTAGAAGGCTATTTCATCTACTTTGAAAATCTGTTGTTTCGTGTAGACACCTTCATTAATGACCTCAACTAGGTCTTCTGGATCACTGGCTTCTACATCAGCACTTGCTGCTTTGCCTTGCACTTTCTATGTTATGTAGATGACTTCTTTCCTTAAACCTCATGAACCAACATGTCTTAACTTCCTTGTTCTGTATTAGGCTTACAAGAATATTGTTGCCAATTTGATCTTTTATCCAAACCACTAAACTTTCTCCACATCAGCATTAAGGGTGTTTACTTTCTTATCATTTGTGTGTTCACTGGAAAAGTACTTTAAATTTCCTTCAAGAATTTTAACTTTGTATTAAAAAATTGGCTGTTTTGTGCAAGAGGCCAGGCTTTTGGGGACTTGGCCCTTTACATATCTTCCTCATTAAGCTTAATCATTTCTAGCTTTAGATTTAATACGAGAGACATGAGACACTTCCTTTCACCTGAATGCTTAGAAGCCCCATATGAATTTTAAAATAGTTTTTTCCAGTTCTTTGAAGAATGTCATTAATAGTTTGGTAGGCATAGCATTGAGTCTGTAAGTTGCTTTGAGCAGTATAGCCATTTTAATGATAATTGATTCTTCCTGTTCATGAGCATGGGATGTTTTCCATTTGTGTCTTTTCTGATTTCTTTGAGCAGTGTTTGGTAATTCTCACTGTAGCGATCTTTCACCTCCCTGGTTAGCTATATTCCCAGGTATTTCATTCTTTTTGTGGCAATTGCGAATGGGATTGCCTTTCTGATTTGGCTCTTGGTTTGGCTGTTGTTGTTTATAGGAATGCTAGTCATTTTTGTACATTGATTTTTTATCCTGAAATTTTGCTAAAGTTGTTTATCAGCTGAAGGAGCTTTTGGGCCAAGATTATGGTATTTTCTCTGCATAGAATCCTGTCATCTGCAAACAGAGATAGTTTGACTTCCTCTCTTCCTGTTTGGATGCTATTTATTTCTTTCTCTTGCCTGATTACTCTGGCTAGGATTTCAACACTATGTTGAATAGAAGTTGTGAGAGAGGGCATCCTTGTCTTGTGCCAGTTTTCAAGTGGAATGCTTCCAGGTTTTGCTCACTCAATATAATGTTGGCTGTGGGTTTATCATGGAAGGATCGTATTATTTTGAGGTGTAGTCCTTGAATACCTACTGTATTGAGAGCGTTTAACATGAAGGGGTGTTGAAATTGATCAAAATTTACATTATTATTGAATCAGATTATTCGTAGAAGTATCTACAATACATGGCCTAACAATCCATTGCAAGAATAGTCATTGCTTTTGTTTATTTCTTGATAGAGTATATTGAGGACGTTTTCAGACTTGTAAATTAGTAGTTTCTGAGTTATTGTTTTATTGTTATTAAGCACCTATCAAGTTCTAGAAATAATAGGATTAGAGTTGCAAAGATTTAAACAAAAGAGAAAGGGAAAGAGACAAATTCCTGCCTCACAAGCAGCTTACAGTCAGACACAGTAAAATCATGTAAAATAAATTATAAAACAATATGACAAATATGAGATAAAAATATAAATAAGCATAAAGAGTACTATTAACTTTTGCTTTCAGGAGTGTCAAAAAACTTTGGAAGTTTTTATATTAATAAAGCATTAAAAAATTTATTTAAGTTAACAAAGTGTGAGTCTGCTTAAAATTAAGGAAAGAGGACAAATGAAAATTTAGAAACACTGTAAAGAGCAAAAGCAAATATAAAAGTCCATGATTTGATACACATCAGTTAACTTAAGATTAATCCATTGAAATTCCCTCAGACTTGAGATGGCCTTCTTCAGTCTTCCTTCTTGAGTGTAAATCTTAAGGAATGTGCCATTTGAGGTCTCTAACCTCTGCACCTGTTACTTTCTTTCTAGTACTAACTTTTACTGCAATACATTTTCAAGACTCTTAAAGCATTGACTTTGTTCACCATCCTCTTTCTGTATTATTGCCATCACAAACTTATTATTCTTAAATCTGTGTTTGCTGATCTTTGGGGGGAAAAATAAATGTTATATTTATTTTAGAAATGTGCTGTAATATGTCTAACATTCCTACATAGTTTTTTCTTTTCTCTTTTTCAGTTTCATGAAGAAGAACCTTAAAGATGCTATCTTTTCAGGGCCCAGCACTTCCTTTAGTTTGGCTCCTTTCAACTAAGAGACAACAACAACAGAAACCGAAAAACAAAACAAAACAACTGTAAGTTGTGTTTTCTTTTGTTTTGTGTATATTTTATCTACGCTTCTAATATTATCTTCTGGTCATGCAACAATATTAATTTACATTGTCACGATGATTAATTGTTACTTGTCATTTTATTTTCAGTTTCCTATTCTGTCCATATTTTCTGTAGATTCATTATTAAAACTTAAGATTAAAATTGGAAGAGGCTCATAGGAAAGAATGAGTTTTGTTTGCAAGTGCAAAGACTTGACCTGAAATGTCTTTGATGAAAAACAAAATGAAGGAAATAGTATATTGTTGCATATAAGAAAATTAAGGGAAAGATAATGGTTATAAGAACTTCAGATTAAAATGGATTCAGGTCTTGCTTTCTAATTCTTATTTCAATATTTGTCTGTATTCTCTTTAACTGTATTTCTTGAAAAAATGGGAAGCATTTACTTTTGTATCGCTAGGATTGCACGCAAGGCAACTCTGATCTGTGATAAAACACTGCTTTTCTCCAAGCTAACATTTAACAAAAACCATGGAAGTCTTCTTATGTCTCTTGCTTTTACATGCTTTTATTCTACTCATCTTTTTCTTCCAGTACTTTGCCAAAGGTGAAACAGTTTCCGTGTTCCATGTTTCCCAATGAAAATATGTCACCCTTTGGAAATCAAGATACTTATTGCTATGACCTCATATCTCTGATTACTTTAAAACAAGCAACAGTGTTTTGTATGTTGTTTAGCTATTTTCTAACTGCTACTGGAATAATGACATTTTCTTGGGGCTATCCATGTCCTAAACAGAAAGGAACTATTATCTTAACCACTGATGGATCTTTTTGCTGGATGTAGAATTTTCCTTTGACAGATTATTTTTCCCTTTGAAAATTCTAAGAATAGCTTTTCATATTTACCTTAATTGCATCATTGTGATAAGCAAGATTTTTAAAGTTTTACCTCTTTTAAATATATCATATCTCTTTTTGGCTGACTTTAAGATTTGCCTTTTTATTTCAGCTTTCCATGGTTGATTATTATGCACCTGGTTATAATTTGGGGGAGTGGGGGGCTTATCATGCTTTAAATTTGCTGAGCTCCTTGGACATATGAGTTGATATTCTTGATAAAAATTGATAGGAGGACCTTATTTCTTTAAATATTCTTCTACCCCCAATTTTTATCTTCTTTTTTCTTCTTTTCATTATAATCTATTAGATTTTTTGGTATAATCTATTTTTTAAAGGATTGGTCTCACATGTATGTATGTGAAACACATGAAAAAGGAAAAAGGAATTATGAACTCTAAATAAGTTTAGAATGATTTAGAATAACTGTCTGCATACAAGCTCTCCCTGTGCTTCAATTAAGATAATTTTTATATATTTATCATTTCTTCTGCAGTGCCTAATATACTGTTAAGCATATTCACTAATTCTTTTATAGATAATAATTTTATTCTATAATTTCTAGTCCTTTTTCATATTATTTAATTTCTCTGCTGAGATTCCTATCTCTTAACTTATTATATTCATCTTTTTTTTCATTAAATCATCAATCTCATTTATAGTTGGATTCAAATTCCTTGTTGGCTACTTTTAACGTGTGTAAACTATTATATGCTATACATCGTCAATGCTATGTTTCTGACGGCGTAGAATTTATTTATATATTTTATTTTATAGCGTATTAGCTTCTGCTCTACAAAGATGTTTAAAATAGTAAATAAGCTGGTTGTCCCCATGCTCTGTTTTGAGATTTTGAAGGAAGTTCAAGAATAGTCAATTAATAGCTTTATTTTTAAAATATAGTTGAGTTTTAATTTATAATAACTTCAGGCTGACTCCTTTTTCAAAGAAACTTTTGCTTTTCTTTCTCTAGCCTTGCTTTACTATAAAATAAAACAAATATTTTTTCATGATTGGCCAAGTCATGGTGTCATAGAATCGGACGGTTTCGTTTATGCTGTTTTCCGTTTATTCTGTTTTGTACTAATGACAATTGGTGTGGAACAGTAATGATGTGAAGAACACTGGTCTAGTGCTTACTTTTATCCAATACTCTTTCACATGAGCATTATAGAACCAATCAATTTGCAAACCATTATTACTTTTGGAATTGCTCCCAGTTGAGAAAAAAATAACAATTTTCTTATTTCATCTTCTTAAGAGTCACTCTTTCTTTATCGTTACCCTCATTTTTGTGATAAAATTAATTTTTTTCTTTCATAGTAACAACATTTATGGCATCAGTTTATTAAAAGGTGTGAAGAAGTCAGCTACATAACCAGTGCTGACAGCTATAATTCATTTCCTCAGCAATCAATATGCTGTAAAATGAAATCATTTATAAAAGCATCTCAGAAAGCAATTTATAGGAATCAGTTACTACCACATGATTGAGAGGTATTATAAGCTGTTATCTAATAATAAAGAGACCAATCTATCAAATATAACTGACCCAGAAATGACAAATTAATAGAATGATGATCAAAGGAATAGAAAAAGACATTACAACAGTGACTGTAACTGTATTCCATATTTTCAAGAACCTAGAGAAAGATTGAACGTGTTAAGTTGTATTAGTCCGTTTTCATGCTGCTGATAAAGACATACCTGAGACTGGGCAATTTACAAAAGAAAGAGGTTTAATTGGACTTACAGTTCCAGATGGCAGGAGAAGCCTCACAATCATGACAGAAGGCAAGGAGGAGCAAGTCACCTCTTAAGTGGATGGTAGCAGACAAAGAGAGAGACTGGGCAGAGAAACTCCCCCTTATGATACCATCAGATCTCATGAGACTTAACTGCTATCATGAGAACAGCATGGGAAAGACCTGCACCCATGATTCAACTACCTCCCACCAGGTCCGTCTCACAACACGTGGGAATTCAAGATAAGATTTGGATGGGAACACAGCCAGACCACATCCTAAGTGGAAACATAGAAGAATCAAAAAGACACAAATCAACTTCTAGAGATGAAACTGTTTAAGATTAAACAATATACTCGATGGAACTAACAGAGGTTATATTTGTAGAAAAAAGTAACGAATTTAAAGACATAGCAATAGAAAGTATCCAAAAGGAAATGTGTAGAAAAATGAACAGATTTTCACTGATCTATGGGACAACTTCAAGCAGCCTAATATGTGTATTATTAAAATAACTGAAGTCTCCACAAGAGCTGTGTGTGGTGGTTTTAAAATATAACCACAAATTCATTGATATTCCTTCTTTAATATATGGAGCCTTGTATTAATGCTCTTGAATGTGGAGACGGACTTATGACTTGTTTCTAAAGAATAGAATAAAGTGACAATGACGGAGTGTGACTTTGGAAAGTAGGTCATAAAAGGTACCATAGCTTTCTTTTCAGTCCCTCACATTGGAGAAGAAATTAGCCACCATGTTGTAAAAATAGGCCTATGTGGTAAAAAACTAACACTTTTGCCAACAAGAATTGAGGAACTGAGGCATCCTGCCAACAGCCATGTGAGTGAGCTACCTTTCAACACATTCTTTAGTCCAGACAAGCCATTAGATGACAGCAGCCCTGTCCAACACATGACTATAACCACATCAGAGACTCTGGTTCAGAACTATCCAGTAAGCTTCTTCTGAATTCCTTCCCACAGAAATGATGTCATAACATTCAGTTATTAAAGCTGCTAGTTTTTAGAATAACATGTTATGCAGCAATAGATTACTAATACACATTTTTGTGCCTAAAAAATGAGGAGCTGCCACAAAATAATCCTATCCTGTGAGAATGACTATTAAACTGAACAGTGGGAAGAAGCTGGGAACATTTGAGAGGGTTTATAAAAGCTGAAAAAGCCTAGAATAAAGTGTTTGTAGAAGCACCATGGACTTTTGGGAGGCTGTAAATGAGGACTTAAAGGAAAGGGGGAAAAATGTAAAATTGGAGGAGAGTGGATACTTGTTATGTAGTGGGAGTTAGAAATACTGTCCCCTCTGATAAAGTTTAAAATAAAAAATAAACCTAATGAACTGGATTATCTAGCTAAGGATATTCCCACCCTCTGTGTGGAACATGCTGTCTTGTGGCCTCTCATTGCTTACAGTAAAATGTGAGAGGAAAGAGATGAAAAATGGAAATGCTCTGAAACAATAATAATTAGAGGTTTTATAGCATTGAAAATTATCAGACTTTCCAAAAAGCAAATCATGTTAAAAATAAAGCAATGGCTTCCAAGAAATGGTCAAATAGAGTTCATTGTAAGAAAATCATAAGAAAATCATTGTCTACATATGAAACCAAAGGCATAAATGTAAAATCCTTTGTTAAGATCTCAGATATATCAATGGGCTTGCCTCAGACAAAAGATCTGTTCAAGAATTTAATTAATCATCTCCTGGATCCTCTCAACCAAATGATAGGTTTTCGAAGAAGTTTAAAGGCATTGTCCTTGCTGTCACAGTAGAAATCCTATGTAGAGAAGTCTCATCTTGATGAAATTTGTGGGTATAACTTTTGAGAATGGGCATGCTTGGATCTGTCATGGCACTGGTAGGTATGATTTAGTAGGGTAATAAGCACATAATTAAGTCTGGGATATGGCATGGGTCAAACCCAGCACTATGTTGGACCCACCCAGTTTTAACCAGCTTATGCCCCACCCTGTTTTGTTAGGATCTTGTCAGCCCAGCCTCATCCTCATCCTTGTAGCTAAAGTTAAGAAACCCTTTCTTGCTGTTAGGTGAAATGACTGCTTGATGTTTTCCCCGATTCTCCTGTGATCTCCCAGCATTCCTATTTTATAGATGTTTCTTTAATTAGGGGGGTAGAATAGTCATTAGATACTCTGAAAAAGGAAAGGATTTCAGGAACCCTCAGTTACTGACTCTTTTCCCCCTTCTTTGGGTTTGCCTGAATCATGGACATGCCACCCTGATTGGGATTTTGGCCATTTTCTCTCCCTTATGTTGGGTTTTCTGTTATCCTGTGGTTTCTTTGCCTAGTTCTTATTTTAACTGTCTTTTGGATTTTTCCATTGTCCTGTTACTATATAGTGCTATTCCTACATCATATCCATCTCTCCTCCACCAGTTAACCCACTTTGGAAGAAACTGATCCCACCATAACCTATGTGACTGGACTTTTTTATTTAAGACTTTAGATTTCATTCCTTTAACTTCAGTGGTTATTTCTGAGGTAGATACATGACATACAACTAGTAATTAGGATGAATTTTAGATATCTTATTTAATATTCTGTAAGAATAGCTCCCTCTTCTCTTTTGGATGATGGTATATGTGATGTGAAGCCTTAAAGTGCTGCAGTAATTTGGTTATAATGAAGGAAAGGAGTCTTATGCAAAAGTGAACCATACAGTGAAGAAAATAAATAGAATTCTTTAGTGACCATTTAGGCACTAAATTAAATAATTCCAGAAGCTCACTCTATCTGCACTTTCAATGATGTAAGCCAACTTTATTTAGGTTTCTCGTTACTTGTAAGTATTTGCATCCTGAAAGAATAATAATGTTTATGAAATTATTTTATGAATTTGGTTATGATATTTTCCTTGATAAAGCCATTTTATAATTTCCAATTGTTTAGGGGGTAAAGTTACAGTTTATAACATAATTAGCCAGTCACTGCCTGAAGTAGACTAGGGAGGCCACCCTCTCCTTCATTTTCTAAACTTTAGCCCACAGTTCTTTCATTCTTTCAAATACACCACATCCTGTCCTGTTTGAGGATTTTGTGTATGCTGTTTTTTCCACCTGGAATGCCTCCACTTGCCTATTCATTGAGCATATCTCACCCTGACCTATAATTCTTCTGAGACACCTTTACTTATGACCACCCAACCAGATTGCGTATTCTGAATATTATTCCTTTTTTTTGGCTCGGTTGATAAATGTCTGCCTCCCCCAAAGAATTTCAGGGCATCTTCTTTACAGCTATTTTACATCAGTGTTTATATTAAGGATATAACATAATAAATCTTCAATAAATATCAATAAAATTATATTTCATATAATTATATATAATTGAAAATTATATATTAACAAAGTTATTAATATTATTGTGCTATGTCCTATGACATTGTTTTACTCACAACACTACTAACATCAAATGTGTGGATTTTTTCCATACCAACTTCTTCAATTCTCTGGACCACCAACTGGATGGACCACAATTCTATTCAATTCTTACATCAACTACCCAGAGTAATTGCCAAACTCCACCAGTTTAAGGGATCCATCCAACAAGATTGTTCTTATTACAGATACAAGTTACAAGAATCGTGAACCTAGGGTACCCACACTTCTGTCTAAGCTGGTTACAGTGATGAGGATTCCTATAACCTCCTCCTTCAGGTTCGATCATTTCTAGAATGGCTCATAGAACTCAGGAAGACATTTTACTTAGCTGTCATTGGTTTATTATAAAGAATGCCATAAAAATCAGCCAGATTAAGAGGTACATTGGGCTAGGTCTGGAAGGATACTGAACACAGGAGTTTGGATGTGCTACCCTCTCAGCATGTGAATGTGTTTGCCAACTCCGAAGTTCTGCAAATATCCTTGTTTAGGGTTTTTCTTGGCTCTTTTTTTTTTTTTTTGGGAGGTGTTATTATAGGCAAGGGGTCCTGATCCAGATCCCAAGAGAGAGTTCTAGATCTTGCACAAGAAACAATTCAGGGCAAGTCCAGAGAGTAAAATGAAAGCAAATTTATTAGGAAAGTGAAGCAATAAAAGAATGGCTGCTCCATAGACAGAGCAGCCCTGAGGGCTGCTGGTTGCCTGTTTTTATGGTTCTTTCTTGATGATATGCTAAACAAGGGGTGATTATTCATGGCTCTCCTGTTTAGACCATATAGGGTAACTTCCTGACATTGACCTGGCATTTGTAACCTGTCATGGCACTGATAGGAGTATAGCAGTGAGGACGACCAGAGGTCACTCTCGTGGCCATCTTGGTTTTAGTGGGCTTTAGCCGGTTTCTTCTATGCAACCTGTTTTATCAGCAAGGTCTTTAAGACCTGTATCTGGTGCTGACCTCCTATCTCATCCTGTAACTTAGAATGCCTTAACGATCTGGAAATGCAGCCCAGTAGGTTTCAGCCTCATTTTACCCAGCTCCTACAAGATGCAGTTGTTCTGATTCACAGGCCAGTACAGTTTCAATACATAAGCATGATTGATCACATCAATGGCCATTAGCTATTAACTCAATCTTCAGCCCCTCTCCTCTCTTTGGTAGTTATAGGATGTGGCTCAAATATTTAAGCTTCAAGTCAAAACTTGGTCTTTCTGGCATCCAGACTCCATCCTGAAGCTGTCTAAGAAGCACCTTAGTCAAAAGTCATACATTAGCATATGAAAGACACTCATCACTCAGGAGATTCCGAGGTTTTAAGAAGCTGCTTTCTTGCCAGTAAACAGGAACTAAGCCCAAATATACATTTTTTAAAATTTTACCACAGGCATGGAATTTTTTTAATGTGGTTAGAATGGTTTATAATAAATGATAATTACTAGGAAAGACATTTTTATTTTATGGTATGGTCATAAATGAGGAAGAGTTTGAATAATAAACTTGTCTTTAAATATTGAACTATACTGGTTTTGGAGGTAATAAAACAAGAAAAAAAAAATCCAGTGTTTCCTAAAACAGAGTTGACTCACTTCCTAAAATATCTGTTAACTGTTATACTCATATATGTGAAATAAGCAAACTTCCAAAATGATTCTAAAATTATATTTTAAGACATATATGACTTTAGCTTGCTTAATTTATTTTTGTTAGTTTGAGTCTTTTGGCAGAAGAGATACTTTGGGTTTTTTTCTCAATTTCCAGATAGTGAAAAATTTATAATTAAGTAAAGCATTACTATTATTAATGACATAATTTATACTTGCATATTATTATAAGGTTTTTCAGTCAATTCTGTGGTACATGGTAACTGTTACATATGTGGCTGTGATTTTTTTTACAGCTGTGAATGCTGGATTTATGTAATATTCTTCTGTATCCCATTTTCTCCTTGGAAATCTGCAATGTTGAAATGCGTGAAATTTAAGATTGGACTGTTTTAGCCTGGGAGATGTTGAAGGCACAACTTCAGTTTTCATGGCAGTTGTCTCATTCTTCAACTGCTGGGGAAAACAAAAAAAAACGAATAATGAAATGAACAAAAAAATTAGGTTCTAAGCAGGCATCCAAGAAATCTGTTTTGTCTCCCATTTCAGGAGATTGAGAAGAAAATGGATGAAATAAAATGATTTTACAAATGTCTTATGATATTAATATTTCTTAGGGAACAAGCTGTTGAAATGTTAAAAGCTGCTGAAAGAAGGGGATATATTTGGGAGCAGATTACATTGCCAGTTTTTCATTGTTTAGCACATTTTATAGCCCTCCCTAAAGAACATGGTGTGATAACATTAACAAATATAATCTGACATGGGCCAAAGAGTAGAAAATAATTTCTACTAGGATAGAGTACAATTATCAAACGTAATCAAAGTCATGCCCTGATCATGTTCAGTGGTTTGGGAATGCATCAGAGATATCGATAATGAATGGCCTAAATAACTGATTTGTCTGAAATGAAAGAAAAAGTGACTCACAAATATAAGAGTCTTGGATATGCCCCTGGCTGAACAGAGATGATGTGTTCTTCCCTTAGAGAATCAATGAATCCTCATTGAAAATGGATTAGGATATCAAGATTATTGATACCACACACATTACCGAAATGAATCAATAGATTTACCCATAATACAATGAGGCTTTTGAGAGAAGCAGGGAAGGCTCCCAAGCACGTCCTAAAATGGCTTGATATAGCAAGGAGAAATGACTAGTGTAGGCTTTCATTGGACTTAGGTGTGGGGCTGATGTGATGGTTTCCTCATGAAATCCAGGTACCATGGGATTTGAACTTCCTGCAGTGCCACAGGAGACAGCATATAACTTTCTGATTGGTTTGCCCAAATGTGGGACAAGAAGAGAAGAGGGGAGAGGGTAAGATTGAAATTGTCTGCAGTTTAACATTTAAAATTGAGTCAGCCTTTCTATTACGATAGGTTTATTTGACAAGTCTTGTACAGTGCAGTCCTGCTTAGGTATGCAGTATACCCTATCCCCAAGGGAAGGGTCCTTTTCTACTGACCCCACCCTGTGTACCACCACCACCATAGCCACTAAAGTTCTGGTCTGGAAGAGGAGTTTTGCTACTGGTAAAAGGAGAGGAGACCTAACTGAATCTTAATGCTCAGATGCACATATTTTTACGAAAAATAAATAATTGTGGAGCTCTTGCTTGCAGTGCTTTTGCCTCTTCATGGGGTATAGGTGAAGGCCTCAGTGAGACGTCTCTTTTAGCTGTTTTAATTTTTTCTCCTTTTAAGCCTTTTTAAAAAAAATCATATTCTCTTTTGCTGGCCTTTTCGCCCATGTTCTCCTTCTAGATATCTTACTCTGCTTCTGCTTCCTCTTTTTATTTTGGGGAATATTTCTCTGTCTAGACTCACGTAGCTGTTTGTAATCTTATTACTAGCGGTACCTCTGTTTATAAAGTGAAGTGAAAATTTAAATAAGGCCTTGGAGAAAGTATGTATACAATATGTTGGAATGCCTATTGTTGCTCACATATTGTCCTGCTCAGTTCATATGATAAACTCTCATCATAACTAGCACGCAGTAAACAAGACTGAATAATTCTCAGTCAGGTATATTTGATAATATTCTAAATGAGTCATTGGATGTAACTTAGTGCAGTGCCAGACATACAGCAAACCTCAGGAAATGATAGCTATTATTATTACTATTATTATTGAGGGACTGTGTTAAGGAAAATAAAAGACTTCTTGAGTCCACAGAGGGCGTGGATTCAAAGGCAGAAGCTTCCCAGCACCACGTCTACATCCACACCGCCATCCGGGAACCTAGAGTTCTTTGTCTGACTTTCTCTAGCTTGGACTACGTAGAGGAATCCAGGTGGGCCTCTTTTTCAAAAAGCCCTTGGAAAGTTCTGGGAGGAGGGACCTCTGTTGGGGAGTAAGTAGCCAAATTGGTATTAAAGTCAAAGATCAATCACTACAACAGAAGTTTGAAAGAACTCATCTCATTGGATGAGAATACGAATGGGGCAGGAATAACTTCAGAGTTAAAATCCCACAGCTCCTTACCTGTACGGATTCCTTCCTTGGATCACCTCCCACGGCAGCGTGGAGCTCTCTCTGTCTCTCTCTCTTTTCTCACTGCCTAATAAATTGCACTCTGCTAAACTCTTTGGGTCCATGATATTTATTTGAACGGTAAGCTCACTGTGCCTCCAGGGCCCTTTCCACATTCCTGGGGTAAGAGAGGCCAAGGACCTGGGCACATTGGAGTGGGGAACTTGGGACATCTTTGGGATAGCCCCGCTCCCTCCCCCGGTTACATTATTATAACATAACTAGCATATATTCTGTTCTTGATTCCATGGTTATGAGAATAGAATTAGGAAATGTGTATCCACATGATAGATGGGGTTTTGTGACATGCTCTGCTATAAACTTTGGAAGAAGCCATGATAATCTCTCAAACTCTCAGAATGTTAATGTGGACTTGGGAATTACGGCAAGAATTTATTCTTTCCTCATAACATGTATCACCATCTAACATAATTTACTTTCAAAATTATATTTATTGTTTATCATCAGTCTCTCCACAACTAAGATAAACATTCAGGAAATCTGGATATGTATCTGTTTTGTTCACTGACATTCACGTTCCAAATGCCAAGAACAGAATCTGGCACATAATAGGTACTCAGTAAATATTTACTGCATGCGTAAGAAAGCCAATTGGTAACAGAAAGAGAGGAAAATAGATTCAAATAGAAATAGACATACAGAGACCGCTGAGGCACTGTAAATGGGGAGATATATCATGCACATTCTTAATGTTCTATTGCTTATACAAGCCTTAGATTTGAAAATAATTCTATTCCCCAGCCAAGTAAAAGTTCCTCCTCATTGATGTTGTTAAAGTCAAGGTCTCTTATACCCAGGCACATCCTTACTTCTACCATGCACTACCTGAAATAACCTGTTCCTGTGATCAACAATGACTAGCAAAAACATAAACAAAAAATATCCTAGACTATGAAATGAAGCATCTACAAAATGCATTTCAAAATAATTTTGGCTCTCAATATACCATGGGCTTTTCAATATCTATAACTGAGTAGTATTCATATAAGAGACTTGATTATTAAATCTATTCATTAATATTTATCAATTATAAAAGCATTTTAAAGTAGACTAGCATAAAGATAGCTAGTTGCAAGATTCAGAATCAATAATTCTTAGAGTAAACTTATTTGTACTTAAAAAAGCAAACTCAGGGGCTATTGTATGTGGTGATGTTTTTGAAGCCAGAGCTGAAATATGAAAATAAAGCAATTGATTAAAACTTCTTTAACCTTTAAATATATGTACCATGTTTATACCCTTGTGTTCTTCATGTCCTTATGTAATTTAACATTATATCTATAAGGTCAGATATATTTTTCGCTTATTAATTGAATAAACTTGAATAATTAGCTCTCTACTCAGGAATGGGTGTTTTTTCCCTTTTTCCTTTGAAGAGCTTCACATTACAGTGTTTAACATTTGCAGTAAGATTTCAGGACAGTTCTTACTTTGAATCTCAAGTATTGAGAGAAAGCTAACTTTGTAGACTACAATTTGTCACATCAAACTTAATCCATTTAATATTCCAAAAAGGCTCTTAAAATTTCTAACTTCTTAAGAACCTGCAATTCTTAAACTGCTTATGTTATGGTGTATTTTTCCCTTTTTCATTTGTAATGATAACTTTTCATTCCCACAATCCTGCTCTTCTTGAATATACAGATGATCCAAATGGTAATGAAGTGATTGAGTGCTTACCTTTGTGGGTGCATTAGATCTTTCAGATCACTTATGTCCATTTAGTAAATTGCTACTCCAGTGCATTAAGTGGAACTCCAGTAGCCTAAAATTGTTAATGCACTTAATAATTTGGCACTTGTAATTGCCAGTGACGGTAGTACATTTGCTTTCAGATTCTCATAGTAATGATTATGAAAAAAGAATTTGTGCCCAAAGAATTACATGGTTGGCCATTAGAATTATATAGGCTCTTTAAAATGTATAATAAACCTCTTTGCCATCTAATATTAAATAATGGATACTTCAGAAGACGCTGCCAAAGACTTTTTCTTCTCAAAATGCAGAATTTGTTCCTCCATGCAGTAAAAGAAGCCACATGCCTATACACCAGGATTTCAGTGCTATATTTTCATTTTGTCCTTACATTTAACTGCATCACCACTGTAAAACACCTCATGTAAAAGTAAAATAATATATATTATGGAGGGAGACAGAAATGTCAGGATACAACGTTTCAGTTATGTATCATGAAAGAGTTCTGGAGACCTAATTGGCAGCATGATGACTGTAGTTAATAATATTGTGTATACCTGAAAGTTGCTGAGAGCATAGATCTTAAATCTTCTCAACACACACACACAAAGGTGATGAATAGGTTAATTAGCTTGATAGTGGCAACTGTTTCACAATGCATATGTATATCAAAAAGTCACACTGTTCGCCTTAAATATACACAATTTTTATTTGTCAATTATAAGTCATTAAAGGTTAGAGGGAAATGATATCGCAGAATGACAGGGAATCTGGCAGATCCTTCTGACAGCTGAAAGACTATACCTTCCCAGCTACAATGCAGAATCCCACATTTAAAATGCTACAGGGATTTCTTTTCTTGTAAGCATCAAATTTTTTTTATAAAAAAACAAAGGTTAGTTTTTATCCAAATTGAAGGCATAATTGCATATTTCTAATTTTCTATGTTGCACAAAATGACTACTCAGTTATTAAAGGCAACCATGGGTAACAAGTAATTAGTTTTAGTCAGTAGACTTCCTTTATGGCTCATTTAAAGCCACCCATTATCTCTCACTGCAGCGTGGCTCACCTTTGTCAGTGTAACAATCAGAGAAGCAGCATCTTTAAGAGGATGCGCTTTCCAAAACATAAGCAAATGTTACGGAAGATCTAAGTCACCCTCCATGTTTCAATTCTAAAAGTTCAGCAGAATTCACCATGTGTTTTCAGGCTTCTTAATTTCTTGGTATTCGCTTCTTAATTAGTTGGTGAGAGGTAAACCAAGCTCTATAATCCTGAGAGGAATCCATGTAAGGGCAGTGTCTAATTGGAGATTTAAAATCATTCGGAAATTGTTGTTATCCTTAAATATATGGTGTCTCTCCATCAGGTTGGTGTCATTAAATGTAGCTGATATAGATCATGAGTCAGCTTGTAAGCCAGAAAATGAAACTACTTTGTTTATGGTTTGCTTCTCTAAATTTTCTGCTGTACTCTGTGAAGAGTTTCGTCTCAGTCAAGTATAAACGTAAAATGGCTTTATTTTACCTGTAACTCTTAACCCACTCTGTTCTGTTACCATTATTTTTGCTGAGTATCAAAATCACTTTTGAATATTTTAGTCTGATTCCATGGCTTGTTATTCACCTTGGGTTATTACAGCCATGTGATTACTTACCGAGATTCTATCCCACAGATTTAAAAATGTAGATTCATGTTTACTTAATGTTCTTCCCCTACCCAGGGTCAGTAAACTTGCAGAGGGTGTAAACTTCGTCTGTTTCTATAAAACCGGCCTTTCCGCTGTCCTTGCTCTCCGGGGGTAGGACAAAAAGGAAGAGGGAAAGATGACTGTTTTTTAATGCCTGTGGCAATTTATCTGATTCCTATGATCAGTCACACATAACACAAGCAGCCACACAATGGAGGTGATAAAGTTATGGTCCTTTCTATGGTGATCATCATCTTGAGACAGCCAAGTATAAAGGGGTCCGTGGGGAACCTCCCACGGGCCTGCGCACGGGGAGAACGGGTGGGGCCCTAGGAAGTTTGTGCCCTTTGCAGTGCGGAGGAGCCTGGCCTCTCCTGTTTCAGGATGGGAACCTGGGATTCAGTCTGTGAGATGAGGGCCTGTTAACAGGAACCCCTCTCTGGCTTGATGTCTTTTCCGTTTTCCTTTTCACCCAGTAAATTCCGTTTCTCCCACCCTTCTCTGTGTCCATGAGCCTAATCTTTCCTGGTTGTGGGACAAAAACCTAGCTTTTAGCTGAAGTATGGAGGAAGTCATCCTACAACAATCTCTTATGTAGTTTATAGGAACAATAAGAAAGGCAGAAGTTTCACTGAGAAGACACTTCAGTTTAAACAGTCTCTCCAGGCATGGGGAATTTATTTTGGCTTGAGCTACATCTTTCAGTAGCCTCCCCAGCTTGGGGGCTTTACACTGCATTCCTCTGTGTGGTCCTCTTGCTCTGTGTTGCAGTAAGTGAGGCAAACTGGCTCTAGAAACTTCACTTACTTCTTATATCCCAGATCTGGGGAGCTAGAAACACCAGAGATCTATCTTCATTACCTTTTAGGAACTTACAACGGAGAGATGGTCTTCAGTCAGTCAGTCTCAAAGTATTACTAAGTTATCCTGGTTGAAATGGCACCTTACAGTCCTCAGGTGTGTGCTGCTCTGGTTGACTGGATGCTTCTGAACTTTTTAACTATTCAAATTATTTTGTTTGTTTGTTTTTTAAGAGACAGAGTTTTGCTCTGTCCCCTGGCTGGAGTGCAGTGGCCCAATTGTGGCTCACTGCAGCCTCAAACTCCTGGACTCAAGCAATTCTGTCATCTCAGCCTGTCTAATTCTTGAATTACAGTTATAAGCCACGTACCTGGCCCTATTTATACGTCAACAGGAGCTGTGGACAAAACTATGATGTTCATGTTTCACTCGGGGAGCTTTTAAAAATGTAGATGATGGTTTATTTTAAGAATATGTACTGAGTTAAAGACAATTTATAAATATGGACCTCACTTGGATAAACATACAGTGAAAAACAAAAAACTTGAGAATACAGACTGCCTCGAAGCAGACCTCCTAGTTCTGGTTGTGATTCCAGTGTAGCTTCGCAGAAATCTGTGGGGTTCTGTCATCTATATGAGACAGCATGTCTGCACAGTCTTCTCTGAGACGTTATGAACTACTTTTTCTTTACCATCAATATTTTCCCCAACTTACGGTTTTTCGAATACTTGCTTCTTATATTTTTAGAATACCTGCTCTAGAGTGTCCCTTTTTCTACAATAGAAAACAACTAATTGTAAACTCAGCCCCATCAGAAGCTAATATTAGACCAAAGGATTTAAGGAACCCTGCCTCAAAAATTTTGGGGCTTAGCCCCAAGTTAACATTCTTGGCATTTGGATCTTTGTTTTTGCTGTAATTTAGTGAAATTTAATTTAATAACCAATTAATTGGTAAATGCTTTGTTCTTGACACTGTTTATGTCCCAGGAATAAATTTGAATAAGGGATTCATAGTGTGAGAGAGAAGACTAAAGAATACTTATAAACAAATTAGGTAGTTACAGTATATTTTGGGAAAATTGAGGAAGCCAAAACTAACTCAGCTGAGAAGGTGTATCATGGAAGAGGGAGTACATAAATTGGGTCTAATAGGGTGATTAAATTTTTAGTTGCTAGATTGAACTTTGACTCCTTCAATAATAGCGGTCTGCCCCAATGCCCACTCATCTCAGAGGACAGGAAGAATTCTAGGGCTTTATTTTTCTAATATTGAATTAGAGCAAGACAAAATAATATAAGCCATTTTAATAAATGATGAGGGAACAAGCCCAAGTGAACATAAAATAATAAAGAAATTTTAGTGGAAAACAGCAAAAGATAGCTCATTGAAAAACTAGAACTTGAGAAAACACTGAGTAAAGTCTGCATGAGGCCATTTTGTGCAGAAATAAAAGAAGGTATCTTGGAAAGGAAGATGTCATGAGCAAAATTATATTGTCAGAGAACAAAGGATATATTAATAAAATCAGTAATGCAAAGGGATGCGAAGAAGAATGTATTGGTAGAATTTACTGACTGATCAGATTCTAAAAAGATAATGAAACATAGAAAGATAGGAGTTGGATTCTAAAATTTTGGATGTTTTCTCTGGAAATACAGATTGGAGAAAAGTTGAAAGATAAAGACAACTGACTTCTCTATTTAGAAGTCAATTAGAGTTAAAATTATGAAACTTCTTTTTCATATGTATGTGTCTTTTAGAGAGAGAGAGAGAGAAAGAGAGAGACAAGAAGTCAAAGTCAGAAAACATTGGTCAGATTAAATAAATAATCTGAACACCCAGCTTTGAACAATGTAAAACAAAAACCAAGTTAATTTGGAAGCAACTCACACAGAAATATAAAGATCTAAATATTCTAAATGTAATTGTTTGAATATTAACTATAATGTTCAAGCTACTTATTGTAGATAGACACAATTCAATTTTTGATTTAATGATTTTTCTTCTTTCTAAAGGTATTTGACATATCAGAAATTGTAAATGATGATAAATATATCTCTAATTTTTTTAATGTCCAAAATGTGAGAGCTTACCTGAAAATAGCCCCTTTCATCCATCTTCTAAAACAAAATGTGGTGCACAGAAGAAGAGAGATGTGTATAATAATCAACACACCTCTTACAAATTTTAATATCATAATTTTTATATTTGAAAATTCTATTAAAAATCAATCGTAGCTTTCAATCCTAGCATAATTGTTTGAGAGATATCTGATGTCTAATTAATTCTATACATGTGTGATTCTTGGTTTTTATTTTTTCTGTTCCCCCTATTAGGGAAGAAAGAAAGAGAAAAGATGAATTTTTAGGTAATTTTCATTACTAGTTTGATACAAATGAATGCTTTTTTCTCTCTATTTATTTATCATATAGATAAATAAACCTTTTTAAATTTATTTCCTTAGCTGTTCTTAAACCTATGAAGAGCAAATGATCTTACGACATCCTACAATTCCAATGCTTTCCTTCTCCCTGTCTTTATTTTTACTTTTTATTTATAGCACTTGTCACAATTCAGTGTATAATGAATTTTTGTTTGTTTGTTTGTTTGTGGTGGCAGTGGTGGTGGTTGTGTTTATACGTCTATTAGAACATAAGCTACATAAGTGTAGTGATTTTTGTCATTTATGCTGTTGTGTTCTCAATATGTAGAACAATGCCTGGCTCATAGATGTCACTGATTTGTTGTAGTTCTTATTATCAAATGAATAGGGAGGCAGATACATTTATGAACCCATCACCTTAAAAAAGCCCATCACATTTGTGAATAGAAACATTTTATTACAACTTAGAAACTGATTAAACAAAAATGAAACAACTTTGACCATAATATCACTATGAAAGTTGCCACTTTACAGAATCATTCAATCTGCAGAAATTTCTATAGATTGGGGACAGAATATGGTTGAAATAAAATACAGGTAGTCCTCCAAATCCAGTGATTTTATTTCTAGGTTATTCTTCTTTTATACTTGAAACACAGCTCTGGAAGGTTTGCTTGCAATAGCTAATCAGATAAGTACTAATTTACTTGAGGATAAAGAAAGTCAGGCTTGTAATAGCTTCTTTAGAAATGGGCATATTTACCCAAAGACTCTTACATATAGCTTCTTTCTCAATTGACTGCATAGATCACAGATTTTGATAAGCTCCAGGTAAGTATATATCTTTTTTTAAATTAAATTTAGGTTTTAGGTCAGAGCTAACCTCACAAAAGACAGTTAGCTTATGTTATACCTCCAGAATTTTTAATTCACTTGCTTTATAGCTGTAACTAATAATTTTGCAAAATATCGTATCTAAGAGAAGTGAGGGCTCTGAGCAACTGACCTGGACAGAGCCTCACAGCATCCTTTCTCTAGAGCGTCTGCATTCCCTCCATTCACGATCACCATATTTTGGTCACTATAGCTGTTTCACAAAACAAAGGGATACTGGGTTCATGTACTAACAGTAGTTTGTAGAGATAGAGTATTATCTTATTTTAAAGGTGATTCTCCTTAATTTTTCAACGCAAAACCAAGAGTGGAACCAATATTCACAAATACTGGGTGGGATATATTTAAGGAACATTTACTGAGAACTGAGTAGAGCTACTGCAAGTATGCACGTAAATATTTCACTCAAGGTTTATTACTGTTTCCCACCAAGAAACAGAGACTAGATTGCCTTAAATATAAAAAAGCAAAAGCTCACTTAAATTGATGGTATTAACTTGAGAATGGGCAGTGTCGTACATCTTGTTCACATTGCATTCCCAGTTCTAAGCAGTATGCCTAGCTTGTAATAGCATACTATATAGTTCTGTGGAATTCATGCGTGCTTGAAGAAATGAATTCAGAAGTAAAAAGAAAGCAGCATAGTCTAATTCTAGGAAGACTGAGTTGTAAGGCCTATTTCTAGTTAGTACAGGCAACCCATCTGCCTTTCCCTCAATACTAAGCACCTAACCAACTCACAATTAAAAAGAATATAAATCCAAATGTAGAAAAACAAACACAAGAAAAATCTCAGAGAAATTGGACATAACAAATATTATCATTTAAACTGTTTTTAAAAGTTCTAAATATTCTTATGCCAGTAAATATTTCCTAGAACAAATTATTCCTTTCTAACAGAAGACATTATATTTCATATAGGACACTGCTCTTATACTATCAAGTTTCAAAATTGATATTTTTCTAAGCTTATTCTTTGGGACAGAAAATAAATTTATTGAAAGAAATTAGCAGTAGCACTACTAGGAAATCTTTGCAGAAGGGGCATGACTTTCTTCTTTGTGTATTCATTATAAATATAAATATTAATCTTGTTTCTTTGGCTTACTTATTTGAATTCTGCCTTCATGAAGTTTACTCAGTTTCAACATAGAATTAACAGTCTAGAAATTCCTTCTTGATATGTATAGCCAAGTAGAAACAGTCATAGTACTTCTTAACAAACTCTTCTCCGTGAGTGAAGGGGAAATTACAAATAGATTTTCCTTATAACGAAGTCATGTCATTTCTTTAGCAATATCAGTGCACTTGCACTTAAACCTCTTAGTCACACCAAGTACTCAGTGTGTCAGAAAAGCCTTTTATATATTTTTGATATCAAAACATTTCATATTATTACCATGAAAATTTCAGTTCTTCTCTTGAGCCTGCATTCAGTGCTAAGGATGAATGAAGGAGACTATTGAAGTTTAAACACCATGTCTTCCTTGTACAATTTTCAACGTGACTCTGAATCCAAAATGCAAAGTGTCGCAAGTGATCTGAATTTGGCTTATTCATGTGAAGACTGCTGCGTACAAATAACACTAAAATAATTGAAGTGGCTGCAGTTATATGAACCTTAGTTTATGCTGATACATTATAGAAAATTTCAAACTATAGATAATTTCAAAATTTGAACATGATCAAATTTTGATGAGAATGTAAATCTTTTTCAATATTTTCTCCTTTAAACTTCTATATTATGTACAGATTCATGATTCCTTGTGAAAAGATTAGTTTAGCTTCTGAACGGTCATCCCATAACATTTATGCTAAATTATAAGATGTCTGGGAGAAATAATTCTGTACCTAGAATTTTCAGTCATATGCTGTATATGTATATGTGCTTATCTGTGTATCTACACATATAACAATTGTGTGTGCATATATATTTATATACACATACATATACATATATGTATAAATGTGTATTCATAATTTTATGCATGTGTGTCTGTAATTATAACTAACTAATAAATTCTAATTATTGACATTTCTTATTTTTGCATTAAATAGTTTTGTCAGTCTTCCCAACATCTTTAAGAATATACAGAATATGTTCTACATATATTATGCCTTTAAATTAAAAAACTAAACTATCAAACACCATTAATACATTAATTCACTTTATATCTACAAATATTATTGTGATTATGAGACAGTGTATTATAGTGATGAACGTTAAAAGACCCTGGTTTTAGTTCTAGGTGTGTTATGTTATGGGGGCCTGAGTGGGTCAATTATAAAATCTCTGCACTCCAGTTTACTTATCCTTAGAATGAATATTCTATTATTTATTCTGACTATCTCACAGAACATTTAGGAATATCGCATTAAGGTTTTATTAGATAATTTCAAGACAGTTAATTCCTATAAGCATTAATAATATTAAATCTTATAATAAAACAAATGTACAACAGGAACAATAAAGTCTTTATTCTATACATTCTGATGTACAAATTTTAATGATTTTTTGAATTTTTTCTATATACATACATTGTTATTAGTTTGGTTTCCTACATATTTAGTCTAATTCAACATATATTAATTGAGCACCTGGTATATGCCAATTTTTGAAATTGCATGAAAGGGAACATAAAACCAATAAGAAATAATGCCTGCTCTTACGGAGCTTACAGTCTCCATTAAGGAAATAAGACAAGGACCTAATAGTTATGATATAAAGCAAAATATCATAAAGAGGTGCCAAAACATGTTATGGAATTCAAGAAGGTTATCAGAATAATAAGTAGCATTTGATATGAATGTTCAAGAATGAGTAGGACTCCTACCTTAAGACCATAAGCTAGAAGTCACTTAAGTCAAGTGGAATAGTAAGATAAAGCTTGAAGAATTTAGAAAGTGTGAATATGTTCTAGGGAGAGTATGCTTTTCAGTAAAATTGCAATGCATAGTAATCTGGCAAGATACATTATAAACATTTAAGAAAAATTGTGGGTACACACTTAGGATTGTGTACCTTAGTCAGCATACAATACGTAGATACTGAGGATCCCTGAGCAGGGGACCAAAATATTTGAGGCTCCACATTCTTGTAAAGAAGTACAACTATCCTCAGGAAGACAAATTTGACAGGGTTATGATGATGAATCTTGGGTTCAAGGGTAATGACATGAGTTAGTATGCTATTACAATGTCAAGAAATGTGAAACTGAATTTCTGTGAAAGCAGAATGAAATTTTAAAAGGGTTAGATTTGACAGAATAAGGAAGCAATGCTGATTAAATTCTGGATACAACCAATGGAGGCAAGTATGATTCTATGGGTTTTGAATATACTTGAACATAGTTGATTGGAAAAATGGGAGCATAATACTGACCAAATTAATGAAGACAGAGAATTCAGAAGAATTTCATAATTTAGGAGAAAAAAATGTTTTTTTAGGGATGAAGAGGAAGCTGATTTCTGATTTGGACTGTAGAGTATATGATTCATCATAAATTTCGAATCTATATAACAAATATAGTCTGGGAGATTGAAGTCACTTTGGATATCATCCACTGGCATGTAGTTCTTGTAATGGGTAGGATGAACATAGACCGATGAAAAACAACCACTGTTAAAGATAAAAGAAGAAATAAGTGGTATGTGAAGCAATAGATAGTACTCAAAACAGTTAGGCGAAACCAGCAAACACAGTAACACCAACATGTTCTAATTTCAAAAGTAAAAATTGTTATGAACAGTAGCAAAAAGAATAAAATGACTGAAGAAAATGAACCTTTGGGGGAATCTTTGGACTTGGCCTTTAAGGGATCAATAGAGAGGAAATACAGTCATTTATTGTCATTTAACAAATGAGACTCTCCTGTGAATTTTTTTTAAAGGTAAGAAAAACAAGCCTATTTCCTCTGGCTTCCTAGAGCTCACAGTGTAATAAGCTGAAAATTAACTGACAATAATAAAACACACAAATATTCAATTAAAGTTTTAAGGAATGTTCTAAGGGAAAGAGTAAATAATAGGAAAAAAAACTTATTTGGCCTACATGATAAAGAAAGGACTTTCAGAGGATTGCATGCGTAAGCTGAGACCAGGAATGAACTGGACGAAGGAAGAGGGGTTTAGAGCATTAGAGACAAAACAGAAGCAGACACAACCCTGAGTATGGAGGTGGTACTGGGGAAACTAAAAAAAAAAAAAGTTCTGAAGCAACGAAGTTCTGAATGAGGATGGTAGGATAATCATTCATTTCTTTATTTAAGTCTGATGAGAGATTACATTATGTGATATGTCCTGGGAATACCAATGTCCATCAAACAGGAGATATAAGGCTGGATTGGTGAGAAGGAACCAGGTCATCCAGGCTTTATGTCCTATTTTAAGGAATTCTGTCTGTATTTGGTGAGCAATGGGAAACTATTAAAAGGCTTTAAGAAGGAGAATGGGTATAGTATTTGCATTTTAAGACAATCGCATAAGCTATAACACAGAGAATGACTGGAGATGGCGGGATTGGATGTAAAGATCTACAAGAAGAAGTTATTGCAGTATCCTAGCAAGAGTACATGGTAACCTAGTCTAGGGTAGTAACATTTGAGATGACAAGAAAGATTTGAAATATATTCAGGAGACGTAGTGATTGATTGAATAGAGGAATGAAGAATGTGGAGGTATCAAGGTTGATTCCCAGGTTTCTGGCTTAAATTGTGGTGACTGTTGCTGTCATTCTAGACAAGAGGAGTACTGGAGAAGCATAGGGTATTAATACACCAGTGAGAAATACAAATTTTGACATTTTTATTCAACAATGATAATGAAACTGTCAATTTAGGTGCACAATCTTAGTCCTGTTTCTGACTGATAATAAGCATTGTTCCAATGTTTTGCTGAGAGTAGCAGGTTTGTCCATGGAGTCCCTCCCTCCATGTACAGCTAATTAGGAACAGGTTTGAGTCTACACCACTGGCCTCATTACCACATGCCCAAATCAACAGAGCTAACTAGGCCAGAGAGATTAAAAAAATGCACTCACTGTGATGGATATTACTTTCATATGCAGTATACTATTTTCCAGAACAAATAAATACAGTTCAGAGACTATAACTGAGATCAACAAATAATTAGCATACTGGAAAGAAGAGATCAAAGTGGGAAAATAGTCTTAAAGCACATGTCCATTATATTCTAACACAGAAATTCTGCATGTTTCTTCCAGTATTTAAACTTTTCATTGTTACCAATCATTCATGCACATATTATAGTTTTCATGAACTCACAATCAAGATTGTTGTTTTTTTCTTCCAACTAATATTCCCAACTTAAACTTTGAATTAAGTATGCTTCACAGAGTAGAGCATATTTGGACTCTTCAACCCACTTGATTTCCTCTGCCAATGTGCACCATTAAGTGATATTTGCCTTCGTTATAGTATCCTGTTTTCAGTATCCCAGCACATCCCTAGGACTTCACTAGGCAGACTTGTGATTCTCCTTACTGTATGATACTTCCATGTAGAATGCCTAAAGCTTTATTTTTTAGGCAAAATCTAGAAAAGATCCACTTTTGAAATATAAAAACCCCAAATAAAACCTTTCCTTGCACTGAACCATTTTCTTCCTTTTCTCTCATCAGGTGTGTTCCCTTTTATTTTTTTAAGACAACAAAATTAACATATGTTCAATGTAAAAAAAAAATACGCAGAAAGAAAACAGTAAATGAATAAAATATGAAACTGCTTAGCTATATCTACCAGACAGGAAGAATCCTTAGCAGTTTGGGGTATACATATTTTTATAAATATATCAGATGACATAAAACTTTATATATGTTTTTAGCCAAACAATATATAGTGGACATATTTATATGTTAATCCATATATCCTATGTTAAGTTTGAGCCCATTGTCTTAAACAGATTCTTTCTTCTCTCTTCTACAAATGAATCATTGTCTTAGTTCGGTTCTTTCATAACTAGTGTTTGAGACAAGGGTTTCAATGCAGTATTTTATCTGGATGGTGATGCCAGTCAATTCTAAGAAAGATATGAGGAAGTGAGAAAGGGAAGTTAAGGCAACCAGTAGAGGATTGCTCTTAATCCAGGGACGTTGGTGAGTAATAAATTTGGTCCCACTGGAGAACTCTGGGTGTCTATAAAACAGGCTCCTCAGAGCTATTCTCCCTCAGGGATAGAAAGCTAAGGAGTTGGTCCAAGGCTGCTGGTGTGCAGGGTGGGGAAACAGGAGAGTGTCTGGTTGTGGTGGTGTTAAATGTCTGACACTTTTGAATTACAATCATGGATAGGTCCTGGCTCCTGAAAAAATCTCTCATGTAATCAGCTGTCTTCAGGATGCACTGTGCTATTAAACCTGGTGTAGAATTAAGAGCACAAATGCTTTATGTCATGCTCCCTTTCTGATGGACATTTAGATCGTTTCCATTTCTTTCACCATTATAAACTACCACAATATCCTTATACATGATTATTTGTATGGTTGTCTGATTTTTACATGATATAACTCCTATGAGTGATATTAAAGAGTAATTCAAAAACTTCAAGATTGTAAGTCGTGGGTATGTTTTGGGATAAAGAGATGCAACTTTCTTCTGCTTAAATGAATGTTTCTGTGGAATGTCAGATAATATATAATTAACTTTACATTTTACATTCTAAATTTAGATTTAATACTTAAAATATCTTTTAACCACATTTATTTGATAATTTTACATATATCATCATTGCTGTGAAAAAAGCCAGTAATCTGAGCTAAAATACATGTACCTAACATAATAGCAAGTCTAAAAATTTGTTTTATTTTCTATTTTAAGATAAGGGCAATGTTGATTTGAAAAGAACAATGGGGAGAAAATATTTAGTAGTTAAGCCTAGGCAAAGCATCCTTAGACTTTACATCCAAAAAGCACAATCTATAAAAGAAAAAAAAAATAAATTGAACCTTATCAAAACTGAAGACTTTTTCTCTGCAAAATACCATGTGAAAAAAATGATAAGACAAGGTGTAGTCTAGGAGAAAATATTTGAAAGCCACATATGTGACCAATGACTTTAATGTCAAATATAAAAAGAGCTCTCAAAACTAAACGATTTAAAAATGCAGTTATAAAACAGGCAAAGGACATGGCTAGACATTTCACAGAAGAGGATATTCAGATGGCAAATGAAAAGATGTTCAACTTTATTAGCCTTTAGAAAGTGCAAACTGAAACCGCAATGAGATATCACTACACACCTATCAGAATAGTTAAAACAAAAACAAAACAGTGACAATAACATATGTTGGTGAGAATGTACAGAAATTGGATCACTCATACATTATTGGCAGAAATGCAAAGTGAAATACTCACTCTGGAAAGCAATTTGGCAGTTTCTTATACAACTAAACATGCAACTACTGTGTTGCATGCCATTACATTCCTGAACATTTATCTCAGAGTAATGGAAATCTAAGTTCACATAAAAATGTGTACATGAATGTTCATAGCAGCTTTATTTATAATAGCCCTGCATTGGAAACAATCCAGATGTCCTTCAATGGATAAATGGTTACACAAAATGTATGTGCATACTACACAATATTACTCAGCAATAAAAAGGCACAATCTATTGATACATACCACAACTTGGATAAATCTCCAGGAAATTAGGCTGAAAAAAGCAACTCCCCAATATTTATGTATCATATGATAGCATTTATGTAACATTCCTTAACTGACAAAACTGTAGGAATGGAGAACAGACTAATTGTTGCCAGTAGTATAGGATTGGCTGGCCTAAGGGAGATATATTGTCAAAGGCAGCACTAAAGGGATCCTTGTGGTGATTGAACTGTTTTATGTTGACTATGGTGATGGATACATGAACCTAGAGATGTGTTTAAAATGCATAGAATTAAATACACACATACACACAAACACAAATAAAATAGGGAACAGTATTAGTGGACTGTATCAATGTCAATGTGTTTATGATATTGCACTACAGTTTTAAAGGTTATCATTGAGGGAAAATGGGTAAACTGTGTATGAAACCTTTGTATTATCTCTTACAACTGCATGTAAATCTAATTATGTCAAAATAAAAGGTTAAATGTTTACAAATTAGCAATATTTCTCTCTAGAATATATGTACATATATAAATATTAACAGTTAACTTTTGAAGAATGACAAACTTGTGCTTATTCACTAAAAATGTCTAATTTTTCTATTTTTTATATACTAAAATAAGCATAATTATTCAAAATCATTTATATTAGAAAGTAATACCGGAGGACTTACTTCATTTGAGAGCTAATATAATTTATGTCAGTTAAATTAGAATATTAAAATATTTGAATCATTAAAGTATTGTAGAAAATTCTTACTTGTCTGTCCTCAAGATAAAACAAGATTTAAAAAAACACAAGGGTTATTCATGAAAAAAATTAAACATTATTTAAGAAGATAACTACATTAAGCCATTATTTTGAAAAAAAGGATTTCTTTGCTAAATATTATACCTGATATACATTACCTCATTTAATCATCGTGGCGTTATGAGATAGGTACTATTATTGCTGCCCCCCCCCCCTTTTTTTTTACAGGTGAGTAAACACTTATGTAGCACTTCTTATTTACTAGTAATGTTATAAGTGTTTTACTTATACTAGCTCATAAATTAGACAATGTACTACCCACTGTTACACATGAAGGAACTGATGGAAATTGTATTAGGAAGAACCCAGGTAATCTGGCTCTAGGCTACTCTATGGTGTATCCAGGGAACACCGGGGCATAGAGAATTTAAACCATCTACATAAGGTCACACAGCTACTAATGGTAAAATTAGAATTTGAATGTATGTTCTTTCCACTACACCAATGTTTACCAAATTATGTTGTTTTGATCACATGCATCAGAATTATTTAAGCAGCTTGTTTAAAACCTAGGCCCCATTTCTATTGACTCTAAACCTCTGGTGCCAAAACCTTGGAATTTGAATTGTCAACAACTATCCTAGGAGATTTTGATTAACATTAAAATCTGCATCTGGCTGCATTCTAATACACAAAGCAGGTTTCCTATGAGGTTCAAACAAAATATCTGGATTAATTGTAAGTGATGCCATATTTTATCAATTTTAATGTTTATTTTTATTTTTTTGAGACAGAGTTTTTGGTCTGTTGCCCAGGCTGGAGTGCAATGGTGCGATCTTGGCTCACTACAAATTCCGCCTCCCGGGTTCAAGCGATTCTCCTGCCTCATGTCCTGAGTAGCTGGTATTACAGGCACCTGCCACCACACCCAGCTAATTTTTGTATTTTTAGCAGGTAACGGGGTTTTACCATGTTGGCAAGGCTGGTCTTGAACTCCTGACCTCAGGTGATCCACCCACCTCAGCCTTTGAAAGTCCTGGGATTACAGGTGAGAGCCATCACGCCTGGCCAGTTAATGTTTAATTTTTTTAGAAACACTTTAACATCTCCGAAATAGGACTGACTGTTAAAACTGGTGGTTCTTATAATCACAGTAAAAACAGATTCTTTTTCTTCTTCATGTTATGTAAAATAATGTTGCCTTACATTTGTTGATGTATGTGGATTTACTGGATATTAAAATACAAGAGAGTTTGCTTATTAAGCACTATTTTTTTTTTCCTCCTGGGTCACATGTGAAAGGGTGCCCTTCTACATGCTATGAGAGTCAGGGTTCTGGAAAAAAAAATCTTAAGTCTTCCATAATATGTAGAGTCACATATCCTATGCATAAATCACTAACCCATGAACAGATAAAATAATGAGTTTGAGAACAATTTGAAAATGATCAATCATTATGTAAATGCTGTGTGTGTATGAATGTAAGTGTAAGCATGGGCTTGAAGTAGGATTATTAGAGAAAACAGAAATAACTTGATAATGCTCATTTCCAAACTTGGCATACGCGCATTGAAACAGACATCATGATTTTCAACATTCTTCTTTTTCTTTCTCTAATAATAGAAAGCATATCAATAATGAGTTAGTGCTCCAATGCTTGCTGTGCTCTAGGAAATTATTTAAGTGCTTTTCTCAGATTATCTCATTTGAGCATCCTATCAATCCTGTGAAATACCATATTATTACTGTTTCTGTTATCCCTATTTTACATGAGAAAAAAAACTGAGTTGTAGGAAGATTAAATAAGTTTATTAAAATTACTTAATGAGAAAGTGCTAGAGTAAGAGTGTGAGCAGAAGCACTTTGAGACAGGAACTTGCTTGTTGAAATACGTCTTAAAGTAAAATTTACTCTAAACTAACCTACATAATGTGACTTCACATAACATAGGAAGAAGAAAGTAGGCAGAGAAGCCAAATTGTAAATACTCACTTAAAAGGAGAGAAAGAAAGAAAGAACATGTGGTAAAATATTTGCAAATGTGTTTATTGCAACCCCTTTTCAAACTTACTTGATTTGAATACTTTATTTTCACTTTCTACATTTTATGTCGCTACCAAATGCATTTGACTATGAAATTTTCCTTTCGTCTCTCTTGTACTGATGTGAGCACTCATTTAAATAATTTCATTTTAAACTACATTATCCATACCTATTCATATCGTCCCCATCTCTGTGACCTCCTTGTCTATGTTTCTGTATTATAAACTCTACCACTCTGTTCTTTGAGCCACTGCACATATCTGACAGCTGGACATTCTTCTCATTCTATCTACATTTTTGATATTGGGTATGCAATCTGAACCTATTCTCAAGGAAATTATAAAATAAATATAGTCTTTCAAGTCCTATACATCTTCTTTTAGCATGCTTCTCCTTCTTTCTAGTCCTTTCTGGTAAGTTTTCTCAGACTATTATTCTAGTTATTGGAAGATTTTGATCTGATAAAATGTACCTCATAATATTAGGGACTAGTGTCATTCTCTTATAAAAGTATTTGTAGTTTAAAGGAAGACTGAATGGAAAAAGTAGTGCTAAGGAGGAAGGAATGGATAACTGAGTGAGAAATTGCAGAATAATTGGATCATATTCTATGGTGGGGACTGATTCAGAATGGATACCTTTCCAGTACTCTCAGATACAACTGTGTTGGAAAAGCTTTTTGGATACATTCAAAATCTCAGTCTTGTACATGATATTGTCAAAATCTGAAAAAAGAAAGATGTATGTTTATGTCATTCAAAATTATAATGTATACATTGTAGTACTTATTTTTCATTTACTTATTATTTGGCTGGCGTATGTTAGCACCATACCATCCTTATATTTTGGACTCATTGGCCTGTTGAATTGTGTTAGTTTTGAAAATTAAAACATGCAATTCAAAGCAGAAACAAGTTTAATAAAAATTAATAGTCCTCTCTATTCAACGCTGTTTCCAATTTTGAAAATTAATTTGTTTCTTATTATTTTGTTCCATTTGTAAGAATGTAGTTTTTGCTACATAACCTATTACCCTCAAATAGTCTTAATTTAAAATTTTGTTTTACAATTCAAATTATCATACAACTCTGAAAAATATTTGCATGTCTAAATATACTACACTTCAATTTTAGATTCTAAGAAATACATTCTGCAACAAACTCCAGAAAGGAGGTAAGATTTTGAATTTAGCTGGAGCTTATATGATCCTAGTGATGTAAAATGAAGCATAATATTCTATAATTAGTACGTTTTAGTTATCTAGATTCCCTAAAGTATTATTCTCATGTATAATTCTGATATCTAACATAAAATATGCAGTATTCATCTAATTTTACTTAGTTTAAACATATAACGATTTTGTTTGCAGAAACATTAACATTTGCTCTTTTATTAAGAAATACAATTGTTTTCTGTTAAAGTAAGAAGTGCTAGAAAATTCTGTTGCAAGTGGTTTAAACTGTTGCTTCAGTTGGCTTCTCATTTTTCTCAATATTACAGGAGATCACTTCCATCTATGAATTTTCATTGATTTCCTTAGTGAAAAATGAAGGTGCTGCTTATTTCTAGGTTCACTGAATAAGTTCTGGTCTAAATATGGCTCTAAATCATAAATTATTTCAATAATCATTAATTCAGTAGTCTCCATAGAAGCATGACTTACAATTTACCTAGGTTCAATAGAGACTACTAAAGATGTAAAAGACACATCCTTGCAATGGAAGAAGTTACAGTTTCATTTGGGAAGCATATATGTAGATCACTAAAGACTACAGAAAATACAAATATAAGATCCTTAATTCAACTGTTATACTAAAACAGCATATGAAAAATAAATAGTAATATACACATAGTTCGAAAGCAGTTGGGGGGCTGACTTTTGAATACTGTTATGGTTCTGTTAATATTAATTGTCACTGCATTTCCAAAATTTTGTAGATTTGTTTAGAGATATAATACCAAAAATAAAAACAAAATTATGCTAAAATGTCAGTAGGGAAACAATGATAAGCAAGTTTATTTTCTGAACTTCCTTTATACTTCGGTTCACTTAATCATTGTCAAGCAATATTATTGGTTTCTCCCAGAAAACTCACATTTAGCCAAGTGTCCCCATGGAATATGTGATATATTTCAGATATCAGAACTATCTTCCTGAATAACATTAGCACCATTAAACCACAATTATTTCACATACCATACAGAAGCCTAGAGTTACTAAATTGAGTTATAATTCTTAAATCATATTCATTCAGGAAGATTTTAGTGCCTGCTTGTTTAACACAACTTATAAATGATCCCTTAGAAAGGATGTAAAAATCAACACATATCTTAACGGGCTAATTGTGCTCACTGCAGTGTTGAGTCCATAAAAGCTTTTCAATAGTGAAAGAAATGATGGCATTTTCATCTTAAATGGCAAACATAATTGATGTTCTAAATATCTTCTTGTTTCTAACTTAAGTGCTTATTGACAGCAGAAATTTCCCCAAAACACTAATAGAGTATTTAACATAATTTCATTTATTGAAAAAAAAAAATCCAAGGGAAAATAACATACAGCTATCTGAAACTATTTAGCAGGAGGAAAATATCAAAAGGAAAATGTAATTAAATCTAAACTTTGAAATTTCAAATGTAACTAATATTCAATATAAATTTAACACAATGTATATTTGATTAAACTTACACATTTAAATATATTGATGAGACTCAAGAAATAAAAATGATATCCTGGAAATCCAGGACAACAATTAAGAGCCATACAAAAACAAATTGAAACTAACAAGCTAATCCCTATTTTATAGAATTTCCCATTTTTTATTGAAAAATAAGAATACATTTTAGCTCAACTCATGGAAAATTAGTACAATTGAAATTAAATTCAATCAGTTGTAAATATTTCCTTGAGAAAACTATTTCAGTCTTTACCCAGAGTTTAACCTTTGGCCTACTCAACATTTTGAATTCCAATTCCCTAATTTCAATATATTCAATGTAGGTTCAGGGTAGTGATACCACCACTCGTAATTTATTAAGCTTTAATTTAATATATGTTAATAAAGTCATCCATATACAAATATATGGAATATTTCTCCCTCTCTAAGCCTTGCTTCTTTTTCTAACCAGACATGAATATATGGATTGATTCAGAACTGACATAGTTGACATTACGTTTCAAGTCTTTAGTCTTTCTTTTTCTATGTAATAACAATATACATGTTTACTGATAAATATTATGGATATTCAGCAATGAACATTTTATATTAGATTTGAAAAAAGTTCTGATCATTCTTGGTAGCTTTTCTCCTAAGCAGAAGTAGAAAATGCCAGACATTGCTTTTTAAAAATAAGCACTAAGAAAACTAATAAACTGATCAGTCACAAAGGGAACATTGTAGGAAAGGAAAGAGCTTGGGATTGAACCCTATGATTTTATTGTTTTCACAGAAAATGCAATAACTCCTCATTGACATCAACTACCCAGTTGCAAGAAGAGTGTACCTTCTGCTTTGGTGAGACACAGATGAAGCAATTAGTAATAAGTAGGCATCAACCAAGAAGCAAATTAATTTGGGGTAAAGTTTTTCCAGTTTCCATGTCTGTTGATTGGCCCTGATCTTTGAAAGGCACATTAAAAAAAAAAAAGGTTTCTGGTAAGTAATATGCATTCATAAGAATACTTGGAAATCAGCTTATAAAAATCAGATTATTCCGTCACCATCTTTCAAATCACTAATCAGAGCAAAGAAAATCAGTCATGAAAAACACCACAGCCAGGTTCATACAGTCTTAATTACATAACTAAATGAATTAATTGTTCTTCAGGTTACACATTTTATTGACATATATGTTTATTATAAAGTCTTTAAAATAAAAATGCATGTTTGGTGAAAAGTTAATACAGTGGTAATTTGTATTTCATCATATTTTAAAATACAAAAGAATGGAATTATTTTTACTATATTACATGATGTAACTGACTAGCTGGGTTGTAATTCTCAATATTATAATATCATAATTCATTGCCATGCCAAAGTCAATTCTGTGATATTTGTGAAATGAAATACCTTTAGTTTAGCCTACTGCATGACATTGTGGTATACCATGCATCTTTCAAATCTTTTAAAGAAAAGTTAATGGCAGGCCAAACTAGTGACAAAATATTGTCAATAACATGAAGGTGGAAACATTTTAAACACATATATATAGCATACTGTGATTTGTGGTGGAACTGAAAAACACGTAGCAGGAAAAAGAAAAAAAAAGTGAACCTAGGTATGTATATCATGTATTTCAGAGAAGACTCAGATTTTTAAAATGGACAAAATAAAAGTTACATTATTTTTAAATACTGCATAGTCAATGAGCGTTTGATGTAAATCTTACAAATATGGTTGGGTGTTTTTTCTCACTTTAGGGTCTGTTGAAAAGTAGTCATATTAGGCATTGTTTGGCACTTCTGGCAATGTTAGTGACTTTAGTGAATTTCATTATATCTATAATGCATTTTATATATCACTACAAAGAAATGCTGCCAATTGCAATTAAAATAGGCCCAATTGCAGAGATGTGAACATGTAGAGAGACAAGCATTCTTGAACTGATGAAATAGAATAATACTTCTAATTAATTGGGATCAATTACTGGCAATAAGAGATTACATGGTATATTCATTCTTCCAGAACATTAAAAACTCCATTGCCTGGTTCCTTTCCTTAAAAGAACAAAAAATATTGGTATCAATTACACTTTAAATATGTTATCAAAATGGAAAAGGAAAAATATGTTGGTGAGTCCAGTTCATAATAAATACAAAAAATATTAGGAAAAGGAAGGTGGTTGCTAAGGGTGTTTTAAAAGTTTCATTATTTTTACTAATATTAAAGAAGAGGCTACTTAACAAAATTTACATTTCACTTATCCCAATCTTTTAAAATTACTACATTTTTATCCATTTACTTTCAATTAAAGCAACTGAACATAAGATCTGAAGTGAAAAACGTTGATTCAAATTGTTTGTTGGTTTACATGAATAATCCAGAACCCACTTGAGATATACATTTTATTACCATCTCAATAAGTCTGATTGCTTCACACTTCTGATTGCCCCTTTGTTCTTCACATTCATCTACAGCTTTTAAAAAATTCAAGCAAAATTAATTTGTGAAGTACCAGCCAGTTCTCATCAACTTCTGAAGCACTGTGTATTCTTACTGTTTGAGAGGGTGGGAAAGATTTTAGTATTTTATAAATGCTTAGTAGTAGGATTGAAACTTTTTCTTACAGTAGTTTCTTTGTGCATAATTATTTAGGGTAATAGGACATTTGACTCTTTACCTGAAAATGATACATGTGTATTCAAATATTCTGAATATAGACTTTTTAAATTTAATTTTTATGTTTTATTGCAAAAGCCTCACTGAAATCAACTTAAAGATCAAGGAAGAGGGCATTGAGTTAAAACTCTCCTTTTAGATCTAAAACATTTTCATTGCTATTATGGGGAATGAGAGTGAAGAAAATCAATCAAAAAGGGTGATCTACTGATAAGAGAAAGTGGGAAAAAGGGGCTAGTTGCCACAAAATGGAAGTCAAGGTGAAGGAAAATTTTGTAAATAGTAAAATAAATGCTCCAGATATCGTTTACTTGAATCTCTTTGGTCTGATAAAGTATATGGGTGACTGTGAAACTGAAAAAAATTTAATATGCCTAATTCATTCAAAGAAGTTATGAAACTCATTTGTTTATCATGTTTAATTTCAAGGACTTGGTTCAGATCAATTCCAACACCACCTAAATTCAAACAGGTCCCCTTTTGAACTGACTTAAAATAGACATTAAATTCCAGGTTCATATATATTTCATATTTTACCTTCAAAGGTTTAACTGTTTTTTTTTTTTTGCATGTATTACAAATATAGGAGAGTGCATTAGGGAGTTTCTATTAAAATTTCTTTCTGCAGACATTAAGGTATGTGGAGCACTGAAGATTTATCCCATGGTAACCAATAAATTGTATAACTAATTTCATTTTAGTGATAAGTGAACATTGCTCAACAAACACACATACTGCTTGTCATACCTTACCTGGAAGGAGGCTTTATTGAACATAGCTGTAAAATTATACTTTAAATTGAATTACTGAATTTGCACAAACATTTCTACAGAATTGTTTTAAAAAATCAAGCTTTGTCATTTTCCACTACATTTTGTTGTGCTTTTATATTAATATTTGCAAATGTTATAATTTAATACTTATATTCCAATTACTTGCATAATCAGTTTTTTTTTTAATCCTGGGGTGTTGAAAGAACATATAATAATAATACTCTTCTTAGACAAAAGTCTTTTTAAATGAAGTTAAAAGCTGAGATAATTTAAGGAAAAAGATCTTCAAACTTTCATAACCAACAGGTTTAAGTGAAATTTACAATGCATTGGAAAACTGGCTGGTTAAAGATATGATTTGTCCTCAGGTAGCTCAAAATCATTTTTACAGGTTTTTGTTTTTTTGTAAAAGTGTTTTTTAATCTTGGTAAAATAATAAAATAATATTTCACAATTTGCACAGTCTGACTATAGGGCAGAGGCATATTACCCTCAGAGTTTAGAATAAAGCCAGATTTTTCAGGCCCAGTTCCACTGTAGAGTTAGTATGCACTGCAATCCCAAATATTTCCTTGTTCCCTCTAAAGCTAGGGCCAATTTCATTTCAAACAGAGGTTAGAGTAAAAAAAATCACTTTTGTGTTTTACCACCTTCTGCACTAAGTATTCTTAATAACCTTTTGCTCTGGTTGACCCATTTAATAACCTGGAAGAAAAAAAGTGTTGCTCCATGTCTGGTCTCAATGGAAGTAATTTTCTAATGGACAATAAGCCGAAAGGCCATGGCTGTCTAGGAGGTTAAACAACAAATATCTTGTCTGCATGGGCTTACGCAGCAGCTTCGGTCCTTTTTTCTTCAGAAGCGGTTTTGTTGTCTTGCCTGTAATTTGCACATTTAGGCTCTGTAGTTTGTTTATAAAATAGTTTTACACAAACCACTCTTAGCAGTGCAAGCTTCTGAGTTGAAAATTATTCAGGCTTGTTTCATTGAAGGCACTTGGTTTCCATGGCAATTTATAAAAGATGGTGGTTTGGTTTCTTCATTGGAACAGATGACGTAGTTTGGGTGTTCAAGTGGCCGCAAGCAAACTCCGATAAGCCTGTGTAATATGTAAGCCCAGGTTTACCATCCTGGATAGTAGTGCATGCAAAAAGAGACAGCATACAGTTATCTAGCTTAGCCATGGGAGAAAAATAATAATAATAATAATAAAGGTGGGGATGGGGATAAGGTGGGGGAGGAACATGAATGCTTTAAATAATTCTGAGTTTGGGTTATTTTCAAGGAAGGGTAACAGCCAAAGGTAAAAGGGCCTACATTTATTTAATTCTCTATGAAAACCTTCTTGAAAGGAAAATAAATGCCAGCTCTTCACGTACCCTGTTTACAGTGAGGTTTTTCTTGGCAGGCCATTAGGTTTCCATGGTAACAAGCAAACTATTCATTTGAAACAAAACCAGCCATGACTTTGTGCTTTGACAAGGATTTCTATAGCTCTTTTTTTTTCTTATTTTCTTATTTTTTTTTTTTTTTTCCAGAGTTCAACCAGATGATGCTGTAATCTTTTTAGCCACAAAAGCACCTGAAGGTCTCTTCTCTACTCAGGTCAAGATTATCTTTTATGTTTAGGTTGGAATAACTTATACTTCCATGATGTCTTTTTATCCCCCAGTGCTTAAAAAATTTGTTTTTATTGTTTTATTTTTGAGTCAGTAGTCAGTGGAGGAATCTTTGGTAGTTTGTTTGTTCAATGTCCATTTACAAAGACTCTTCTTCATGCCAGTGCCTGGTGAATCTTTTATAGCCTCTGCCAGGATAAGGTCACCTTCGAGGACTTAAGATAGAGACGAGGACGATAATGGGAAAAAGCCATATATGAACCAAAATCCCAACAGCACCATCAACAGAATCTAAAAATAAGGAAAATAAAGGCAAAAAAAAAAAAAAAAAAAAAGAAGAGGAATAAGCACTCCACATAGCTACTAACACAACCTAGGTGAATAATAAAATAAGTATATGAAAACATTTCAGGATAATATTTATTTTTATTTTGTTTATCAGCTTCATTGCTAAGGGAAGTGAAAAGGCACTTGACAGATTACAGATTTTGAATTGATATATGCTATGAAAACTTGTTCATAAGATATTCACTTAGGTTTGTGGTTGAACTCAATCTGAGAGTTCTGCTAGGCATAGGAAAGCAGAAACATGGAGAAAATTCTCAGAAATCTTCAAAAAGTGAGGTGGTTTTTTTTTTTCAAACTTCCAGAAGTGGATAAACTTGAATACTGACAGAAAATCTCTCTTAATGAAAATTAGAAAGGAATGGTTATGTGTAGAGAAATTAACAATTGCAATTAGTAGATTATCCATGTTTAGATCAGTTCGTTATCTATAAATTGTGCACATCATTTTTTCTTTAGTTTAACTTTTAAAGGCACTATGAAGACTATTCTAACTAAAAAAATTCCTTCCACCCATCTGCCTGGAAAGGCCTACTGTAATTGGGATTTCTGTTAAAGCCTGGTGTCCAGGTGATGCCTCTTAGAATGCATGCCTTACCGAGGAGGGGATAACACAGGCATAATTAATTAACCTAGCTAAAATTGCAAAACCGCTTGCATCTAGGGGAGAGTTGAGTTTGAAAATAAAGACATACAATCATATCTGGATGGTGTGGGACATGGTACCATTTATTGCCTGGAAAGAACTGGTAGCCTGAGGAATCAGGGAGAGTCTTTCAGACTTCAGGCTGGTCTGTACTTAGAATATAACATTCATGTAATAATCATTAATCAAATGCTAGTCATCAGAATGAACTTAATAAATGGTAATTAAATGACACAAATGTAACAGAAAAATTTCTCATACCAAATAGATTATTTTTATTCAATTAAGATTATTTCCCCCTGATTTATAGATTTTAAAGAAAAATACCCCCAGTATATATAGGGGATATTTTCATATTTAAAACTGCCGCACATTTCTTAGACTTGCTAGTTTAAGAGAAAAAGAACTAATTATAAAAATGTTCTATTGTAATAGACCTTGTACAGTAATGAAATCCCTATGGGCTTTCACAGCATTTAACTGTGGCTACTTTTATCGGTTATGCTTTCTTTCTGCTCGAGGGAGTAAATAATTCCCTTTGCTTTCCTCCTTTGAAAAGTTTAAATCAATTAATTGAATGTATTTATAATATTTGTGCTTACATTATGAAAATGTAAAATTTCTGTATAAGTTGTAACTACCTTCAGTTAATAAAATGTTACTGCCACTCAGTCACACTATGAAATTCAAAAGAAATCCCATTCTCCTTTGAGGAGGATGCATGTTTTCCTATGCATTAGAAAAACTTTGTTCTTTTGAGCATAGCTACTGGCTTTCTAAAGCAGAACTAGACAGACACAAGGATACATTTTTACTAAATATGTTCTTTGAAATACTAAATTTAATGACAAGATACTATGAGCAAAATGGCTCATTGTCATATGCAATTTTAGTTTTTGTCTTTTGGCAATACTTAAGAATTGAGTCAATTCAGTTGATATGAGCAATCAGTGAATAGTTGTATAAATTTGACTTTCAACATCTATACTGATATAGTTACTCACCAAATACAGTAAATTAACAAAGACTCTGATTTGCTCTACACTTACACAACATAGATTTTCATGCTTTTGTATGTGCTAAATAATTGATGAGTAATTTGTGTAAATTTAGTTTGATTACTTTCTCTATACATGACCACAAAATGAAAGACTCCAGATGAGTATAAGATAATCCTTCAGTTGCAGTCATTTTTAACAGGAATGATTTTTATTTCATAGCTTCAAATGTGAAATATGGAGATGAGGATTTTAAGAAGCAGCTAAACACACAATTCTAAATCTTTGTGCATTATCTATCATGTTTTATTTATATCCCTTCTATTATAAAATAGGACTGTGATTAAAAAAATAAAATTAAAGATATCATTAAGCCATAATATTCAAAAAAGTGTATAAAGTGAAAAATTATTAAACAAGCTTATGGTGCAGATAGTTTACCAGAAATATTAGGGCTACTTCATTACTTAATATATATATATATAGAGAGAGAGAGGCTCTTTACAATGCTGAATTTGTTAAAATGGTTAACAAAAGGACGGGCACGGTGGCTTATGCCTATAATCACCTGAGGTCAGGAGTTCCAGACCAGCCCGGACAAGGTAGTGAAACCCAGTCTCTACTAAAAACACAAAAAATTAGCTGGGCGTGGTGGCAGGTGCCTGTAATCCCAGCTACTCAGGAGGCTGAGGCAGGAGAATCACTTTAACCTGGGAGGCAGAGATTGCTGAGTGAGCAGAGATTGTGCCTTGCACTCCAGCCTGGGCAACAAGAGCAAAACTCCGTCTCAAAAAAAAAAAAAAAAAAAAAAAAAAGTTGGCAAAGTTAGATTTAGAAAATATATTCACAAACTGAAGGAATAAAAACATCTATGCTGATATGGTAAGGCTTTGTGTCCTCACACAAATCTTATCTTGAAATAGAATTCCCATAAGCCCCATGTGCTAAGGGAGAGACCAGGTGGAGGTAATTGAATCATCAGGGCGATTCCTCCAGGCTGTTCTCACGATAGTGAATTTTCACGAGATCTGACAGCTTTATAAGGGGTTCTTCCCCCTTCTCTCGGCAATTCTCGTTGTCGCTCTTGGGAGGGAGGTATCTTGCTTCCCTTTCACCTTCCGTCATGACTGTGAGTTTCCTGAAGCCTTCCCAGCCATGCAGAACTGTGAGTCAAATAATCTGTTTCCTTTATAAACTACTGGTCTTGGGCGGTTCTTTATAGCAGAATGAAGATGGACTAATACAATTTACAATGTAAATATGTGCGACGTATATAGTTTCATCACATATTTTAATAAAAGTTTTTAAATCTTCTAGAACAAATAATATCAAAGTGTTTTAAAATTATAATTAAAAATCAAAGTGTACTTGATTTACATAGCTCTAAATTAAAATCTCACTTCTATTTTATCTCAGGCAAAATATGTGTACAGTTGAATTTAATACTTTAAAAATAACTGAAAAAACCTAAGGATGTCAGATATAAGAAATTTTTAAATAAACTAAAAATAACAAAAATTAATTAAATGTTAATGTAACAGTAATGTTACATTAACATTACATCAAACCAATCTCAAACAAAGATACTTACTCTTAGTTGCTAGGTCTTGTTTTGCACATTCTCCTTCTGCAATTGATACATCATCAATAGCAATGTCACCTTCTATTCCAGGACCTCGGATACCTTCAAAAATGAGCTACAAATATGAATGAAACAAACCTAAATGTAGAGCTTTGATTTTCAGATTAATTTCTTTTGAGAAATCAAGGTGACAAAAGTAAACTTGTCAATAATCCTGGCATCTTTTATATTCGATGGCTTTCAAAATTAAAACTTTTTTATTTCCAAACCAATAATTGAATCTTCCTTGCATAGTATTAGTTTTTTACATCAAAAGCTCTGTGTTGGTTTTAAATAAAAACTAAATTTAATTAAATAATACAATAAAAACAATGACTACACATCCTCTTTTAATTTTTAAGGATAAGTAAAAATGTTTTATTTGAAAAGTCTTTCTCTGAAATAATTTCCAGTTTTATATAAACATAATTCATAACATTAGTTTCATAGAAATACTTTAAAAATGAATCAATTCTGGGTTCTTTACAACAGTAATGTGTTTATTGAAGCCCAGAACAAAGTTGTACCATCTCTGAAACTGATTTCTCACAAATGGATTGAATATGTTCCTCATATTCCCTTGTTGACTTTATAATTTACCGCCAGCATTTCACTGCTGATAGTTACTTTTTAAACTTGAAGATATTTATCAGTCTATTTATGTGGCATATCTCATGGTATACTTTTGAATTTATGGTGTCTATAACAATGGTGGTCACTGAGGCTCAGTGCATGAATATTGAAAGAATAAATGAATAAAATCGGAATCATTTATTACTAAATCCTCAATACAATGACAATAGAATGACAATTAGCAAATTTTTTATTTTTACAGAAACAAGACTCTGAGAATTTTCTCTATAACTCCCAAATTATTCCTTGCTTTCAGCAAAATTTTTTAATCCTTTTGAATACTATGAGGCAATTCATGCATTTAGTGGTGGGTGTATAGTTCTAGAAAAATATTTACATGTTAAAAGGAAATACCTACTTTGGTCTTTCCAAAGAATAGTTTAATAAACAGCTGCTTCTAACATTAACCTGGTAATGTGCACTATTAATGACATTTCTAGACTTATTTAATCACAGCAAAATTGACAAAGTTTGTTTTTATCAATGCCAAAGTTTTTGTTGTTGTTTTTATTTTAAAACATATCCTCAAAGGCAAATCGGAGTCATTCCTGATGTTTTCAAGGCTGCTGTCCTGGGAAAGCCATAGTTTAATTACAATGATTTTGAGAGAAGTTCGGCTACTTTTTAGAAATTGATCCCAGTGTTCTTTGATACGCTCTCATAATTTTACCAATGTATATCTCCAGGTAGTAAGCGGAGGCATCAGCTGTCAACTTTTGTATTGAGACCCTGCCTCTCATTAAATGTAGTTCATCAAACAAAGAATAATTTTCATGATTTGATGGCACAGAAAAAATCTGAGGAGTTCTTACTGATAAGTTAATATGATAAACTTGGAGTTTCCTGCTTAACTATGTTAAGATAAGCATGTTCATAAAGATTATCTAAAGCCGTCTCTTTGAAAAACATTTAAAATGGTCTGTGTCACTGAAGCCAAAACAGAATGGCAGCTGGAGTTCAAATATTTAGAACCAAGTTAGCAATTTAGCAAATTCTAGTCCTTGGATAGAACGGGCAATGAAGTATTATTTTGGCTGCTTGCAAATGATAACTTGCATTTGAGATAGGATGGCGTCTGGAAAGGTAACTGGGAAGTGGCTTTAAAAAGTCTCAAGACTTTTAAACAGTACTTTACTTAAAAGGTCTGTGAGAAAAGATTTAGGAAAAACATTTGAGAGAATTGAATGTGGAGAAAGGGAATTCATTTTAATGGTGCAGAATATTCCACATTATGGATATAATTTATTTAACCAGTACCTTATAGTCGTTGTTAGACGTTAAAACTATTTTCTCCTATTATGAACAAGGCCGAGGTGACTACATTTCAAATAATTATTATTCATACTTATTTAGAGCACAGTGTTCTTTAAGGTCTTTATAAATTGTCCCTATGAGCAAACCACCTGTGAGAAAATATTTCCCTTTTTCCAAACAGTAGGTTTTTAAGTCTTGGGGTATATATTCCTTCTTTGATATGTGTTCCTTACCTGATAGAGAGTCAGTGTTAGAGCACATCAATAGGTAATATTAAATACTGCATGTAGCGTACAATACAGGCTTTACAATGTAGAAATGGGAAACATCAGGGGTTTGCATTCTCATGTGCTTTATGTGGGGAAGTGAGATGTGGGGAAGAGTCTAATAAAGGTGGGTTAAAATGCTCTGCACCTGCTCACACTTGAAATTTACACAGATGAAGCTGAAGTCAAAATCCTTTTATTAGGAAGGATGTTTGAAAAACATCCAAAATGTTCTGCATCACTAAAGCCAAAACAAAATGGCAGTGCATGGATTTCCTGTCTTAGCGATGTAAAGGTACAAAGCTTAGCGATGTAAAGGTACGAAGTTTGAAGAAACTATCTATACTTAGTCAAAGTACACAGGTGCTTTCACTTAGTAAGTTATTGTTACTTCCAGGCAGGAGTCACATAAAATCGTGAGATTTCATTACAAATCAAAACCACATGTCATCAAAGTCATTCCTTAATTTTTCAAAGTTGCTGTTCTGGGAAACCCATAGTTTAATTACAATGATCCTGTCATTACTCAAAGCATTTCAAAACTTACTCTGCTACTGCCTTTAAAGAGCTAAACAACCTTTTTTTTTATTTCTTTTTCATTCTGTCTTCCTGCCTCCCTGTGCAGCTTGATCAAAATCAAAAGATTGGACCTAGGCTTGTGCTAAAAAAAAAAAAAAAAAAAAAAGTCCCAGAGCAGTGAAATTGTGAAAGACAGACCTTTTTGCAGTCAGATTGAGAGAATGTGTGGGGAAATCATCTGTAGTAAACATCAGGAAGCAGATTGACTAATGCAGTTTACAATGTGTGCTACCTACCTACTGGCAATATGTTGACTCTAAGTCTGTGGTCTGCTGAACAGCAAAATTAGAAATCAACAAAAATCAAAGTGTCATGTGTCCAGAGGGCTTCCTATACCTGGAACATTACCTTATATGAATATTTCATCCCTTGGTGATAACAAATAAATGAAGTGGTACAGTAAAAACAAGTAGGCTGATTTGCAAATATATTACATCTACTATTATTGATAATACATTTTGTCATTGATAAAGGAAGGTAATTTCTTTAAGCATAGCAGGAATTTTAGACATTTTGTGTAAATAAAGTAGGAAATTAGGTATTGGTATAAAATTCTAGCAGTAAAACTCAGTAGAGTCATAATTTGTATTTTTAATACTTATTTATAATCTTGTGATGATAAAGAATCTACTTCAATAGGCCAGATAAATATTGCAGTCTTCCACAGGGTCCTTTTTGAACAGAAAGAAAGAGAAAGGTCCTGTGCAGCATGTTTGTTTCCTTTTAATTTCCACAGTTTTGCTGTTAGGAAGATACAGATTATTTTTTAACTGGTTGACTTTCACAAAGAAATATTTACTGCATTGTTTCTAAATTTTAATTTCTGGGGTGCCTGTGCAGAATGTGAGCCGTCATCTATATTAGGTATTTGTTCTAAGGCTATCCATCTTGCAGTCCTCCACCCCTCTTCTAGCCCTCTCCTAGCCCCCCACCCCTGACAGGCCCCAGTGTGTGTTGTTCCCCTCCCCTGTGTCCATGTGTTCTCATTGTTCAGCACCCACTTATGAGTGAGAACATGTGGTGTTTGGTTTTCTGTTCTTGTGTCAGTTTACTGAGAACGATGGTTTCCAGCTTCATCCATGTCCCTGCAAAGGACATGAACTCATCCTATTTTATGGCTGTATGGTATTCCACGGTGTGTATGTGCCACATTTTCTTTGTGCGGTCTGTCATTGACGGGCATTTGGGTTGGTTCCAAGTCTTTGCTATTGTGAACAGTGCCACAGCAAACATACGTGTGCATGTGTTTTTATAATAGAATGATTTATAATCCTTTGGATATATATGATAGATAATCCTTTGGGCATTGTTTTATTTATGCTCTGAGCTCTTGACTAAACTTGTATTTCCAAATAATTGTAATTAAGTTTTATAAATTTGAACTGATTCATAAATGACTTCTAGACTAAGATCTAGACAGAGCATGTTTTACTTGACATTGTTGTGTGAGTTAGATTACACAAATATAATGTGTAGATAGTAAATTTAAATAAGTGCCTTACCCAAATTTTTAAGCATTCGTAAAAATAAATCTTTGCTTTTTCTAGAATGTAAAGATGAGAAATTATAACAGTCCATTAAAATATGATATATTTTGCCAAAGAGGATACACAACAAAAATGTTAATTATATTTATTTGGAGAATGAAGAGTCCCAAGTTAAAAAAATTAAATTGTCATATTTTTATGAATTTCCGTCATTATTTTGACTACTGTTACATTATAGAGATAAAACCATTTTGCTTTCCTCTTCAGTACTTCTGAAATGCATTTGGTTTAACCGACTTGAATAAGGAATTAACAGTATCTAGGTACCTCTGGAAAAAATGTTAAACTTTAAGTTTACTAAAAGAGAGATAAAATTATGTAAAACCTGTTCCCCCACACAATAGGAATATTATTTCAAATTATTTTCCTTAATTGAAATGATGAGTTTAAAATGGAAATGTTTTCACAGTGTGTTCATGCAACTCAGCAAACTTAACATATAAAAAATACCGTGTAATCAGAAAATTAACTTTTGGTGAGTAAATTAAAAAGGGAATTTTAAAAAAGTATGTGGATTTCTGTATTAGAATTATACCTGACAAAACTGTTTCAGTTCATCAACGACAGTTTCTTACATGCATAATGCTTTAAAGCATCTAAATATAAATGTCAAAGATATAGATGATGCTATAAAAGTGTGTGTTGAAATGTAATTTCTCAGCAAGAAAAGAGTTACATGGATCACTAATGAGTAAAAGTAGATGGGGAAATTAAAGAATATAATGCGCTTCTGATGATTTGCCTTCATTGTTAATGGTGACTTCTGCAAATATTTACAATGTATTTTCTTTCTGACAAAAGACACATCAGTTTTTACAATGTATTTTCTTTCTGACAAAAGACACATCAGTTGTAATCATTAATGCTAAGGCAAATGCAAAACTCTAAGACTGCATTTTGAAAATTGACAATATATATCACTTTGAAAAACTTCAGTATATAAATACATTTAAAATAACCATTAGTGTTAATAATGTTGCCTTTATTTTATTACTTGTTTAGCAAACAATTGAAATATCCTCAACCATTATAAAACAAACTTGGAGACAACATAACAGACCTAGTGGGTAGCCTTGGCTTTTCCCCTGGGGGAGCTTCCCAAATAGGAACAGTGAGTTTAACTTCACAAAACTCTGCCAATTCAACTTGTGGGACAAATGTCAATTGGTTGTCAAAATTTCTAGTTTTAAATAGTACCATGAGATTTGACTGTTGGGAAAGACAAAGAAATGCATCAACTTGTGAGGTGCAATTGGTAAATATTTTCAGTGGTTAACTCAGGAGCCTCCATTGTGTCTGTATAATTGCCCTGGAATTTGGCTTGGAATGGCAGATATGCTATATGAGCATGTAATGTCTACTAATGAGGACAATATTTTCTAGTTAATTATTATTATTAGTTGGAACATAAGGCAGCATGATGTAAGGAGAACACTATAGTCTCTTTTCCAGTGAGGTTTCTTCAAAACCTATTTCTAAGTCTTTAAATGAATATGTAAAAGTAGGAGATTTCCAGAATCCCTTTCACTTAAACTAAGAAAATGTAAAGAGCATTTTGTGTCTCACAATCTATTTATATACTTTACCCCCCAGAAAACATTTGAAATATACTATGAAAGAAGTAAAGCATTAAAAGAGAATTTTTAAATATTTTCCTTGGTATGGGATGTGAAATTAATCAACATTTTAAGAATATATTCATTTTACTTTGTAGGAATTGTTGCCCTAATTTTCCTAAATATAGCAAGATGTATTTTCATCTCAAGCACTGGAGATGCTACATTAGTTATAGTAAATGAACCCCAAAATAAATTTCAGTAGAATAAAACTTCTATTTGTCTTAAAAAATATCAAACTATAATTGTATTTTCAGCTAAGCAAACTAGTTGGACACAAAGGACAGTGCAAGTGATTTTGTAAAGGATTTGTGGATCAATTGAAAGTCATGCAACTCAAAACAAATAAAACAATGTAAATGTTAGTGAAAGAGACTCAAAGTCACTTATATTCCATTTAAAATTTCAAGAGGTAAAAGTTGTGCCTTCCACTTGAAGTAAATACATCTTCAAATGCTGGAAAGTCAAATTTGAGTAATATTAAAACTTCTCACAATTTATATGGTAATATATTGATATCATTGTTAAGCACTCCTAGAATATGTTACATGCTGAAGAAAGTATTTTTGAGAAGCTTGACAAGTTATAAAAGATTTTTGGGTTAAAATACTTTGTATCAACAATTCAAAATAAATCATCTCTAAAATGAAACAAGACAAAAACAAGAAAAGTGGCATCGGATTATTTAGTTGTGTTTCACATTTCCTTAAACAATCAAGATTAATGAAATAAAGTTCTTTGCAAATAGACCTGGAAATGTGTTGGGAAATGAGAGAACATAGATCAAAATAAAAAATTACTTTAATTTCCACTGGTAATTAAAATAGCTCAAAAATGTATCAATTCAAACTATTTACTTTTTTTTTTTTCCCCAAGACATAGTCTCGCTCTGTCACCCAGGCTGGAGCACAGTGGTACCATCTTGCCTCACTGTAGCCTCTGCCTCCCAGGTTCAAGCAATTCTCCTGCTTTAGCCTCTCTAGTAGCTGAGATTGCAGGCATCCTCCACCACACGCAGCTAATTTTTGTATTTTTAGTAGAGACGGGGTTTCCACATGTTGCCAGGCTGGTCTCAAACTTCTGACCTCAGGTGATCCGCCCACCTCAGCCTCCCAAAGTGCTGGGGTTACAGGCCTGAGCCACCGCGCCCAGGCTATTTACTTTTTCAATTTGTTTCCACCAAAAATAGAGTAACAGGAACCAGATCTATCCTTCTACTTGAAACAACCACATAACTGGGCCAAGTATATGAAACCACAGTGTTCAGGATACTGGATATCAGATAATGAAGAAGTGTGATCCCTGCGAAATGGGAGTCAAATAAGGTGAATTCTATTATTGACCTATACCAAGTTTATAGGCCATGGTGCAAGTAGAAGAAAAAAGAGTGAAGCCTTGTAGAAAATCTGAGTTGAGATGAGAGTTCAAAAAAACAAGGGAAGCTAGGATATTCAGAGCAGAATACCAGAGAAAAGGGTGGCAATGGTAAAATGAGAGAGAAACAGAGAGAACACTGCAGGGAGTCCCCCCTTGAATATTTAGCAGAGTACTGACCAGGAAATGAAATGAGGGCTCTACCCAATACTTGGGGAAGAACCAGAGGGATAATTTTGAGTTAATAGTGCCCAGCCTTCACAGGACTGGGAATGGTAACTGTTCCCATCCACCATATGGAAAACCCTCATAATACATGGGACATTGGGTGGAGGACTCAGAATATTCTTGCCTCAGTTATGAGAAATAATTAGCCCCCATATCAAATATTACTTTAACAAATCTTAAAAGCAAGCCCTAAAATAATCAAACTGTTTCGAAGTAACTTAACTACCTTCCCTGAAAAAGCTCAAGAATATTTATAAGAATAAAAAAATATGCAGTACCTATCAAGGTAGAAGTCACAATGTCTGGTAATCAAGGTAGAAGTCACAATGTCTGGTACTCAATGTAATTACCAGACTTGTAAAAAAAATCAAGAAAACATGATCCATTATGAGAAGAAAAATCAATCAACTGAAACCAACCAAGAATTTAAATAGATGTTAGCAACAGCAGATAATGATTTAAAATTTTTATTCTAACTAGATTTCATTCATTCAAAATATTAACTAAACCCATAAAAATATTTTCTAAAGAGATTCAAATTGAACTTAAAGATGTAAAATCCACTGACTTAGACGAAAAATACACTGAATAAAAGAGATTAGACATTGCATAAGAAACTATTGTTGAATGTGAAGACAATATAAAAACTATCACAAATTAAACATAAATAGAAAAAAGTGAAAAGGCCTTAATGAGCTGTGTGACACCTTCAAGGGACTTTACGTATGTGTGACTGAAATCTTCAAAGGAGAAGCAGAAATACCTCAAGAAACATTAGTGAGAAAAGCCTCAAAATTTATGAAAGCTCTAAATCTACAGATCCAAGAAATTCAATGAACACAAAGCACATGTAGAAGGAAGAAAAATTTACCAAAGCACACCACAGTACAATTTATAAAAACAAATGATAAGGAAAATCTTAAAAGCAACCAGAGAAAAAAGTCACATTACATACAGTAGGATAAATTTAAGGCTATCCACAGATTTATTCCTGGAAACAATGCAAACAAGATATTGGTAAAATATCTGTAAAGTTCTAAAAGGAAAAAGTAGGATGCTATGCTCAGATAGCATCTTTCAAAAAATGAAGGTGAAATAGACGTTTTTCAGAAATACAGAAGGTGGAAATAATTTATCTTCAACTGACTCACACTATGAGAAATATTAAACAAAATCCCTCAGGTAAAATAACACTTGATAGATGAAAATATAGACTTATAAAACGACACAAAAAACACCAGAAATGGTAACAACATTGGGCATTAATTGTACAAACCCAGTCTGATTTCTCAGTTGCAACAGGTAGAAAAGCTGAGTATAGCAGGGAGATTCTCCAAGGTTTAGACCATTATGAATAAGCTTTTATTCATTTGAACACTCTTGAACTCTCCTTCAAACTGTCTTTTTGTGAATTTAATATGTAAACCCCAGAGTCTGTCAATTGTAGTGAACTGTAAAAGCTTACTGCTCTGAAGGTGCAATGACTTCATGCTTCCTGGTAACAAAAGATTAATTCACTTCCTGAAGTTCCTTCCTCTAATCAACAGTTCTGGGGCCAGGATACAATGGCTAAGATGGGCCAAATCACAAAGAAGAGCTCCTTTCTATAAGATTGCAACATATATTTAGAGCTGGCAAATTCGGGTTCTTTCATTTTGCCTATGAAATCCCTCTCATTCCTTATATTCAGGGGGGACACTCTCTTCAGGATTCTCCCTGTCACAACATCCTGAATAAGGAAGCCGAATCCCTTGTGTAAACAATGTAATTCAAAATAAGGAAAACCTGTACTTTTGCGAATGTGAAAAAAGACATAAAAGAACTATCTGAATAAATCACATAATAATTTAATATCTGCCTATATGTCATTCTATTAATTCTGAAATGTGAAACAATTTTAGTTAAGATGGTGATTTTTTCCAGTTGCTTTACTGGCTTATTCAAATTTCTCAAGAGTAGACACTCCGTATCCACATATGAAATGTAGTTTCTGCTTCTGTGACTCAACAGAAACAATTCTGTTTACCAGTTCCCTTTTAATGACTATTCCCGTGCACTCAACCTTCTTTGTAATTTGAATTTCACTGTCTTCTTTAAATTTCATGAACATCTAGATCTCTCTCCTTCTAACTTTAAAATATATTACCTAGGACTGGATTCCTCTTCCAGAGTTCTTTTTCTTAATTTTTTTTTTATTTTCAGACAGAGTCTGGCTCTGTTGCCCAGGCTAGAGTGCAATAGCATGGTTTCGGTTCACTGCAACCTCTGCCTCATGGGTTCAAGCGATTCTCCTGCCTCAGCCTCCTGACTAGCTGGGATTATAGGCATGCACCACCATGCCAGGTGAATTTTTGTGTTTTTAGTAGAAACGGGGTTTTTCACTATGTTGGCCAGGCTAGTCTTGAACTCCTGACCTCATGATCTGCCCACCTTGGCCTCCCAAAGTGCTGGGATACAGGCGTGAGCCGCCACACCTGGCCTTTATGATTGATTAATGTTCTGCATGGTACCATCCTTTAATCGGTGCCTACACATATATACTTTTCCTTGTTAATAACAACCACCCTTACAGTTTTAGGTAGCATATATAATCTGATGACTCATAAATATACGTGTCCCCAAAACTTTGGATGAACATATACACACCTCCTGCACATCTTTAAAAAGATATTCCAGAGACATTTTATATTAACAGGTCTAAAATAGAAGTAACTATATTCATCCCTGTAATTCATATATTTTCTTCTTGTTTTTTAATGTAATGTGTAGTATAAGCATTATTCAAGACTTCCTAGTTCAAAAATTGTTAGGCATTCATGGCTACTCCCCCAAACTAAAATGTTCTGCTAAATTTTACAGCTAAGCATATCTCGAAATCATTCTATTTTCTTTACACCACTTCCCTGGTTTGTTCCTTCATCTTTCATGTGAATTTTACAAAGATGTCCTAACACATTTGCAGACCCCATTTTTCCCTCTTGAACTTGTCTTCTATACAACAACCTGCGTGATGTACCACTTCCTCCAGAGTAAAATCTTTTGATGATGTCCCCTTGGCAAAGGTCCTTAGGGTCCTCAGGGTCCTTAGGGAACCAGTCTTTGACTTATTTTTGTGTGCCAAATTTCAGATTCACATCTGTTTTCCTAGAAAATTCTGTAGTATCTGACTTGATGTTTTTGTTTATTGTGAACTTTGGTGGAATTTTGTGTTGTAGAGGCAGTCATGTAGGAATATCAACTTTTAGGGAAAAAAAAAAATGACTTTTAAATGCCAATGTCAGTAGTATCTGACTTGATGATTTGTTTATTGTGAACTTTGGTGGAATTTTGTGTTGTAGAGGCAGTCATGTGGGAATATCAACTTTTAGGAAAAAAAATGACTTTTAAATGCCAATATCAGTATATGCATTTTAATACTAAGGTTACTTCTATCAGTAATGCTTTGGAATTCTGTCTTCCTAGTTTAATTTAGTTTGATGATACGCTGGCATTCATTTTCAGAGTTGTATTGTACTTCATAGAAACAAAATGATTCTTTTATTTTTCGGAATCATATGGGAATAACTTTTATATATTTGCATATAATTGGCTGGTCTTACTCTTTTATTCTTTATCATTGTGAATGACTATGTATTTTTATCATCCTGGTTTGATTTAGATTAGATTACAAGAAAAGGTCATTCCACCAATTGAAAATTGGCATGATTTTTTATACGCTTACAACATACGCCATGAAATGCATCCAAAAAAATCACTAGTAGAAGAAACATTCAATGCTATAAAAACAATTTCATGAAATAGATCTGAATTCTTTGAAATAAGGCAGAGTGCTATAGAAGATATATGTCATAGACTTGAAGATATTTTACTATATTTTTAAAATATAAAAATATTTGAACATGTAGATATATATATTTATATATGGTCGTACACATTAAAATCATTAAAAAGTATATTAACTCCATTGAAATAGTTTCATGATCTGTTGTCTCTAGCTATGATGGCCAGTGTTGCAGTCTTCAAGGTTCTGTATCTTGTAGTTCTCTTAGCTAACCCTCTAAGCTTTACTTTTCTATATAAAAACAAAGTAAAATAACTTATTTAAAGTAGTCTTAATTTTAATAATCAGCGATCAATTACTCATATGGTATTAAATCAAAGAGGCACATTTTGCTAAACTATATAAAATTTCATCAAGAAAAATTCAAACAGATTGAGAACTGATTACCAAGTTCCATTACGGTAGAAACTTATATATATATATATATATATTTTTTTTTTTTTTTCAGGGAATATAAGCATGTTATTTTATAGAAATGGATTATATATTTTTCCCCGGTGAATCATTTAAATTTTAATAGACTATTATTTAAATCTATTACTTGATGAGTATTAATGAATAAAGGAAAAGGGCATTTCTCTTTACAAAGCAGCTTTCAGAACTAAAGCAAAACTTAATCATGTAATTTTTGCGATGCTTATATCATGGAATTTCTGAATATTCATATTTTACTAATTGCTCAAGATCCACCTTTAATGTTATGCTCATATACAGCAATTAATTAGCCAAAATTACTTTTCTTACCTGAAATGAAGTAATTGGGTATATATTAACATGAGCCTCATTCCATCTTTGTCCTTTATTCCCACTTGAAGACCACAGTGGATTCTCTATTGTTGTTTGCCCTTTCAAACGTAGATAAACATTTAAGACACCTAAAAATGACAATGACATTTTATTTTGCATATTCATTTTCACCTCAAATTTGTTTTTCCTTTACTAAACACTTGTAAACTTTTTAAACTGAAATTTTACACAACACTCTAGTGTCTTGTCCTCTTGTCTCCTCTCATTTCCTATCTTGCTCTTACGACATTTGACATTTGATCCAAAAATAACCATGTCCTAAAACTCTAGAACATGTGAATGTTGCCTGATATTGGAAAAGGGATTTAAGGATTTTGCAATGGGGATATTATTCTAGATTACCAGAGTGAGTCCTAAATGCAATTATATGTATCTTTATAAAACAGAGGCAGAGGGATATTTGATACAGGAAAGAAGGCAATGAAAGAGAGAGATGTTATATGGCTGGTTTTGAAAATGGAGGAAGGGGTCAGTCACAAGGACTACCAGCAGCCTCTTGAAGCTAGTAAAGGCAAAGAAAAGGGCTTCTCACCTAGTGCTTCAGAAGAAGCCAGTCTTGCTGACATCTCTGATTTTAGACCCAGAATACTTTTTTAGATTTCTGTTCTCCAGAATGATAAGAGAATAAATTTGTATTGTTTTAGGACACAAAGTTGGTGATCATTTCTTATTTGTTACAGTAGCAACTGGAAATTAACATAGCATGTAATCATGTACTGACTTTGTCAGAATTTGACTCTAATTCTGTTGTCTTCTTATATTATCATTTAGCATCTCATTTTTTCAGTTTGATTTTTACCCGTCTCATTTTTCTTCCAAAAGAGGTATTAGAAAATAAAATGAAGATAGCTTTTATCTCATCATTTGATACCTCTCTTTCTATAGTTTAGTGTGCTGTACACTAGTGATATTAATGATGGTAATGGTATTAATACAATAAAATATATTTGGAACACTTACTCTAGATGAAGAATTAATCCTCTCAACAATCCTGTGAAGTACTTATTATCCCCATATTATAGATGAGAAAACTTAGAGGGGTTAAATAATTTGCTCTATGTCATACAGTAAGAAAATAGCACACGCAGGATTTGAACTCAGAGAGTTTCAGAGTCTTACATCTTAATCACTGGGTAATCAGTATTTTAATAGATAATTTTTAAAGAAATCAATTTTATTGAGGTATAATTTACATGCCATAAAATTCATTTCTGTGTGTACAGGCCAATAATTTTAGACTAATATGTACTACAATGTAAATACTTTATCAAGATACAACTAATATGTCTTGATTGTATCAATGTTCAAGATACAGAACATTTCCATTTCCTCAATCAATTCTCTCACTTTCCTCTGTAGTTTATCTTCCCAGCCACTCTTGCTTTGGTAGCTAACCAGTGATCAGACTTCTGTCACTAATCAATAATTTCTTTTATAGAGTGTCATATAAATGGAATTAGGCAGTGTATAATTTTTGTGTGTTCGGTGAGTTCCCTCAGCATAATATTGATGATATTTATGTTATTGCTTGTATTAGTCATTTTAAATTCAGTGCTTAGTTTACTTATGTTTAATGTAGTTATTGATGTGTTTATACTTAAATATACCATCTTGTTGGTTTGCTTTTCTTTCTTCTGCTTTTCCTTCTCCCTGTCTTCTTCTATTCCTGTTTTTCAGGAAAGGAGTTTTTTAGGATTTATAAACAAATAAAAACATTTTAAGATTTCAATTTATTTACTGACTTCTTAACTATATCTCCTTTTACTATGCATTAGAGATGGTTCTACCATTAACAAGATATAACTTTTCAGAGTCTAATTAGAGTCACTATTTTACTTCTTCATACTTACAGATTGTAATTCAAACTCCCTTCTCATGTTCCACTATTACCTTATCCTGTTCATTTGACATTCTATATCTCCACAAATGTAACAACCTTATACAACATTGTAATTCATTTATCTGTCCCATTTATTTAGTAAAATATATCTTTTACTTTTGTTTACATTATAAACCTTACCTTACAGTAATATTTTTTAAGATCCAGATATTAATATATTTTCTATAAATTACAAGAAGAAAGGAAATATGGCATTTCAATTTCCACTTATTTCCATTTCTGGTGGTTTACATTTCTACTTGTAGATCTGAGTTACAATCTGGCACCTGTGGCCCAAAGGGCATCCCTTAGCATTTTTGGCAGTGGTGAGCTTCTCGGGACAAAATTTCTCTGATTCACTTAAGTAAAAATATTCTCATTTTTCTCATGTTTCTCATAAGGCTTGGAATTCAGGCAGGGTTTTGTTTTTTAGCACATTAAAGGTGTTTCATTATCTTCTGCATGCTATTTCTGATGTGGAGTAAATCATCATTCATGTTTCTCCCTTTTCACAGTATGCTCTTCTTCTCTCTCAGGCCACTTTGGAGAATTTCCCTTTGTCTTTGGTTTGCAGTAGTTGATTGTGATGAACGTAAATATGGTTTTCTTTATATTCATCTTCCTCAGGGTTATGCTAATTTCTTCTAAGTCTTTTCCATTAAATGTTTTTAAAATTTATTTTATATTCTTTTTTTTTAAGAGATGGGGTCTTGCTCTGTCACCCAGACTGGTGTGCAGTTGTGCCATCGCAATTCACTGCAGCCTCAACCTCCTGGGCTCAAGGAATCTTCCCACCTCAACTTCCAAATTAGCTAGTACTACAGGAGCACCCACCATGCCTAGCTAATTTAATTTTTTTTGTATGGATGGGGGTCTTTCCATCTTACCCAGGTAGATCTCCAGCTGACTTCAAGCAATCCTCCTGCCTTGGCATCCCAAAGTGTTTGGGATTACAGATGTGAGCTACCATGCCTGGCCCTATTATTTCTAACAACATTTTCTGCCATGGGTCTCTTTCCTCTCTTTTGCACAATCAACTTATATATAAGTACATAAATATATATATATATATAAAAAATATGAAAACACACATATATGTATAATGCTACTTATTATTCTTTTATAGGTCACCATGGCTCTGTTTATTTTTCTTCAATATTTTCCCCTATTTTCTCAGATTAGAAAATTTTGTCGTTAAGTTCATTGACTTTATTTTTTTCTGTCACCTCCAGTCTTCTTGTAAGCCCATCCAGTGAATTTTTTTTCTTTATTGTAGTTTGTAGTATAATTCTTATTTAGACCTTTTGTATAGTTTCTTTTCCTCTGCTGAACTTCGTTCTTCACTCATTATATTTCCTTTGATTCTTTTAACACATTCTCTCTTATTTCATTGAACACATTTATAATACCTTATTTAAAGCCTCTATCTGCTAAGTCCAAAGTCTAACTTTCTTAAGTTTGGTTTCTATGGCCTGATGTTAACATTTTATGGCTATGAATCATATTTTCTATCTCTTTGTACATCTAGTGACTTTCAATGAGTAATGGGCATTGTAGATAGAACATTATAGAGACTCTTCAGCTGTCATCTTTCTCACAAGGCTATTGGCTCTTGTTATAGCATCTTGTTAAATTATAAATTGGCCATGCTGAACTTGTATAGTGTTGGTTTTGCACTGCTAATGCAGATCTATGAAAAGCCAAAATTGTTTCCGAAATTCTCTAACTTTATGGGACTCAATCTCTAAATCTGTCTTACCTATGGATCTTATTGGTGCTTGCATTTACGCTTTTTTACAGAATGTCTAGAGAAGACCTTTCTCCCAGGTATGATTCTAGCTCCTAAGGGAAAGCCTCTCTAGTTTTCATTGTGTTGCCAGGAGTTTTATGAGATCCCTACACACTCATCAAATTTCATAGTTGTAACTTCAATATTCCATGCTGCTCTCCTCCCAGGTCTCCTTGCCCTCACCATCTTCATTGTGCTATTAATCCCACAAAGGTTGCTATATTATAAGCCTTGGTTTATCTAGTCGTCTTCATGTACAGTCTAGCCTTCAGCAAAGACTCATGAGGAAACCCCATACAGATTTCTGGATTCAACCCTACATATCTCTTTTCTTTCTGTTATCTTGACCCACAGATTCCAATGACTTCAATTGTACGGTATGCTAATCTTTGTTCCCTGACTGAGTGGGATCTTCACGTTCTGCCTGAATTTTTGGGATCTGTGACAAGGTCAGGAAATTGTCCTCAGGCAGATAACTTGACTGTCATGGAGATCACTCCATTAGTTTCTCTTTTCTCATGCATTGCAGTCTTACCCTGTTTTTTGGTCTATTCTCTACAAATGGTTTCTAATGCATTTTGCCCAATTTTTGTACTTGTTTAGGGCAATAGGACTTATCTGGTATCATTTACTACTCCTTGGCTTTAAGACTATCTCACTTTGATAACAGATAATCATATAAATTATAAGTAATATGTTAATATATAACACTATATAATATACATATACATTTTCCATACAATGTATATAAACTTATTTATATGAATATTGGACATAAATACTAATGAACAGAAAAGACAGTATAACATTATCATTGAATCGCTCAGAGAGTAGCCTTCTTAACATTTTGGTGTATGTTGCCTTAGCTTTTTTAAAAAAATTTACCTACATATGTGTAATTACATGATGTAGTTTATCCTTCAAATTTTCAGAAAAATTTTCCTTAATTCTTTACACATAAGATCACATGTATGCATATAAGTACACAAATATGTGTGTCCATATTTTAAGCAAAAACTGCATATCACAGTTGGATGACTTTGGCTTCGTTTCTAAATCCCTCATTCCCTCAACTTCCTCATCAAGTAACTGATGATAACTAAATGATATCTAGCATAAGTTTTTAGTGATAATTAAAATATGTAAACTATATATTATTTCTCATACAATCAGCACTACATTTATCATTATATATAAAGATATTCAACGAAGATTTTTCTATTTCTCTATTGATGTGTTAGATTATATCAAAGCTATTCCATAATATCGAATGAATATTACATTACAGGAATAAAATATACTTTATAATAGACCATTGACTTTTTATTATAAGGTAGAATCAATTTGCTAGTTTTTTATTTTGAAATAAAGCATGTATATTTATCCATATGGTTCTCAGTTTTCTTTTTTGGTTTTATTTTTCAGTGTTGTATTTTCACTTTCTGCTTCAAAATTACCTTCTATCATTACTCCCCTTCAGGGTAGGAAAGAATCTCAAACCTGTCTTCCACAGAACTAACTTTAATTTTCACAGCATATTGTTTTTTCTGTTGTTTGGCTTCTAGTGTCATCTTTATCTGCTATTATATTATTTAAGGTGTATCACTCTTTTGTGACCTCATAGAATTCTCCTTTACATCTAGACTTTATCCAGTTCCATCTTTTCCTTGGTCCACTGTTCTCTTATATTCTTTCATAAAGTTCATATTCTTATGTGTTTTATTAAAGACGTAAAGCATAAGCTGTACACATTTTACTTTCACCTGAAGTAAGCCAGTAAGTCTTTTTCACCAGTTTATGCTGCTTCTGCTATATGCCATGTGAGCCTCATTTTATTCTATGGAATCTACATTAGAACCTCATGCTTTTCTCTCTCCATTTTCTTCCTCTTTATTCATTCTTGAATAATAAGTAATCCTTTGGCATTTTTCACCAAACCATTTTTGAGGCTTCTCTTATGCCCTTTCATATAGAGTTTTATTTCTCTTGGGTTACATGACCTTTTATTTTGATTTAATTGACAGAAAATACATCCAATCAAGAAATGAACTTTTTAATAAAACATTAATAGAATATTTATAAGACCTATTGTAGTTCGCTAACAAAATAGTGCATACTATATGTCTTTCAGAATTCATGTATTTTAATAAATACATAATTTAACAAAAACATTAATATGTATGGCTTATCTCTCTTATATCAATAATGATAGGGTATTGTGTCAGTACTGAATATCGTTTCTCACTAAGGGGAGTCAGTTTGCCTCTGATTATGTTTACATTTCTTAAGATTTTCTTTTTACACATGTAATAGAAATTCAAATGAGTTATTTCTGTTTGTTTGTTGAATTCATAATATGTAAAAACTATTTTGCCTAGGTTTAAAAAAGTCAGGTCTGAATTATCCCCGAGTTCTTAGTAGGTTTGGGAATAGGCTAAATAGGGTGCATTGAATTACGGCTAGATTTTATTTAAAAAGGCAAATTTTACTGGTTTTATAAGAAAAAGACACAAGAACTACAACTCATTGAAATGAATCTTGCAAATATAATTTCCATGTCTTACATATAGAGTAATAATTATGTCATCCCAGTCAGTGAATGCAAACTGCTTATTTACTTGTATATTTTAGAGGTGATGATAAAAGCAGTGTTAATCAACAAATAATTGTGAAACTTTTCTCCCAGTAAGTTTCCAGTTCTTAAGTTTGTACATGATAAATCAGTGCCAAAAGATATTTAAACTTACGTCAAATCATCTTGGTCAGCAAAACTAGGATTTGTGAAATAGAATAAAGCTATTCAAGAGAAGTTAGATTCAGCAAGCTGATTCAGCACATTACAGTATTACAGTAAAAAAATTCTGATGTGAATATGATGGATTGTGTTAATACTCCTTAAAAGTAAATTTAAATCCCCAGAGACACCGTGTTCATGCTTTAGTAGACATCAGATACCAAAATGCATGAATTTAATCATCCCCAAAGATTTTCAGTTTTATAGGATTTTTCAAATTCTATTTTTCTAAAATACAAGTTTGAAGAAGCTAAGCAAAACTCAAACTTTCTCTTTTCCTTAGCTGCTTAATTCCCATCTTTTGGTCACCACTCTTAAAAAATCAGTGCTAGAACTTAGAGGACTTGGTCATCTCTTACTTTTAAAGATTGCAGGCAAAAAGGCTAAATGTCATTACACAAGTGCTGTCTTATCTCAAGACTAATGGCCAAAACTTTGAGGTTATTCATGGCATTATGCAATAGCATGATTATTATTTTAATATTATTTAATATATATTATAATGCAAGCTATAATTTGCATAAATATTTATCACTATTACCTAGTTTCTTCTTAAGTTCTTAACATAATTCTACTTTTAATTATTTTACTATAAATATGTATTATATATATTTTAGATAAATAATTTAAGTATATGTCCTAAAATGTACATACATATTCCCAATAGATTCTTGAAATTGCCAAGTTCATATAAATTAATTTGTAATTTGGTTTATTCTAAGGTCTGGAGATCACTTGCATACAAATCACATTGTTATTATAATCAGTAACACAGACTTATTAATTTGAGTTTCATATTTCATGAAAGATGAGGATTTGCCAAAATCATCCAGCTCCAGGCAATATCTATGTATATTGATAGGTAATTGCTAGTATCATTTGTTTTATACATACATAAATGAGAAATTATAAAATCATTATTTTCTGCTTGAATAGAAACAGCTGTACAAAGTCCATTGATACTATTTTTTCAATATATAATTGCAGTGCTATCCTAAATGAAAAATGTCAGTTTATTTTCTACAGTTATTACCATTCCTTCTGGTACACAGGTGAATTTGTACATTAGAGTCCAAAATGTTTCTAAATTGTAGCTTTCCTTTCTGTTTCTCCGAGGTAAGTCAATCTCTTATGCAGACCTTTTTCTTCTTTGGTTCTGTCACTCTCTACTCTCCCATTAGCACAGTATTCTCCATTGTCATACCTTGGCTCTGTCTATTTCTCATATTCTTTGACCTTTGTTCTCCACCTCCTATATAATTACCTCTTTTGGAGGATGCTTTATATTTCTTCTCTTTCATAGACACTTTTATTTTAATCCTGTTATATTCCTCAGTGTTCGGTCCCTTGTTCACCCATGCCATGGGCTTGTCCTACATTTTCATATATATTACTTTCTGATCTTTATTTTATTCAGAGATTTGTTACCTCAAAAAGATGATAAACTATTTGATGAATAAGAAACTTTTATCATATTTGTCTTTCATCCTCTATAGAACCCTAAACACTGTTAGGCACACAGCATGTGCAGTTCATCCTACTGAACAGAAATGAGTGAATTCAAATGTAAGGGTGAAAAATACCCATTGCAATAAATCCTTAATGTCAATAAAATTAGTTTGAAAAGTCTAGTACACTGGATGAGAAACAGAAGCAGTTAATTCAGTTACTTACCATCAATTCAATTGATGAAATATTTTCTATTAATTAGCTGAAAATGAGACTCATATGGTTTAAAGTAGCAGCCTTTATCAGCTAGTTCATTAATTTTGTTTAAACACACTAGATTTTAATATAGATTGTCTAAGGAACCATCGTCAATGAAGAATTAAATAGAAAAAAATGAGTTTAGAAGAGTAGTAGTTCATGTCTGGATTCTAAAAATATAAATGTATTAGAGATTACATATAGTTACTATATATACATATATACACACATATATATATACAGTAACAGGTATCTGTGAAAAGAGTTTTATTATACACTGTAATAAAGTCATGGCTAGATTCTATCAACCTCCTCCATTTTAAAATGCATCTCATTTAACAAAGCAGTTTACTGAATGAATGTCTTCCACCTATAGCATTATTTTCCCATTGAAAGCATTGGAATTATAAGTATGAAATACAGACAGGACTTCACTGAGAAGCATTGATTAATTCTTAATAGAAAGCGGGACTTAATATTAACTGTTATCAAACAGCTCACAGTTTGATAGCTACTCCCTAATATCTAAATGGAGAACACTAAGTAGCCTCTCGATCCCCCTCAGTCACCTAAGAGTTGTCTTCTGCAAGGAACTTAATTCTGAGAATTTATCATAATGCAAGTATCTTAAAGTTTTATATTTATTCCACTGAGATTATCCTAGAGTCGGTATAATCAAGGTTCTAAAATAATGGCTACTTATCATAACATTCTTTCTCATATGGTGTTTAACTCCAAGGGAAAAAAAATCCCAGTATGTGAGCTGATTTCTTATTTGAGAATATATTTGATATGTAAGCAAGAATCTTGACATTTTAAATTCTAATCAGAAGAAATACGGTCTTTGACCAAAGTAAGAATATAAACCAAACTCATAAAATCATGCAAAATATCACCTTTGCTTTCTCAATATTTTGTATAAAAATATTTTAAGTTCTGAGTTTAAAACCCTTGAATGTAAGCATATCTGTTAGAAAGCATTAATCAATTCTTGCCAAACTTTTGCTTAATCTAATCTATCTTATTAAGAGAAACTTAATGAGTAGTTAATTTTAGGTTCTTGACATTCTGTCTCTACATTGTTAGATGATCATAAGGTGACATACCTGGTCCTTAATATTTCAGCTCAAAACAAAAATTTTATTTTATCCTGTGTTATGGTTTATCAATATATTAAAATTTTATTTGAACAAGTTTTATATCTTTATACTTGATATGAATATCTTAGTAAAGATATTGTTGATTACTTTATTCAAGTGTACTTTTATAACATGCATTTCTCTTTGCATTGTTAAAAATATGTGATGCTTTTGCTTTTCTTTTTGCTTTAGTTGCCAGAGCATGTAGATGAAAAATCAAGTTAAATCAATAATAAATTTATTCTTCTCTTTTTTTTTTGACAATCTATAATGTCTTCATGAAACAACCTTCTGTTTCCAAACTAAACTCCATACTTTCAATTCCCTTGTATTGTTATTCTAGTATATCCAGAAGCAAAAGTATCTGGTTTGGATCATTCTTTAAATCTATTGTGTAAATTTTGTTTCAGAGAATTCAATATAAATAAATCGTGGTTACTGTTCTCAAGGAGTTTACAATTTTACAGGGGTCAGTGTGACAAATGTTATGATAGGTATGCATATCAGTTTTGGGAACAAACGGAGCAGAGAAAATAGAAAAGAATTTTAGCAGATGTCTTTGAATTGCCTCTTTAAGGAAGATTATGCATGATTAAATGATTAAATAGAAAAAGTACTTATTCAATTAGGTAATTAAACAAATATTTGTTTATTAATTTTGGGGGGGGGGGAGTACTTGACTATTTACATGCAGAAGAGACATTATTTCTACTCCCCATCAAGCCTACAGTTCAGCAGGACAAGGGAGAGAGCCTGTGAAGAGGCTCCAGGCACAAGAGAGCTTGACCTGAAAAACTTCAAGTATGATTGGAATAGACTATGAAGCTACCCCAAGGAGAAGCCAGAGGGGCATATACCCTTGAGGTTCTTACTGCTTTTAGAGAAAGATCTTTACCCTGGAAGCTATGTACTAAAAAGACGTCAAGGAAATTAGCAAGCAAATGCAGTACTATACAGAGATGGGTACTCAAACTGACTTATATTCCAAAATGCATTTCAGAACGCCAAAGACTGATGTCCTCATCTCCAACCTCTTCAAGTCTCTCTATACTGTCAATTACTCTGTGCTCCCAGTTTACCACTCTCCTAAAGCTCTCTCTTCTTTGAACATGTACCTCTCTTTATTTTGCAGAGAAAATAGAGACTGTTAGGGAGGCAACTTTCATGTTAGTTTGCTGTTTTTGCAGGTGGTAATCTATCAAGAAGCCATATTACTATTAATAATTTTTCCCACTTTAGTGTAAATGGCATCAGTTTCTCTCTTCAAGTCTCATTTCTCTCGTCAAGTCTCATTAGAGCTCTAAATTTCTTCATAAAAAAAATCATCCCTGTGATTTATCCCTAAGCTAACCCTTTTTATTACCTTTTTCCCTCTTAAAATAAGCCCTTCTACAATCCCACATCTCTCTACTTTATCAGTTCTTTTATGCTCTCCTGTTTCTTCATCAATGAACTCCTTTTCCTTTCCTCTTGTTTACTCCATAGTGGAATTAGCTTTTTAGAAACACATCTTTATTGAACCATTCTTACCAAGTGCAATGAATGTATTCATAAGCGCCTTTATTTCCTGGTATGATATGATGCTTACATCGCACATTCTTTTCTAAAGAAATGAATGATGTAATTAACTTGTTTTTAATAAGCTTATGTCATTTCTAATGATCTCATATGAGATCCCATTTTTTTTTTGCAAGAACATTAGAAATTCAGTAGATTCATTGATAATTGAAATGTCCATCAGTAGTCACAGGAATGCTGGAAAATCTTTTATTATCAATGGCTGGATTTTGTATCACTTACATATAAATCAGAAGGTACTTTAAGGACAACATTATAGTTTTCATTTAAAAACGCATTTTTTTATTCAATCAGTTTCGATGACATATTTAACAAGAAAGTGTACCAGTGTGGCAGGGCCAACTCAACCTCCTAGCATGAACACTCTTGTGCAATTCTCTCCCCTTGGGTATGGGCTTGAATTATCAACTCAGTCACATTAAATGGAACAAGATAAACATTACAGGATATCACTTCAGGGTTAGGTTATGAAAATCTTGGGCATGAATTCTCTCTCTCTTCTTAATGGATTACTTCCTTTGAAGAAAGCCTGCTGCCATGTCATGGGACAGCCCTGGAGAGATGTCCAAATGGTGAGGAACTGAGGGAGGCCTCCAATCAACAGCCAGCAAGAAATCAATAGCTAGTCCAATCTCTTGAGGGAGCAAAGCCTGACAAAAATCAAGCAAGTGGGCTTCGAAGTGTATCCTCCCCAAACTGAGTCTTCAGATTATACTGGGGTCCTTTTACGGAAGCTTGACTATAACCTTAGGAGAGACCTTGAGCCACAGGCACTCAAGCTGAGCTATACCTGTATTGACCCACAGAAACTGTGTAATAATAGATACTTGTTTTAAGTCATAAAAGTTTGGGGAAATTTGTTATACTGCAATAGAAAAGTAATACAACATATCTGACTTTAGTTCAATGAGGAGTCCTTCTCCGTAGTAATGTATGGCTCATTTCTGCATTAGATAATTATGACCCTTCTCAATGGTATACCGTCTAGTCACAGTTAAAAGCGCAAGATCTATTTACAATTACTCAAGAAGCTATAAATTTAATTAGGCTATTAGAAATTCAGGACAAGTCCTCTTTGAATCTAGATTTTCAAAAGAATGACTAAAACTGAAAATACAGTTTGTAAAACCAGTGACTATAAATGCCTTCTGAGTTTACAGATGAATGAAAGTCTGAGAACCATCCATGCAAAGAGGGAAGGTTTTAACTACTGGCAGATCTCTCTAATGAACTGTCTTATCTAGTTCTAACTGATTACACAATATCTGGAACAGGTATTTTCCCCTAGATTTTAGTAAGCAGCATGCTTGCATCTTGCTGAGAGGAACCCAAGTAATAAACCTTATACCCAGCCTGCAACCTTCAGTCTGATGAAACAAAGAAATGACACAAGGGTCAAAATGTAAATGTTTGCCAAGAAATAGAGAACTTTCCTCCCAATTTCCCCTGACTCCAAAATACTCAGAATAAAACCAGCATAAAGTCAACTGGACATCCATTGACAATAAGGAAGCATAACAGCCGTTCAGCTAAAAGTGTATTACAGTGTATTACAATGACATAATAAAAGTGTTTTTAAAGTATTTTAAAATAAAGCCCTAAAAAACTAGTCTCTTAAATAAGGTGAACATATTTTATGCCTTAAAGTAATTCAAAATATTGGTCTCAGAAATATTTATTTAAAAATCAATTAGAATATGTGTTCCAGTGTAAATTGGAATAGAAAAAAATTCCATGAAATATATTCAAAGTAAAAGTAAATAGAATGCACATTATTGACCAAAAGGAAGAATTAGAGTTGGGCTAATCCTACATTAGTAATAATATAGTAATCTCACAATAAATAAAATGGTTTAGCAATTGTTAGATTTGTTTCCTTTCATAGCTTTTTAAGTACTTTTCCAGTCTAGATTTTGTTTCTGAATGATTTTACTTTTTATGTTTATTTTCTTAAGTCAAATATCTCATGCTTCGTGTTGGCACAAAATCTGTCATAACTCACCACTAATAAATAAATGTCACATAGTTAGCTAGGCTTGCAAAACCTTCCAAGAGGTGTTCTTGCAGAGTAATAAGACAGGCAGAATCTATGTCCAGCTTCCCATGTTTGTATGATGGCTTCACTACTTAGCCATATGATGGGCATGGGAACTAAAGTTCTTTGTATTTCAATTTTGTTATCTATAAAACAGGATAATGATTTTAATAAGCACAAATGTGTATTGTGAAGATTAAGAAATATAATCCACACAATATCCTGGTCTATGATGAATACTTCATAAATGTCAACTGTTACTTTATTATTGATATTATCATTGCTATTTGAGATTCAAAGTAACTTAAGATTATGAATGTCTGCCTTTCTGGTTGAAGATACTATGAATGTTGCCTAATTTAACCCAAACTACAGTTTTCTGAAATAATAGTTACTATTCTCATTTTACAGATAAGGAAACTAAGTTTCAGACATTTGAAGTGACTTCTCGAAAGTATTATAGTGATTAAGTGCTACAGCCAGTTCCAGCCCAGGTCTCCTGACTTCATGTTTATAGTAGTTTAACTTCGCAGGAGCTTTCTGGCTGGGCACGATGGCTTATGCCTGTAATCCCAGCACTTTAAGAGGTGGAGGTGGGAAGATTGCTTGAGACTGGCCTGGGCAACATAGCAAGAGCTTGTTGTCTCTATAAAAAATAAAAACAAATTATAAAACACAACAAAAAACCCAAACGCTATCCTTTTAGGCTTGTCACATATTGCTCTAATGTGAAGAATACTAGTTAATAGTGTTGGGTATGAGTTTGAATCCCAGCACAACCGTTTACTTGGCAGTTCATACAAACTTCTTGAGGTTCAGTTTTCTCCATGTACAAGACGGACAGTGACATCCACTTTTACAAACTTAATTGAGATTCAGTTGAGACTCTTGTAAAAGTAATTGACATTCACTTTTACAAACTTAATTACTTAGCTTAAATAATATGGTGGCCGGCATATACTATGTGCCCAAATTATTAGTTTATATCATATATATTTATACTATTATTTTATTAACTTATATAAAGACACTAGTGTAATCCTAACTTCTCACATTTTACTTCCTTATTACCAGTGTCTTAACCCTCCCTGTGCTAATCTCTGCTTATTGAAAACATACCCCTTTTGCATACCCAGAGAAATGTTCTCTTTTGTATTGATGCATTGACTTGTTCCTTACCTAGATACAGATCCACAGTCCCTGGTTCAAGCTCTATGGGGTTAGATATGTTTCATTATTCAGACTTTTGTATTATGTTAGAAAGGTGAGAGAATATATCGCTTGTATCATATTATGTGGTATCTCCTGGAATGGTCTGGAGTAGAATCCTATTATTAAGCACAGTAATATTTTTGCTGCAAATGGTATAAATGCTCACACTCATTTGGATAGAGACTGTAAACAGATTCGTATCAGTTCAGGTTATATATCAGGTTAACATGAAATGCCAAATTATTTTAAAAAATTGATACGTAGTTCTCAGGATTTTATAATTGCACATAAAAATGGCAGACGTGCATGATCTTTTTTCCTCACAGAGTTCACTAGGTCTACACTGAGTGTAATGTAGTGCTTTGTCGAGCACAGTTGTGCATCTACTCATCTTATCCTCTGTTACTGCACGAGGTCTGCAAGGGAAGGAAATGCATCTTTATCTTTGTATGCTCTGCAGGATCTAGAATGTTCTTAAATCTTACCAGGTGTGTTTGGCTTACTTCAAAAACATGAAAAAAAAAACAAACCCCAGTATTTCAAATATGTGGATGGCGCTAAAAATAACTTACAACATGGCAACATGGCAGTGTTACTTTTCATCATGATTAATATGCATTGAGTCGTTTTCAAAGCAAATTTCTTTGGAAAGAAGCAGCCTAAATTATGCTGTGTCAGTTCCATGAGATCTTGTAAAGAATTTAACTCATTGATGGTCTGCCTAATTTAGAATTTCAAAAGAAAGTAGGTGATGCTCTAAAATGTCAAACTCTAATCTAAATTAGATGGTGGGGAAAAATTCTTAGTATCTTATTTTGCAATTTGCAGATAAATCATTGAAAAAGTAAACTGTGGCATTCTTTGACAAAAATTGTTTTAATGCTGTGTGTTTATGAACCTTTTTCTTCTTAGTTATCATTAACTTTATAAGAATCAGTAATTATTGCTATCTCACCTATATGTTGTCCATACATGTGATAAAGAAGCTGAAACAATATGCAGTGTTTGTGGGTCCATAAGGGTTTTTGGGAGCTATGCTGAAAACAGGGCTGAGAAGTCGAGCCTTTCGCCTTCCAATCTGGGTCGTGATGTCTCAATGTACATATAAAAACCTTAAAACAGACAAAATAAAGTGTTTAAACACATTAGTCTCAGGCATAATGAAATTTCAAATCACTGAGAAGTCTTAAAGTTTTCACACAAAATAAAGATGGATAGGAAGATTTGCATCTCATTTATAAAATCTGTATGTGTATATATAACTAATAATGGTGTTATCATAAAGAATAAAGGATCTATCAGATTAAAGATAAAATGTATTAAAACGTGAGACCAAATTCGAAATTTAGACTTGAATTATCAAAAAATTCCTGTACTCTCTACTATACACATCATTGAGTTCTGAAAAAGAAATCATGTCTAATAAGTTTTATAAATATCTACATTGATACTGTATAGGAAATTTAATATTTTATTCCATAATCTTCAAATACATGGCTAAATATTAGTATTTCACATTTGTAACAGTTTTTAAAATTCTCTGATTGCCATGAACACAACGGTTCATACCCTCATACCTTCTTTGGAGCCGCTACGGTCAGCATTAGGTCCTGTATTAGGAGTATATTTTGTATTTCTTGTTGCAGTACTTTGTTTGGTCCAGTCAAAATTATCTGTATCATCTTGGGTGAACAAACAAATATTGCCATCTTCAAATCCACAATGAAATTCTCCTGTTGATAAATTTTAATTAAATTTATACTGAATAAATTAATACAAATACTGCAATATTTTCATAAGAAAAATGTAAACTATTATGCAGCAATAATAGTGCAAGATTGTGATAATGTCATAAGAGCCATAATAGTGCAACTATTGCATTCTATGCACTATCTATATACAACTGTATAGATTACAACTAAACAGAAAAACAATCCAATTTTAATGAAAAACTAAAATAATTTTATATATAAATTAATATCTTATTGAATAAAGACCCAAACAATTTTTCTCTAAAATATCCAGATAACTGAAATTAAAGAATACAATTCGTGCTTGATTATAGCTGAAGAATTTTCCCAACTTTCATTTTGTCAGTATAGAAACAATCAAAACAAAACTGTCAATTGGAAAATTACCTTTATTAATTTACCTGATGGTAGTTTTAAATAGGTATACTTTAAATTTATAATTTTTCATGCATGTCTAGAGATGCTTTCTAATACCCACTTGCATAAATGGAAGTGTGCTTAGGACAAGCTAACAGCAAACTATTTTGAAAAGTACTCATCTTTCATACTTTATCTGAATGTGGGTTTCCCAGATACTTGAAATTCATTAGAAACAAAGTAATTATAAGATATTTTAAAGATTTTAAGAAGGACTGTGACTTCTTCTGATGCCTAATGTATGTTGAGTTCAGACCCAACACAAGTTCAGACAAAGACTTTTTCAACTACCTCTGAAACGTGGGTGGTAGTCATGTTTCCAGGTATCAGAGGTTTTCTTACTGGGATGTACCCTGCTTGAAAAATAGGTGTAAAGAAAGAAGTTGATAAGGTCTGCTAGATACATTATTAAAGAGTGTTTCCTTAAAAAAAAATAAACATAATGTGTATTATTTCATTCAGCCTCATAACAACTCTATGAAATCACAATAATCCTTAGGCAAGAGGCTTACAGAGGAGAAAACTTTGGCAAAGGTCAGCTATTAAATGATAAAGTCAAATGGAAACCAAATTCCCTGGAATTCATGGAGATATAAACACCTAAAGAACATAGACTTCCATTTTAGTCTCTCTCCAACCTACCCACAGGGGGTTAAATTTATTAGATATCCTTGGAAATGGAGCCCTGGTTGAGATTATGTACCTGAATTAATTAAAAATTATTGGTAACTTATAAAAATAAAACAGAAGGCTTTCCCTTTAAATTTAGGGAATGAGTTTATGTTTTTTTTTTGTTTTTAGACTTAAACACTTGCTTTATCTCTTTGTATTTATTTATATTCTGGATAGGTAAAGTTACAGGAAATATATGTATTTAAGGGAGTCTAAATAATTTCTGAATAAATAATATTCTACATAAAATATTAGACACATTTATGTCACAGACCTTGTATTAAACAAGACATGACCTTTTGATGCTATCAGCTGGAAATATAAGGTTGGTGACAGCAGTATAGCAGTGTATGCATTTATATACATGCATGTATTTCTTTAAACATATTTTAGATATGATAGGAGATTTCAAACTACTTTGGAGTTTTGAATCTCATAAAAGCAATGTTTGATTTTGAATGTTCTGTTATTTAATTACATATTACATATGCACAAAAAGATGTCACAGAACAAATGTGAAGATTAAGGATTTCAGTTTATACATGTAATGCCAAATCTTACTTTTTATATGTTATTTAAGACTATGTATAATGAATTTGTATAACACTGTGAAACCATATTTTTTTGTAATTTAAACTTGTTTAAAAAGATAAAATACCTTATCTTCAAAAATCAACAAAGTAATTTTGAAACAAAAATATTTGTCTTTCATAGTAAAATTAAGCAATAATGCAGCTTCTGAAAACTACAAAAAATGACAGTTGTGCCTAAAAATTTTCATAGTTTAGGTTATTTTATATGGCATAGGTTGTTTACAATATTATAACTAGTGTAATAAATCAAACAAAGATACTTAAGTAACATCAGTAGCTCTTCATTCCTTCTAAGGACATACATCTTTACAAAAAATAAACCTATTACCGAAGAAAATTTATAAAAAGTTGGTAGGTGAAATGAAAACAAAACTCACTGGTGAAAACCCAATAATTTAATTTTTTTTTTATTGTTACACTTAAGTTCTGGGGTACATGTGCAGAACGTGGTTTTTTACATAGGTATACATGTGCCATGGTGGTTTGCTGCGTCCATCACCTCCTCATCTACATTAGGTATTTCTCCCAATGCTATCCGTCCCCCTACTCCCCCAACCCCTGTTGTCCCTCTCCTAGCCTCCCACCTCCCACCCCATGACACCCCATGACACACCACAGTGTGTGATGTTCCCCCTCTCTGCGTTCATGTGTTCTCACTGTTCAACAACCACATATGAGTAAGAACATGTGGTGTTTGGTTTTCTGTTCTTCATGACTAAAATACCAAAAGCGATGTCAACAAAAGCCAGAATAGACAAATGGGATCTAATTAAACCAAGTTTCTTTTGCTGTGCAGAAGCTCTTATAATTAGAGTGAACCGGCAATCATTTAAAAAGTTTATTAGAATATAGGATATCTGATAGATAATGAAAATGCAGTGAGCTGTACAAACTTTTCAAAAGTCAATGTAATATTAAATAGTAAAAGAGCTTATAAAATAGGAAAGTAATAAAGTCCAGGATTTTAACAAAGATATAGAACTGAGAATTGAATGGCTCTTGAATTTTCTACTGCTTTTCTAATTACAGCATGATCTTGGCAGAGTTTCAGGGGCTACACAGAAATTAATAAAGATATTTTAAGTATTCTCCATTATGTGGTCTTCAAAATGTTGCTTTATTTGGTATGCAGAAATTTCCCTGAATCATTCTCAATATGATGAAAAAATAAAAATAAAAACTCAGGAATAAGAAACCTGATACCCAGTGGTCCTTTTGCACCCACAGATGCTCTTTAGTCCTTCCTTAAGCTTGTAAAAATCTAATCCTAAATTAAAAATAAATAGCTCTGATTGAAAATATTTCTTCATGGTAAATCCTCTGTTGATTTAAAATTATTTTCCAGGGACAGGGAAGTTTTCATATATGGGAATTTTTTTAAGGTAGATACATATCATCTTACAATGTTTAATGTAAAACAAAAATAACTTCAGAAGTCCCCAAATTTAACAATTTTACAGAATTCATAACATAAATTAGACCAAATACGTTGGAGTGTAAAGTAGTGTTCTATGAAAGAAAGTCTCAATTAAACCCATCAAATACCAACTTTCTAAGTAATCATACTCTTTTAAGTGGAATATAGAAATTCAAAGGAAAATCAAGAAATGCATAACAACAATAAAAATAATATGCAATCCCACAAAAAACTAATAATCCCACAGCTGCAGAAATAGCAAATATTGAGCAGGTTGGCAAATGGCTCCATATTTCAATATTTAGGAAAATCTATAAACTTCAATTATCAGTGTTAAAAAATGTGTTTTTTTATATCCCTATCCTTTGAATTTTAAAATCTACACTTAATGCCAATTTTACTGATTGTGAACCATTGTGTTTTAAACCCATCTTTTATACAAAGATTGCTAAACAATCTTTGTATATTTATAAATGTTCTTTTCTTTGTATTTATTAAACATAGTGCCATTTTGTAAGTAAAAATATACTTACTCAAATGAGGATTTACAGGAGCTACAAGAAAAGCAAAAGGAACAAACAAAAAAACAATGTTAGCATGGCTTGAATGTCTTCTATTTATAAAAGTCTAATCAGTGTCTCATAGTTCCTTACCAAAAGTTAATGATCTTTCCCACTGTGGCCATTGAGATTTATTTCTGCAATCCATTTTGTTTTAGAGGATTGAATACAATCTGCTTTGGAGCTCAGCAATAACAACTTCAAATTATCAAAAAGACCAATTCTAAACAGCATGGGAAATTTTCCTTTTTCAAGGTATAGAGTTTCTGACCTCTTAAATATTTTAACCAGTACTAAACAAATATACTCAAATATCAAAACTGAGTAGGCCAATCTATAATCTGGATGATTTAACAATTAAAACAATTATACGGCAGAATTTTGGCTTTTGTTTTTTGTTGATTTCTACTTCTGCTAAGAGTAAAGTAGAGCTCATGGCATATATGAAAATAAAGCAATCCTGATACCATGTTGTAATATATGTACTAAAACTAATAGCAACATCAATGCTTTTTTGTTTAATTACATTAAAATACACTCATACATACACGTGTGCATGCACACAGAGTTTTAAAATGAGCAACACATTTTGTGTTCTGGGGTATCAAAAGAATTTTTTTCCAAAAAACTAATTATATCTGCAACACAAGTACCAGTGAATTTCCACCCAAAGAGTAATGAATACTTGAAATATTACTAACACTTCAACAAAAATATCTCTCCTCTAAGAGACAAATTTGTATCTGTATGTATCAATTAACCACTTATTACTCTGTGAGAAAATTCCACTCTGGATGAAGGAGAGCATTGATGTAATTCCCTAAGATTACAAAGGGCAGAATGTAGTTTCCCAAGATTACAATGGGCAGTTAATCTATAGTGTAGAACTTGTCTAATTTTTCGTTTTCTTAGTGTTTGTCATTAACTGTCTTTATTATACTTGTGCAATACTAATAAAGTATTATGGACAAAAATGTTCATAATTGTAACATTAGTATTCAAATGATGAAATTTAACAGAATAAGTTTTTCAATTATTTTCACTATTCCTACATACAGAAGACAATTCCCATTACTGTAGTTATTTTTCTGATTCTACATTCCACATTGCAAATTATGAAAAGAATAACATAGAAAAGGAATTGAAAGAGAACTTAAAATAGCAATTTAATTTTATGGCAAGGTATCAATGTATTTTAATTTTAAAATTAGTAAAAATTAAAATTATTCCATAGGTAATATAAAATTAAAACAATTATTTTTTGCTATCTTCCAAAGATGTAAGCATTCTTGAATTATAATTTAGTTCTAAGATAGGTCGTATGTACATGTAAAACTCTTACTAGACTGAGTTTTAATTGAGTCTTCTCCTCCAACATTTTAGTCATCAAATTCACTATACATAATGCAGTTAACTTTGTGGAAATTTGCAAGTCTTAACATCTAAATACTGCAGCGAGTTCGTTTTTTTCTTCTTTCATTTGAACTTGCATGAATAATTTTTTGTACATGCATATTATAGACTGTGTGTCCCCACAAAATTCATATGTCAATGCTTAGTCCCCCAGTATAACTGTATTTGGAGATAAAGCCTTTAGGGAGGTAATTAAGACTAAATTAATCTTTGCCCTAATCCAATGGGATCAGTGTCCTTATAAGAGGAGACACCAGAGACTCTCTTGGCCATGTGAAGAAGACAGGGTGAAATGGTGACCATTTATAAGTTAGGAAGAGAGCTCTCATCAGAAGCTTACTATGCCACTGCTTTGATCTTGGACTTCCCAGCCTCTACAAGTGTGAGAAATAAATTTGTGTTGTTTTAGCCCCCCCACTATGATATTTTGTTACGGCAGCCCAAAGAGACTAATACAATGCCTCTAAACCATTAAAGTATACATTGCCCAAACCTGTATTACATAAAAATAATTTTCATAAAAATGTTGGAGGTCTTAATATGTATACCTAAGTATGTAAAAACAATTTTTAAAAATTAGTATTAAAAGTAATATCTATTTTCCACATCTATTTTTCATTTTAGTTTGTTGCCTCAGAGTTTTCAGTAACAACTACTGAGCTTATTAACTTTCTAAAATCTCTTTAAGGAAAGTCAATAATGATCAACTAACCTCAGCAAGAAAGTAAAGATCTAATGGAGTGGGGAACCCTGAATCTAGTCAGGTCTGTCATTTCACAATTATTTAACTTTGCAGGACACTGAAACTTTTTGAGTCCTAGTATCTTCATCTTTTAAAGATACTGATATTAATGCACGCTACATTATACATCTTATTTTTTTTGGTATAAATTGTAAGTACAAACAACTTTAATGAGTTTTTAATAGTTTTACTTCATTTTTCACTTTCGATAATATTCACTACTTCCCCTTTAAGCAGGAAACATATATTTAAGGGTAAACACAATGAAGAACTTCAGGGGCAAACAAAGCATTCTATTATCTTTTAAACTGGAGCTCTGATAATCAGTGATAAAAAGAATCACATTTGACTGGGATCTGTAGCTCATGCCTGCAATCCCAGCACTTTGGGAGGCCGAGGCAGGTGGATCACCTGAGGGCAGGAGTTTGAGACCAGTCTGGCCCTGAAGAAACCCCTTCTCTATTAAAAATACAAACATTAGCTGGGTGTGATGGCGGGTGCCTGTAATCCCAGCTACTGGGGAGGTTGAGGCAGGAGATTCACTTGAACTAGAGAAGCAGAGGTTGCAGTGAGCTGAGATCATGCCACTGTACTCCAGCCTGGAAGATGGTAAGACTCCATCTCAAAAAATATTTATAATAATAATAATATTTCACTGAAGCAATACAACAAATAGGAACTGTTTTAACAATGATTCATTCAAACCTGAAAAATACATTGAAAAATCTAGAGCTAACATTGAATATTAAAATTATAAAATGCACAAAAATTTCAGTTTTTAAAATATGGATCCTTTAGTATAGAGTAAAATAACATATCTAATTGCCATTGATTCTCTTTGAGATATTAATTCTAGATAAAAGTTTTAGCTCCACTTTTAACTTTTTGAAAGTTCCTCATTAATTTCTATTTTTGTCCAAATAGGACATTTAAGTAGTGAAGAAATATTTTATGCATATAGTGATTAAAAATAAAACTGTCACTAACACACACACACACAAACGTTTAGCATTTTTTAACGTTAGCAATATGAAAAATGAATGGCCACCAACAACCAAAACCAAAATCCAGCAACTAAGATGTCTTTTGATATGTACGTAAATATACAAACTGTGGTACATTTATGCAATGGATATCATCCAATGATAAAAAGAAATGCGCTATGAAGGCCCAAAAAGGCACACAGAAGTCTTCTGTATTTTTTTTTTTAGAAAGATATCGTCTTTTTCACTCTCTTTTTTTTTTTTTAAGAGAAAGAAGGAAGAAAAAAAGAATGAAATAAAGAGAAAAGAAGAAGGAAAAAAAAAAGGGAGAGAGAACGGGAATCTTGCTCTATTGCCCAGGCTAGAATGCAGTCTACAAATGGATATTAAAAGCTTTTTTTATACTAATAATTGTGTTATACAATGGAGACAGGAAGGAATAAGGGAGGAAAATAACAAACAAACAGCCAACCAATATTTCATTTAAACCTATGAAATGCTATGCAATTGCTAGGGAGTGATTTACTCCCAACCATGTGGTCACTTTTAGAATAAATGTGATGTGTTACTGAAAAAAAATGTATATTTTGTGGATTTGGAATAGAGAGTTCTGTAAATGTTTATTAAGTTTACTTGTTTGAGGTTTAAGTTCAAGTCCTGGGTATCCTTCTTAACCTTCTGTCTCATTAATTTGTCCAATATTGACAATGTAAAGTTAAAGTCTCCCACTATTATTGTGTGGGAGTCCAAGTCTCTTTGTAAGTCACCAAGAAGTTGCTCTATGTATCTGGGTGCTCCTATGTTGGGTGCACATAAACTTAGGATCGTTAGCTCTTCCCGTTACATTGATCCCTCTACCATTATACAATGTCCTTCTTATCTCTTTCAGTTTCTATTACTTTAAAGTCTATTTTATCAGAGATGAGAATTGCAACTACTGCTTTTTTTTTTTTTTTTTCTCTCCATTTGGTTGGCAAATCTTCCTCCATCCCTTTGTTTTGAGTCTGTATATCCTTGCATGTAAGATGGATCTGGATGCAGCTTACTGATGGGTCCTTTGAAGTGGCTGATACTGGTTGTTCCCCCTCTATACATAGTGCCTCCTTCAGAAGCTCTTGTAAAGCAGGCCTGGTGGTAATGAAATCTCTGAGTACTTGCTTGTTTGCAAAAAATTTTATTTTTCCTTCACTTATGAAACTTAGTTTGGCTGGATATGAAATTCTGGGTTGAAAGTTCTTTTCTTTAAGGATGTTGAATATCGGCCCCCACTCTCTTCTGGCTTGTAGGGTTTCTGCTGAGAGATCAGCTGTGAGTCTGATAGGCTTCCCCTTGTGGGTAACCTGACCTTTCTCTCTGGCTGCCCGTAGTATTTTCTCCTTCGTTTCAACCCTGATGCATCTAATGATTATGTGCCTTGGGGTTGCTCTTTTTGAGGAATATCTTTGTGGTGTTCTCTGTATTACCTGGAGTTGGGTATTGTCTTGCCTTGCTAGGTTAGGAAAGTTTTCCTGGATAATATCCTGAAAAATATTTTCCAGCTTGGATTCATTCTCTTCGTCACATTCAGGTACACCTATCAAATGCAGATTAGGTCTTTTCACATAGTCCCATATTTCTTGGAGACTTTGCTCATTCCTTTTTACCCTTTTTTCTCTAATCTTGTCTTCTCGTTTTATTTCGTTAAGTTGGTCTTCGACCTCTGAAATCCTTTCTTCTGCTTGATCAATTCGACTGTTAAAACTTGTGCATACTTCGCGAAGTTCTCGTATTGTATTTTTCAGCTCCATTAATTCACTTATATTCCTCTTTAAATTGTCCATTCTCATGAACATTTCGTGAAACCTTTTTTCAAGGTTCTTAGTTTCCTTGCATTGGGCTAGAACATGTTCTTTTAGCTCACAGAAGTTTCTCATTATCCACCTTCTGAAGCCTGATTCTGTTGATTCCTCACATTCATTTTCTATCAGGCCTTGTTCAATTGGTGATGAGGCACTGCAATCCTCTGTAGGAGGAGAGGCATTCTGATTTCGGGTGTTTTCAGCCCTTCTGCGCTGGTTTCTTCCCATCTTCGTGGATTTATCTACCTGTCGTCTGTGTAATTGCTGACCTTCAGACTAGGTCTCTGGACGTCCAGCTTGCTGGTGATAAAGTTTCCTCTATTTCTTAATTTTCCTTCGGCGGATGCCCCCTCCCCCCACAGAGCTGGACCTTCCTGGGTTCAGCTGCACTTGCTGTGAAACTCTCAATCTTCAGCAGTTCCAACCGCTGTTTTTATTTTTATTTTTTTGTGGAGGGGGGTACCAGCCTTCCCCTGCGGCGACCCACTACGCCGGCTGAAACAGCGGCGTTAAGATTCGTGGCGCTTTCTGCCCGGGAATCTCCCGGTCTGGTTCCCCACTTCAGTCCGCTTTTTAATCAGTTGAATGGGAGACTCTGCTTTCCCGGAGCTCCAACGCCAACCAAAGGGCACTCAGTCCCGTATACTCTGGACTGAGAACCGCCGCGTAGGGCGCCTGCAAAACGGCCGCGCCCTCCAAAAGGGTCGCGCTGGCGACCTGTGGGGCTCCTCCGCCAAGAATCTCTTGGTCCGTGGGCTATGAAAATTCGTCTGAAAATGTGGCGTCCACTAACTCTCTGCACTTTCAGTCAGAAGTCTTCTGTATTTTAAGTTAAAGAAGGCAGTCTAAAAAAGCTAAAAGTGCTACATGCTGTATGATTCCAAATTTATAACATTCCCGAAAAGAAGAAACTATACAGAGAGTAAACATGTCATTGGTTGCCTGGATTGGAGAAGGGAGAGATAAATGGGTAGAGCTTGGGAATTTTTTGGGCAGTGAAACTATTCTGGGTGGTATTATAATGGTAGAAATGATATACACTTGTCAAAATCCATATAAATGTACAACACAAAGTATTGATTTTAATAATGTCTCAGTATTAATCAGTTTTTATAAATGTACCACAGTAATGTAAGATGTTAATAATGGGGATGTTGCTTCAGGGAAAGGGGGCCCTCCATGTTTCCTGCCAATTTTCTGTAAACCTTAAACTACTCTAAACCTGAAGTCTATTAATTTTATTTAAAAAACAGAAAAAAAAAAGGATAATTTATTTTACTTTTTAATTTATTTTACTTTTTGCTTTTTAAAAGATAAAATGCAGATAAATATATATCATAACTTGTAGGATCAAAAATAAACATTGCTTCTATCACATAGGTTCAGAGTTAACTAGTCTATACATGTACATTTGTAATCAAATGTCACATTCATGGTGATTACGGTTTTGGTTTTTGTTTGCTTAGTTAACAGGCTAATGATCCAGAAAGTCAATATGCTAAATTTTACTTTGTGTCTAAATTTGTTAGATAGCAGCAACCAAAATTTTCCATATAGTTTAACATACAAATAATTTTAAATAAAAGGCTACTTACCACTATATTTGATCACACGAATTGTTGAATCTCCTTCACCAAATTTGGTGAGCGGAGTCAGTCGGACTTCATAAGCTTCTGGTTTAATTAGCTCTGTCAAGTTATATGTAATTAATTCTCCCTTTTGAATATTCCCATTTATTTTAATCTCCTGCTCCCACCAACGCTGCTGCCCAGCCTGAAATCAAAACAATTATATAATAATGTTCGCAGACTGTTCTTCAGAGGTACTAAGAAAATTGAAAAAAAATTCTGAAATTTTATTAAATGAAAAAGTATATTAATGAATACATATTATTAAAGTTCAAGCGTCTATAATGAGAATTTTTGAAGATGTTTACATGCAGATGTTTGCAGGTAATTGCCAAATGATCAGAGGTTCATTAAACAGATTTAACAGATTTAATATATCATCTAATGTTTAGTAAGAGTCAGAAATTTCAAAAGTGTCTCTGATCTGCTAGTCTGGAGAGATGTAAGTTTAGCTACTTATACTTAGAACTCCTTATCACATTAGTAAACATATGCATTCCATATATAACAGTTCCTATATCTGGGCATTAGAAACATAAAACAAAGACTACATCCTTAACTTTTTCAAGTCTATTAAAAAGACAGGCACAATAAACAAATGTATAATATGAAATTTCAGTCATATGTACAATAAAGAAAAATAAAAAAATCACAAGGGGATTAAGAGTCATAGTGGGAAGGTTGGAGAGGGGGACTCTTATCTAGTTAATCAGAGGATATCTCCATAAGAAGAATGTTGGGAAGTTAAGATGAAGGCTAGGAATTTTCCATTGGATTTGGCAAGAGGGAGCAATGGTCACCTTGAAATAAATGGTGTCAGAGTAATGAAGATGAAAATGTGATTGTAATATGTTAGAAGAAGAATGAGTTTCACAGTGCTTTTCCCACACAAAAAAAAAATCACAATGCTCAGATAATTTTGTAGCACAGTTATCAAAATATTCAGGAAACAATTCTAATCTTTTATAAAATCTTGCAGGGATTTTTAAAAAGAAAAACACTCTCCAGCTGTATTATTTAAACCAAAAAATAGGATGGTATGAGAAAGAAAAATTATATATATACAAACTAACTTCATTAAGTTTTAATGGTCATTTTATATCCAGTATTGTTTCTCTTGCAAGGATGCAAGGATTGCTTAACATTAGAAAGTATATTAACATAGTTAACTGGTAAAAGAAGAAAAAACATATTTCTACTAGATGGAGAAAAATTTGGGAAACATCCACTCGTATTTATAATAAAACTATTAACGAGCTAGAAATAGAAGGGAACTTGATAAAGATCCAACAAAAAGGTAGATGATGTTTTATTTTTAATGCTTATATATTAGAATTTGTTTAGAGTTACAATTGAGAAAATGTTCAACATAATCTATTTAAAATTGTACTTCAGTAACAATAAAGTATATACAATACTTGGAAAAACAAAACTAAAATAGATCTATAGAGTTGTCTACATAGGAATCTCTCTCTGTTTCTCTCTCTCTCTCCTTTTCTCTCGCTCTATCCTTCCATATACATATAACACTTGAGTGTCTTTTACAAGCACTCTGAAGCTTTCTTTATTAAATTTATGCATATAATTTATTAGATTAGATAATAGGTAGCCCACAGCTTTGTTTGCTATTATAAATTGTGATTTTAAAACTTAATGTTTTAATGACTTATACAATAGTGAAAGATTTTTTAAATTGTCCTTACATTCATATATATATATATATTTATATATAACAAATACAGTCCTCTTTATACACACACACACACACACACACACACACACACACACACACATACATAATGCTGCTTTGCCTTGTAATATGTGTCTGATATTTTTTATACCTGAAATCTATGGTGTCCTTTTTCATGGGGCTTTTCTCCTTTTATTTGCTTGGTTATTTTTCACTGGGTGCTGATAATGTGGCTTATAATTCTATTATTGGGGGTTCTCTGAGGCCTATGACAAAGACATATTCTGTAGATAACCCGTTGTTTCTGACATGCTCCTAAGGGCATCAACCATATGGTCTACTTTTACTTTGATTGTGAAACTCTTTGTTGTCACAAATTAGAGTGGAGAAGATCCCTTGGCTGGAGAAGGCCTTGAGTTTTCATTGTTCTCTGCCTCAGTGCTGCCATACACATCAATGTGGATAAATTTCCCAAAACTAATATTGAACTAAAATGACTTTTGAAGTAGATATGTTATAAAATTTAGTTTTAAAATATGTATTTTAAAGAGGATGTATAGATATGTATGTATTAAAGTATAAAGAAATAGAGAAATAATAAACAGTGAGTTCAAGATACAGTTTACATAGGTTAGGAGAGTATCAAGGGAAAATGATGCAATTGTGAGTGGTAGAAAAAGGACTTCAACTTAACTGGGTGATTTTTGTTTTGTTTTGTTTTAGATTAATGGTAGATATAAAAATTATGATTACATCATTTTGTGTAGGTCTGAAATGTTTCTCTGTTTTTAATAAAGAGACTTAGAGAATAAGAGAGAGAAGTAATTTTGAATTTTCTTAAAACTCTTTCTCCCTTGAATTCCGTGACGGTGCTCTCTCTCGTATTGCTTCCCACATCTGCATCTTTGGCTATTCCTTACTTTCTTTTCCTGTGTTCTAAATGTTGATGTTCTCTAGAATTTTAAATCTGGTGTTTTTGGTACTTTGCATTAGTGGTTCTCATATTTCTGCAAGCAGGACAATCACTGGACGTCACTGTCAACCAAAATTCTAGGTTTCAACCATCAGTAAATATGGTTCAATGAGATCTCTAAATATAATCTTTAAAAAGCATCTCCTCTCCCACATAGTAATTTGAATGGCTACATTTGGTGAGGCACAGATTAGTCCTGCTAAAGCACCTCATTACTACTGGTAGCTTCCTCTAATATCTCTATATTGATAACTCCCTAACTTGTATTTTAAGCTCAGAAAATTAAGAAAAAATACATCTATCAGTCTACCATGTGCTACTGTTTTAACTGTGTTATGCTTATCCTTATATTTAATATACCACAAACCCTAGTAGATAGTAACTATACTTAGCTCTATTTCACGAATGAAAAACTGAGGCAGAGAGAGGATAAGGTAACTCTTTAAAGCGGCAGCTTCAGAATGCGATTAGACCCAAAGTGACTCTTTCTGGCATCACTTTCTCCTTTGTTTTCCCCCGAATTTATTGTTCTTTTAATTGTTTTCAGCAGAGCCTTATATATTTAGTTACAATATACTATGTCTGGTCATTAATTTGATAGAAATGTGATGAGATTAAGTGCCAGCATACAATGCATATTTAACTGGCCTCCAAGGAGTACAGCAGAAAATCCAAGTTATTTCAGTGAAAACTGCATACAGTCACTGAATTTACATACAGTGGTGAATGATAAAAAACCTAATTTCACAGAAAGTACTACCTTTCATAAATAAGCATGCGTAGTTAATACTAGGTATTATGAAGCTTCTTTCAGTTATGTAGGCTAAAATTCTATAACATAATATAAATGACAATACATTTACTGTTTTAAAATTTTAGATATTTATATATATGAATAATAGGCAAAGTGCTATGATTTTTAAAGATACATAAAAGCAGTTTAAACACACAAAAATATTACAGAATAATTTATTTGACATTTTACTGTTACCTAAAGACACACAAGTTTATCAAAGCATACTTTTCTGGGGTGTTAATACAAGTTTAAATAAGAGTTTACTATCACTGAAAATTTGAAGTACATCATAAAGGAGACACTGCAGGTATTCTCTTCTTATAATGAGTGTTCTACTCAAGTAATGTTAGTCAGCAGATACAATGATGTTGTTTCTTATTACAAACTCCAATGTCCATAACTCGATATGTATATTAAAAAAGCAATAACTTTGATTCCAAGTCTCTAGTATAAGCTGTAATGAAAGCATATACTTCAGCAGTTGGTGGAATAAGCAATTAAATACTTCATATCGTATCTCAGTGAGCTGTGCAAAATGTAAAAATGGAAAACTAAATGCAATGTTGGCACATAAACAAAAGGAAATGCAATATTATTCCAATTACTGAAAGTAATACCAGAAAATCCTCAGAGAAGATAGGTTCTAAACCATACTGCAGATAACATCCCCAGATCATACTTATAAGCATGATGACATGTAAGTGTGCAACTATTTTCTTCATGTCGATTTTAAAAATCCATTTAATTTGTCTTGTTTCCCCCAGGAGATCTATTCCATTCATATGATTTAGAGGTTAGCCTAAAAATCCCCAAGTACCCTAAAGTGAGGCTTCTTATTAAAAGCTGTAATTTGTTATTTTTACTACAGAGGATGATTAAAAGGCTATTGCTGAAAAGGTCTCAGGAGGAAAAATCATGCTAATTTTTTCTCTTAATTATCTCTTCTCTAAGAAACAAAATTAGCTCATTTAAAAGCAGAAGTATGCAACAGATTCTGAAACGTGAAGGGAATAAAAGTGACCCTGTTTTCCTTTTTTTTTTTTCTTGGACTGTAAATCTTTTTAACCACTATAATGAGCTCCATTGAAAAGTACCAGGTAAGTGAAAACTAAAACAGAAGAAGAAATCCAACTGAATACAAGGCATATATGTATGTTTATTTCATTTATTTTATGTAACTCTATAAGAGAGAGATTGAGATATCCATTTTATAGGAAACTTCTATTCATGTTTAGCAGCCATACTGATAGTAAAAATAATAGCTGACATTAAAAATCCAGGTACTACAGACCCTAAGTCATACACATGAATGATTATCCAACAGAATATGAACTCATTAAGATGACATTTTCATGGATTAAAATCAAATTTGTCTTATAATCCCAATGTAACACTGATTTTAAGATAAACTATTGTTTTAATAACCCCTTTTAGGGGAAAGGAGATAGTAACATGGCATTAAATGAATCTTATTTTTATTTTCTTCTAACAATAGCAAATATTTATTCAACTAAGTATATGTCTTTTCTTCTTTCATTACCACAAATTTGACTATTATCTTCTCTACATTCAGCAAGAATTCTTCTGAGTGGGAACTTTTCACGTCATGGGAATATTTTGCTTATCATACTTTGCTTATGCTATTAACACCTTTAGAAGTGAAGGTGTATTTTTTTAGATATCGAGATGTTGACAAATTTTTGTTTGCCATTGGTCTTTAGAATCTTGTATTATTTTTCTTAATTGAATTATGTCTAAATTAAAGTGAAGAGCTTTCCTTGAAAGCATCCTGGAATGGTAGAGGAGAGAATACCTATTGTTTGAAGTCAGTCAACTTCATCTGGTCTTTCTAGTTGTGTTGTAGTGTCTAGCATCTATAGCATTTATTGCTTATGTCCTTGGAAGTGTCAGCCTTTAGTCACTAGTTCTATTCAGTCTGCATTTTCTTAGGCAAATCACGAGTTCACTGAGTTTAAAAGCATTATCTTTGTCTTTTCTTTTGAAGAGTTGTGGGATTGGTGAATCCTGACAGCTTCCCCAGAACTACAGTAAAGCAAAGAACTAGCCTAAAGAACTAACCAGGCCCCATTCCTTGGAAATCTGATTCATTCTACCTTACTATGCTACTTGAGGGGTCCCTCAAGTGGGACTCGGATCTCGGATCTTCTAAGCAAGTCTTGCAATCTTCCTCAGCTACATGTTGGGAAGTGAGCATACATCCTTTCTATTCTGGTGGGTTGTAGGTGCCTTTTATCAGGGAATCTCTAGGACTGACTCTATTGCTATTCTCTTACTAATGCTAAAATAATCCTCTTTACCATGCCTGGAACTCTGTATTTGCATTGGGAATTGCTCCTGATATTTTTATTCCTGACATAAAGCATTTCAGAACGCCACACTGTTTCTCCCCTAGCACCTCCTGCCCACTTCCACCACCATGATCTCTATTTGATTTAAATACTAGGCTTTCAAGGCTACTGTTTTTGCTTGGGCTTTATAAAATCTACTAAAAGTTCATTTATCACCTTTCTCGTTTTGTGCAGGTGTGGGTTGGTCTTCCCATTCTTGTGCCACAAACCTTAGCCTTCTCTGTTGTAATTTTAAGTAATGAGAGAGCTTTTATAAAGAAAATTACAAGAATAGGAAAATTGATTTGTTAATTTGTCAAATTCTCAACTGACTTTTTCCACCAAAGTTTTTAACTTATATGGCAAACTACTACTATAAACTTGCATTTAGCTTTGAGTATTTTGAAAATCATTCCCTATAGTATTCGTTGTTTATATTTCTTTTAGCATCAGTTACTGATTATAAACAAAACAAACACAGCAGCCTTCAGGTAAAGACAGCATTGAATGTGTCCACAGCATCGGTGGTCTCTGTCTTTCACGCAGTTTAGCAAGTTTTCTTCCTTTACCTATCTTAGTGAGTTGCTGCTGTCTGAAGAGATGTGAACTGGCTACGTAAGTAGAGTCTCTGGTAAAGCTCACCAGTAAATAAATGAAAGTCCTTGCAAATAGTTTCAAGGGATTTTTTTAAAGAAAACTAAGCATTAAGCAGAGAGAACAAAGTCTTTAGTGACAACCAAGGGAAATATTCTTGCTCAGTGATCACAGAAATAGAAGAAATAGAAAAAGTAGAAATGGAAGTTGAAAAAACACAGAGTCTCAAACTTCCTCCATATATTAAGGGTGTTATGACAAAGTAAAAAATGTAGTTCCAAAAAAACTATGACAAATATTAAAACAGAACTTTGAACAAAAGTAAGTTCTTTTAGTACCTTGAAAAAAATTATTGCTCACACAGTAGCTAAAATTGAAGAAGACGAAAACAAAGACTGGCATTTTACATAGTGTTTAATATGTAGTACATATTTTATGTGACTTTATATTCCTAATGTGGCAGTTTAAAGTATATTAAAGGGATATATGATAATATTTAGAACATAGCCTATATTTATTGAGTGATTGCTGTGTTCTTTTAGTTAATTTAATCCCAAGCAAATCAATGAGCAACAAATTAAATTGTTTCTATATTTTTATATTTTAACCCATTATATTAAAATGTGTAGAAATATTGTTTCTAAATACAATTCTAGAAAAAATAAAATGATAAAAATGAAAAAAGAATAAATATGGTATCTCAGAAGACATACAGAATAATGTTTAAGTGAATCTTGTTAGCCTTTCTTATTCCTGCCCCTTGGTAATATTTGAAAGGTAATTGCTAGCACTTACCTTAGAGAATGATTAATTTTTTTTAACTTGCAGAGCACATTTATCATGTTATATTAATATAATTTGTCGTTTTATACAGTTAGCAATAAGTTTAATGAATTATAATCATGATTAAGTAAATTATATTGAATAATACTGTTTAGATTCATGATTTGTAAAGACTCGACATTTAATGAATAGGACATAAGAAGGTGAAATTTAGATAAAATTTGTTTTAGTTTCTAAAAGAATAGGTTATTAAAAGATGGCAGATATATGAGTCTAGTAACCACAACTTCATCAGCAAAGCATTCCCTTATTGGACATTTTAGATGATGAGACTTGCTTTATAATAATAATAAAATAATATTTTAAGACTTAAAAATGAAATGATATTTGAACTTTTGCAAGTTTCCTATCTAAACTTACAAAAGTAAATGTGTTACGTCGTAGAAGTTAATATGAGACATTCTGGCTCATAATGTCACGTTGGTCACAGTTACATTAACATACCCCCATCTGTGGGGAAATAAGCCTCTTATGGAAGACGTTAATCCTTAAGATACAATTGGCAACTTTATTAAAAATGTTTTTTTAAATAAGCTTATTTAAGGAAAATGATATAAAAATGTATTTACAAATCAAAACAATATTGAATTAGTAATCAAAACAATATTAAATTAGCATAAAAACAGACATATAGACAAGTGGAACAGAGTAGAGGGCCTAGAAATAAACGTAAGCATATACAGTCAACAAATTTTTGACAAGTCCACCAAGAAGACCCAATAAAGAGAGAATAGAGTCTTCAGAAAATAGTGTGGGAACATGAATATCCACATGCAAAAGAATGAAACTGGCTCTTATCTTATACCATACACAAATTAACTCAAAATGGATTAAAGATCTATGCGTAAGACCTGAAGCTATGCAGTCCTAGAAGAAAATGGGTGAAAGCTCCTTGATAGTGGCTCCAAGAAAAAATGTTTGGATATTTAACCAAAAGCATAAGCAGCAAAATGAAAAAAATAGCAATTGGGACTACATCAAACTAAAAGGCTTAGTACAACAAAGGAAACGATTAACAAAATGCAAAGCCGCAATAAATTGTAAAAATCATGTGTGAACCATATTATCAGATAAAGGGTTAATGTCCAAACTATATAATGAACTCAACAACAAAAAACAGTCCAACCCCACCAAAATGAGCAAAAGACAATAGATACTTCTTTAAAGAAGAAGTAAAACTGGTCAACAGGTAGATGAAAAGGTGCTCAATATCACTAATCATCATGAAAATGAAAAACCCATAATGAAATGCCATCTTACATCTGTTGGCATAACTACTATAAAAAAGACGAGATAACAAGTATTGGCAAGGGTGTGGAGATAAAGGAAAATTCTACACTATTACTGGGTATATTGATTGGTTCACCCATCGTGAAAAACAGTTTGAAGCTTCTTTAAAAATTTAAAAATCGAACTACCATATAACCCAGAAATCTCTTTTCTAGATAAATAGCCAGAGATCACCAACTTATAAAGACAACTGCACACCCATGTTTATTTCAGCATATTCACAATAGCCAAGATATGGAAACAATCTAAATGTCCATAAATGAATAAATGGATAAAGAAATTGCAAGGTACACAGTTGAATAGCACCCAGCTTTAAAAAAACAAGATACTGCTATTTGCAATAGCAGACAGACCTAGAAGAATTATGCTAAGTAAAATAAAGCAGACCCAGAAAGAAATATAGTCCATGATATCACCTATATGTGGAATCGAAAACAAAACAAAACTCAAATACACAGAAATAGAACGTGGAAAGGTGGCTGCCAGGGGGTAGAAATGTGAGGAAAATGGAGAGATGGAAGTCAAAGGGTATAACGCTCAGTTATGTAGGATAAATAAGGATAGAGATTTATCACAGAACAAAGGCCCACACTTAATAGTATTATAAAATAGAAACTTGCTAAGAGAGCCAATTTTAGGTAGTTGTACAACATACACCCACATACAGACAAAAGAGAACTATATAAGATAAATACGTTAATATGCTAGACTGTACTAATCATTGTATTATGTGTATTTATATAAAAACATGTTGTATACCTTAAAAATGTACAATAAAATGTAAAAATATACTAAGTACATTCACATTTTAATACTAGAATTAAATTTCTAGAAACAACTCTGACAGCTACATTATTATTTACATAGGAATTAAAAATGTAATCAGAGATTGAGCTATTTTAAAAATTATCTTCTGTGTTTTTAGTGCAAATTGTACTGTCAGTCTCCCTTAAATTAACCATGATTTCAGCCAGTAGGTGCTTAAATATGAAATTTATAATGTCACCATTGATATTTTATAAGTTTTTTAGACTTCTATATATTATGTCCCTTAATTCCACCACCAGACATCAGAAAGGCTGACCCTTTAATGGCACATTTGATTCATTTTCCACAATTTTTAGAATTGCAGTTTGGGGTGATAATTGAGGATACACAACAAAAGTATTTTTGTTTACTAAGAAAAAAATAGTTACTATAAAAATTTTTGTGGACTCACTATTGCCAGATATTTTGCTAAATATTTTGCATATTATTTTAATTTAAATCTTATGAAAATAATGAGGTTAGTATTATTATTTCCTCAGTTAAATTAAGAGATAAACCAATGAACTTTCTCAGGTCATACAGTCGGTAAGAAGCAGAAGATAATATAGAAACCCAATATTGTCCAATTTCAAGGCTACTCCCATAATCTTAATCACTATTCTCCATTTCTTCTTCTTATATTAAATTTGTTGCTTTCACAGGTTTTCCTGACAAATGTGCACTGTATTCACATTCCCGTAGAAATTTATAAAGAATTTTTTTCACCATTGGGAAGGCCTAATTATGTTGAACTTAATTATATAGCAAGGGGTGACAGAGAAAGAAAATAAATCTAGCTTTTATCCTTAGGACAAGGGTCAATCATACAAAAAGCTTTTGATTTTGTGAGACCTGCCAGTTAAAGTGAATTCAGATTCTGCTTTCAATTTTATTTAGAGACTCCACTGGATGTGTGCTTTGGTTGTGCTGAGTTTGTGCTCATAACTGTTATATAAATCATTAAATGACAGGGTATTTCATACTGCCTCAGGAAAGAATTTATGTGTATTACTGACATATCCCCCTCTACTGTGTATTTATTACTTCCATCTGTTAAAAACAAAACAACAACACTGAAAACCACCCAAGAGACCATGTGTAATAGTAAAAATAATCATTCTTTAGCAGGTTCTGATAAATTACTATGAAAGAAAAACTTGCTTTTATCAAGTTTGAAAATGACCCTTTCTAATTATTTTCTTGTCATGCTTGGCTCAGCAGGTGAAAGCACACCTCAACCTAAAAATTAGTTTGTTATAGATTTCAACCCTGATAAATTGGAATTAAGCAACTCAGTCACCATCTTTTGTTAAGTAGGTTTTTTAAGGAATACTAACAATTTCTCCAGGAAGTAGAAATAAATTGGGGTTTGAGTTTTTAGTTTTTATTCATCTTGGCATCTGATATGGTTTGGCTGTGTCCCCACCCAAATCTTATGTTGAATTGTAGTTCCGCTTATCTTCACATGCTTTGGCAGGAACCCAGTGGGGAGGTAACTGAATCATGGGGGCAGTTACCCAAATACTGCTGTTCTTGTGACAGTGAGTTCTCACAAGATCTGATAGCTTTATAAAAGGCTTTTACTCCTTTGCTCAGCACTTTTCTCCTTTATAAATAAATACCTAGTCTCAGGTATTTCTTCATAGAAGCGTAGGAATGGACTAAAAGTACCTATTTTATATAAGGGGAATCATAATCACTTCCTCCAATTATTTGTAAGAATAACTAGGTATACTTCTATAAATCTACAGGATCTTTTTTACTATTGCTATGTTCTGAATTTTTTACTAATACTCTTATATTTTGATTCTGCAGTGCCACCTGTCCCTTCCATGTATCACTGATAACTTCCTTTAACAGTCTTTCAACTGAAGTTCTTGCTTCTGTTGAGTACCGATTACTGTCTACGCTACATATTGCTACTAAAGTTCAATCTTGTTCTCCTGCTTAAATTATTTCAGACATGACTCTTTTGTAAAGTTATTTATAATAATAGTTAACATTATTGAACACCTACTGTATACTTTGATGAATTCAATTTAACATGGTTAAAATGTATAATGTCACTATGGATATTTTCTAAGTTTTGTTAGGCTATTTTAGCTTGATGCCACTTAAATATTCATTTAGGCAGTCATTTTGGTTAACATGTTTTCATAGACTATGCCATAGAGCATATTGATATATAAATTTAAACATGCTGCTGTACTGTAGCTTTAATTCAATTATTGACAATGATAAAAAAATTAATTCTCAAAGTGTCCTAAAATTGTAGACATAGAAGAACAAAGGTTAAAAAGAACAGGCAATGCTTATTTTTGTGAATACTTATACAAATGTATAGAGATTAGCATCACTTACTATACTTTAGATTCGAAATGTCAATAATATTTTCTTGTCATAGAAATCACAAATCTTTGATACCTTTATTCATTCATTTAAAATCAACTAACTTATGTTCACATGATAAACAAAAGTAATGAAGAGCCAAGCAGAGTAAGCTCTTTTTATATTATACATTACATTATAAATGTTATAATCCAAAGTTTAATATAAACCTTAAAATTGGGAGTGTAAGGGAGAACAGACAAGAGCATAAGGATAACCACAACATATTCAAACATAATATAAATTCAAGCTCTGTATATATTCCCTTTGAGCCTTAGAAAATTCAGAATTTAAAATTACCTGAAATACAGTATTGTTTTTTAGTGATTTTATGGCCAATGAAACACAAAAACTTTTTCTTAATGAGTATATAGGATAGTATGACAAGAAATGCTATTTGCTAATCTTTTCCCAGTCCATTTACTCATTAACAAGAGAACCCAATTTTTAGCAGTGCTGCATTTCTGAGCATCCCTCTAATAGATATGGTCATATGACCTAGTCTTGGCCAATGACATGTAAGTGGTAGTACTGTGTGAGGCTTCTGGGAATGCCTACAACTTTTCAGTAGTAACTATTGAAACAGAGATATATCAGTAGGGTTCTTTGTTTAAAGAAATACCGTAAACGTGCCTCCCAAATGGCACAAACTAAATTGATAATTGAACCAACCAATGACAATTTAGAATACATATTTTAAATGTTTTTCAGAAAACCTTAATGTGATATCTATATTTATTCATATATGAAATCCATATTGAGATTATTGTTCTCTACTAACATATTTATATTTACTAAGCATCTAATCTAATATCACTTGCCACCGAAGTATGCCTATGTTTAAATATTATTTTAACTTATTTTACAGATATGTTAAAATATTATTTTAACTTATTTACAGATATGATCCTCATATCTGTACTGTATATTCCTGTCAGTTTCTAGAAACATGTTTTTTAATAATCAAAGATTTCTTAATGCATTGCTTTAGGAAATTAACAGAGAAACACACAATGTCTTATACAAAGATGTATATTAAGGTCATTTGATATTTTGAAGGGCAGATATCCACAACATTCTATTTTAATGGGAAATGTTGCACAATATCATAGATTGATTCAGACATTGAAAGCCATCTGTTGAGAGCCTATTACTTAAACAAATTAGACACAGTCTTTGTTCTCCTTAGAGGTTGAAGTCTAACCTAGTACCTTTCTCATTGTGTTATTCTGAGGATAAAAAGAATTAATACACATAAAGCACTTAAAAATGTTTAACAGAAAGTAAGCATTATATAAGTGTTAGCTAATACAATAATATATTCTATTCCTACTACCATTAATGACTAAAATTACTGAGTTGCAATTGGTACATGTGTAGAAAGGATGCAGTAAGAGTTTAATTATCACTCCAAATGTATAATAATAATAGTAATAATAATAATAATCTGGGAACATATAATATGAAAAACATGGAGATACGACTTTGCTTAGAAATGGTAATAATTTTTGTTTTTGAAAATTAAAAAAATTACCAATATAAATGATAGCTAGATCTTAATTTAAAAATAAAAAATGAAACTATAAAGTGTTACAAGCAAATATTTGAGAGTATTTTTAGATCCTCAAGTGCACTATGTTTTCTAAGAGGACATGAAATTCAGAGACCAAACAACGGAAAAAATCACAGGAAAAAATATAAAAATATGAAAAAATAACAAATGAAAAGATAAATGTATGGAGGACTATTTCCAAAACATATGACAGAACCCTTCTTAATATAGTCTGTATTATAAATAAGAAAAATATTAGCAATTAAAAATATAAAATATAAATGGAAAACAATTTGGAGGACAAGAGTTTATTTTGGAAGAGACTCTGGTAATTTCTCTGGTAAGAAATTGAACTTAGTGATGGTGGTAGATATGAATAAGGGTTGAAGGACTTGAGGAATATTCAAAAATTATTTTGGTGGAGATAGTTGATGAATTGGGTAAGAAGGATAAAATAGAGAAAGATGTCAAGGTACATTTTCTTGCTGGCTTGAGCAATGGGACAGATAATGACCATTTGGTCTAATGGGGATCACACGAGGAGGACAGGGTTTGAGATAGAACAGGTTAGAATTTAGAAGCATTAACTTTGGGAGGCCACTGAGGTATCCAAGTACAGATTTTTCAAATAAATAGGTCTAGGGAGGTAACATTAAAACTCTTGACAACTTCGTTCATCAATATGTTCTTTGGTACTTGACAAATAAGGTGAAGTATTATGGCAATCACATATTGTGTTTTGGCTCCTTTAAAGAAAGCAACCAAAGAAAGGAAGTTGGGGGAAAGAAGAAATTTATTTACTCCAGGACAAGACTACAAGACTGGATAGGAGGTGAGATTTGGCAGGAAAATGAAATTATTTCATAAGGTCAGACAACTGACTAAGAACAAAAGGTGTCAGTCATTTTAATCACATAGATGGCATCAACAAAAATAATGAAACAGTATGAAAATATTAGCTTAGGATAAAGAAAGAAAGTTTGGAATTGTCTACACTGCAGTTCTCAATTAAAAAAAAAAAAAAAAAAACAGAATCTTTGCCCCTCCTCAAACCTAGCCTTTGAGACACCATAAAATTAGAGGGAGATTGATGAACCTAAGGGAAAAATTGCAGCTCCTAATGGAAAGGGGATTATGTCACAAACAGAAAATAGGTTAGCATGTGATGTTTTATTTTTTCTGTACCACACCACATCATCTTCCTAACTCGATCATTACTGAAGATTTTCCCTCTGAGAAAACAAAAATTAATTAAATTAATTATACCAGGTAATAGGTCAGGAGTAGATAAAATCTGCAGGCAAATTAGCAACCTGAGTATTTCTCTCTCCTCCCCACCCTTTTTCCCCAAAATGATTACATGTGAAGCAGAAGTACCAGAAATTTCCCTGAGAGTTACGATAATGTATGGAGAGGGGTCAAGTCCAGTCTGGAATGCCAAATATACTCTGAGATGAATCATTTGTCCCGTACACTTTCTATTTGATTCTCAAATTCAGGTGGTTAGAAAGAAGTTACAATTTGAGCTTTAGCTTATCTTACAGAAATGTATTACTGCCCAAGACAATTGACATGGGCAAAGAAATACGTGCTCACCAAAAGAATATGCACTCTCCAAGAATATGTGGCTCCCAGAGAAGCTCAACCGTGATAAATAATGATAGCAAAGAACCTATGAAAGCTGAGGATGCAATTAATGTTAAATTTTTAACCCAAATATAAGATAAAAATTTTTAAAACAACAAAACTATCCTCAAGGAAATAGAAGTGATTTTGTAAGTTGTTACCAGGCAAAAATGTAGCTTTAAGACCTTTTAAACCCTTTGAAAAATACTGGGTACTGCAATACTAATTGCAATAAAGAATCCAACAGTTAGGCTGAATTGCAAAATGGATATAACTTAAGAGAAGGTTTTGAACCAGATTATGTCAAACAGTTCTCTCAGAAGGCATTAGTAAAGTATGATTTAAAAATTATAAAAGAAGGTCAAGAAATATGTAGGAATATGAATATGTCAATATCCATATATGCTTAGATAAGAAAAAAGGTAGTCACTACTTGAAAATACAATGGTACAATTTTCTAGAATATTACCTCATATTTTTCACAATGGGCAAAAGACATGCACAGACATTTCTCTGAAGAAGATAGACAGATGGCAAATAAACATCTGAAATATCAATAGCCATTAGAGAAATACAAATTAAAACCAAATAAGATATGACTACACACATATCAGGATGGCTGAGATAAAAATAATGATAACTCATGATAAGCATATATAGAAAGTGACTCACTCATATTTCTGGTGGGAATGCAAACAAACCACCTCAGAAAACAGTTTGGCAGTTTCTTTTAAAACTAAAAATTGACTTACTACACTACTCAGCCTGCAATGCTGGGCATTTATCCCAGAGAAATAAGTATTTATTTTCACACAGGAACTTGTATGTGAATGATTATAGCACCTTTGTTGTTAACAGCCAAAAACTTGAACAGCCCAAATGTATTTTAAAGGAAGAATTATTAATCAAACTGTAGGACATTTATACCATTAGAATAGTACTCAACCATGAAACGATGAACTATTGATACATGCAGCAACTTGGATAAATCTCAAGGAAATGATACTGAATATAAAAGTTAATTTCAAACAAATAGATATTACATGATTCAATTTATTTAACAACTGTGAAATAATTATAGGAATGAGGATGAAATTAGTGATTTCTAGGGATAAGTGTAGATAGAAGAGTAACATAAGGGATTCTCTGGTGATGATACAATTGAATATCTTGTTTGCATTATGGTTACACAAAGCTATGCATATGCAAACACACACAAACAAATGAGTGCATGTATAATAAATGAACTCTGATAAAACTCATGGATTGTACCAATGTTAATTTCTTGGTTTTCATAATGTATTTGTGTTTGTGTAGGACTGTGGCTTGGAGGGGGCATAGTCAGGGGAGGGTGTCATGAAACTTTCCTGTAAATTTGTATGTAACTTACTATGAATCTATGATTATTTCAGAATAACTGTTTTTTAAAAAGAAAAAACCCTCCATATTGAAAAGGCTTTTAAAGAACTGAAGGGGATATGTAAGGGTAAGAAAAAGATACAAACATGACACACATGAATACTTACACACAAACGTGTTATAGTAAATTTTAAGAATATCAAAGAAATAGAAAATATTGGAAAATCTAATAAGCATGAGTATTCAAAAACAAAGGATGGAAAATCAGATTTGGCATGTTCCTTGAGGGCATCTGTGTATACAAGAGACAACGAAGCACTATTTTCAAACTATTAAAGGAGAAGAAAATCAAACCTAGAATATTCAGCTAAACCATCCCACATGTATTTATTCATTTACTCAGCAAATATTTACTGTACAACCACTATGTGCCAAACAGTACCAGACATTGAGGATAATGCAGAAAATACAATAGAGAAAACTCTCTTACTCCATGCTATTGTAAAAGCAATTCAATTAACCTGTAATGCTCACCACATTTCTCAACCACTCTGGAAAGGCTTGTTCATATGTTTTCCTTTCCCTTAATAACCGAGGCTCACTGCTAGGGCTTCAGGATGGTGAGCTGAGCCTGTGACCAAAACAGCTTTCTCTGAACCATATTAGCATGGCAATCTTAATTGAAGAGCTATGGGCAAATCTGAAAGTAAACTCAAAAAGGCGAACTGTGGTTTGTGTGGAGATCTTAATTATTCATCACCATGAGCAATATTCCTTGGGAATGAGGATGACTTTTAAGCAATTATTTCATAAGGCATATCCAGATGCCACTAGGTTTAAATGCAGTCATCACTGATGAACCCCTCTTTCTTGTTCTGTCTCTTTAGGGACATAAAAGCATGACTTACTATTAGCCCTCATTTTCCCCTTGTTTTTCAAGAAAGAGTTTTATGTAAACCATATGCCACTATAGAATAGGCGTAATGTCTTCATATAAATAAACATAACTATTTTTAGTTGAGTTTATTTTTTTTAACAGTACTACCATGACCTCAATTTTGAAAGTGTTTGCATTGGAATTTTTATTACTATTTTTGTTTACTTCCCAATGTCAACATAAGCGATAATTAGTGGAATTGTATATTTGCATCAGAGCTCTTTTCAAGGTAAATAAAACTTTGCAGATGTTATGAACCCACATTCTATCTTTTCTCAGACCTGTTCCCTTCCTCCCTCACTACAGGGAAGAACTATATACAGTAGGTACTTTTTTTCTTTTCCCAAATATGGTTTTATACCCTTCTGGCATATATCTCAATACCTAGAAATTATACTATTTGAAGAATAAAAATCTTATATCTTTCCAAAATATTTGCTTTTTTTTTCCTATGCTAACAGAAATTTTTCTACAACTAAGATTTTGTTTTGTTTTTTAAGCAACTGAAATAAGATAAGCATGGCATTGTATTGATGCAGAATGTATATAATACAAGGACTACAGTGAGTTCCTTCCCACTGTTCGTCTGCTTTTATTGCTTTGTATACGGCCATGATATTTTCATGCTTTCAACTAATAATGACTAAGAATCTGCTTTATGTTCAAGATAATGCTATCTAGAATTTCGTGGTATAGAAAACACGCATTTTCTCAAGAGTTACACCACTTAATGTGGCAATACTTCATTTGCTGTGATTTCTAAGGTACCAGGAATACACAGACCTAGTTAAATATACAGATTAATCAGTGTTTCTTTTCTTTCTTTTACAACCTAATTATAGCTGCAGGAGGCAAATAAGGGGGAGGGGCCCAGAGGTTCTCCCACTGGCCTGCACACTGAAAGAATGGGTTGGAGCCAGGGCAAGTTTGCTCCATTTGTAGCAGGAGGAGGCTTGCTTCTTCAGTTCCTGTGTTATGGCCTGGCATTTAATCCGTGAGATGGGAGTACTGGCAGGAACCGCTCTCATTTTGCTAAGAGTTGTTCTTTTTTTTTTTTTTGACCAATAAATTCTGTTCCTGTTACCCTTCAATGTATCTGCATGCCTAACTTTTTCTGGTTGTGACACAAGAACCCAGATTTAGCTGCACTAAGGAGCAGAAATTCTGCAACATTAGTCTCCCTTTTAGCATATATTTTAACAGAAAATGAAGGGCATGGAGTTTTTTTTCATGTCAAGAAACACGTTCTTTAATTTTAGTGTTAGGGCAGAGTTAGCCTTGTGTGACCTTTATAGGTAAGAATGATAATTACTTATATACCTTGAGTTTTTACTACCTCAAAACAATAAATTTTATTTGAATGATTCTAAAGTTTTATGTTAGAATCTTAACCACAATGTCTAATCCTATACTTGACTTGGGGAGAATGTCATTGTGTTTCCAATAGATGAAAGCATTTCCCCTCCTCATCTTTATTATAGAGCCATTGCATCAGATCGTCAATATAACCGGATTTTTCTCCTAAAATCCCAGTTGAAGTTACTATTAGTCTAATATATGTGCCAGTTACATTATTTTTAATATGCGGCATAATGGTAAGCCTGTTTTTCTCCATGGCAAAAAGTTCCCACTTTATCTTGGTTTGTGGCTTTGCCCATTTACTAAACATGACTGTGTGATTTATTATGATAGCCTTGTTTCTAAGCAACAGTTTTTTGAAGTTGAAATAAAATTGAATACTTAATATATAACAATTTCCTCACACTTTCTCTGTGTTCATCAAATATGAATTGTCAAATCCAGATCATGTTATAAAATTATCAACTAAAAGGGAAGATTTTTAAATAATGTTGAGTCAATTAGAATTGCTTTATAAACAAGAGTGTTTTCAGTGTATCCATTTGTTATTGAAAGGAAGGTATATAAAAATGGCCGAGTTTGGGCCAGGCATGGTGGCTCATGCTTGTAATCCCAGCACTTTGGGAGGCCGAGGCAGGTGGATCACTTGAGGTCAGGAGTTCAAGACCAGCCTGCCCAACATGGTGAAACCCCGTCTCTGCTAAAAATACAAAATATTAGCTGGCGTGTTGGCCCATGCCTGTAATCCCAGCTACTCAAGAGGCTAAGTCAGGAGAATCACTGGAAACTAGAAGGTGGGGGGTTGCAGTGAGCAAAGACCATGCCTGGGGAGAGAGGGAGACTCTGTCTCAAAACAACAACAACAACAACAGGGGGGTGGCAATTTTATTTTATTTGAAATATTTTGTTAAGAAATGATATTTCATATGGCTATTACTATTGGTACTAGCATTAATAGCAGAAGTGCTAATTAGGAAAATTGGTTCAAAATTGGGTGTAATCTACAAAAGAATATGCAGCTATCCAGAGCTTTGATGAGGCTAAGTACTTTTATGTGCCATCCGGTAAGTAACCCCAAAACAGCTGCTAATTACTCATGATTGTTCAAATGTACTAAGAATATTTAAGAAAATTCATACCAAAGCCATTTTTCTGTCTGTATTACACAAGCTAATGTGTTCAGTGTTCATATCCACATATTTTCTTTTAAAGAAGTAGAGGTCCATAAATAATGAAAACATATATGGTTCTTAATCCTTAAACTCCTAAGATGAAACTTGACTAGAAACTCCAAACTCAGGTGGGTTCTCTTTGACATATCCACCTTAAGGCTCTCAACATCCTTGTTTCTTAGAAAATTCACACTTGTACCATTAGAAGACTACCTCTAATTTCTGAAGTTGTATTATCAAGATAGTTTATGTGGACCCACTGGAAATAAATGGGAATCTCTGTAACTATGAGAAGGGATGTGGAAGTCACACTCTATGAAAACAAAAGTAATGCAACATGCAGGGTCAGCCCTATTCAACCCAGACAACCAGACAAATTTTTAATGTTGCACAAGATTCTTCTCTATATGTACATAATTATCTTTTCTTTCTTTTTCTTTTTTTTTTAATTGTACTTTAAGTTCTGAGGTACGTGTGCAGAACATGCAGGTTTGTTACATAGGTATACATGTGCCATGGTGGTTGGCTGCATCATCACCCCATCATCTACATTAGGTATTTCTCCTAATACTATCCCTCCCCTGGCCCCCCAGCCCCTGAGAGGCCCTGGTGTGTGATATTCCCCCTCCCTGTGTTCATGTGTTCTCATTCTTGAACTCCCACTTAGGAAAGGAAAATGCAGTGTTTGGTTTTCTATTCTTGTGTTAGTTTGCTGAGAATGATGGTTTCCAGCTTTATCCATGTCCCTGCAAAGGACATGAACTCATCCTTTTTATGGCTGCATAGTATTCCATGGTGTACATGTGCCACAATTTCTTTATCCAGTCTATCATTGATGGGCATTTGGGTTGGTTCCAAGTTTTTGCTATTGTGAGCAGTGCTGTAATAAACATACGTGTGCATGTGTCTTTATAATAGAATGATTTATAATTCTTTGGGTATATGTCCAGTAATGGGATTGCTGGGTCAAATGGCATTTCTAGTTCTAGATTCTTGAGGAATCATGACACTGTCTTCCACAGTGGTTGAAGTAATTTACACTCCCACCAGCAGTGTAAAAGCATTCCTAGTTGCTATTTTTCCACATCTTCTCCAGCAACTGTTGTCTCCTGACTTTTTAATGATCACCATTCTAACTGACATGAGATGGTATCTCAACGTGGTTTTAATTTGCACTTCTCTGATGACCAGTGATGATGAACTTTTTTTCGTATGTCTGTTGGCCTCATAAATGTCTCCTTTTGAGATGTGTCTGTTCATATCCTTCACTCACTTTTTGATGGGGTTGTTTTTTCCTGTAAATTTGTTTAAATTCTTTGTAGATTCTGCATATTAGCCCTTTGTCAGATGGGTAGACTGCAAAAATTTTCTCCCATTCTGTAGGCTGCCTGTTGACTCTGATGATAGTTTCTTTTGCTGTGCAGAAGCTGTTTAGTTGAATGACATCCCATTTGTCAATTTTGGCTTTTATTGCCATTGCTTTTGGTGTTTTGGTCATGAAGTCTTTGCCCATGCACATGTCCTGAATGGTATTGCCTAGGTTTTTCTTCTAGGGTTTTTATAATTTTAGGTCTTACTTTTAAATCCTTAATCCATCTGGAGTTAATTTTTGTATAAGGTGTAAGGACGGGATCCACTTTCACCTTTCTGCACATGCCTAGCCAGCTTTCCCAATATCATTTATGAAAGAGGGAATCCTTTTTTGTCAGGGTTGTCAAAGATCAGATGATTGTAGATGTGTGGTGTTATTTCTGAGGCCTTGTTCTGTTCCATTGGTCTGTATATCTGTTTTAGTACCATGCTGTTTCCATACTGTAGTCTTGTAGTATTTGAAGTCAGGTAGCATGATGCCTCTAGCTTTGTTTTTTAGTTTGTTTGTTTTGGTTTGTTTGTTTTTGCTTAGAATTGTCTTGGCTATGCAGGCTCTTTTTTGGTTATATATGAAATTTGAGGGTTTTTTTCCAGTTCTGTGAAGAAAGTCAATGATAGCTTGATGGGGGATAGCACTGAATCTATAGATAACTTTGGGTAGTATGGCCATTTTCAAAATATTGATTCTTCCTAACCATGAGCATGGAATGTTTTTCCTTTTGCTTATGTTTTCTTTTATTTCTTTGAGCAGTGGTTTGTAGTTCTCCTTGAAGAGGTCCTTCACATTCCTTGTCAGTTGTATTCCTAGGTATTTAATTCTCTTAGTAGCAATTGCGAATGGGAGTTCACTCATGATTTGGCTCTCTGTTTGTCTGTTACTGGTGTATAGGAATGCCTGTGATTTCTGTACATTGATTTTGTATCCTGAGACTTTGCTGAAGTTGCTTATCAGCTTAAGGATATTTTGGGCTTAGATGATGAGGTCTTTTAAATATACAGTCCTGTCATCTGCAAATGGAGGTAATTTGACTTCCTCTTTACCTATTTGAATACCCTTTATTTCTTTTCCTTGCCTGATTGCCCTGGCAAGAACTTCTAATACTATGTTGAATAGGAGAGGTGGGAGAGGGCATCCTTGTCTTGAGATGGTTTTCAAGGGGAATGCTTCCAGTTTTTGCTCACTCAGTATGATATTGGCTGTGGTCGGTCATAAATAGCTCTTATTATTTTGAGATACATTCCATCAATACCTAGTTTATTCAGAGTTTTAAGCATGAAGGGTTGTTGGATTTTATTGAAGGTCTTCCATTGGCATACATCTATTGAGATAATCATCTGTTTTTTTGTCTCTGTTTCTGTTTATGTGACGAATTACCTTTATTGATTCACATATGTTGAATCAGCCTTGCATCCCAGGATTCAGCCGACTTGATCGTGATGGATAAGCTTCTTGATGTGTGGTTTGATTTGGTTTACTGGTATTTTATTGAGGATTGTGGCATTAATGTTCATCAGGGATACTGGCCTGAAATTTTCTTTCTTAGTTGTGTCTATGCCAGGTTTTGGTATCAGGATGATGTTGGCCTTGTAAAGTCATTTAGGGAGGATTCCCCCTTTTTCTATTGTTTGAAATCATTTCAGAAGGAATGGTACCAGCTCCTCTTTGTACCTCTGATAGAATTCAGCTGTGAAACCATGTGGTCCTGGACTTCTTCTGGTTGGTTTGTTATTAACTGCTGCCTCAAATTCAGACCTTGTTATTGATCTACTCAGGGATTTGACTTCTTCCTGGTTTAGTCTTGGGAGGGTGTAAGTGTCCAGGAATTTATCCATTTCTTCTAGATTTTCCAGTTTATTTGTGTAGTGATGTTTATAGTATTCTCTGGTGGTGGTTTGTATTTCTATGGGATCAGTGAAGATATCATCTTTATCATTTTTTAGTGCATCTACTTGATTTTTCTCTTTTTTAATATGGCTAGTGGTCTCTCTATTTTGTTGATCTTTTCAAAAAAAAACAGCTCATGGATTCATTGATTTTAAGGGTTTTTTTTTAATGTCTCTATCTCCTTCAGTTCTGCTCTGATCTTAGTTATTTCTTGTCTTCTGTTAGCTTTTGAATTTGTTCTTGCTTCTCTAGTTCTTTTAATTGTTCTGGTACATTGTGTCTTCATTCTCACTGGTTTCAAAGAACATCTTCACTTCTGCCTTCATTTCATTATTTATCCAGTAGTCATTCAGGAGCAGGTTGTTCAGTTTCCATGTAGTTGTGTGGTTTTGAGTGAGTTTCTTAATCCTGAGTTGTAATTTATTGCACTGTGGTCTGAGAGACTGTTTGTTTTGACTTCCATTCTTTTGCATTTGCTGAGGAGTGTTTTACTTCCAATTATGTGATCAATTTTAGAATTGGTGTGATGTGGTGCTGAGAAGAAGGTATATACTGTTGATTTGGGCTGGAGAGTTCTGCAGATGTCTATTAGGTCTGCTTGGTCTACAGCTGAGTTCAGGTCATGGATATCCTTGTTAATTTTCTGTCTGGTTGATCTAGTATTGACAGTAGGGTGTTAAAGTCTTCCAATATTATTGTGTGGGAGTCCAAGTCTTTTTGTAGGTCTCTAAAAACTTGCTTTATGAATCTGGGTGCTCCTGCATTGGATGCATATATATTTAGGATAGTTAGTTCTTCTTGTTGCATTGATCCCTTTACCATTATGTAATGCCTTCTTTGTATGTTTTGATCTTTGATGGTTTAAAGTCTGTTTTATCAGAGATTAGGAATGCAACCCCTGCTTTTTTTTTTTTTTTTTTTTTTTTTTTTTTTTGGTTTCCATTTGCTTGGTAAATCTTCCTCCATCCCTTTATTTTGAATCTATGTGTGTCTTTGCACATGAGATGGGTCTCCTGAATATAGCACACCTATGGGTCTTGACTCTTCATCCAATTTGCCTGTCTGTGTCTTTGATCCACTTTTTGGCAGTGGATCTTAGCTTGCTGGTCTCCATGGGGGTAGGACCCACCAAGCCAGACTGCTTGGCTCCCTGGCTTCAGCCCCCTTTCTAGGGAAGTGAACAGTTCTGTCTTGCTGGCTTTCCAGGTGCCACTGGGGTATGAAAAACAAACAACACCAAAAAAAAAAAACTGCTGCAACTAGCTTGGTTTCTGCCCAAACAGTGGCCCAGTTTTGTGTTGGAACCCCAGGGCCCTGGTGGTTGTGTAAGTACCAGAGGGAATATCCTGGATTGTGGGTTGTAAAGACCTTGAGAAAAAGGCAGTATCTGGGCCAGAATGCAAGGTACAGTCCCTAATGGCTTCCCTTGGCTAGGGAAGGGAGTTCCCCTGCCCCTTGCGCTTCCCAGGTTAGGCGACACATCACCCTGCTTCAGCTCACCCTCCTTGGGCAGCACTAACTGTCCAACCTATCCCAATGAGATGAACCAGGTACTTCAGTTGGAAATGTGGGAAATCACCCATCTTCTGTGTCAATCTCGCTGGGGGCTGTGCACTGGAGCTGTTCCTATTCGGGTGTCTTGCCTGGGGACCCACAATTCTCTTTTATTTCATTTCATTCTCACAATGTCATTATTAATTAAGTTCCTATGATATAAGTTCTTAAGTCCTTAAAAACTTGCTTTATACAAGAGGTGTGGACAGAAATTATTTCAGATATTCAAGGAAATTTGCAATGGTGTAATTTTAAGATTAGAAAGGCTATTTTCAAGAAGTTGGGATTTCTTGAAATCTATGACAAAATAAATATAACTTCCGGAGCACAAATAAAACAGTCTTTTTTTTTGTACTTGGCAAGTGTATTTATTCTGCTTCCAAATTCTATTTTACAATTTTATTTACGTTGTTTTGAGATTGCATGCAGATTATCTCATACATAATTATTGTACCAATTTGTGGTATTATGCATATGCTCACTAAACAATGAACATATTTAAATGCATGCAAATGCAAGTAGAATGAAAAAGACTATGTAATGTTTCTTAAATCTTAAAATTTATCAAGTTATTATCTGGGTATCCAATATATTACTAAAGTCTTGTAAAACAGTTACTTTATTACTAGATGCTTTGAGCATCAATATGACTGATGATCTACATGACCAAAAAAATGAAATACTCATAAGCATAAAGTTCAATTCATGATGACAAAAAAGAAAAAAAGTGTTGTGCGTTGAATTCTTTGAATATTAGATAACAGAAACAAACAAAACCCACAAATCTCTTCTTTGCTGAGCAGTCATAGTTAATCTTTGTTGGAAGTATTAAAAATAACCAAATTAAACAACAGAAACAAACAAAACCCACAAATCTCCTCTTTGCTGAGCAGTCATAGTTAATCTTTGTTGGAAGTATTAAAAATAACCAAATTAAACATAAATCCCTGAGGGTCAACAGGTATACAGTGGGGACTGAAAACATGCATAGTTGTAAAGATAAAATTGTTGAAAATTTAAATAGAAATATTTTGTTGGCTGGGCATGGTGGCTCACACCTGTAATCCCAGTACTTTGGGAAGCCAAGGTGGGCAGATCACGAGGTCAAGAGATCAAGACCGTCCTGGCCAACATGGTGAAAACCCATCTCTGCTAAAAACACAAAATTAGACAGGTGTGGCAGTGCACATCTGTAGACCCAGCGACTCAGGAGGCTGAGGCAAGAGAATTGCTTGAACCTGGGAGGATGAGGCTGCAGTGAGCCAAGATTGTGCCACTGCACCCCAGCCTGGGCAACAGAGTGAGACTCTGTCTCAAAAAAAAAACAATTTTCATATTAAAAGAATTCATAAAATGTTCAAAATTTACAATGGTACATTGTCATTCTATAAAACAGTCATCAATAATTTATTAATATTATATAATACTATACAATTAGTATTGATATTGCATATTAAGCCACTCTGTGCTAGATACTGTACTATAGAATAAGCAAGGGGAGAGGGTGATGTATTTCAGAAAGGAGTGACATTTTTCTTGCTTTTGAAATGATTTCATTTATTTATCTGTACAATGTATACCCCCAAAATGAGTGCATAAGCTTACTTAAAATGCGATTAGTCCTTAAAATAAAAAAATAATAATAATTTCACTGAGAGTTTTCTATGTGCTACTAAATTCATAGTCTTAAAATATTTAAAACATGAAGTAACAGTTGGGACCAAAATTACTTATTTTTGTGAGTAGAAAGGTGCTTAAGAAATGCTGGATAAACCTGGATATTGATAGAAACACTAAGCTTTGTCACTGTCTTGTTTTATAAAATAAAATATCATGGTACTTTCTAGAAAAACCATTAATTAAAAAAAGATAATTACTTTTAAGGCACGTGTTCCGTTTAAAATTTGGTAAGATTTCACTATTCTATCACTGATGTAAATTAGAGCATATATTTACTTGCCATCTGTTAGCTAGAACTTTGCACTCTAGAACAGTCTAACAATGGGTTAATTTATCCTTTATAATGCAGCTCTATGAAGGGAGATAATTTTCTTTGTTTAGATCACTGTAATCCACAGTCTAGACTAGTATTTATTGAAATGATATATAGTCATAATAGTTACTCAGGAGAGAGATGTCTTTCTAGATCAGAAGGAAGTCATTTTGCCACCCTACAAAATGTGCCATTATTTAAATTTAGTAACCCATTAAAAATGCATCCTTAATATGCAGAGTAATTACCAACTGATTCCCATTAAGCAATTCCAATTACAGCATTGCATTCTTTGCTCTCTCTCACTTTTTTTTTTTCTTGGAGATGGAGTCTTGCTCTGTCACCTGGGCTTGATTGCAGTGGCACAAACTCGGCTCAGGATAAGCATTTACTCCTGCCTCAGCCTCCCGAGTAGCTGGGATTACAGGTGCACACCATCATGCCTGACTAATTTTTGTATTTTTAGTAGAGAAAGGGTTTCACCACGTTGGCCAGGCTGGTCTCAAACTCCTGACCTTAGGTGATCCGCCTGGCTCAGCCTCCCAAAGTGCTGGGATTACAGGCATGAGCCGCTGCGCCTGGCCTGCTTGTCTTACTTTCTCACAAATCAGTTCTGGATTTTGCATTTTCATCTCTCACTAACAAGTGTTCTTCAGTCCTCTAGTTCTAAAAATTTGAGAATATCTGCTGATCACTCTTCTAATTTGCAAAATGCCAATTCTCTTCTGGTGACATCTATATTATTCTAATGATTAGATTCACACTACATTTTTGAATTTAGACCACTGTAAATTTTGTCCAAGAGACTTTTGACGATACAGTGCCTACAGAAATAGATATTATATATATTTGATTTACATGTATATCATTTACATAGGTTTTTATTTTCCTATGATATGTGTTGCTCTTCTTTCTTAGCTGAATTATTTTGTGACACTTTTTTATATCATTCATGTCTCTACTCAATGCTGACTTCTTCAACAGGCATTCCTTGACCACACTATCTTGTACCATAGCAATGTCAGTCTTTCTCTGTTATCTGACTGTATTCTACTCCCCTAAAAAACTATTAGTACCTGGTATTACAGTAGCTGTTTATTTGTGTACAGTATTTGTATTTCTTTCTAAATAAAAAGTTTCACAAAGTAGGAATTTTTCCTGAGTAAATTATTAAGGTTGTTTCTGTCTTTTTATTAGCTCAGAGTGAAAGGCACATCTTTGTCCTAGGAATTAGAATGTTATGTACCAATTTAAAGGCAACAAAAAGAGTTTCAGGCACCATCATGATACACTGATATAAGTCCTCACAAAGAAACAATAACTCACACATATCATCACATCATTATCATATCAAAGATAAAACCAAAATGATCCTTAAAATTATAATTCCTGGTGCTTATTATAAAATATGAACTAAAAATTTGAAGTGATATAAACCTCTTTCAAAATTTCAGAAGCTAAAAATACAAAACAAAAGCTATGTACAGTGCCTAGAGCAGGCTGACTGAAAGGGGATGGAAATCGCTAAGGCTCTATCTCTTGATTTCTAGTACTGCATATGCTGACTGGACCAACTCTTCCCTTCAGAATTTTACGTTCTGTCACCTGTCTCTTAGCTCTTGTGGCACTAAAACCCCAATCAATTCTTTGGAGCTATTTGGGATTATTCTACCCTATTTAAAAATTGTGATTATTGAGATAGAAAATTCAAGATAATTATTTAAGTAAGCATGAAAATGTAGTGTTATTGAAACATTTAGGAGTCTTAACCACTTTTAAAGCAGAACCAATTGCCTCCATGACAATGCCTCCTAGATACACTCATAAATTCTTATTCGTCAAGAGTTTGTTGTGCAAGTGATCTGTCCTGTAAATTGTCCATAGGTTTTTACATATCCAGACATAATACATCCTTAAAATATATAGATCTACACTGTATTCCAACTCTGAAGATTTTTAATTTCTTATTCCTGAAGATAACTTAGGATTATAAATGTAGCCACTAAGTTTTTAGGCAATTTAACTTACCTCATATAATTTTTAAGAATAAGTAAAATGTCAAATGAACATGAGAATTCACTGCCTTGTTTTAATTAATTTTCTTGATTATTCAAAATTAGATTCCTTCTTTCCCCCAGATTGAAGTATCAGTCCACTCTCCATCAAGATGTTTGAAAATTGTCCCAAAATAATGAACATGTGGGAAAAGTAAATATGAGCCTCTGCTACCTTCTCAAATTTTCAGTCATTTGGCATACAGCTTGAATATTAACAATGCCAGTTTTCCCTCTATCTCTGTTTTATTTGTTGGATAGCATGAATTGCTTTCTGAAATAATTCCATTAATTTTTTTGTCTGCTCTCTACCAAACTAGAAGCTTCATGAAATCATGGATATTTTCTGTCTGGTGCACTTTTTATCCCATGTACACATAATAGAATATAATACATCTAACTGCAAAAGAGAAATCAAAGAACCTTGTGGTTTTGGTGGATTATTTACAGGAGCCTGTGTCATATTTTATTGTTCTCTTCCATAGATCATACTTACGTAAGGGCATGTATTTAAAAATTTATTCATTAACTCAGTCACTCATGAAACATTTATTGAGTCCTTGGAGCTCTTCGTAAATACTTTCATTATTTGAAATAATTGGTCAACTTCATAATGCAGTCTTTACTCTTATTACTGTAGTATTCTACAAAAACTTAAAAAGTAGATCTTTTTGAGGTTATATTTTTAGAAAATCAAATGTACCATTAATATATTCAATCAAATATTGCTAATCAGAAAGGCAGGACTTAGTAGTATTTTGAGCTCTTCACAAGTATTTGGTTGTTTTGTTTCTTGCAAGTTCAAAGAGGAGCACTTTTTTTCTTTTTTCCATTTTAGCCTCAGTCAAGTGGCTGCTTTGAAGAAAGTATAAGCAGAAGCACTTCATGTCCCTTTCAAAAGGAGGAATTAAGATCTGGTATATGTATCAACATGCTCCCTCCAAAATACAATTGACATTGCAAAGATCATTTTCTGTCAATACACAGAAGCACTTAACCTAGTTCACTAACATTAATGGTATACTAAGATACCTTCTAATTTGAGGAAAGGATAATGTAAAAATTATAGAGAAGATATTGTAAAGGAAAAAATACATCTAAATTGAAACTATTTTTAAAAATTCTTCCTTTTTAAAAAATTTATGACCTATCATTACAGTACCTTATGTTATAGCATAAACAAATATATCTTCAAAATTACTTATCTAAGCAGAGAAGCTGCTTATTAACTATTAGAAAATTACCTATGAATTTTGTATTGTGTCATTTTGCTAAGACATGGATCTCTAAAGGAAAAGTTTTAGCTTAAGATCTTTAGAACACAAAAACAAAAGAACTGCATGGATATATTAGAACATTGCAGATATTTTCATATTTTAACTTAGTCTTCCCCAGATTTTTATAAATGTTACAATTTTACATTTCCTTGAAAGCATTCCACTAAACGTATGCCTAACACCCATCTCAATGACAGTTAATTTTCATTTTTAATATAGACAATCATGTCAATGATATGTTCTTCATATGTAGAACTGAGACAAATATTTATATGAATTGACATAAGGTTCTCTAAAGACAGCAAGCATGTAAGTAGTGAACATTGGCTTCGTCCCCTGCCATTTTGCTTTCTCCCTTCCCCTAGCCTCCATTCAATCATCAAGTCCTCCAGATTTTGCCGCATATATTTCTCTCAAATTTTGAGTGCAGCATCAGATTCAGGTCATTATATTTCATGTGAAAAGAAACAACAGCTTTTACTCTGTGCTTGTCCCATATTAATTTGGTACCACAGTAATGACTATTTGACTTTCCTCTTTTGGCTCTTTCCGTGTCTCCCCACTTTTCAAAATAAGGTTTAACTTCTTTGGATCTGTTCCTATGGCCCTTCATGCGTCAAAATAATAAGAACCATCTATGATAAAACCACAGCCAACATCATACCGAATGGGCAAAAGCTGGATGCATTCCCCTTGAAAACCAGCACAAGGCAAGGATTCCCTCTCTCACCACTCTTATTCAACATAATTGTGGAAATCATGGCCAGAGCAATCAGGCAAGAGAAAGAAAGAAAAGACATTCAAATAAGAAGGAAGTCAAACTATCAGACTTCGTGACATGATTCTGTATCTAGAAAACCCATCTCAGCCATCAGTGCTCATCAATGGTAGACTAGATAAAAAAAAATGTGGCACATATGCATCAAGGAACACTATGCAGCCATAAACAGAATGCAATTATGTCCTTTGCTGGGACAAGGATAGAGCTGGAGGCCATTATCCTTAGCCAACAAATGCAGGAATAGAAAACCAAATACAGCATGTTCTCATTTTATAAGTGGTAGCCAAATGATGAGAATACATGGACACATAGGGGGAACAACACACACAGGGGCCTATTGAAGGGTGGAGGTTGGGAGAAGGAAGAGAATGAGGAAAAATAACTAGTGGGTACTAGGCTTAATACCTGGGTAATGAAATAATCTGCACAACAAACCCCCATGACACAATTTTACTCATATAACAAACCTGTACATGTACACCTAAACTTAAAAGTTAAATATAAAACATAAGTGATGCCTATGATATCTAAACTTTTATCTTCATATTTCTACTCAAATTCTTGCTTCCATCTTTTTAGAAATGGTTTCCAAAACTTAAAGTATGTTAAAGCAACTGAAACACTGTGATCTTTTGCATTTCTTTCTTGAACATTTTAAAACAGAAAATGGAAGCTTGGAAAACAGCAATCTATTACTGAGTAGTTGTACAGCAGTAGTTACGTAGTTTTATTGACATCTGTCCTGTCAAGCATTTACTATTCAAAGATAAATACTGTTTCAGCTATTTTAGTTAAATCTTTTAAATGTAGTAAAAGAAGTCAGGTTTTTGGTATAAAAGCTATGTAAAAATATGGATGATTCATACTTCAAGGTAATTTAAGAAACTTGAAATATAACTGAAAATGATAAAGCTAAACTAATAGTCATTTATCATTAAAATTAAAAGGAGCAATTGATAATAATGATCGATTCAAAATCAACTGCAAGTTTAAGTGAAATGACATGTAAGAAAAGCAATTTTACCTTAAGCTAATTGATATTTAAACAAGAGTTAAGATCCCATGGCATATTCCTGGTCATAAAAAATCATCAAACTTCTAAATAAAGTCCCCAAAACTTCTAATGTTAAACATAAAGTAAATGTGAGCTATACATACATTTTAGAAATATTAATAAAAACAAGGAAGATAATTTTTACCTAATTATTCCAGTTGAGGGTCATGGAGTGGGGTCAGAGCTTATCCCAGCAGCCAGGGTGCAAGACAGGAACTGATACTAGACAGGACTCCATCGTATTGCAGGGCACACTCAGACAGGTACTCACTCTCACTCAGACTGGGAGTGACTCATTTAGACATGCCAGTTCACCTAATGTGCACATCTTTGGGATGAGAAAGGAAACCGAAGAAAATCCACAGGCAAGGGAGAACATGCAATCTCTATACAGACAGTGGTCCCAGCCTGGAACTGGATTTTTTTCTCATCATCCTTATAACCATATGACCTTAAACAAATGGTGTTACTCAAGGACCTCTTGTACTTTGCTCATAAGCAAATTTGCGTTTTCATCTTTTAAAATTTTGTAAGTACAAAGTCACAAATGCACATTCAAACATTCTTCTTAGTTTCCATACAATTATCAGATTTCTCTACATCGCAGTTCTTTTTTGCTGGAAATTCTATGACTAGTGTCTTCAGATGAGAAATGTATGCCTAAATTTCTGCCACCTTCAGTTCTCATTTCTAATGCTTCTGACTTGTAAATTAACATATTGATGGAAAAGTGTTCACCCAAATTCTAGTAGCTTGCTTCTAACTAGGATAACTGTTTTATGATCCCCTAGGAATCCAACCTAACAAGTTTATATCTAAAAATATGGGAATACTTGTAAACATGGATTAAAAATATGATTTATGTCAATAATTTAACCCTCTTTCACTCTTTTAAGTATCTTTGAGGTGGTTTATTTCCCATATTTCTAATTAATTTTCTCAAATGGTGTTTCTGAACAGAATTAAATCTATACAAAGGCAACAGACTCAGAGAAAATCCTCAGGAAGTATTTGGCATTTTCCAAGACAAGGTACTTTTATTTTACAGATCCTTCTACATCCATCAGGGGTCCATCCCTCACCCAAGTCTTTCAAATTTAACATTTATATATCCCTTCTAATAAATACATTGTAAAATTGGTATTTGCAGGAATTAACCAGATATGTATAATATCCTTCATTTGAAAGATGAAGATAACTTCACTTTTTACAAATGACATATGGCTTATTTCTTTTCCAGAGCCACAGAGACCATTTATAAAATGGTTTCCTTCATTTCTCTGAGTCCCTGATTCTCTCTCATCTCTATATGTTTAATGCTTTCCAGAGCATTCACTAAAGAAATTGAAGTGAATGACAGAGAAATAAGATCACTATCTTTTGTAAAATTATCCCTCAAAACAAAGTCAACATTCAAGTTCTGCCTATTTCAGCATTTTTAATGCTTTTCATACTCTAATGTAAATCATCAGCATATAACCCAAATATGTGCCTAACTGTTTTATCTGTCTCTATTGCAAAAACATTCAGTATATTGAGTATGGTATTATAAGATTAGTCTATGGAAGATGTCATTTCATTCATGATTTAAGATTATACAAGGAATCCAGATTATCTATCAAATCTCCATATATTTTCCTGGGCGGGAATGAAATAGTTTCTCCATTTCATGGAGCTGTTACAATAAAAATCTATCTAAATGGCTTAAGTCAAGCACACAGATTATCCCAATTTCATTCTCTTTTAGTATCTGTAGACTGTACAATCTATTAAGGCTTTAAGAAGCAACAATAAGCAAATTATTCACTAAAATAATTTTTTTAAATGTTTTAACTGGAAGGAGAAATAAGCAGTAGCTCAACCATGATAGTCACATCTACTGAAGACCAAAATTTAATTGGTAAAGAAAGTTATCCAACAATCAGTGGTATCAAAAATATCTTTCTTGATTGATAATTTTTGATTAACAATTATCGATTACTAGTGGTCACCGTTTAAGAAGAAAGTTTGGGGGATAAACCTGTAAAACTAACAAATAAATGAAGTTTGCACCTTAGTGATTATGTCTCTTGGCCCACGACCTGGCAGTGCTAACTGCCACCATCAGTTCTGTGGTACTTTGTGTTTATTTCTGTTATACTTACTTTTATAAGTCATTGAGGATAATACTTCTTTGTTTTTAAATTCCTGGCAGTTACCATATAATTTAATTAAAATTGTATTGCCTGGGAGAGCAAATAAGTATGATAATTCTAAATATTTTAATACATCATGACTTAAGAAGACAGGAATGGGTCAATTAAGGGTTTTTTAAAGATAAAATCTACTTTCCAAAGATAGTCAAAAAGTCACATCATTGTGTATTTCTGTGGCTGAATATAAAAAGAAAACTGTATAAAGTCATTTATTATTTAAAACTGTAATTGTGTACATTTCAAATGAAGTCAAATGATGTTTACAGTGCTTGGTATATTTAGATAACTTAGAAACATTTTTCTTGTTTTTTTAATTCCTTAGATACCAAGGAAAGTAGATATCAAAATAACCTTTTTCTCTTTCCTGTTAAGCAACAAATGAAGCAAATAATTGGAGGTTAGTAGCTGTCTGAGGAGATTAAACAATTGCTTAGCTGAGCCTAAAAAGTGCAACTTTGTTAGGGCATAACATTCTGAGAAAACTTTTATCCACAAATTAATTTTTTAGCTTCTCATTATGTATTGGTTCTGTTTTTAAGTTTCTTAAAACAGCGATTCCAGAATTTCAGTGCTTTTTGTTGCTAGATATGATGCATTATTTTATAAAAAATTGTGTAAGTCAATACTAAAATCTGAGACAATTTTCCTAATCATATTTATGTATAGACCATACAGCTTAAACAAAAGAGTCAGGTAATGTTACCAGAAAGCTAAAAGGAATGCTGGGTTCAGTTTATCAACACCATACCTATATGAGTTTAATAACACAGCAACGGTTTTTACAATCCTATTTAATTTAAGAATCAGTAATAAGGTTTCTAAAGATTTCTGGATTAAAAACAAGGTAAAGTCTTAAGAACTGAATTTGCTATTAGCATTAAAGAATCTAATTTGTTTTCAGACTTCATCTCACATACAAATGCATTATGTAATTAAGGCAATGTTTGATATTAGGAGATGAGACATTGTCTACTAGATAACCCAGGTATTTTATGGATAGAAGAAATTATTTACATCTATAGGCTAAAAATAGAAATACTGCCTAAAATAATAAGACTTTAAAATAACAAAATATGTAACATAAATTCATCCTTCGAATAAAACTCGACCTTATAGTAAAAGACATGAACCACAGCTATTAGGACAGAAATCCATGTATTTAAAATGTATATTGTAGGCTACACACCTAACTCAGCTTATTTAAACCATCCAAGTTACGTTTACTATGATCAAAAGCTCATTGATTTAGCATTCTGAAATAGTTTGGGAGACAAAAAGGCTACGTACGTGTAATAGAAAAATCTTCATGAAAATAATAAACAGTTCTGAATTCAAGAGTGATTTCTTTATCCAAAGGTGATTTTTAAAAGTTAGTATCTGATTGTGACCTAAGATAATATTGATAATTAAATGTAAAGGATAAATTTAAATTTTCTGAGATAATATAAAAATGCACCTGTTTACATTAATGCCTTTGTTTCCTGCTACTGAAAGGGGATTTTTAAAAAAATTACATCAATTTTATTGTATCTAGAATACTTTTGCCCTATCATCCTAAACTTTTATGTGTAAGTGAATCTTCAAAGGCAACGTTGCTTGCTGGGGCCATTTTGCATGTAGAGATGTTTTATGCAGGAGTTCAGTGCAGAGGATATAGTTGTGAAAAAAAAAAGAGAAATAGGTATATACGCTCCTTCTCTTCTTACACTCCATCCACAAACAGCAACACCTTATTCACATTGGCAGAATTGCACAAAGTCATTACTCTTTATTGAAACTGCCCTGAAAGATATATCAAAGCTTTCTCTCCTATGGAAAGAGTAAAATTACCAATTAGAATACAGCATCATAAAAAGCCCCCTAGAAAAATATATTTATTTCTAAACATAAAAGAAAATCCTAAGAACAAAGGAGCCCAGAAAAGAATATATACAGTTGCAGGTAAAAAGGTAGCTTCAAAAATTGAGTAAGGGACAGATTTATTTTCTGGACCATGGTTTATTACACCAGAAATATGTTTTTTTCTCTAGTGGATAGCACGCATCTTACAAAACCTGGAAATAACAGTATTAGTAGCAGATTTACTGATTCGATCAAGAAGGCTTTAAATGAAGACTCAAAGGGGGAGAGAAAAATGTGAATCAATAAAACAGATCTTACAGAAGACAATAGGTTTCAAATGAGAATAAGACTTAGTAAAATGTCTAGAAATAATTTTATGAAAACTATGACTTGAAATAATACTTAGGCCTAGGATATAGAGTATCCTAAATAAAACTAAATTAATAAAAATATTAGACATGTTCAACTCATAAAATGTACTCTAAAAAAATCTGTATACAACACTGGCAGATGAGTATAAGAATTGCCATAATTGTTTGTACAAGGAGTGCCCTGCACAAGAGTACCTGGCCTGTGGAACAAGTGGGGGACATATTCCACTTCACACTCCAATTGCCTGACAGGTGTAATCTTCAATTTACAGGATAAAAACCCAGGCTTAGATATGTTCAGAAACATACTCAAGATTATGTAGCTATAAAAGTATGAGGCTATATTGGCTAGAATTGGAAGCCAGGTGTGTCTGGAATTCATTACTAAAAAAACACACAGAAAAGGAAAATTTATACATACCTATGGACACACAGATAATTTATTCTAAAGAAGGAGAGTAGGAGAAAATTTACTAATTTGTTCAAAAGGAACAATACAATGACTGAGAAATGTGTGTCACTGCATATCAGGGAGTTACACAGTAGTTTTATGAATAAAAATATAAAAAATTTGGAGATGTTCACATCAGGAAAGGAAAACAGAAGAATGTATCACTGGAAAATGGTGTAGCAATTCTAGCAAAAAACTATTACAGAGGATAGTTTGTGAATGATTACAAGATAGGGATTACAAAGAGAAGGTTTAAATGGCAGAATCTCTCTTGGGAGGAATTCTAACTCACTAAAACTTGGCTTTTAGATAAGGATTTTGATTTGCATCCATAACACAGGTATTGAGTGGAAACAAAGGTTTGAGATGCGTAAGAGTACAGGAAGAAGATGATGAGCAGGGTCAGGTAAATTCTGTGGACTTAAAACACGCAGCTAGTAATGGGAAGTTACTCCGAGACTCCAAGAAAATATAACTGAGGAAGAAAGTGAGAAGCTGAAGATATAATTATGACTCTATCTTGCAAATAAACCTATAACCAGAAAATAGCACAAAAATCACCTAAAGAAAATAATTTTACAAATGAAAATTTAGTCATAGATTTAGATTTTTTACAAAGCATGTGCAAAGAAAAAAATGAGTGTGAATAATTAAACAATGTAGTAAGGAGTTTTTTTTAAAAAAAGTAGCAGGTATGTAAAGTCAACAATGCTTATAGATACTGCAAATATGAAAGTTTATAAAATATTAGCTGTGTTAAGAAAAAAAGAGATAACCCACAAACTGAGGGAGAAAGAACTGCTAATTTGTTTTGTTGCTGTTGCTTTATATATTCTCTGTTAAAGAAAATTACCAAATTAGAATGAGTAGAACAATGTTAATACAGATTTTGGTTTTGCTCCAATTTACCTGCAGACCTTTTTCAGTGAGGGATAACCAGAGAAACATCGTGAATAATCCACTATGGTCTGCACTATCTGTAACCTGTGAGCACTTAGACAAGAATCCAGTAATTATCAAAGGCCAGGATGTTTTCACTAGGAAAAGCTCTTTCATTTTTTTGAGATTTTTAAACAGGCATACTAAGAAGATGCAATTTACAGTGTATCTAAATGTGAGTAATATATCATACAAGTATTTTATTGTAACCTTGTGAGCAAGATTGAAAAACAATGGTTTTATGACAGAATAGCTGAGTGAATTGTTGGAGGTTGATCAGTCTTACTCCATGCAAATTTTATCCTTTCTCCCATCCCAACTAAAAAGATTATTCTGTGATTTAGTTAAGAAAGTAGAACGTAACACTGCCAATCTAAGGATAATACAAAGCTTTGGGGGAGAGCTAATAGATTATGTAGTGATCAAATCGTCAAAAATGTTTTGTTATGCCGAAATTCATCCAGATAATATGCTAACAAGAAAAAATGTAAAGACCTACATTTAAATTTCAAAAATATCACTTATACAAAGATTACATAAATTTAACATTTTAACTCTTTGAAAAAGATACCATTTTTCCCACAAAACCCTTGATCTTCAGCCCCCTTAAGAAACTATCATACTTTAATTTCTTCTCATTTTGCTAAAGTATTTCTATTTCTCAGACATATTAAATTAGCTTATGCAGCATTCTGTATATACCTTGAACTCCTAAAGTAAAAATACGTATGACTTCTTGCTTCTTAGGAACCAAGACAAATGATAATGCATTATAGGTGAGTGGGAACGCATCTGAATTAAGTTCCTTTTATAAAGTTATACCATGTAATTTATCTCACATACCTAGTAATGAAGGATTTTAGAAGGCCCAAACGCTATCACTTCAGTATATCTGCTGTCATAGTGAAAACTGTGTAAATTAATTTCAAAGATTTTTAAGTAACTCAGAACAGTTTGTGTAGAGTAATATATACATGGTGAAAACATACATATATGTACATATACATAAAATATGTTTTGGAATTCATGCAAAACTATTAGAAAAATGATAACAAGGTCTTCACAGAGGTGTACAAATTAAAAAGGACATCGATTAGGTTTCTCACCTGCCTGATACCCAACCGATATGCAACAATCCGATCCACAGCATCAGGATTCATCTGTGTCCACTGTAGACTGTAAGAATAAACGCGGTGTCTGTTCTGCCATACAGGATTGTAGGTATCATAATAGAATTCTGGAGCATAGGCCTTTCCTGAAAACAGAAAGTGTGCTTCAATTTGAATGATGACATATTGTAGTGTAAGCATACTTATTCCCTTTGGCCCTTTTATCATTTCTACTATATCTTCCATTAGTAATTATTCTATGAGAAAAGTCCTATTCTTAAAATCCATTCACTTCTCTGGATATGTTTTGAGAACAGATGTGAGAATTCCTGGTTGATTGAATGAGCAGTGTGAGAAGAGAAGAAAGATGAACACAAAAGTATTTGGCCTAGGTGACGGGAGAAATGGGATTTTCATCAAGCAAAATGGAAATCTATGGGAGGATGAAATCTGGAGAGAGAAGATCAAAGTCATTTTTAAATAATCTGAGTGATCTAAATGGATACATCAAGTATGCAGTAGGATAAAACTAGTCTGGAATACAAGAGAGATCAAGATTGGAGATATAATCTTGCTGAACGTAGGCATGTAGATAGAATTTAAATTTAAAGCCATGAGACTGATGATATCACCAAGGGAGTGTGAGTAGACAGAGAAGATGAAAGTCTAACCACTGGGGCAATCCAAGGTTAAGAGTTATGGGAGGAGATAAAAACCACACAGAAGCCTGAGAGGGAACAACCACAAATTTTGGGAAAACTAAAAATGTGGTATCCTAAAGGTCAAAAGAGGTATTTCAGGAGGCGAGTGAGCCACTGTGTGGAAAACAATTAGTGGAAATGAAAATTTGTGTTTGTATTACCTGTAGCTTTCATCAATAAAGTAAACTTAATGAAACTTAAAACAATTACTTAATAACAAAAGGTGTGGTCAATATTTAGCTTATATTTATATTTTTAAAGAAATGTGAATTACACGTAGTATATATAGCACATACAAACCATCTCATTTTTTTTAATTGCCCAAATGAAAAATTCACATACCATTTGAAATTATAGATCCAACTTCCCAATATTCTGAAGTATATTTTTTTCTATTAGAAATATCATATTTAATAATACAGCAATATTTAATGAGAACCTATTCAATGCAAAGTATTGTCCTAGGTATTAGGGACATAATGAATGAGGAAGTATGGCTTCCTCATTCGTTGAAATTAATTAAATTTTTTTTCCAGACTTTTCATGCAGCTTTGCAATTCTTAATAAGTTGAAAAGCTGTATTTTTATCATCAGTTAACATCTTCAACATCATTTAACATCTTTTCTTTTTTTAAAAAAAATTAGATTAGGCCAGCTGTTGTGGCTCATGCCTATAATCCCAGCACTTTGGGCAGCAGAGGTGCTCTGATCTCTTGAGCCCAGTTGTTAAAAGACCCACCAACCTGAGCAATACAGCGAAATCCTGTCTCTGCCAAAAAAAAAAAAAAAAGAGCCTGGCATGGTGTAATGCACCTGTGGTCACAGCTTCTCAGGAGGACCTACTTGCTGAGGTGGGAGATTCACTTGAACTTGAGCCTGGGGAGGTGGAAGTTGCAGTGAGCCAAGATTTTACCACTGTACTCCAGCCTGAGGGACAGAGGCAGACCCTCTCCAAAAAAAAAAAAAAAAAAAAAAACAAAAAAACAAAGTTCCAGATGAGAGGAAAACAACACACTCAGTGAAGGAATCAATAATCAAAACATTCATGATAATTTGTATTTGAAACAAAATTTTTCAAAATGAAATCAAGGAGGTGAATTTAGTAGTAGCTGAGTCAGACAGCTAGAGGTTTTAATTAGAAATACACATCCAATACCTACAAACTTACTCAAGAAGTAATGAGCTGCTTAGATAAGTAACATAAACCTAGAGTGTTATCATTACAAGGTAGTATCTAGATTGAACTGGAGAAGTAAAAGTCTAGTGTTTCTTTTCTTTGAGGACTGGGGGGGTTGCTTTTGTTATTTAACCAAAGGGGAAACCTAAGGATGATTAGATTCAGTTCTAAGTAGCACATTCTTAATAAAATGAACAATTCATTCAAAGAGAATCAAGAAGAGATTACAGGCACAACTAAGCATTATTTAGCATGGAAAACCAAAGGAATATCTTTCAAAAATGGGTAAATCATTCTCTAAAAGTTGAAATCAATCACAGATAAAATCAGACTAAATGTTAACAAGTCTGTGAAATAAGATGAATACCAGTGATTGCCTATTAAAAAGGATATATATTTTGACTTAGAAATGTTCTACCAGTGGTCCATGAATATGGAATGGCCTACCTCAGTAGACTATAAATTTCCCTTTATTTGAGGTATTTAGTCAACACTTGAACAGCCATGTAGCAGGGCTGAGATGGGTAGCTGCTCACCAGATGGTCATTTAAAATAATTTTCAGTCCCAAAACTGAACTGTAGGCTGCTATAAAATGTTTGCCTGTCAAACTAGATTTGATATGTTAACTAATTTTAGATTAAATCTGGTTTAAATATGGAGGAACTGGCACTTCAAAATTATCTCATAACATTTAAAAAATAATCCTCTTGAAAGGCCATATATTTGTTGTAAAGAATAATGTCTTTCCAAATATAGTATTCATAAGGATGAATTCATCTCTAAGGTGGTGACCAGGAATCCAGACATTCTCAAATACCCTAGGTTATTCTGATGCAAGGAAATACAGACCTCACAATTTGGAATGCTTTAAAGAGGCTGAAATTTGTCTCCTGAAATTACCTCCAAGTCTATGTAACAAAAAATGTATCCTAAAGTTGTAAGAAACATCTCTTTGGTCTTCGTCCTCCTCTGAGACTGGCAGCAGCATGCCTGATCCAACAGCCAGAATCTCTCTGGGGCAAGACTGAGAGACATCAGGTAATGGGGATGGGGTGAAGTAGGAGAGAATAATGACAGGAAATATTTGAAGCATTTCAGGAAGTAGCTATCCTAGTGTAGTTGACTTGTTGACTACCACAAGATAACTGGCTGCATGCCATGAATGCAAATTCTCATTATTCTAGGAACATTCTTTATCTAAGTGAACACCTTAGAGGTTATTGAAATAGTTTTACCCTGAAGTTGAAAAACAGATTCTCATGATCTTGTAAGTAATATGAATTTGTTTATCATGATCTATATTCAAGGTAGTAAAAAATTAAGCTCTAATGTAACCCACTTAAATTACAAATAGATTAAATTTCACTATAAAATTCCATCATCATCTTTATATTTAATTGCATACTATTACAAAAACTTTCCAATGTGTTTTGTTTAATGCTTTCTCTGCATTGGGTAAATCACAGGTAATATTTTTTTCATGGAGCATTAGATTAGAAAATACTTGAGAGATTATTTTAGTGCCTTATAGATAAAGAAATTAAGGTACAGGGTGGAGATGGGAATAACATATGGAAGACTATGTAAATAATCAAATACAATAAGATCCATTACATTTTTTTTTTTACTTTGAATCATGAGATTAAAAAAGAGATTAGAGAAAGTTTTATTTAGTTGAATAATCATATTACCTTGGAAACAAAGGTAAAAAAACATTTTTAGATAGTGCATAAATAGTAGTGATTGGTAATAAGTAATAGCTAATCAGAAATAATTTTGAGTTATGATTAAATATAGGCATGCCTGCTTATGTCTCAGAGCATAGTTTCCACTTTTCCTGGGGAAAAGCTTTAAAAAGAAAAAATGTTTCCTGATTTTATTGGAAAAGGGCATCTTAAAAATTTTTGAAACCAAACACACTTAATTTTCTCCTCTAATTTCAGAGCCAGTTATACTTTATTCTTATATACTCATTTGTAAGAAAGACAGTGAAACCAAGGAAATATCCTCATAAAAATCTTGGGCTTTGACATCCAAACATGACATCTACTGGTTAAACAGGGAAAGAATTCATAAGTATTTTTTTCTATATTATACCTCAGGCATTTTAATTCTTCTAGTAAGCATATTAAGAAAATTTTCTTACTCTTTCACATTCTAGTTTGATTCTTATGCAATGTTCTTCCAATCTACATTTTTTCAGATTTACTGACGTAGAACTATATTCATTAACTGAACTGGGAGGTAATTTTTGGAATTATTAGGTATGATTCTATATAAATCTTGGATTTTAAAAAATCCCTAAAATATCTATATAGAAAAAAACTGTTTTTGAAAATATTTTATGGATTTATATAAAAATACAGATACTTTATTTTGCAAAAAGGTTTTGAAAAATGATTATATTGAGATTGCAAAATACAATTTTATGCATAAAGTTCAAACATAAATTAAAAACAATTATTATTCCCATTATGAACACTTAAAATGTGCTTGGATAAAGGAACTGATTTTAGTAAAGCCAATACTGTTTTTGAAATAAAAACAAACGGAAGTATATAATAGTGATCAAGACCACACATATCTTGCTTTTGAAAATAATTCACATTTTGGAAAATAGGCTGTAGGAAGATAAAAGAACTACACAGGTTGATAGGACATGTTTGCGAATTTTGGGATATCTATTAATTTTTCACTTTGTAAAAGAGACATTAAATTGCTAAGACTGCTTTCCTACGAGGTGCTAACAAATCTGGATAAATAAAATGAGCTCATTTTATAGCAGATTGCACAATCTCAGGAAAAAAAAAACTCATACAAAACAAATTCTGATACAGTTGTTAGCATAATTGACTCAAAACAACAACAAATTTATAGCTTTCATCTAAAAATGCCAGATGAAATTATACCAAACATCTTTTGAGATGTATGTTTGCAAGCAAGAAAAGGAAGTCTCTAGGGATTAACAAACACTACTGAAAACAAAACATTGAATAAGTGTTTGGGGGAGAAAAACAGAGTGCTGTTGGTCTTTTGTACCCTTGGGAGATGGATTTTCAGGCCCATGGGAGATAAGGTTAATATGCTACTGCTAGATGAGAAGTTGGTAATGGGCCACCACATATGACCAAAATCGATAAAAGTTATAGTTTCAGACATAGGATATACTAGAAAAAAAAACTGACTCTCACCAGTATGGGAAGATGAGCCAAAATATTTACATTGCCATAAAAAAATGTTTCTGGCTAGTGATACTGCTGAAGTGCTTGAAAAGGGCCAATGCCAAACTGGTCTTGAAAGACATGCTGTCAAATTAAAGTGCATTGAATTCCTCTAAATCCCAATGATTATAAATTCATAAATATTTTGAATACACAAAACATTCCATTGTGATCGATTAACATGGTGAATAAATAGAAAAGTAGACTTCAGATAATAGGAAAAATAAAATAGAATTTAGGGCCGGGTGCGGTGTCTCATGCCTATAATCTCAACACTTTGTGGGGCTGAGGTGGGTCGATCATCTGAGGTCAGGATTTTGACACCGGCCTGACCGACATGGTAAAACCCCATCCCTCCTGGAAAAAAAAAAATTAGCCAGGCATATTGGTGCATGCCTGTAATCTCAGCTACTGTGGAGGCTGAGGCAAGGGAATCGCTTGCATACGGGAGGCAAAGGTTGCAGTGAGCCAAGATTGCCCACTGCACTCCAGTCTGCGTGACAAAGCAACACTGCATAAAAAAGAAAGAAGAAGAAAAAGAGAATTTATGAGTATAATTCATGATACTAAAACCATACAATAGAAAAATATAAACAAACATCATGGAACATTCCATGAAAGAATAACTGATACTCTATTGGGACCAGTGAAAGGCTTTGTCTGGCATTTTAATTGATTTTAAAGAAGAAAAACATCAAATACCTCAGACAAGGTTGGTTCATAAAGGAATAATAAAGAAAAGAAATAAAGCATGACCTTAGATGGAGAAAAATGAATATATTATCAATACTTTAGAAACGACTATAGGATATGGTATTGCTACAACACGCAGTGCCCATCTTTCCTACCAAACTCTGCACTTCTCAAGAACAAGGATGATATCAGCTCTTACCACAATGGCTGACATAATTCATGTGCTTGTCTAAGACAGGAAAAATATGTCAGTGCTAACTTGTGAAGCATCTTAGTGATATATTAAGATGTTGAATATTTACTTTAAAGTCCAATTATTCTGAAATGATTTTAACCAGTCCTCATGTAAATAGGAGAAAAGATTTTATAGTGAAGTCACTGATACTAATTTTTTAGTTTGAAAAGAATTCAGTGATGGCAAAGAATCAAATAGGAACCAAATAATTAAAATGGTGGTAAGGAAAGAGTTTCACAAAAAACACACATGTAAAGTATCAAAAATAACAAAACCTACTTTAAAACTTCTCAAATGTATAATGAAACTCAAGGTAAACTTAAACACCGATGATAAACTGATTTGAAAAAAAGCCTTCTAAAAATCATAGAAATCACAGCTCTAAAAGCTAATCAGTATAGTCAAATGATTTGAGAGTCAAAGTCATATTGTGTTTACATACACAGACTGGCTAAGGCAGTGGGTTATGTATTAAAATGTTAGGAATAATATACAATAAAAATATATGCAGCTCTCTGTCATTCCTCCATAGGGCAAAACACAGAACGTGCAATTATTGGAACCAGAATTACATTCTCTTCAAATTAATGAATCTTGAGTCATATTAATTAGAAAAGAAGAGATAAAACAGAAAATGTTTCTACAGAAGTAGTGATATTCCTAAATTTTTAATCAGGGAAATGATACACATTTATATTTTACAACAGTACTGCTGGGAAAGAAGCTAATGGATTGAATGGGTGAGAAAACTTAGGCAGGAAACTAGTAAAAAAAAAAAATACTGCCTACAAAAAAGATATGTGATTCGAGAAATGAAGAAAAGCTGATTAATTCAAAAGTGCTTGCACATAAACTACTGATCAACATGTGTCTTCTGACTGGATCCTGGGCATACACTCCTAAATTTTCGATCTTGAGGGGCTGAATGGGCACTAGCATCTCTAACTGAGATGGAAAATGACTGTGAGCATCTCATCCTGGAAAAGGGAGTGAAAAATTTCATTATCTCTTGAAATTCTGTCCTTCTGAAGGCTTATTGTTTAGATTCAAAGCCATATAAAAGTATATCATGAAATTGAGAGCATAAAGAGTAATTGAGGACAGTAAGATTTAATTCTGTCAAGTCAAAATAAAATTTTTAAAAACAGCAATATATTCATCTCTTATCTATATTTGGCATTCAGTTGTATGGTATTTAATAGTAGGTCGTATCATATTAAAAGTAAGCAATACAGGAATTATTACTCATTTGATGGTTTCTACCTATTTCTTTAGCTTGAAAGATACTAAGTTTATAAGAGGGAATATAAAAATGTTTAAACATGCCAGTACTACTTAACAAAATATTTGTATCTGATTTTAAAACAATATCTTGGAATTAAGATGAATGTCACAGCAGCAATAAAACTGAATGTCATTAATAGTTTGTTCAACAGTGATAACTTGCCAATATGTGTGCAGGAAATAAAAACATAACTAATACAACTGCAAAGTCAATGATAACATCTCTCAGTTAAAGATTGATTTTTTAAATGAATGCAAGATGTGTGTAACAATTTATAATCCAACTAAATCATTTACGTCAAGTGCCTTTGTACTTGAGATGGAGATGTGTTTATCAATACTGTGTCTTCCCATTTAGTAACCGAATATATTTTTCAATGATGAGTCATTATCATGACATTATTTTTAAATTGCAGTATAGTTGGTTTATTTATCCCTTACTTGAATTCATTTTCTTCTGCTGGAAGCAGAGCTGTACATATCACATTAAGGCAGATTACACTGTGACCACACTTTAGCACTCAAGAACTTCCTAGAATTTATAGCCCTGGAAATCAGGTTTACTGATTAGTTAAATAATAAAACTATTGATTATAGTGTCGGTCTTTACAAATCACTGGGATCTTTATAGAAAGCCTTTAAATCTGCTCAAGCATAAGGTACAATTGCTTTAGTTACAATATTATGATTTCTCTTGTAGGTCGTGTCTCTTTCAAAATAAAACTGCTGAAAAAATAAATTTCTCATTTCCCAGAAATGATTTTATTTAAAACATTCTGTGTCAAGTTAGTATTCCTTTTATTAATCTGGACAACTTGTTTATAAAAATCAGTTTTAGCATAATTTAAAAAAATTCATTCACAAAAACAATACTTTCAGCCAATAAATGAATTTGTGAACTGATAAATTCATAATATGTCTAAAGCATTGCTATGAAGAACATACACCAGGGGAAAGTGGGAACAAGCTTTTTGGAATTTATGGATAAATTCACTTATAAAAGGAAGTCTTGCTTACTCATCTTTTTCTGTTTTCTCTTTTGCATTTACAGATTGATCGTTTAGATTGTGTCTTCTTTGTAACTATTAGAGTTTACTCTAATAACATTGAATCTCACCCTTATTACTTCATACCAACAAAAGCTTTGTAACTCGGTATTTTATTCAATAAATCAATCAGCAAACTTTCCACATGATTTCACTTCTACTCACTTTCTAGTGACTCAGCATGCCAATAACTGAGTGTTTCTAAAGCCCCAGTTTTTGTCTTCACACACCTTGATCCCATAAACCAAAATACTTTCCTCCTGCAGTTCATCTCTACTTTTCAATTATCTATCTTTAAATACCAAAATCATGACTATCCTTGCTTCCTTTAGTAACTCTTTGTTCTATGATAATTATCTACATCATAGTACTTAGAAATTAATTAGGAAAACATAATGTTATTCCAAAACATAAGAATTCCAGAAAATGTTTTCTATAAGATTATTTTTATTTCTTTTTGAGGCCCTTTCCCAGATTTAGACATAATATAATTGAGGCCAGTAAAGGGTACTGAACAATGCAAAGCAACCATACCATTTCACATGTAAAAATCTTAGTTCATGGGACATATAAAAACAGTTGGCTGGCTGAATTTGGCTCTGGGGTCACATCTATGACCCACAGTTTCTAAGCTCTGTTCTAAATCATTTCAGGGTGTGACATTTGCAATTTATTAACTACTAAGTTCTTATCTGAGAGTTTAGAATATAATACGTTTGCATCTAAAAAATGTCTTTCTCGGGCTTGACCTGTCTGCCAAATTGCTTATTTTAAACAAATATGCCATTTATGTATGTAGGAACCATAGCTTTGGTGAAGAGTGAAAGTTATCCACATAGAATCTCTAACTATATATCTAGCAAAGTATAAAAACTGAAAGACTCCAAGCCTAGATTCCCGGTGCTAATTTGAATTATGTATATTTAACATTTATGTTACATCAAATCCCTAAAAAGGGAAAATGAATATTAGTAAGCTGCATCTGATGGATGTGGGACCTCCTGGATATGAATGCTGGGTCTGTGCAATTACTTGCTTGGAAACTTTGCTCATTATTCCTCAAGGGGAAGGTTACAAAAGACCTATGATTTATGTGATCTAATTTTGACAATTTAGTTTTCTTGGTAGGGCAGATGTTTAACTGAATTATAGAATGTCTGAGAATACACAAATGACATTTTAATTTAGCAAGTTAACTTGGTAATTGAGTATAATAAAGGCAATGCTACAAGTATTTTTAACTTTCAATCAGTATATATTTTAAATAATATAAATATATAAATAGTATTTGACCTGATACATGCTTGACACATATTTTTTATAAATTCATATAGTTCATGATTTTATATATATATATATATATATATATATATATATTTTTTTTTTTTTTTTTTTTTTTTTTTTTTTGAGGGAGTCTCACTCTATCTCTCAGGTTGGAGTACAATGGTGCCATCTTGGCTCACCGTAACTTCCGCCTCCCAGGTTCGAGTGATTCTCCTACCTCAGCCTCCCAAGTAGCTAGGATTACATACCCAGCTAATTTTTGTATTTTTATAGAGAGGGGGTTTTGTCATGTTGACTAGGTTGGTCTAGAACTCCTGACTTGAGGAGATTTGTCCACCTCAGCCTCCCAAAATGTCAGGATTACAGACATGAGCCATGGTACCCGGCCCGAGATTATATAATTTGAGAGGATGACAAATGCAAAATTCACCTAATTATGCAAGGAGTTGACAGGTTATTTGTGCTCCTATTTTTATTTTCATAATTGACCATGTCATTCCAATTCTGAGTATTCATTTACAACTGAAAACTACTTCATGACTATACAACACCCAAAGAAGAAAAAAAAATTAAAAAGACTGAGAGGTTCAATATTTCTAACATGTAATACTCAAATGTTAACAAAAAGACTTCAATAAAGTCTAACAGAATTTGTCTTCCACAGATAATTAAAACTTAGTATCATTTGAACTTTGTAGATGCAGTACAAGCAATACTTTCTAAAAGTTCTCTAGAACAAATTGAAAGAGATTTAACATGTCATTTATTATTATTATACTTTAAGTTCTGGGGTACATGTTCAGAATGTGAAGGTTTATTACATAGGTATACACGTGCCTTGGTGGTTTGCTGCATACATCATCCCGTCATCTACATTATGAAATTAGGTATTTCTAATACTATCCCTCCCCTAGCCCCCCCAGCCCCCTACTATCCCTTCCCTAGACCCAACCACAACAGGACCCTGTGTGTGATGTTCCCCTGCCTGTATCCATGTGTTCTTGTTGTTGAAAACCCACTTATGAGTGAGAACATGCGGTGTTTCGTTTTCTGTTCTATGCCAGTTTGTTGAGAAGACGATTTCCAACTTCATCCATGTCCCTGCAAAGGACATGAACTTATACTTTTTGATGGGTGCATAGTATTCCATGGTATATTTGTGCCACATTTTCTTTATCCGGTCTATCACTGATGGTCATTTGGGTTGGTTCCAAGTCTTTGCTATTGTGAACAGTGCTGCAATAAACATACGTGTGCATGTATTTTTATAACAGAATGATTTATAATCCTTTGGGTATATACCCAGTAATGGGATTGCTGGAACAAATGGAATTTCTAGTTCTACATCCTTGAGGAATCACCACACTGTCTTCCACAATGGTTGAACTAACTTACACTCCCACCAACAGTATAAAAGCATTCTTATTTCTCCACATCCTCTCCAGCATCTGTTGTCTCCTGATTTTTTAATGATTGCCATTCTACCTGGCATGAGGTGGTATCTCAGTGTGGTTTTTATTTTCGTTTCTCTCACGACAAGTGATGATGAGCTTTTTTCATATATTTGTTGGCTGCATAACGTTCTTGTATTGAGAAGTGTCTGTTCATATCCTTTATCCACTTTTTGATGGGATTGTTTTTTTCTTGTAAATTTGTTTAAATTCATGTAGAGAATTTACATGAATTTAAAGGTCTGGACAGTAGCCCTTTGTCAGATGCGTAGATTGCAAAATTATTTTCCCATTCTGTTGGTTGCTGGTTCACTCTAATGATAGTTTCTTTTGCTGTGCAGAAGTTCTTTAGTTTAATTAGATCCCATTTGTCTATTTTGGCTTTTGTTGCCATTGCTTTTGGTGTTTTAGTTACGAAGTCTTTGCCCATGCCTGTGTCCTGAATGGTAATGCCTAGGATTTCTTCTAAGGTTTTTATGGTGTTAGGTCTTACGTTTAAATCTTCAATCCATCCTGAGTTAATTTTTGTATGAGGTGTGAGGAAGGGTTCCAGTTTCAGCTTTCTGCATATGGCTAGCCAGTTTCCCAACATCATTTATTAAATAGGGAATCATTTCCCCATTGCTTGTTCTTGTCAGGTTTGCCAAAGATCAGATGGTTATAGATGGGTAGCATTATTTCTAAGTCCTCTGTTCTGTTCAATTGGTCTATATTTCTGTTTTGGTACCAGTGCCATATGGTTTTGATTACTATAGCCTTGTAGTATAGTTTGATGTCATGTAGTATGATGCCTCCAGCTTTTTTTTTTTTTTTGGCTTAGTATTATCTTGGCTATGTGGGCTCTTTTTTGGTTCCATATGAAATTTAAGGTGTTTTTTTTTTTTAATTCTGTGAAGAAAGTCAATGGTAGCTTGATGGAGATAGCATTGAATCTATAAATTACTTTGGGCAGTATGGGCATTTTCATGATCTTGATTCTTCCTAATCATGAGCATGGAATGTTTTTTCATCTGTTTGTGTTTTCTCCTATTTCCTTCAGCAGAAGTTTGTAGTTCTCCTTGAAGAGGTCCTTCACATACCTTGTTATTTGTATTCGTAGGTATTTTATTCTCTTTGTAGCAATTGTGAATGGGAGTTCACTCATGATTTGGTTCTCTATTATTGGTGTATAGGAATGCCTGTGATTTTTGCACATTGATTTTGTATCTTAAGATTTTGCTGAAGTTGCTTATCAGCTTAAGGAGATTTTGGGCTGAGATGATGGCGTCTTCTAAATATACAATCATGTCGTCTACAAATAGAGACAATTTGACTTCTTTTTTTCTGATTGAATATCCTTTATTTCTTTTTCTTGCCTGATTGCCCTGGCCAGAACTTCTAATACTGTGTTGAATAGGAGTGGTGAGAGAGGGCATCCTTGTCTTGTGCCAGTTTTCAAAGGGTATATTTCCGGTTTTTGCCCATTCAGTATGATATTGGCTGTGGGTTTGTCATAAATAGCTCTTACTATTTTGGGATACGTTCCATGGATACATAGTTTATTGAGAGTTTTTAGCATAAAGGGCTATTGAATTATGTTGAAGGTCTTCTATGTATCTACTGAGATAATCATGTGTTTTTTGTCTTTGGTTCTGTTTATGTGATGGATTATGTTTATTGATTTGCCTATGTTGAACCAGCTTTGCATCCCCAGGGATGAAGCTGATTTGACGGTGATGGATAGCTTTTTGATGTGCTGTTGGATTCGGTTTGCCAGTATTTTATAGAGGATTTTCGTTTTGATGTTCATCAGGGATATTGGCCTGAAATTTTCTTTTATAGTTGTATCTCTGCCAGGTTTTGGTATCAGGATGATGTTGGTCTCATAAAAATGAGTTAGGGAGATTCCTTCTTTTTCTATTGTTTGGAATAATTTCAGAAATAATGGTACCAGCTCCTCTTTGTACCTCTGGTAGAATTTGGCTGTGAGCCCACCTTGTCCTGGACTTTTTTTGGTTTGTAGGCTATTAATTGCCGCCTCGCTTTCAGGCCTTGTTATTGGTTTATTGAGGGTTTTGACTTGTTCCTAGTTTATCTTGGGAGGGTGTAAGTGTCCAGGAATTTATCCATTTCTTCCAGTTTTCTAGTTTATTTTCATAGAATTGTTTGTAGTATTATCTGATAGTAGTTTGTATTTCTGTGGGATTGGTGGTGATATCCCCTTTATTATTTTTTACTGCATCTATTTGATTCTTCCCTCTTTTTTTCTTCATTAATCTGGCTAGTGATCTCTATTTTGTTGATCTTTTCAAAAAAAACAGCTCCTGGATTCATTGATATTTTGAAGGGTTTTTTTTTTTGTGTGTGTCTCTATCTCCTTCAGTTCTGCTCTGATCTTAGTTATTTCTTGTCTTCTGCTAGCTTTTGAATTTATTTGATCTTGTTCCTGTAGTTCTTTTAATTGTGACGTTAGGATATCAATTTTAGATCTTTTCTTGTTTCTCTTATGGGTATTTAGTACCATAAATTTCCCTCTACACACTGCTTTAAATGTATCCCAGGGATTCTGGTACATTGTATCTTTGTGCTCAATGGTTTCAAAGAACATCTTTGTTCCTGCCTTCATTTCATTATTTATCCATAATCATTCATGAGCAGGTTGTTCAGTTCCATGTAGTTGTGAGGTTTTGTGTGAGTTTCTTAATCCTACATTCTAATTTGATTGCACTATGATCTGACAGACTGTTTGTTATGTATTTTTTTTAAAAAAAGCTAAATTATGGCCAGGCGTGGTGGCTCCCACCTGTTATCCCAGCACATTGGGAGGCCAAAGGTGGGTGGATCACGAGGTCAGGTGATTGAGACCATCCGGCCAACAGGTTAAAACCCCATCTCTACTAAAAATAAAAAAAAATTAGCTAGGCATGGTGGCATTTGCCTGTAATCCCAGCTACTAGAGAGGCCGAGGCAGGAGAATTGCTTTAACCCAGAAGGCGGAGATTGCAGTGAGCCAAGATTGGGCCACTGCACTCCAGCCTGGGTGACCAAGGGAGACTCCTTCTCAAAAAAAAAAAAAAAAAAAGGCAAATTACTCTCATATTCCTTTTGGTATTCTATGCATTATTATTTATTATTCTTTTATATATCAACATCAATAAACTTTGGTAAAAAAAAAACAGTAATATTTAGAATATTTAATGTACTTTTTAAAAATCACAAACTTAAAAACCCTTAGAAGAAAACTTCAACTAAACTAAGCACTTATTTTGTTTCTTAAATAATTTTATATAATACCTGCTTTAATAACAAACAGTGACTAAGAAGATTCTATTTATCACCTACACTTGAAATGAGAGAGAGTTAATCACACTGTCAAGTAATCACTCTGGCAAATCTTTTCTTTCCTTAGGATTATTCATAAAATGCCTATTCTTATAACTACCTTCATTTTGATAAAGTAACTGCTGTTGTAAACTATATTACTTCCATGCACTCCCCCACATTACATTTTGTCACCTTTTCTATAGTTAATTGTCTTAATTTATCTTCTTTTTTTTTTAAATAAACTATAAGCTCCCTATGGCAGATATGTCTTCTTTATATATTGTCCCATCCATTGAGGATCTGAAGGGAATCAACTGAACTTAGAATAAAACTCTTTTTAAAAATTTCAAAATCTTTTTATGAGATAGTCATTTGCAGATGGTATGGAAGAGGGAGTAATTCAGGTACTGACTTCTTACAGAATTGTCATCGGAATTATGCTAATTTAAATTTTGTCAATTTAAAGGATATTTTTAGATTTGTTAATAATATTAGGAAAAATATCTCCCCTGAATAAAGCATTCAAATACGTACCACGTATTTCAGTAGAATCTTGGAGAACAATCTATTTTATAATTTTCAGTTATAATTTAGAAAAAAAAAATGTTTCATTCCAACTTGTTTTAGTTTATTTTACTTATTTTTGAGATGGAGCCTCGCTCTGTCACCCAAGCTGGAGTGCATTGGTGCAATCTCGGCTCATTGCAACTTCCACCTTCCAGGTGAATAATACATGTCATTTTTTTTTTCCAAAATAAGCTTAGTTAAGGTTAGTTAAGAACCTTGTGCAAAAATTCAAAAAGATTATTGAAATTTGATGAAACAATAGTGTTTACACTTGGGATGTAAGTAGGACATTGCCAAGGACTTAAAAACGGTTGGGAAATAAAATAATTTCATTTATGTTGTACTTGGAAGCTTCAGATTCTCTACTCTGTCTTCTTGTTTGTCTATTATACATCTTTCCAAGGGTAGTTCATTCATGACTACTCTAGCAGGTATTTAAGACACATACCAGAATTATGGTCCTGCACTGCTGTTTATAAGTTATTCTTTTATAATTTACCACTAAAAACATGGACTTATGAAGCAAGAAAAACCTTGATAAATGAAAATGGTATCTCAAATTTATATAGGAATTTACAGTTCACAAAGAACTTTCACAAATATTAGTTCAGTTTTCACCGAGCTGAGGAAGGTCAAATACACAGAGGCATATTTCTTGGCTTCAACTGCAAATCTTAAAAGTTAATAAGAGCATCATAATTACTGAACTGACACACAGTACTGTCCTGGTCTGGTCTGCAGATCGTATCCCAAAGAGATCCAAATGGATTTTTTTTCAGAAGGAAGAGAAGTTGCATAATTCACCTAAACATACAAAGAAAGTTGGCATTCAATCTGAGAGGTTCTGAGTCCTACCTTCCTTAAAGTATATCAGGAATGTTATGGTAAAATGAAATTATCAGAAATCCCTCCTATGAAAATATTACATCAAATGCTGTAAGAATGCAGAAAGAATACAAATCTACTTTTGCTTAATTTTATATTTTAAAAAATCATTTCATTAATACATGGTGTCTGTCAATTGTCATTACTATTTTTTTGTCAGTGGGTGAGGAAAGCACAAGGTCAGAATAGCTATGGCATGCTGCATTTGGCTTTTGTCACAGTTATGGCTCTGGGTCAATTTTGTGATTCTCTTTTGCTTGTACATAATGCTCTGCAAACTACTGATTTAAGAGTTATGCCACTTTATCTCCAGCTAGATAGTGTCAGAATTAAAACAAAAACAAAAACAAAAAAAAAACGAGTTATGCCACTTCTTTCACACATCCCAACCATGTTTTACTGAACCTGCTGTAGAGTATATGAATTGGTGGCATGGAGAGCACAGACATTATCAGGATTGCAGAAGAAAATCCACAGAGTTTATTTCACAAGATTGTAGCAGAAATGGAAGCAGAAAATGATTATTGTGCACTGTGTCCAACTGAGATCAGCACAACTCATCCATTTTGTAGTGACTGCACTCTTGTTACAGATCTCACACGTTAGAGTCACCATGAGCACACTTTTGTGCTTTTACCCATCTAGCTCACCCTATATATCCTGCACCTAAGAAACACTACTTGATTTTCTGCTGAAGACTCAAATCTCTAAAGTATCTAGCAACCATACAGAAACTCAATTGCTTATTTGCATGTGGGCCATAAAAGAAACATAAATATTATTGTACTCCTCCTAAATACACAAGATGTACAAAAGCATTTATAAGCCAATATGTAAAACAACCTAAAACTCTGTTTATTTAGTAGAATCCATATTCTTAGAAGCCCTAAAACCTTTTCCTGGCTCTCTAGGAATCCCCCAAGAGATTTTTCACATGTAATCACAAAGCCACTTACATCAGGCTTTCCTGCCCTTCCTTTCTTGCTCCATCTTCCACCAGTCCATGGTAAATACCGACAGAACCAGCTAGACAAAGCTAACCACTGCCTTCACCTTTACCATCACCATCACTACCAAGTATTCTATGTCCAGAGGCTTCCAATACTTCCTTGAGTGTGGAATGCGGGGAGGGGCTTGGCACAAAGTGTCTGGGCTGACATGGAGAGTTGAGAGAAATTGTGACACTTCCATTTTACTTGACAGAACTGATTTATTCATTAGGCACAGGAGTCACAACACCTAAGACCTATGATAATTTAGAGTTCCAAGAAAATGTTTTAAATTTAATTCATTTAAAATTGGAAGAAAAAAGCATACTACTACTAAATAATAATAATAATTGGGATTGTAGATCCTATTTATATAAATGCAGTCATAAATATATAATTTTAAATTTTGATGTATTACTTTATTTTTTAATGAAGGAAGTGGTCTACAAAGATAAAAGTGCCCGTAGTTAAAAGTCATAGTCAGTCACTTGACTGACATCATACTGAATGGAGAAAAGCTAAAATTTTTTTTCAAAGAACTGGAACAAGACAAGGATGCTCACTCTCACCATTCTGACTCAACGCTGTACTAGATTTCCTAACCAGAGCAAGAGAAAGAAATAAAGGCAGCTAAATTGGAAAAGAAGAAGTCAAATTGTCTCTGTTTGCAGAAGACATACTTTTATATGCAGAAAAACCTCAAGATTCTACCAAAAATCTCTTAGAACTGATAAATGAATTCAATAAAGTTGGAGGACACAATATCAGCATACAAAAATTAGTAGCATTGACATATGCCAGCAGTGAATAGTCTGAAAAAGAAATCAAGCGAGCAATGCCATTTACAACACACACACACACACACACACACACACACACACACACACACACACACACACATAAACACCTGAAACAAACGTAACCAAGGAGGTAAAAGATTTTTATAGGGAAAACTATAAAATACTTATTAAAAACTTGAAGAAGACACCAAAAAATGGAAACACATCCCATGTTAATGTGCTGTAAGAATACTGTTACAATGACCATACACAAAAGCAATCTATAGATTCAATGCAATTACTAATTAAAGTACCAATGACATTCTTCACCAAAATAGAAAAAAAAATCCTAAAATTTATATGGAACCATGAAAGACTCTAAATAGCCAAGACAATCTTCAGCAAAAGAAAGAAAGCTGAATGCATTACACTATCAGATTTCAAAATATACTACAAAGCTATAATAACAAAAACAGTATGGTGCTGGCACATAGTCAAATCGAGGAACCCTGAATTAATTGATATTTCTACAGCCAACCGATTTTTGACAAAGGTGCCAAGAACATTCTTTTGGGAAAGGACAGTCTTCAATAATTTTTTCCTAGTATCAAAAAAATGATACTAGGAAAACTAGATATCCATATGCAGAAGAATGAAATTAAACCTCTATTTCTCAGTCTACATAAAATTAATTCCAAACATATTAAAGAGTTAAATGTAGTATTTGGAACTATAAAACTACTAGGAGACAACATAGGGGAAATGCTTCAAAACATTGGATTGAGAAAAGATTTTATGAATGACTTCAAAAACACAGGCAACAAAAGCAAAAATAAACATGGGATTACATGAAACTAAAAAGCTTGTGCACATCAAAAGAAGCAATCAAGAAACTGAAAAGACAATGGAGGATGGCAGAAAATATGTGCAAACTATTCATACTACAGGGAATTACTATCCAGAACATACAATGATCTCAAACATCCCTAGCACAAAAATAAACAATCCGATTTAAAAAATGGTTTAATGTTCTGAATAGACATTTCTCAAAAGAAGACATATAAATGGCCAAAAAATATATGAAAAAATGCTCAACATCACTAATCATCATGGAAATGAAAAGCAAAACCACAATAATATATCCAGTTGGGCATGGTGGCTGATGCCTGTAATCCCAGCACTTTGGGAAGCCAAGGTGGTTGGAATCACCTGAGGTCAGGAGTCTGAGACCAGCCTGGCCAACATGGTGAAACCCCGTCTCTACTAAAAATACAAAAAAATTAGCTGGGTGTGGTAGCGGGAGCCTGTACTGTCAGCTACTTGCGAGGCTGAGATAGGAGAATCACCTAAACCTGGGAGATGGAAGTTGCAGTGAACTGAGATCATGCCATTGGACTCCAGCCAGGGCAACAAGAGTGAAACTCCATCTCAAAAAGAAAAAAAAACAAAGGATATCATCCCACCCCAGTTAGAACAGCTATTATGAAAAAGTCAAAAAATGACAAATGCTGGTGATGATGGGAAGAAAGGGGAACTCATACATTGTTGGAGGGAATATATATTAGTATAGTCACTATAGAGAACAGTATGGAGGTTCCTCAAAAAACTACAAATACAAACACCATATGATTCAATAATCCCTTTTCTGATACTTATCCAAAGGGAAGGAACTCAATACAGTACAGAAATATTTGCACTCCCATATTTATTGCAGCACTATTCAGAATAGTCAGGATATGAAATCAACCTTCGTATCCATTAAGAGATGAATCAAAAGATAAAACGTAGTGTATATACACAATGAAATATTATTTGGCCATTAAAAAAAAAATGAAATCCTGTCATTTGCAACAACATGGATGAGCCTGGAGGGCATTATGTTAAATGAAATAAGCAAGGTGCAGGAAGTTAAACATTTCATGATCTCATGCATTTATGAAAGCTAAAAAGGTTGATCTCATAAATGTAAAGGGTAGAACAGAGGTTACTAGAGCCTGGGCGGGTTAATTGAGAAGGAGAGAATAGGGAGAGATTTGTGAGAGAATACAAAATTACAGATAGGAGGTATAAACTGTAGTGTTCCATAGCACTGTATGATGACTATAGTTTATAATATGTATTTTCTAATAGCTAGTAGAGGGGATATTGAACGTTCCCAAGACAAATGATAAATGTTTGAAATGGCATAGAAGCTAATTACTATGATCTGATCACTACATATTATATGTATCAAAACATTGCTTTGTACCCCATACATATGTGAAAGTATTATATGTCACTTAAAAAATTTATAACAAGATTCACATGAAATGCTTTCCACTGAGATCTCTCTATTCATGACTTTGTAAACCTGTTTCCAGTATTCTACCGTAGAATACTGTTCATAGAAAATACTAAAAATAGCAGTTTCTAAGGCATTACTTGGAAGCTTAATCTTGGATAAAACAATTATTTCTAGGCCTAAGAAAGAGTTGGTGCTTAATGTCTCCCAGACAGAAAAGATGTTTTAAGGCACCTTTGTTGTTCGTTGCTGTATTTGTCAGTCACCATGCTAATCAACTTGCATACATATGTTTTTTAAATATTCATAGTCTCATGCAAGATGGCAATAATCTTATTTTGTCCTTTCAAAAGACAAAAGTGAAGATTAGAGATCTTAAGCCACTTGTCCTACAGTAAGCAACCATTAAGTAACAAAGCTACATTTTGAACTCAGGCTGTCCAAAGTCTGTTTTACACTAAACTCCAATACCTTTGGGTATGGTTGCTCACAACCAAGTCCATCCCTGGCTGACAGCATGAGTGAGGCTGAAATCCAGGCTGTATTACTCATGCTACCACCTGGTATAGGAACTACATCTACTTAAAGAAAGGAGATTGTTCTCTCCTCCTAATTTACACAGTTACTGATAGGAGGGAGCACTTATTGCAGAAAGATCACCACTTTGCTTCTGTGAGGATAGAAACTTACAAGTTTATCCCTAGGACTCATCCATATTTGCCATGTTATATCATTATTTGAAAGTATTGTCGACTCAGGAATTGATAAAGATAAGGATTGCCTAAATCTCTAGAATAAGAACTACAAGTACTTTGTTAAATATTTAACTCAGGAATAATATAGTACAAGCTGCAAAGAAATGTATTTATTCTTCACTAAAGCTGTATATTTCCTTAAAACTTAATAGTTCCGGCAGGATGCGGTAGCTCACACCTGTAATCCCAGCACTTTGGGAGGCAGAGGAGGGCAGATCACCTGAGGTCAGGAGTTCAAGATTAGCCTAGCCAACATGGTAAAACTCCGTCTCTACAAAAATACAATAATTAGCCAGGCGTGATGGCAGGTTCCGGTAATCCCAGCTCTTTGGGAGGCTGAGGCAGGAGAATCGCTTGAGCCCGGGAGGCGGAGGTTGCAGTGAGTCAAGATTGGGCTATTACACTCCAGTGACAGAGCAGGACTCTGTCTCAGAAAAAAAAAAAAAAGTTCCAAAAATATCTAAAAGCCTTGTATTCATTTAAAGGACTATTGGTTGAGTGTGTGTGTGGAGGGGAAACAGATGGATGAACTGACCCAGCGACTCTCAGGCTGAAAGAACTGAATGTTCAATGGTGTACTTATAGACCACATTAACTTCTTGGCAAGTGCTGCCGCTGCACATGTGGGTGGTCCATCGCTGAATATGAATGTGCTGAATATCATTTGGGCAGGGAGCAAGAGGTGTTCAAGTGAGTTGGAGAGAAGCCCAGAAGGTATGCTGTTTATCTTCTAGGAACATTTATTTTCTCCAAAACATATAACTTGAGTTAGTAAAGTAGATTTAGATGTGAATAAAGGAAACTGGCTATTGAACCTGCATCACTGTGACTCTGTAGGAATAACTAAAAGTCTTGAATATGAATCCTAGAACAAGAAAAAGATTAGACCACAAATAACTGTACTTATCACCTTGCAAGGAAGCACTGGATTGGATCTGACTGCAAATCAGGTATCTATCTGCCTGTAGTTGGATCCTGAGGCTCCTAGTAACTGTCATTGTGATACATTCTTTTAAAATAGACAAAGTCATTAGAATGATAAGAGAAGGAGATTTCTTAAGTAATGCGCACTTAAGTAATATGAAATCACAAGACTTTGGTCATATCCTCTGGTCTGAATCCTTGAAAGAATTTATAAAAAGTAAACCTCTATTGACTTTCTCAACTTAGAGCCCTGTCACAAAATCTCTCTTGAGAAAGGATGCCAGATCAGACTGTGGGCTATCATCTCTGGAATCTCTCCTGGCCACTTTAAGTCTGGTTTCTGGCATTCCCTTGGAACACACTCTGCACTGTTCTCATCCATCCATCATTCCTTCAGGGTGATGGACAGAGGCCAGGTGTTTAAACAGACACCGGGAAGTTTGAGAGATGGCTTTGGTTCCACTGAACTGAACAGTTCTGTGATTCTTTCACAGATTGGTTTTATTACCATTCAGTATCTACTGAAAAATCCAAATGTGTTAAGAGCTAAATAGGCCCTTAAGAATAACAGCACTAAACATAGGATACTAATATACATATTTGTGCTTTTCTCTATTGTTTTATTTGTTTTATTCTTCTCTAGTGTAAATAAATATTATAAAGTTTCTTTTCTCTCAAAGGAATTCTATATTTTTGATGTAACATTCACTGTCTCTTAATGCAAGAAATATAATAAAGAAATAGTGATATGGAGAGGGTAAATACTGTGAATAATAACCATTTTAGCTTCCCCAACTAAAAGAAGTTTGAAAGCTAGTGGTGAAGAAAAAGAAACAAATCATTCTTGAGGAAAAGTTAATTTTGCGAAATTTTTTAGCATATGTTAATATACATTAGAAAAGTTACATACATTATAACATATGGAACAAATGCCATTCACATTATGAAATACTTCCTATTCTCAAGCCTACCTTAACTGGCAGATGTTTTATCCATTTACACAATAGTACCTTATTCAGATATAATTTACATATAATAAAATTCATACATCTTAAGTGTGACTGTTGATGAGTATGGAAAAATATATATTGCTATGTAATCACCACCATAATCAAGATATGGAATCCCATCTCTGCAGAAAGTCACCTCCTGCCCCTTCATAATTAATCACCTCTACCCTTGGCTCAGGCAATCAGAAATCCACTTTTTATTACTGAAGATTAGTTTTGCCTATTCAGGAAACTCATAAAAAATGAAATCATAAAGTATGCACTTTCTGTGTTTGGCTCTTTTCATTCTACATTGTTTTTGAAATCCATCCATTTGCATGTATCAATAGTTCTTTCCATTTGTAACACTGAGGAAAATTCCGTTTCATGAATAGATGACAAGTTGTTTACCTGTTGATGGATGTTTGGATGGTTTCTAGATTGAGGTTATTACAATTGAAGCTGACATTAAAGTTCGTGCATAAGTCTTGTGTATGCTTTCATTTCTGTTGGGTAAATTAATTTACTTATTAGTATGCTTAAAATCTTCTAAAACATAAGTGATATTTTTGTCTCCATATTCTATCAATCACTGATAAATTGGTATTAAAATCTTGAACTATAATTGTGGAATAATGTGTTACTCCTGGTATTATTTTTTATTTAAGAATTTTGAAGCTCTATTCGTAGACGTTCACATAGTTCAAACCGTTACGTCTTTCCTAAAAATTCCTGTTGTGTTGTTATTGCGTCCCTCTTTAACTCTTGTAATTATTCTGTTTTGAAGTCTACTTTTACTGATCATAGTACAGCCATGCCAGCTTTTTTATGTTTGAATGCTATGTATTCCCCCATTTCCTTGCAGTCTTTTTGTGTCTTTGTATTTGAAGTGCTTTTCTGGTAGAAAGCAATGTGTCTTGTAGCTAGTTTGCATTTTTTTTCAATCCAGTCCTACCACTTCTGACAGCTAATTGGAATCCTAAATTCATCTGCATTTAATATATTTATTAACATGACTCAGTTAAAGTCTACCATCTTGCTCTTTTTTTATCTCTTCAATATTTCATTCATCTGTTGCTCATTTCCTGAGGTATTTTGAAATTCAAATATCTTTTAGTTCTTCTGATGCACCACTTAAAAACTTTTTAAAGGTTTTTATATGGCTTATAGTATGCAACATTCACTTATCGATTCTATTTAGAGCCAATATTGTACTACTAGTGAAAATATACTTTAAAATGTATATGAAATGTGATACTTTCACTTCATACTTCATGTTTCTCTGAGGTCCCTATTTACTTCTCACTTCCCACATCACAAATGTTATACATTTACAACAGTATAATTCAAATTAATCCCATCGCTTGTGCTATTGGCATGTTTTAGCTCTAAATATGCTGTGACCCCTAACTTACAATGTCATTATTTTTCTTCAAACCAGAGATTGATGGGCAGACTTGTTTGTAAAGGGCCAGACGGTAAATATTGTAGGCTTGAGCATTTGGTCATTGTTGCAACTACTGCCCTCTGGTGGTAGTGTGAAAGCAGCCGTAGACAATACATAAACAAATCAGGAAGACTGTGTTCCAATTAAACTTTATTTACAAAACCAGTTTGCTGGCCTCAGGCTGCTATGTGATGACTATCATTTATATAGATGTTCATTAGGGAAACTGAAAGATAAAAGAAACATAGTCTTTTATCTTTACCCACGTGTTTACTATATCTAGTCCTCTTCATTTATTTTTACAGATCCTGGTTTTCACCGATAGCCTTTCCCTTAAATATAAAGGTTACTCTTTAGCATATTTTTGTACTGCAGTTTTGCAGACTATCAATTCTCTAGCTTTTATTTTTCAGGAAAAAAAAATGTGTGTGTGTATGTGTATATATATATATATATGTATATATATATTTGACCCTAAATTTTAAAGTATATTTTCACTAGACATAAAATATAAATTCACAGTATTTTCAAAAGATATTTAAACATTTAAAGATGTTCCATTGTCTTCTAGGCTGTATTGTTTCTAATGAGAAAGTAGTTGTCATGTATATAATCAGAATGCCATTTTTTTCTTTTGACTGCTTTGAAAATTTTCTCTTTATGACTAGTTTTCCACAGTTGGACTATGGTGTACTTATGTGTGGTTTTCATGTGTCTTCCTTGCTTTCTGTACCATGATATGCTTGGATCTGTGGCTTTGGTTCATACATTTGTAGAAAATGTCAGCCATTTTTTCTGCCCCGTTCTCACTCTGTGTTAGAACTTCAAGTGCAGTTGTTTTCAATGATTTTATATTGTCCCCCATGGCCTTAGGTCCCTTCAGTCCCTCTAGTTTTTAATCTATCAGTTTGTATCAGCTCTTTCCATTTGTTTTCAATTTTACCATTACTCTTGCCTTTTCAATATACTATTAAGCCCATCCATAGAATTTTTCAATTATTGTGCAGTTTCCGTTGTTCAATTTGCATTTAGTTCTCTTTCAGTGTTTTTTGTATGCTAAAATTTCTTATTCATTTGCTCATAAAATCTGCATTTTTAATTCTTTGAGCATATTTTCCCATAATACTTTGAAAATATTTATAATAGCTACATGAAGCTTTTTGCTAAATCCAATATTTGGGCTACGTTAAGGTTAGTTCTTAATACACTACTATTATTCTTGACCATAAGTAAATTTTCCTATTTTCTTTGGATGTCAGGTAATTTTTTGTTGTTTAATGAACATCATGAATAATATAAATAACTGAAATATGCTCTTTTTCACCCTGTAAAGAGTGTCGAGTTTTATTTTAGTAGACAGTTAAATTATCTGCTGTCCCTTTTGAACTTTCGTTTGCCAGCTTTTGACATTTTATTAAATGTAACCAGTGGTAAATCTGTTGAAATCTAAGGATGTTCCTAAACTCTTCTAAGTTGGTGGGACTCACCATGAAATTCTGCCTTCCTCTAAATTTTAGCAGAGCTTGGTGTTAGTCTTTGTTAAGGAGTACCTAGAATAGGTCTTTACTCTGACGTCGTTTTTATCCTATGACTTAATCCTTTTGGAGTCTCGTCAGGATGTTTAGAAGTTGAGGTATAATCTATCCTGATGAGCTGAGATTCTGGCTTCCTTTAGCATTGCTTGAACTCTATTACCAATTTTCTGCTTGCAAAAATCCCAGAGAGAAGGAAATGGTTAATCATAAGTAGTTTCACCTCATCCTTGCAGAGTCTGATCTTTAGGGAAGGATCCACACTAACTCCTATAACCCTTGTTCCACAGAGTTCTTTACTAGACAGTATTTTGTCCTGCAGATAGATGCTTTTGCTGCTTTGAATTTTAATATATGTTTCTTTGGCTCAGCCATAAATCCATGCTCTGCTTGGACTCCACCTTACTATGCTCATATATGGCAAATTCCCCCAAAAAGGAGAGCTGGAATAATCACGGGGCTCACTTCATGAGTTTCCCTCTCACAGGAAATGCAGTCTTGCACTGTCTGTTTTTATTCCTTAAAATTTTAACCTCATATAGTTTGCCCAATTTAATGGTTTTTTTGTAGTAGAAAGGCTGGCTCCATGAGTGTTTGTCAGGTAACTTTCCAGATTTTAGCAAAGCTATAACACAATATTCAAAGGCTTTTAAGGAAGACATGAGGTATATAAAGCATGTATCTTTTTTTTTTTGAGACAGTCTCGCTCTGTCACCAGACGCCAGGCTGGAGTGCAGTGGCGCAATCTCAGCTCACTGCAACCTCTGCCTCCCGGGTTCAAGCAATTCTCCTGCCTCAGCCTGCCAAGTAGCTGGGACTACAGGCACGCGCCACCATGCACAGCTAATTTTTGTATTTTTAGTAGAGATGCATTTTCGCCATGTTGGCCAAGGTGGTCTTGATTTCTTGAACTCGTGATCTGCCCACCTCGGCCTCCCAAAGAGCTGGGATTACAGACATGAGCCACCGCGCCCAGCCAATGCATGTATCTTAAAGACATGGTTAACATATTTGGTTAAATACATAATGTTGCTGAAATCAGAAATCAAAAAAACTAGCATAAAGAAAACAATAATATGCTATAACAGATAATTTGAGTCAAAAGGTGAACAAAAATCTTTAAAACTATAATTGATGTTTCAGTTTAATTTGAATAAGAATTCAGGTATGAGATCTAAACTTCTACATTTTCTTTCTCTTCCTATAGCTTCATTCATTGAACAAGTATTCATTAGTAGTGTTCTATGTATGAGGAATTCCTACAGATATTGGAGGGGGAGATTGTAGGCAGTGAGCTCAATATGATATAATCTTACGGTTTGATTTTACATCTATGCTGCCAATTTATATGATAAGTATTGAAACTTGGTACATTCTGCCTTGTTTACTTACTGAAAACAATCTATTAATGTGCCTGCTAAAAATTACCTTTTAAAAGGTTTCTATACTTTGAAATGAATTAATGTATTTTCTTGTGAATTGATATTGGAGTTGTATTGCCAATATAGCAGTAAATGAAAGGCTAATAAGCGGTATAAGTGCTTGTTAAGACAAATCTTAATGGCCTGAAATATTCATTCAGTAAATGGACTGATGTTTGCTCCCACGGAACATACATTATGATGTAGAAGTAGTCAACAAACAGTTACATAATTTCTGGGTTTGAAAATATTAGGAAAACAATCTCTGAGAGACGACATAAATTAAAACTTGTATGACAAAAAAGAGTTAGTCATACCAAGACTGAGAAGAGGTTTCCAAAACTAGAATTTTCTCTTTTACCCCTAAGTTCCTCCCGCCACCTTACTTACACTACAGGCCCAGGGATAACTGTCAGTACAGTGAAGCACCGATTTTTCAGTGTCAAGGACTCCCTACCATGACTGACAGGTCATAGGAAGGATGCCAAGTCCTTCCCCTTACATCCTCATAAGATCTGTCCCCTTATGTCATATTGACATGGACTCAAGTCTTAATGCTGAATTATTATGGATAAAATATTTTAAGCACTACTTGTTTTCAATAAACAGACTTGATTAGGTTTTTACTCATCCTTGCTTCTTCCCCATATTCCATTCTTTTCCCCCCAGATTCATCCCTTTCTTGCTTAATTCTAACAACCAAAAATTATTTTTAAAATAATCTTTGTAAGATCAACTTTGAGAATAGGAATATTTTTATTGTGTCCTCACAATTAAATATACATTTATTTGGATGCAAAATTCTTTGTTCTAGATACTTTTTTTTTTTTTTTTTTTTTTTTTTACTATTTTGAAGACATAACTCCATTATCTCTCTGCATGTCAGGTCTCACGAAGTTTAATGTCTATATAATTCTAAATCCTGTATAAATGATCTGCTTTATCTCTATAAGTAGTGTTTTAAACATTTTTGTATTTGATATTTTAAAATTCATTTAAATTTATCAGCATGTAAATTGTTCCCCCAACCTATTGTTGCTGTCATTCTATGAACCACGTCACTCAGAAGTCCAGCTAATATGGTTTGGCTGTGTCCCCCACCCAAATCTCATCTTGAATTCCCATGTGTTGTAGGAGGGACCAAGTGGGAGGTAACTGAATCATGGAGACAGGTCTTTCCCATGCTGTTTTTGTGATAGTGAATAAGTGTCATGAGATCTGATGGTTTTAAGAAAAGAGGAGTTTCTCTGCACAAGCTCCCTCTTTCTCTTTGCCTGCTGTCGTCCATCGAAGACATGACTTGCTCCTCCTTGCCCTCTCCCTGATTGTGGGGCTTCCCCAGCCACATGGAACTGTAAGTTCAGTGAAATCTCTTTCTTTTGTAAATTTTCCAGTCTCCTGTATGTCTTTATCAGCAGTGTGAAGATGGACTAATACACTACCCCTTTTTACTTTCTAATTAAAAAAAAAAACTTATTATGTTTTCATTTAATTTTATTTCTGCATTTGGTCTTTTATTTCTTTATGGGTTTCCTGTTAAGCAGATACTTATACTTTTGTCCTTCAGATCTCTTAAGACTTTACTTATCATTTTGTCTTCTACTGGGAGAGTTCCTCAACAATATCTTTCAATCTACTTATTCTTGCCTGTGCTTATTTCACAATTTAATTCAGTAATTTAGTATTTCAACTGTTATACTTTATATCCATTGTCATCAGTTTCTTTTCTGCAATGCTTTTTTTTATTCTTCATGTTTCTTATATCCTCCCTGCTTTGAGGATGAAATTTTGTGTATTTAAAAATCTTATTTTCTAATACTCCTACCTAATGTGAAATAGATTATTCCATTTGTCTTATTTCTAATTGTTTTGCTCCTGATTTTGCATATTTTATTCCTGTGAGAGCCCTAAATGGCTTGTCTAGCATTGTCTATGACAGTAAGGATGACCTAGGCTCTTGTTTGTGTTCCTTAGATAAAGGAGTGCTTCGGGACAGAGAAATCTGGTTGCAGTATCAGTTTTATCATTCTCTCTCTTCCCTTCCCTCTACTCTTCAGTTTTCTCCCTCCAATTCTCCCAGTTTCAAATACTCTAGCTCCAGGTACAGCTCTTATCCTAGGTTGGCCTGCCTTATGGGTGTGGTCTAGCTTTAGGGAGTGTGGTTGGAGATGTGAGGAGAGGAAGAACAGTAGGAACTCCCAGAGCCAACCATCCCGGCTGCTCTCATTTCTATACACTGTCCATTCCAGCTCTGGTTGTCTCTCAGTTTTTCCTCTAATATTTCAAGTTAGAATTGCTGCTTTCCTGCTCCTTGGTAATGTCATGCAATAAGCCACCCAGAATAATACAGAGAGGGGGAAAAAGCTCACTTAAAATGCAAAGTTCTCTCTCCAACTGGCCACAGAATATTGTCACTGGCCTCATCGGCTTCAGCCTAATAATATTACCACACTTCTCTTCCAACCAAAGCTCAATTGTGTATTGATTGCTTACTTTATCTCTAAAATAAGTCACCCTCCGCATCTCGGCCTTTTTGGAGGGGCATTTTCAACGCTGTGTTACTGAGGCAGAAAGTAGCTTACCTATGGCTAAATCTGGAAATCTCGTCTTGCTTTTATATGATCATACCGCTTTGCTTTTAAAATGCTTTCACATTGATTAGCTTATTTGATATTCCTAAAATTATGTGAGTCATGGGAAGCAGATTTATCATCTCCCATTCTACAGATAAAGGAACCAAGACCACAAATAATTAAATGGCTTGCACGGAGCTAAACTGTTAGAAGACGTTAAAATCTTTCATTCATGGGAGAACTTCCTTTATATACTGACCCAGAATAAAAAACACCCATACCCACAATACATTATACAGAAGAGTTCCATGTGGACTACAGGAGTTCATGGAATTTGCTTCATGCTATAATTTGATACTGTGATCTCTTTTTTAATTTTTTAAAAGATGTTTGGGGGCCCATGTGTAGGTTTGTTACACGGGTATACTGCATACTGGTGAGGTTTGGGCTTCTGGTGTACCTATCATCCAAATAGTGAGCACTGAAATGTTTACCAATGTGTAATTGTTTAACCCCCACCTGCCTTTCTCTTCTCCAATTTTGGAATTCCCAGAGTCTATTATTTCCATCTTTATGTCCATGTGTATCCATTGTTTTGGCTCCATTTATAAATGAGAACATTAGTATTTGATTGTCTGTTTCTGAGTTATTTCACTTAGAATAATGGCCTCTAGCTCCATCCATGTTACTGCAAAGGACATGATTTCATTGTTTTTTATGACTGTATAGTATTTCTCATATATATAGCACGTTTTTTTAATGAAGTTACCTGTTAATGGATACATAGTTGGATTCCATGACTTTGCTACTGTAAATAACGCTGCAATAAACATACAAGTTCAGTTGTCTTTTTTATGTAATGATTTCTTTTTCTTTAAGTAAATACTCAGTCAGGGGACTGCAGGGCTGAATGCTAGTTGCACTTTAACTTGATTTTAACATTGCAATGGTTTAGTTTTAAGAGAATCCAATAGTAGATTTTTGATAGTAACATCTGAATCTTTTATTGGAGAAATTACATGATTTTATATTGAAGAAAATGAATAATGCAAATAATTTAAGGAGCCACCAAACTGTTGTAAAAATAACAAAAAATTTAATTGAAGTGTTTAAGTATGATATGAAATACAGAATCCTCATTATATGTTGGGAAAAATAAATTTAAAAAATTATATGAATTTAAGTCCTATATTAAGGTGTATATTTTAGTAATAAATGATAGCACTAACTTCATTAAGTGATACTTGCATTTTTATTCCTAATTTTCAAGATTTTGCATGTACTCCCCTATATTTCAACTAGCTTGGCTATTCAAATACTCCTTTATCATCACTAATAAAAGAGTCACTGAGGTGTGTCGAAAACAGTTTGAACTAGGTTATTCTTGGCTTCCTGAACCTCTGTTAGTTTATCCGTCAGAGGAGGGTAATACCAGCTTTTCTGCACATGTAGTAGGGTTGTTGGAGATAAGGATATGTGTGGAATCCCTTTGTATACTACAGAAGGCTATACATTGAATTGTTAGGACATATTATGCACTTTCTGCTTAAGGTTATTTTTCAGCATAACCGTAATTCAAAAACTGGCTAAAATATCGGGATCCACTAGTCCGTCTGCTATCATTATAAATAAAATTCTAATAAATTTAGCAAAATTCTGGTCTTGAGAAACTTGGATTTGACATTGCAATTTCTTGCCTTTCAGAGTTATCACAGGCAATTTTACCAACAATTATTTTTCTTTTGCAAAGTATGTGTAGATTGCTTTTTTTCTGATATTAATGAGTTTTCAGCAATATTATGTTTATTTTTAGACATTAAGAAAGGAGTATCTAGCTGAATAGCAAATAAATAAATAAAATACTGCCAGAGACTAAAATATATTTTCTATCTGGTCACTGTTAATTCAATTCAAAATTACAAAAAATGATAAAATACTTTATTTTGATGTGGAGTCAGATCTGCTTTAGTAGTTTCTTCCTGTTTATTCTTCAGGACTAAGAAATTCTAGATTCTTTCAACATCCTATCTTAGGTGATATTAAAATCCTCCGTCGTTTTCAATTTATGTACTGAACATGGAGAAATTGGTGATTCCAATATATCAATATGAATTCGGTAATATACCAAAAGGAAAACTGAGGATGTGAAATCCTAGCTCAAATATTTCCAAACTTAGAGGTGAGAGCAGCAGTTACAGGCAAAATTTTGCTTTGTAAAACCCTATTTGGCAGGATTAAGGAAACGGATTAAACTATGAAGGATTTCTTTAGTTAATATTTCCATAGATATAGCAGTTTTATTCCTATGTAGGCTACGTTTAAAAAGGACTCCTAGTGGCAGGATATGCTGGTACTTGTGGCAGAAAGGCCCTAAGATGACTCCCAGTGAATTCTGTCTCCTGGTTTTCACATCTCTGTGTAATTCCTTCAGTGTGAGGGGAAAACTGTGACTTCTGATTAACAGAACCTAAAAAATGTGACAGAATGTCGCTTCTGTGATTGTGTTATTTTACTAAGATTCCATTTAACCAGACTGGAGCTAGAGATTCTTCTTGTGGATTTGAAATAAGCAGCCATTTTTGAGAAGCCCATGGGACAAACTAGTGCAGGTAGCTTCTAGGACCTGCAGGCATATTCTAGAGTGTCAGGGTAGCCCCAGCAAATAACCAGCAAATATCAAGGCAATTAATTATTCCTATAACTTGAATAAGCTTGGAAGGGATTTTTCCTTGTGTTTGCTAGATAAGAACACAGTCCAACTAAGTCTGATTGTAGCCATGTGAGACCCAGAACAGAGGATCTAGCTAAGCCATGCTTGGAATCCTGACACATTATTTAAAGCTTTTGACTTCGTATCTCTTTATGCAGAAATAATAACCAACACAGCACCATCCATTTTATTATGTTTAGCATTAAAATATCGTCAATAATCTCATATTATCTATATTTTACAATTATTTTGAGACTCTAAATGTCCATGGCTCCTGAAAAAGGGGTATAATAGTAATGGTGCAAGGTTTACAGAGACAAAACCATTTTAAAGATTTTCCTTGGCAATCTCATTTTAATTTCATTGCAATATTTTCAATAAAGGTAATTTTATATATATATATATATATATATATATATATATATAATACAATACAATTTAATGTTCTTAAAATAAAATCTATACCCACAACATTTATTGACAGTGAAGCAACATGATTATTTCCAATGAAATCCAAGCAGAGAAAAAAAAATGTCTAAAATTATGGGGAAGTGTCCTCAAAAAGAAGAAGCATGCTTTATTTTTGGATGAAATGTGGAATTAATAGCTGAAATTTAAGTAGTCAGAGTTATAAGATGTGCCATTTATTGATGGTGGTTGAGGATTAAAATAGAAGAAGCCTGAATTTCCAAGGACTTCGTGGAACAGAACCATTGTGTTACTTTCTGAAATGATACATCACTTAACCTGAGTGACATAATTTTCTAGACTGTTTAAATCATGGTTAAACCATGTTTAAATCACGGTTATTTGGAGTTTACTTACACTTTCGGAGAGAAGCGGTTACAGCAGTAATCATTAATTTGTGAATCATAAAATATTATCACAGCCTGCATTTATCTATTTGGCTGAAGAAAATGATCGACATAACCCTTACAACTGCAAGACTGCCTCTTGGAGTTGTAAGCTTGTTCCAGTTAGCTCTTTAGGTGGCAAAAACAACCCCTTCTTACAACTTTGCTGAGTTGTAAGACAAGTGTACCCATGTCTCCAGGATCTAGCCTGCTTCATGTGATAAAAGTCATCATAACTGTAGCATAGAGATACACAAAAGGCTAGTATTTCAGATTAAAGTAACGTGTGGAGAAAGGCAGATTCCGACAAATGTGTGATGATTTGGGGGAAGGCAGCATAATCCAATTTGAATTGAATTTGGAATAACTGGTAGAACTGAAGTAGAGATGATGCTATATGTTTTATTTGAGATACTAATGAATGCTTTGATGAATTATGACAATGAAGAATTTGCATATCATCCTATAGGCAATGAACAGAACCAACCTTTCTCACTTAAGATAAGCTAGGTTTTCTAGAAAAATAAAGCCCAACAATATGAAAATTTCAGAGATCAGATAAAAGACAACTGCAGTGTCCCAGAAGAGGATATAAGGCTTAATAGGAGCAATAGAAGTAAAAACAAAATTACTTCAAGATACTATGCAAATGTAAAACTGGCAAGGTTTTTGAGAGAAAGTTTTTATTGTTCTCTTTCTGGTGTTTAATCTTGTACCTCATACTTAGTAAGTAGACAGTAAACAGTTGTTACATGCATTCCTGATTGTGAAAAAGAAATCAGAGAACATATTGGTGGTTTTATGCTCAATTACAATTTATAGTTATGCAATAAAAATCTAGTCTGTGTATGTATGTGTGTGTGTGTATATATATATATATATATATACACACACACACACATACACACTGTTATTTGGAAAAAAAAAACCACTCCTTTAGTATCTTTTACTTAAAAGAATCTTAAAATGTCTCTACTGACAAAATTCCTAAATGTTGTACAAGTCTAAGTATATATAACTGAGTAAATGGACTTTCTGGAACTTAGAAGGGCATTCTACTTTTATCTCCTGGATTATATAGGGAACGTCAATTATTTTATTTTGCTCTTATTTTTTATATAAAACCATGTAATAATGCATATGCTTAGACTATTACATGAGAACTTTCACATTTTATGTAAGCAACTAGACGAAAAAGCTAAATAGAAAAATTATGCTTTTTTTCACGATTTATTTCCTTGCCTGACTTGTCAAGAAATCTTAGTCTCTTGACACTCATAAACATTTCAGTGAAAACATATGTAAGAAGCAAGTCTATTAAAGGGAAGAAATATGAAGAAAGTGAATTTAGTGGGAACATAATTACAATAGCTTAGAACTAACATGTTGATTGCTAAATATTTAGGATTATCAATTAGAACAATTTGAAAGACACGGATAATTTAAAACTTTAAAAATAAATGCTGCATTTTACTGCAGATTTCCTGGGTCTTCATGTTCAAAAAAAAAAAAAAAAAGTAAAGTTGAATTTTCATTAATCTCTGGTACTGTCAACAGAGTTTGCCAGTAGTTCCTGTCATCTGGTTTCCTGTATAATGAAGCTGCTGGAAACATCTTTTTTTTTTTTTTTTTTTTTTGCTATATTGTGTAATGGGCATAACATTTCAATGTTGAAGCATACCTTGGTGTTGGTTTAAGCCAATGTGTAGCTTAAACCTACACAGTCTACTGATGTAGGTGACCTGAGACCTCCCAGGTTGATTGTCCTTACTGACCGCCTCTTGCAATTGTAAGCTTGTTCCAGTTAGCTCTTTAGGTGGCAAAAACAACCCCTTCTTACAACCTTGCTGAGTTGTAAGACAAGTGCGCCCTGTCTCCAGGGTCTAGCCTGCTTCATGTGATAAAACTGAGAACAGCTGACACAACAGTTCTATTCCTCTCGTCTAATTTTTAAGAGAGGGATTCTTTGAAATAGTGAGTTGTAATGTGTATTTGTTATCTAAGACTGTCATAACAGCCACAAACTGGGTGGCTTAAACAAACAAACAAAAAACTATCATCTTCTCACAGTTCTGAAGGCCAGAAGTCTGAAACCAAGGTTTTGGAAGGACCCTACTTCTGTAGAGACTCCAGGGGAGAATATATTCCTTGCCTCTTACAGCTTCTGGTGGCGCCAGGGGTTCTTCAGATTGTGGATGCACTACTGCACACTCACATTGCCTCCTCTTCTCTCTCAAAACTCCGCTGACTCTCTCTTATAAAAATACATGTGTTTTCATGTAAGGGCCAACCGGATGATCCAGGATAAGCTCCCTCTCTCAGAATCCTTAAGTTAATTACATATTTTGTCATATAAGTTAATATCCACAGGTTCCACGGATTAGGACATAGACATATCTTTATTGGGGGGGTATTAGCTAGCTTCCTAAAATATACATGATGTATTTTCAACTTAAGCCATCCTTTTACCCTCTGCATATTCATTTTTCTCATTTAAAAATTATTTTCAAAAATATTCTTTCATTGAATCATTAACTCTTTTTCATCCTCCATCTATTTAATCACTCTAGATTTACTAGGTTTCTTTTTTTGATCAAGCAATGTGATGGGACAGAATGGGATATAACAAGAATGATACTCAGTCATGCCATGAAAAAGATAAGACTAGATATTTTGAAGTATTGAAGAATATGCTTTTCCAGAGTTAAGTATTGATACTTTTTGAATCTTTCATAAACTGAAATGCATGCTCCAGTTAAATCCTTTTCTATAGTATTACAGAACTATTAAAATAGAAATATATATGTCTACATATTAATATATAAATACATATAGATAATGCTTGGAATTTCAAATTTACAGATGGGTTTATTCTAATAAATCAATGTGCTACATTAACCTTTAGAACTTGTAAAAAATAACCCATAGAAGATGAAAAAGGGCATCTGGGTTCCTACTAAAGCTCATGAAGCTCATTTAAACCTCATCAAAGTGCTATGATTTCACCATTAATATATCAGTATAAAATATATGCAAATGCACAGTATTTTTTTGTATTATAGTTAATTATCTTTATTTTATTTTGTATTATACTTTCAGTTCTGGGGTACATGTGTAAAACGTGCAGGTTTGTTACATAGGTATACACATGCCATAGTAGTTTGCTACATGCATCACCCCGTCATCTACATTAGGTATTTCTCCTAATGCCGTCCCTCCCCTAATCCCACCCTGGCTATTCCTGCTCCAGCCCCTCCCCCACTGCCCAACAGGCCCCAGTATGTGATGTTCCCCTCCCTGTGTCCCTGTGTTTTCATTGGTCAACACCTACTTATGAGTGAGAACATGTGGTGTTTGGTTTTCTGTTCTTATGTCTGTTTGCTGAATGATGGTTTCCAGTTTTATCCATGTCCCTGCAAAGGACATAAACTCATCCCTTTTTATGGCGGCATAGTATTCCATGGTGTATGTGTGCCACATTTTCTTTATTCAGTCTATAATTGATGGGCATTTGGGTTGGTTCCAAGTCTTTGCTATTGTGAAGAGTGCCGCAGTAAACATAGATGTGCATGTGTTTTTATAACAGAATGATTTATAATCCTTTGGGTATATATCCAGTAATGGGATTGCTGGGTCAAATGGTATTTCTAGTTCTAGATCCTTGAGTAATCACCAGACTATCTTCCACAATGGTTGAACTAATTTTCACTTCCACCAACAGTGTAAAAGTGTTTCTATTTCTCCACATCCTCTCCAGTGTCTGTTGTCTCTCCAGATTTTTTAATAATCGCCATTCTAGCTGGTGTGAGGTGGTATCTCAGTGTGCTTTTGATATGCATTTCTCTAATGACCAGTGATGATGAGCTTTTTTTCATATGTTTGTTGGCTGCAAAAATGTCTCCTTTTGAAAAGTGTCTATTCATATCCTTTGCCCACTTTTTGATGGGGTTGTTTTTTTCTTGTAAATTTATTTAAGTTCTTTATAGATTCTGGATATTGGCCATTTGTCAGATGGGTAGATTGCAAAAAATTTTTCCCAGTCTGTTGGCTGCTGGTTCATTTTAATGATAGTTTCTTTTGCTGTGCAGAAGCTCTCAAGTTTAATTAGATCCCATTTGTCTATTTTGGCTTTTGCTGCCATTGCTTTTGGTGTTTGAGTCATGAAGTCTTTGCCCATGCCTATATCCTGAATGGCATTGCCTAGGTTTTCGTCTAAGGTTTTTATGGTGTTAGGTCTTATGTTTAAAACTTTAATCCATCCTCAGTTAATTTTTGTGTAATGTGTAAGGAAGGGATCCAGTTTCAGCTTTCTACATATGGCTATCGAATTTTCCCAACACAATTTATTAAATAGAGACTCCTTTCCCCATTGCTAGTTTTTGTCAGGTTTGTCAAATATCAGATGGTTGTATATGTGTGGCATTATTTCTGAGGACTCTGTTCAATTGGTCTATATCTCTGTTTTGGTACCAGTACCACGCTGTTTTGATTACTATAGACCTCTAGTATAGTTTGAAGTCAGGTAGCATGATGCCTCCAGCTTTGGTTTTTTCACTTAGGATTGTCTTGGCTATGCAGGCTCTTTTTTCATTCCATATGAAATTTAAGGTGGTTTTTTCCAATTATTTGAAGAAAGTCAATGGTAGCTTAATGGGGATAGCATTGAATCTATAAATTACTTTGGGTAGTATGGCCATTTTCAAGATACTGATTTTTCTTAACCATGAGTATGGAATGGTTTTCCATCTGTTTGCATCCTCTCATTTTTCCTTGAGCAGTGGTTTGTAGTTCTCCGTGAAGAGGTTCTTCACATCCCTTGTTAGTTGTATTCCTACGTATTTAATCTCTTCGTAGCAATTATGAATGGGAGTTCACTCATGATTTTGCTCTCTGTCTGTCATTGGTGTATAGGAATGCTTGTGATTTTTGCACATTGATTTTGTATCCTGAGACTTTGCTGAAGTTGCTTATCAACTTAAGGAAATTTGGGGCTAAGACAATGGGGTCTTCTAGATATACAATCATGTCGTCTGCAAATACAGACAATCTGACTTCCCCTTTTCCTAATTGAATACCATTTTTTTTTTTCCTTGCCTGACTGCCCTGGCCATAACTGCCAATACAATGTTGAATAGGAGTGGTGAGTGAGGGCATCTTTGTCTTGTGGCAGTTTGCAAGGGAATGCTTCCAGTTTTTGCCCATTCAGTATGCTGTTGGCTATGGTCTTGTCATAAATAGCTCTTACTATTTTGAGATATGTTCTATTGATAGATAGTTTATTTAGAGTTTTTAGCATAAAGCGCTGATGAATTTTGTCCAATGCCTTCTCTGAATCTATTGAGATAATCATGTGCTTTTTGTCTTTGGTTCTGTTTATGTTTATTGATTTGCATATGTTTAACCAGCCTTGCATCCTAGGGATGATACCTATTTGATCATGACGGATAACCTTTTTGATGGTTGGATTCAGTTTGCCAGTATTTTACAGAGGATTTTCACATCAATGTTCATTGTGGATATTGGCCTGAAATTTTCTTTTTCAGTTTTGTCTCTGCCAGTTTTTGGTATAAGGATGACGTTGGTCTCATAAAATGAGTTAGGGAGGAATCCCTCTTTTTCTATTGTTTGGAATAGTTTCAGAGGGATGATACCAGCTCTTTTGTACCTCTAGGAGAATTTGGCCGTGAACCCCTTTGGTCCTGGTCTTTTTTTTTTTTTGGTTGCTGGGTTAAATCTTCCTCCATCCCTTCATTTTGAGCCTATGTGTGTCTTTGCACATGAGATGGGTCTCTTGAATACAGCACACTGATGGGTCTTTACTTTTTATTCAATTTGCCATTCTGTGTCTTTTTATTGGGGCATTTAGTGCATTTACATTTAAGGTTAATACTGTTATGTGTGAACTTGATCCTGCCGTTTTGATGCTAGCTGATTGTTTTGCCTGTTAGTTGATGCAGTTTCTTCATAGTCTTGATGGTTTTTACAGTTTGGTATGTTTTTGCAGTGGCTGGTACCAGTTGTTCCTTTCCATGTTTAGTGCTTCCTTCAGGAGCTCTTGTAATGCAGGCCTGGTGGTGACAAAATCTTTCAGCATTTGCTTGTCTGTAAAGGATTGTATTTCCCCTTCACTCATAAAGCTTAGTTTGCTGGATATGAAATTCTAGGTTGAAAATTCTTTCCTTTAAGGATGTTGAATATTGACTCCTCACTCTCTTCCGGCTTGTAGGGTTTCTGCTGAGAGATCCACTGTGAGTCTGATAATGCTTCCCTTTGTTGGTAACCCAACCTTTCTCTCTGGCTGTCCTTAGCAATTTTTCCCTCATTTCATCCCTGGTGAATCTGATGATTGTGGGTCTTGGGTTTGCTCTTCTTAAGGAGTATCTTTGTGATGTTCTCTGTATTTCCTGAATTTTAAAGTTGGCCTGCCTTGCTAGATTGGGGAAGTTCTACTGGATAATACCCTGAAGAGTGTTTTCCAAATTGTTTTCATTCTCCCTGTCACTTTCAGGTATACCGATCAAATGTAGATTAGGTCTTTTCACAAAATCCCATATGTCTTGGAGGCTTTGTTCATTTCTTTTCACTCTGTTTTCTCTAATCTTGCCTTCTTGCTTTATGTCATTGAGTTCATCTTCAGTCTCTGATATCCTTTCTTCTGCTTGACTGATTTGGCTATTGAAACTTGTGTATGTTTCTTGAAGTTCTTGTGCTGTATGTTTTAGGTCCATCAGGTTGTTTATGTTTTTCTCTACACTGGTTATTCTAGTTAGCATTTCATCTAACCATTTTTTAAGGTTCTTAGCCTACTTGCATTGGGTTAGAACATGCTGCTTTAGCTTGGAGAAGTTTGTTATTACCCACTTTCTGAAGCCTGCTTCTGTTAATTCATCAAACTCATGTTCCATCCAGTTTTGTTCCCTTGATAGTGAGGAGTTGTGATCCTTTGGAAGAGAAGAGGCATTCTGGTTTGTGGAATTTTCAGCCTTTTTGCACTGGTTCCTTCCCATCTTCGTAGATTTATCTCCCTTTGGTCTTTGACATTGGTGACCTTTGGATGGAGTCTCTGAGTGGATGTCCTTTCTGTTGATGTTGAAACTATTTCCTTCTGTTAGTTTTCCTTCTAACAGTCAGGTCCCCATGCTGCAGGTTTGCTGGAGGTCCACTGCAGACCTTGCTTGCCTGGGAATCACCAGCAGGGGGTGCAGAACAACAAAGATTGCTGCCTGTTCCTTCCTCTGTAGCTTCATCCTGTAGGTTCATCCCTGTTCCTGCCTCTGTAGCTTCATCCCTGTAGCTTCATCCCAGAAGCGTACCCACCAGATACCAGTCAGAGCTCTCCTATATGAGGTGTCTGTCAGCCCCTGCTGGGTCCTCCTAGAAAGGATATGCAAGGGTCAGGGAACCACTTGAAGAGGCAGTCTCTCTCTTGTAAGAGCTTGAATGCTATGCTGGGAGATCCGCTACTCCCTTTAGAGCTGCGAAGCAGGGACATTTAAGCTGCTGAAGATGGAACCACAACCACCCCTTTTTCCCAAGTGCTCTGTCACCTTCCTTATAAGTCCCTGATGGGCTGCTGCCTTTCTTCAGAGATGCCCTGCCCAGCAAGGTGGGAGTCTAGTGACACAGTCTGTTGCAGAGGCCTTGCTGAGCTGCTGTGGGCTCTGCCCAGTCTCTGTGTAAACTTCCTGTCGATACTGTTTACACTCGCGAGGTTAAAACAGCCTACATGAACCTCGGCAATGGCAGATGATCCTTCCCCAACTGAGCTTGAAATGTCCCAGGTCGAGCTCAAATTGTTATGCTGGCTGGCAGAATTTCAAGTGTGTAGATCTTAGCTTGCTGGTCTTTGTGGCGGTGGTTCTGGGCCAGAGTGACAGAGTGCCAGGAAAAGTCCCTAATAGCTTCCGTTGGCTAAGAGAGGGAGTTCCCTGGCACCTTGTGCTTCCTGGATGAGGCGACACCCCACCCTGCTTTGGCTCCCCCTCCTTGGACTGCACCCACTGTCTAACTAGTCCCAGTGAGACGAAACGGGTACCTCAGTTGGAAATATTGAGATCACCCGCCTTCTGCGTTGCTCTTGCTGGGGAGTTGCATGCCAGAGCTGTTGCTATTTGGCCATCTTGCAAGCAATCCAGTTAATTATCTTTAACTTGGGTAGTATACTATAAGCTAGGCTTATCACAGTTTCCAAAGTACCTTGGCTTACTTTCTTCTTTTTCCTAGCAGGAAACTATTCTCACACGCCTTCTGACATCTAAGTAAACACAACTCTACACTTTTAGCCCCTTACTCTAACATACATCATAAACATATTATTTTTTTTAAAAAAGAGTAATACTCTTTTCTGTACATTTTGGTGTATAGTTAAATGAAGTATACTTTGGGATGACTATACAAAATTTACAGTAAATGGAAGAGAAAAATAATTGTAAAAGTTAAAGTTTAAAATGTTTTCAATTAAATTTAGGTCTTAGCAGTAAACAGTGTTATCTTGAAAGATTTGTTCTGTGCATTGCAAATATATGGATCTTTGTATACTTCTATTCCCTGACTCTCTTCTGTTAGATTCAAAGTTTTGAGTTATGAGAAATTCATACAGTAACCAACTTCCTCACTAATTCTCCTAGAATTCAGATAAACTTCTATGTAATTTTATAGCCCCATGCACTATTTTAATTATTAAAATAAACTTGCCTTGAAAATAAATGTATAGGACCTCAAACTCGGGGAGTCAAGCTGTTCTATGCTCAATTAATTTATAAAATGTTTTCAATCTTATATTGACACAGGTCTAAAAACACAAAATATATAAAAAGATAATATCTGGAATCCTACCTGTAACAAGAAAGCTGCATCTCCCAGCTCCAGCTTCATTTATGATGCTACAGTTATAAACCCCATAGTTTTCATTGGAAAGACTCTTCACAGGGTACTCTGTGTACTCCTGAGAGTCAAACTGACCCGTCCGTAATAATTTATTGCCCAAGCGCCACTCGTAGGTCAGCACCCGTATTGGATAGGCTCTCAGTACTCTGCAGCTCATAGTGACACCTCGGTCCTGTCCTTGCCGGATTTCCAAGAATGCTGGTTCCACTGCAGGGGGATCTGTAGAAAAGATACATAAAAACAGATGAAAGATGTGACTTGCAATAAGCCAACAGCTCTTCTTAGAAGAAGCCATTTTTAATAACACATGCTGCAATAGAGGAGGAGTGTAAGAGGTGAACGAAGAACATAGTTAAGCCCAGAAATTTTAGCTTGGGTTGGGAAATGTGATTTCCGGAGGGTAGAAAGTAAATGAGCCTCATTGCTTTACAAATGTATTTGCAGGTGAAACTAGTGGAGCTGACTGATCCTTCTTACTTCTTTCAGAAAATGTTTTTAAACTATCCTATTAATTCTAATATTATCAATATACTCCTTTTTAGAGTGAAGAGACAAGTTAAAAAGAAAATTGCATCATTGGTGAAAGCCTGAACTAAAGTGAGGTCAGTAGGACCAAAAATAATGCCTTAGGCAATGAAGTGGGTAACAGTGGCAGTCATGAAGACAGTGAGGAAAAGGAGAAATTGATTGGATTGTCAATTTCGTGCACCTTTCAATCCCCATGCAGAAGCAGTGTTTCTTCATTTCCAAACGTATGGGTAATGTTTTATTTTCTCTTTGCTTTTGATTGTTTTTCTTAAATGAATTGTAGTCAGAGAAAATAGTCCATATGTTTTCAGTCCTCTGAATTTGTTAACACTTGATGTATGGCACAATATATAATAGATTTCTGTCCTGGGTATACCCACTAATAAGGAATAGTCAGCACTTTCGAAGTGTGATATGTATCTATTGGGTCAAGTCTAATACCTAGGAATTGTCCAAATCATCTATATAGTTGTGTATTCATTTACTTTTGCCTAGTTATTCCAGTTGAATTAATTCAGAAGAGTTAAAAAATTAAAAAATTTAAACAATGCTAATTTAAAAAATACTCCTTGTAGTTCTACCTCCTTTTTGCCTTACCTATTTTGAGGCTTTGCTATACAGTACATATGAATTTAGAATTCTTTTATGTTGTCCATGAATTGAATATTATTTTATCACTACAATTTCTCTTTTATCACAAGCAATGCTTTATTTAATATATATATATATATATATTTAATATATATGCATATATATAGTCTAACATTATTATAGCTACATTGGCATTTATTTTGTTACTAGTTGCATGTGATAGTTTTTCCATCATTTTATTCTTAAACTTTCAGTATCTTTATATTTTACAAGCATCTCTTTTAAACATCATGAGCTTATTTTTTATTGTTTGAGTCTGTCAATTTTTTTTTTACCGAGAGCACTTAGCACTTTATTCATTGACATTTACTGTATCTATTTATTGTTTACTACTATTTGTTACTGCCTTCTTTTAGATGATGGATTACATTATCATTCTGATCTTTTTATGCTACTAGTTGAAGACTTATTTACTCTGTTTCTATCACTCTGATTGTCCCAAAGCTTGCAACATGCATACTTAAGTTATCCAAAACATCTATCTATACCCTTATCATATCACTGAAGACAATAATCTAAGGATTATTTGTTCCTTTTAATCTAATGTGTGTTACTGAGCCATGAATTTCAATTCTTCTTTTTAATAAAAAAAGTCTATTGTACATTATAGTTAGGTGTGGTGGCTCATGCCTCTAATCCCAGTACTTTGGGAGGACATGGCGGGCAGAGCATGAGGTCAGGAGTTCAAGACCAGCCTGGCTAACAGAGTGAAAAGCCGTCTCTACTAATAATACAAAAATTAGCCGGCATGCCTGTTGTCCCAGCTACTTGGGAGCCTGAGGCAGAAGAATCACTTAAACCTGGGAGCCAGAGGTTGTGGGGAGCCTAGCTCATGCCACTGCACTATAGTCTGGGCAACACAGTGAGACTCTGTCTCACAAAAAAGTCTATTGTACATTATATTATTATAGTATAATATTGTATATCTATAGTATTTTTTAAAATATCCAGCTATTTGCTAGCTTATTTGCCCTTCATTCCTTTTTTCATTACAGACTTTCCATCTGTGACCACTTTCCTTGTGTCTCATCATTTAGATCTATCATATCTTTAGTGAACTCCCTGATCATGATTTTCTAAAAATTGTATTTGTTTGTGGGGCTATGAAAGCAAGAGCTGTCAACGCTATGTCCAGAGACCGAAGTTCTCTATAGGACACCATACACACTCTATAGTGCTATGTTTTCCTAAGGAGATCCAAGACTTAGCTACTCATAAGCATGTGATAATAATTCATGATTAGTGATGTGGGGAAGTAAATAGAGGTCCCAGAGTATATGTGTGTATATGCATGTATATGTTTTTTATATATATACACACACATATGTATATATGCATACATAAATGTACATGAAAAATAATTTTCATTTCATTGTGTATGAAATTGATTAATTTTGACAAATTCAAAATATATACACATATACACATAAATGGACATATCTGTATATGCATATACACACTGTAGAATTTATGTATATATATATCTTTTAATGTTTTATATATACATAAAACATTAAAAGGAATTTTCCTTATAAGTTGGCAGGCTTTGTTCTTTCAGCACATCATTATATAATTTCTCTGGCTTCAGATGGCCATTGTTGGTATACAGAAAGAGGTCAGCTCAAAGTCTTACACTTTGATGTGAATGTATGTCTTTTTTTTTTCCTCCAGCTACTATTAAAATATCTTTGTCACTGCTATTCTGCAGTTTCAATATATGGTACTTAGGGATGAGTTACTTTTCACTTATGGGTTTGGAATTTGTTGGGCTTCTTTTAAGTCTGCTAAATTTGGTGGCTTTTATCTAAGGAAATTTTTTTGGAAAATTCTCATCATTAGCTGTTTAAATAACACCTGTATTTCCTTCTTTATATCCTGTTCATTCTGTTTTTCATGTCTTGTAACCCCTCTTCCAAATGTTCCACTTGTTGGTGTTTCTGCACTGCATTATGAATAAATTCTTCTGAGCAAATTCAGTTCTTTAATTCTGTCTGAAATCCAGCTTAATCTGCAAAATATATACTATGTTCTAATTCCAATTTCTGTGTAATTTTTTGTGTACCTGCAACACCAAATTATTGTATGTTCTTGATTAATTTTGACAAATTCAATTCTGTACTATTTATTGCCCTTTAAAAATATTTATAGGCTATTTTGATGCCTAAAATGATGTTTTCTCTCTCCAGAGAAAATTTGTGTCCACATGCAACTATGGACATCACTGTCTAGGAACACATTAAATAAAGTGCATGACTTGAGGCTTATTTGAATCATCAAGTGACTTGAATTTGAGTTAAATAAACTCCCATTCACAATTGCTACAAAGAGAATAAAATACTTTTAGGAATACAACTAACTAACTAACAAGGAATGGGAAGGACCTCTTCAAGGAGAACTACAAACCACTGCTCAAGGAAATAAGAGATGACACAAACAGGTGGAAAAACATTCCCTGCTCATGGTTAAGAAAAATCAGTATCATGAAAATGGCCATACTACCCAAAGTGATTTATAGATTGAATGCTATCCCAATCAAGTTACCATTGACTTTCTTCACAGAATTGAAATAAACCACCTTAAATTTCATATGGAACCAAAAAAGAACCCACACAGACAAAACAATTCTAAGCCAAAAAAAAAAAAAAAGCTGGAGGGATCATGCTACCTGACTTCAAACTATATTACAAGGCTACAGTAATCCAAACAGCATGGTACTGGTACCAAAACAGAGATACAGACCAACGGAACAGAACAAAGGCCTTAGAAGTAATGCCACACATCTACAACCATCTGATCTTTGACAAACCTGACAAAAATAAGCAATGGGGAAAGGATTCCCTAGTTAATAAATTGCGTTGGGAAATTTGGCTAGCAACATGCAAAAAGCTGAATCTGGATTCATTCCTTACACCTTATACAAAAATTAACTCCAAATGGATTAAAGATTTAAACATAAGACCTAACACCATAAAAACCCTAAAAGAAAACCTACGCAATACCATTCAGGACATAAGAATGGTCAAAGACTTCATGTCTAAAACACCAAAAGCAATGGCACCAAAAGCCAGAGACAAATGGGATCTAATTAAATTTAGGCGCTTCTGCAAAGCAAAGAAACTATCATTAGAGTGACCTGGCAACCAACAAAATAGGAAAAAATTTTTGCAATCTACCCATCTAAGGGCTAATATCCAACATCTACAAAGAGCTTAAACAAATTTACAAGAAAAAAAAAAAACCTATGAGCAAAGGATATGAACATACATACACTACTCAATAGAAGACATTTATGCAGCCAACAAACATGAAAAAAGCTCATCATCACTGTTGATTAGAGAAATGCAAATTAAAACCACATCGAGATACCATCTCACACCAGTTAGAATGGCAATCATTAAAAAATCAGGAGACAACAGATGGTGGAGAAATAGGAATGCTCTTCCACTGTTGGTGGGAGTGTAAATTACTTCAACCATTGTGGAAGACAGTGTGGCAATTCCTCAAGGATCTGGAACTATCATTTGACCCAGCAATCCCATTACTGGGTATATATCCAAAGGATTATAAATCATTCTATTATAAAGACACATGCACATGTATGTTTATTGCGGCACTCTTCATAATAGCAAAGACTTGGAACCAACCCAAATGCCCATAAATTATAGACTGGATAAAATGTGGCACACATACACCATGGAATATTATGCAGCCATGAAAAAGAATGAGTTCATGTCCTTTGCAGAAACATGGATGAAGCTGGAAACCACCATTCTCGGCAAACTGACACAAGAACAGAAAAACACCACATGTTCTCAATCATAAGTGGGTGCTGAACAATGAGAACACATGGACACAGGGAGCAGAACATCACACACCAGGGCCTGTTGGGGGCTAAGGGAGGGGTTGCAGGGGTTGGGAGGATTGGGGAGGGAAAGCATTAGGAGAAATACCTAATGTGTATGACAGGGGGGGATGTATGCAGCAAACCACCATGGCACATGTATACCTATGTAAAAAACCTGCACGTTCTGCACATGTAGCCCAGAACTTAAAGTATAATAATAAAAAAAAAAATCGATAAAAAGGTCAGCTTGTGACTATAATTTCAAGAATGGATTACCACAACATCCCATCCAATTCATTTCAAAGTCACACATTTCTTGCACTCCCTTGGGAGTGGGAATGTATACGTTGGGTTTAATTCTGCTTTACTCCTACCCTACAGATACAATCATCTGGGTTCCTAATTCTTGGGAGAAAGTTCTACAAACAGATCTCTCCCCCTAGTGAATACTCTGGGTTTTCAGATCTGCACCCCTTGCCTAAAGATGCCATTAGAATTGAAGCTCAAATTTGCCCATGTTCAGCAAATACCCTCAAGGCAAAAGCAACCTCACTGTACTTCGTTCATTAAATTTTGATAAAGTATTTTTCAAATATTTTAACTTTTTAATATTAATTTTACAATATTGTCTAGAATTTTTAGTTGTTTACACTGGATAAGTTTTACATAATATTTTGTCTATTACATGCCCAGAAACATGTGTCTGATTGTCAAGGGAAAATATGGATCTAAAACTCAGAAGAAAGGCCTGATTGATTTATTGCAGGTTATAGTTATTGAGCGAGCTCAGAGTGAATATAGACAAAAACAAGTAAAATACCAAATATGGACTTTACTCTTGAATATAATCACTTATGATGTTAAAGAAAAATAAAAGCTTTTAAGGAGAATAATCATAACTAATCAATGAGATATGGAGATCCTTTCTGGGACAAGGACACAAGTCTGGCAGTTCCACTTCCTATCTTTTGAAATGCCTACTCTGGAAGCCCTAAACCCCATGTAAAACTTCAACTACTCCTCTGAAGAAACCATGTGAAGAGGCCCAGAGACAATATGGAGAAGGAGAGGGCAGAGTTTAGCTTAGACTTCCCCCTTGTCCCTAACAGGGTTCCAGATGTATGAAACCATTTTGGACACTAGAGACTAGATCAGTCATCCACTAATTAGAATTACTGTAATTGGATATCATATGTGGTTATTTTAATCGCTGAAGTATTGGAGTAGTTTGTTAAACAGCAAGAAATGACTGAAACAATGCCTAATATCCTTCAAAAGTCAAGGGTCTGACACTATGAGTAGAGTCAAAAGGACAAGGAGAAAAAACATTGAGCAGGCACAGTATAAGGGACAGTCTAAGCTGGTTCAGGAAGAAAATAATTCAGAAGGAAACTCATGGGAGAAGACAGCCAACAGATTGATTCACTAGGACAACTTGAAACGTGAAAAGCAAATACATTGAGAACCTACGTTGAGAACCAAGGCATCTGGGAGCCAGAACGTTGCAGTCAGTGAACAGGATATTGTTGGAATTTAATAGTTCACAAGTAGAGAGGTTTGGAATGATTACATATCAAAGATTTGACCATTAAAATGTAATCCTAAAATGGAGTGAAGATTCCACACAATACAAAAAGAGGGAATCCTTCCTAACTCATAAGACCAACATCATCCTGATACCAAAACCAGGCAGAGACACAATTAAAAAAGAAAACTTCAGGCCATTATCCATGATGAACATTGATACAAAAATCTTCAATAAAATACTGGCAAACTGAATGCAACAGTACATCAAAAAGCTTATCCATCATGATCCAGTTGGCTTCATCCCTGGGATGCAAGGCTGGTTCAACATACGCAAATCTATAAACATAATCCATCACATAAACAGAACCAAAGACAAAAACCACATGCTTATATCTCAATAGATGCAGAGAAGGCCTTAACACAATTCAACAGCTCTTTATACTAAAACCCCTCAATAAACTAGGTATCAATGGAAAGTATCTCAAAATAATAAAAGCTATTTATGAAAAACCCACAGCTGGAGGGGATCCAAGATGGCCGATAGGAGCAGCTCAGGATTGAAGCTCCCAGTGAAAGCACGGAGGGTGAGTGGATGCCGCATTTCCAGAAGGATTTTATTGCCCACAGACCAGAAGATTCCCAGGCGGAGGAGCCCCATGGATCACCAGCGTGGCTGGTTTGGCTGGCGCGGCTGTTTTGCCGGTGCCCCAGTGCGGCAGTTCTCTGTACAAAATACATAGGTCTGGGCACTATTTTAGCTGGCAATTGGAGCTCCGGGAAGGCAGAGTCACCCATTCATCTGATTAAAAAGGGGACTGAAACAGGGAGCCAGGGCAGGAGATTCCCTGGCAAAAAAGCACCACGAATCTCAGCGCCGCCGTTTCAGCCGGTGCAGTGGGTCGCCACACGGGAAATCACACAGATTCCGGCGCCTTTTCAACAGGCAGCTGGAACACCTGGGAGACAGTCGACCATTCAACTAAAAAATAGGTTCTGAGGCAGGGAGCCAGGTGAACAGGCTCGGCTGGTCCCACCCCCCACAAAAAACAGCAATCAGAAACGCTCTGGATTGAGAGTTTCACAGCAAGCACAGCTGAACCCGGGATGGTCCAGCTCTGTGGGGGGAGGGGCATCCACCATTACCGAGGCAGTCCACCACTATGGAGGTAGTTTGCCATTGCCAAGGCAGTTCTAACTACACCCATATAAACAGGACTGCAGGGAAGTTCACATGGCAGCTGGGCAGAGCCCAAAGCAGCTCAGCAAAGCCTCTGCAGGCAGACAGTGACTAGGCTGTCTCCTCACTGGGCAGGGCAGCCCTGAAAAAAAGGCAGCAGCACAATAGAAACTCATAAAGCCCTAACTCCCCTGGACAGAGCACTTGGGAAAAAAAAGGGGGGTTTATGAGTTCTGCTGCAGCAGACTTAAATGTACCTGCCCAGCAGCTCTCAATGAACAACAGAGCTCACAGCTCAGCACTTGAGCTCCTATAAAGGACAGACTGTCTCCTCAAGCAGCTCCCTGACCCCCATATATCCAAAGAGTCACATCATAAAGGAGAGCTCAGACTGACATCTGGCTGGTATCCTTCTGGGACAAAGACAGCAGGAGAAGAAACTGGAAGCAACCCTTACTGTTCTGCAGCTGCTGCAGGTGATCCCCCAGGCAAGCAGGGCCTGGAGTGGACCTCAGCAGTCCTACAGCAGAGGGGCCAGAGCTGTTAGAAAGAAAACTAAGAAACAGAAAGAAGTAACTTCATCATCAACAAACCGGACGTCCACTCAGAAACCCAATCTGAAAGTCAACAACTACAAAGACAACAGGTGGATAAATCCACAAAGATGGGAAGAAACCAGCACAAAAAGGAGGAAAACACCCGAAACCAGAACGCCTCTCCTCCTACAACGGATCACAACTCCTCACCAGCAAGGGAACAAGGCTGGATGGAGAATGAGTGTGATGAATTGACAGAATCAGGCTTCAGAAGGTGGGTAATAAGAAACTTCTGTAAGCTAAAAGAACATGTTCTAACCCAATGTAAAGAAACTAAGAACCTTGAAAAAAGATTTGACAAAATGCTAATGAGAATAAACAACTGAGAGAGGAATATAAGTGGATTGATGGAGCTGAAAAACACAACATGAGAACTTCATGAAGCATACACAAGTTTCAACAGCCGAATTCACCAAGCAGAAGAAAGGATATCAGAGGTCGAAGATCAACTCAATGAAATAAAACGAGAAGGCAAGAGTAGAAAAAAAAGGGTAAAAAGGAATGAACAAAGTCCAAGAAATATGGGACTATGTGAAAAGACCTAATCTACGTTTGATAGGTGCACCTGAATGTGACAGAGAGAATGAATGCAAGCTGGAAAATACTCTTCAGGATATTATCCAGGAAAACTTCCCCAACCTAGCAAAGCAAGCCAATATTCAAGTGCAGGAAATACAAGAAGAGCAACCCCAAGGCACATAATCATCAGATTCACCAGGGTTGAAATGAAGGAGAAAATGCTAAGGGCAGCCAGAGAGAAAGGTCGGGTTACCTACAAAGGGGGAGCCCATCAGACTCACAGCAGATCTCTCAGCAGAAACCCTACAAGCCAGAAGAGAACGGGGGCCAATATTCAATATCCTTAAAGAAAAGAACTTTCAACCCAGAATTTCATATCCAGCCAAATTAAGCTTCATAAGTGAAGGAAAAATAAAATCCTTTACCAACAAGCAAGTGCTCAGAGATTTCATCACCACCAGGCCTGCTTTACAAGAGCTCCTGAAAGAGGCACTAAACATAGAAAGGAACAACAAGTACCAGCCACTCCAAAAACATACCAAATGGTAAACAGCATCAACACAATGAAGAAACTCCATCAACTAACGGGCAAAACAGCCAGCTAGCATCAAAATGGTAGGATCAAATTCACACATAACAATATTAACCCTAAATGTAAATGGGCTAAATGCCCCAATCAAAAGACATGGCAAATTGCATAAAAAGCCAAAACCCATCAGTGTGCTGTATCCAGGAAACCCATCTCACATGCAAGGATACACAAAGGCTCAAAATAAAGGGATGGAGGAAGATTTACCAAGCAAATGGAGAGCAAAAAAAAGCAGGAGTTGCAATTCTTGTCTCTGATAAAATAGACTTTAAACCAACAAAGATCAAAGGAGACAAAGAAGGACATTACATAATGGTAAAAGTATCAATGCAACAAGAAGAGCTAATGTTCCTAAATATATATGCACTCAATACAGGAGCACCCAGACACATAAGGCAAGTTCTTAATGACTTACAAAGAGACTTAGACTCCCACACAATAATAGTGGGAGACTTTAACACCCTATTGTCAATATTAGACAGAAAATTAACAAGGATATCCAGGACTTGAACTCAGACCTGGACCAAGCAAACCTAATAGACATTTACAGAATTCTCCACCCCAAATCCACAGAATATACATTCTTCTCAGCACCACATCGCAACTACTCTAAAATTGACCACATAATTGGAAGTAAATCCACTCCTCAGCAAATGCAAAAGAACAGAAATCATAACAAACAGTCTCTCAGACCACAGTGCAATCAGGTTAGAACACAGAATTCAGAAGCTAACTCAGAACTGCACAGCTTCATGGAAACTGAACAACTGGCTCTTGAATGTTGACTGGATAAACAATGAAATGAAGGCAGAAATAAAGATGTTCTTCAAAACCAACGAGAATGAAGACACAACATACCAGAATCTCTGGGACACATTTAAAGCAGTCTCTAGAGGAAAATATATAGCAATAAATGCCCACATGAGAAGCAAGGAGAGATCTAAAATTGACACCCTATCGTCAAAATTGAAAGAGCTAGAGGAGCAAGATCAAAATAACTGAAAACCTAGCAGAAGACAAGAAATAACTAAGATCAGAGAAGAACTGAAGGAGATAGAGACACAAAAATCCCTTCAAAAAATCAATAAATCCAGGAGCTGCTTTTTCGAAAAGATCAACGAAATAGACCACTAGCCAGATTAATAAAAAAGAGAGAATAAATCAAATAGATGCAATAAAAAACGATAAAGGGGATATCACCACAGATTCCACAGAAATTCAAACCATCATCAGAGATTATTATAAACAACTCTATGCACATAAACTAGTAAACCTGGAAGAAATGGATAAATTCCTGGACACTTTCATCCTCCCAAGCCTAAACCAGGAAGAAGTTGAAAACCTGAATAGACCAATAACAAGGTCTGAAGTTGAGGCAGCAATTAAGAGCCTACCACCCAAAAAAGCCCAGGTCCAGATGGGTTCACAGCTGAATTCTACCAGACATACAAGGAGGAGCTGGTACCATTCCTTCTGAAACTATTCCAAACAATCCAAAAGAGGGAATCCTTCCCAAATCATTTTATGAGACCAACATCATCCTGATACCAAAACCCGGCAGAGACTCAGCAAGAAAAGAAAACTTCAGGCCAATATCCATGATGAACATAGATACAAAAATCTTCAATAAAATACTGGCAAACTGACTGCAACAGCACATCAAAAAGCTTATCCACCATGGTCAAGTAGTATTCATCTTGGGGATACAAGGCTGGTTCACCATACGCAAGTCTATAAACATAATTCACCACATAAACAGAACCAAAGACAAAAACCACATGATTATCTCAATTGATGCAGAGAAGGCCTTTGACAAAATTCAACAGCCCTTTATGCTAAAAACTCTCAATAAACTAGGTGTTGACCGAACATATCTCAAAACAATAAAATCTATTTATGACAAACCAACAGCCAATATCATACCAAATGGGCAAAAACTGGAAGCATTCCCTTTGAAATCTGGCACTAGACAAGGATGCCCCTCTCTCACCACTCCGAATCAACATAGTATTGGAAGTTCTGGCAAGGGTAATCAGGCAAGAAAAAGAAAGAGAGGGTATTCAATTGGGAAAAGTGGAAGTCAAACTGTCTCAATTTGCAGACGACGTGACTGTGTATTTAGAAAACCTATTGTCTCAGCCCTAAATCTCCTGAAACTAATAAGCAACTTCAGCAAAGTCTCAGGATACAAAATCAATGTGTAGAAATCACAGGCATTCCTATACACCAATAACAGATGAACAGAGAGCCAAATCATGAGCAAACTCCCATTCACAATTGCTACAAAGAGAACAAAATACCTAGGAATACAAATAACAAGGGATGTGAAGGACCTCTTCAAGAACTACAAACCACTGCTCAACAAAATAAGAGAGGACACAAACAGATGGAAAAATATCCCGTGCTCATGGTTAGGAAGAATCAATATTGTGAAAACAGCCATATTGCCCAAACTAATTTATAGATTTAACACTATCCCCCATCAAGCTACCATTGACCTTCTTCACAAAACTGGAAAAAACCACTTCAAACTTCACATGGCACCAACAGAGAGCCCGCATAGCCAAAACAATCTTAAGCAAAAAGAACAAAGCTGGAGGCATCACGCTACCTGACTTCAAACTATACTACAGGTTACAGTAATCAAACAGCATGGTACTGATACCAAAACAGAGATATAGACCAGTGGAACAGAAGAGATGCCTTGGAAGCAATGCCACACATCTGCAACCATCTCATCTTTGACAAACCTGACAAAAACAAGCAATGGGGAAAGGATTCCCTGTTTAATAAATGGTGTTGGGAAAACTGACTAGCCATGTGCAGAAAGCTGAAACTGGACCCTTTCCTTGCACCTTAAACTAAACTTAACTCCAGATGGATTAAAGACTTAAACATAAGACCTAACACCATAAAAACCCTAGAAGAAAACCTAGGCAAAACCATTCAGTACTTATACATAGGCAAGGACTTCATGACTAAAACACCAACAGCATTGGCAACAAAAGCCAAAATAGACAAATGGGATCTAATTAGACTTAAGAGTTTCTGCACAGCAAAAGAAACAATCATTAGAGTGAACTGGCAACATACAGAATGGGAAAAAACTTTTGTAATCTACCCATCTGACAAAGGGCTAATATCCACCATCTACAAAGAACTAAAGCAGATTTACAAGAAGAAAACAAACCCATACAAAACTGGGTGAAAGATATGAACAGACACTTTTCAAAAGAAGACATCTCTGAGGCCAACAAACATATGAAAAAATGCTCATCATCACTGGTCATTAGAGAAATGCAAATCAAAACCACATTGAGATACCATCTCACACCAGTTAGAATGGTGATCATTAAGAAACACTTTTACATTCTTGGTGGGAGTGTAAATTAGTTCAACCATTGTGGAAAACAGTGTGGCGATTCCTCAAAGATCTAGAAATAAAAATTCCATTTGACCCGGCAATCCCATTACTGGGTATATACCCAAAGGATTATAAATCATTCTATTATAAAGACACATGCACATGTATGTTCATCGCGGCACTGTTTACAATAGCAAAGACCTGGAGGCAACCCAAATGCCCATTGATGATAGACTGGACAAGGAAAATGTGGTACATATACACCATGGAATACTATGCAGCCATAAAAAACGATCACTTCGTGTCCTTTGTACGGATATGGATGGATCTGGAAACCATCATTCTCAGCAAACTGACACAAGAACGGAAAACCAAACACCACATGTTCTCACTAATAGGTGGGTGTTGAACAATCAGAACACATGGGCACAGGGAGAGGAACATCACACATCGGGGTCTGTTGTGGGGTCGGGAGCTAAGGGAGGGACAGTAGGGGTTAGGGGGGTGGGGGGAGGGCTAACACTGGGAGAAAGGCCTGATATAGGTGATGGGGGGAAGGAGACAGCAAACCACCATAGCATGTATGTACCTATGCAACAATCCTGCAAGATCTGCACATGTACCCCAGAACTTATAGTACAATTTAAAAAATAAAAATTAAAAAAGATTAATGACACTGGAGTCAAATGCTAATAAGTTAAGTGAATACACATTTGCTCTCAGGTTATATTTGTATTTTCCTAAGAAAGCTAAATGTGTTTGCAGCTACTTTTTTTCCTTCCAATGAAAGAAGAAACTTCCCTTTAAGTGGAAGAGTTTATCAGTGTAATAAATTATGCCTTATGGTAAAATCTCCCAAAATATATATTTACTTTATAAATGATTTTTGTGAGAATTTTTTTAAAGTATTCAACTCAATGAATTGTTACCAAATATTGGGTTTTTCTAGACTCTCTCTATATATGAATGTCATTTTTCCACACCTGAAAGATTCAGCCCATTCAATTTTCAATGGCCTGAAAGGAAGAATGACAATGCTGGGTTAAAATTTTTCAAACACAATATATTTTCATAAAGTTTAAAAGTCTGAGTTGAAAAGCATCCCTAAATGAAAGGCTATTTAAAAGGTCTTTTGTTTAAAAGACTTCCCACACTACTTCGATTCCAGGGTAGTTTCTTCAACTCCAAAAAGCTAAATTATTTGAAATCAAGCACACTCACTATAGTGCACTCAAGTCTGCCAGTGGAAAACAACTTCCCCTGATAAGAAGGTGCATTTTAAGCATATTAGCTATTAATAGTTTGACATTTCATTCTTTGGAATATCCAGTGAGAAGGATAGGCCTTTGCAGTTATGATTAAATGTATATTGTGAAAACTTCAAATATGATGAAAGAAAGCTTCAGATGTTAAAAAAAAAAAAAAAAGTTAGAGCTCACTATTCTGATAGAATCAGTTTTTTTATGGTATAAAATTTATTCTGATGAGTTATGAAATATTTAACATGAAGGAAATGAAATACATAGGAATATTACAAGAAAAATCTACTTAGCATATTATGAAATGCTTAAAAGTAGGATTTAAGAAAAGTAGATGCCTGTGTTTTGTTCAAGTAAACAATATGATTTTATAGTATACTATTACATTATATGAGTTTTTTCACTTATACTAAAATATCTGGTTCAAAAGTCTATTTATCAAACTACCACGCTGCATGTATACTAAATGATGATGAGCATAAAAATAAAAATAAAGATTGTATTTCTTGACACTGTTTACTAAATGCTAGATATTGTGTTAAGATATTCACACAGATTATCTTTTTATAACAAAAATAACCCATTTATAGAAGAAAAAGAGGAACAGAAAAATTAAGCAAAGTCGCCCAGCTAAAAAGTAGCAGACTAAAAATTCAAATGAGGCAATCTGATTCCAGAATGTATGTTCTTTAAAACAACCTATGTCACATTATTTCCAATTGCAAATACTACCAGTGGCTCATGAACTAGATCTCTCCCTAAAAGACGACTTTGAAAATCTTGCCTTACTGGTTATTTAAAGTTATCGATTAAAATAGAGGTTGACCTACTCACACCATCATTTAGAATTCACAAACTTGCAATGGCAATAAGTAAAAGTCATGATTTATGGAAAGCATCGAAGTATTATAATAAAAGTAGTAATTTAAAGAAAATACTGTTGGTGGGAGTGTAAATTAGTTCAACCATTGTGGAAGACGGTGTGGCGATTCCTCAAGGACCTAGAAATAGAAATTCCATTTGATCCAGCAATCCCATTACTGGGTATATATCCAAAAGACTATAAATCGTTCTACTATAAGGACACATGCACACGAATGTTCATTGCAGCACAGTTTACAATAGCAAAGACCTGGAACCAACCCAAATGCCCATCGATGATAGACTGGACAGGGAAAATGTGGCACATATACACCATGGAATATTATGCAGCCATCAAAAACGATGAGTTCGTGTCCTTTGTAGGGACATGGATGAACCTGGAAACCATCATTCTCAGCAAACTGACACAAGAACAGAAAATCAAACACCGCATGTTCTCACTCATAGGCGGGTGTTGAACAATAGGAACACATGGACACAGGGAGGGGGAGTATCACACACTGGGGTCTGTCGAGGGGAAAAAGGGGAGGGATAGTGGGGGGAGTGGGGGAGTTGGGGAGGGATAGCATGGGGAGAAATGCCAGATATAGGTGATGGGGAGGAAGGCAGCAAATCACACTGCCATGTGTGTACCTATGCAACAATCTTCCATGTTCTTCACATGTACCCCCAAACCTAAAATGCAATTAAAAAAAAAAAAAAGAAAATAGTAATAGTAATAGAGAATAGTAATTTAAAGAAAAATTTTAAATCAAATTCCAGTTTACATGGCAATGTACTTCATGTACATTAATTTTGGTATTACCCATGTATTATTCTAATATATAAAAGCGTTTGTAGAACATTAAGTGTCTGAAGGTAAAAGTGTAACCTTTCAAAGTAATTAAGGATTTTAGTAGAAATAAAGCCATTAAGTAACAAGTGCCCAAAATAAATTCTGACTTTGGCATTTTCTTTTTGTATCTACTGGCTCAAGATGTCTGGCAAGGTTTCCAAATACTTAGTCCTAATGTCTAAATCCATATACAGATGTCTACCTTACTTGGGAAGAATAATGCATGAAAATACAAGATTATAGGAAAATGTATATTTGTGTGTATTTCTTATTAAGGGGATCGGAGAGTAGTTCATGTATTTTTTGACAGTATGAATAAAATTTTGCCTTTATTTCATGAAAACCAACCACCCGTTTCAATGAGTTACCAAAACTGTAGGCAAAGCAATATTTTTAATTTTAAAAATAATAAAAGATGTTTAAATAATAAAACCTTCAAATGAATATTAAGGAATATTAGTATAACCTGTTTTTAAATATTTAAGGGAGTGTGTGACCTTGGATGTTAAATATGCATAGGGCTGCCTTCAATCACTTACAGTTGAAAGAGGAGTTGAAACACTCTTGTCTGTTTGGAGGACTTCATATAAGTACACTCTTAATTATTTAACCATTATAGGGGCTCTGAGAAATATGTACTCATTGGAGTGATTTCCTCTTGAGCCTTGTCTTCCCAAGTCAAAAGCATGCCCAACCAAGTACTTGTTATCTGGTTCTTTGCTGGGATTAAAATCATTTAAGGAAAAATTGTGATCTTGATTATTTACAAATGCAATATTTATAGAAGAAAATCTAGGAGTTAGAGTATCAGGTCAGTGAATCAAATTCTTCCATTGTCCATTAAAAAAGGTTAAATTGCTACACTTAATGTATGACAACCTCTCTCTCCATGAACACACAGAAATGCTGGCAGGGTGGTGTGCCTGAAGACTGCGTGGAAGATCTAAACCTCACCTACATCAGTCCTTACCCGCTGCGTCTTTTCTATTTGGCTGTTCCTGAGTTGTATTCATTACTGTTGTTCCCCCTTATCCATGCAGGGTACATTTCAAGACCCCCAGCAGATGACAGAACTTGCAGATATTACTGAACACTATATTCACTGTTTTGTTCTTATACATACACACATATGATAAATTTTCATTTATTCATTAGGCACAGGAGATGGACAACAATAATAAAATTTAACAATTATAATAATATACAGTAATAAAAGTGATGTAAATGCAGTCCTTCTTCCTCTCTCTCAAAATACTAAAATAAAGGAAGAAGCTGCAGATGCAGGAAAAGCATGAGTGACTGAACCCCCAGGGCTTCACAACCCCAATGACTTCAATAATCCTAGGCATGAGAAAACCCCTTGACTCTCTAGGGGCCTTAAGACGAACATAGAAAGCTGCCTTGATATTATGTAGAGGAATTGCTCCAGAGAAGAAACTCATCCTGGGTTCCACAGGTTTCTGAGGCCTGGGAAAGTGCAACATGGTGCCCTTCTGAGAGCTCAGTTCCCAAAGAAATGCAACCTGCCCTGGGGCTAACACCACCTCTGGCACAGCTGGCCAAGGTGGGAGGCTGGGCACTTTCATACACCCTGAGGACAAATCTCCCTGCTGCTGCTGCTGCTGCTGCAGGCTATTATGGGACCAAGACAAGGGGAGATCACCTGCCCCACTGGTGCCTGCCTAAGCTGCTCCCACTGACAGTGGTTCCACCCTCCCCGGAGTCAGGCTCACAGTGCAGCAGGCCAAAATCCCTGAAGGTAGATGAAAAAATCTCCAACAAAATACTACCAAATTGAATCCAGCAGTACACCAACACAGTACTGGAACTCCTAGCCAGAGCAGTTAGGCAAGAAAAAGAAATAAAAGGCATCTACATTGAAAAAACAGGAAATCAAAGTCCCTCTTTGCTGATGATATGATCTTAGGTCTAGAAAAATAGAAAGACTTCATAAAAAATTCCTAGATTTGATTAATAAATTCAGTAATGTTGCAGGATACAAAATCAACACATAAAAATCAGTAGTGTTTCTATATACCAATAGTGAACTAGCTGAGAAGAAATCAAGAAAACAATCCCACTTACAATAGCTACAAGAAATAGGAATAAATTTAACAAAGGAGTTAAAGATCTCTGCAAGGGCAACTACAGAACTGATGAAATAAAGAGGACACAAACAATTGGAAAGACAATCTGTGTTCATGAATCAGAAGAATTACGTCAAAGCTACCTACAGATTCCCTATAATCCCTATCAAAATGTTAATATAATCTTTCACAGAATTAGAAAAAAATCCTAAAATTTATATGAAACCAACAAAGAGCCAGAATAGCCAAAGCAATCCTAAGCAAAAAGAACAAAGATGGAGGCATTATATTATCCAACTTCAAAATATAATACAAGGTCATAGTAACAATAACAGTATAGTATTCATATAAAAACAGATATAGACCAATGGAATGGAATAATGAGTCCAGAAATGAATACACATATTTATAGCCAACTGACTTTCTGTATAGGTTCCAAGAACATACACTGGGGAAAAGATACTATCTTCAATAAATAGTGCTGGGAAAACTGAATAGTCATATGCAGAAGAAGAAAATTGCACCCCTATCTCTACCCAGGCACAAACCCAAGATGGATTAAAGACTTAAATGTAAAATTTAAAACTATAAAGCCAATTAGAAAACAACATAGGAGAAACACTTTAAGACATCAGCCTAGACAAAGATTTCATGGCTGAGACATTGAAATTGCTGACAACTAAAACAAAAATAGACAAATGGGACTATATTAAAGTAAAAGGCACCTGCACAGCAAGGGAAACTACAGAATGCACTGACCACCTGTTGAATGGGAGAAAGTACTTGCAAACCATTAATCTGACAGAAGATAATATCTAGCATATACAAGGAACCCAAATACCAAATTTTTAAAAATCTCATTAAAAGTGGCCTAAGGACATAAATAGACATTTCTCAAAAGAAGACATACAAATGGCCAACAGGCATCTGAGAAGCTGCTCACTATCACTAATCATTAGGGAAATGCAAATCAAAACCACAATGAGATATCACCTTACCCCAGTTAGAATGGCTATTAAAAAGACCAAAAAACAAGCAAACAAACAAAAACAGATACTGGTGAAGATGCTGAGAAACGTTAATTCCTACACTACTAGTGGGAAAGTAAATTAGTACCCCAACTATAGAAAACATCATGGCAGTTTCTCAAAAAAACTAAGGACTATTACAATCCACCAATCCCACTGGATATTTATACAAAGGAAAAGAAATCGATATATCAAAGTGATACGTACCTAATTTGCACATTTATCACAGCATGATTCACAATAGCAAAGATATAGAATCAACCTATGTGTCCATCAATGGATGAATGGATAAAGAAAATGTAGCGTATATACACAATGCAGTGATATTCAGCAATAAAATGACTGAAATCATGTCATACAGTAACATGGATTAAACTGGAGGACTTTGTCTTAATATGAGATAAGACAGTCACAGAAAGAAAAATACCACATGTTCTTTTTCATATGTAAGTGATAAAAATTACATCTAATGGAGGTAGAGAATAGATACCAGATATGTTAATTAGTGGGTACAGTTAGATAGAAGACATAAACCCTAATACTCGATAGCAGATTAGGGAGACTATAGTTATCAACAATGTATTATATAATAAAAATAGCTAAAAAGAGAAGACTTGAAATGTTACCTACACATAGAAATGATAAATAATCATGGTAATGGTTACCCCAGATATCCTGACTTAATCATTACACCTTCTATCCATGTAACATGTCCTCACATGTACCTCACAAGTATGTAAAATACATTATCAATAATTTTTTTAATCCTGTAGTATTTTTGGACAACTGTTGACTTTGGGTTGTTAAAACAATGGAAAGTAAAACTTAATTAACTCGGTATAACTGTGCTATCATATTTCACATACTTATTACTTCATTTAATCCTTATAAAAAACTTGTAAAGTATTATCATTATCTACTTTTTATAGATAAGGAAATTAAATCTGAGAAGTTATATTTTCAAGCAACCCACACATTCCAGATAACAAGTTTAGATCCAAATCCAAATCACATGACATCAAAGTCCAAAACTACACAACTACTACAAAATAACACAGAAAACAGCTAGATGACCTTGGGCTTGTTGATAGCTTTTTAGATACAACACCAATGGCATAATTACTGAAATAATTTTTAAGCTGAATTTCATTGAAATTATTTTTTTGTTGTTCTGCAAAGACGCCTGTCAAGAAAATAAAAACTATGGGAGAAAATATTTGCCAAGACACATCTAATAAATGATTTTTATTGAAAATATACAAACACTCTACAAACTCAGTAACAAGAAAATAAATGACTTGATTTTCAAAATGGGCCAAAGACCTTAATAGATACCTCACCAAAGAAGACAAACAGATGGAAATTAAGTATTTCAAGAGATGCTGTGCATCATGTCATCAAGGCAATGCAAATTAAAACAATCAAATACCACTATACAGCTATTAGAATGGCCAAAATCCAGTACACTTGCACCACCAAATGTTGGTAAGGATGCATAGCAGTGTGAATTTTCATTCATTGCTGCTGGAATGCAAAATGGCACAGCCACTTTGGAAAACAGTCTGGCAGTTTCTTACAAAAGTACACATATTCTTACCATATGATGCAATAATCACAGACCTTAGTACTCAAAGGAGTTGAAAACTTATGTTTACAAAAAACCAATCAACATCACAGTGCAGTTAAGTTCAGCTGGCAATTTTTTTGAGAAAGTCTTTTTCAATAAAGCAAGTTGTGCATCAACTTACATTTTAATAGAAACAATGTAATCCTCTTGTGTAGCTTGTACAAAAAGTTTGCGGATCAGCCCCTTTTCGAAACTCTGACCTGGACTCCATGCCTAAATCAAATAATTGGTCAATGTCTAACATACAATGCAGGAAGCTCTGTATGGAAACCAAGACTGTCATGACGGGACTCAGAATGCTTTGAAATAAAAAATGAACAAAGATTTAGAATATATGCATTCAAAAATGCAGCTATCGGTGAAAAGTAGGCAGCTTATTCTAAAAGGCAAAATATTGTTTCAGCTAAAGGCGTTTCAGATGCAATGAAACAAACCCCAAACTAATGGCATCCAAATTGTAAAGGACAAACTAAAATTACTTCTGTTTGCAGATGATAGAAAACCATGTAGGAAACTCTAAAGATCCCATGTTAAAAAGCTGTTAGAACAAATAAATGAAATCAGAAAAGTAAGCAAGCAACAGAGTCAACACACTAAATCAGTTTCTTTTCTTTCTTCTTTCTTTTCTTTCTCTCTCTCTTCTTCTCTCTCTCTTCCTCCCTCTCCCTCTCTCCTTCCTTCCTCCCTTTCTCTTTCTCTCTTGAGTTTCTTCTGTCACCCAGGCTGAAGTACAGTGGCATGATCATAGCTCACTGCAACCTCAGACTCCTGGACTTCAGTGATCCACCTCAGTCTCCCAAAATGCTAGAATGAGAGGCACGCACCACCACACCCCCTTAATCAGTTGCATTTCTATACAGCAACAATGAACATTTTGAAAAAAATTACAAAAAAAAATCCATTTATAATAGTATCAAAAGTAATAAAATACCTAAGAATTCATTTAAATACTTAGGAGCTAATTTAACCAAGGAATTAAAGGACTTGTGCAATGGAAACTATAGAACATTTCTGAAAGAAACAAGACATAAATAAATGAAAATACATCCTATGTTCATTAATTGGAAAACCTAATATTTTTAATACATCAAAACTACTCAAAAACATATGCAGATTCAATGCAATCCCTATCAAAATCCCAATGGCATTTGTTTTTGCAGAAATAGAAAACCCATTCTAAAATTCATATGAAACTCAAGGGACCCTAAATAGCCACAACAAATCTTGAAAAAAAAAAAAAGAACAAAGTTGGAAGACTCACACTTCTTGATTCCAAAAGTCACTACAAAGCTCCAGTAATCAAAATAGTGTGGTACTGATATAAAAATTGACACATGGATCAATGGAACAGAATGGAGAACCCAAAAATATCCCTTGCATACAAGATAAAATTATTTTGTACAAAGAAGGCAAGGCCATTCAACGGGGAATAGTCTTTTCTATTGGTGGTGCTGTGAAAACTGGATATTTACAAGCAAAAGAATAAAGTTAGATCATTACCTTATACTATATACAGAAATTAATTTAAAATGGGTCAAAGACCTAAATGTAAGATTTAAAAATATAAAACTCTTAGAAGAAAACATGGGACAAAACTTGATGACATTGAATTTTGTGGTAATTTTTTGGGTATGAGACTAAAGGCAGGGATGACAACAGAAAACAAATGGAATTCATAAAATTCTTTTTCAAATTGTGCATTAAAATAGCAACAGAGTAAAACTATAACCCACAAAATAAAATATTTGTAACTCACATTACTGATAAGCAATCAGTATAGAGAATGTATAAAAACTCCTAAAACTCAACAAAAAAAGCAATAACTCAATTCAAAAATGAGCAAAGAACTAGAATAGATATTTCTCCAAAAATATTCAAATTGCCAGTAAGCACATAAAGATGCTCAGCATCACTAGTCATTGGTAAAATGCTAATTAAAACTACAATGAGATACCATTTAATACCTATTAGAAAAGCTACTACTTAAAAAAAAAACAGTGTTGGTGAGAATGTGGAGAACTTAGAACCCTTAAACACTGTTGGAGGGGAATGCAAAATGGCACAACCACTGTGGTAAACAGTATAGTTGTTCCTCACAATTTTAAAAATCAAATTACTACACTTCTGAGTGAATACCTAACTGCAGCAGAGTCTCAGATTTATTTGTACATCCACGTTCATATTAGCATTATTCACAACAGCTAAAATATGGGATCAAAGCAAGTATTCATCAACAGATGAATGGATAAGAAAAATGAGGTCTATACATACAGTATCAGTCAGCTTTTAAGGGGAATGAAAGTCTGACATATGCTACAACATGGATGAATTTGGAGGACATTATACTAGCTGACATAAACTAGTCACAAAAGGACAAGTACTTCATGTTTTCACTCATATAGAGTACTTAGAGAAGTTAAACTTTTAGAGACAACAATAAAATAGTGATTGTCAGAGACTGGGGGAGGAGATTTCTTAGTCCAGTTGAGTAGCTATAACAAATACTATAAATTGAGTGGATTATAAACATTTATTTCTCACAGTTCTAAAAGCAGGGAAGTTCAAGATCAAGGTACCAGCAGATTCAGTGTCTGAGGAAGGCCAGTTTCTTGGTTCAGACATAAGGCTTCTGGCTATGTCCTCACATCCAGAAGGAGCAAGGCAACAATGCTGAACTTCTTTTATACAGGCCCTGAACTTCTTTTATACAGGCAGTAATCCCATTCTTTAGAGCTCTGCCCTCATGACCTAACCACCTCCAAAAGGATCAACCCTTTAATACCTAACCACATTGATGATTAGGTTTCAACACATAAATATTCAGGGAAAATGAAGAGTTATTTTCCACTATATTGAGAGTTTCCATTTTACAAGATGGAAAGTGTTATGAAGACAGATGATAGTGTTGGATACACAACATTATGAATGTATTAATACCACTAACCTATACGCTTAAAAATATTTGATATGGTAAATTTTATATTATGTATATTTTACCACAATAAAGAAAAATGAACTCAGTGGCTTTAAACAAAAAGCATAAAAACACAGTGGCTTAAAACAAAACAAAAAAGAACAAAACAGAACATCAATGAAGCACTGTTAAAGAAACGGAACCAAGATTACTGCAAAGTTTAAAAAACAACTGAAAAAGGACAGCAAAATCATTCTTTACCTCTAGAACAAATGATACCATTTGATGCGACTTCATACTTGTGAATCAGGAAGTAAAAAAAAAAGCTTGGTTAGAGCTGTTTTCTCTAACAGGTGGTTAGACATTGAGGCAGAAATTTGCTTTCATTTCACATTATGTAGCACGCATAAAAACCAATCTATGAACAATTCTTTGAAAATATAAAAACGATCGCAAAACAAAGCTATCCTATCAGTTATTGGTACATATAATGCTATTAATTGATATTGAATTGAGTGTGCTGTCTTATTTTAATGACTGTAAAGACCTTTCATTCTTTCACACATTTCTTCAGTTATTTAACATATTTTTCTCATATTTTGCTAAAAGTAATTCTTCTAGAATTGAGTTTTCAGGAACATAACTTCACAGATAGAAACTATGCTTTTCTTATCCATCTTCTCTCAATTGATATGCATCATTATTGAAACTAATGACTAGATAATTGAAGATTAATTGTAATTTTAGCAAGTTTTTGCCTTAGAATGTAAACATACCATTTTATATTATTCAAACTTCATCATTCTCTTGGAATTTAAGACCGAAGTCAAAAAAAGACTGTCTATGCAAATTATGTCACTAATGACATGGAGACCAAATTCTCAATTCTTTATTATTTACATTTTTGTTTTATAAAATAGATATAGAATATTAGAGTATACATGACTATATGCCATATGTATGTATCATCAAGCTCCAAGGGTAAAAATTAACTCTAGGAATTTCATATTAGAAAAAAAAAAACAATTTTCAAATTTCTTTTTTTTTTTTTTTTTTTTACACTTTTACTAGTCACTCTAGAATTCAAGGCCCTCACTTTTCTTAAACGATTATATGAGTGGAACAGGTAAAAATAAGAACAAGTTAAATTTCTAATTTTTTTTCCTGTCACAATGGTTGAAAAACATTAACGCAAGAAACAAAAAAGATGAAAACAGAGACTTCATTTTCTAGAATAAGTAATCCTAACTGTATTAGTAAGTAATCATAATTAGGCAATCTATTTTATTTTTGGCCATATTTTTACATCCACATATGAAATGGTCATTTGAAAACAGCCACAATTAGGTAAATATTGGCCTCCCAGAAATGTAGTTAAAATGCTGCCTTTTACACTAGGAAGTCTATTATTAGTAACAATTTTATAAGCTGATAGTTCTAATTAAGTCAGAATTTTACTTAAGACGACAGATGCTTAGTTTGACAAATGCAATATAAATTGATCATCCTTTACAAACCAGCTACAGATGTAATATTGATCAATAATATGGCAGTAAAATTAGTAGGTATAAAACTTTTCAGAAATAAAGGATTCTTTCACAACCACAGAGTTGTGGATATAATGTAAGGGGGCTCAGCAAAAGAAAATCTTGCTGGTGAAACTGTGAAGGCTCATCATAGGCCAAAAAGGTAGATAATGTGTTGCTTTAATCTCAGTAGTTAGGAACTATAAAAATAAATTTCATTACCAAAAATGTGAGTGAGTATAGGTGGTTTGGTTTCCAGTTCTTGTTTACGGCTTACAATTTTTTTCAGAGTGTTTTTATATTTAACAAGTATGTTATTTTATTTTTCTTAAGGATTAAAACTATTTTTTGTGTTCTAGGTATAATAGTTTCAACAAAACAACAAACAAAATAAAACAAAAATGATTATAATTCCAATAGCTGTAAAATTGTGTCTTAACAGCCGGGCATGGGGGTTCACGCCTATAATCCCAGCACTTTGGGAGGCTGAGGCAGGTGGATCACGAGGTCAGGGGTTTGAGAGAAACCTGACAACATGGTGAAACCCCGTCTCTACTTAAAAATACAAAAATTAGCTGGGTGTGGTGGCACACACCTGTAATCCCAGTTACTTGGGAGGCTGAGGCAGGAGAATTGCTTGAACCCAGGAAGCGGAGGTTGCAGTGAGCCGAGAGCGTACCATTGCACTCCAGCCTGGGTGACAGAGCAAGAATCTGTCTCAAAAAAAAAAAAAAAAATTGTGTCTTAACAAATAGTGATCACATTGTCTTAATTTACTCTTTTGTCTATTATAAAGAAAAAACATTCTGATGAAAAATATGTTAGGAACCATTCATATATAGAAAATATTTTAATATATCACTGTAATTAGGTTTCAAAATTGGCTTCTTTTATACTTCAAGGAAGATATTTAACATATATGCTAATATTGAAGTGGTACATTAAATGAAGAAATGAAGAATGTGGGCAGTAATTTAGACAGCAATGTGTTTTGCTACTGATATTAATTACCAGGCATTATAGTGGACGCTCTCATGATATACTTCAAAATAATAACTATAACAATTTTTTTTCACTGTATTTCACATACAGGTAATGACAGAAAAAGCAATGAACTTTTTAATGTGCCATAAATCCCTTTATATCAAGCAACTGTAAATGTAAAGTTTCTGCTTTTGGAGATTATTGTTGGTAACAGGAAAAAACTGTTATCATCGCCTCTGCCAAGCCATAGTTGCTGCATTTAGAAACATTGAGAGAATACTACAGAATCCCTATTATAAAAAATGCTAAATCTTTCCTGAATGACTCAGAGAGGCAACGTAATATTTATATCTCCATTCACATTGAGTATTTTGGTAACTACATTTTTCTTAAATACCGAGTTTGCAAAACAGGTCATTTCATAGACTTTCAACATATAGATGAATTGACGGCTCATGTAAACAGAGGTTGCTATTCGACATTGTAACTATGTAAAAATATACCTTGTTTTATTGTGCTATACTTTACTGTGTTTCACAATGAATTTTCTACAAATTAAAGATTTGTGCCAAACCTGCACTGAGCAAATTTACTAGTGCCATTTTTCCAACAGCATATAGCTCACTTTCTGCCTCTGTGTGACATTTTGATAATTCTTAAAATATTTCAAACTTTTTCATTATTATTATATCCAAAATGTGAATGTGAAGCTTTTATCAGCGATCTTACTATTGTTATTGCTGTAATTGTTTTGGAGTGCCAGGAACTGTGCACGTATGACAAACTTAATCTGTGTGTGTGTGTGTGTGTGTGTGTGTTCTGACTGCTCCACCAACCAGCCGTTCCCCATCTCTCGTCTTCTCCTTCTCCTTAAGCCTTCCTCTTCCCTAAAATACAATAATATTGAAATTAGGCCAATTAATAACCCTACAATGGCCTTTAAGTGTTCACATGAAAGGAAAAGTTGCATATCTCTCACTTTAATTCAAAAGCTTAAAATGATTAAACTTAGTAAGGAAAGCATAGTGAAAGCTGAGATAGGCCAAAAGTTACATCTTTTGCTCCAAATAGCCCACTTGTAAAAGCAAAGAAAAAGTTCATGAAGGAAATTAAAAGTGCTATTCCAGTGAGCACAAAAATAAGAAAGCAAAACAACTTCATTGCTGACATGGAGAAAGTTTTAGTGGTCTGAATAAAAGATCAAACCAGCAACAACATGCCCTTAACCCAAACCGTAATTTAGAGCTGGGTCCTAACTTTCTTTAATGGTATCAAAACTGAAAGACGTGAGGAAGCTGCAGAGGAAACGTGTGAAGCTAGCAAAGTTTGATTCATGTAATTAAAGGTAAGACGCCGTCACAGTAACTTAAAAGTGCAAGATGAGGCAGCAAGTGCTGATGTAGAAGCTGCAGCAAGTTATCCAGAAGATCTAGGTAAGGTTATTGATAAAGGTGGCTACATTCAACAACAGATTTTCAGTGTAGCTGAAACGGCCTACTGTTGGAAGTAGATGCCATTTAAACCTTTCATAGCTAAAGAGGAGAAGTCAATGCATGGCTTCAAACCTTCAAATTACAGATTGATTATACTGTTTGGTGCTAATGCAGCTGCTGACTTTAAGTCAACGCTCAAATACAATTCCAAAGTCCTAGGGCCCTTAAGAATTGACATTGTGAATCATGCTACAGTCTACATTTGTGATTAATTGGAGGAGGTCAAAATATCAACACTAACAGGAGTTTGGAAAAAGCTGATTCCAACATTCATGGAAGACTTTGAGAGGATCAAGACTTCAGTTGAGGAAATAACTGCAGATGTGCTGGAAACACCAAGATAACTAAAATCAGAAGTGGAGCCTGAAGATGTGACCGAATTGCTGCAATCTCACAAAATAATTTCAGTGGATGAAGAGTTGTTTTATATGGATGAACAAAGAAAGTGGTTTTTTGAGATGGAATCTACTCCTAGTGAAGACGCTGTGAACGTTGTTGAAATTACCACAAAGGATTTAGAATAGTATATAAAGTTCATTGATAAAGCAGTGGCAGGGTTTGAGAGGACTGACTTAAATTTGGAGAGAATTTTTACTGTAGGTGAAATGCTGTCAAACATCATGACGTGCTACAGGTAAATCTGTCATTAAATGAAATGATGAGTTAATCAATGTGGCAAAATTCATTATTGTTTTATTTTAAGAAATTGCCACAACCTTCAGCAGCCACCACCTCATTGAGTCAGCAGCCACAAACATCAAGGCAAGAACCTCCACCAGCAAAAACATTAAGACTCGCTAAAGGTTCAGATGATTGCACATATTTTTTAGCAATAAAGTATTTTTACTAAAGCTAGGTACACTTTTTAGACATGCTATTGCATACTTAATAAACAACAGTATAATGTAACTATAAATTTAACATTTCTAGAAAACCAAAAGACTGTGTGACTTGCCTCATTCCAGTATTTGCTTTATTGTAGTAGTCTGGAAATGAACTCCCAATATCTTTGACTTATGCCTATGTTTCAAATTCTGACTTTTGACCATCTTTGATTTTAAAGAGGCTTTATTATCTGTCTTCAGATAACAACATATATTTATGACAATAAATATCTATTGAGATTGAAGACTATCATCTAAGACATTTTTTTACCCTCCAAGAGACTTTTTCAGAGTCTTTACTAGGATATAATAAATTAAAATATAAATTTATGCTCTTAATACTACTGTAGGCAAGTAAGCGTTTCAGTCACTGTGAGAAATAACACAAGGTCCCTCTTTTCATAGGGCTTATGGTTAAGAAAGATAGGGCATAAATCTACGAACACTTAAATAATATAATGGATAAGTTTAATAGTTTAAAAATGTCAAGTGGTAGCTGTAAGTTTTCACAAAAAGCACATCACTGTAGGATGGAGTGGTCTAGGTTATCGTGACTTGGTTTGTAAATAATCTTTTGATTACACAGAGAGAAGGAAATCAAGAAAATTGTGGGAAGGTAGCATTCACAGTAAAGAGGGGCTGGGAATAAAAATCAGAACATTGTAGTTTCTGAATCTGCATTTTTACTTAATATATTTGGGTCTTAGTTAACTAAAAGATATGGACTGACCACAGAGGTGAATGAATCTATAAACAAAATCATAGAGGTGACAAACCAGAAAGCATATTGACAGAAGTGATGGAGAGGAGGACGCCATCAGTGCAACTTAGAGCTTGAGAAGTTGAGCAATATGTGATATGCATACAATCAGATTTATGAGTCCAGTCATTCATTCAAAAGTATTTGAGCATCACCTAAATATTAAATACTCTTTCAGACATAGTATTTCGGAGTGATGTCAGACACACGTGCTGTAACAAGAACTTTTCAGTTATCCTCAGTAGTTCAGCTGTATACATAAGTTATTGCAATAAAAGACACTGTATGATATGAGTACTAACATGAAAAGACCAGTAGGGTAACCATATAATTTATCTTCCAAACCATGTAAAGGAGGTCCCTAAATTATTAAAATGGTATTATACTATGATTAAAATAGTGTAATAGTATTAAAATGGTATATAATTATTAAAATATTTACAGATAGACAAATTAGTTTTACTATATTGGTATAACCAAAAATTAGTTACTTTAAAAAACTAATGCAAAAATATTTTTAAAAAGTAAAATACAGCATGTATCTATTCATATTCCTAAAGAAATTTTAATTATATTGGTTAAAGGAGCATTACAAATAAAATAAAATTGTTTTTGGAAAATAATCATGTACCTTATTCAGTTGCTTAGCTGAATCCAAGATTCTCATTAATATTTTTCTGATAAATATATTTTCTAGTGTGGTCATATTTTTGATTTTTAAATAAAATTTTCTGAAATTTTCTTCACAGTTATATTTTAGTCCATGTGCGGGGAAGGTAACAAGAAATACCATGCCCTGAGACTGGATGTGGGGAATTTCTCCTGGGACTCAGAGTGTTGTAATCGAAAAACTAGGATCACTGATGTTGCCTACAATGTGTCTAATAATGAGCTGGTCCGCACCAAGACCGCGGTGAAGAACTGCATCGTGCTCATCGACAGCACGCCGTACCAACAGTGGTACAGTCCTACTATGTGCTGCCCCTGGGCCGCAAGAAGGGATTCAAGCTGACTCCTGAGGAAGAAGAGATTTTAAACAAAAAATGATCTAAAAAAAATTCACAAGAAATACGATGAAAGGAAAAAGCCAAAATCGGTAGTCTCCTGGAGGAGCAGTTCCAGCAGGGCAAGCTTTCTTGCATGCATTGCCTCAAGGCCGGGACAGTGTGGCCAAGCAGATGGCTATGTGCTAGAGGGCAAAGAGCTGGAGTTCTAGCTTAGGAAAACCAAGGCCAGGAAAGGCAAATAAATCCTCGTTTTATACCTTCACCCATGTAAATAAAGGTGTTTATTGTTCTGTTCCCCCCCCACCCCCCCCAAAAAAGAATATAATGTCTTTACGCTTCCAGCAAAGCATCATCAAAAAATTTCTACCAAAAGTTGAGATATCCCAAGTGCTACTGGAGAATTAAAAGTTAAATGTCATACATTTGAGAACTTTAATTTGTTCAGTCTCCTTGCTCTGTAGGGATGAATTTCAGTATCTTCCTGGTTGCAGGCCTGGTTTTCAGTAATATAAAGGTGCTGAAGGTGTCAAAATTTAGTTTTTGACACTCCACACATTAAAGGAGAATAATTTCAGTTCTTTGGTAACTTTTCACTAACATATTTCTTGTCTTTGCCATTCAAAACAGATGGGAGAGGGTGAGAATTTTGATTAATTCTTTTCCGCATCCAACAAACTACTAACCTCATAGTATTTACTGGGACTCTCAATAAAATTAGTTTGAATATTAATTTATGAAAATGTATAGAATATAACATTAATAGAATTTGTATTCGAATTACATTTATGTATTAATATGTGACAATATAGTATATGTTCATTATAACTAATATGATTAATGTAAGTGCAAATATAGTGCTGTAAGTATATTAGTAATAAAACATAGTTATATTACTTAAATAAAGATATGTCAAATATTTTATATGATTCCACTGGGTATCTCAGAACTCTAGATTCCAACACCCAGGGCATATCTACTGGTCCCTACCTCTGCATCATCAGTCTTGTTTCTTTACTTATGTTATTAAACACAGAAAATCATACTCAGTATTTCCTTTTCCTGGTATTCCAGATGAGTATCTGGTGTAAATTTCAACTTCCTCAAACTGGCCTACTTCCTCTTTCTTAATGATGTTCAGTAAAAGTATTCCTATTTGCCATACAAATATGGAAGCATTTATTTTTATTTGTGTGTGAGCAGAAAGTATTTTCTAATTGGAAATATGAGTGTTTCAATTATATTTTGAATATTTTATATAATTCTATTTTTGATTATATTTTATACAGCCAATGCACCCATAATATTTCTAATGAGAAAATAGATGCTTTCTGTTCACACATCTCTAACTGGAAAATCAATGTAATTATATCAAGATCATAATAGTGGTTTCCAATGGATTCTTGTATTCAGCTGTTCCCATTAAATTTTTCAAGAATACTTACCTTGTCCATCAGTTCACCAGTTATAATCTTACATGGCGGATTTATAGTACTACAGTCTGTCCTTAACTGTTTAACTAGATGTGTTCTGGCAACCATATCAAAGTACTGATAGATTAACAGTTAGTTGCAATTGCCAATTTGCAAAAGAATTAACAATTACTTCCATGTTCTAATTTTCTGTTAAGAAAAATGCAAAAATTATACTTAAGTTTCCATTTTGCCCTTTCATACTTAGCACCCAGTTTTGCTAACACTGGCAAAACTTAAGCTTAGACCTAATAATAGTCAATCTAAATCAGTACTTAATCCTGAAATTTCTAAGTAGGCATTTGCTGAATTTCCTTTAAAATACTTTTAACTAGTAATTGTTCTTTAAATATCAGTAGTATACATTTTTTTTCATATTCGTATTCTCCCTTAAATCATCAGAAGATAGTTATACAGCAATAAGAAAAGAGTAGAGCTACAGACATGGAAAGAGAAGTCTCTTTCAGTTCCTGGGGCTGATAGCTTCAGTTACTGGGACCAACCTACTGACCTTCCTTGTGATTCGATTTCCTAGTTTGCATTTTGTGAATATTGGATATAGATTTCTCCTGTCTTTATCAATGATTTCTTATAAAGATTAACTGAAATAACGTGAAATTGGCTAGAAAGAATACAAATATAAAATAATACCTTGATAAGGAATAATCTAGTATATCAATTTTGTTTTCTACTACTAATTTGTTTGATTTGTGTAAGGAATCCAGTGCAAGTACTTAAGTATAAGTGTTTCTCAGTAGAAATCTGTTGAAAAGAACTGAACCAACTCTACAGGATTATGTATTTTTATATAATCATACATTTAAGTTTTTATGTACCATGGGATGCTGAACTGCTTTATCCCGTTTAAATTCCTGCTAACACTTTACTTCTTTTTAATGTTGGTGGGTATATGGTATGATGATTTATATTATGATTAGACCAAATAATTTTTGGGAGAAGAGTCGGTTTCATGGGGCATACTTATTTTTTACCTGAGTTACTGCTACCCCAAATACTGTGCCGTCAAACAGATATTATATACTTAAGAAGAATCCAAACAATAGAAAAATCTTCTCTCAAAATTAAGCAATAGAATATGGCACTTATCCTGACAACTGAACAAACCTTTGCTTGAATGGCTTACTGTGGAGCTGATAAAGAGTCGAGCATCAGTGAGTTGCACATTCGAGATGGTAACATATATTGATCATGAAGATAACGCAAAGCAAAATCAAAGAACACCTTCATGGACTGTACATAATTTCAATGAACAGGTTAATCAGCTGAAAAGAGTGTTAAGAATCACAGATCTCTTCCACTTATCCTACTTCATTAATAATGCTCTTATTCACCTTATTGATAGTCACCATTAGCTAGTAATGACTGAGTCATTTTTTCCAGGAAAAAGACACAAAACTTCGAGCCTTCTAAGGTTTCAAAGGTTGCTGCACGAATATGATTCAGCAAGAGGCAAACATTAGGGGTGTTATCTTTGCCTACAAAGAAAGTATCATTGTAGTTTGTTAGCCTTAACAGCCTGAAGAATCTTGCTAAAATATCAAATTCCAAGTGAATGCTAGTAGCTAGTACACTATAGTGCTCACAAACCACTGTTTTTTGCTTATATTGTTGGCACTTGACACAGACAAAACATAACAGATGGCACAAAGATATCAATTGTTCTCAATTCAAGAACAGTGTCACACACCGAACTCAATTATGCACAAATGGACACAGAAGCCCTTTGTAAAAGAAGTTTTATCAGCTACCTCTACATCTGTGCTTTATTATTTATACCAACAAAGCTTCTTCAGGGATCCTTTCTGAGGTAAAGCTACTCCCTTTAATTATAAAGCACCGAGGTACTTAGCTCAACACTAATAACCACGTAAAATGGGAAAACGATATTGAAGTCTGACAACCTAAGCATCTGCCAACCCCGATCCCAGAATATCCCAACCATATTCCCCCAAAATATTGATGCTAGATCTTCTTTCTGATTCTCATCTACAGGCTGATTAAATTCATAATTAACTTTGCTGGGTTCCAGATAGTCTCAAGCAGGCTATTGATGAAATTTCCAAAAGATAAACATCTTAAGGAAATTAATTTCAACAAAAATCATCTACCCGAAAGCCACAACTAGATGCTTAGCATGCTGTCTTAGTCTTCTTAAAAACATACTGGCAAATCATTTGTCCCAAAGCATCAAGAGTAAGCTATATTTTATTCCCTTGGACTGACTTAATTATTGAAGTCAGCGGAACTGACTTATTCTACACTTTTTAGCATAACCTTTCAAGTGTGTCTGATTTTCTATCAGAAATTACTGAGAAAGCTTGGTTAAGAATACTTATCGATTTTCACGACCATTCTGAGAGATGGACTTTATAACTCATGAAGGCAACTCTTCACATTTACTCATAGTGGTCCTAGCTCAGTTTCATGTCATTACAGTGACATTCACAACTCTGTCCCAGTTTTATGTAGGGAGGCATGTAGGTATGCATGTGTATATGGTTCTACATATCTGTAGTAATAGTTCATGACAGTGACACTAAGACACCTGACATAGGAAGTGCATTTACCTCAACTTATTTTAATAAACTGGCAGAAAGCTTGTTTTCAAATGATAGTTCTCTCAAGTAAATGATGAACACTAATATGCCTACAATGAATCTTTGGGATAAGGCTAGTCACGCAAACAGGGCAGGGATTTTCATCACTGATTTGTTAGCCCATGTGGTGAGTGAGTCCTCTTGATTACTACTGAAGCATTGTCACAAAATATTTTTATGATTTGCCCTCCCAGTTTGACACAAAAACGTCTAATGTACAAAAGGTTGTTATTCTCTATTTATTCGATATCCATAAGTGCTACTCTTTATCAGAAATCATAGAGCAGCTTAACAGATATTCTCTGCTTTATGCAGCGGGGTAGAAGGCCTGTGTTTCAAGTGTTCCCAAAGTCAGATGCAGCCACGTGTCACTCACCACATTAAAAAACTGAGAAGGAATTTACCTTGGTCATATGGAAACAGAAAATCATGTTAAGGAGCAACACTCATGCATCTGACCATTTTTGTTTAATTAAGCTCCTAAGGACGCATAAGACTAACAAAAAGTTAGAACAACTCCTCCCTGATCTTGAAGAAAAAGAAATGACAGTGAAACTTACAACTATGTGAAAGGCAACTACTATGTTGCTTCTATGTACCAAGCAATTTAACCTGGATTAAGTGAATTGAAAATATAGTAATATAACACCTGTTACGGGCCTCAGAAGAGGACCCCTTCCTTACTAATAAACCGTTATATCTAGTAAGGTAAGGGGACTATATATGGTGATGGTGAAATAAACAATGAGTAATATTGAAATTAATATTATTAAAGTAAATAGTAATAAAAGTGGAGAACATGGCTTCTTAGGATGGTACTAGCTAGCCGTGCCATATATGAGTGTATGAGAAGGGTTGTATTTTTTTCCACTCTCTGATTTATTATTGTGTCCTCAGATTCATAATGGGAGAATCATGCTGATTATTCCATAAATTATGAAGAAGGAAATAGGAAACTAGGGTCAAATAAAAAGAAGCAGAGTTACTGAGAATTTGAACTTACCTTGTAGAATGCATAGAAACAAGAAGGGTTGGTGGAAAAAATCAAGAGTAGCATAATTTTGATTTGACAACTGAGACAGCTGTTGCCATGAAGTTTAATATGAACATAAGCAACTTAATAAAAACTGAAACACCAGGGAAGCAAAGATTAGATTCTGCCATGTTGGCTGAGAGGAAGCTGCTGATGTGGTGCATGCTGACAGCTGTGTTTCAGTTTTCAAGATTTAGTGTAGCAGTTTGACACTGGGGTAGGGGTATTACGGTCAGGAAGAAGCTAACAAGTGGCAGAAGGACTCACAGAAAACCAAATATTAATGAAGAGAATAAATAGGTGCAACTTTCATATGCATCACTGATGATGCCCTTTGTGAGCTAGAAAGAGGGATGGATGGAGTAGAGCTTTAAGGAATCTTAGGGAGATGCCATTTATCTATCTCTTCTCAGGTAGAATTGAAATTCATGTTTTATAATGATTCTACGAGTAGGAATGAGACATATTTCAGAATACATTCTTTTAGAAGAGTAATTTTCAACTGTTTCTCCACCATAACACTTGGAAAATAGTCCTGTGCACAACAGAATCCTATGTGTTCTCAGATTAGAGGCAAGGATTGTAGAAAGCTATATGCTAAGTACAGTTTCTAGACTGCTAGAGAAAACTACAACCTTCATTTTAAAGAAAATATATACATGGCATAAGCTCAAATGTGTACTAATCCCTTTTCATTTATACTTACATAAACAAACCCAGTCACAGATTTTAGTACCTAACATGAATGGAAAATTACTCATTACATGCACCTGTAATTCTCTGCTCAGTTATCACTTTTCTTGGTATCTGTCCACACAACTCTGAGTTCTAACGCCATTTCAAACTTCCACTTTCTGTGTCTATGTAGTTTTTCCCAATTCCACTAGCAGCTCTTAGTGGCTCGTTCCATCTATACGGGCTAGGAATACTTGCCATATAGTGGAGGGAAAATGGAACTTTCCCCACACATATCAGAAAAGGATAGCTGCACTGGAAAAAAAAAAGTACCCTTGTGAAGACAATAGAAAAGACAGACTTGCCTTGGGGAACATGATTTCTTATCAGAGAATGAACTCAGTGTGCATTTAAACACAAAATGGAAAGCTCATAATTTTTCACCTTGGCAGGTGACAGTATGTGACTAATCCATCTTTTTCTTCATGGCTAGAATCACATAATGCTAGTGCTATCATAGGAAAGACTAATTATTACATCAACTTGAATCTTCTGTTGGCAATTGCTACTCAAAAAGATCCAGTAAACTACTGAGTAACTTGCCAATGGGAAAAGAAAATATATAGGTAATATGAGATAATGGATTGTTTCTGCTTCTAAAATAACTTCCATATAGATTGCATTTTTTTTTCAGATAGAACTATATACAGGCACTTATATATATTCTACATGATTAGCTATTGAGGCAGGACCACAGCAGATGGCAGATAAGACAGCTGGCAGGGACCACCAAGTAAATCATGAATATTTCATAAAATCCAAAAGAATTATCAGAATTTGAAGGAACAATAGAGGAGGCTAGCTCTTCAATAGCCCATTTAGTTGAACTGAAATTTCTGCTACTAGCATCCCAGCATTCAATTTGTCCATATTATGAAATTAAAATAACAGCTCCAATTTTTATGCACATGACAAAATATTTGCTTTTGTCTTTCATAGGATAGACTGTTACCAAACAACAGTTCTCTACGTATTATAGTGTTCCTAAGAGTTCACAGGTTCAAATCCAGACTTTATCACTTGTTAGACATGTGACCTTGAAATGTGTTAACTTAATTTCCCTTAGGTTTTACTTTCCACATTTTTAAAATGAGGATAAGTGCTTAACTCTTAGGTTTGTCTTGAAAATTAAATGAGATAGCACATACAAAGCACTTAATTATAGTCCCTTACTCCCTTCTCAGCTATTATAAAGTTTCGATGGAATATTAGTCATAAGAGACACTATAGTTTACTGTGAGAGTAGGACTTGTTAAGCTTTTAGAGTTATTCAAGTACTAGTTTAATATTTCTTAAATTACTAGATATAAATCATGAACATTTCATGAAAACTAAAACCTTCATAATAAAATTTGTTTGAAAACGCTGCCACAGTTTTTATTCTCCTCTTGAAAAATCCATGATATTCTTTAACAATAACAACAAAATGTTCTGAGAAGTATTGCAAACATATACAAGAAACAGGTGAAGAAATACGTTGACATTTGTTACAAATTTTCAAAAAAAATTTAACCACTTCTTTTATCTCCTTTTGAGGTTCTGCTAATGTCTAGTTACACATTAGAAAGTAGGAGTTTTTGAAACATTGTGTAATTCATAAAAAAGCAAGATCAAAGATTAAAAATAACTTATGGTAAGGCTCCTAGATCTGGACAGATAATAAATTAAGTGCAAATTTTGCTTGGATATGTCAAACTTTACTTTGTTGGTTATAGTAATATGCTTTCTAATCTGATTAAATACAAAAAGTTATAAACATCAAGCTTCTAGTTATTCAATAATCATATATGGAATCAAACACACACACACACACACCCCACATACGACAGAGCTAGAAAATTCAGGAGCAAGAGATTGTGTTGATTGCTTCTTTAAAGGATTATGGGCTTATAGTGCAAGCATCACTCTGAATTAGGCTTTATCCTCAATGATTTTTTCTGGCTACCATCTGGTCCTTCAATATGAAATAAATAGTGGTAATACATTTAACCTGTCTTATTGGGGTCATATAGCCAGACATTTTTTATTATTATGAATGTACTTCCTGTTCTGTCCTTTCATATTTCTATTTAAAATTCTGTGGAAATGTCACGTAGTTTGACAGGAGCATCAAGATACAGAATAATAAGAGGGAAGACATCCTCTGCTTTAGAAAGGTCATTTCCTGAGGATTATTTAAATCTTTTATAGAATGTAAAGATCTTATAGTTTTCAGAAAGAAAGAAATATTATGCTCATCTTGGGACTGAGAAAACAACTTCTATTTTTAAGTACTGACTTGTCCATTCTATTCATCAGTGAGAACACATATTAAAAAGCAATACCAGGCCAGGCGTGGTGGCTCACGCCTGTAATCCCAGCACTTGGGGAAGCCAAGGCAGGCAGATCACAAGGTCAAAAGATCTAGACCATCCTGGCTAACATAGCGAAACCCCATCTCTACGAAAAATACAAAAATTCACTGGGCATGGTGGCCGGCACCTGTAGTCCCAGCTACTTGGGAGGCTGAAACAGGAGAATTAACTGAACTTCGGAGGCAGAGGTTAAGTGTGCCAAGATCGCGCCACTGTACTCCAGCCTGGTGCCTGGTGACAGAGCAAGAGTCTGTCTCAAAAAAAAAAAAAAAAAAAAAAAGCAATACCAGCTGTCACTCGATAACGTGCCTTAATAGTCCCTAGTACTATCTTTTTTTCATTTGTGTCCTAAGAGTCAAAGCAGCAAAGTTTAGTCATCTATGGCTTCGACATTAAAATTATTTGGAAATTTTATATCCACTAAATGATATATACGAAAACAATGCTTTTCATGGAAAAAGTTAATGCTGTCTGTGAGAACATTTCCAAGTGTAAAGCAATAGTTACTCAGTTTTTCTCCTCTCAGGCTTGAAAGTTTCTATGGGAAAAATATGAAATTTCTTCATGCCTTGAAACTACATTGGTCATTTTCCTTAATGTTTGCAAGAGAAACAAAATAGTTAACACAACTGTGTTTTATAATAAACTCCTAAAATTAAATGTTTAAATATTTTTGTTCATTCAATACACTAGCTAGACACTTGGCTAGAACTTGGCTAGATCACTATCTGTAATAACATAGAATTCAGGATAAGACTCTCTGTGGATCCCATCCAAAGGTTGAAATACAACAAGAGACTTGTTTATAGGTTAGCATTTTGTCATGGACTCAGAAAACTGCATAGTTATATCATCTCAACAGGAGGAGAATAATTGCTTCCAACTCATAATTTCATGATTTACTAAGAAAAACTGGTCCTAACAATATACTCTTTTTGACAAAAGATCAAAACTAGCAGACACTTTTAATACTTGAGGTATACAACACGACAATAAAACTGCTTCCACTGACAATGCTTAAGAAATCCACAATGTGAACATAAGCAAAAGAAAGAGTGATAATAGTCTATAGCAAATCTAATTTGGAATTTTAAATTTGGAGGTGGCCAACACTGTTAAAATGTCCACAATAAAATTAAATCTGTATTTGTATTCAAAGGAAAAAAATAAAATGTAGATTACAATCTACCAATGTTACCAGAAGAAGTTAGGACTATTTCCCATTTAAGTGATAAAAAATTTGAATAAAATTTTTAAATGTCACAGGTTTCTTCTTCCCATGAGGGGACAATTATCGCAGCTCCATATTTGTTACAATGAAATGCTTCAGAACAATTTACTAGTAATTTATACACTAATAAGAGTTGGTAGAAATCATTTATGCTTAAATTTATTATGCATTAGAATAGTACAGTTTAGTGACTTTTATTTGTATAATGTTTTCCATTCAAGAATAGAGGATTCTGTCATAACACTCAGATCATTTGTTGGTAATTTTTCATAGTAATTTGACAGAGACCAGAGTTCTCCTGGAAGAATATACTTATTTGTACTTTGCCAAAAGCGCCTATAAAATGAGCATAGCTATGTAAATTGTTTCACTTTGATATGTAGGAAATTAAATTCTGAGCTCAGTGCTACAGAAGGAATTGTGAGCAAAAATAGCATCTGTGTCTGTCCCAATGATTCCTGAGTCATGCATGAAGTCGATTAATAGCATAGAAATATGCCTTGACTAAAACTAATCACTTACATATCGTTTAAGATTGACAAGCAGAAATGAGTGATGTGAAAACATTTTCAACCAAAAGCACTGAAATTGTGGACTTCTATCCCCAATAACTATAACTTACTCAATCTTGAGCTTCACCTGGCTTTTTAGTTATTCATTGTAAATAGTTATCCTTAAAAATTTCTTCTCATACACTAATAAAGTAACCTCTGATGAAAAAATATGTTAGCAGATTGTTAGAAATAAATTAATGTATTTTATTATTCTAGCATTATGATTTGAGGCATGCTTTTAATAAAATAGCATTTTTTATTAAGCAGATTTTATCCCAGTTATTCATAATTGAATAGGGATTGCCTGAAAACACCTGGAAGCAATTTACCTTCTCTATCAACATTTTACTTCCAGAAAGTTTATTTACTTCCTAGATTGGTTTTCAAATTTAGTTTGGTTCTCAATACTTCATAATTAATAACTATTTCTAAATCCTGAACATTCACACCACTGATGAGAAGTAATATTTATTATACATCTTATACAATTTGTCACTTTTTTCTTAGGGTTTTTATTTATTTATCTATTTATTTATTTTTGAGTCAGAGTATTGCTCTGTGGCCCAGGTTGGAGTGCAGTGGTGCAATCTCAGTTCACTGCAGCCTCTGCCTCCCGGGTTCAGGAAATTCTCCTGCATCAGCCTGCACAGTGTCTGGGATTACAGGTGCATGCCACTGTGCCCAGTTAATTTTTGTATTTTCAGGAGAGCCAGGTTTGGCCAGGGTGTCTCAAACTCCTGGTCTCAACCGATCAACCCACTTCAGCCTCCCAAAGTGTTGGGATTACAGGCGTGAGCCACCGCACCTGGCCCCTATGTTGTTCTTATATACTAGGGTCCACACTGTCTATCTTTTTATTTAATCTTTTTTGCTTTAAAAAAACTATGTAGTATAAAATTTTGTCTTGCCCAAAAAAAGGTATTGCCTTTGTATTCAGTTTCTGGGAGGTATCTATGTTATACTTGACACAAGTGTCTTTGCTTAGGTTGGGAACTGGCCATACCCAACAATCTTAGGTTGTAGTATAAACATGCCAGAAAGACCAATCATGTGATTTAGGGAGGACAGTTTTGGTCAGACCATATCAGGTGACCTGAAAACTGAGTTCAACCTTGGGGCAATCAATCATCATGCCTATATAATGGACCTTCAAAAAAATATCTGAACACAGAGGCTTGGGTAAATTTCTCTTGTTGGCAATATTCTCTGCATATTGTCACAAATCAATGCTGGGAAGGAAATGCATCTTGCTTCCATTGGGAAAATGATGGAAGCCTCACACTTGGAACCCTTCCAAGCTCTGCCCTATATGACTCTTCCTTTGGCTGATTTTTGTCTGTATTTTTTCCCTATAATAATCTGTAAATTTAAATACTGTCGCTTTCAATGAGTTCTGAATCCTTCTAACAAGTTATCAAGGACCTAACAGTGACTTTCAGAACTTGCAGTGGGTGTCAGAAGTGAGAGCACTCTGCAAAGGGTTGTGCCCTCAAGCTTTGCAGTTGGACTAACTCCTGGGCAGAAGTGCTTGGATGACAAATTCACTGAAAGACAAACATGCACACATACAAACACACACACACTCACACACTCAAAACACTCAAATACATAAACACAGAAACTTAGTCCACACATAAAAATGAACAACAGACCAAACTATAGATTAATAAATATATTTTAATAACTTACTGTCAGTGCCACGTTACTTCCTCTCATGCCTCTTGCACTATAAATGGATTTTAATAGTCAATTCAAGTGTTGATGCAAAACAGCCTTAAATATAAGAGCAAAACACCCTTAAGTATAAAGCTTCTAAAATTGAAAGTATTAAATCATCAATTGTTTGTCTTGATGAAAAGGATATAACATAGGATACTGAAAATGCAATTAAATATAACTCCCTATAATGTGTTCCTTTTTTAAACACAAAGAATAGCTCACTTAATCAGTTTTCTGAAGAGATCATTTTCAGACCTTGCTTCATTACTTTATCCACAAGTGTCACTCTTGTGGATACACCCATATTGGTCAATACCTATTCAGAATTCGGAATTCTGAATTTTATCTTGTTTAGTACAGAGTAAAATCATTTCTGATCAGAGAAATGCTATTTTACTCTTATTAAGTACATAAAAAAACTTAGTAAGAGTAAAATAGCATTTCTCTGATCAGGAAATAGCAGACTCATTACATGGCGATAAATATTTTATGAAAAGGATTTCAGGCATCAAAAAACAATTTAAGTAAAAAAAAAAAAGAAAAGAAAAATTATTTATATTTACCTTAATTTCAATTATACTATATTACTACTACTGGGTATCAAATCAATGTCCATTAGAACCAACTAGGGAGTTTTTTGATTCTCGGATCCTAATTCATGATATACCAAATTGACAGAATGGCAGAATCCTGAGTTTCTCTGTTTTAACAAGTTCCTAGATAGTACTGTTTCAGAACAAAGTTTAAGAACGACTGATAATATAAAAATTTAAGGATTGGACCTAGCACACTGCTTTGCATTAAATAAATATGGCAGAATTTAAATTAATTACATTTTAGAAATTTAATGAACTATAACTTTTTAATTAATTTGAGATTTTTGTGAGACAATCAATGTGTTTAAACTATTTCATGATCATTGTTTTTTTTTGACTATACATTTTGCTGAATCCATTATAAGAAATTATGCCTTGCCCATTGTTCTAAATGTTTTAATGTTTCATTAGACAAAATTTAAATCAAATTGTTTCTCATCAGAAACTTCTTCAATTTACTTTTATAAATATGAAAATTCAGTTCTTCACATATTTAAAATAAGGAAAACAGTATAAGAAAATTATCAAATGTTTTTAATAAACATTTATATTTGTTTAAAATTATTCATCTAACAGAATAAAAGTATTTACAATTAAAGCGAGAAACAACAAATTTCTTAAATTCTGTATATTAAATAATGTATTTTGTGTAAAGGTGACATGTTTAATTCAGTTGGTTGAAAAAAAATTAAGACCCCATTTCATTTTTTACATTAAAAAAAAATAACTGGTTTATATCCAGTGGTCTATATCTGTCCAGTGTCTACTCAATTCTAAGCCTGTGGTCATAAGAGGAGGAAAACTGTTAAATTTATGCTAAGAGTTTTGTAAAGTCCTTAAGCAGCATCCTGGGAGATATGAGATAAGCATCATTACTTTCACAGGTTTTAGGAAAAGCTTCTTATTGTCTAAGTTTGCCATTGCTTTCAAAGAACACCAAATTTCTGCCGATAGGGAATTAAATTCTTACATACTTGAATTATCCTTCTAAATCTCTGCTGACTCAACATTATTTGTATGCAAATTGCCAAGGAAAACCAGTGAAAGGCAGACTGCTTGAAGAAGCAACAGGATTCTGAAGTGTCTTAGAAAAACCCACCAGACCTGAGCCTTCTGGACCTCTTTCCTGAGGGAACCACAGCCAAGATGTAGAACAATGTCTCTGAAATCCATGGCTACTCCAGCTTTGGAGGAGCCAGTGGTTGTGCAGAGTCCCTGGGGATTTGGAACGCTGATGTCTCAGAAAAAAACTCAAGAGCCTAAGCCCAGAATATTGTACTCTGTACCATATCTCAGCTGCTTGTTGCCATTCTGGTTGGTGAAATATTAGAAATTTGGAAGGTTGAGATTTCTCAGATCACTATTGTGGAGATTAATTAGAAACTGCAAGAGAGGACTGCAGCCAATATTACTGATGAAATGGATGGCATGACAGTTGTACCAATGGATGCCCACCCATGATTTGATGCAGAGGATGTCAGTGATGAACACACTGTGGTTCCTTCAAAAACATGGGAAAGTGATGGCCATCTGAGATCTTTTCAGAACAAAAAAGAGCCTGGTAGCTCTTAACATCATGCCCCTCAAGGATATGAATGAGTTTACATACACATTCTGGAAGTAGCCAATGCGTATGATCCTGAGCAAATCTAACAGCAAGGGAGAGAACACTTAGCAGCAACCCAGGAATGGGTGAAATAGGAAACTTTGGTGGGAATAGCTTCATGCCAGGAAATGGCTTCACTGTGGCCAAAAACCAGATGCTGGATTTGATTAAGGTTTGCCCAAGATTTGAAAGATTGAGCTTTCAGGGTCTTAAGAAACAGCTCCAACATGTCTATAGCCTCAATCAAGGAAGCTGTGAATTTTCTTAGAATACAGAGATATGTTTATTCCACGGTGAATTATGATCATTTAAAACCTATAGATACCCAATAACTGAATTGGATACTAGAGATATTTTTTCCAGCAGGACCTGTTTTCAGACTCCATTGGCTACAGCTGTGTATATGTTTGACCAGCTGACTTCTAAGAAGTAAGTCTCATAAAAGTTTCAACTGACATCCCTTTGAAAATTCCTAGTCTTCTGTTTTTGCTTTGTTGTTGATTTTTTTTAAGCTCAACGGAGATGGACAATTGATAGAGATGTACATACTAGGGCAGAATTTCCCAAAGAAATTACAAATAAGCTCGTTATAAAATCAGGTTAGATGGAAGGAGAGTGTTACCAACAGAGGTAAGCAGTATTACTTATGTAACACTTGGGAGTTTGAATTCTTAAAACGTTTCCTGTTGAGAGAAAATGGGTAGGACTAAGGCCTGTGGTTAGAGAGCTAGCTAAGAAACCCACTAACCCCTGCCTGTTCGTGTTTCCCACTTTGGTCATTTAGCATTACTGTCAGAATGGGATTTCCTTCACTTTTTGTTGTTACTGCTGCCAAAAATGAGTTTATTGGAACATGAGCCTCTGGAATGGTGGCCTCAAGGGGCAGAGGAAAGAAAGAATTCTGACTAAATTTTGTACCAAATAAGTGCATCTATATGCTTAATAAAACTGTTCTATTATAAAAAATGCAAAAGAGAATATGAAATGTGTGTTATATTTAAGAAGATTATTAATGAAATTCTATTAAAATGGGAAGGAAGCAGAGTGAACAAGTTTTGGGTGTGACAGATTTCAATATCATAAACAATCAAACCTTCTGTATACATTTCAAGTTTAAAGGCCCGTGAATACAAGTATTTATGTATATTATGTATATTGCTGCTTTATCAGGAAAGTCATGGTTTTGCTATTTAGAAATTGAGTAATAGGGATTCCTATTGAATATCATCAGAAAAAATGAGAACCAAGAGTCAGAAATTTAGACCAAAAAATAAATGGAAGAGAAGGAAGGAAGTTATTTTTGAAGAGCCCTGAAGAAGAAAAGGGAAATGAAGTGAAATACCATGGGGCTTAGAAAATAATTTATCTAGACCAGACATGGTGGTTCACACCTAAAATTCCAGAACTTTGGGAGGCCAAGGCAGGAGGATTTCTTGAGCCCAGGAGTTTAAGACTAGCCTGGGCAACATAGTGAGACCCAGTCTCTATAAAAATGAATTAAAAGAAAAAAAAAAAAAAAAGAAAATGCACATGTATGTTTATTGCAGCACTCTTCACAATAGCAAAGACTTAAAACCAACCCAAATGCCCATCAATGATAGACTGAGTAAAGAAAATGTGGCACATATACACCATGGAATACTATGCAACCATAAAAAAGGATCTAGAACCAGAAATATCATTTGACCCAGGAATCCCATTACTGGGTATATACCCAAAGGATTATAAAGACACACGAACACATATGTTTATTGCAGCACTGTTCACAATAGCAAAGACTTGAAACCAACCCAAATGCCCATCAAAGATAGACTAGATAAACAAAATGTGGCATATATACACCACAGAATACTATGCAGCCATAAAAAAGGATGAGTTCATGTCCTTTGCAGGGACATGGATGAAGCTGGAAACCATCATTCTCAGCAAACTGACATAAGAACAGAAACCCAAACACCGCATGTTCTCACTCATAAGTGGGTGTTGAGCAATGAGAACACATGGACACAGGGAGGGGAACATCGCACACCAGGGCCTGTCAGCGGGTAGGGGGTTAAGGGAGGGATAGCAGGGGGTGGGGAGATTGGGGAGGGTTAGCATTAGGAGAAATACCTCATGTAGATGATGAGGTGATGCATGCAACCATGACATGTGTATACCTATGTAAGAAATCTGCACATTCTGCCCATGTAGCCCAGAACTTAAAGTATAATAAAAAGAAAAGAAATTATCTGTCTATGAAAATGAGGAAACCAAGCCAAGAAGGGTGGAGCTAATGAAGCTATCTTGAGAAACCTAGGGTTATACAAACATATGTATTAGAGAAAAGATTAGAAATATATTATCTGGACATGTTTAATAAAGCTAAGTATGCTAAATAAAGGTTACATAAACTTCTTTATTCAATCTTAAAACTCCAATGTCAAGCTCTTCTGCATTTCTGAATCCAATATGAGACCCAGAAGTTGAAAGTCAATAAGACTGAGCTACAAAATAAGAAAAGCTCATGGAAAGTCAGATAGTTGGACAAACGTCTTTTTAGTTTAGCTACTCTTTGCAAAATAAATATAATGAAAATCATTTTTCAAACCGCCCAGAGAATTTTAAAGTATATTTTGCTAATTGTGAATAAACACTAATTATTCACTACCCATCATTAACTAAATATGTGTATGACATTATGTAATCTTAATTAGTGGGTCAACTTTTATCTGAGGTACTTCCAAATTGGACAAGGAACTTGGTGCCTTCATTGCTAACCTTGATGTCCCTTGCTCTGTTTTACCCACACAATGTTAAGTTGTTCAATTACAAATTGTTCTGTCATAAGAAATCTCAGGAACCTAACCTTCCCAGTAGGAAACAGTCCACTGTATACTAAATTACCTGTCAATAAAATGATGAAGTTAATTGAAATGCAGAATGGAATACAGTAGATGAAAAATATTATGTCTGGCATATACTAGTTATTATTATTTTTAGTCCCCAATCAAAAGTGTTGACTTCTTTGTGAAATTTAAAATGCGGTATCTTAAGAGATGATTTAAGTATAAATTACAGAATCAGAAGGCAAACATTCTACTGTTGTCACAGCAAGTAAAAAAAAAAAAAAAAAAAAAAAGCTGCAATGCAATGCAGTCCACCTATTTTACAATATAATGCTAATACAGATAATTAAGTAATAAATGTTACCCTCAGTATTTAAAAAAAAAACCCTTCTCCCAATTATTGAGATCATAAGCTTTAGTGAAACAGCAGTATTTGCACATACTGTTGTTTGTTTTTTAAATAAGGTCAAGTATTTGGAAAGGTTTTGCAAAACTAGATTCATCATTACTAGCCCACATAGGCACAAAATTACTTAATTCTAAATGTGGTGCATTATCTCAAAAAGAAAATATATTTTTTGCACTGCAATTGAAGAGTAAAAAAAAATTTCCCCCTGATCATCCTCTTTGCAATTTATTGATAGATGTATTTGGAGTGAGGTAAACTTATTCTCATAAGTAGAACTGAATAAACATGAATCTATCATTACTTAAATATTTAAAATATTGACAAAGAAGTAAGGGCAGCCGTATCTTCCATCTTCTGACAGCTTGGAAATCAAAAAAGAAGGCACCTCTCCACTCCTTTTTCTCTAGATTATCTTTGTGGCTACCAAATCTCTCTTCTGAAATTTTGAATCATCATGACTAATATTTCAATTGTTGAAGGAACAGTCTGGAGGGCCACACATACCTAACAAATTAGGACATGTAAGATCACCTGCTCTGTCTACATGCACACATTTCTAAGTGGTTGGTTTTCATAAGAATTATACATGCCCCTTAGATGTAACACATAGGATTTAATTTTGGTGACGTCTGAAGTGAATCACCTGGATTGAAAGCCTAAAAAAATAACTGCAATCATATGTATAAAAACAGCAAAAATATTATAGCTTATATGTTAGACTAATATTAGTGGTTGCCATTTATCTGATACTTACTATATGCCAGGCATATTTAATTCTCACAACACTGTGAGTTAGATATAATCATATCTATTTAATACACAAGGAAGTTAAAGGGTAGAAAGCCTGACTTCAAAGCATGTAACTGCTCTAAGGATAATAATACCTTTCTTGCTTAGGTTCCAGACAGTTGTGAGTACATAATAATAAAAAAACAATGTGCAACATCTTTGCAATTTAAATTGCTAACTGTGCATCGTTAGCTATTATAGCATGATACTTAAATCTAAGAGGAGGTTTAACTCCCAAATTCATAAGAAAATAGTATACAATGATTATAAAGTTTTAGGATCCAATATAAAACAAAATCTTTCAAGATCTTTTAGGCCTTTGTAATCCATAAGTTCAAATATTAGATACAGGGCAGTTAAGTAAATTCCCTAAGTTCATGCAATGAGCTTGCAGCAGACCTCATTGGGAAGAGAACTGAATAGCTTAGATTCCTAATCCTGTGGTGTTTTAGCCTCCAAAAGGAAGCCTCGCTTTGAGTATTTGACTTTTCACAGATAACATTCCTTCAAGTAGCAACATATACAAGAAAATAGTATTTAAAACCTAAGTCATTCTTTGACTGTTAAAGCAAGCACAGTTGGATTCTAAAACTAAGAAAACTACATATTATTTCAATATGACACATAAAGAAAATAGGTTAGCTTTTCAAAGTGTTTTAGGTGAGAAAAAGTACTACATCATCAGCCCATGATGTGGACAGAACATAAAATGCTCAGACTTTGAACACTAAACTAGGGGAGGAAACAGTGGAACTACAGATAGGAAGTCAATTGCTTTATATCATAGCAAGTAAAGTGTCTCTTTTAACCTGCCAAATCAGGAACAAGATGGAAAAAATTTCAAGCCATTTATGCAGCCAGATTAGGAATACTAAATATAAGCAAAAAATTTAAAAGGAAAGGAATATGAAGTACAAATGTGGACAAGCAATCCAGCTGAGTAAAAAAGAAATAATAACAATTGCAGGAAGAGAAGAAAATTTTATATAAGTGCTCTATGAAATAGGATAGCTTAATAAGAAATTGAGTTCTGTAAAATAGGTGTGCATAAATGAGGAAATAAAGCAACAAAACAAGATGAAAAGAAACACTGAGAACTATGAAAACAATTTGAGGACCAAAACAATCTCAAAGAAGATCAATTAGAAAGAAAAGGGAACAAAAGTTACGTGGCTAAAAGTTGCTACTAGCATGGTAAAAAGACTTGATGTAACCAGGGTACAAGCATATAGGAAAAGAAAGAGACTTTTCAAATGAGAAAGGTACTAATAAATGGAGAAATCAAACACTATTGAATACAAAAATAAAGTATTCCTGAGGTAGTAACCTGAAGAAATGAAACTGCAAACCAAAAATGTAAATTTTTTTCTTTCTTAAAGAATACACATTACCCCAAGAGAAAAACAAAATGATGTATAATACTCAACACTGGTACATATCCTGGTGAGGTTATTGAACTGCAAGGATGAAGACATAGTTCTGTGGCAATTCACAGAACAAACTGCCTGGGAGAAGTATTGGCGGCAGCAGTGCAGGTGTATACATTCTAGACATTTTCACAGCAATAATCAATGGAGTGGGGAGAGAGAGGGAGAGCACAAGCGAGAGAGATCTTCAGCCAAAATGCTGCTAAGCTATAAAAGCAAGAATTAAGATTTTAGACCGTACATTTTTAAAGGCAAAATATACTGTATCTGTTATCTCCATGTTGCGGAGTGAGGCAACTGAATTGAAGATGCTGGAAGTACAGAAGTGCTGAGTAAACAGAACTGGTGTGGGCACTAAATTAAGGTAATGCAAATATTAGGCTGATACTACATTTAAAAAATTATTATAAAACAATGTAAATTTCATAAACCTTCCAATGTAAAACTAATGACAAAGCTTACAAACCCAAGGCTAGTAAAATCAGTTTGAAGAAAGATTAAGAAGGCTTACATTCATGAATATGGTCTGAAGTTTTCATATATTGTTAAAAAATACATAATGGTTTCAGTGTTTTCTCTCATCATTTTTTTTTTAATTTAAAGAAATGTTTTAGGAGAAAATATCTGTTGTGGTGAATAAATAATCCTGTGGATTAAGCAATTCAATAACTTATTTCTTACATTAAATTTTTTTAGGCTGGGCAAAGTGGCTCACACCTATAATGCCAGAAGTTTGGGAGGCGAAGGTGGGTGGATCACCTGAGGTTAGGAGTTCCAGACCAGCCTGACTAATATGACAAAACCCTGTATCTACTAAATACACACAAAAAATATTAGCCAGGTGTGGTGATGCACAACTGTAATCACAGCTACTTGGGAGGGTGAGGTAGGAGGTGGAGGTTGCACTGGGCTGAAATTTTGCCATTGCACTCCACCCTGGGCAACAAAGCAAGACTCCATCTAAAAAAAAATTATATTTGAATTTAAAATATTTGATAAAGCATATTTAATATGATAGTTTTAGATAAATATATGCATTTTGTATAAGCCTGTCTTAGCTTTGAAGTATAATTGACAAAAAATAAAGTACACATGTGCGTAATTTGATAATTACTGACATATATTTTGACAAACCTGTGAAATCATCACCACAATCAAGTTAGAGAGCATGTCCGTCACCCTCAAGTTTCTTCATGCTCCTTGGTAATTTATTCCTTTCAATCCTTCCTCCTCACCTTGTCTCCAGACAAGAATTGATCTACTCTCTCTCACTATACATTAGTTTGCATTTTCTAGAATTAATGCAACTGGAATCAAGCAATATGTTATTTTCTTTAAAAAATCTGGCTTTTTCCGTGAAAGAATAACTATTTTGAGATTCACATATGTTTGCGTGTGTCCACGATTCATTCCTTGTATGGACATACTGCAGTTTGTTTCCTTCACCTATTTGTGGATATTTGAGTTGTTGCCAGCTTTTATCACAACCAAAGATGCTATGTACATTTGTGTACAAGTTGTTAAGTAGACTTATGGCTTCATTTTTCACTGGTAAATACCTAGATGAGGATTACAATAAGTGAATATTTAATATGAAAAAAAAAGAAACTACCACACGGTTTGCCACAGTGGTTTGTACCCTTTTACACTCCTCAACAGCCAGAGTACATTAAGTTCTTTCACCTATTCATACCCTCCAGCACTTAGTATGGCTAGTCTTTTTAATATGAGCTATCCTAATAAGTGAGTAGTAGTATCTCACTGTGGTTTGAATTGGATTTCTCTGATGAGTAATAATGTTGAGTACTCATTCTACTGATTATGTGTCATCCATATATCCTCTATGGTGAAGCATCTATTTAAATATTGCTCATTTTTTATCATCTTCTCGTGAGTTTCAAAAATTCTTTACATATTCTAAATCTGCAAATATTTTCTTCCTAACTGTGGCTTGTCTTTTCATTCTTTTATCAGTATCATTCAAACAGCAGAAGTTTATGTAGTTTATTCTGTAGTGTCTAATTTATTATTTATTTCTTTTGTGGACTATATTTTGGATACATTTAAGGTAACATGAAACCATAAAACTTGTAGAAGAAAACATTTGTGACCTTAGATTAGGTAAAGATTTCTTAGATACAATGCCCAAAACAGAATTTATAACAGAAAGAAATGATAAATTAGACTTTATCAAAATTAAAAAGAAAATAACTTCTGATGAAAGACACTTAAAAGAATGAAAATACAAGCTACAGACTGTGAGAAAACATTTGCAAATTATATATTTAATAAAAGGTATACATTCAGAATATGTAAAGGTGTTTCAGAACTAAATATGAGAAAATGGCTTAAAAACAGAAAAAATTTGAATGACACCGCACCAATAAAGATATATGGATAGCTAATAATCACATGAGAAAATACTCAACAATATCAGTCTTCTGAGAAATAAAAATTAATGATAAATTTTATGCGAATTTTTGGATATAAATCAATAGATCAAAGTTACTTTTTGCTATATGGAAATCCAATGGTTATGGTTTAATTTCTTTAAAATACTATCCTTTTCCAGCTAAATTGCCTTAGCATTTTTTTGTAATAACCAGTTGTCCACATGTAAGTGGGTTTATTTATGGATCTCTATTATTTTCCATTAATCCAAGTCCATCTATTCCAATACCACATTCTATTTCTGTAATAAGCCATCAGAGAGTATTAGTCACCCAACTTTGTTGTTCCTTTCCAAAGTTACCCTGGCCATAGCTGTTCCTTTATATGTCCATCTAAATTTTAGAATCGACTTGACAATTTTTGCCACATCGAAATCCAAAAACACAAAGAAAACTTCTAGAATTTCAAATGAGCTTGTTTTAAAAATATAGATTTAATTGAGGAGGGTTGAAACCAATATTCAATATCACAATTTATGAGTACCATATATCTCTCCATCTATTTAGGTCTTTGTTAATTTTTTTCTCTTAGCAATATTTTATAGCTTTTAGTGTGCAGGTCTTTTCACAGATTTTTCCCTGACAATCATACAGCATCACATTTTAAATGTTTTTAAAATGGCATTCTTTCCTAATTCTAACTTCTGTTTATTCTTTGGTCATATACAGAAGATAAACAGAAGATATCTGGTGAATTACAATTAAGTTTTGTATTATATTAATATCTTATTCTGCGACCTTGTTAAACTCATTTATTAGCTATAGTATCTTTGTAGATTCCATCAGATTCTTTACATAGATGATAAGATCATCTACAAATAAAGACAGTTTGATTTCTTTCTTTGCAATATAGCTGCTATTTATGTCTTTTCCTTGTCTTATTGTAATAGGTAGAACCTCTAGTAGATTAATGAATAGAAACAACAAGGAAGACATCTTTGCCTTTTCCTAACTTAGGTGGAAATCATTTAGTCTTTTATCATAGAATATGATGTTAACGAGGATTTTGGTATTTAGTTTTATCAGACTTAGGAAGTTCCCTTTTATGTCTAGTTATTTAAGAGGGTTTTTGTTCTCTAGGAACTGTTGTTGGATTTCAACAAAATTTTTTTGCACTTACTGAAAGAAGCATGTGCATTTTCTTCTTTGGTTTCTTAACATGATGAATTATACTGCTTGATTGTTGAGTGTTAAACCAACTTCGTATTTCTCAGGATAAACTCCACATCATAATGTATTATTATTTTTACATATTGCTTGATTCAGTTACTAATGTTTTGTTTAAAACTTTCATGTCCATGTTCATGAGGGATTTTAGTTGGCAGGGTATTTTTTTCTTGTATTGTTATTTTTTTAATATATGGGTAATGTTGGCATAATAGAATGACTTGGGAATTATCATTTCCACTTTGATTGTCTGAAAAAAATGTGTATAACACGATCTAATTTTGATACTAAAATTTTATACAGATATTTTTCTATTTTTCATCCGCAGATAGATACCAGTCTAATGCTATTGATACTAACTGCTGGGTGGTAGCAATTATGGTGCTTTGTGTGTATTTTTATTTATATACTTATACATTGATTGCATGTTTTATAAGACACATGTAGTAGTTTTCAATCTATGTGAATCTATGTGTTAAAAAATTTTTTTAAATTAAAAACTGTATTATAATAATCTGCAATTATAAATGGATGCTGTCAGTACCTTAAGCTGATTGCCAGAGGATCATGCTTTTCAAAATGTTTTCTGAGAATCACTGGTTTATCTGGTTAATCTCAGTTGTCTTTCAGCTGTCAAGATGCAATTCATCTAATGTTATTTTCAGAATACTGAGGATTAATGTTTACAGCAGCTAAATTGGAAATAATGTTCAGTCTCCACTTCACACAAAATAATGAAGATCCAAAAGTGGTTCATTATAACATATATTAACAATAATGGTGTAAATGCTTAAAATACAGAAAATATCATTAATAACGTAAAGAGTGAACAGAATTCCAGTTTCAATATAAAATGTGAATTTGTGAGCACCCAGTCAATTACTCTATCATATCGGACCATTTAAATAATATAAATCGAGTATACAATAAGAAAAGGAAAATGCCTTTAATTCCCCTTTGTTAGGAAGCTGATAATGTCTAATATTTAGTTCTTTCTCAGAAATGACTTGCTTGGATTATCACCTGATGAGGAAATGGAAACTGAACTTTTATTTTCTATGATTTTTTAAGCTATAAGAATTTCATTTAAAATTTGCTAATTTTTTTCCTTTAAAAGGCAAGACGCGAACTTATCTTTAAACAGAGTTCCTGTGTCAGAAAATTAACCCTCAAGGTACCTCACTTTAGCTAGGTAGATGTAAAATAGGAAAGTATGCATTATTCTGGGAGAAGAGTATAACAGACTATTATTGTCCTGGAGCAGGTTAGAACTTAGATGAACTTTTTGAAGGCTGATTTAAGCAATGTTCATTCTCACTGCAACTCCTTGCCTCCACAAATTTATATATATTCCAAGAAACTTTAAGGAAGAATATTTCCTTTTAAAAATTCCAAGTTCACTCTCACCAACAGGGGAAGACAGTGTGGCGATTCCTCAAGGATCTAGAAAAAGAAATTCTATTTGACCCAGTAATCCCATTACTGGGTATATAGCCCAAGGATTATAAATCGTTCTATTATAAAGACACATGCACATGTATGTTCATTGTGGCACTGTTTACAATAGCAAAGACCTGGAACCAACCCAAATGCCCATCGATGATAGACTGGACAAGGAATATGTAGTACATATACACCATGGAATACTATGCAGCCATAAAAAATGATGAGTTTGTGTCCTTTGTAGGGAGATGGATGAATCTGGAAACCATCATTCTCAGCAAACTGACACAAGAACAAAAAAAATCAAACACCCCATGTTCTCACTCATAGGTGGGTGTTGAACAATGAGAACACATGGGCACAGGGAGGGAAGCATCACACACTGGGGTCTGTTGGGGGGGGGGGGGACTAGGGGAGGGACAGCGGGCAGTTGGGGGGCTTGAGGAGGGATAACATGGGGAGAAATGCCAGATACAGGTGACAGGGGGATGGAGGCAGCAAACCACCTTGCCATGTAAGTACCTATGCAACAACCCTGCATGATCTGCGCATGTACCCCAGAACCTAAAGTACAATTAAAAAATATTCCAAGTTCTGGGTAACTGATAAACTGTGGTAACATCCATGGAGGATACATCAAGGACTTTCATATGGAATTTGTATCATATAGGAGTGATAAACTGGTCTTGTGGTTTCATCCCCACTTCTGGGTCAAGATTTTTAGAGAAAGGATGGACTAATGAACAGAGATGCTTGATAGTGGATAATATTATATATTGAACAAGCAGATTAACAAATATCAAATACAAATGCTTAAGAAAAAAATCCAAACATCCAGTCATAAATTGCTGCCCTAGAATTTTTCACATTGATTCTATTTAATGAATTGAAGTTTGAGAGTTTATGTTGGGTGACCACCATGATTTAATATGTTTGCTGCAGGGTTATATGAATCTAGTAAGTGACTGTAACAAGAATGAGTCTGGTTGTTGGAAAATGCCCACTGTATGCCTACTCATAAAGGCTATTTTGGTATACATTAAAATTGCATGGTATCTTCTTAGGTGGGAGAGGAACTCAGATCACACTGTAAACCTGACCCTGCTACTCTGAGAAGTAAGGAATAAAACTTTATATAGCCTGTTTAGAATGTAACCATCATTGTAGAAGGTCAATTTGGTTTTCCTCTAAGATTATAAAACTATAGAAGACAGGTAGGAAAATTAAATACATTGCAAAGGTACTGATACTTTCCTTTTCTTTTCTTTTTTTTTTTTTTTTTTTTTGAGACGGAGTTTCACTCTTGTTGCCCAGGCTAGAGTGCAATGGCAAGATCTTGGCTCGTTGCAACCTCCGCCTCCCGTGTTCAAGCAATTCCCCTGCCTCAGCCTCCCAAGAAGCTGGGATTACAGGCATGCGCCACCATGCCTGGCTAATTTTGTATTTTAGGTAGAGACAGGGTTTCTCCATGTTGGTCAGGCTGGTCTTGAACCCCAACCTCAGGTGATCCCTCTGTGTCCAACCTCCCAAAGTGCTGGAATTACAGGCATGAGCCACCACACCCGGCCGGTACCAATACTTTTCAATGATCACTTAGTCATTGCTCTTGTTCCTCAATTATCTTTTTACTATATAATATATATACATATTATATATAATATAAATTATTATATATATTTTAATATATATAATATAAATTATTATATATATTTTAATATATATAATATATAATATATGTGTATCAGTTTTTTGCCTGTCATGTAAATGATACTCATTTTAATGTCATGAGTTGTTTCCCTTGCTAGAATTATATTAAATTTGAATGGAACATATTCTAAAAGTACTCAATTATATTCATTTCCAATTATGATCTAAGAAAATAAAATGAGCACAGAGTGTATTGTAATGATAAAAATTATTTTGGAAAGCATGAAATTTCCAAATGCATTTGTTTTATTTGTGACCTTTGTTTCTACAATTCTGATTTTGAGTTTACTAAGCATCAAATGGCAACTAGTAGTCAACTACTGGATAACCATGCGTTTGAATTATCCCATAATGGATAAATATGTACTGAGTCTCAATCTATATATAAATTAAGTGTGCCAGGGGACCTATGTTTTAGAAATGTGTATGTTAAAGAAACAAAAACATTTCAGAGGTCCTCTGAATAATTATGAAGAAGGGCAAAGGTACTATGAGAAAAACAAAAACATAAAGGGTAAATGCAATCTCAAAGCTAAACGTGGATAAAAAGACTCATAACAGGGAGTGTTGGCAGAACAAGCCACTGCCTACTGTTACTGTTCTCCTAGTTGGCTCATGCAAGCAGCTGAACAATATCTCTGGCATGTGGAAGTAAGTCTTTGAAACCAAATATTCCCTGGACCACCTTGCTAAGCAAGCTGGAATTTCTAAGACTCATATCCCTTGGTTTCTACAGTTAAGAAGCATGGTGTATTTTACATTTCTGCCCAGCAAAGCTATTTGACACAGACTTACATATTTAAATATTTTACAGGATCTGACAGCATGAGTGAAAAATAGCACTGGTCTAGGACTTTTGGTCCCAATTCTGTCACTAATCAGGTGTGTGATTCAGTTAAGTCACTTAACCTCTTAAGCTATCATGTCATTATCTATAAAATATCTGCCCTGGAAGTACAGATAAAACAATGTGCTTGGAGGGGTTTTTAAAAATTAAAACACTATATAATTAATGATTATTCTATCAGATCTCATACTCCAGTACTTTATTTTTGCAATAATATTTATGCAATTTAAAAATAGGTAAGATCCTTATTAAAAATTCATTCAAATGTTTATTTCTCCCTGAGCACAACTTAGCTCTTCAATCATTAAATCTTACTCAGCAAATTAAGTGATTATCCTTTCTTTCTATTTTTAAAACAACAGCATGGAAGTACAAGAAAATATTCCCATTACCCAATTCATAAATAAAAGAATGTGTATTTGTTCCTAGTGAATAGCACCAGGTTTACAATATTTAATTAGCCAATGCAATTTAATGTAGCTCTCATTTGATAGATAAATAAAATGGTACAGTATAGCACTCCAAATAGTCCTATAGTTTAGTTTATATTTTTCACATAAATCAAATTGGTATAACCATTTTTTGCTTACATATAAATTTATTCTCTGGAATAAACATTAAAGCAATAATACATGATAGAAATAAATAAATTGACTGTATGTTCTAAAAAAAGTTAGCCAATTTAATATACTATAGTTTCTCCTAAGATAACGATTATGAAAATAAAACATAAATACAGCTGATTTCCATTTGACTACTATTTATTAATCAGATTACCTGAACCTTTTGTTTACCTCTTTACATAATTATGGAATCCTGACATGCTGTTTGCCTCTATATCCCATTGGTTCCCAATTGTTAAAATCTAATCAATATCCACTTTTCTCTTAACCAAGAACATTTTAAGTTCTATAAGCAATATAAACTCAATGGGGGAAAAAAGGCAGACTATAGCAACTAGGATGTGAGAATTACTTATTTATGGTCAATGTAATACAATGAATGAGCACTATGCATACAACATTAAATTGTGATTCCATCTTCTCCCAGTGAGGCAGTGCATTTAATTTCCTCAGTTGGACATACTTACTGAATCATATTAGGTGTAAATAAGAATTTTGAAATTTTAGTCTCTCAGAGAAAGAGGGCAGCAATAGGAAGTGACAGTCAACACTTTAGCATTCCATGCCTTGACCCCTACATAACTCTTCCATCCCAGTTGTGCCTTTTCTGTCTTTAATTTCCACTCTAGAAATGCTGAGCCTATCTCTGTCATCCATATACATCATGCTATTTCTAGCCCTCTGAATCCTCATGCATGCTGGTTTCTCTGCCCCTTACCCACCTTTCCCCAACCTATTAAGTCCTGATCATCTTTCACAACTCAGTTTAGACATCACTTTACGGAAGGGTTCTGATTACTCCTTCTACTATGTAGGACTGAATCTTCCTCCACTAAAGATCTTGTAAGATCAAGTCCCTGTGGCATCTTTGCCTTTACTGACTGGCATGGAAATGATCCATGGCTATTTCCGACTTCCTGGCCAGTTGGAAATTTTGTAATGATGGAAATTACATAGTAATAATCTTTGTATCCTCAGCACTTAGTCCCATTGCTGGCATGCAAATAGTCAATATATGCTTTTTGAACGGATCCAAATAAATCTTAGAGATAATCCAAGTGCTAGCTTGGAGAAATCAGATAAGGATTTAAGATCTTAGGAAAAAATTAAATTAGAGATGAAAAAATAACATGAAATTCTAGTTTATTAAAGTTGAATGTATACACTCTGAGGAAAATTTGGGGAACTTACCTGGTTAAAACATGGGTACCTCATTCAGCTTTCTGACATATTCCAATAAACAAAACATTTTGTCTTTAATGATGCCTATTATAAAACTGATTATTTCAATTCACAACTATATCTTTATTTTCAAGTTTTGTATCCTGCCCCACTTCAAATATTTGGTGGGAACACTTAAGGGAGTCATTAACACGACGCAAAAAACTTAAATTTTGCATTGTATTGATGACTCCCCTAAGTGTCCCCACAAAATCTCATTAAGATTTTGCATTGTATTAATGACTTAGGTAAGTGTCCCCATGTATGTCATTAATACAATGTGCAATTTAAGTTTTCTTAGTCATTGAATATAAACAATTGCACAGAAATGTCTTCATCTAACTCACTCAATGCTTTGAATGTCTAACTTTCTTTTGTTAACCAACTAAATACTGTATTAATTAAACTTGGTACCTCATTATAATTATGTAAATATAAGTCATGGACAGATGGACATGAATTAATTAAAACAGATTTATTTTCTATTAATATCCATTTGCAGTAAGAGAATGGAGTTTTATTTTGTTAACTCATAATTCATATTATGTTTATGTACAGAGACTATTTGAGGTTAATGATTAGAAGTTTACTTTGGAGAATAAAGAAAGTAGGTAACTTTTTAGCATCATAGGGAAAAAGTGAATTTGGAGCTGGGTAAAGATCATCAGAGGAAAGAACGACTATAAACAAACATACAAACAAACACTATGTTTACCTACTCTATGTGGAATTAGAGCTCAGAGAAAAAAAAATTATTTCCCACATAACATGAAATTAGAACTATGACCTTGGAAATAACGTTGTTCTTGCTATAATTCATGAATATTACATAAATCTGTGGTATGCCATAAGAATGTACATACCATTCATCACATTATTTATTTTCTATGTGAATGCATGTTCTAAAGTTTAAATAACTGCCTTATAAGTGAACTTTTATAAGATAATCTAATGAATTTCTTTTCTGCTCATATATTGGGGGAAGCAAAAGTAACACGTTCAGTTGGGTGGTTCCATTAAACCTACAAATTCTACCCATACAATGTTTCATCAAAACATATTTCATAGCTGTACACTGGGAGTTCTGGAAATAAATTTTTCATAAATTTCACTATTTATGTAGAGTCTATTCGTTTCACACTCTAGCATATTTTTTAATTTATTTAATGTCATGTTGACAAAAATGACCCTTTGTTAACTGCATATTTGTAATAAGCTGCTTCATATATATACAGGTTATTTTACAGCTTACTTCTGATACTGTGTAACAATTAGGACAATCTATATTAAGAGATCCAAAGGAGAGTAGAGCATATTAGCATGTAGATAGCTCTGATATCCACTACGGAAAACAAAGAAAAAGCCAAACATAGATAAAAATAAACATTTACTAGTTTTAATTATGACAATTTCATTATAGGATAAATTATAATTAATTATAATTCAATGTTTATAGATATGGGATATAGTTTACAGGTCATTTAAAGGTAGAAACAATGAAATTATATTCAATTTTTCTTAGGTTCTTTCTCTGCTATTTTTCTCAATTTTAGTTTTCACTGCTAAAGAAGAATTATAAAGTCAGGGTATTCATTTGAATATATGATATTGCCATCAGCATAAATGTCATTAAGTTTTCAGTGTCAGCCCTTTCCTGAATTGTGTTATCATTAGCTTTTAGGCATTTACATTTTTTTCTTTAAGATTTTGATGATTTCCTTAATCTCCATATATGCCAGGACGATCTAAATTAATAGTGTATGATAAGATCAGAGAAAAAAAGGCAAAAGTGAATTAACCTAAAAACGAAAGATTGGAGGTTACAGTAATCAAAACAGCATGGTACTGTTACCAAAACAGAGATATAGACCAACTGAACAGAACAGAGATCTCAGAAATAATGCCACACAGCCACAACCATCTGGTCTTTGACAAAGCTGACAAAAACAAGCAATGGGGAAAGGATTCCCTATTTAATACATGGTGTTGGGAAAACTGGCTAGCTATATGCAGAAAGCTGAAATTGAATCCCCTTCCTTACATCTTACACAAAAATTAACTCAGGATGCATTAAAGATTTAAACGTAAGACCTAAAATCCTAAAAACCCTAGAAGAAAACCTAGGCAATACCATTCAGGACATAGGCATGAGCAAGGACTTCATGACTAAGACACCAAAAGCAATGGCAACAAAAGCAAAAATAGACAAATGGGATATAATTAAACTTCAGAGCTTCTGCACAGCAAAAGAAACTATCATTGGAGTGAACAGGCAACCTACAGAATGGGAGAAACTTTTTGCAATCTACCCATCTGACAAAGGGCTAATATTCAGAATCTGTAAAGAACTTAAACAAATTTACAAGAAAAAAAACCAAACCACCCCATCAAAAAGTGGGTGAAGTATATGAACAGACATTTTTCAAAAGGAGACATTTTTGTAGCCAACAAACATATGATAAAAAGCTCATCATCACTAGTCATCAGAGAAATGCAAATCAAAACCACATTGAGACGCCATCACATGCCAGTTAGAATGGTGATCATTACAGGAGACAATAGATGCTGGAAAGAATGTCGAGAAATAGGAACACTTTTACACTGTTGGTGGGAGTGTAAATTAGTTCAACCATTGTGGAATACAGTGTGGCAATTCCTCAAGGATATAGAAATAGAAATACCATTTGACCCAGCATTCCCATTACTGGGTATATACCCAAAGGATTATAAATCATTCTATTATAAAGACACATGTACCTGTATGTTTATTACAGCACCATTCACAATAGCAAAGACTTGGAACCAACCCAAATACCCATTAATGACAGACTGGATAAAAAAAATGTGGTACATATACACCATGGAATGCTATGCAGTCATAAAAAGGAATGAGTTTGTGTCCTTTGTAGGGATGTGGATGAAGCTGGAAACCATCATTCTCAGCAAACTAACACAGGAACAGAAGACAAACACCACATGTTCTCACTCATAAGTGGGAGTTGAACAATGAGAACACATGGACCCAGGGAGGGAACATCACACACCAGGGCCTGTCAGGGGGTAAGAGGCTAGGGGAGAGATAGCATTAGGAGCAAAACCTAATGTAGATGACGGGATGATGGATGCAGGAAACCACCATGGCACATGTTTAACTATGTAACAAGCCTGCATGTTCTGCACATGTACCCCAGAAATTAAAGTATATATATATTTTTTTAAATCAAAGATTGGTATAAAGGATGGAGATTCATACAAATGTCTCTTGAAAAATATCTTATCTATAAGCTGAATATACTTGTTTGCATAAAATGATTTGATTTGTCCATAAAATAGTCAATTGAATCAACTTTCATGATGCAAATGATAAATAAGTTCAAACATACACTTCAGGTGCTGCATTCTCAGAGTGAACATTTTCCACTGATTTATTACATCATTTAGTAATTTTATATTAATATATGATTTTCAAATACCAATTTAGTGTCAACTACTAAACGGTCTATATCAGAAAATACCAAGATACATCAATCGCAACTTTAGCTTTAACAAACTTAATAAGCTTAGTTACTCAGTTAGAAAAGATAGAAGGCTTAAATAAACAAAACCAAATAAAAGTACATGTACATTTTGGAGAGTTACTTAAAGCTTAAACCAAACAGTGCATATAAAGCATTTACTATAGTGTTTAGCGTATAGTGAGAGGTCCACAGATAGAGCTTTCATTGTTACTGACGTTAGGTTTGTTAACCTGGGTGTAGAGGCAGGAGGTCATATTTCAGTGGGAAGGTTCAGTACAGATATCTTGACAGAGTTGAGATGTACAAGCATACCTCAGAGAGATTGCAGTTCATTTCCAGACCACTACAATAAGCAAATGTTGCAGAAGAGCAAGCCATCAAATTTTCTGGTGTCCCTGTACATATAAAAATTACATTTATACTATTGTCTATGAAGCATGCAATAGCACTGAGTCTAAAAAAACAATGTACTTGCTTTTTAAGGCAAAAAAATGCTAATGATCATCTAAGCCTTCAATGACTTGTAGTCTTTTTGCTGAAGTGTCTTGCCTCAATGTTGATGGTTGCTGACTGATCAGGGTAGTGGCTGTTCACCACCACCAGCCTACAGTGATTTTTTTTCCTTCTTTTTGGGACAGAGTTTCGCTCTTGTTACCCAGGCTGGAGTGCAATGGCGAGATCTCGGCTCACCGCAACCTCCGCCTCCTGGGTTCAAGCAGTTCTCCTGCCTCAGCCTCCCGAGTAGCTGGGATTACAGGCGCGTGCCACCATGCCCAGCTAATTTTTGTATTTTTAGTAGAGATGGGATTTCTTAAAATAAGAAAACAATGAAGTTGGCTGCATCAATGAATTCATCTTTTTATTAAAGATTCTCTGTAGCATGTCATGATGTTTGACAGCCTTTTACCCACTGTAGAACTTCATTCAAAATTGGAGTCAGTCCTTTCAAACCCTATCATTGCTTAATCAACGAAGTTTGTAATATTGCAAATCTTTTGTTGCCATTTCAACAATGTTCATAGCATCGTCATTAGGAGTAGAATCCATTTCAAGAGACCACTTTCTTTGCTTATCCGTAAGAAGCAACTCTTCATCCACTGAAGTTCTTTTGTGAAACTGCAGCAATTCAGTCACATCCTCAGGCTCCACTTCTAATTCTAGTTCTCTTGCTACACCCAGCACTTCTGCAGTACTTTCTCCATTGGAATCTTGATTCCCTCATCCATAAGGGTTGAAACCAACTTCTTCCAAATACCTATTAATGTTTATATTTTGACCTCCTCTTATGAATGTTCTTAATGACAGCTAGAATGGTAAATTCTTTCCAGAAGGTTTTTAATTTTGCCCAGATTCATCAGAATATTCACTATCTGGCAGCTATAACCTTATATAATGCATTACTTAAATAATAAGGCTTGACAGTCAAAATCACTCCTGGATTCATGGGCTGCAGAAAGGATGTTGTATTATTAGGCATGAAAACATGAATCTCCTTGTATATCTTTTTTTTTTTTTTGAGACAGAGTTTTGCTCTTTTTTTCCCAGGTTGAAGTGCAATGGCCTGATCTCAGCTCACTGCAACCTCTGCTTCCTGGATTCAAGTGACTCTCCTGTGTCAGCTGCCTGAGTAGCTGGGATTAGAGGCCCGTGCCACCACGCCTAGCTAATTTTGTGTTTTTATCACAGATGGGGTTTCACCATGTTGGCCAGGCTGGTCTTGACTTCCTGACCGCAGGTGATCTGCCCACCTTGGACTCCCAAAGTGCTGAGATTACAGGCAGGAGCCACTGTGAGCAGCCCTCCCTGTATAGCTTTATCAGAATTGCTGGGTGACCAGGTGCATTGTCACTGATCAGTAATATTTTGAAAGGAATCTTTTCGTGAGCAGTAAGTCTCATCAGTGGGCTTAAAATATTCAGTTAACTGTGCTGTAAACAGATGTGCTGCCATCCAAGCTTTGTTCTTCCATTTATGAAGCACAAGCAGAGTAGATTTAGCATGATTCTTAAAGGATTTTTGAAATGGCAAATGAGCATTGGCTTCAGCTTAAATCCACAAGCTACATGAGCTCCTAACAAGAGATTCAACCTATCCTTGGAAGTTTTGAAGCCAGGCATTGATATATGTCCTGCTATGAAAGTCCTAATGACATTTTCTTTCAATAGAAGGCTGTTTCATCTACACTGAAAATCTATTGTTTAGGGTGGCCGCCTTCATCAATGATCTTGGCTAAATCTTCCAGACAACTTGCTGCAGCTTCTACGTCAGCACTTGCTGCTTTACATTGCACATTTTATTTTATGGAGACAGCTTTTTACCGTAAACCTCATGAACTAACATGTGTTAGCGTCAAACTTTTCTTCTGTGGTTTCCTGACCTCTCTCAGCCTTGACAGAATTGAAGAGAATTTAGGTTCTTGTTCTCAGTTAAGCTTTGGTTTAAGGGAATGTTGTGGTAGGTTTGATTGTCTTTCAAGACCACTAAAACTTTCTCCGTATCAGAAATAAAGCTGTTTTGCTTTCTAATCATCTGTGTGTTCACTGGAGTAGCACTTTTAATTTCCTTCAAAATTTCCTTTGCATCTACTACTTGGCTGTTTGGTGCAAGCCGCCAGATTTCACCCTCGCAGCTTTTGACATGCCTTCCACACTAAGCTTAATCATTTCTAGCGTTTGATTTAACATGAGAGATGTGAGACTCTTCCTTTCACTTGAACACTTAAAAGACATTGTAGGGTTATTAATTGGCCTAATTTTAATATTGTGACTCAGCGAACAGGGAGACCCATGGAGGAGAGGAAGAAAGACATGAGAACAGCCAGTCAGTAAAGCAGTCAGAACACAATATTTAACAATTAAGTTTCCTGTCTTTTATGGGTGTGGTTCATGGCACCTCAAAACAATTAACATCAAAGTTCACTGATCACAGATCACCATTACAGATACGCTAAAACAAAAAGCTTGAAATATTGTAAGAATTACCAAAATGTGACACAGAAACATAAAGTGAGCACATGCCGTTAAGAAAATGGTATTGTAGACTTGCTGGACACGAAACTTCAATTTATAAAGAACGCAGTATGTGCAAAGGGCAGAGGAGTAAAGGACAATAAAACAAAGTATGACTGACTATCTTCAGATTAAAACAGCTGTGGAGAAATGTAAACCAAATAGACGTGAAAAAAAAGGTGGAAATATGAAAACATGGGGAAATGAAAACTGAGCTATCCAACGTGGCTGCAATGGAGAGTACACATGGAGAAGTCATGGCTGGGAAGACTTGAGGCCAACTAAGTGGGGCCAATAATCCCAGGCTATAGGATTTGCAATTCATTTATAAGAGGATGAGAAACACAGAATCCTAAGAGAAGGCAACGTCAAAAAACAAAGCCAGGAATCAAGAAAGGGTGGGCAAGAGCCAAGGGAGGTCTGAAGTAGGACTTTGGAAGTGAAAACAAGAATGTAACAAATGCTTCCAAGACAAGGAGTCTGAGAAAGATACTGATAAAATTAAAGAGAAGAAAAAATAAACCCTCAAAATGCAGAATTACAGAAAGTGAAGGAGCCCAGATGTAAAAAACAAAAACAAACAATGAAATAAAAGAGTTCGGAGCGTTATAATGCCCCCCAGAAATGTAAACCACTTGTAAGTAGTTTCCCGGACTAACCACTAAAGCAATCAATGATCCTGCTGGTTTATTTGGTAGAGACATAACATTTTTAGTGGAATAAAGCCAAAAATGCATTTTACATTTTTAAAACATATTTCTTTAATTCTATGTTTTTACAAGTATCTAGGTGGAAAGAGTCTGCAAAGTGTCCTTTGGATTCCATCTCTCTTTTTTTTAATATATATTTTATTGTGTTTTAGGTTTTGGGGTACATGTGAAGAACATGCAATACTGTTGCATAGGTATATACATGGCAATGTGGTTTCCTGTCTTCCTCCCCCATCACCTATATCTGGCATTTCTCCCATGGATTCCATCTCTTTTAGTTGCTTCAATTGCCAACTCAGTTACAACATTTGCATGGTTTTTAATGGCTTAGCCATTTAAAAAATGGTGAGTAGGTATGTGTTCTTCCTAAGATTGCTCTGAAGAATAATAATAAGTCTTTCATAACATAAAGTCTAAATTATATTCAATCATTAATAGCACTTCAAATATTTTCCTAAATAATGTAGTATTCCTTATTGTATTGCATCTTTAGGTCTGCTAGATTTTTTAAGATTTACAAAGAAAACTAGCTGAGATCATTTCTTTATCATTCACAATTTATTCTTTATATTTCACTTTGTATAATCAACATAAACTTATAGCTTTATATAAAAATAACTTCTAAATATAGTTAAAATATAAATCCACTGAAAAAGCTATGATTATATGAATTTCCATGACTCCTCTGAATATCTATATATGAAGAAGAAAGAGCTCAAAACCTTCATTACTCTACTAATTTGGAGCCTATGATGATACAACTTGAACACAGCTTTTGGAACTGGGAAAATGTTTTACCAAATTCATAGTGAGTATAGCTAACATGAGTATGTTTTAAAGCAAGGTTTATTATTTATTGTAAATACATATTCATAATCAAAAAATTAAAGAAAGAAAATATTCTCAACTGTTTTGTTAATCCATCTCATATAGATCCAACTTAATAGGAAATCACTGACAGTTTACACAATTCGCCTGCAAAAGCCTCTAAAACATTTGCTCAAAATATTTTTCTACCTCTTATTCATAGTCATTTTTATTATTTTCTTCCACATTCTATCTTACTTCTGTTTTGTTGTTGTGTTTCCAACTTGCAAAACACTTGCATTTTATGTGTAACCTCTTTTCCTATTTAGGAAAAGTATATGATATTGCATATCTATTTATGTCTCTATTTCTCCTGGTTTCCACTTCTGTTTATCTGGTCTAATTGACTTTTATCAAGGCGCTTTATCCTTGAAATTAACTTTTCAAGCTTATCAAAGGAAAGCATTTTCCTGACTTCACGTTCCTTTGCTGCCCAGAGAGACAGGTTTTATTTTAGATCTAGAAAAGGAAGCTTTGCTCCATAAGAACCTCTGACCCAGAGGATCAAAAACAATTCATCAAGGCCCACATTAAAAAAAAATTTTAAATCTAGTTTTATTTTTGTATTGTCTTTGGTGAGAGATATAAAACATTCCACTGATTGACATTTAAACTGCATAATACACATAATAAGAAATAAAATACATTCCAATTTTATATTACATCCAGTTACAAAGAGATGAGTCATAAAAAGGGAAATGAGAAGTCCAGAGGAAAAAAAAACATGACATAGTCTCAGTATTTAACCAATGTTGAAATCAGAGCAGGAAGATTTATATAAATACATGCAATCTTCACCATTCAGGGGGGAAAATACAAGAAAATATTCGCATAATTTCTTAAGAAAATTCTTTTAAAATTCCACATAGGCCAAGTGCCGTAGCTCATGCCTGTAATCCCAGCACTCTGGGAGGCTCAGGCTGGCGGATCATGAGGTCAAGAGATCGAGGTCAGCCTGACCCACATGGAGAAACCCTGTCTCTACTAAAAATGCAAAATTAGCCGGGCATGGTGGTGCACACCTGTGACCCCACCTACTCGGGAGGCTGAGACAGGAGAATCACTTGAACCAAGGAGGTGGAGGTTGTGGTGAGCCGAGATCATGCCACTGCACTCCAGCTTGGGCAATAAGAGTGAAACTCAATCTCAAAAAAAAATAAAATTCCACATAAAACTGAAAGATACCAATTAAAAAAACATTTTTGCCCTCATTTACTAGAGAGATAAGCCCTGTCTTCCTGCTCTAGTGGGTGAAAAATGTTCTAAAATTTCAGAGATCTCATATAAATGGATCTATGCTCCTATCTTCTGTTTTGAATATTGCCTAATGATCTAAAACACATTGCATAAAATGAGACTTAAATGATGTCAAAGTCTTAAGAGGACTCCATGCACAATGTCTGTTTGCTTAGGTATTTTTCTATCACTATGCTGCATTTTAGACTCAATATTTCTGGTATTTACTGCTCTCTGTTCTTTATCCCAGTGCATTCTGCCTGTTTTATCTTTGATATTCCTTCCTACAGACGCGAGAGCACTAGTACATGCAGAGACATATATATTCACACACTATACAGAGAAGTAAAAAATGTACTTTTTTAAAGTCCAAACTGACTCTGTGTTGTGGAAATATAATTTTTTTTTTTTTGACTGGAGTAATTGACTTGTTTTCCCTGTTTTTTTTTTTTTTTTTTTTTTAAAGAAACACCTTTAGTAGTCCATTAGATTTAGATTATGACAGGAGTCTAAATAGGAGAACATTACCATGAAAAAACTAAATTGCTATACATGGTAAGATGTTTATGAATTGTGCCTCCTGCTAGTGGCTCAGGATAAAGAGGAGTAAAGATCTCACTCAGATGGGAATTAACAAGAGACTTACCAAAGAAAAGTTGCTTATGCAGAAAAATGCTAATGATGGCTATCTGGGAATACCGATCATTCATTCAGGGTATCTCTTTCCTTTATTTACCTCCTCTCTTAGTTTATAGAAATCTTCAATAATCTGTTCTGCCTCTTTGCCTTAGATTAAAACTGCTTTGGAAAAATTATAAAAAGAGATTAAAAGAGTCTAATAAGTGAAGTAATGTGAGGGGAAAATTATAATTACTAAGGGATGATAGCAAAGTAGATACTGAGAACACAGGAAGATTTCGGAGTAAGAGATTCACAGGAGACTTCAGGTCTCTAGAAATTCTCAGAAATATTAGGGAGGCAGGCCAAGCAACTTCCCAAATTGGGGGCACACACACACACAAAGTTTCAATTAAGAGAATCAGAACAAAGTGAGAAAACTGGGGAAAATCTTTTTATACATTCACATCTATATCTATTGATACTGGTGAACTCAAATGTAAAAATATACACCAGACACATATGGCTCTCACAACAAAGCATAATTAGCCTCCCACTCTGACACCTAAAGGTTTTGCCTGCTTCTACATTAGATTATAACCTTACCTAGTGCACAGATAATCTTTCATTCTTATTTGAATTTCCTTTAATCTAGCAGAGAAATTGGCCACATTGTATTGACTGAATTAATATTTATTGAATGAGTTAACTGAAATATTTATTGACTAAATTCCTTAAAGCTTTCCAATTTGAATACTGATTAAAGTGAAAAAATACAGAAAAATAGTTTCATTATCTTGAAAAGAATGAAGTGTTTAAAAATAAACATCTCTCACCCAAGAATCAAAAGGATGCCGACGTCTTGAATATAATGAAGGAAGAATCGTCATTATTCTGACCAAATTAAAGGAATATGTAAGTACACAAAAAAATCATAATGAGACACAGAGGATACACTATAAGTACATGTTCTTTTATAATCTAGTTTAAGTCAGTTCATTGTTGTTATTTTTTATTAGTTTGGTACAAAAGTAACTGTGGTTTTTGACATTAAAAGTAATAACCCAAACCAAAATTACTTTCACACCAATCTAATAACAAAGCGTAAAGGGATTTGGAACGATCAACATTTTAAGTCAAAATATTATCTACCTGGTAAAAAGAGATACAACTTTAAAACTCAGTATTATATTTAAGCAAATTTGTATAGCATTACTATAGCTAAAAGGAAAATAGTATGTGTTTATATTCTATTAGCTTTAGTGTAATTGGATGGATGCAGAAACTTTACTTTTAGCAAGATTATAGATACATTTTATAGACATATTGTGCACAACTTTACAGGTCCCTACTCAAAACTAAAGCTGAGAATTCAAGGCACAGATATTTTGAGATCAAGTGTCAACAAAGAGAATGTAAATGCAGATCCTCAATCTTTTTCATGTATTTCCTCAATCTTTTTCCACCTATTTCCTCAATCTTTTTCCAACCTCTTTATCTAACAATGAAGATGTACCAGTGTTAAGGAATTCCATGGATGAGCTAATTAAAATAGAAAAATATGAAATTACTGGAGCCTACATTTGAGAGTTGTATGATCAGATGGGGATCTTAGTTAAATACTACAATACATTTATTTAGTCATCAATGTCAAAACTCTAGAATTATGGTCAAGCTACAATTTTGGACCCAACATATTTCAAAGGATGGTGCCCCCAACTTATGCACAAAAATAGAAAAAGATCAAGATTTTCTTATGTAGAATTCTAGAGAAAACTCAGTCTGATTGTTTAAAACAAGTAAGCGACAGATATGTTCCATCTTCAAGCAAGAAGCAATAGATTCAAATTACAATCCCCTAAAAGTAGGTATGAACGTATGTGAGTGTATAGTAAGAAAGAGGGAGAGAGGAAGAGAGAAAAAAACTGTTGGAAGCTAAGAACATTCAAAAGCAGCCTAAGAAAATAATCATATTTTCCTAAGACTATCGGAGGAAACCTAACACGCCTACCGTAGCATTCTCACATGACTTATTAAAAGTTACTTTGTATGTTGCTGAAGATCAAAATGGCCATTTCAATTCAAATGTTTTTCTACTCCAGACAAATGTATTTGTGTGTGCTGAATAAATTAGTTTTTCTTACCCAAATGAACTAATACATGAAAACACTGGAAGCAAACCTTTGTGACAGAATACTTTGAGGAAAAAAAAAAAAAATTAGAAGCTTTTTTTAAAAAGTCACTAAAAGAAAAAGGAAGTAAGTTTTAAATTAGGCATTTGACATAAAGTAACTTTTGAGAGAGAAATATGAATTTCCAGGCTACTGTGTTTTTCTATTGCTTTGTAAAATTTATCTTCTTTACACTAAGCTGCAAAGAGTATCTACAAAGAAACAGACATGCAGATAAAAATAAAATAATTTAAGTTGATTTATCAAGCATTATGATGGTTTTGTCTTTGTATTTATGTAAATGTTTGGCTACATCAAGAGGAAACCATATAGTAGCATCCTTCGTAAGATAGCAGATTCATAGTCTCTGAAAATAAGGAACTGTAAAATAACATGTTTAGATGCAGGATATATGGACTAGTAATATATGGATCCAGTAGTGTATCTAGTAACCATCCTCATTCTAAACAGAAGGTAACCACAAAACAAAGAAAGGGCAAGATTAAGGTAAAAGTCACAAGAGATCATGCTTTATAAACTTCGAAAATTTTAATTCATCAGGCACTGAAATTTTGTCATTAAATATAGCAAGAATTCTTTTTTAATAAGATTGCAAAGCACTGCATTTTTTCTAAATGCAACAAAGCCAAGTATAAATAATTATGTATGTCTCTTGCCTTCAATCTCTTCTTTATCTTTTCTTTCATTGTAACACATATCTGAATTATTTTAACACAGATAACTTGTTGCAATGACATTTCGTCATCTATGCATCCTTTATTTAATTCAAGCATGCAGTTTCTAGGAGATTCCTGAAACAAGTAATAGAATATGTGGTTTCTGTTACGTATATATTAAATATAAATCAGCAAATTTTGTTGGTAGCAATTTTCAAACTCAAAGATTACTTAGAGATCATCATACTAAGTCCTTCATTTGCACAGAAAATTTGGTGGTAGAAACAGACACAAGTGACACAATTGAAATTGGCACTACTAGAATTAGAATCCAGAGGCAGACTTAGAATCTATCCATAGGGGAGGGGAACATCACACACCAGGGCCTGTTGGGGGGGTGGGGTACTAGGGGAGAGATAGCAGGGGGTGGGGGGAATTGGGGAGGTATAACATTAGGGGAAATATCTAATGTAGATGACCGGGGGCTGGGGGGATGGATGCAGCCAATCACCATGGCATATGTATACCTGTGTAACAATCCTGCATGATCTGCATATGGGAGCGGCAGCTCATGCCTGTAATCCCAGCACTTTGGGAGGCTGAGGTGGGCAGATCAGGAGGTAAGGAGATCCAGACCTGCCTGGCTAACACAGTGAAACCCTGTTTCTACTAAAAATACAAATAATTAGCCGGGCATAGTGACACGTGCCTGTAGTCCCAGCTACTCAGGAGGGTGCGGCAAGAGAATCGTTGAATCCAGGACGGAGGCTGCAGTGAGCCAAGATCATACCACTGCACTTCAGCCTAGGCAACGGGATAAGACTCCATCTTGAAAAAAAATGTTTTGCATTTTATTATTATTTTAGAGACAGGGTCTTATTATGTCACCTAGGTTGAATGCCGTGTCAAAAAACTGTATGAGTAGAGGTATGTCTTCACTGACAACACTATAGCTGAAAAATATAATCAAAGTTCAAACAATTCACTAATTTGAATTATTTAAAAATAAAACAATTGAATCTAAAATAATTTATTTTTTGAGACAGGGTGGAATGGAGTGATGCACTATCTCCCAGGCTGGAATGGAATGATATAATCATGGCTCACAGCAGTCCCAACCTCCCCAGGCTCAGGTGATCCTTCCACCTCCGCCCCCCCCCGCCAGTAGCTGGGACTATAGGTGTGCATCATGCCTGGTTAATTTTTGTAGCTTTTTTTTTGTATAGATAGGGTGTTTCCCAAGCTTGTCTTGAACTCCTGGACTGAAGCGATCGGCCCACCTTGGCCTCCCAAAGTGCTGGGATTACAGTTATGAGCCACCACACCCAGCCTAAATAGGCTGAAATAAATTGAAAAAGAAATAAATGAAAAACATAATCATATTTCAAATAATTCACCGATTTATGCATTAATTGATCTAGGCATTTTTTGGAGGATGCAATTATGTCATGAAGAAAATAGTTTACAATCTCTTATGGAAGAGACAGAAATTAAAATAGAAACAGGGAAAATGCCTCTATATACCACTTAGGAGTAGAACTGAAATTGCTAAATTCAGAAATTTTAAAAAAGGTACAGATGTAGAATTTAGAAAAATTACACATAGCTAGAGATTTCAGGGGATAGCATGGGAGAAATGATATCTGAGTAATGTCTTGAAGATTGTTAAGAGTGGGCCCATAATGATTATTTTAAGGATATTCATGACACTGGACAAGAAATGACAAAAAGCACCGAGTTCAAATGTGCATAAGAATGAACTGTTCACCTTGACTGGAACATGAAACGTGATCTCGCAAAGGGTAGAGAATGCTATTTGCCAGTTTAGGATAGCAAACTTTTAATCACAGGTAATGAGTAGCCATAGAGAATTTCCAAATAGAGAGAACAATGCTTGCACTTCTGCCTCTGCTGTGGAGTATGGTTACCCAAGCCAAACCAATACATCTCTTTCTATGATCTCTGGGTGAGAGACAAAGGGGCAAGCTTTTTCAGGTGGACTGGAAATGAGAACCACTAAGTGAAGCAAACACAGAAAGAACTGTGTTGATAGTTGAGAAGACGCTAATGCTTACTGGAACGTTAACTACACTTTCCTGCTCACAACAGTTAGACAAGAATTTTCCATCAATTGCAACTGAAAGTATTCCTACTCATAAAAATAAAAGAAAAAAAATGTTCATCTGACAGCAATGTTGCCAAGGGAAAGAGATCAAATGTTGGCAAAATAGAAATTTCTTGCAGGAAGTAAAAGGGTCTTACCTTTGAAAAAAAGTTGGAACGGAAAAGCAGGAATGAATTCAGAGGATTCTGTACCCTTAAGGAGTACTATCAGCATGTCAAACACTAGGCTAAATGCTTTATAGGCATCATCTAATTTAATCCTCAGAGAAATCCATGATAATAAGATTTCTTTTTATCATGGCAAATAAGAAAGTGAATATTTAGATAAATTACGAATAAACAGCAAAGCTGGAATTCAAAGAGGTCTTTAATTCAGAATACAATATACTAATTTGAAATGCATGATAGGACAAAGGAAGATAGAATGACTTTGCTCTCAGTAGAGAGGAGAGGTATCTTTTTTGGTAGAACAGGAAATTTAAGAGGAGAAAACATAATTAAAAGGAATTACTATATTTTTAATTTTAATCACATTAGATTTTAGAATTCATACAGAAGCTAAGTTGACATTTTGTAGTAGCTGAATATCTCAGATACAATTTTGGGGAAGATATGCTTAGCAATGACAGTTTAAGTTATTATACTGCCAAGCAAGAGAGTGTAGAGTAAAGTAACAATAGAATCAAAATCTGATTTACATATAGGAAGAATAAATACCAGCCAAAACAAGACTGAAAAGTTGTTGGCAGAAGCAGCAATGGAGGAAGGGTTTACTGTGTGCCTACATAAACACAAACTGGTTATAAGTATAAAAGAAATCAGGAACAATAAACTGCGGAAGGCTGCAGGAGGCCTCTGAAGAGGAAGGCCTCTCTGTGCTTCATGTTCCGATGCAGGGTGACCTAGGCTCTGTTACCATGAACATTGTGCTCAAGGACTAAAACCCCTTCATAGCACTATGACCTAGCCAGACTTGTAGGCTCCTTGTAAGACCCTGGTTCCACCAGCTGCACATAGATAATAGGCTAAAGATAACCACATGTTCTTGTTTTGTGAAACCCCCAAACTGCCACTGTTACCAATTTTTAGAATGACACATCAGTTCTGGCTCACTGATTCAGTTCATGCTCACTGATTCACTCCACCATCATGTCACCCTCTCCCCCACCATCACTATACCCCTACCCTATAGATCAAAGTGATTGTAACCAATAAATACAGTGAGAGATCAGAGCTCAGGGCCTTCACTGCCTCCAATAATAAGTGATGGCACCCTGGTCCCACTTGCACTCTTAATCTTTTTCTCAATCCTTTGTCACCACCAAACTCAGGATACCCACGGGTGATGTGGGGGCTAGTTCCCTACAAAAAGTAAAAGCAGAACAAGTACGTACAACATCATAAAAGGCAAGGAAGAAAACCGCATTAACAGGAATGAGTGTTCACTCAATAAATACGCCCTCTGCATGGAGTCAACATAGACACAGACAGATATAGACAGACAGGTGGATAGATAGATAAGCAGACAGAGATACATCACTGCATTCTTACATATCTCTCTAATTATCCACATCATCTGCATCTATATCTATGTGTATATGTGACTGAATGATTGATTGAACCTTAGAGCTTCAAGAGAGCACTTAAAGTGAAAACTCTTCATACTCAAATTACTTACATCTTCTAACTGAGCTATAAAGCACTATATTCATCATTTTATGTTGTACACAAAGCAGTTATGTTGTGTTTATGAAAATATGGCTTCAAATACTGGGTAAACTATTGACACTGATGGGCACAAAGAAACAGAATACTCAAGAAACATCTGATTGCCTCTACAATTTCATCCATATATTTCAATGCAAATAATGTAAATTATAAAAATTAATACTTCTTATTTTTCTTAAATACATTTCAGTTTCCTGCTTAGCTTTTAATAGTTTCCTCCCTTGATTAATTTAGTGTAATTATCTTCTTAAAAAGGAATACTTCTCAAGTTAAATAATAATCTTTATCCAAGAAAAACATTATAAAACTTTTATTTCCTTGAATGAGAAACACTATCAAAGAAAACAGTACGCATATTAAATTTCAAGAAAAGTATTTGACTTCTTTTTGAAAACAGTTTGAATTAAGAAGAAAGAGTAATTTCCACATTTAAAATAAGTCTTAATGGTATATAATCAAGGAGAATTTATTTTAATGCTATAATGCACGGTCAGTTTAAGTCCTGAGGTGTCCTTGTGAAGAACCTTTATTTTTGCTTAGTATAATTTTTAATGCTTCAAGGAAATATTCATTTGCTAGAAGAAAGGAACTCACAAGGTAGACTGAATGATTTGATGGAACAGCATGAAATACAGCTACTCCCTGCCAAACCCAGACACAAAGCCAAAAGGCCTACAAGGAAGAATATAGGCACAGCAGTTCATAGAAGATAAATCAAAAGGCAAGTCACAAAACAAAAACATATACTGGCAACACACTTGCTTAATATATGAAACTATAATTATTATCAAATGCAGAAAAATATAGGACTAAAAGAATTGCAAAGAGTTTAGTATGGCAGACGAAAAGAGTAGCTGCAATTAAAGGAATACCTTTTCCCTACTATATGAGAGTTTGACCTTCTTTTAAAGTTCTAGCTCTGATCCTCTGATAAACCGACAAGGGAAGAATGTCAACTATAATTTTAGGTGACATTTCCACATTAAACTGCTTCCGGATTTGAGAGGAATGTTAACAGGAAGCCATGGCTTTGAGCTTAGTGCAGTGACTCTTTTAACTGGCACGACTCTTCAGGGACCCTGGAAATTATGCCTAGAGATTTGTAACAAGAGACATTGGCTCCTGTGGGGGCAGAGGATTCCACCAGAGTTCCCATCCCCAAATTATATGTAGACCTTGTCTCCTTGTCTATTAGTCCTCATCTAGGCAGTGGTTCTTAACCTGGGGTGAGTTTGCCAGTCAGGGACATTTGGCAATGTCTGGAGAGGTTTTATCGTCATGATGTTGGGGGAGAAGGACATACTACTGGAATCTAAAAATCACAGACCTAAGATGCCTCTAAACACCATAAAATAAACAGGCTAGAGCCTCCTACTCCACCACAAAGAATTACAGAATTATATTTTGCACAAGAAAACTCTGTGTTGGAAGACTGCCATATGTGTTTGGGACAATTAGCAATAGCCCTAGTCTCCACTCTCTAGATGCCAGGAGCACTCCTTTTCCTCCGCTGATTCAATAAAAACATGTTTTTAGACATTTTCAAAGGTTCCCAGGAGATAGGAGTGGAAGGACATGCTGGTAAGCTATTGGGTATAAATTTCGTCTTATACCCTTACATGTGAATTTGATACCAGATATGCCTCCAGCAGTTCTTAAAAGTAGTGGAATTTTAAGACCCTAGGTAGATTATACAATAGAGGAATTTACTGCACAGTTATTAGCATCATATAACCCAACATAATATATGCAAAACCAAAAAATGTGTGGCTGGTACTAAATATTAAAATAGGATATATATCAAACAATTAATAATAAAGATAAAATTGCTAACAACAACATATAAGCTAAAATTCTACATGAATAGTGCCTGGAGGTGGATTAAAACCTCTAGTAAATGTGTATCTCTTGCTGGAGGGAGAGGAAGTCATGTCTTTCTCTCAAATACTGTTTTTGATTTCTCACTTTCTGATTGGCTTTATCATGCATTAATGAAAGTACTTTTTGAAAAATGTTTTACATTGTTACCTAACTTTCTGAAGTTCTTTGAATTTATTTGTTTCTAATCAAAGACCCAAAGACATTATACCCTTGTAAGTTAATCTGATAGCACTTTATATTTCCCTATGCACCAAGCATATTATTGCTGGTATATTTAAAATAAATCGATGTCATCACAGGAATGTTCATAGGATATATCATTGTTCACTTTTATGTTTGATTTATTATAATGATTTATTATTGCCTTGTCTTACAGGGGAGATGATCATAGTATGTATGAAATGGCCAAATTCTGTATTTGAGAAGAATGAATTTAGTTTTTGGAAGAAAGATAAATTCCCTTTTAACTAAGAAATATTATGAAAGCACCAAATTTTTTAGTCACATAGATATATTTATATACATGTTTAAATTCATTTTTCTTAGAAGAAACTATATTTCCATAAAGCAAAAAAGGGAGGAAAGAAAAAGCCCCTAGGAAAAGAGGCATATAAACTTTTTCATCAAGAATTTAACTCAGTGGGACGTACTGGCTCACACCTTTGATTCCGGCACTTTGGAAAGCCGAGATGGGTGGAACGCTTGAGGCCAGGAGTTTGATTCCAGGCTGGGCAACATAACAAGACTCTGTCTCAAGAAAAAAATGTAAAAATTAGCCCAGCATGGTGGCTTACACCTGTAATCCCAGCTAATCAGGAGACTGAGGATCCCTTGGGCCAAGGAGTTGAGGCTGAAGTAAGCTATGATTGTGCTACTGCACTCCAGCTTGGGCAAGAGAGACCCTGTCTCCAAAAATTGAAAAACAAACAAAAACCTGTAAGATACATTTAACTTAATCACATATCTGAAGGGTTTCAAGGTGGGGAATATCCTTACAGTATTACCGAAATGATATTATTTAGTTGAATTCATTTTTACACAGTTGGGGTGGAGAGAAGTATCTAGCTGACAATACCAATAAAAATGAGTCTTGCCTGGCTTAATTTGCACTCTTAATCATGCTGTTAAAACTACCTGGTTACTCTCTCACTTCATTGCAGAGATGCTGAAAAATAAAACTTTTAATATATACACTTTCTCTAAATATTAAATTATGGTTGTACTTACATTAAGATAGCAGCAGAAAAGAAACCGGAAAAATAAACTATACACTTACTTTCCTTACATGAGCCATATACTTGATAAACTGATCTTTACAGATAATATGTAGTCAATTGCTCTATCTAAAGATACTATATATATGCCATGCACTCAGTCCTTAAGAGAGAGAGAGTTTCTTTCTATTTTCTTGGACAATTTCTTAGTTGGTTATTTGCCCCTTAGTTATCTATCATGCTGTGTTCTTTTGAAGATATAGAGAGCAAAGAAAATGCCCAGGATGGCAGGAGCTGTTCAACTAAAGTATATCCATCCTAGAAACATTTTGGAAAATAACATTTGTTCCTGGGAAGTTCAATTTTCAAATATTCAAGAGTAATGTAAGTTCATGGAAAGGTAAAATAAGATACATGTTGACTTGAAATAATAATCCTAGATCTTATTTTGTACAGAATTTAAATTGGACATTATCTTACAATACATTGTTTTTTTATATATATATTGTTTCTTCTTTTATAAGATAAGAACTACAGGGAGGAGGAAGATGATAGAATACGATAAAATAGAAATATTAATGTAAATAAGTGGTAAAACTAAGATTTGATAAGTCAAAGAAAACCCTCCAAATGAAGGCTGCCTTTGAAGTCATTATCCTTATAGTGGCAATGGATATATAGTCTTGATGCATTCATCACCAGAAACATTTTGAAAATATCTTTGAAGTTACCATTAATGTTTCTAATAAAGTCTTTCGAATAATCTCAAAGATACGTCTTCAAACACTGAGTATAAACTTATTTTATGGAAGGAAACCAAAGGCTGTTAGAATCAAGTCACTTTGGCATAAGAAATAAATCCAATTAAATAACAATAATTCAGTGTAAACCTACACAACCATTAAAATTATTTATTAAACTATCTGTATAGCCAGTGTTACAGGAGAGTTCTGAGAAAGGCAATTGTAAAATAAAACCTACTGGCTTTGAAAGCAATATATCTAATGCATGTCTTCAAAATGAAGTTTTACTTTGAAGCTCTGAATTGTCTTCTACATGCTAATGCTAGTGTCCATGGAACTATCAATAAAGACCCTTCGACGTCACCAAGAGGCAGTATAGAGAGGTGCGACTTAGCCAGGACTTGAATGGCAAAAGCAGTTGGAAGAACTGGTATAAACAGAAGAGGAGCATAAAAGCCTAGCCAGAGAGGCAACACTGAATTGCCATGCTTATGGAACTGAGAAGAGACACACTGAATTATTACAGAAAATAAGAAACAGACCTGGACATGTAAAGCTTGTTCTGGCTACTGAGCTGAAAGTCATGATTACCCTCCTAATACATTTTGTTAACTTACTTATAAAATTTTGGGATAGCCTTTTTGCCTGGCCTAGATACTCTTGTATTTCCTCTTTTATCAATAATTACCTTGTCTTTGACATCAGTTTCAGATAAATCCCCAGTCACACTGATATTTCCACAATAACTTTGCTTTTAAAAAAATCAAAAAATAGTTACATTACTTCAGTACACTAATTCTATCTATCTCAAAACTACAAAACATTACTCAGTAACTTGTCTAACAACAGTGAGCACATGTGTCATAGCACTTTCCAATCTATCTTTAATTTTCTTTTTCTTTGTAAGGTTCATGAAATTTTGCTTTTGTTGAACATTCATTTTGATTAAAAGTAACTGGCATACTCTCTTCACTAGATTTCTTGAGAAAAAGAGTCAGAAATAAAACCCTGATCTCTGGCTTTCTCCCCTTTACCTAATTTGGTCTTGCTTTGGAAACTGAAACAGGTGAGGAACATGCATTTATCAATAGCCCTGATTATTTTTCTCATAATTTTTCTTTGTTTGGAAAGTACAAATTATAAGGGTTGTATTAATTAGATTTGGAGTAGGTAAAAGGCAGTTACTTAATACAATCTAACACTATTATCTGTCTTCAGTTTTTAGTATATATGTTATACTTCTTGACAGAAATATCATCTCATTAGTTGTGGGTACAACAAATGTGCATATACACGGTGGAGCCTTAACAGCGAAGGTGACATTCAATGCAAATATATATATTCTCCAGTTAATTTTCAAGGAATTATACTTGGAAATATACTCAAGTTACTAAAAGACTTTAATAGTGCTTTGAGAGGAAACTAAAGAACAGCTTATATTAAAAATAAAATGTTATAGTTTATCCAATAAAATTGTAGCATATAGTTTTATAAGTATACTTATATAATACAGATATAAAAATACTTTCTTTTAGGGAGACAATAAGCATATCCTAGTTTCTTATTCATATATATTTGAAAAAATATATAATAATATATATTTGAAAATCCAATGGAACTTTTATTTAATCAATATTCAAGCAATCAGGTACTTTGTTTAGAAAGTTGTTTTAGTTTTGTTCAGTAGCTCTATATATACTATGATAATACTATGAATAAATTAATATATATATATATCTTTATTTTAAATTATGCTATTCTAATGCTGCTTCAAATAAAAATGAGCCAAATATTCAAAAAATAATTTTTACCATTCCAAAAAATGGAAATAAATTAAGCAATGGATAAAATATTTAAAATATTATTAAAGCTTTACATTGTATTTTGAAGTTTTATCTGGAGAAACATTTTAGGTTTAATTTAAGGATACTTTTTTTTTCAAAAAACTTGTACTTTCAATTTCATATTCTGGTCCATACTTTGTGTGGTAACTAGCAACTGTAGAAGTTAAAAGTCATAAAAAAAAATCTTTTGCTTTCTAAAAATAAGCAATGTGAACAAGAATTAAGCAAACTATTTCATTATAGTGACTATGTTACTCTTAACAGGATATATAGAATGTCCTAAAATATCTCTAGGATTCTGTCCCTCATATGTATAAATTTTTACAAGAGGCAAATTAATTAGTGATAGTAAATAATTCAAAAAGTTTTTATAAAGTTTATAATTTTATAAATTATAATGCTTCCTTTTAAACACAACATTAGCTAAGAATAAATCTCATTTGGATATTTAGAACCCTAAGTGGAGGGTTTCATTATTTATACTACTTGGAAATACATACATATACTATTTTCTTTTAGGGATGGACGACCTACACTCATCGATGTCCTACGTACAATTCATTCTGTGTTCGTTTAGTTTTTTGGAGTGGTTATTGTTTAATTGGACACAAGTAAAACTAAGAAAGTAAAAAATGTCTTGAAAGTACTGTTTATCTTATTTATTATTACCACCTCTTTCATTCTTTCATGTCTTAAAACAGATAAAATTATGCATAAATGTGTGTGTGCTTGTGTATAAAATAGGCAGTTCCTGAATTTGTTAATGCAATAAACATCTTAAGGAAGAAATCTGTATGCAGCAAATCCTCAGATATCCCTGAAACTTAAGTAATAAAAAAAACAGGTGATATAGTTTGGATGTATGTCCCTGACCAAATATCATATTGAAATGTAATCCTCAGTGTTGGAAGTGAGGCCTGGTAAAAGGTGATTGGATCTTGGTGGGGGATTTCTCATGAATGGGTTAAGCACCACTCCCCCTTGGTACTGTCACTCCGATAGGATAGTGTGAGTTCTCATGATATCTATTCATTTAAAAATGTGCAGCACCTCCCAGCTTGCTCTCTTGCTCCTACTCTGACCATGTGATGTGCAAGCTCCCGCTTCACCTTCTGCCATGATTGTAAGCTTCCAGAAGCCTCCCCCAGAAGCAGATATCAGCATCGTGCTTCCCACACAGCCTGCTTAACCGCAAGCCAATTAAACCTCTTTTCTTTATAAATCAGCCAGTCTCAGGTACTTCTTTATAGCAATGAAACAATAGACTAGCAAACCAGGCATGCTTCTTTTTGTGTGTTATTGTGTCTTATATTTACTCAACAAGTTTACTGAATAGCTATAATGTAAAATATATTATGCTTGGAATGCAAAATATAAAGCATAGTTTCTTAGCTGCAACGATGGACTTATTGCTAAGGATGATATAAAATATGTGTATTGATGTATACATATGTATGTCTACATATGTATGAGATAACTTAGTTTTTTACATCCCATATTAGTATTTCTTACATGCAGCATAGGCATCCAAGATAAGCAAAAAATAAATTATTTTCAAATTAAAAAAAAATCAGGATGAACACTGTGGCTCATACGTGTAGTCTCAACACTTTGGGAGAGCAGGGTAGGAAGATCACTTCAAGTCAGGTGTTTGAGACAAGCCTGAGCAACAGAGCAAGACCCCATCTCTACATAAAATTAAAAAATTAGCCAGATATTGTGGTACACACTTGTAGTCCCAGATACTTGGGAAGTTGAGGGAGGTGCATCGGTTGAGCCTGATTTTACTGAGCAAGACTGCAGTAAGCTATGATCAGACCACTGCACTTCAGCCTGGACAACAGAATAAAACCCTGTCTCTTAAAAAAAAAAAATCACTATAAAAGTCAGAATGTTTATCAATTTAAAAACATTATCAGATATCCTGTATTATTACTTTTGCAAGAATAAGCCTTAGATAGGCATGTTGGCAAGATCTGCTGGCAGGGATTATATGCCTGAAAAATGAACCTTTGATGTACTCAGGGATATTCTGGAGTTGATATGAGTTATTTGTACCTGGAAAAGAGTATATATAACCAGGTTCTCCAGAAGATGGAAATATATGGAAGGTATGTCCTTGAAAGCCATGATAACACAATCCTCACCTGGAACTAGCAAGACTGCCTGCATCCATTTGCCTTTCTGGGCAGGTGAGGGAAGCTTGCCTCTGAGGGGAAATACTGTTAGATTATATACTCCGCTCTCGGAAGTCACCTTGGTATGCACATAAATTTTATCTTTCTACCTACATTAAAATAACTAAACTTTGCCTGTGTCTATTGGTATTTTTTACTCAATTATGTTCATCCCTGTCACACTAGAGACAACTATGCAACTGTTATTGTCATTCACTATTTTAGAATTGAATTCTAAAATCTTATGCTGAATTTATGTTCTAGGGGACTAATTAAGAAGAAGAAAAAAAGAAAAAATAGTAAGAGTAGTTACTCAATAGAATTCTGGATTTAAGTATATTCTGTGGAGAATGGAGATTCTGATTTCTTAAAACGTTAATTTGAAGTTCTCTACAGCCACTGGATCTGCAGCTTTTATTAGTATCAGAACTTCTGCAGAAAGGAACGAGCAGAGTGAAAACTAATTGCACCAACAGGTGCAGGAACACTGAAGCTTTGTGCATAACTTGAAGCAGCTCAGAATCCTGTGCTTACCAACAAGATTGAAGTGTTCCAAATTATATCAAATTCCTTTGTGGTCACTTGAGGGTATCTCACTTTTATTTTTAGAAAATGAGAAGCAGTTTCTCTTTCTTTTCTTTTTTTTCTGAAACTTGTTTTCACATGATCCTCCTGCCCATGAACATACTGTCATGAGGATAGAGGCCAGTGAGAAAAAGGCAATATTAAACTGCCGAATGCAACTTGACATCTAAAACCTACCTTATTTGGAGAAAAAAAAGACCTCATAATCAATTAGAAATCAGCCAAGTTATTCAGCATTTGTTTGCAAATACCAGTTTGCATATTTATAGGACAAATAACAAATCTGGCATCTGAGATTCTACAGAAGATGGGTAGGGAATATTTAAGCAGCACTCAGAACCCTGTCTCTCACCCTACACTCACACACCTGATGTATAAATACATTTGTAGCTAAATAGTCCCACACACATTTTCATATTTTAATTATCCACTCAAATATAAAAAGTTAATTCATTCTGCCAACAACTTTAAGTCTAATATAAAAGTAGACATTTTTGGGTTAAATTCTATTTTCAATTTCCTGAGTTACAAAATAGACAAAGATGACATAGTTTTACTGAAGTGTATGGTTTCACCTAATTCATCTGTTTAATGAAAACTTTATACCATACATTTAACAAATAGTATACTGATTAAAATTTACAGTAGCCCTGTTAGAGACTGAATAGATTGTGTTTAGTTTTCTTCTCTTTCAGCGATGTCTTTACCATTGGGCAGCCCGGTTACCAGGGCATTCTGTAATCACCCAACAATAGTAACACTAGTACATTTTTACTGACCCCTAAGTGTGTGGATTTTGGTATTTTTTAATGCTGAAAGCAAATATAAAGTCCATAATGGCTACATTTTTAATCAGTACCATAACTGTGATTTCAGTAAAAAAGTAGTTAAAATGTATCTTATTTAATTCTCACAGTAAAACAATTATATGCTATGATAAATCCGGCAAAAATTCAGCATCTTACACTTCCCTGAATTATCAGTATATTACTAGATAATTATGTAATTCACTGTTACAACTTCAGGTATGCAAACATAGCATTTCAATGATTAGACCTCCATAATTTAAGCAAAGAGATGCTTGAAATAGGTAGATAATTTGGGAAAAGGACATGCAATTGCCTGAAGTAAAAACATGGACCGTGAAAACAAACATGTATAACAACCTGAATTAGCAATTACTTCCAGTCTCTACTTTGCTTATTGCACATGGACAGTTTCTCACCATTAGGTTTGTTGATTCTTTGGCATTAACCAACCAGACAACATCATCATTACACACACACACATACACACACACACACACACACACACACACACACATACACACACAACTTTATTAATGTGTATAAGCTCATGTAAAAAGCAGATTTAGGGTAAATTATAGTTTAAATTGGGTAGCGTTATTGTAGAAATAGTGTTCCTAATCCAATTCCAAAAATCACCTCATTTGACTAGTGGAATAATGGTAACACTTCTTCCCTTGTCCCCACATGGAAATGCACAAAAAGGGAATTTACTTACACTGAACGATGAGCTGCACCAAGGCCTCCCTTGGTTTCACGTTAAATCCATTGTACTGGCTGGTCTGACATCTGTACATTCCCGACATTTCCCTAGATACATTCACAATCCTCAGTGTTCCATCATAACTCTCCATTTGCATTGATCCATCAGGCATTGCAACTTCTTTATCCGCTCTAGACCAAAGGATGATTGGTTTAGGTTTGCCAGTTACTTGACATTGCAGTTCTATTGTGTCTCCTTCTCTGGTGACCAATGGTGATTTTTCCTGTGGAACAGTCAGATTGGGTGGAACTTGAAATGGGAAAAAGAAAATTTTTCAAGGTTAGTATAAACTGGTAGAGCATATTCAGATACAGAAAATCATAAGGAAACAATTTCTGCTGGTTGAAGAAATGTGACAATTCAGATGACCAAAAACCTTGGGAATAAATGGAATATACTCTCACTTAAAATCATGTTTAATTGTTTTCACTGTATAATTTTAAATAAGGACTTCAAACATTAGCAAAATAACTAAGGCATTGAATTGAAAAGTGAATGATCAACATAAGAATAATCTTCTCAATGACCTGTCATTATTAGCCATTAACTGGGGCTTTAACATCTGCATTTCATAGAAGAGTAGCATTCAGCTGTGTAGACTTCATAGTCACAATAAGTGCAAGTAGTCAGAAAGGGAAAAAGAGAAACCTCTGATACAAAATCAGTTTTGACTGGTTTAAAAACTTGCCAAACTGCTAAGATTTAGGGTTTGTTTCTCCCCAGTGGGAGTGAAATCAAGCCATGTGACAATCCATTCTATTCTCCTTTTTTGGACTTTTAATTTTTTGTGAATTTGAATTTCTTATTATTTCACTGCAAAATATTTTGAAGTCATTGTAAATAGTTTGCCATAATGTTGCCAATATTTCTACAAAATATTAAATAACTCTACAAAGTACATTTCAACTAATACAAGAATTGTATTTTTTCTCAAGTAAAGCTAATTTCTGATTTACAGAGAATATTTATAAGAAAGTTACATTGATTTTACTGTAACTTACTTTATTGTGCTGAAATATATTTATGTTAGGATTTAGTAAAAAGTATGAAGTGATATGAGGGAGGTACTATACAATGATTTTTCTTATAAACATTATCACTAGTTCCATTGGAAGATTCTTATTTCTTATACAATTGTATATGAATTCAAATGCATTTGTGCAGTAGAACATCTATCAAAAAAGCACAAGCTAAATAGAATGCTATAAATACACATAACCAGAAAAATGAATAATTCTATCCTTCTGATAAATGTTATATGTTCCCTTTGGAAGCAGTACTGCACATGAATGAAAAGTGAAAGGTTATATTCTTCCTTCTAGTTTTATTATTCCCAGTGCCCAGGTACAAAACTAAACATAATTACGTTTAAAATTATTTTTTGACTAATTTTGAAATGTTGTTTCTCCCTTATTATATATAGAACAAATAAACTCAAGTTCAAAGTGATATGAGAATTATCTTCCTATTCAGATATCTTCAATTCACTTTTTCATTTAATTCTTTTGCTTACTTACTGTTAAAAAACTGATTACATAATGCGTAACTTCCTAGAATTTAAATAGGAAATACCACCATCATTTTGAAGTAGATATACACATCCTAGAAAGTGACATTAACAAAATATATGTTTAAAATGGCTGCATTTTAAAAACCCAAATGGCTAATTTGTTCTTGTATAAAGAAACAAAAAATTTTGTCAAAGTATTTGTTCCTTTTTACACTGAATGATGCAATTAAAATCTAAGTAGCATTGTGTAACAATAAGATTGGAATGGAACTGCGATACTTACCACCCTCCATGAGAAAGGTTGGAGAATAACCTCAGCACTTAACATTTATTATCCCCCTACTATGTGACAGGCACAATTAGGGATTTCATGTTTTCATTTAAATCCCCTTGATAATCATGAGGGCCAAATATTTAATATTGAAATATAACAATTGAGAACATTGAGAGTAAGAGATAATAAATACTTCAATTTGAACAGAATATAAACAAAAACTAATTTATAGCAGGTAGCCAATGTAAAGATATGAATACTGAAGGAGGCTCAATAAAATGGTAACTGGAATTAATAACTTTTGAGTGTTAGCACTAGGCTCCTCTCTTTCTGCTCATGACAAATTGGACACAAATCCCTGTGTGTCACTTGGTCACTGTTTCAGGGACAATATAAAAGAGTCGAGATGAATGTGAGGGAGTATATAAGAAATACTTTGTAAATTACCTTTTATTTTTTCAATTATCATTGTTATCACAGTGGGTAAGGCCAACATCTACATTCCTTAAATATCTATATCAATTGTCTAGCTATATCTGAATATTTTTCATGTATGTCAAAACTGCTTATAAGATATACCAACCCCAAAATATATATCCAAATTTTGATAAATCTATGTAAAATAAATGAAAAAAGTTTTAACTTTGAAGACTAATAGAGTGTTATTACTTGAAATATTCAATCCATATCTGTTCCAAAAACAAACTACATGACCTTGGCCAACCACAGCCACTGTCTGTATTAATTTTATTTTCAGTTATTGTTTTGAGATGGAGACTTGCTCTGTTGTCCAGGCTGGGGTGCAGTGGCAGGATCTCGGCTCAGTGCAACCTCCGCCTCCTGGGTTCAAAAGATTGTTCTGCCTTACTCTCCTGGGCAACTGGGATTACAGGTGAACACCACCACACCTAGCTAATTTTTCCTTATTTTTAGTAGAGAAGGTTTCACCATGTTGGCCAGGCTGGTCTCAAACTCCCAACCATAGGTGATCCACCCTCCTCGGCCTCCCAAAGTGCTTAGATTACAGGCATGAACCACTGTGTCCAGCCTTATCATTTCTAAAACTAAGAATTTGTACTATATTAGTCCCAATGTTACTGATGTTCTGATTATAAGAATAGTAAAAAGTTAAAAAGAGAAGTGGTGTCAAAAGATAGTGTTTATTTCCTAACTTAATAAAATGGATATTTAAACATCTTTTTACATTAGAGCATTCAAATTACAATAGATCCTTGACCAGCTGTATTTTTAAAATATTGTCATGCTAAATAGTTCAAATATCCCTTTTAAAATTTATGTTATTCATGTATTTAAATTTTCCTCCCTGCCAAATTAAGGTTACAGAAATATAAACCCCAATTTTAATCTTGATAACATAAAAATTGATTTTCAGATAAATTATCCCAGGTTTTAGAAAATAGCAAAACCTAGCTAGAAGATTAATCTCTCTCTCTTCCTAGGCCAAGCGCGGTGGCTCACACCTGTAATCTCAGCACTTTGGGAGGCCGAAGCAGACATATCACAAGGTAAGGAGATCAGGTGCATCTTGGCCAACATGTGAAACTTCATCTCTACTAAAAACAAATTAGCTGTGCATGGTGGTTTGCACCTGTAGTCCAAGCTACTCTGGATGCTGAGGCAGGAGAACTGTTTGAACCCGGGAGGCGAAGGTTGCAGTGAGCTGAGATGGAGCCACTGCATCCAGGCAGCAGAGCGAGACTCCGTCTCAGAAAAAAAAATAAGATTTTAAATCAGGGTCAACATTTCCCTAAAAGTCTTTTGGCCAAAAAGACTGTATAATTTCTCAAAGCTGTTATATGCTTCTCTATCTTTCTGTCCCCACTAAATTTTCTATCCATAAGAATTACTCAACTCTCTTACTTGTTTTTTATAAATTTTTCTGTTTAGAGATCTCATTTGTTCTCATAGACTTCTGTTTTATGTGTTGATAACAAATTATAACTTTATTCCAATGGCTCATGATTGCAGCCTATCTTTATATTCCAAAAGCTTTTCAAATCTCCAGACCTAAGCACCATCTTATCTCTTGACTTCGTTAATAGTTAATTTCAATGGATTCCATCTGCTAATTGAAAACCATAGTGTTGTTTCACCATTTCCTCTTGTCCACCATTTCAAAACAGCGATCAAATCTTGTTATTTTTTTATTTGAAACTATGTTTCATATCTGCCTATTTCTTATCATGGCCATAGGCAGTTTTCTCAGAATTCATCATTTTATCTTCTTCTGACAGCATCCTAAGTGGTCTCTCTGTCACTAGCCTCATTCTTCCAGGCTCTCCTGCTACCCTAAGCTTTATCATCATAAACGTTTTTGTTCATGTCAGTATAATGACTACAAACCTCAATGAGAGTGCTCTACACAACACTGCTTTAATTTAAAAAACAACAACCTGAAAACAGCCTAATGGAGTTGTTAAATAAATCATAAAACAGGTGAACAACAGAATATGACACGGTCTTTTTAAATGATGATGCAATAGACCTATATTTATTGATAAGACATTTATATTGTTAAGTGAGAAAAGCATGTTAGCAAGTAGTATAAATAGCTATGACTACTTTTATTCAGTGTGTAAAACATGTTACTGTGCAGTATAGACAGTTGCATCTAATTTTTATATATTAAATAAGTAGACATTAGCTGCTTTTGTCTCTCACATACACACACACACACACACACACACACACACACACACAGGTAACTGTGAGATGATGAATATGTTAACTTACTTCACTATAGTAACCATTTTACTATCCGTATGTATCCTGTAATATCATGTCATAATCCTCTAGTGTATACAATAAAATTTATCTTTTTTAAATGCCAATGAATGTTAATAGGAAGCTTCCTGAAGGGTGGACTTCATGCTCTGTCATTATACTGTTACCAGCCAGCACACCGTCTCTCACGTACAGAAACACAGTACAAAATTTTACACCCAATGTATACAGTAAGTAGCAAGGTAATTGGGCACTAATTCAGAGAAGAGGAGACTTACATGGGGAAAAGTCTAGAGGAAAAGAAATCCTAGAAAGAACTATACCAAAACATGAAAAGTGGTTCTCTCTTGAGTGTGGGATTACTGATAAATTTTTATTTACTTTAATTCACTTTTTTCTTTTTACTATTTAAACAATATGCTTAATGCATATGAACATATTACAGAGCCCAAGAAGCCCAGAGAAATTTAAAATATTAATTCAATCTATTTCCCAAAACTCATTCATTGAAAACTTCACATTTTAGTAACATAAATGTATCACTCTGGAAGTGATGTTCTGAAAACATAGACTGAGAAATGCTCTTCTGAAATCATGAACTCCTGTTAACACTCTTAGTGAAGTTTCACCAACTAGTTAACCTCTGCGCCCTTCAACAAGCTGTTCTTTTCCATGTTCAGACTGTCTGGCTCTTGCTGTCTTCTAGCACCCCGTCTGCCCCATGGGCTGAAACTCAGTTCAAATGTTATTTCTTTTGTGACCCCAGGCTGACCTGGTTACTTATTCTTTGCCACTACACACCACATTGTATGTTTTACCCATTTAACCTGTCCTTGTGACTTTGTCCTGTATTCTCTTCTATGTTATATCCCTGTCCAGGCAGCTCCTTAAGGGCACAGAGTCCTAATCTGTCTCTAAAGCCTAGTATCTTGCTTTCCTGCTTGCCACAGATAAGATAGTTGTTAAATAATTGAGAAAGAAACAAAGGCAGAGCCGAAGATGATGGTGGGAACACAGGAAAATAAAAAGCTATCAAAATAATAGATAATAAACATAATAGATATGAATCATGCATATTCTGGAACAAATGTGATAATAAAATATAGTAATTCTATAATTAGTAGCCCATACAAGTAGCATAATCTTACGTGAAATATATTGTTAGAATATATTTCTGACGCAGATCTTGAGATGTGTGGTTGTGTGAAAAGTTAAGGAAGTCAAGAAAAGATTCTTCCAGTTTTCTTTTTTCTTTCATGTAAATATTTGAACAGGTAAGTTATGAATTACTTTGAAATTTAATTTTATCATTTGGTTTTTAGGTCTTTAATCAAATTATTTTTTTAAAAAGTATTGTCTCATGCTGAAAACATACAAAATTTAGCACAAATATTTGAAATTTCTACACCTTGTGAGATCCACATTCATTCAATGTGCCTGCTAGAAAAAGTCACTCCTGATAAAAATGCAGATACATTCTCTAACATACAGTCTATACACAGCCCTTGATATTTTTTTTTCCTGAAATGCTACTGTAGGAGATGTTATAATCAGAAAAACTTGGAAAACATGATATGATACCAAAGTTTCTCATTCCAAATGTAAATAAATAGACAAACAATTTGAACAAATTGCTTTTTGTCCACTTTTCCACTGATCACAGACTGTAAAATAAAGCAAGTATAGAAAAAGAAAATATTTTCATTTCTCTGTTGGGATGGCAGCTGAGAAAATTTAGTCTTTACTTAGAAAATGACTTTAAAAATGCAGAAGTTTAGTTCATTTGAACTATGCGAAAAAATATCACATCTGAAACAAAGACATTTGATTGTGCTTTTTATGGAATTATTGGTTTAAAACATATTACTGTAGTAAACTTTAATAGCAGATATTGAAACAAAAGCTATTATTCTTTCACCATAAGAATCATAAGAAGCTCAGTAATAGAATTTTCTTCCGAAAGAGAATCAGACTCACATTTTCAAGAATCCTAAAATAAGCATGGCACTAACTGAATCACACCTGAATTTTGGAGGGAAGTACTTTATAAAAGATATGTATGTTCTAGAGTAGAATGTATAATCTATATTTAACATATAAATAAAAACTTCACAGATATTGTGTTTATGAAAGTTACTCATAGAGAACAGAATAATTCTTATTCTGACCAGATATAAACAAATGTAAAAAAAAAAAAAGTAGAATTAAAGTAAGTAGTAAATTTGTAGATGCAGATAATCCAAATGAACCATATATTCTGTGTGTGCGCGCATGCAGGCACATGCATGTGCTTTTCCTCGAAACAACAGATGGGTTAAAAAAAATTGCTGTAAACTTGATGAGTTTCATCTTTGGTGATCTGATTGAGACTCTTTATTTCAGAGCACAGTTTTAAAGGAAAGATATTCTATCATACTTGAGGGCTGTTTCAGTGTTTACGTCAGCAGTCCTCCATCTCTTCTTTGCTAGCACATTTACAGATTGGCTTCATAAGCATGGGACACGCACATGGATATACTCAGATTTTGAGGTTTTGAGAAGTCGCAAAGTAGTTTTACATACAAGCAAAGAACTAAATAATTTGCAATTGCAACAACTGTCAATGGCACATCAATAATGCTAGCTCACAATAGGATAAGTAGCCTCTGGTTAACTGAAATTGTCAGCATGCTTGTTGTAACTCCACTCATTTCTCCTCCATTCAAGAAAGTATATTCAGTGTAAGTGAGAATGATGCCAGGACTGTAATCTGTATTTTAAAACCTCCACACATTAATATTTGAAAAATTCTAATTAGCGTATACCTCGCAGCTGATGTGAACACAACACTAAGATTTGGAAGAGTTGCCTTAAAATATAAAATTTATAAGAACGCCAATTTTCAGTGGCCACTGGAAAGCATTCATATCATTATACAAGGCAAATTTGTGAATTTCATTCAATTTAAAAATAATTCTATTTGAAGTCTGAATAATACCTTGTAAACTAATATGCTTGACCCATTTCTAGTATAATTATAACTGTGTGTCAATTTTTAAAATACAGTAAGGTGTGCTTGAGAGATGTTCAGGGTGACCAAAAAAAAAAAAAAAAAATCCAATGTGCTAGACATTCCTCACTTATTAATGAACCTGCTGATATTTGCTTCCTTCTAGAGATTGTGATTGGCAACACAGTTTGATGAAAGGCAGCTAAACTACAGCTCATTTCTTATTAAAGGAATAAAGGTTGCTATTGGACACTTACTAGAGACAATTCCTAGTATATACAAATGTGACGTTAACATGGTGAGTTATATAATATAAAGCATCTAATTTTTGTGTGTGTGTGGTGGTTTTTTGAAAATATGCAGAACTTCCCTGAGCCATAAGTTAATATAATAAAACATTATATTGTTACACTTCCTTCTGGGTTGTTGTATTTCCCCTTATAAATGAATACTAATATCTGATTGACTAATGTCTCTTCTTCATCTAAAAAAGTACTTACCATTTCTGAATTAATCTTTCTTTAAAATCATGTCACTATATTATTTAAATATCTACAGTAGTTTCCATTTTCCAGAACAGAAGGTCTAAATCCCACTGCTTGTTTTCCATCTTATTTGTCAAACCTTAGTAAGGCCACACAGAGTGCTTCTGTGAAAAGCTCTCTATTCAGTTGAGGCTGGGCTTTTCATCTGCTTAACATACTTGACTTATTCCCAACCCCTCACCCTCCTTCCTTCTCTTCAGGAATGAGTTTGACGACCCATCCAATGATTCTTACATTCCTTAAGGTCCAATTTAAGTTTCCTGTTCTATTTTGTCTTTCCTGATTTCTGCATCTTTTATTCATCTCCTATGTCTCTGAATTAGAGTATGTCCAATTTATTGTATATATGGCATAACAAAATGTGCCCTTACATATGTAATTAGAGTGTCCTGATGTCATCATCAGGGTTTTTCTATTTCTTCAGTAGCTCCCACATCATGTAACATTTTAAAGTTTTTTTTTTTTTTTGAGGTGTTTAATAAGTTCTTGATTGATTGATGGAGCACCAATCAAGGTTACTAAGCAACCAAAGTAAGAAAACCACTGACGAATAATCAGTACTTGATTATCCAAGGCTTAATTACAAAGCATATAAATTTCAGTATTTTTCATATATGAACTCTTTTCTATTCTCAATTTTAAACATCCACCAAAAAAAATAGATTTTTATAATGTTAGCACTTCTACTAGATTTTGATTTTGATACAGCAATTTCTAAGGAGGTAGAAGTAATACACTAAAATAGTGGAAGCACTTGGTAACATTGGGTAATCTGTCCATTCCATGACTTTCTTCAATCAGCAGTAAAGGAAAGGCCACCTGGCTCTATGGTAGAATGTCCATGTGGATCTACATTCTAAGACTTGTATTACTTGCAGTCCTGTGTGTAAATCATATATGAAACATGCAGTTATTTATAAATATGTCTTCACACCAGATGGTATGCCATTTTTGTCCATAATAAGCATAAATACATTTTTGTCCATGAATAATCACAATACATCTCTTATCACACCCTGTAAATAAAAACTGCCTTTTTCCACCCTGACACACACTTTTAAGCGCCTCACCCAGAGTAAATCAGAAGATGCTAACAAAACAGGATTGACAATGTTTACGAATCTAGCAACGAACAGAAAGCAGGCCCACATTAAAAACAAACATGAGGTAAAAATACCACAGCATGTGCCTTTGGAAGGTCTAAGGGGAAATGTCCATGCAGACACACACATGCACAATGCTTATTTTTGAAAGAAATGGGGAAATCTTATTAGAATGGCATTGTTAAGTATTTGAAACATATGGAGAGAACTAGGTTCCTGGAGGGTAGCAACTCTAAAAGGTTTGGTATTGGAGATGGAGCGCATGCAGTGCCATTCAATCAGGAGAACAGGTTTGGCAGGCAACAGTTGTGGCTGTTCCAACTTCCCTCACCCAGCAGGTGTTGCTATGGCTTAAGAATAGTCTCTGAGGGATTGAAGAGAACACAAAGTGTAAGATGAAAGGACAAAATAAAAAATCATTCTCTGCGTGGCGTTCATATTTTCCTTGCTACTCAAGCTACAAGACCAGTTGCAAATAAACACAGGTTCTATTCTTGCTGCCTCACAAACAGATAAGTGAATGGGACTTCAGCTAAAATTGCTAAGGTAGTATTTGGTTAAAGATTTCAAGTATCTTGAATTGTTATGATTTCCATATAATTTGGTTTTCTAACTTCAGTTTGTATTAAAATATTTTTTAGAATAAAACAAATCTCTTAAAGAGAATGTCTTAACCTCTTTGGAAAAAAATATAAAAGCACATATTTCTTTCTTTTTTTTTAACCTCCCTTCCCTGACTTATATCTGTTTCTCATGCACTAATATACATAAAGAAATAATGGTCACTGATTAAGTATGTAAGTATCATTTGCAGAAAACTTTTTTTCCCTGAAACAACTAAGTACACAGGAGCAAGATATTTCAGCTTGTTAAAGATTCAAATTAAGTCAAAATTTTAGTAAGCAACAAATATGTATTAGATTGAGAATGCTGGAAGGAATAGGGAGTATGTAAAAGAAACACTTGATTTTTTTGCTACAATAAGAAAGGGGGACCAGGTACGGTGGCTCCTGCCTGTAATCCCACCACTTGGGGAAGCCAAGGCGGGTGCATCACCTGAGGTCAGGAGCTTGAGACCATCCTGGCCAACATGGTGAAACTCCATCTCTACTAAAAATACAAAAATTAGCCCGACGTGGTGATGGGCACCTGTAATCACAGCTACTTGGGAGGCTGAGGCAGGAGAATCCCTAGAACCTGAGAGGCAGAGGTTGCAGTGAGCCAAGATTGTGTCACTGTACCACAGCCTGGGCAGCAGAGTGAGACTGAGTCTCAAAAAAAAAAAAAAAAAAGTAAAGAAAAGAAAGGGGGTATGGTAAGATGGAAAACATCAAGTAAAGTGCTGAGACATTTATTTACTAAGAAATGATTAGGTCATTCGATGAAGAACTAGTCAACTTATAAACATTTCTGAGAACTAGAAACCAATTCCTCAAATGAACTCTCTTAATCAAGTTTTAGTTCATGTTTGTTATTTTTTAAATAGTGCAGAGTAGAAAACTATAGTTATTCATGTATAAGCAGTCAATAAAGAATTTTAACATTAAAAGTTGAATGCTGCACTCCAAACAGTTTATTATACAAACTACAAATAAAAGGCGGGAGAGAGTCCTATAGCTAAAAAGCCAACTAAGATTTCCAAATTCCTAGAGTTCTTACGGTTCCTAACATATTTGCACCTTGCCTACTTGCTTGTAAAAACACATTTATGTACATGTATACAAATGCATTATCCTTTAAATTAAAAGTAAGCACTCTGGGAGTAAGAAAAGCAGAGCCACATATATTACAATTTGTACCCAGTATTAGAGATAAAACCAATGTATTTTAATACATATTTTTTATCCCCTTCAATAGACAAATACGCCTAGGACAAAGGGCAAGACTAATAATAAATTTGGGTCTTTGTTATCTTCAAGAATTACACTATGTATAATGAAAATATATATTTCCATTTATATGTCATAAGAATCACACTTCACAAGAAGTAAGGCTTCCTGTAACCGGTAATTGCTAACAATTTCCAAATCAATGGATGTTTTTAAATAAATTTGCAGAGTTTGGAAGACTTGTAAATATGTAAGATTAAAAATTTGACTTGGGCTCAGGTTCTAATCCACATAGTGGCTGTGTAACCTTGGCAAACAGATGTCTTAGTTTTAGTTTTCTTATCTGCAAATTAAGCTGATTCAAAGAAGAATTTAATGAGTAATGATAAAATGGAACAATATTCACTAAAGTGTCCTCTAAACACTTTGAATTTTGTCATATATTTGTAAAGAGCAAGACTCAGGTCTGGCTGCCTAGATTCAGTTCCTAGCTCTATCATCTACTGGGTGGGTGACCTTGGGAAAGTCGGCTAGTCTGTATCTTTCAGTTTACACAAAGTGAGCATAATTATACCTACTTCACATTTTTTAACACTCATAACCTCTTAAGCCAAGGTATAGCATAAACGCTCACTATATTAATGTGTTATGTTTTATTAGCACTGTGCTTTGTTTGAATAGTATCAGTAACCACACTTTATTATTATGCATATATTTCTATAGGGCATAGATTTTGCTTTACTCATACTTATGATGTTTCAAGTACTGAGCATAGGTATATACCGGGTCAAAGGTTTATATAATTAAAATATATAAATATATTTACACATATATAAATAAATTTCATTGCCATTGTCTGTTGTCCAGGGGACACATATGCATTTTAAACGAGGATACTATTTGAAGAAAACGACATTTTAGGAAAGACAGGAATAAACCTTTTCTAATCTGAATAGTCAGAGGCATTTCCCCAAAGCCATCCAAGGAAAGAAGATTGCATTTGTCTCCCATTAGACATAATAATATTATCTATTTGTTTGGTTATGGCTCATAATACAGATAGCTCAGCTCTCATGGCATTTGTATGAAATAATGAGTTTTGGAGATCCCTATATACATCTACTCCTCCCTTACAAGGATAACAAAATGTCAGTGCTGTCCATTTTTACAAAGGTCAGGGTGTTGCCATGAAAACCAGGGACTAGTAAGTTATAAGGAGCTGTCTGATCATGTTAATTATGTTATTGCTTTCCAGTGGATAAAGGAATCCTAAATTAAAAGGAAGATAAGCTATAAATTATATATCAAAGACATTTTATGAAAGCATTGAAAAGAAAGATGCCTTAAAGTAATTCACAATTTATTTTACTTTCTAGAGCAACTGTTGCTCACAGTGTAAAACTCTACAATGTAGAATGCCCAGAAAAAAAATCAATTTTTTTATTACTTCTGCAATAAAAAAGGCCATTTGTCTCCTTGTAGAACCCAGGTGACACTGTTAGCCCTCTTATAAATGATCACTCTGGACAATGCCTGTTTTACAAATTCCCTAATTACACCACTGATTGTAAACCACTGAATATGCCTTATCCTGTGGAAATAGACACTACTGCCACCTTAATAAACATTTTGACATAAAACGAAGCTGGCTCTCTCATTCTTTGTCAAAAGCAAAATGAAACAACCAGTGAACACAATCTACCATCAACGGATCAGGGTCACAGGTTCTTTAGAGCAAACGAGGTTTAATTAACAGATCCATTAATAGATAACTGGTTAATTAAAAAAGAAGCGGAGTGTTTTCTTATAGCTGCATGAAGCCCTTATTAACAAATATTCTACTGAGGCGTGATTGCATTGTATAAACCATTTGCTAGTCTATATAAGTATATAGAAGTCTACAATAAACATATGGACCTCATTTTAAAACCACATACAAACTTACATAATGTGATTCATTGGAATGATAGATAACTAATTCTGTGCTAATATGTGAGTGTGAACAGAGTTTAATACAATTTTTAAAATATGCTTTTACATTGCATTTCATTCCAAAGAACAGATTCTGTTTAAATGTCAAACTGCATCTGTTTTGTTTACAAGTATTATTTAGATAGCTTTGGTAAAAGTGAACTACTTATGTTTCATTTATAGTGGACTGTCATTCATGCTAAATGCATTTTAGACACAGGCATTTAAACTGCTTGTCATTTTATTATTTCTACTTCACATATTTAAATTACCAGCATACAGATAGAATTCTTCCTTGATATTCATGGGACAGGGAGATGGAGGTGGGGGAGGTACCGGTTCCAGACCACCTCAGATACCAAAATCTGTAGATTTTCAAATCCCTCATACAAATTGGTACAGTATTTGCATAAAACCTATCTCATCTTCCCACATACTTTCAATAATCTGTAATTACTTATATAATACAATGTAAACACTATTTAATAGTTGTTAAACTATGAGTTTTTGTGTAAGTTTTACTGTTGATTTAAATTTTTTTCTTCTGAATATTTTTTTATAATTTTGACTTTTATTTTAGATTCAAGGGGCACATATGCAGTTTTGTTACATGGGTATACTGGGTGATTCCCACATTTGGGGTAGGAATAATTCTGTCACACAGTGAGCAGTTCAAGATTAGCTGAATTCATGGATGTAGGAACTCTATATATGGAGAGCTGACTGTATTTCCTTTCATATTCTGCATAGAATCTTCTCTTTCACACATTTTCGGTCTAGTCATTATTGCAAACAGAATATCTATTAAATTTGGGAAATTCTGATTTCTTCACCCATCATATACTTGGAGAGGTGTCTACTGTTTTCAACTCTTCCCCCTCCCCTGCAAATCATCATTTTGCAACCTTTTCTAAAGCTTTCAGCCTTGATTCTTACTGTTCTCTTGGGCTAAATTTCACCCAACAGAACTTTCCAGGCTCCAGTTCCCTAGTCTAAGAGGTCAGAAGGCAGACACAATGTGATCTGAGGTTTCTAAAATGGATTCCCTCATCAAAAACACATTTCTCACATATATCTCCAGAGCCTAAAATCTCATTACTTGAGCTCATTCCATTGAAAGACTGTGTGTTCTGTGTAAAGAATCCAGGTTCTTCAGCCAGAATTGACCTATGTTCAACATTTTATGTCACTACTTAGTAACTGTGATGTCTATAAAAGTCAGGCCTAAGCTCTCTACAGCTTAAGCTTCTCATCTGTAAAATGAATATAATCACAATGTCTGCTTTAAATGGTGTCCTGAGGAGTCAATGAAATATCAACTGTAAAGTGTTTAACCCAGCAACTAGATTATAATAAGCACTCCACATACCTTAGTTTTTCTGTGTATTTGTAACTTACTTTGAAATACTTCAGCATACGGTAACACTTATTGGGTGTTGACACATGTGTTCACTAAACTGCATGCTTTCAATTTATGCACTTTTCTGTGTTTCTGTTATACTGCAATAAGAGGTCAAAAAATAATTCACCATTAACAATGTACTCTTCATTTGTGTGCTGTAAGTTTTATTGTATATTCTAGGGATGCTATTGATATTTAAATTATGCTACTCATGATAATGCACTCTGGTTGCAGCTAGATAGCAATTTAGAAAGCCAAACCATGGGTCCCGTATTTTCAGGCAGCTAGGAGAAGACAAGCACCATCATGACCTGAACTAAAGAAATTTTAACGTAGAATGATGTTGAATATGATCTTCTGTGATGAAATAATGCTATTAAAGATACTTGCATTGGTTGGAATAAATAAGATCTCTCCCAACTTTTGCAAGCTGGATATGGGACTGGCAAGCAGAACCTAACGTCCTGACACTCTCTGGAGTGGCATCCTTGGAATATGGCTCTGACAATCTTGTGCCCCCACGATCAACAGAATATGTAGACACTTGTTCCAACTAGAATGTTACCTGAATCACCTCTAGAATACTGCAACACCTGTCTACAATGACCATTTCTTGCAAGGCCTTTGTCCAAGGGGTACAACTGAATATTTGAATTACCTGAGATAATAAAGGGAAATATTCATTTAATCTAAGATTTTAATGCATGCTGCAAGCTTTCATACTAGATTTGAAATCTGAGAGCTCAAGCTCAAGTCAGGATAAAGCTTTAAGAAATGAACACAGTATCTATACTTCTGGGCCCTATTTCCTTCTCTATAAAATGAAAGGCATTAGGTCAACTGTAAGCCCTCAGTGTTTTAAATCTATGCCAATAATTAAGACATTTAGGGATCTTTTAAAATTGTTTTATGAAACAAACATGTGGGGGACCTGTGCAGTAATCTTTTTTAATTAAGAATAGATATTTAGAACACACAATATATTCCATAAAGTTACCATCAAAAGCCAAATTCAACGATTTTCTAAATTTTTCTAATCCCTTTCCAAACCTCACTGATATCTAACAATGTTGAATTAAAAATAAAAGGTTATGAAAATTAATTAGGTTCTCTTAAAACTAAATATATTTATTGGCCAGCACATTTGAGGGGAGAAGTTCTTTCTTAATCATAGTTCTAGTTTCTATTTGGAACCCTTGAAAGAAAGAGCTTCAAGACATTCCAAAGTGTAAAATGAAATTAAACATGCCACATACAAATTAAATCACTTTAATAACTGTTCTCTCTGTTGCTAGGAGGTATAAGGTTCTAGAGCTTTTACTACCACATAGAAGAAGATGGTGATGAAACTGTTAGCCTATGGATCCAATCACCATAAATATTTCTATTTATTCTTCTTTTCACCAATTGTGAGTGGTAGGTTGGTAGTGCCATACCTGAACATAAAAATCTGAAGTGTGATCATAACAACATTAGTAGTGAACATATCATTTCCTATACCTCTATCTTCTCCTCTAATAAAAAATGTTAAGGTTGGTCTTGGTATTATAGCCTTAAACTAATATGCTGTAGTTTGCATTCCATTCTTAACTATAAATCTGATGGAGGCATTTATTCTTTATCAGTGAATGGAGATATTTGTCACAAGTGTTTTTTTTTTTTAACTCAATAATTACTATTATCATTTTAAATGAACATTTTAAAACTCAAAAATGATTTTCAGCCCTCATTGGGTTGAAGAATTCTATATCCAGTCATTTAAAATTCAAATAGTTTATATGTCCTCATTGCTTGCATTAGAATGAAGGGTATAGGAAGCATACATTCTTATTTCTCATTGATTTGCTCTTATTTTCATATCACCTGAGAATTTCAAGAAGTATTTAATTTTATCAAACAAAGAAACTCCCCCAACACATGGGACAGTAATTAGACAAAAGCTAATTAACCACCACTGTTAAACTATAACTTGTAAAGTCAAATCTTTGTTCTGATAATTGGGGGAAAAAAATTGAAGTATTTTCAGATGATAATTGGAGGGAAATTATAAATCCAATATTCTTTCCATAGTAATACAGATTCAATTTTACATGAAAAATTCTAATAGAAAAACATATTTAATCCTTATGTCCCATTTTTGTATTTATGTCCCTCAAAATATAATATTGATATAACTTATGCTTCTCAAATCAACAATGTCTTAAATAGTCCTTTTCACTCCTTTAAATGGTATTCTTGAAAAGAGGATTCTTTTTTTTATAATTGTCACCTTCTGTAAGTGTCTATAATGCTACCTGTGGCTTAAGAAGATGCCACATAATCTGAGGATGGATGTTATTCATACCAAATGCTTTATTTAAACTCACCTCTTATCTTGACCTTCCCCTTCTTTTCTCTCCTCTCTTCCTCTTACCTCTCTGTCTCATTCTGTCTCTCTCTTTCATAATTCCTCACTCTTTTCACATTCAATCCCTTCACTTAAAGGAAAATAAGAGCTCATTTCCGTTATCAAAATCCATGCATCAATATTATGGTTTGTGGGACAAATATAATCATTCACATTTTTTTCATGCGGATGAAGAAGTACTGAAGGCTGTGAAGATGCTCTAAGGAGAAACAGGTTTTCACTAGGTGGATATTCTTTTTTTCTACACATATTAGGGAGTTTATTTTCCTTGATTTCCATTGATCTCTCATTCTCATTTGCTTCATAGTTTCTTTTTTCCATCATCTCCTTGGACAGTTTTTAGCTTTGCTTATTTTCGTCTTGGGTGAGCTCATCTGTTTCAAATTAATGCAATTACTTGTAAAGTCTATGTTTTAGTTTTGACCTTTTCCTGATCATCAGAACTGATTTTCTAATTGCTCACCAGAAACATGAGGGATGTTTCACCATCCCTACATCTACAACTAATCTTAAACCACTTTGCTTTCCCAAACCCTTCTCAAGAACATAAATCCTTTATGTGACATTACTGTATTCTAAATGATCAAGGCATAACATTTTGGGATCGTAGAAGCATAACAACATATTTAAAAGGGATGCAAGAACTCATTTAAGCCAATGGTTTTCAACTATGAGTACTTAATACTCCTAGTGTGTGTATCGGTGTGTATATATAAATGGGAATCAGAATCCTTTGTCCAAATATAACCTTATGTATAAGTCCTATGTATACAAGAGAAACATATTTTGCTCTGACTGAAGTTGGAAAGGGAAGAAATGAGTAAAATTCTCTGCTGCTATTTCCCTTCTCTCTGCAGTTCAATAGCACTTGCGAATATTCCAAAAGATTTTTTTTGTTGCCATTGAAACACTATTTGGAAATCAGTTCTCCAGCTGATCCCATTATTCTATAGAAGAAAAGTTTTGAGGCTCAGCCAGGCCAAGGTCATAAAGCTAGTAGGAGGTAAATTTGGACCTGGACTCTGCACTACATTAATCTGCCTGATGTCAATCAGCCTCTTTTTTAAATTGCCCTTAGAATATTGGTCATTGACTTAACTGTCCCTTAATGAGAGAAGTTATGAGTTATCTCCAGCACCCTATCTGATTCCTATCTATCCATCCACCTGAATAAGTGGTACCCTTCACATACACACCCCAATCTGCAGAATATTTTCTTATGCTCTCTTTCATTTATTACATTTCCTCAAACTTTCCCTTGTAAATATTCCAGACCTGTGAAGAGATAAGAAATCTAACATGCAAAGAAGTTAACTGACTTCTCAGATGTTGTTCCTGAGTTTCAAAGCGTTTTTTTCTTAAGCTTTCTGTATCTTTCAGTGTGTTACTGAGCCACTATTCATAAAATATTACTTGTCCCCATTGCCCAATTTTTTTTTTTTCCAACAGGGTCTCACTCTGTCACCCCAGGCAATTTTGTTCTTAACAAAATTGTGTTGCCTCTTTATGTTACATTATCTCCAAATAATTCACTGAATACTGGGTCACTATGCAAATATAGTCTGTTTGGGAAACAGGAAAAGCTGTCTTTGTCCGATTGTTAAGCCTTAAGAATGTCTTTTGAAACTCTTTTATTTCTCCACCACAATTTCTCTAATGGTGTCTTTCTGAACTCTGCAGATTCACCAACTGAATAGGCCCCCAAAGCACAAATCAGATCATAATGCTCCCCTGATAAATGCTTTGGTCATTCTTCACCGTGTGAATGTGAGCTAATAAGATCTAAAGAGATTCATTTCCTTCTAAGATCTACTGCCTCATTCTTAATCCAGCTCAGACGCTACCTGCTCTATGGAACTCTTGCTGACCAGATGAAGTAACATTATCCTGTGTGCTCCCCTATAACTTTTATGGTTTATTGAAGCAAATGCTAGATTATATCTGTTAATAAGATTTTGCCTCAATCTTTATAAAATGTATTATTAATGTTTGTATACACAAATAACAGTTATATGTGAGTTTAATTTTCTAGTAAGCCAATGAGGTTCAGCTTTGTTATTATTTTATTTCTGAATTAATAGGATACCAACAGTGTAGGTTTGAGGTCAATGCATTATAGCCTGTGGGCAAAATATGGCTACCACCTGTTTTTGTAAATAAAGTATTATTGGAACACAGCTGTGCCTATTCATTTATTGCCTATGGCAGCTTGCCCATTATCATAGCAGAGTGGAATAGCTGTGACAGAAACCATATGGCCTGGAAAAGCTGAAAATATTTACTATACAGCCCTTTACAAAAAGTTTGGCAGCCTCTGATGTCCATTATTAATTCAGAGGTCATGGAATGTACTTCACAATTTTGGATTCAAGGAAAGAAATTAATGTTTCTCTGTCCAGTAACTCAGATGCTAACTACATGTAGCTTCCTCAGATCAAAGGTTTGTCAGAGTATTTTATGTTTTAGTCTTACGACTTCTACTTACATAAAATAATCTATTCCTTACTATAGCCATCTATAGAACTTCAGTTTCAAACAGCGGAATTTCTTGAGTTTCTATTTCTCCTTAACTGGAACAGGACAAGGAAGCAAATCCAGTTAAGTGGACTTAGTCATTTTTTTTCTGTTGCCCTCCTGCTTATTAACTGTTCTTCTTTCTTGTGTACTATAGTCCTGTGTTATCAACAATTCTTATTTTGCAGATGTGAATACTTGTACAGACGCTGGTTAACATAATTATAGTAACTGGATGGGTAGCAGAAAACTAAAATTTTGAACAGATTTTCTCAGTTGGTCACCACTGTGCACCTATGCTTATGTTTCAGCATCTCGTTTAAACCTCTAAATTTGGCTCCACTTTCTGTCTATAAAATGTCCCTGTACTCTAACAAGGTAGAAAAAAAATCATCAAAATCTGTATTGAGTCTTTTGCTATATTTGCCCACCAGATGTTTCATTATGGGAATTCCACAGATCAGCAGTCTCACTGTTCAGGTTTTCGAGGCTGAGTTTACTAAAAACCTACAAGTTTGTCAAGTCATGCAAAGAAATAAATGCAAGCTAATAAGCATCCAAGAACTCTACCATGGAATAATACTGGAAGAAGCAATGAAATATCTTGCAAAAATGCCACTGAAAATTAAGGCTACTGCTGTATAATGATTATATTTTTGCAAAGGAATGACAATCAAGTGACAATAATTAAAAACTTGATTTTAAGTTTTGCCAAAATTTTAGGCTAAAATTCACATGCATTTTTCAGCACATATGAGAAGAGTTTTGTTTTATAAAATTGAATTATAGCAGATAAAGTTTCAGTATATTTTTCAATTGAAACATTTATAATTTTAAGTTACCTGCAGTTTAGCCAGATAAAATATAGCTTCAGGAATAAAAAAACTGTAAAATTAATAAACCGATATAATTTGCTTATATTCATGTCAATATCAATCCTACAGTAAAAATAAGAATTATCACTTTAATATTCCTGGGGCTTTCTTCATCCTATATATTCTACTAAATATGTCCTCCTTCCACTGTCACTAGCACAATGCTAATTTTGTCAACATTTAACTCAAATGTCATTTCTGTAAAAGTTTCTTATACCCCCATAAACAAAAAATTCACAAGTTCTACAGAAGTACAATGAAACTTTAAGCATAGTGTGCATCTACTATATACTGCCTAGTTTCTATGTGATCTGTCTTGATGATTTAGATTGTAAGCACCTTAAGGGAAAGGCCCATTTGTACTATCACCATATAACACACAGTGTGTACGTAGCAATAACACAGAGAATAAATCCAAAAGAAACAATAATTTCAAATTAAAAAAAAAGAACCAATCACAAATACTCCCAATGAAACAATTTGCATGTTTAAAGAATCAGGAGAAAAAAAGTATCTAATATTCAATTAATGTGAAAGTAAGACAACCTATAATTATACATCATGGTTTTTATCAGTCAACTTCAAACTCCAAAACACATGAGGCCTCTTTTCTCTTTTTCTTTTCCTTTCCTTTCCTCCTTTCTTTCCTCCTCTCCTCTTGTCTCTTCCTTTCTTTTCTTTTTCAAGATAGAATCTTGCTCTGTCTCCCAGGTTGAAGTGTAGTGGTGCCATGATACCTCACTGCAGCCTCAAACTCCTGGCCTCAAGGATCCTTGGAGTCAGCCTCCTACAGTGCTGGGATTACAGGTGTAAGCCACGATGCCTGGCCCTAAACTATCTTCTAAAATCAAATCATTGTCTTTAGTATATATGAATAATTCTGTAAACTAAAATTTACTTCCCTGAAATATTTTATATTTCAATTTTAAAAATCACCAAAACTGTATGTTGAAATGTGGCTGTCATTTAAGAAAAATGATTTTCTGTCTTAGGTAAAAATGCCTTGTGGTACACCTTAGCCTTAAAATGTATCACTATATGTCTCTTAAAACACAGTAACATTCAAATTGAATGCTGAAGAATTAGAGAGAGAGGAAAAACTAACAACACAGTAACAATTGAGATTCAATGTAAGATTTTTATATGAACTCTAAAATGCCCTACATTTAACATAAAGAAAATGCTTAGCACATAAGTAAACTACTGACCATTTGGTCAATGCTCAATTTCCTATAATAGAAATAATATAACTAGTAAAACCAAGAATCTAACAGATCGCCACATATATATTTATGTCTTAGTTGTTGCTTCCTTTTCTTTGACTCATCCAATTTGTGTGAATTTCCTCAGTATCCTCCAGGGTTCATAAAATTGATATAGTCCAATATTTCCCTTCATGCTATAGCTTATTCATTTTCATTGTTCAAACTATAGCCTAGAATACATCTATTTTCATATTAAAGCACTTTAGTTTTCAATAACGTTGGGATAAAAATCATTTTTTAGTGATGTCAGTTGAATGACACAATCTCAAATTTATAGAACTTTATATTGCATTCTAGCATTCCACTCTATGGTAGGCAAATTGGAACATCAAATGTCAGTTTCAGCATACAGACAGAATACGTAATCTTCTTCAGTAACTCATTCTTTAGGTTAAACATCATCTTATCTAGGTCTTCTGTCAATACAATCTCCTGGGCCATCCAGCCTCAAGAGCCTGCCATCTGTGCAGCCACCCTTAGAAGAGCCCCAGATTTTCTTTAATGCTCTGATGTTGCCATAGTGAATTTATTAATTTTTGAACAAGGGGCATGCATTTTTATTTATACTGGGCACCACATATTGAGGAGCTGCTCCTGTCTTTGGGAGTGATAAAACATTAAGTCACTATAAATTTGTCTAACAAATAACTTTAAGTCAGTAGGGAATTACAACAAGGACAGTAAGACGGCACAGCAAATGTTTGTATTACAGAAACAATGGGAAGAAAGAAAACCTAAAATGAAAGGTGTATGCATAAATTAGCTGTTTTGTTAGTTAATAATTATCTGCTGAGTATCTTCTATGTGCCATGTATTGTTTTGGCCATTGAGATTATAGCAATGAGCGAGGCAGACAAACTCTCAGACTTCGTGGAGCTTCCACTCTGGAGAAACCACATCTATCTGTAGTAAGCAGGGGCTTTCCAGGGGTAGTGTTTTGCAAGAAGACCATGTATTTATTTTATTCCTAATATTATTACCTTTGGTAGCCACGCAAATTAATGATAGTTAAGAAAATTTAACGATTACAACCAATCTCTTATTACTAATGTTGAATTTTCCCTAAAGGATTGTTGGAAATTTCACAAATCGATGTTAGTCATCTTAACTATTTTGTCATTTATAACACATAGTTTCAAACAGGCAATATAACTAGCACTTTGGGAGGCTCAGGAGGGTGGATCACAAGGTCAAGAGATTGAGACCATGCTGGCCAACATGGTGAAACCCCGTCTCTAGTAAAAACACAAAAATTAGCTGGGTGTGGTGGTGCACGCCTGTAGTCCCAGCTACTTGGGAGGCTGAACCTGAGAGACGGAGGTTGCAGTGAGCCGAGATCACGCCACTGCACTCCAGCCTGGTGACAGAGCAAGACAGTCTCAAAAAAAAAAAAAAAAAAAATGTTAGGGCTTGTTTTCTATTTCTTCTCTATATTCTGTGCTCTATCTTTTGTCTAAGTTTAATGGTTTATGAACTGTACTCCCATCAAAGGAGTTATTTTATATAAAAGCATTGATTCTTTGGATCTGGGCTTTGGGTCACTGGTTCTGTAAAGGAAACAAGCAAAAAAACAAACCAAATAAAACAAAGCAATGGTTTTGATTAAGTCTGGAATATTTCTGGAAAATCATCCCTCAGAAAATAAGGACAAATGATCCTGAATCTTGCAAAATCGCTCTTACTCTCTTACAGGAAATATCGTATGTGGAATGTCATATAGTACAGTGCCACCTAACACACTGAGGCAGATAATCAATGGATATTTGTTGACTGAATACATAAATAAATAACTGAGTTTATCAACATCTTTCCCTCAGTTACCCTAAATAAATCCATCTCTTAATGCTAGCACCAATGTTTAAATATCAGTTAGATTAAAAAAATACATTTTCATTGCTTCTAGCTTGTTTTTAAGCTAGAAAAGAAATAATGTCCAAACACAAGTACTTTTCCTCACCCTAATTTCCTTTTGTTTTAGTTGTAGATGATAAAAATTGAATATCTTTTAGGAACAAAGTACAACTGTGCAAAGTTAGCACATTTTTGTCAGCCTGAATCATGAACGTCTATTCTTAAGGAGTAAAATCAATCCAGTGTGCACTGCAATTTGGAACCATGAGAAGGCACAAAATTATAGGTGAATACCTCAATGTACAAGAGACAAAATGATGCCTGATCATGTGTCTACCACATTTGTCTCTATGTTTTCAACACATATTATTTATCTCGCATGATGTAAGAATCTTCCATTAAATTCATTTTGGTAACAAGTTGGCAAAACAAATACAGCTACTTTGGAACTCTGGATGCGTGCTGACTGTGCCTCATAGAATCACAGGGCTTTAAAGCATCTGAATGAACCCTCTGCTACAAAATCCCTGTAATTTTCCTTGTCGACAGATGTACATTTAATCAAGAAAAAAACTAATAACATGTTTTTGTTTTTAACTTTAAAAGAAAGAATTTCACTCCAATATATTTTCGTACTTAACTATTTTCATTATGAAGAGATTTCACCATATGATTCTGCAAAAAAATCACATCTGACAACAACTTTCACATATCAGTTTTTGTTAGTAAAGGGTACTTTTCTTATTTATTTTGTATTTGAAGACTCCTAAACTATCTCTCAGTATTTTCTTCTTAACATTATATAGTTATGCTTTGTTTAAAATTTCTGATAATTGTCTTAACTCTAGACACTTGTTTAACTTGTTTAATTTTAGAATCTTCAGAGTATTTTCATGAAATACTAGTATTATTTAACCTAGAAGCCTATATCTATCTTAGTCAATGCTATTAATTTTATTTGGATGATTTCTGTAAAATCTCATGTAACTCTAAATCAAAGTAGATGAAACAGTGTTTCAGAACCTAGTATTCATTGAGCATTAAGAACATTAAAATTTTGTTTTTAAGAAACTTAAAAGTAAAAAAAAATATTTTTAACCAAAAACTATTTGATCTCCTAAACTTCAGTTATTCTAAATGTGAACATACATGATAAATATATGCCTCTTACCTGTGCTGCTGGATATATTAACATCAATACTGATATCAGATATTCCTCCTCCCTTCAGAGATGCTACACATGTGTACGTCCCAAAATCCGTGAATTTTAAATCAATGATGTCCAAGTTTGTTGTTCCAGGAGAGACATCAGGATCAGTCTGTGTAATAACCATCCGCTCAGAACTTCTTAATGGACGACCATTTTTAAACCAACTAAACGTTAACTCCTCAGAAGGAACAGCTTCTACTTGGCAAGATATTTTCACCTCACGGCCAATCTGGATGTTGTCATCTTTGTGATAAGGATCTGGTGTGATCCAAAATCGTCCTTTTTTTAACACTACAACATAAAAATTCCATAAGGAGTTAGTGTTACTTTCATAACTTTAGGGATTCATTCACTCGAGGTCATCATCTCTGTGCTGAAATAAAGTAAAACCAAATGAAGTGTACATATGTTTCTTTGTTATATCCAAGTAGTGTGCATACCAGTAAACCTCATTCAGGTAATCCAGAAGTAATCTAAAAAACCTAAGTCACTTAAAGACTCTAAACACTGATTTTTATAAATCTGGTAATATTTTCCAGTGATACCAAAAGTAATGCCTTAAGTCTACGTACAATTAAACACTGACATTGAATTTTCAACAAATGACGGACTCTATGTAATCATAGGGTATTAAAAGTAAGACTATGGGTCTCATTTAGTCTAACTCTTTCCCTATGTCACTACTTATTGTATACTTTTTCAAATAACTCAAATATTGCACAAAGGACATATGAACATTCTCCTAAGGTTATATCTACATGTTAACCAACACTAGTTTGGCAATATTTGACTCCGTTCACATTCATGAGACATTGTCATATACTGAAATAATCTGAACTGAAAAAGAAAACCTGGGACAAAAAGCATTTTCAAAACACTTACTGTGAACTTTTCTGTTTTACCATACACAGATGTTTCCAGTTAAAACTGTTTGTTGGCTCTCTAATGCAGATGACCAGAAGAACCTCTCCACAGACAGCTTACAAAACATGTGAGGTTTGTACACTAACAGCAGTGTTTTCTAAGTCTAACAGCAGTGCTGTTTTCACAGAGTGTCAGTCGTAATGACTACCAGAAGGCTGCCAAGGGAGCATCTATAGGCCTTCTACTAAGGGCCTGAACTCTGAATGATGCCATGGTACTCACTATGGAATAGCATTTGCTCTCTTTTGTGACAGTGATTCTCTTATATACACATTTTTCTTTTTTTTTAATCATCTTCCCCATTTCCCTCTTCTTTAACATAACTATCCCTCCATGACGAAATTTAACATATACAGTGAAACACAATTATCAGGATAAAATATTCATCATTCACTTTTACCATTAAGCCTAAATATGTAATAATATTGTCAAAACTGCCATGAATTTAGTAGACCTGCAGACAGCAGAAGGCTGGTAACAGCATTCTAGGTAACCTATCCTTAGTTTAACCATCATTACGTCAGTAGTTCATTAAAAACCAGCGAGCATTGAAAAATCTCTAGAATCAAACAGAATGAACTACAGCTGAATAGACTTTTAAATCTTAAAAACTTTTCTAAGTTTTTTCTTATTAGCCTCAAATATTTTCATCTGCTTTCTTGTTGGCATCTTAATAAGAAGATACAAATGAATATTTTAAAAAAACAATGTTTGTGTCTTTTCATTTAAGATATATTTGTAGGGATCCTCCTCAAAATTAGCCATGGGGCTAGGTTCTGATTACATGAGGAACCAAACAGACATAACCACGGCCCTCATGTACTGCAGCTGGCGTATTCATAGATTAGAGGCCAACTTAGTCATAAAACACTTATGATACTTACATTTAGAGAAACCACAGACATACATAGCTATTAAATGTTTTATATACTTAAAGAAATTTCAATCTCAGAGGAGAGCCTCCCTAAATTATTTAGAAAATGCACTGTTTTAATCTTAATACAAACACGAGAAGACGAATACTTAAATCACATTCTCATATTATTTCTTCCATTTTTCCATAATTAAATGCAATTTATGAATCTCATTTACCTCTAACCATATCTTTATCAGTAAGTTACTCTACAGTGAAATTAGGATACATTTTGGTATTCTGTTACCTAGAATCATGTATTTATATTTTCACAGGCACTGAAGTATGACTTTACATTGTATTTGGGAAGGGAAATGTGATGAAAATGTCCATATCTGGCTACCATATTTGTTATATAATAATTGTGCTCGCACAATGCCAATGTAATTGAAGTTTTACAGTACAAAGCAAATTATATGAGTATAAAATATCCTTTTCTTTTAAAAACAGATCTAAAAACATGTCGAGAGCATTTACTTTTGTTAGCATTGTAACTTAAAAGAGAGTTTCACTTGCTAACACTTTTCTTTAGCCTGTTTTTAAAGAGAAATAACAGAATTTTTGTAATAACTTTGAAAATGTTAATATTGCATATATTATTAATAACTATATGATTGATATCAGGGTTCAGATGGGATACTTTTTAGAACAGTTTTCATTACAAAGATATATGTTGGTTGTATATATAAACACACATGCACAAAACTGAGATGTTTAAGTGGTTGTCATTTATTTACCATGCAGCTATTGTTTTCTACTTCTGTGCTCTGCATAGTGACATATTAAAGTGATACTGAGAGAATTGCAAGTCACCAGCCAAATTAGATTTAAAATACTGAACAACTCAAAAAACACCAATAAAACTATGAAATCAGTATCTGTATTATGTGTTATAGACTACTTATTAATAAAAAACAACTTTAAAACCCAAAGTAAAAATATTAGAGATTATAAACCCATAATCAATTAATAAAATTATATAAAATATACAATTATACACATTAATAGAAATATAATCAAGTATGCTTTTAAGAATGAATTCACAGTGAAAAACATCGGTTAATCTTAGTATCATATAATTCTACGATTTGGCCTAAGACAATTGTACTAGTGTTTTGAATGACACAGAATCTAAAGGGAAAAAGAGAAACAAGTCAGTCTGCTATGTGACCTCAAGTTAAGGAATATCAGAGTAAGTAACACAGATTATTTAATAGAGACATTTCTGTTTATGTTGTCCGTATAACAAAATAATATGACTGGTTTTGCATACAAAAAAGAAATGTTCAGACAAAAAGGTGTGTGTGTGTACTCATATACAGTAACACAGGACAGATAAATTTCGTTTTCTTCCTTAGTTCGGAAAACTAAGAGCATAGTTCTGTAAACTAGGTCTGGGTACACTGAGAACTTGCAACCTAATTCCAGTTTTTCGGGTCTACATGTTCAAGATGGGCAATCTAATTTTTATGAGTCAAGTGCATCATTTAAAAAATAGAAGGTGATAGAGTTAGGCTCCCTTAGAGACACATTGTGAGAAGTAGCTTATTAACAACTGCGCCTGAGTTTTGAAAATATAAAGTGTTTAGTATAGTTAATCAACTGGGCAGCAGGTCCCTTCGTTTATAATTAAACACTCTCTTTTTCAGTGAACAATTTATAGTAGTTCATGTAATGTGAATTTAAAGTCATTTCCTGCTACCAGTTAAGATTTCAAACTTTTAAAATGAATCTGTGATTAGGACTGGAGTATATAACAGAGGTCCAACAGAGTTAACAAGACTCTATAGAACTGAAGAAATTCCATGGAAAAAGGAGAGGAGAAAACCCTTTCCCCAAATGCAATTTCTCAGTCTGAATATTTGAAAATCCCCTAACACCAGCCTGAGAGAACAACAGATTTGGCTTAATGTATCATAAATCCTGATGGATGAACCTTAAAGCGTACTGGTTTAGTCTGAAAGTGCATTTAAAAGACTGGCATCAAGCTGAGCCTCTGTTCGGGATAATATGTTTGGAAACACTGCAATGTAACTATATCCTCCCTTTTTTTCATATTGTGAATTGAATGCAGGCATCGCCTGTGTTAATTTTTTTTAACAGTTTATATACAAGGATATTCTAATTGCACTTACTGAAGTCCCTCTACTTCAGGTTATACAGAAGTGCTCTGTAAATGGAATGAAAATCCATGTATTGAAGCAGAGGCTACTCACTGCAAAAATTTGGGTAGGGTTTGCTTCTGACCTTTCCCTAGAAATAAGCATCCATGCCTATGAATGTGAATGTCAGTGGTTCAATGGAAGACTTCTGTTATGTAAAACCAGATTACATCTTGAGCTTATGCTTTAAAGGGGGAACACTGCCTTCAAAGAAGTCTAGGCTTGTGTCTTCCAAAAAGAGGAGGCTGTGAGATTGTTATCTTGACTGTAGTTGTAGATGTAAAGTTACAACATACATTGTTTTGTTGGTCAAATGTTCCATGAAGTATGCAATGCATAGTCATTCACTAATAAACTAAAATTTATTGACAGAACAAAAAAAAAGACAATAATCTTAAACTTCAATGTTAAAGCATCTCTTTGGAGATAATAAATATGAGGTGTCAGCTTTTAAACTTCTGTTAAGCATCTGTTTCAGAAGAATAAGACACAGAGTGACCACTGATCACCATTTCTGGTTGATAAACTAGTGAAAAAACTCTAAATAGATCATGTCTTATAATCAGGTTGTAGGATTCTGGAAAACCTGAAGAACTGACAACACCTTGTTGAGATCTGGATATAGAAACCATTAATAGTATAATCAGGTAAATAAAAGTCAATTTCCTATTTACTTATTATTTAGTGAAGAAAACAAAAATATCAATGTGAAAGATGAGGTATTTTCCTGACCCACCAAAAGCCAATTAGATAAGCAGTTGGAAATAAGTTACATCAGCAAAGCAACTTAAAAGACAGTACATGATAGTATATATGCTCTGTGCTACTATAATTGGGCACCTATCTTTATCCTCAATATGACTGTGAACACCTACAGTTGGAGGGGGCACACCTTAATCCTCTTTATTGTCCCCAAATCCTGACCATGGTGCATGAAGACTCAAACTCTTTATTGAATTTAATTATAATTGACATTTCAAAGCATTAACTTTACAGATGCCAACTGTTTCCATTCAGTATAAGTTCCTGTTAATTTTGATTTTGTCTTGCAGTCTTGTGTTCTGAGAAGCATCGGGGGAAATAGAAGGGGAAAAGGAACAGATTTGATGTCCTCTAGGATTCAGTGATTTTGTTGTGGGAACAGAATAATACTTGGTGAACAAACAGCATCAATATGGGAATATATGTGAGGAAGAGAATTCTGTACAGAACTCAAGAAACCTCCTTCTAGCACATCCACTGGCTAGTAGCTATGTGTATGGAACATCAGCTATCAAACGACTCTCTTTGTAAAGGAAGATTTCATCCAAAACGGCTTGTTTGTATGCTTCGGAGAATAATCATTTCTGAGCAAATATGGATAATTTCTCAACTGATAATCAGTTGATAATCATTTCTGAGGAAAGATGGAAGGAGGAAAACAACGGACATCTAAGGACACTGACACTGTCTGAAAAAGGATTTGCCAAAACCTGTTGCAGAAAAAGGTGAATAGGGGTTACATTAAAACAAAGCATAACAAATAAACTTTGAAGACTGACTATATGAATAAAAGTTTGCATTTCTCCAGAACTTTCAAGAACTTTGAAGGTGCTAAAATGCACATTGTCACATTACTAGAGAGGCTGACTGCATCTAACCAAGGGACCTTTTATTTTTGGGACATCTCTGAGGACTAGCATCCCAGAGAAAAAAGTTTGGGAAATAATGACCTGAGAAAATCCATCAGTTAAAGAGAGTAATTGAAAAGACTCTAAAATTAGGTTCCATTCTTAATACTGTAGGTATTTGCCTTATGAGCATCACAAAATAATCAACAAGATGTGACTCTCCAGTGAAAATAATATTTATTATTTAAAGAGCCAAAGGGCTTGGGAATGATCTTAATTTTTAAGTTAATAAGTAATGGTACATTGAAGTTATAAAATTGTATTTCAGAGTCATCTAATAAACTAACCTACACTAGTGCAGCATGCCTCTTTCTTTCCCAACCAACAATTTAAAAAAGAAAATTAACTTATCAGTTGATTCCTGTCTCTGAAATGTACATTTTGCAATATGCAAATAGCATGAAAAAGCACTTAAATGCATCAGCTTTTGTACAACTCCAACCACTGATATGAATAAGACTTAATCTCATTTGCTTGAAGAAATAATTTGAGTTAATTTATTTATAACTTATGTTATTATAAAAAGTATATGCAGTGTTACTATTAAAAGTATAAAAGGATTAAAGTTTCTAGAAAATGGATATAAAAAGGGAGGTCTTTCAAATTTTTCTCTGATATGCTATTAAATATTCTTATACTCACTTCTCTGTATCTAACAACTGCAATTGCCAATCTAGTCTGAATGGAAGTTCACTAATAATGCAAGAACAAAAATACAATACACTCTTTCCTGAAAGTAGTTTAATATAGCACCACTGATAATCTAAATGCAGAATCAGATGATGAAATGAAGTTGTGGTTCTATTTAATCATAAACTATCAAGGCTCTATTTATTTTGTGAATTTACTCAAAGCTAATTACTACAGTTAATCATTCAAATTGTTTAAGAATAGTATGGCTGAACTGTAATTGTCTTTTGATATCCTTTTTCAATAGAACATCAGCAGGTAAGTATCTTGACTAAGAAGTAAAGAAAGAAAGGATGCTTTAGGCAGGCACAAATTATGCTTTTTGGGGTAAATTCTTCTTTAAGAAGGAGGAAAAAGTGGACTAAAATAATAATATAATTATTATCATTATTATTTAGCCATTCCTACTATTTTAGCCCCATTTTAAGTAAGGAGATAAACATAATGCTGATAAATTACCAAAATGTCTATACAGGTGTCTTAAATAAAAACATTTACATGTGGCTGCCATGTAAATGGCATTTTACTTAGCATGATACCTTAGCACCAGTTATTTGAATAGAGGATTATTACTTTGTTGGTCCTATAATGTTAAAAATTAGTGGGTATTTTGAGCTCACCTTTTCCATCAAATTTAATAATACTTTTCGCTATGAGAAATGAGAATGTGTTCTGGTATATTATATTTTTTATTAGTTGCTAAAGACCTAGGACTAGAAACAGCTATCAGATGAGCTGCAGCTTAGAAACATTCGTGCTACATATAATTCATCTGAAATCCTTTTGAAAACAGTACATCCTTAATATTTATGAAATTTATCATGTACTAGTGAAAATTGGGTGAGATAATGAGACTAACAATCTAAAATCGTTCGTCACCTTTCTTGAGCTTTTTTATTTTCTGTCTCATAAGCTGCACCCTTTCCCTTTCCAAAATGATTCTGCCCCTCTGCCAACCTCTCTCAAGGTACCATGATGTCAAGGTACCACTTAGCCACTTCTTTTGAAATATCAATATATCCTCTTCCATATTCTATTTCCTCTGACTGGAAATTTGTTTAGGTCCTATCTAAACGTATAACACTTCTCTTCGCCCCAATAATCCCTCAAACGATTAGTGGCATATTTCTTGATAAAATGGTGAAATATCAGTTACACTCACTCACTGGGACCCTTTATGTACTGCCTTTCACTGGTGCTACTCTGGCAGTGAGGGCTCAATGCTTAGCAATGATCTCTTAACCAATTAATGCAATATTTTCTAGTTCTCATTCTTTTTTTTTTGTATTATTTACATTTTCTACTTCATGTCATTTTACATTATTAGCTCTTCCTTCTTGAACCTCTCTTTTATACTGGCCTCTATGACTGGCAGGACATAACATTTAAGAAAATAAATTAATGGACTGTGTTCATTCACATCACAATTGTCAAGACATTCTCCCTTGTTCGTCTGAGTCCTATCATTGGAACAGTAGTTGTAAAGCCAATCTCGTTGAGAAAGGGAGGATTTTTCTAAATTATTTTACCACAACTGGAAACCATGGAGTTTTTCCCTGATGTTCCCTCTTCCCTTTTGCTGCCTATGTTGGAACATGAGACAGCTGTTTGTTTTGTTTCTTGAGATGTAGAATGTTGCAACCAGATCCATGCATATTTCAATTTAAAAGAAAAATGTGTTAAAATCATTTATATATATGTTTTCATTTTAACATTACAGGGCAAATAAAATAACTTAGATAAACTGAATGACTAAGTGAGGAATATCTTTAATTACTAAGAATTTGTATATATTCTCTAAATTACCTTATCTGGTAAGAAAATGAAGAGTCTGCGGAGGATCCAAGATGGCCGAATAGGAAGAGCTCTGGATTGCAGTCCCAGCAAAAACACAGAGAGTGAGTGATCACTGCATTTCCAAATGAATTTTTACTGCCCACAGACCAGGAGATTCCCAGGCAGAAAAGTGCCATGAGTCTCCAGCGTGGCTGTTTCAGCCGACACAGCAGATCTCTGCACAAAATCTCACACAAATCCAAGCGCCATTGCAACTGGCGACTGGAACACCTGGGAGACAGAGTTGCCCATTCATCTGAAAAAAAGGGGGCTAAAACAGGCAGCCAGGTGATCTGGCTTGGCTAGTCCCACCCCCACAAATACCAACAATCTGAAAGGCTCTGGACTGAGAGTTTCACAGCAAGCACAGCTGGACCAGAGATGTCCAGTTCTGTGGGGGGGAAGGGCGTCTGCCATTACCAAGGCAGTCCACCATTACTGTGGCACTCCGCCATTACCAAGGCAGTCCGCCATTACCAAGGCAGTCCACCATTACTACGGCAGTCTGCCATTACTGAGGCAGTTCTAACTATACCCCTATAAACAAAACTGCAAGGAAGTTCACATAGCAGCTGGGCAGAGCCCAGGGCAGCTCAGCAATGCCTCTGCTGGCAGACTGTGACTAGACTACATCCTTGCTGGGCAGGGCATCTCTACAAAAGGCAGCAGAATGACAGGAACTTATAAATAAAGCCCCACCGTCCCAGGACAGAGCACTTGGTAAAAAAAAAAAAAAAAAAAAAAAGGCGGTTATGAGTTCTGCTGCAGCAGACTTAAATGTACCTGCCCAGCAGCTCTGAACAGAACAACAGAGCTCACATCTCAGCACCTGAGCTCCTATAAGGGACAGACTGTCTCTTCAAGCAGCTCCCTGACCCCCATATAACCAAAGAGATACCTCGTAGAGGAGAGCTCAGGCTGACATCTGGTGGGTATCCTTCTGGGACAAAGATAACAGAAGAAAAAACTGGCAGCAACCCTTACTATTCTGCAGCTGCTGCAGGTGATCCCCCAGGCAAGCAGGATCTGGAGTGGACCTCCAGCAGTCCTACAGCAGGGGGTCCTGACTGTTAGAAGGAAAACTGAGAAACAGAAAGAAATAACTTCGTCAGCAACAAAAAGGATGTCCACTCAGAGACCCCACCTGAAAGTCACCAACCACAAAGACCACACATAGATAAATCCACAAAGATGGTAAGAAACCAGCACAAAAACTTGAAAATACCCAAAACCAGAACGCCTCTCCTCCTCCAAGGGATCACAACTCCTCACCAGCAAGGGAACAAGGCTGGATGGAGAATGAGTCTGATGAATTGACAGAAACAGGCTTCAGAAAGTGGGTAATAACAAACTTCTCTGAGCTAAAAGATCATATTCTAACCCAATGCAAAGAAACTAAGAACCTTGAAAAAAGGTTTGATGAAATGCTAAAGAGAATAAACAGCTTAGAGAGGAATATAAATGAACTGATAGAGATGAAAAACACAACACGAGAAATTCACGAAGCATACGTAAGTTTCAATAGCCGAATCAACCAAGCAGAAGAAAGGATATCAGAGATTGAAGATCAACTCAATGAAATAAAATGAAAAAGCATGATTAGAGAAAAAAGAGTAAAAATAAATGAACAAAGCATCCAAGAAATATGGAATTATGCGAAAAGACCTAATCTACGTTTGATAGGTGTATCTAAATGTGACGGAGAGAATGAGTCCAAGCTTGAAAACACTCTTCAGGATATTATCCAGGAGAACTTCCCCCAACCTAACAAGGCAGGCCAACATTCAAGTCCAGGAAATACAGAAAACACCACAAAGATATTCCTCAAGAAGAGCAACCCCAAGGCACATAATTGTCAGATTCACCAGGGTTGAAATGAAGGAAAAAATCCTAAGCGCAGCCAGAGAGAAAGGTCAGGTTACCCACAAAGGGAAGCCCATCAGACTTACAGCAGATGTCTCTGCAGAAACCCTACAAGCCAGAAGAGGGCCAATATTAAACATCCTTAAAGAAAAGAACTTTCAACCTAGAATTTCATATCCAACCAAACTAAGTTTCATAAGCGAAGGAGAAATAAAATCCTTTATGAACAAGCAATTGCTCAGAGATTTCATCACCACCAGGCCTGCTTTACAAGAGTGCCTGAAAGAAGCACTAAACATAGAAAGGAACAACCAGTACCAGCCACTCCAAAAATGTACCAAATGGTAAAGGGCATCAACACAATAAAGAAACTGTATCAACTAATGGGCAAAACAACCAGCTAGCATCAAAATGGCAGGATCAAATTCACACATAACAATATTAACCTTAAATGTAAATGGGCTAAATGCCCCAATCAAAAGACATGGACTGGCAAATTGTATAAAAAGGCAAAATCCATCAGTGTGCTGTATACAGGAGACCCATCTCACATGCCAGGATACATATAGGCTCAAAATAAAGGAATGGAGGAAGATCTACCAAGAAAATGGACAGCAGAAAAAAGCAGGATTTGTAATTCCAGTCTCTGATAAAATAGACTTTAAACCAACAAAGATCAAAAGAGACAAAGAAGGGCATTACATAATAGTAAAAGCATCAATGCAACAAGAAGAGCTAACTATCCTAAATGTATAAGAGCCCAATACAGGAGCACCCAGATACATAAAGCAAGTTCTTAATAACCTACAAAGAGACTTAGATTCCCACACAATAATAGTGGGAGACTTTAACACTCCACTGTCAATATTAGACAGATCAATGAGACAGAAAATTAACAAGGATATCCAGGACTTGAACTCAGACCTGGACCAAGCAAACCTAATAGACATTTACAGAACTCTCTACCCCAAATCCACAGAATATACATTCTTCTCAGCACCACATCACACCTACTCTAAAATTGACCACATAATTGGAAGTAAATCACTCCTCAGCAAATGCAAAAGAATGGAAATCATAACAAACAGTCTCTCAGACCACAGGGCATTCAAATTAGAACTCAGAATTCAGAAACTAACTCAGAACCACACAACCTCATGGAAACTGAACAACTGGATCTTGAATGTTGACTGGATAAACAATGAAATGAAGGCAGAAATAAAGATGTTCTTCGAAACCGACAAGAATGAAGACACAATGTACCAGAATCTCTGGGACACATTTAAAGCCATCTCTAGAGGAAAATATATAGCAATAAATGCCCACATGAGAAGCAAGGAAAGACCTAAAATCGACACTCTATCATCAAAATTGAAAGTGCTAGAGGAGCAAGATCAAAATAACTGAAAACCTAGCAGAAGACAAGAAATAACTAAGATCAGAGCAGAACTGAAGGAGATAGAGACACAAAAAACCCTTCAAAAAATCAATAAATCCAGGTGCTGATTTTTTGAAAAGATCAACAAAATAGACAGACCACTAGCCAGATTAATAAAAAGAAAAGAGAGAAGAATCAAATAGATGCAATAAAAAACTGTAAAGGTGATATCACCACAGATTCCACAGAAATACAAACCACTATCAGAGACTACTACAAACAACTCTATGCACAAAAACCAGTAAACATGGAAGAAATGGATAAATTCCTGGACACTTACACCCTCCCAAGCCTAAACCCGGAAGAAGTCGAAACCATGAATAGCCCAATAACAAGAGCTGAAATTGAGGCAGCAATTAATAGCCTACCAATCAAAAAAAAGCCCAGGTCCAGATGGGTTCACAGCCGAATTCTACCAGACATACAAAGAGGAGCTGGTACCACTCCTTCTGAAATTATTCCAAACAATACAAAAAGAGGGAATCCTCCCTAACTCTTTCTATGAGACCAACATCATCCTGATACCAAAACCCAGCAGAGACTCAACAAGAAAAGAAAACTTCAGGCCAATAACCATGATGAACATAGATGCAAAAATCTTCAATAAAATACTGGCAAACTGATTGCAACAGAACATCAAAAAGCTTATCCATCATGATCAAGGCTTCATTCTCGGGATGCAAGGATGGTTCAACATACGCAAGTCTATAAACGTAATTCACCACACAAACAGAACCAAAGACAAAAACCACATGATTATCTCAACAGATGCAGAGAAGGCCTTTGACAAAATTCAACAGCCCTTTATGCTAAAAACTCTGAATAAACTAGGCATTAACGGAACATGTCTTAAAATAATAAAAGCTATTTGTGACAAACCCACAGCCAATATCATACTGAATGGGCAAAAACCGGAAGCATTCCCTTTGAAATGTGGCACTTGACAAGGATGCCCTCTCTCACCGCTCCTATTCAATACAGTATTGGAAGTTCTAGCCAGAGCAACCAGGCAAGAAAAAGAAATAAAGGGTATTCAATTAGGAAAGGAGGAAGTCAAACTGTCTCTATTTGCAGATGACATGATTGTATATTTAGAAGACCCTATGGTCTTGGCCCAAAATCTCCTTAAACTGATAAGCAACTTCAGCAAAGTCTCAGGATACAAAATCAATGTGCAAAAATCACAAGCTTTCCTATACACCAATAACAGGCTTAAGAGAGCCAAATCAAGAACGAACTGCCATTCACAATTGCTACAAAGAGAATAAAATACCTAGGAATACAACTAACAAAGGATGCAAAGGATCTCTTCAAGGAGAACTACAAACCACTGCTCAATGAAATAAGAGAGGACACAAACAGATGGAGAAACATTCCATGCTCATGGTTAGGAAGAATCACTATCGTGAAAATGGCCATATTGCCCAAAGTAATTTATAGATTCAATGCTATCCCATCAAGCTACCAATGACCTTCTTCACAGAACTGGGAAAAACCACCTTAAACTTCATATGGAACCAAAAGAGAGCCTGCATAGCCAAGTCAATTATAAGTAAAAAGAACAAAGCTGGAGGCATCACATTACCTGACTTCAAACTATACTACAAGGCTACAGTTATCAAAACAGCATGGTACTGGTACCAAAACAGAGATATAGACCAATGGAACAGAACAGAGGCCTTGGAGGCAATGCCACACATCTACAATCAAGTGATCTTTGACAAACCTGACAAAAACAAGCAATAGGGAAAGGACTCCCTGTTCAATAAATGGTGTTGGGAAAACTGGCTAGCCATGTGCAGAAAGCAGAAACTGGACCCCTTCCTGATACCTTACACTAAAATTAACTCCAGATGGATTAAAGCCTTAAATATAAGACCTAACACCATTAAAACCTCAGAAGAAATCCTAGGCAAAACCATTCAGGACATAGGCATAGGCAAGGACTTCATGACTAAAACATCAAAAGCATTGGCAACAAAAGCCAAAATAGACAAATGAGATCTAATTAAACTCCAGAGCTTCTGTACAGCAAAAGAAACAATGTTTAGAGTGAACCGGCAACCAACAGAATGGGAAAAATTTTTTTGCAATCTACCCATATGAAAAAGGGCTTATATCCAAAATCTACAAATAACTAAAACAGATTTACAAGAAACAAACCCATTCAAAAGTGGGCAAAGTCCATGAGATACTGCCCCTATCTCCCATTCTCTGTGGAGGGTAAAAGCCTAACTTTGAAATGTGAAAAGAGAGAAGTAGCAAAGACAGATGTCTTAATCACATTGACCAACCTCTCCCACAAAGTCTTCCAGTACTTTTTTTTTCTTTTCTCTTTCTCCGCACCCCTCCCCAACACACATAGTCTCATTCTGTCACCCAGGCTAGAGTGCAGTGGTGCAATCTCGGTGTGCTACAATCTCAGCTTACTGCAACTTCCACCTCCCAGGTTCAAGCGATTCTCCTGCCTCAGCTTCCTGAGTAGCTGAGATGACAAGCATGTGCCACCAAGCCCAGCTAATTTTTGTGTTTTATTAGAGACTGCATTTCACCATGTTGGCCAGGCTGGTCTCAAACTCCTGACCTCAAGTGATCTGCCCACCTCCAAAAGTGCTGGGATTACAGGCATGAACCAACCCACCCAGGCTCCTCCAGTACTTTTTCACCGCAGCATTTAAAAGTCCTCCTGCTTTTATTTCATCTGAGTTAAATCTCTCTCCCCCATTGGAATGGTTTTAAATATTCCTTGCTATTTTTAACAAGCGTCCAGTGAAATTTTTCTTTTACAATATTAGTCATGTGCATTATTAAAACAGATGAAAGTAGGATTAGTCTAGGAAATTCGTTCCTACAAAATTTCAAATGTCAAAGAAATACTTATGGTTACAACACACACACACACACGCCAATATGCTGCTGAAAGATGGAATGTCATATATGTACAAGAGTATTTGAGAGTTAAAGAGGTTAATTTAATCCCTTTATAAAGCTATCTTCTCCATTGTGGCAAGCTCTATTTCTTCTTTAATTCCCCGTAAGTACAGAGTTTCTGATAATAAACCACAAAACAAAGATCTGGATGGTTACTTAAAAGATGGTAGGGCAACTGAGGTGTGAAGAGACTCAAAACCAAATAAATTTAATATACTATAGTATGTTATATGTATTACAAATACATTTCCTTTTTTTAAAAGTATACCCTACCTTTCTTTAGGTGTGTTTAAAGTAGACTTCAAAAATACAGACTAGTGTGTGTGTGTGTGTGTGTGTGTGTGTGTGTGTGTGTGTGTGTGTGTTTCTCTTTTTAATGAGAAAATTCTATCAAATAAGCAAATAAGGTAAGGTCAAAATGATTGGTGGTATATACACACTTTTCCATCCTATACAATTGTTAGTTGAGCCATAAATTTGCTTTACTCTTTACAGGAAGAAAGGCAAAGAGGGAAATACTAATTTCACAATTCACAGTATCCAGGACTTTAAAATACTCTAATTTCTCAAATAAACAACAAACAAAAATTACTACTCCTGTTTCAGAGATCTGAATGGAATTTATGTCCTGTAGCTGCATAAAGGAGACATGTAACAAGTAGCATTTTTACCCTCTTCCTTATAGTGATCATAACAATGAAATTCACAATCCTATTTGGCAATCTATACCTCAAGGTAGAGAGCTAACTACTGTAACTTTATACAGGAACCAAAGGAGTATGTTACCACTGTAGAGTTGTTTAGGATCAATTTAAGAAAAAATCCAAAGACATTATCTTGGTAGTTATTTAAGAAGAGTGAAAACAAGTTTATATTCTATGAAAATGATTGAGGAAGGTTGTTGGTTGTTCTTGGGGAGTGGGTTTGCAGATATATGTTTTGGGTACATGAAAACATATTCATTAATAGTTAACTGATAAGAAATATGAGTCACATATTCTCAGAAAGGAGAAAAGACAACCTAGGACCCAGACTCTGTAGTGAGGTAGATAGAAGAATACATGTGGATAGAGACATTATAGAAAGTTTATATTGTACCTATACACAGTGAAAATACAATTTTCAAATGCAAAACTGTGAGCACCTCAAGAAAATATTTTGCATTCAATTGTTTGCATTTCTTAGAGACTTGTTGGACATAAGCCAGTCTAATGTTAAGACACATCTACCAGAAACAATGACTGTTGTGTTAAAGGAGTTGATCTAAACTTATTCTTAAAGAAAATGAGTTGATGGTAAGACCGGTAATCCATTAAAGTTATTTCTACTTTTTGTAATTAAAACTATGATACAGATAGTTTAAAGCATTGGTTCTGCAAGTATGAACCCTAGTCCAACAGCAACAGCATCACCTGAGAATTTGTTAGAAAGGCAAACTCTTGGATGACACCCCAGATCAAATCCTCCAGTTTTTGGGATAGAGTCTGGCCATCTGCATTTTAACAACCTCTCCGAGTGATTCTGATGTACTCTCAGGTTTGAGAACTTCTGTTATTAAAAGCATTTATGCTGCCATCCTTTAGAAATACAGGACCAGAAAAGAGGAGGCAGGTCACTGGCTCACCTAGAGGATTATTGAGATATTATAAGGCACAAACTAAAAAATGCCATAGGATATTTTTTACTTTACAGGGTCCTCAAAAGCCAGTTATTCCTAATTACAACATTTGGATTGTTATTAAAAACAGCTCCCATAAGCATCAATAACAACAGTCACATAGATTAACATGGAACTACTTTCTTTCCACACAGCCAAAGCTTGAGAGAAGTTTCACAAAACACTTATTTCCAGATTTCTTCAGAAGATGATAAAAATGTTGAGTCTCACTATTAAGCACCTTAAAGTCTCCCTTCTTTACCTACGAATTTCTGACACTGAGTATTAAGATGTAACCAACCCTCATTAGGGAATATCTAAATAGCTGATATACTCATAATTTAGGAATAAGTGATTTATAGCCTATTAACTTTTTTTCTGAGTGGCAATGGTTTCTGGGAGAGTCAATATAGAAAACAGTGAAGAGCAAGCATTCTGGGGTCAAACTGCCTGATTCTAATATGATTTCATCATTTATTGGCAATGTAATGTTGTACTGTTAGCTCTACAGAACCTCAATTTCCCAAATTTATAAAATGGTAATGATTATGAAACACACAACTGATCCATGAAGCTCTGAGTATGGTAGTTCCAATGCAGAATAACCAAATACTAGATGTGAGCTGCTTTTTATTCCATGTTTCTGAGCACTCACAACGTGTCTATCACTATTCTTGCTGCCAAGGGTGCATAGGTAGAGAGCCCAGTGGTGGGGAAAAGCATAGAAACCAAAAATTTTATAAAGACAAGGACTGAGAGTACTTTATTATAAGACAACTCATTATGGTGAAAGGGTAAGAGAAGACTTCATGTATTTGGTGGTGCCTGAGAATTCATGGATAAAAGGAAGACAGACAGTTAAAGATGCTGATAGTTCATTCCAGACAGTGGAAGTTTCATGGGTATTGGAATAGCAATTTTTACTATACCAACCATTGGTTTTAGTTCAGCTTTCAATAACTCTGACAATTCTCTCATGTTCCTTCAAAATGTGTTTCTCTATGATTTCAAGCATTCACTTTCATTTCCCTCCTTGTCTCTGAGGATGCAGGGTTGATCTTCTTTCTAAAGCTGACCTCTTAAATTGTGCTTCTGAACTCAGCTCCAGCTACGCACTGAACATCACTCACACATCATCAATTTTCTCTTAATTTTTTTCCTCACAGTAAAGTCTTCCCATGTACTTACGAAATGATCAGAAGCTTCCTCATTAAGTAAAACAAAGCAATAACAACTATATAATACAGAAAGCCTTTCCTCAACTTCTTTATCCTCTGAAGCTACTTCTTATTTACTCTCTGTTTATCTCTCACTCTCAAAATAGTAATAGATAAACCATTCCCCTGTTAACCTCTTTCAGTAGTTTTGATTCCACCCAGTAACAGAATTTTAACAATTGCCAGGGAGAGTATGTTCCAAGGAGTGGCAGCTCAGTCCAAACTCCTGCTACATTTGCTGTACACAACTTATTCTGACCTTTCGTTTATAGCTCTCAGACCAGTTAGACTTCTATTTCCTTTGTCCTGAATCTGGGTACCTCTTGTGTCCTCTCTGTCTACACTATCAATTCTTTACAGCTTGCTTTTACATCCATAGCTTCTATCTCAGCACAGAGGCCACTTTAGTAAAACCCTCTGGTCTCAATTCTGACATACAGTTGCTTATTTCCCATTGCCTGCTCGATTTTTACGTGATGCAGCACTTCAGACTCAATGTTCCTCGATTAATTGTCTTGCACCATTACTTTAAGGTATGCCTGATATTTTTTTCCTTCTTACGCTTTCATTTATGACACCTTTTCCATATAATCAATCCTTTATCCGCCTTTTCGTTTACTGTTTTCAGTCTCCCAGAATTTGCCGTTAGTGTTCGATTCACCGTGTGTGACTCCTTGTCCATGTTCTTTGTCCACATTTGATCCAGTCACTAAAGCCCAGATCCAACGTCATCTTTTCTATAATGCTTTCCCCCAACTTGTGTAATGAGTCTGAAGAAGTGCCACTATGTTTTGTCTGTAAGAAAACCCTCTTCGGCCAGATGCACTGGCTCACGCCTGTAATCCCAGCACATTGGGAGGCTGAGGCAGGCAGATCACAAGGTCAGGAGATCGGGACCATCCTAGCTAATACAGTGAAACCCTGTCTCTACTAAAAATACAAAAAATTAGTTGGGCATGGTGGCACGTGCCTATAGTCCCAGCTACTCAGGAGGCTGAGGCAGGCAGATCACGAGGTTAGGAGATCGAGACCATCCTAGCTAATCCGGTGAAACCCTGTCTCTACTAAAAACACAAAAAATTAGCTGGGCATGGTGGCACGTGCCTGTAGTCACAGCTACTCAGGAGGCTGAGGCAGGAGAATCACTTGAATCTGGGAGGTGGAAAATGCAGTGAGCTGAGATCGCATCACTGCATTCCAGCCTGGTGACACAGAAAGACTCTGTAAGAAAAGAAAGAAAAGAAAAAAAAAGAAAGAAAAAAGAAAAGAAAAGAAAGAGACCCTCTTCCAGTTATTTTGTATTCTCTGGACTCTCAGTGAGGCTTCTTGAAAACAGAGGTACTTCATATTGCTGTCTTCCTGAGCACCCTCTCTTCCACATAGTAAACTGTCACAGCACTTGGGTTGGTAACGTGGAAGATACAACACATGTAAAGTTTTTCATCCAGAGGAGACACATCTGAGGCTATTACCTTATCAGATAACTGACAAATCTGAATACTCAGCTATTGATGAAATAGTATACTGTCAAGGTAAAATTTCCAAATTTTAATAACTATACTGTGATTATACAGGAAATGCTCACTGAAGTATCTTACGTAAAGGAGCACTATATCTCCAAGCTACTCTCAAATGGCTAATAAAAAATTTATATACATATTTATAAAAAGAATCATAAAGTTAACAGAAAAACTCTTAACTAACAGTGAAGCTGGGTAAAGGCTGTATATAGGATTTCTTTGTACTATTCTTGATATTTAAAAATATTTTTTCTTAACAAGTTGAGAAATTAATAATAAAAATCAGCTGGTTTATTGTTATTTATATCCACAGATACGAAATCTGTACTCCCCGGTGTTAACAGTGGAGTATGATTTGCATTTCTAGACTATATTCCTCCTATTAAACCATTCTTCTTGAGCTCAGCTTAACATTTATGACCCTTTGAAAATTATCAATATAAAAATTAGTATCAAATACTGACAAAAACCCAAAGAATAACAAATAAAACTAGTGAAGAAAACTGACTTTTTCTCAGTAAAATATTTGTCAAGCAAATAAATTGATCCTTCTTATACAAATGGATACAATTAGTGATGGTACCTGATAAATACTATACACTTTGTGTAAACAACTTCTTAATATCTCATAGAAACTTGTACAGTATTTTTTTAGTTTAATTAAAACAAACTGTCATTCTGAAAAACATGTAGAGGAAAAAAACTTAATACTAACAGTAACTTTCTAAATATTTTGAAAAAAAATCAACAAAAATATAAAATTTGTAGCCATCCAACATATACTATATGTAGTATTTTTCATTAATATTCATAATTTCTTTAGGTTAAAAATCAAAATTATACATTTTTCTTATGTTTTCCCACACATATGAGCCACATATGATTCTATGAAAGCTCAGTTAGGCCAAATGAAGATGTATAAATGGGGCTAATGAAAGTACAATGCCATGTTCCATCACATTTTATCAGGGTAGGATGTATTTCAACATATGTGTATGAGTATGTTTATGTATATATGTGTGCGTGTGTGTATTACCCAATGAGCATTATTTTTTTAAACATCTTAATTATTCGGACTCTCCTTTTTCACTTTCTATTTTATCTACATATTTGGTATCATACTGTATGAACCATGCACCTTTATCTGGAAGTCCACATGAAACTTGGGAACAAACTAATGAGAATCTTATAAAACTATTATTCTGAAGATTATATCAAAATTAATTATCTTCAATCAACCCCCCTCGACCTGGGTGATGGTGCAATACATTAGCTTCGTATGTTTTATTTCATCGTTATTATTCATGGTAACAAAATAGAGTCATATCTGAAATTTATCTGATCTGGAAAACGTTTCCTTACGTGAACATCCTGCACATTTCTACTCATCCATTTTTTTAAAGATAATAATTTATCATTTAATAGGGCTTTGTAGCAAAGTCAAAACTTACCCGCTTGGCAACAACTTATCCTAACTTATAAAAAGATTTTTTTTAGTATACTTGAAAACATCACTCTAAAACCACAACTTTAAACATTAAGCACTTTGAGGTAATAGCGTCATGAATTTACACTACTGAACAGCACAGTTAGGCACTGGATTCCTTCCGATTTTGACCAAAACACTTTCTTTTCACTAAATGGCTACAGGCAGTCATGCATTTTTTAGTTTGTGTCATTTTCTTTTGGTTTTGGTCACTTTCTTGACTAATAACTATCAGCTCCTATTCCTTACAATCACTATAGGGTTAGTACAAAAACTTTACTCCTTTCCTAATTTGCTACACTGCCTCTTTTGTGAGAGATGTATATGAACTTTATCACATGCAGTTGCTGCCTCCCTTTTCATAGTTATATTACTGTTATTTTTTGTTTTCTTTGTTGTCCAATTCTTAGTTGTGTTCTACTGGGCTCAGTATGACTGTTATATATGAGTGATGTTATTTTACATTTTCCACATAATGGTAGTTAACCCAAGTTAGAAGCTGTAACTAATTTACTTATACCTAGCCATGTTCTAAGAACATTTTACCAAGCGTTCATATTTATTAATATGGTGCATCCTGCAGAATAAAAAACACAAAGAAGCAATGATAATATCCAGATAAGAAAATAAGACAAAGCCAGAACTGATACTGATGAAAAAAAAAAAGCACAATAATTTCTATATATTTAACAGTGGGTAAGTCACACATTACACACTAAACATTACAGCAACCAAAATAATAAGGAAAACATGGTCAATTATAAAACTGAGTTTTGCAGATAAAAAAACAAGTTGTACAAGAGAAGTACAACTGTCTTTTATGGTCTTCAGAAAAATGGTGTAAGACAGAGTATTGAACAATATCTTTGAACACTTTCTTACAACAAACAAGAAAAAATTTTGGAGGACTATTTATTTAAAAATTGCTTAGTGTAAGCTTAAAACATCAGGCCAAGCTTAAAAATTCGGCAAAAATAAGTCTAAATATATGAGGGATGAGGAAATATGATATGATAGGATATGTCAGGGACAGATTTTAGTGCATTGAGGCCAGTTGTTCTTAACAAAAGGTAAGCATCAGAGCACAATGTCTGAATTATAGTGATGCCAACTATGTTATTTTAGAGTAGAGAGTGGGAATGTAGATTTTTCAGGTATATTGAAGATTCTGATTCATGTTTCAGAATGAGATCTACTGACGTAGAAGCATAGTTGAAAACATACAGTACATGCTCTCCTCCACATATACTGATGTTCTGAATTAAGGCTTTGAAAGATATTTGTAGCAATAACTGAGTTTATGCTCCCTACAAGTAACTATAGGGAAGCTAATCTGAAATAACAATTAACTGCAGAACCATATGCTTCAACAGTCAGTCAAACTGAGACAGCCTCCCATAAAAACCACGAAGCTAAAATCTCTCACAAACTCATTAGAATGGCAACATATTAAAGAAAACATCCATATCCAATTTTTGAAATATAAATCCAATTTAGACATCAGGACAGCACAACCCACCAACCTATTTTTCCTTCTCAAATTTAGGGGAAAATTATTCAGAAAAAAACTGAAATAACTTCATTAACACATTTTTCTCTAGAAAAGTAAAATAATCTTTCGAAAATAAATTCCTGGAAAAAAATGTTGTTGGCTACTCACCACAGCAAATATATAACATTTCCATTTCTACTTTCTATACCTATAACCATTACTGAAAAATGATCCTAACAGTCCTCCTATCCAGGCTTGATAACACCTAGAATTTATTTCAGACATAGTTTCCAGGAAGCTACTTGTATTTGACCAGCACTTGGCATGTCAGAGACCTCTCTGGGCTTATTCCTCCTATCTAACTGAAATTTTGTATCCTTTGACTGACATCTCCCCAGTATTCTCCATGCTCCTTTCTCTCGTAACCACCATTCTACTTTCTGCTTTTACAAGTACAACTCTTTTGGATTCCACATGTAAGTGAGAAGGAAAAAAAAAAGTAAACAAGGATGGAAGGAAGAAAGGAAGGGAGGAAGAAAGGGACAAAGGAAAAAAAGCTCTCTGAACATCAACAGTTACTTAATCTTCCCTTGACATAAACATTCCTTAATAAAATACCCTTAATAATTGACAGATTGCTTGGGTGATATTTTTAGTCATTTAAATAAGACATAAATTGAGATAATTTATTATGTGGATAATTTCTCATTAATAGATTGAGAGATCCACAACTACTTACTTCTCAAAACATGGAGCCATACATTTCATTTTGTTCTTCATTCCAACATTTCTGTTTGCAAAATTGAGCAAAACCCAAGCATTTTTGAAATATCATTACTTCAATCTTTTACATATCAGAGAAATTCAGAATGGAATTATATTTTTATTAAGTATTCCGTCATTCTGAACATTAATTGAGGTACAAGCTAGGATGAAATAATATTGGAATGCAGGCAAATCAAATATAAAAAATACAGATAACTTCTGATAGCATTGTTTAAAATCTGGCAATAAATTTTAGTGATAAGAACAGCCAAATTATCCCTTTGCACTTACTTTTACTTTAGAAAGACATTTATTGAATTCAAATGTCAGTAGTTACGTGGTAATAAATAGTTATAGGCTGTGTTGACAAAAATAAGAATGTTGTCAAATATACTGTGTTACTGGGTTCAGCTGTTTTTCTCCTAATTTCTATTTGCAGTCCACCTGAAATTCAGTAAAACAGAATGAGGAAAGTATAGGAAGGTGAAAGTTAACAATTTGTCTAATTCAATCTAACAGATACTGAATGTCAACTACATAATTCAGGCATTAGTGGGATATAGTCCTGTCTTTACAGATAGAGCAGAAAAAATGATTCTAAAATAAAGCTGGACATGCTAGAGACTAAGAGTAGTAAAAACAAGTTTATATTTCACTTATGTTTAATTCAATTATTTCTAGAGGACATGTCTATTCAATTTATAACACAAAATCAAGCTAATTTTCTTCCATGGAGACTTTGGAAAGGTTTTACTTCAATGAGAAAATATAATTTTTGGCTGTCAATTAAAAGTACTTTCTATAAAGGAAATCTTGAGATATATATGAGGTAGTTTTGAGTTATTTTGTTATTATGAATATGGCCACTTAATATGCAACCATCTATCTGTTGCTCCGTGATGCTTTGTGCATCCTCCCTTACATGCCTTTATCTTTTCTTCCAGAATCTGTTCTTATTATCCTCAAATCTATACCTGAGCCTACTGCTCACACTCAGTAAAAGCTATGGCCTCTGACTTCACTAAAACAGCATTAAGAATAAATGCTCAAAGTGAATTCCATACCAAGTCAAAGCTCTTTCATAGTTCCACCTCTTTCTAACCTTGCCATCATGGCTTAGAATGATCCATTCTTTGTCCTATTGCTATTGTACCAGGGCCTGGATCTACCATGCTCCAGCACTGTGCCCATTTCCACTCTGATTTTCAATCTCCATCTTGTTGCTGATTATTTAACTCAAGCTTTTGCAAGTGCTCACGTCTCTGTCATATCAAAAACCATTCTTTCACATATCCTACTTTTACTTTTATTCAGGGTCGAATTCTTCAGATCGTCCATCTTCACAGTCTTTATTTCTCAAATACGAGTTTCTTCCACAATCTGCTAAAATGTGGTTTCTTACTCACCTCTGTATGTTACAGTCTACCAGTGGCATTATTTTCAGGTTTTAGTTTTCATCTACCTTAACTAATTCTGGCACTTTACATTGCTGACCACACCTTCATTTTTTTAATTTCCTTTAAAAATATTTAAAATATTATTACATCTGGTCCTCATTTTACTTCATAAACACCTCTTTTTCAATTAAAAATAAAATGGTTGTAGCTCTTAAATGTATACATTTTTGAAACGTTCATTTCCAGGTCATTTATACCATATTATCTTTAGCCTATAGATGATGAAACAGAAATGCAGAACAACTTAATGAAAAGATGTTTCTAAATATCAAAAGTATCAAGCTTATAAAAATCAACCATTTTCCAATTAAGTAATATTTTAAATATGATGTCACACAACTATTTTTGTAAATCTATATATTACCAACTTCTAAACTTCTGACTTCTAAACATACGACATCTGTGCCTTTTTTTTTCTCCAAGGTCAGGTAAACCAGGCAGAGAATTTCGACACGTGCGCTTTTAGAAAAACAAAACAAAAACACTAGAGTTTATTCATCTAAGAAATACTATTATGAACTTATTTTTGGAGATGACATGTTTTGTAAATAAAATAGCTGGATTACACACAACCACATATCATATATTAACTGGTAAGTATGAATGGTTCCTAAATTATCACTGGAAAAATACATATCCATTATCATATTATTTTTAGTATGCAGTGACTGCAATTAAGACATATCCAATTGGGGAAGAAAGAAATGTGAATTTATTGCTCAATTTAAATTTCTTCATCATTTTCTGATTGAGCCATTTGTCAATTATGGTTTCAGTGCTGTTGATCATTATGTTGTAAAATTATGCTACTGTTAGCACCTTGACCATGTAAATATATCAGATTATAAGCCTTTTCATATTTTGTTACCTTTTTTGCTCCTCTAAATTAGGAGATAGCAAAAGCTCCTTTAACTATGGGAGCTCAAGGGAGTATCAAATTTATGCTGGAAAAATAAACTAACCTAAGCTATTCAGTTATGTTTTATTTTACTCACTTACAAAATTTGAGTTCTCTGTATTCCATCATCATTTTTCTTCAAATACTCATTCAAAGCTAGTCTATCTCAGTACAAAAACATTCTGTTCAAAGTATAATGAACTGCATTTCCATTTCTGACTTTTCTGGGGTCACTGGCAGCTGATCAACATTCCCACAGAGAGAAAAGAAAAACCAATGAGATTTTTTTAAGTCCTTTTTGAAAGTGTCAGATATCAGTTCAGGCAATCTGAACTTGAGAGATCAAATTCCAGAGAAAGAAAAAAAAAATGAGCTTCACATAGTATAGCTACTTTTCTCTGAAGTCATTGCCTATTTCAGGTATACTGAAAATCCAAGCAAAAATCTGCAGTGAATGGCTCAGAGTATTCGATTGGAAACACTGTAGGGTTATGTCTTAGAAATAGGGCAAATAGCAGACAAATACAGCATGACCAAGCCAGTTTTCAATATGCTTAGCCCCTGATTGGAATGAAACAATAGGACTGTACTTGGTCTGCCTAACATAAGATAAAATAATATAAAAAAAAAAAATATTTCTAAAGAAAGGTAACCTAATCCTGAGCCAGTTTTTTCATACAAAATAATGGCAGTCAGTAAAAAATAAGACTCGTCAAGAGAGAAGGCAAAGAAAAATAGAGCAAAACCAATAGACCACAGATGATCAAAACAGGAGTTCTCAGATAAAAATAGTAAAATAGCTATCAATAGAAATGCTTAAGAACATAAGATACAAACCTGGGAAATGCTAAATGAAAAGATGAAAAATTTTGCCAGATAATTAGAACCTATAAAAGTAAATCAAATGTGAAGTTTACAATGAAAAAAATTAAATAAGTGAAATGAAGAAGTCAATAAATATGTCTAGTAGCAGATTAGAAGCAGCAGAATACAAGACTGGTGAACAAGATGATGGGGCAATAAGCAATATATAGACTGAAGCACAGATGGTGGAGAACAAGGAGGAAATATTTGGCAAGAGCATAAAATAGATAAAACTCAGTGAAAGGTCTAATATAAGTAAAAATTAATGAAGGAGATGAAAAAGAATGAGAAAAAGTTAATATCCTCAGAAATCCTGGCCAAAGATTTTCTAAAATTTATGTAACTGTAATCCACAGATTCAAGAAGCTCATAAATATCCAAACACAATAAACACATAAAAAACCCACAACTAAGCACTTACTATAAAATGTCTAAAGATACAGAGAAACTCTTAGAAAAGCAGCTCGGGCCTAGATGGGTGGGGTGGAGGATGTAAAGCTATATAAAAATATACACTTAAAAGTACTATAAAGAAATCAAAATATAAACCTGAAATATGCAGTTATACTTAGTGAAAGGAAAGGGAGAAATACACTACTCCATACTCTAGGAAGTTCTTCATGTTCAACTAACCCATAGGAAGTCAAGATAAAAAGAAAACAGAAATAAAAAACAGAGAATATAAAACAAAAGGAAAGTTGCAGACAAGCTCTAATATTTCAGTAATTATACTCAGTGTAAATGATCTAAAGACACCAACTGAAACACGGATTGGCAGAATGGATTTTAAAAACATGACTCACCGATATACTATCTATAAGAAATTCATTTGAAATATAACGATATAGGTAGGTTAAAAGTTTATATATATATAAAATGTGCCAACAATCATCTAAAGTAAGCAGGGTCGATAGATAATGTAGACTTTAGACCAAAGAAAAGTGCCAGATTCAAAGAGGGACATGTAAAATGACAAAAATATCCAGCCATTAAAAAGTCACAGCAATTCTGAATCTGTATATACTCTCCCCCACTCCAAAAAAAAAAAAAAAAAAGCAGAAAATATTGAAGCAGAAACAGAACTGAAAGGAAAAACAGACAAATCCAAAATTATACTTGGAGATTTTGGCATCCTCTCTTTTTTAAAAAAAAAATACTTTAAGTTCTGAGGTACATGTGCAGATTGTGCAGGTTTGTTACATAGGTATACACGTGCCATGGTGTTGGCTTGCTGCATCCATCGTCCCCTCATCTACATTAGGTATTTCTCCTAATGCTACCCCCTCACCAATGTCCCCACCCCCTGCTGTCCCTCCCCTAGCCCCAGACTCCCCCAGGCCCCAGTGTGTGATGTTCCCCTCTCTGTGTCTGTGTGTTCTCAATGTTCAACACCCACTTACGAGTGAGAACATGCGGTGTTTGGTTTTCTGTTCTTGTGTCACTTTGCTGAGAATGGTGGTTTCCAGTTTCATTCAGGTCCCTGCAAAGGACATGAACTCATCCTGATGGCTGCATAGTATTCCATGGTGTATATGTGCCACATTTTCTTATTCAGTCTATCATTGATGGGCATTTGGGTTGGTTCCAAGTCTTTGCTATTGTAAACAGTGCTGCAATAAACATGTGTGTGCATGTGTCTTTATAATAGAATGATTTATAATCCTTTGGGTATATATCAAGTAATGGGATTACTGAGTCAAATGGAATTTCTATTTCTAGGTCCTTGAGGAATTGCCACACTGTCTTCCCCAATGGTTGAACTAATTTGCACTCCTATCAACAATGTAAAAGCATTCCTATTTCTCCACATCCTCTCCAGTATCTGTTGTCTCCTGATTTTTTAATGATCCCCATTCTAACTGGTGTGATGTGGTATCTCAATGTGGTTTTTGATTTGCATTTCTCTAATGACCAGTGATCTCTTTTTCATATGTTTGTTGGCTGCAAAAATGTCTTCTTTTGAAAAGTGTTTGTTCATATCTTTTGCCCACTTTTTGATGGGGTTGTTTTTTCTTGTAAATTTGTTTAAGTTCTCCATAGATTCTAGATAGCAGCCCTTTGTCTGATGGGTAGATAGCAAAATTTTTTCCATGCTGTTGGTTGCTGGTTCAGTATATTGATAGTTTCTTTGTCTGTGCAAAAGCTCGTAAGTTTAATTAGATCCATTTGCCTATTTTGGCTTTCATTGCCTTTGCTTTTTGTGTTTTAGTCATTAAGTCTTTGCCCATAGGCAAAGTATTTTGCCTAGGTTTACTTCTAGAGTTTTTATGGTGTTAGGCCACGTGTTTAAATCTTTAATCCATCTAGAGTTAACTTTTGTATAAGATATAAGGAAGGGATCCAGTTTCAGCTTTCTGCATATGGCTAGCCAGTTTTCCCAGCACCATTTATTAAATAGGGAATCCTTTCCCTATTGCTTGTTTTCATCAGGTTTGTGGAAGATCAGATGGTGGTAGCTGTGTGGTGTTCTCTCTGACGTCTCTGTTATGTTCTATTGGTCTATATCTCTGTTTTGGTACCAGTACCATGTATTTTTGATTAAAGTAGCCTTGTAATATTGTTTGATGTCAGGTAGCATGATGCCTCCAACTTTGTTTTGTTTTGTTTTTTTTGCTTAGGATTCTCTTGGCTATGCAGGCTCTTTTTGGTTTGATATGAAGTTTAAGCTGGTTTTTTCCAATTCTGTGAAGAAAGTCATTGGTAGCTTGGTGGGGGATAGCATTCAATATATAAATTACTTTGGGCAGTATGGCCATTTTCACAATACTGATTCTTCCTAACCCAATATAAGAGCACCCAGAGACATAAAGCAAGTTCTTGATGACACTGAAAGAGACTTAGATCTCCACACAATAATAGTGGGAGACTTTAACAACACACTCTCAATACTAGACAGATCAATGAGACAGAAAATTAACAAGGACATCCAGGACTTGAACTCAGATCTGGACCAAGTGGACCTAATAGACATCTACAGAACTCTCCAGCCCAAAAACAGAGAACATAGATCCTTCTCAGTACCACATCAGTACCACATCTAAAATTGACCACATAATTGGAAGTAAAACACTCCTCAGCAAATGCAAAAGAATGGAAATCAAAACAAATACTCTGTCAGACCACAGTGCAATCAAATTAGAACTAGGATTCAGAAACTCACTGAAAACCGCACAACTACACGGAAACTAAATAACCTGCTCCCGAATGACTACTGGATAAATAATGAAATGAAGGCAGAAATAAAGATGTTCTTTGAAACCAATGAGAACGAAAACACAACATACCAGAATCTCTGAGTCACATTTAAAGCAGTGTCTAGAGGGAAACTTATAGCACTAAATGCCCACATGAGAAGCAAGGAAAAATCTAAAATCAACACCCTAACATCACAATTAAAAGAATTAGAAAAGCAAGATCAAACAAATTCAAAAGCTAGCAGAAGACAAGAAATAACTAAGATCAGAAAAGAACTGAAGGAGACAGAGACACAAAAAAACCAGTCAAAAAATCAATAAATCCAGGAGCTCGTTTTTAAAAAAGATCAACAAAACAGATAGACTGCTAGCCAGATTAATAAAAAAGAAAGAGAGAAGATTTACATAGATGCAATAAAAAAAGATAAAGGGGATATCACCACCAATCCCACAGAAATACAAACTACCATCAGAGATTACTACAAACACCTCTATGCAGAGAAACCAGTAAATCTAGAAGAAGTGGATAAATTCCTGGACACTTACACCCTCCCAAGACTAAACCATGAAGATGTGGAATTCCTGAATAGACCAATAACAAAGCCTGAAGTTGAGGCAGCAAATAATAGCCTACCAACCAAAAAAAGTCCAGGACTAGATGGGTTCACAGCCAAATTCTACAAGAGGTACCAAGAGGAACTGGTACCATTCCTTCTGAAACTATTCTAAACAATACAAAAAGAGGTAATCCTCCTTATTTTATGAGACCAACATCATCCTGACACCAAAACCTGGCAGAAAGGCAACTAAAAGAGAAACTTTCAGGCCAATATATATGATGAATATTGATATAAAAATCTTCAAAAAAATACCAGCAAACCGAATCCAACAGCACATCGAAGAGCTTATCCATCATCATCAACTCGGCTTCATCCCAGGGATGCAAGGCTGGTTCAACATCCACAAATCTGTAAATGTAATCCATCACATAAACAGAATCAAAGACAAAAACCACATGATTATCTCAATAGATGCGGAGAAGGCCTTTGACAAAATTCAACAGCTGTTTATGCTAAGTTCTCTCAAACTAGGCATCAATGGATCGTATCTCAAAATAATAAGAGCTATTTATGACAAACCCACAGCCAATATCATACTGAATGGGTAAAAACTGGAAGCATTCCCTTTGAAAACTGGCACAAGACAAGGATGCTGTCTCTCACCACTCCAATTCAACATAGTATTGGAAGTTCTGGCCAGGGCCATCAGGCAAGAGAAAGAGATAAAGCGTATTCAAATACGAAGAGAGGACGTCAAATTGTCCCTGTTTGCAGATGACATGATTGTATATTTAGAAGACCCCACTGTCTCAGCCCAAAATCTCCTTAAGCTGATAAGCAACTTCAGCAAAGTCTCAGGATACAAAATCAATGTGCAAATATTGCAAGCATTCCTGTACACCAGTAATAGACAAACAGAGAGCCAAATCATGAGTGAACTCCCATTCACAATTGTACAAAGAAAATAAAATACCTAGGATTACAACTAACAGGGGATGTGAAGGACCTCTTCAAGGAGAACTACAAACCACTGCTGAAGGAAATAAGAGGACACAGACGGAAAAACATTCCATTCTCATGGTTAGGAAGCACCCTCTCTTTAAATAGATGTAAGAACTAGATAGTTAATCAACAAAGATATTATAGAACTCAACTAATAGTATCAAATTAACATTTATAGACCATTATCCCCAAAACAGAAGAATGCTTACTCTTCTCAAATGCCCATGGAAGATAAAATAGACCATATGCTGCTTAAAGCCAAACATCGAACGTTTTTTAAAAAACTGAAATTATGCAGCGTGAGTTCTCTAACCACAATATAATTAAAAGAGAAATAAGTGACAGAAAGATTGCAGGAAAAGCTCCAAACACTTGCAAAATGAGCAACACTCTTCTAAATAATCTATGGGTCAAAGAAGTACCAAGGGAAATTAAAAAACAAACACACTGAACTGAATGAAAACAGAATATATCAAAATTTGTATGGCAGCTAAAGAAGTGCTGAGAGGGAAATTTGCACTACTAAATTTATACAGCAGAAAAGATGAAAAGTCTCAAGTAAATTATTTAATTCCTACTTCAAGAAGCTAAAGAACAGCAAAATAAAACTGACATGCTGAGTCGTAAAGTAAAAATAGAAGTAATTCAGTGTTATGGACTGAACACATGTGATCTTCCAGCATTTCTTTTGTTGTAAGCCTACTTCCCCACCCCAACCCAACTGTGATAGTATCAGGACATGGAGCTTTTCAGAGGGAATTAGGACTAGACAAAGTTATCAGAATGGAGAACTCACAAGTGGGATTAGCACCCAAGAAAGAGTAAAGAGAGAGAGCTTGCTTTCCCTCTCTGCTTTCTTCCATGAGAGGGTATGAAACGTTTGCAGTATGAAGCCCAGAAGTGTGTCCTAACCAGAATCCAGCCATGCCAACACACTGATCTTAGACTTCCAGGATCTAGAACTGTGAGACATAACTTTTTGCTGTTTATAAATACCCAGTCTATGGTATTTTTGTTATATGAACATGTGCTAAGACATTCAGAATCTAAATTCTGATCCAAATGAAATTAAGACACAGCCAATAACAAAAATATCATTGGAAAACCCGTATGTTTGAAACTTAATAAAATTCTAAGTAATCCCTGGGTCAAAGAAAAAAAAAGTACAGTGAAAATAACAAAGTATTTCAAACTAAATAATAAACTTATTACATATCAAAAGTTTTGGGATAGTTAACAGTCTATCTAAAGGAACATTTATAGTTTTAAAAACCTACATCAGGAAAAATAGAAAAGAATAAAATCAATAATCAAATCAGGGCTTTAAAAATTAAAAAAATAATTAGCATTTGAAATCTAATGATACGGAGGGAAGGAAATAAGGACTGAAATCATAATAGAAAACACACATACAACAAGAGAAAATCAAGAAAACCTAGAATTCAAATGTTGGTTGTTTAAAATAACTAAGGAATTTGAACGACCTCTAGCAATATTAACAGAGAAAAACTGAATGTTATTCACACAGATGATCAATATCACGGTCTGGTCTCACTACAGATTACAACAGTGATCTGCTGGAACCACCTCATTCTTGCTCGTGACAGCAGATTATATGCAGTATTTCCAACCACAAAACTTAGATGTTGACCATCATCTAATTATACACACCATGAAAACTGGTAAATACACTAAACCAAGTCTTTCCCCCACCCCCACCAGAGAACTGGTTTACCAGAACACCCTGGACTTCCTTCCCCAAAAAATTAAAAAGATAATTACAGGAATTATAAAACTTTGTATTAATAAACTTGACAACTTAATTGGCATATTCGAATTCCTAGAAAAACAAAACTTAAGACGTAAAAATGTTTATTTCTAAATATTTGACTAGTCTTATATTTATTATAAAAAGGAAATCTAAAATTGCCAATCTTTGTACAAAGCGATCTGTAAGCCCAGATGGCTTCTCCTGAGAGTTATTTAAAACAGTTAAAGAGAAAATAACACTGATTTTACATAAACTTCGAGATAGCAGAAAAAAATATATCCCGATGTTTTTAAATTAACCTTTAAATACTAAAATATAGTTTATATACATTGAAATGTTCAATGTACTTAAATGCATAGTTTAATCAGTTTTAATCATTGTGATTATAAACTTTCAATGTGTAAGTTTTTTTTAAGCAGTCACTAATTCATAGTTAATCTTAACAGATTATTTTGGCTAAGATGTATTTGAATTACTGGGTTGATGATTTTCATTCTCATACAGTTTTCAGATAAGCATATTTGTTGAGTCAACAAGGTAAAAAGAAGAAGATTCTTTGATAACTAAAATTAAGAAATTATGCTATGGAATCCAGATGAGAAACAATTTAAGAATTATATTTGATTAAATCTATTTAGAAATAATTGGAAGCATTTAGAATGAGCACTGACATTAGAAGAGTCTGGACAGAATTCAAAGAGAAACAGAAAAATACAGTGAACAGAAAATTTGTCAGGTTGCTAATTCAATTAAAATTTGTATGTAAAATGTCATGCAATTCAAAATTGCAAAAATAACTTTTAAGCATTATTTTTAAACCATAGAACAAAATGTATAAATTACTTATTTTTTGAAAAGATTCTATTATTAAAGACAGAAGTTAAACATAGATTTTTTTTTTACTTTAAAGCATTAGCAATAGTTTCTAATACTTCATAAATAGGACAATGAAGTAAGTTGAAAAAAACTAGTTAATATCACCATTTTGGGCAGCAAATGAAAGAGACACTTTATTTCTGAATACTATATAGAGACTCATTTTTCAAAGCCCAGCAAATTGGCACCTTCCTCTGAGGAATTTTCTCTATCTCCCTAATCAGAATTAATTTTCTTCATCTGAGATTTGAACAACACATTGCCTGTGCTTCTACTGTGACATTAGTTTATTTTTTTGTAAGCCATATGGAGAGAGTTGCCCTGATTGTTTGCCATATAAGTGTTATGAACTCTGTGGCCTCAGGGACATTACCCTTGTAGCAACTGACACAAATCTAGCATAGAGCAGAAATTTTAAAAATACCTATTATAGCATCACTCACATTTATTTTCCTGGTTTAATATCCTGAGGTAGATAACCTATATATAATTTTTTAGAATAAAACTTCATTAGGAAATCAGTGTTCTTCAATAATTATATGTTAATACATATAAATCTGTAAAGGTGTGTGTTCTGTTGTATTTGTAATGGGCATGGATCAAGGAGCATTTTGCTCTTACAGAATTACAGATGATTGGCTGGGCTTGGTGGCTCATGCCTGTAATCCTAGCAGTTTGGGAGGCTGAGGTGAGTGGATCACTTGAGGTCAGGAGTTTGAGACCAGCCTGGCTAACATGGTGAAAACCTATCTCTACAAAAAATACAAAAAATTAGCTGGGCATAGTGGCACATACCTGTAATCCCAGCTACTTGGGAGGCAGAGGCATGAGAATCATTTGAACCCGGGAGGCAGAGGTTGCAGTGAGCCAAGATCATGCCACTGCACTCCAGCCTAGGCGACAACAAGACTCTGTCTCACACACACAAAAAAAATTATAGTTGGTTACAGCAAATCTGTCTCAATTTTATGTACTGCAGTTTCTTAGTATTAGAGACAAGTAAGCAGAGGCCTATTTACATATCCATGATGTGAGAGCTAATTTAAGGCAAAACCAGAACCAGACCACAGATATCTTACCCTATAGACCACTTAGCCCAAATTAAATGTGGTAAGCCTGTGAATCTGGGAATTAGGTACCTGCTGTAACAACTGTAAAAATATTTAATTATGCATTTTCATATTAGAATCTATTATCTTGGCACTGTTTTACTATTGTAGGATATGCAAAAAAAAAAAAAAAAAACTACAGACTGTCTCAAATAAACTAAAGAATTTAGAAATGTTAATATTTGAATAAAATCCCTCTTTTCTGGACACTAACCAGTATTGACTTTCAGAGCACTACTATAATTTTCAAAATAAAATAGAAATATTTCCTTTGGCTAGAGTAAATACGACAAGGGAGACTCCATTTACTAAGTAGGAAAATTTGAAAGTTTTAATAAAAGAACCACATATAACTAAGCTGCCTGAATATCACTGCATAAAATTAAAAGATTTTTCAGTATCTAGATAAAATTTTTCATTTGAAATTGCACTGATAATTCTTCATAAATTATTTTAATGAACAAAGATAAGTTAGATGTATATACAAAAGGGAACTGAGCTACCTAAATTCAGATGAGAACTACTGAATTTGATAATTTTTAGATTTTATATGGCCTTGATTAATTTTTAAAAGATAATAATGAAACCATTTTTGAGCTACAAAATAATATAATAAAATTCTCTCTGGCGTTTTGGGGAGGTGTAATTACTACAGAATATTAAATTGGGAAAAGAGAAATAGAGCACTTAATCTGCATGAATAATTGGGACACCTGCACACAGTAGACAGTTCTGCTTTTGGGGAATGTGAAGGCATTGGTTTTCTACAATTTTAGCCATCATCGTTATAATTTTAATAATGAAAGATTATGTAAGAAAGCTACTGATGACTAAAAATTAAATGTGATAAATCTAAATTCTTGGGAAGAACTACACTGGCCCAGTAGCTGAAAATTCACCACTAATTTGTATTCAGAAATGCATTATGGGCTAAATTTGATCAATTCATTCTGGGAAATTGCCAGTTAACTCTGATTGACAGTCTAATAGCTTAAGATAGACACTTTTCAACAAAAACAGTGAACACATATTTATAAGTATACATTGTTTTTTCTTGCTTATACTGAATGTTTTAGTTTTACAGATGTTTTGTATCTCCGTCTTTAGCGATACCATTGCTCTCTTCCAGTAACTACAAATTCTTTAAAAGTTTTATACATTCATTTTTTAGAAAGCTAGTGAAAGTCAGTCTTATCAAGTCCTTCATAATATGATATTTAGAAAATAATAAACTGTAAACACTGTATTAGTTAGAACTTGACATTAAGATTTGTCCACCATTATTGGAGGAAAAATACTGATTAAAGAAACAGAATTTCCTCCAATTAAAAGAGATTGTGTATTAGGGAAAGAAAACAATGTTACTAAGAAAAATGTCTGAAGACTCAGTATTGTTGAGATTCTTTTTCATGAGTATAAAAAGAAGGGATTCACAATCTAAAAAGAATCCCTAGTAAGTCTTTGGCAATGCAGGAATAGAGGAAATAGTCAAGGACCATTATTAGTTCAAATATTTGGGAGAAAATTAAATATATGTAAAAATTTGGCTAAAATTTGAATGGCTCCTTGCCTAAGAAAATGGCCCTGGAAACTTACTGTGTGGTCTTTGAATCCCAACTCTATTATTCAAATAAGGCTTACTTTTGGGAAATTACTTAATGCTCTCTCTTCTGTTTTACTTTTAAAAAATGGGAATAGTAATTTTTTACCTCATAACTATTGAGATTATTAAAAAGTTAAGGCATATAGTGTTCCCGGTAGCCTTGTACACAGTAAGAGTTCAGTCAATGTTAGTTATTACTATTCTCTAAACATGCTGGTACACTCAAAAACTTTTAATCATAAAACTTAGGAATTTTAAGTCTTTTTGTAATAAAGCATAAAGATCACTTAAAAATATTAGCAGTGCTAATATTTGATGTTTCAGTCAAATAAGTTCAGAAAAAAAATTAATACTAAAATTCGTATTTAAAAAGTACAGTCCTTTCACGTTGATAAACTAGAGTTAGTTAAATCATCACTTTTTTGGAACAGAGTTATGATGTTCCTGGAGCTTATTTCTGCGCAGTTAGGAAAATGTAAATTCATGCTTCACTGAATACATATTGACTTCTTCCACAAAGGTTAACTCTATTTCAATATTGACATACTTCTTTACTTCTTTATATTAGAACTCTTAGACCACAGCCAAGAAAAAATATGCTGAAATAATGCTAAAATTAATAAAGAGCACATTTCATTGATTCTAAAATCATTTACAGTGTCATTTTGCAGAGGCCATGGGTTCAAAAAAGGAAAAAGTAAAGGCCTAAATGAGTACCAAGGCATCATAGGAGCACGATGTGACGAATATAGTTTAATGAAGTATACTGCACACTACAGTGGCTTTAAAACGTGTCTGTAAATTATGTGACACTTCTTCCATCACACATTTGACCCTTCCTGGGACGGGGCCAGGCTTTGTCACTGCATTGAAGACTGGACAACAATGATGATACTGCATTTCTTCAGAAGCTACATTAGAAAAGCCCACGCATGCAGTTCTTGGAATACCTGGTCTGGTAGCCTTGAGAAGTCTAACTACCTTGAAGCTGCCATGTGAAGAAATTGTAAGACAAGAATGAAAGAGAGACAAAGAGAAGTGACAGACTGACCTGAGGAGCCCAGCTGTAAGAGCTTCTTAGTCCAGAGACTAGATATCTGAATAAAAAACCATTGAAGATTATTGCAGAACTAGCCACCCTCTAGCTGCAATTATATGGGACAGCCTGAATTTTTTTAGCTGAGCCTCTCAACTCCCAGATTTGTGAGGAAAATAAATGATTGCTATTGTTATAATCTATTCTTTTGGGGTAGTTCGTTACATAGCAATGAATTATCAGAGTAATGTGGTCTTTCAAACAAGTTGACAACATCTATGATTGAATATGAACATGGAATTTTCTAATTTTGCTTAACATCTTTTAATACATACTTACGCTATCAAAGAGCCATAACCAGAAAATAAATCTAATATGAACTGATGAACTTAAAAAAGAGACTCTCACACTAAATACGTTTATTGAGCATCTACTATATGCCAGATAATATTCTAGGCTCCAAGACTTACATCACTAAATAAGAAAATAAACAGACAAATTCTTTACCCCTGTAGTCCTATTAAAAACATAGACAATAAGTTAGGAACTATGGATAAAATAATTCCAGGAAGTTATGTGATAAGAAGGAATATATCATGGTATGGAAATTAGAGGCAGGCTATTTAAGATAGGTTAGTCAGAGAAGGTGTTTGCCAGAAGGTAGTATTTGAAAATTAACATTCAAGGCAGAAAGACCAATGTGTCTAAAGTAGAGTGAGTAAAAATGGGAGGCATATGAAATGATAAGGAATTTAAAACCATTTCGGGTGAGATGAAAAGCCAAGGGAGTAATTTGATCAGGAAAATGAATTTTCTTTTTTATTATTTCTGAGTGCATAGTAAGAATTTTCCAGTCTTCAAGTCATTGGCTATGGGTATGTGTCTGAGTTCTAGTCAATAGACTGTGACTGATAGGCAGATAATGTGTATCTGCCCATAAAAATCTCACGTGTGCCCTTTCAAGCTCCATCCCATTTCCCAATGACAAGGATGGAGACAACACTCATAGTAACCTTAGCAGCCACAGATTGAAGATGGCAGAGACATGATCAGCCTTGATACCTGAATGACCATATGGAGCAACACAAACACGCACACATGCGCGCGCACACACACACACACAGTACACTCAGCAGCATTAACAACTAGTAAACACTCCATACTCTTTCATCAACAAAATCTGAGTTTTTTTTTTGAGTAATTATGTGTACACGTATATCTATTAACTTAGCCCAGGCTACTTTATCTAATTTAACAATTGAATTTCTAAAAGCAGGGCTGCAGTGGAAAGAATAGCAATAAAAAGCCTATTTTAATCAATTAGGAGTGGTACATCGACGATTTGGACATGTGTGGTAGCAGTGAACATGGAAAGATGGATCAGATTAAAAGTGTATTTTGAAGAAAGCAGCAGAAGGACTTGCTGATATGTCACCTTCAAGAATGCCAGCTAGAAAATTTGAGAATTCCTGTAATCCTTCTACATTTTTGTAAAACTAGATGATAGAATAGACTTTTCCTGTCTCACTTTTCTCTGAAAATAGAACACACAAAATTCCACAGTAAGTGGAAAACAGACCTCCTTTTTATGCATAATTTTTGGAGAAAGTGGAAGAAATCTCATTCCATGATTCTTAGACTTTATAGACAATTAATGGTAAAAGAACAGTGAGAAATTTAATTAGAAAGATATCTTTAAAACTGTGAAAAAAACTGTGAGAGGCAACTTCTTCCAAACCTAAGGTGGAGAAAGAGAAGCTGTCTGTTTCATCTCAATCTTACCGAGGAGCTTTCCATGGGACCTGTCAGCTTTGAAATATTTTCCCTACAATGTTGCCTGACTCATATCTGAAGAAACTAAAACCTGTGTGGCAAGAGAACAGAGGGAATACACTGAAATTTATGAGCTCTCATAGCTTACTGGTAAGCATTTCCACCAGACAGATGTGAGTCTCACAGGGCACATGACCATGTCTTGGGCTCTGTTTAGTTGGCTGCTTAGAAGAAAAAGAGAGAAGCCATCAGCAGAAAGGGTGTGGGGTACAGCACAAGATGCTCAGGAAATGTGGCAAATTCATGGACTCAGGGAAACACCCATCACTGGACACCTCTCTTTAATCTATGTAGATGAGATTCTCTATCTAGGTAGAGAAACTTTCTAAGGGTCCTTTAACATGCCACCAAGGAACTGGAAAAGCTTTATACAGAGAAGATTTTCATAGCTCACTCTGAGCCAGGGTGCTCAGAACCTAGCTATCAGGCTGGGACTGGGTTACGTGGAAAGGTAGGTGGAGAACTCACAGACAAAAAAGCCAACTATGCTTCATCTCCCTCCTTCCTTCAGGTCTCCAGCCTAGAGTGAACCCAAGTTGGGGAGGGGAGAAAATGTTGCATGAAATCAGGTTTAGAGTTACTATTTTGGACCATGCATCCAAAACACTGAATATACTAAAGAACATTGTGGTCTAATATACTAAAGAACATTCAAGGAGGCCACAGTACACTAAAATACAGTAATGTCTTGATCATATTTTGAACAATACATGTTCAACACAGTGGTTTAATTCATGACAAGAGAAATGTAGGCATTTCTGAATTATGAAAACAGAGACCTTTAAATGGAAGTGACATGTCAAACAGGAGTTTGAAAAGCATTGAGCTCAGGGCATACAACATGTGGCTAGGAAATCAACATAACATTCCTTTCAGGTTGTATTAGGCAACTGCTTCTCTCCTAACTTAGAAGAAATGTAGCTCAGTCACTGCAAGTTCTTAAAGAAGCATAAGAAAAGGCTTTGATGCTACATTTATAATGTTCTCCCAAAGTAGTAAAACATGTGACATTTGTATTCATTTTTGCACTTCTTATCTATGTAGGGTGTTATCTCCATTATTTACTCTACACTGTTCTCTATTTTTTAAACAGTAAAGAATTCAGAAATGTTTCTTGAATTTTATTTCTATCAGCACCCTACACTCTTATTCTGTGCATGGATATTCTTAAATAAGGATGGGAATTCCATGCACAAAATATCTTTGTGCTTGCTCAGAAACCTGGTCCATGGATCCTGATTTAATTACAGAGAAGAATGAGAAAAGATAAACCTAGATTTCTATTTCTACTGTATCCATGACACAGTTAAGACTCACAGAGGTCTACACATTCAGAAGACTTGAAAATAGTTTCTTTGATGTAATAAAAAGAAAACTGTTCTCCTTAAGTGAATTTCTTGACTTCTGTGGACCAGAAATCAGATGGCTCATATTATTGTAGCAGCTTTCTCCTCCCAGTTTAATCCAGGACCCTTTTAAACCAAGACTACTTCTATATTCAGTAAGACTACATACAAACTTGATTTTATGAATTATATGAATGCCACTTCTGAGAAGTCCCGCTGGCATTATAATATGATTATGCAAATGTACACTTCAGATAAATTAAAGGCATAAAAAGAAATCATAAGATTGAAGAAATAAATTTTTAAGGCTTTATTTCAGGTCTTTCATGTCAAAGTTGGAAACTTTCTTTGTAAGCATACGAATGAAACCTGTTAAGTAGAGAGGAGCCAATCCTTCTCTAAGCTGATATTTGCTGTTCACTGGGTTAGTCCCTTACAAAGGGTGCATAAGCAACACATACCTTATACTGGACATTTTGCCAGTTGTACATGGATTCATATAGTGGCAAATGATCCCATTATGAAAATTAAATTCAATGCAACAATAACAAGTTATTGTTCTTGATAAAATAATGGAATAAAAGATTCTTAATGCAATAAAAGATTCTGCACTGTATCTATGGCACTTAAGCATAGATGTTGCAATACTTTAATATTATACTTTAATCATTTTACTTCAATACTGTAATCATACTACTTCACACTTTAATCATTGCAGCAAGATTTGGTAGATTATTTTATGCCTACTTAGAAAAGCGATCATTTTTTTTTTTTTTTTTTTTGAGACAGAGTCTCACTCAGTCACCAGGCGCCAGGCTGGAGTGCAGTGGCGCGACCTTGGCTCACTGCAACCTCCGCCGCCCGGGTTCAAGCATTCTCCTGCCTCAGCCTCCCGAGTAGCTGGGACTACAGGCGCGCGCCACCACGCCCAGCTAATTTTTTTGTATTTTTAGTAGAGACGGGGTTTCACCATGTTGACCAGGACGGTCTCGATCTCTTGACCTCGTGATCCGCCCGCCTCGGCCTCCCAAAGTGCTGGGATTACAGGCGTGAGCCACCGCGCCCGGCCCTGCGATCATTTTTAAAAGCAAAAAACAACAAACAGAAATAAAACAAACGTCGATGACAATAGAATTTTTCTATGTTTTTTTTTTTTTGGGGGGTAGAGAGTGAACAGAATCTGGTTGCTCATTTACACAAGGCTTAACATGAGCTCCATTTCTCAATACTAATATTTTTTAAATAAAGTCTGGATACTTCCACTGTGAATTCTTTGTTTTCTATATTTTTCCATATATAATTCCTTTGTATTTCTATATTCCATAAGGAACTGTAAATTCTTTTTACGGCAGGCATTTAGTCACTGATCTTTGCAATCACACTCATGTATTCCTTACATTTGCTGAGTCCTTAGCATATGGTAGGTGTGCAGTAGAAGACTTGTTAAACTGCTGAAATAAAGAGCACTTCTCATTGATTCTAAAATCCATCTTTGTTTCTACATTTTAACAATTCTGAGATTAGAATGCATCTTATATTCAACAGTCTATCATGGTGGCTATTAATAATCATGACCTGACATAAAAGAAAATCTCAGAGACAGTATTTTTCTATAATTCACAATTATTAATGTTCTTAATGACACGAGAACAGTATTGTATAGCAAACTATGAGCATCAATGACCCTATAATAAAAACTAATTTAGAAGTTGAGTTCTCAGTGTGAAGTATTAGGAATAACTTAATCAATTTATTTTGCTTTTGTTGTCTTTTTATGTAGGCTAATGATTGACATGTTTTAAAAGAAAATGTAAGTATAAACAAACTTAGAAGAGCTTTTCAATAATGTCCTATCTCATAAGACATTATGGTAGTTTAATTGGAAGTATGTTTTATTTTGTAATTATACATGTTATAATTACTAAATATTATGTGATCTACACTTTTCTGGCAGACAGTACACTATTCACAGTGTTTTGATTTACACTATACCTTGAAATATTTTGAATAGAGTATATTTTTGTCAAATAGAGTATTTCTAACAATTTGCAAAACAGGTAACTAAAACCACCACAATCTATGTTCACAAAATCACAAATGTTTACTTTATAGACTTGATTATGTTTTGCTTCCATCGTAAGTAATTTTCATTTGTGTGTTCAACAGGTCATCTTCCGTACACGGATGTCTATTTTAACTTCAGAGGCATCAGTGTCCACCCTCCACGTCCAACCCAGGACCATACCAGGTGAAGTGAGAAATGAAGAAACATATGGCCTCTTCGTACATCTGCCTAGGAACTTCCTTCCATCTTCCAAAATGGAGGGGAAACATGCCTGTGTAGTGCCAGCACACCAGCTGGTAATGGCCACACTAGAACAGCATTGCTACTTTGACTTAGTGACTTACATTTTGCTTCAGTTCCTTAAATAAGCATTGTATGTTCTATCTCTGACTTTTCTTTCTTTTCCCAATTTCAATCTGTCAAAACACTAGTCAACCTATAAGACCTAGTATAAATGTTATCAGAGATTCCCTAATAACCTCAGCCAGAAATGGCTATATATTTTTTAAATTTCTATATATTTTGTTTATTCTTTTCAAACACCGTATCATATGACTATTGATATATACATTTTTTCACTATGTGACAGTAGAATCCTGAGTACAGGGTAATGTTTGGTAGATCTCTATATAACCTCACAATATGGTTGTAATAGGGGCTCAATAAAAGTATATTAAATTGATAAATTTACTGAATTCCTAAATTAATATGCAATCAGTGTGTATTTTACACAGTGAATGTTTTATGCTATATGCCACATTGTCTTTCAATCTTTTTTTAACTAAGATCATACTATTAAAAGCATTCAATGGTATCACCAAGAATATGTTCTGAAAACTACTCACTGCAAATATAAAGCAATGTTACTAAGCTTTAAACTGTTTAAGTTCCACTTATAATTACACATATTTATACACGATTTTCTCTGTATTTTACAGATATGTGCAATATTTGAGGAGGTAATTTTATATCAACCATTATTTGCTCAAAAAGAGCCCGAATAACCTACGTTGTAACGTTCTCTCAGCAAACTTACCTCTCACAATGATGTTGGTGGACTTTTTTGCAGGGTTTCCCACATTATTATTGGCAATGCAGCTGTAAGTACCAGCATCATCTGAGGTGATGGCAGGTATGGTCAAAGTTCCTCCATTCAAAACAGTCTTTTCAGGCAGAGTCCCAAAGGACCTGACCCAGGTGAGAGAAGGTGCAGGCTCTCCTCCTGTTGTAACACATACTAATGTTATGGCCTCTCCAGGATTTACAACTATAGGATCATCCACCAAGAGTTTAATTGACGGTGATGCTAAAAGACAAACAAAAGAACATGCACCTATTTAGATATACTACAACTAGAAGTCAACAGCATGCATTATTTTGGTTCATTCAAAAACTTAAAATGAATTATAGTCCTCGTTTGCCAAAATCATACCTTATTACTCAAATTTAAACAAGATTTAATGGTTTCATATTTTAATTAAATGGCATAAACATATAGAACTGTATTGAGACTCTTACACATAGAAAGGGGAATTAAAACTCATGGTTCCCGGACTATTGTTCTGAAATTGGAATAATAAGAGTGATAAAAGTTTTAAAACAAAATATCCCCTTCTTTTTAATGCTGACCATCATCTTCTGTTTTTGTCATTCCCAGTACAGATACTGCAGCTATTCAGCCCTTGTATTTTCACGATGAAGATGGTTAATTATTTATTTTTTTAGATCATTCTGAGATGAAGTAATACATTTTTGCAATCTGAATCCAACCAAGTGACAGATAAAGGCATAGGTCACCCAGTCTTTAATCATTCAGTGAGTCTGATTTTTGTCGTGAAATAAATAATAAAATCTTCTAATTCTAACGCAGTGCCATACTTCATCTCTAAACTCTTCACTTACCAAGGTCTAGGCAGTGAACTATAAACACGGCTTTAAAACTTAGAAACATTTGAGAGCTCAAACAGCCACCAAACTATGCTTGTTATTACTGTTTGTGTTATAATAATCCCTTACTGAAAACAAGTCTTTTGTAATGTTTTAGGTTAAAAAATACAAAGATTTGTACTGGTACTAAAATTCATTCATTACAAAAAGGTGTGTTGCAGCCTTTTCATCAAACAATCCAAACAGAAACTGTACAAAAACTATATTCACATGTAACACTTTTTTTTTTTTTGCTTACACTGCAGTGCTAGTCTAAATAATGCATCCCTAAATAAAAACAGGGGAAATACATTATAATGACATTTCAAGTCACACATTCAGAAATATTTTGTCAAAGTTAGAGCTGTATTGTATGAAATCAATCTACATTAGAAATAAGCTGTTCAATTGTACTGTATGACTCTTTTATATATTCAGCTTAGAGCTGAGAAGCGTTTTACTCAGAATAAAAGCTAGACTGCTTGTGTAGTTCAAAACTGTCTGCCTTGTTTGGAAAAAAAAAAAAGCCGGAAGAAGCAAGACATAATTCCACATTGTAGTTCTATGGGAAAGACATGAAGTGCCTGTATGACGTTTTTAAACATCAATGTTGCATGTTGACTCTTCTAACATCACTTTAAATAACACGGGAATTTTCAAAATGTCATATTATTAGCCCATTTGAAGAGTTAATGTAAAATTATAAAGATTTATGATTGAAAATATTTGGGGAAATGCACTTCATGAAAATAATAGGCACAAGTTGCCATACTTTGCTGAAAAAAAATTTCAAAGAGTTATTTAATGTTAAACTGATAGAAGACATTACTAATTAAATATTCTGAAAATAGACATTGTACTTATTAATATGTCATCATCAAGAGGTAAAGGATATCTTGATAGCCTGACTTAAGGTAAATGGCATAATCATATAAAAGTATATGAGTAAAATATAAGTACAGAGATCCCAACATTTATATCATATTAACAAAGTTTAATTTTGTTCACATCACATTTTAGTAAAATTAAAAGGCCCAAGGGCTGAAGGCTATTAATAGCATATATTTGGACTATGGACACACACAATGGTGACATTAAGTCAAGGAATATTTGCCCCTGAAATTGATTTGTATAAGATGAATTGTTTTCTATTAGACATTATTTAAAGAAAAAAGCTTGAGATAATTTCAAAGTGCAAAAATAATGCCTACATAACAAGATCACTGTTTTAACTATAATACATTTTAGAAACACATTCACAACATGATTAAAAATGTTTTCTTTCAAATTGGACTTGAAAACACGGCGTTGCTCAAGTTACTTTTATTGATGGCAGCACTTATTTTATCTTATTGTACCTGAAATTAAAAATAACCCAGGTAGACTACAAAACAGCTAACAATTTCAAGACTTTAAAAATATTCATATATATTTTAATACTAAAATTTGTTAGCTATAAATTTCAAAACAGAAAAAAAGTTGAAATCATTGTCTTTTTGTTCTAGTCTCTTATTTTTATTTCATAAGTATCAGTATTTTAAAACTATAAGGCTTTGCTTAAGTAACCGAGACATTAGGATTATTCAAGCTTCAATGTAAATCATGTCCTCAGTTAAAAACTAATATGCGAAAAACATAAAAAGTTTTTTGTCTATTAACATATTTTAAGGAAAATATTTTATATTGGATGAATCCTTTGCTAATTTGGGGGTATACAAAGAGTAACGTAAAACATTCTGGGTCATTCTCTTTTTATAGATTTCCATAGCTACTCCCTGCCGATTTTTCTTTCATATTACCTTCTATATTAGCCAGGTTGCCACTGTGACTCTTCAGCCAGATGAAAAGTATCATAATTGCATTCTCTGAAGTATTGTATAATGTGACAGTTAAGTGATAAGAGTACGAACTCCAGAGAAAGGTACCTCGGTTCACAGAAAGGTACCTGGGTTCTGCCGTTTAATACCTGTGTGAACTTCAGCAAGTTCTTTCTTGTCAATTTGAGGGCCTCAATTTCCCATTGTTGAAATAGAGGAAAATAATTGTAACTATCTTGTAGCACTGAGATAATTTAGCATGTGTAATCTAAAGCCCTTACAATGGTACTTACTATGAAGAATGCACAAAATAAGTGTTTTATTTTGTTGTTTTTTTTTACACTCCATACTCTGGTCCAGTACTTGGAATTGAGTTAATAAATATTAGAAACACAAGGCAGAAAATGAGAAAATTAATAAATGAGTAACTACTATAAAACATATGGTCACTACCAAATGCAATTATTCTGTTGGATATTGTAGAAATATCTTGACCATTTTGATTTTTGAAAGTCCTATACCATGCATAGCCAAGACAATCCTTAGCATATAGAACTGAAGGCATCATACTACCTGATTTCAAACTATACTACAAGGCTACAGTTATCAAAACAGCATGGTACTGGTACCAAAACAGAGATATAGACCAACGGTACAGAACAGAGGCCTCGGAGGCAATGCCACACATCGACAACCATCTGATCTTTGACAAACCTGACAAAAACAAGCAATGGGGAAAGGATTTCCTGTTTAATAAACGGTGTTGGGGAACACTGGCTAGCCATGTGCAGAAAGCAGAAACTGGACCTCTTCATGACACCTTACACTAAAATTAACTGCAGATGGATTAAAGACTTAAATATAAGACCTAACACCATAAAAACCCTAGAAGAAAACCTAGGCAAAACCATTCAAGACATAGGCATAGGCAAGGACTTCATGACTAAAACACCAAAAGCATCGGCAACAAAAGCCAAAATAGACAAATGGGATCTAATTAAAATGAATAAAGCTTCTGTACAGCAAAAGAAACAAACATTAGAGTGAACTGGCAACAATAGAATGGGAAAAAAAATTTCGCAATCTGCCTATGAGACAAAGGGCTAATACTCAGAATCTAAAAAGAACTTAAACAGATTTACAAGAAAAAAACAAACCCATTCAAAAGTGACAAAGGATATGAACAGACACTTTCAAAAGAAGACACATATGAGGCCCACAAACATATGAAAAACCACTCATCATAACTGGTCATTAGAGGAATGCAAATCAAAACCACATTGAGATACCATCTCATGTCAGTTAGGATGGCAATCATTAAAAAATCTGGAGAAAACAGATGCTGGAGAGGATGTGGAGAAATAGGAACACTTTTACACTGTTGGAGGGAGTGTAAATTAGTTCAACCATTGTGGAAGACAGTGTGGTAATTCCTCAAGGACCTAGAAATAGAAATTCCATTTGACCCAGCAATCCCATTACTCAGTATATACCCAAAGGATTGTAAATCGTTCTATTATAAAGATGCATGCACATGTATGTTCACTGAGGCACTGTTTACAATAGCAAAGACCTGGAACCAACCCAAATGCCCATCAGTGATAGACAAGACAAGGAAAATGTGGCACATATATATCATGGAACAGTATGTAGCCATAAAACATGATGAGTTCAAGTCCTTTGTAGGGACATGGATGAATCTGGAAACCATCATTCTCAGCAAACTGACACAAGAACAGAAAATCAAACACCACATGTTTTCACTCATAGGTGAGTGTTAAACAATGAGAACACATGGACACAGGGAGGGAAGCATCACACACTGGGGTCTGTTTTGGGGGACTAGGGGAGGGACATCGGGGGGTGGGAAGGTTGGAGAGGGATAACATCTGGAGAAATGCCAGATATAGGTGACAGGGGATGGAGACAGCAAACAACATTGCCATGTATGTACCTATGCAACAATCCTGCATGATCTGCACATGTACCCCAGAACCTAAAGTACAATAAAATTAAATAAATGAAAAAATTAAAAAAGAAAGTCCTATACCATATGTATATAACATTTTAAATATATCTATACATTTTAAATAATTATTAATTTTGTTTTATAATATTTTTATTTGGAAATTGAAACTATTATACTTCAAGATTCAACATTTCCCCAGGACCTTTAAAAGCTCATGAGCAGAAGGTACTATATCTAGGTTAACACTTGTTGTGTAGGTAAAATGCTATTTTTCACAATGTTCTAAAATTGCCCAACAACTCCGGGTCTACCCATTATAAGCTTCTTCTTCTGTACTTATATGGGTACGGAAGACATGAAGAGGGATAACATTCATTTCACTAAATCATGTACATGGCTGCATGTTTAATATACGACTACAGCATGCGTCAATTGAATATTCCCATTACTATGTAAGGATAAACATGGAAGATCATAGCGGTCACAAATTCCCTTATTGCCATGTAAAAAGTGCTCTGTTCTAAAACAATTACAGAATCTAAATGTCCATTGATTCATCACAGCCACACGGGAGATAAATTATTAGTTTATGCTCACTGTTAAGTAATAAAAAGTTAAACGTGAAGGCTAAAATGGAATAAGAACAACACTGGATGAGACACTATAAAATATTTATTAGAGATCTTTGTCAAACCAAAATGAAAAGGTGAAATACATAAAGTAAAAAAAAAAAAAAAGGAATCTTTCAGATTAAGCACAGCGTTTATATTCTAAATCATAGACTATTTTAAACATTTTATAGTCATTGTCAAAACATGGCTCCAATTACATAAAAATAATTCCAACTACACCACCAGCTATAAGCATTCTCTGTGTATGCAGTGCTGAAAAATGACTATGATGCCAGTCAGAGGACTGACCCGAATGGTGGTCTTCCAACACGTAATAACGGAAGGCACAGGTCATGATAGTCATTGTCATGGAGATTTTAGTCTCCTCATCAAGATCAGCATGTCAGTATTCTAGCATGCTTTACGTGCTCTGCAGTGGAAATACTTGATAAATGGGAGGAAAGAAAGAAAGAGAGAGAGAGAGGGAGGGAGGGAGAGTGGAGGGGGAGAGAGAGAGAGAGAGAGAGAGAAAGAAAGAAAGGATTCTTAAAACCAAAATCATAAATTCTTAATAGAACTTCAATAACTGCAACAAATAAAGTATATTTTAGAAAATATATTTGAGAAAAAGGAATTCTTCCTATGTCCCCTTAAGCACCTCTTCACCTGGCAAACAAAGTTTTCTTGGACTGAGCAACAGATACTTGAGTGGGTCCAAGAGAGGAACAACTGGCCTTTTGACTCCCCACACCAAATCCCAAACATTTGGATATTTGAAATCATAGATCAGTTTGTCCCTTCCTATTTGAGGTCACTGAGTATGACTGCCTGTATGGACAACGACATAGTCATCTCATAGAAAAGACTCCAAGTCCCAGGGAAATGGCTCCCAGCCCTGCAGTGGTGGAATGGAGGGAGCAGAGAGACCAGCTAGCATTAAAAAGTGCCAAAACAATAGGAATGAGAGCGGCCTCAAGAAATATATGCTGGTCAAAGGATTCAGATCTCATGCTCCAGGTCTTAGTACAACAGCATCTCCTAGAATTTCAACTAGGTGGCAATTCCAAATTGATAACATTTTTCTGAGGTTATGGCAGAATAGGAATTTGAAAGAAAAAATAATATTGAATTATGAAATAGTACAGACAGATATGTATTTTTCAAACCCAAGTCAGTATACTGGGGTTCATGCCCACTAAAAATTGTAGTAATTCAATTCCTCATGAGGTCTTCGGGTGTGTGTTGCGAAGATTTAATTTAGGGTTAACTAAGAATACATTCTGTAGGAAAAAAATACTATTTCAGCAGAAGTCATTTACTTCTCAGGTGCTTTGTTTTTGCTGCTACCTAAAATAATAGGTAGATATGAAGATAAGCACATGTTTTAAAAATCTGAAAGCAGAATAGTGTTCATCATCTTTACATTCTTACAGACTTTGACTCTCTGTAGATCTGGAGCATTTAATTATGAAAAGGAGCTGAGCTTTCCATCTAGACTCTGAGTAAATTGGTATGAAGCAGTTAACTACTATAAAAACCTGCCAGTTGCCTTGAAGTAGAGATATTCTAACTTAAGCTGGAGACTTTTTTTTTTTAATGGAAATAATCTGAGTATTAGAAACTAATCTAATTCACAGAGAAGATTGTGAGGAAGCAGAAACACACACACACACACACACACACACGCACACGCACACGCACAGCCAGAATAAACTCCAATTGTAAAATAGGAAGGAAGGATCTGCTTAGTTTGAATCCCCTTAAAAGCAGGTCCTTGCACAGCAGTTCATTTGGGCTGGAATCACAGGAAACATACTGAAGAACCATAAAAGGGCAAAACAAGGAAGGAAGAAAAGCCAGTGAAGGGGCACTAATGAGCAGGTTATCACTGTGGGAAACCTGGCTCCCTGCTGCTAGAAACCCTCTGAGAGATCAAGCCAAGGACACCTCACAAAGCTCTCCATCTAAAGAACAAGGAGCCTGGCTCAGGTGTGTATCCATCAACTGCTGTCCCTCATTAATTGGGAATTATTCTCTGGGCCTTAACTTTCCAATCTAATGCTCTGGCTGAACACATTCTTGCATTCAGTGCAAGTTCTCAGACCGAAGAATGAATATGCAATCTATCCAAAGAAACTTCCGTAACCTTCAGCCAGGACAGGAGGAAAAGCAAGACACCCACTGTGTCTGCTATGATTTTGTTTCTATGTAAATCTGGCGATCAACGAGTGGCTACATGGAGACAATGTGTAAAGGGTAAAGAAAGAACAAGGAGGGGTAGGTGGTAAGTGAAAGCACCGCTATCAATCAAGATATAGGTGCAAAATGAAATAATGAGAACACAGTAGGAATTTAAGAGAGAGGAGGTAAAAATACACAATTAACTTTCTGCTTCTGTTCGATGACCCTACGTTACTGAAACCATAGAACATATACAGATGATTAAAAAAATTAAATCAAGCTTTTATGTCGAGAACACGCTTAAACTGTGCTTACAGTTTCAAGGAATAGAAAAACATTTCTCTTGGAAGAATGAGTCATTTCACTGAGATGAAGATATCACTGTATTTTCATGTATTCCATTGAAATTCATTTTCAACATGTATTTCATTGAAATATAAGTAGCAGTGACTATTTCACAAAATAAAGATGAGCTATTAAAAGTTGATATGAAAACTCAAAATGATCTACCCATTTATTTGCAGTTATTATTCAAATACTATCATTCACATATGGATTGATTCTCATGAAGCCCAAGATTGATATCTTGCTGGGAAGTTCTATTTAAAATGATGCTCCAGGAAATGACAATATTTGAAATAGCATTCATAAATAGTTTTTGATGTAGGAATAAACTTTTGCTGCAAATATTGAAGCCAACATGTATTTCTCATTACTTTATTATTCACAGGACAGACATTCATGGAAATGACTGAGAAGGCAGAGTAACTTTCTTCTTGGAAAATTGTGTAAGTTTTTAGGAAGAGATGTGAGTCCTATGACCACGGGTCCTAAACCACAGATCTCCTAGATGAGTTTTGTTGGCCTGATACAGTATCTATTGTTATCACCAGTGAATCAACGCCTTTAGGCATTGCTGGTTCTCCCTAATACAATAGGTTCTCTATCCATTCATTAATAAGTACTTCTACAGCATCTACTATGTATCAGGCCCTGTGATAGTAAGCTGTGATGTATCTGTGAAAAAAACAGTCAAAGAATCCCTGCAGTCAGAAGCTTACAACTTAAAAAGAAGAGAAACAGTACCCTCAGCATGACTGTCATGGTCTTACCTGACTTTGTATGTTTACTGCACCTGTCTGTTCTCTGAAGTCATGTGCATTTATCATGCTTGACTGGGATGTTTATGTCATCAGAGCACAGAGATCAAAGAAAACTGCCAAATGGTCCATTCTTCAGTAAACTAAGACTTTACAAAATACAAGTAAGTGACACTTACACTGGAGTCTTGTCACTGAACAATATAAATAGAAAAGCTAGAGAAATGGAACTTGTGTTCCAAGGTAAGCAAAAGTCAATGAATCAAAATAAGATGATCCCAGTGCATAAGCCACACCAATAGTTGGGGTACTAATACCTAGCAGCTTATAATGTCTTCATAAACATTGACAAGGTATCGTGAAAAAAAAATTTAGCACTACACCTATCTCCTTCCCTTGATCAACAATTCCCTACTGTTCTTTCCAACAGGTGAGGTCCTGGTAAACTTGGTCTCATTCAAGTTTCCAGGAAGCTGAGCATTCACTTGCTACAGAATCCCAGAGGGTCATCTCTCATGGAAAGAAAAATCCAAGCTATGCATTTCCAACTGAGGTATTTGTTGTCCATAAAATTTTCTTGTTATTAATGGAAAACACCAGAATTTTAAGCACAGTAATAGATTATACAGACACTTTCATCACAAGATCAGCAGAGCATGAACTTTCTATTTTCCCTGCCTGTAATTCTCTTTCAATGCTTGTCCACTCATTAAACCAGTCATCTGGCAATTTATCATGCTCAAATAACAGTAACAATTCTTCACCAAAATTTCCAGCTTTTGTCCAGACCAACTGAGTTGCTTCTTTGTGTGAGAATAGCTATTTGTAATACCCCCTCATTACAACATCTGTCCCTACGCTTTCACTGTGAGATACTTACGAATAGGACTTCAGACTGGAAAGGGTAGTGTTTTTCATCTTTGTACTACCAGCATCCAGAAGAAGATCTGAGAAAGAATAGGTGCTCAATAAAGTTTTACTGAATAAAAGAAAGATGAGTTTAGAAACTAGTAAACCAAAACTCCACCTAAGCTCTGACTATTCATCATAAACTTAATTTAAAATGATCCAAAGGCCAGGCTCATGCTTGTAATACAGGCACTTAGGGAGACCGAGGCGGGCACATCACTTGAGGTCAGGAGTTTGAGAGCAGCCTGGAAAACATGGCAAAAATACATCTCTACTAAAAATACAAAAATTAGCCGGGTGTGGTGGCACAGGCCTGTAGTCCCAGCTAATTGGGAGGCTGAGGCATGAGACTTGTTAGAACCTGGGAGGCGGAGGCTGCAGTGAGCCGAGATTGCACCACTGTACTCCAGCCCAGGGCAACAGAGTGAGACTTTGTCTCAAAAATAAATAAAATAACACACAAACAGTGTGAAATAATGTGACAGATGGTAAGAATTTCATGAGCCATTTATTGACAAATTCTAGTTAAGAAAACTTGCAAGTTCTTTCATTGTTCTACCTGTTTGGAGTTACCTATGTTTTATATTACTAACAGAGATGACAAAGCATTTAGCTATCAAAATGTAATGCACCACTCACAAAAAAAATATATACAGCATATTGTTTGCACTCCTTTGTACTTACTTGTTCAGTTATACCAATGGACATTATTTTTAATGAGCTATACAACTAAGCCAAATTTTGACTCTGAAACCTAAATAAAGGGTACATGGCCTTTTTCAGAACAGGGCCAATATGTACATACTTTAATGGGAATTTAGCAAATTAGTCAAGACTTAAAGCTCTTTTCTGAGTGTGAAATAGCAACAGCAGAAGAGATAAAAACATCACCTCTAAGAGCATCTGGCGTTGATCTCATAGCTATACTTTTTACTTTTTCATTTTGTACCATATGGAAAGGTAGTTTCCTATGAGAAAGATTTTTGTCTAATAAAGATTAGTTTTTCTTTTCATAACCCATTCTGGGAACCCTTTATTGCAGTGTAATATTTTGAACACCTTTATGACTCCGTAATTTTAGTTAATAGAAATTTTGGCTAACGTTTATTGATAGCCAATCTTAAAGAATAATATTTAATAAATTTAATTCTTCTGGGCCTCTCTTTGCTATTCTAAAAAATGAGAAAATTCTGTTAAATAGTTTCTAAAGGATTGCTTAGAGCAAGATTTTATCATGATTAGGAAAACACCTGGGGAACATAGCCTCTTAATCTATGACATATCCATGTTTGGTTACTCAAATGTCTATATTGCTTCCATGATACAGCAAAGATTAAAAGTCACATCAGGAGCTTAATCAGCAAGGCCAATGATTACTACCAAATAAACTGATTGCAAATTTAGGGATGTACCTATGTTCTATTTTAAGAAAAAATGCTAATTCAACATATATTTATTAAATACCAGTCACATACCAGGCACTGGAGATAAATGCCTGTTAGAAATAAACAGGCCAAAATCCTGCCCATGTGGAGTCTGCAATTAGATGGAGACAATTAGAGCCCTTAATATGTTCTAGACATTCTCCAAAAGCTTTACATATATTAACTCATTTAATTATGGGAGGTAGGTACCATTATTACTTTATTTCACTTTTTACCAAACTGAGAAACCATTCAGAAACAGTTTGGGTAACCCCTAAGTCACACAGCTAGTGAAGGTGAAGCTAGAATTCTATTCTAAGGACTCTGGCTTGAGATGAAAGTAAAGGACTGTAGATAAACTCTAATGCAAAATAAAGTTCATAATTTCCAAGTTTGATTAAATATTTGATGATATTTAGGCCAGGAGAAGAATTAGTGCTGCCTCTTTCACAGAAAGAAGGAAGAGCATTGATGCCATCTAGTATATTATGAAAAAAAATGGGTAAAGTAAAAAGAAACTTGGGTTGCTAGTCAGAATTCTGGAAATATTCACCATCCAAAATAGAAGTTGAAAAGGATTTGTGAACCATGTAAGTCATAATTACAAAGCCTAAATTCTGAAACATCCATAGAAGTGGTTCCTAAGCCTTTGCTCAGGATGTGTTCACATCTCACACATACAAAATTTTTAATTGGCTCAGTGATTTAAATTCTCAGAATCTAAGAGGTAATGAGGAGAAATTTAAAAGAGAAAGACTTCTTGAGGCAGGAAAATGGAAAGCAACAGTGGCAGCTGGTAATCTGCGAGCAAGAAAAGGGTAAATAACTATGTAATATAGAACAGCAAATGGGGTCACAAAGAACAATATTAACCTACCTTCCATCTGTTTCAACTATCACCCCCAAAATGCCAGATTAAAAAAGGTAAGAGGTAATATACTTGAACAGCTAGATGTTGGTAATAATATGAAGATTTTTGAGACACAGATATTACATAATTCTCCAAGGAAGATCCAAACAAGGATGTAGATTGCCCAACTCCAGAGCTCACGCTCTTACTCTCTGCCTAGGCTAACTCTGTGGCATGGACCTAAAATATGAACAATGAATGGACTAAGTTGAAAGGGCTGAGATGAGAAACCTGGAATGCAGAACAATGGCAAAGTTTATTCAACACTTGAAAAAAAAAGGAAGGAAAGAAAGTGACGGAAATCGGAAAGACGAGAAAGAGTGATGAGCAAAAGAGAGACAGAATGGGAAAATTTTTGCTTATGCTTCTTTTAAAAAATATTATTTTAAGTTCTGGGATACATATGCAGGATGTTCAGGTTTATTACATAGGTAAACATGTGCTATGATGGTTTTCTGCATCTATCAACCTATCACCTAGGTATTAAGCTTGGCATACATTAGCTATTTATCGTGATGCTCTCCCTCTACCTGCCCCTCCATGACAGACCCTAGTGTGTGTTGTTCTCCTCCTGTGTCCCTCAGTCCTTCTTGTTAAGCTCCCATTTATAAGTGAGAATATGCAGTGTTTGGTTTTCTGTTTCTGGAATAGTTTGTTGAGGACAATGGGCTTTGAACTTCATCCCCATCCTGCAAAGAACATGATCTCGTTCCTTTTAATGGCTGCATAGTATTCCATCGTACATATGTACCACATTTGCTTTATCCAGTGTATCACTGATGGGGATTTGGGTGGATTCCATGTCTTTGCTATTTTAAATAGTGCTGCAATGAACATATGCATGCATGTATCTTTATAAGAGAATGATTTATATTCCTCTGGATATATATCCAGTAAAGGTATTGCTGGGTCAAATGGTATTTCTGGTTCTAGGTCTTTGAGGAAAGGCCACACTGTCTTCCACAATGGTTTAACTAATTTACACTCCCACCGACAGTATAAAAACATTCCTATTTCTCCACAGCCTCACCAGCATCTCTTGTCGACTTTTTAATAGTCATCATTATGACTGGCATGAGGTGGTATCTCATTGCGGTTTTGATTTGCATTTCTCTAATAGTGATGTTGAGCTTTACTTCATATGCTTGTTGGCTGCATATATATCTTCTTTCGAGAAAGGTCTGTTGATGTCATTTGACCACTTTTTAATGGGGTTACTTTTTTCTTGTAAAATTGCTTAAGTTCCTTGTAGATTCTGGATATCCACTGACCCCACAGAAATACAAAAATTAAATATATGGTACTAAGCTTAAATATGGAAGCAAAAGGCTTGTATATTAAAAACTACAAAACATTGGTGAAGGAAGTGAAACAAGACACAAACAAATGAAAAGGCATCCCATTTTATGAACTGGAACACTTAATATTGTTAAAATGTCCACACTGCCCATCAGAGAATACTACAAACACCTCCATTCAAATAAACTAGAAAATCTAGAATAAATGAATAAATTCCTGGACACATACACCCTACCAAATTGAATGCTTGAATAAACCAATAACAGGTTCTGAAATTGAGGTAGTAATAAATAGCCTACCAACAACAATAACAACAAAAAAGCCCATGACCAGACGCATTTACAGCTGAATTCTACTAGAGGTATAAAGAGGAGATGGTAGCATTTCTTCTGAAACTATTACAAACAATTGAAAAAGAGGGGACTCCTCCCTAACTCACTTTATGAGGCCAGGATGATCCTAAAACCAAAACCTGGCAGAGATATGATTTTAAAAAAAGAAAACTTCAGGCCAGTATCTCTGATGAACATCCATATGAAAATCCTCAATAAAATACTGCCAAACTGAATCCAGCAGTACATCAAAAAGCTTATCCACCACAATCAAGTCGGCTTCAACTTGCAAGGCAGGTTGAACATACAGAAATCAATAAACATAATTCATCACATAAATAGAACTAAAGACAAAAAACACTTGATTATCTCAGTAGACACTAAAAAGGCCTTTGATAAAATTTAACATCCCTTCATGTTAAAATCTCTCAATAAATGAGGTATCCATGGAACGTACCTCAAAATAATAAGAGCCATTTATGACAAACCAACAGTCAATATCATACTGAATGGGCAAAAGCTGGAAGCATTCCCCTTGAAAACCAGCACAAGACAAGGATGCCATTTCTCACCACTCCTAATCAACATAGTATTAGAAGTTCTGGCAAGGGGAATCAGGCAAAAGAAAGAAATAAAGGATATTCAAATAGGAAGAGAATAAGTCAAACTGTATCTATTTGTAGATGACATGATCCTGTATCTAGAAAACCCCATCATCCCAGCCCAAAAGCTTCTTAGGCTGATAAGCAACTTCACCAAAGTCTCAGGATACAAAATCTATGTGCAAAAATCACAAGCATACCTATACAAAAACAGTAGACAAGCAGAGAGCCAAATCATTTGTGAACTCCGATTCACAGCTGCTATAAAGAGAATGAAATACCAGAAGAATACAGCTAACAAGGGAAGTGAACGACCTCTTCAAGGAGAACTACAAACCACTACTCAAGGAAATCAGAGAGGACACAAACAAATGGAAAAACATTCCATGTTCATGGATAGGAAGAATCAATATCATGAAAATGACCATATTGCTCAGTGTAATTTATAGATTCTATGCTTTTCTCATTAAACTACCATTGACGTTCCTCACACAATTAGAAAAAAACTACTTTAAAATTCATATGGTACCAAAAAAGAGCCTAGATAGCCAAGACAGTACTAAGGAAAAGAACAAAGCTGGAGGCATCACACTACCCAACTTCAAACTATACTACAAGATTACAGTAACCAAAACAGCATGGTATTGGGACAAAAACAGACACATAAACCAATGGGCCAGAACAGAGATCTCAGAAATAAAACTGCACATCTACAACCATCTGATCTTTGGCAAACCTGACAAAAAAAAGCAATGGGAAAAGAATTCCCTATTTAATATATAGTGCTAAGAGAATGGGCTAGCCATATACAGAAAATAGAAACTAGACTCATTCCTTATACCTTATACAAAAATTAACTCAAGATGGATTAAAGACTTACATATAAAACCCCCAAACTATAGAAATGCTAGAAAAAAAAATCTAGGCAGTATCATTTAGAACATAGGCATGGGCAAAGATTTCATGACAAAAACATCAAAAGCAATTGCAACAAAAGCAATAATGGACAAATGGGACCTAATTAAACTAAAGACCTTATGCACAGCAGAACAAACAACAACAACAAAAAACTATCATCAGAGTCAACAGACAGCCTACAAAATGAAAGAAAATTTTGGGTTATGCTTTTAAGGTGTGCTATAAAATACAAGAAGTGGACAAAAGAACAAAAGTGATCAACATGTTGCTGAATACACTCTAAATGGCAGGTAAAAGAAAGAAAAGCATTCAAATTACATATAAATTCATACTTAACACATTCAAGCATTATGATTATCAATTACTTTCAATTCCAGAAGTAATTTTATTAAAAAATACAATAAGAATATATCTTGATTGCTTCAGCTGGGTCACAACTCAGGTACAATGTCATGTATACCTTAAATCTTATCAAATACTCTTTACTAGCTCAAGTCTGGGATTGCTGGTCTACCCTCTAATGGCTATGTGTGCACTGAAGATGTTGGGATGAGGTGTCTAATTCCAGAAAGTGAAGGTGTCTCAATAAATTAAGTCTTTCCCTAAGAAATCCAAGAAATATACAGATTTTGTCTTATATGTTTGTGTGAGACATTAGCTTTTCAGGCACAGATCTATCAAATTGTTTTATTTTTATGTTTATATTGAAATGCCTTCCCCATGGTTAGTTAAATAAAAAAGGGAAAAAGAAGAAAGACAAAGATTCAGAGCATCATTTGTTAAAAAGAAATGTATTATTCAACATAAGAAAATCAATTAATGTGATACACTACATTAATAAAGGATAAAAATCACATGATTATCTTAGTAGAAGTAGAAAAAGCATTTGACACAATTCAGCACCCTTTCATAACACTCTCAACATACTACGAATAGTAGGGAATGACCTTAAATTAATAAACACCTATATATAATTCCCACAGGTAATATATTCAGTGTGAAAATCAAAAAGGTTTTCCTCTAAGATCTGGAATATTAAAAGGATGCCTGCTTTCACCACTTCTTCTCAATATAGTACTGTGAGTCCCAGCCAGAGTAAGTAGGCAAGAAAAAGAATAGGAGGCATTCAAACTGGAAAGGAACAAGTGAAACTGTCCCTGTTTGCAGAATATATGATCTTATTTATAGAAAGCCCTAAAAACTCTATGAAAAAAATACTTCAGAAAAACTGCAGCATACAAAATAAATGTACAAAAATCAACTCTGTTTGTACTATTAACAACAGTTATTTTCTTTCTAAAAAGAAAATTTGGACAACAATCACATTTACAGTAACAAAAAAATTAAATATATGGGACAAAGCTTAACTATGGAAGCAAAAGACTTGTATACTAAAAACTACAAAACATTGGGGAAGGAAGTGAAACAAGACACAAACAAATGGAAAGACATCCCATTTTATGAATTGGAATACTTAATATTGTTAAAATGTCCACACTGACCAAGGTGGTCTACAGATTCAATGCAATCTCATTTAATATTCCAATGGTACTTTTTACAGAAATAGAAAAAAATTCTAAAATTCATAGGGAACCACAAAACCCTAAATAGCCAAATCAATCTTGAGAAAGGAAAACAAAGGAGGAGGCAGCACACTTGCTGATTTCCAATTATATTACAAAGTTACAGTAATCAAAACAGTACAGCATTGGCATAAAGACAGACATACAGACAAATGGAGCAGAATAGAGAGCCCAGAAACCAATCCATGAATATATGTTTGACAAGTGGATCAAGAAAACACAATAGGAAAAAATAATCTCTTAGACAAAGACAAGTGATGTTGGAAATATTGAGTATTCATGTGCGTGCATGCATGCCTAAATAAATAAATAAAGTGGATGCCTAATTTATACCATGCACCAAAAGCAACTCAAAATAGATTAAAGGCTTCAATATAAGACCTGAAATTATAAAACTACTTTAAGAAAACATAGGGAAAAAGATTCATTACACTGATCTTGGTAATGATTTGATAGATGTAACCCAACAATCACAGACAACAGCAGCAAAAATAAACCAGCAGGACTATTCAGGATAAAAACTTTCTGCACACACACACACAAAATTATCAGCAGGGTGAAAAGACAGTCTATTAAGTGGGAGAAAAAACTGCAAACCATATATCCAATTGTGGTTAATCTCAAAACATTTATAGAAATCTCAAAACTCAATAGCAAAGAAACAAACAAAAACCAAATAACCTGATTCTAAAATTGGGATAAAGATTTGAACAGACATTCTCCAAAGAAGACAAACAAATGGATAAGTATATGAACAAATGCTCAGTGTTACAAGTCGTCAGGGAAATGAAAATCAAAATCACAATAAGACACCAACTCTCACCTGTCAGGATGACTACTACTTTTAAAGAAAGACAGTAAGTGTCAGCAAGGATGGGAAGAAATTGGAAGTTTTGTACATTGCAAAATGGTGCAGCTGCAATGGAAAACAATATAGAGATTCCTCAAAATATTAAAACTGTGTCTACCATATAACCCAGTAATCTTAATTTCAGGACAGCTTATTTTTCCAAAAGAAATGAAATCAGGATCTCAAAGACATATTAGGATTTCTATATTCACTGCAGCTCTGTTCACTATAGTCAAGAGGTACACACAACCTAAATGTGCATCAACTGATGAATACAGAAAATGTTGTATGTACATATAAGGGAATATTATTCAGCCTTAAAAAATAAGCAAAGTCTGCAATATGTGACAAAACAGATGAGCCTTCAGAACATTATGCTAAGTGAAATGAGCCAAAAAGACGAATACTGCATGATTGCATTTATATAAGGTACCTAAAGTAGTCAAATTCATAGACTCAAAGGGTGGAAATGCTGCTACCAGGGGCTGAGGGAGGAAGGAAATGGGGCATTACTAAGCAACAGGCATAAAGCTTAAGCAAGAAGAATAAGCTCTTAGATCTAGAGATCTAAGATATGACATTGTAATTGTAGTCAACAATAATGTACTGTATACTTAAAACTTTAGGTGCATATATTTCATGTTGAGTTCTTACTGCAATTAATAAAATAAATTTTAAAAACCATATTTTAAAAAATAAATGTGCCAAGGAGAGGGATTTGGTCCAAGTTTTGCATGAGGTTAGAAGCTAATTTACTGAACTGAATTACAAAGCCAAATAAAAGTGTATTACCTGAAGAAAATGACAATTTTAAACTACAGACCTTGTAGTAGGTGTCACCATTTATTGACTTACCATAAATACTTAATTCTGCTGGATACTGTTATTACAGAAGGAATTTCAACAAGAGCCAGTTCAAGTCTAATTGTTTAACTAGCTGTGTTTCTTGTCAGGGATTTCAGACATTCAGAGCAGATTGTTGCCATGTTCTAGACAAGGCTGCTACGTGATAAAGGAGATATTTAGTTTTTGAATTATATAATACTGTAATGGAATACATGTAGAAGAACTAAATAAGTTACTACAAAAAATGCAATATTGCTTAAGGAAAGATTAAAAGACAATAAAACCTTTTAATGCTATTTTTAAATGAAAGATAAAATACTGGATCACCTTTGAATTCACTTCCTCTCTATCAATATTTTATTTCTCGAAGCTACTGAAAATACAGCTTTCAAACTCTAGTTCTGTTATTTTCGATACAGATTTTGGTAATACTATATTTCTCCTTTTTTATCTGATTAATAAGCTACTGAAATAGCCTTGCAGAGAAAAAAAAACATTTATCATTTATTGTTTTCAATATAGAATTATTTTAATTTATGTTTTCCAAGTTCTGTATGTAAGTATTGATTTGCTTATTTAAATCTCCAATGAATTGAAAGTTAGACACATATTATATACACTTCTTTTTTTTTTTTTGAAACATGGTCTCTCACTCTGTTGCTAAGTCTGGAGTGCAGTGGCATAACCACAGCTCACTGCAGCCTCCACCTGCCAGGCTCAAGTGATTCTCCCATCTCAGCCTCCCAAGTCGCTGAGAGTACAGGCATGCACCACCATACCTGGATAATTTATTATTATTTGTAGAAATTGGGTCTTACTATGTTGCCCAGGCTGGTATCAAAATCCTGGCCTTGAGCAATCCTCCTGCCTGAGCCACCATGCCTAGCGTACATATTCTTTAACTATGGATCTGTATGCATACAATAATGCTTCATTAAACTTATATTCATATCTAACATTTTACTTAGACATGCAATGTTTAGCATGCAGACCATGCATATTCACTGAATATTTAAGTTCTTGAAAATGTAGTATCTTTGTACAGTTCACAGTATCATAAGTTTATATGGATATCACATCAGATTACTTTTTGCTGATGTTTCCAAAATGAAAAACAAAGCCACAAACATTACAGTTTTCATCACATTGAACTAAGTTTAAATTTAAAAGACAATATACAGAAAAGCAGGACTTCATTAAATATTCCTGATCAAGAGAATTAGAAAGACATATAAAGAACTGAAGCGATTTAGTCTCTTTTCCTCTCTTTTTCTTTTCAAGAGAATAGTCTTAGCAGATTAAATCCCAGAGAAATATAGAACCCATATTGTCCTGGTTGCTTTTCCTATAGTTTTGTTTATGACTTTTCTGTGGTGTCTAATCTAATGCTTTCTCTCTTCACCTTGGACATAGCTATTTTAATTTGTACTTAATATGTGACAATCATTTTCAAGGACTCTCATCTACTGTTACCTGTTAAATCAAGCTACATAAAATTACTTCTATTTGGTCATTTCAGAACTACAAACATCTGCCAGCAAAACAAAGAAAATTGGTTTTGCTGTTTTTTCTAAAAAGACACAACACTACCCAGTGATGCTTCAGTGGGAAGCCTACAAATCCTGCCTTTTGCTTGGTTGAGTACAATGTCATACTGCTCAATCAAAGTAAAAAACTTTAAGAGTAGCTTCTTCAAGTAAAAACTTAAAGAGGAAAAACTTTCATCCAACCGTCACACTTATTTATGCCAAAAATCCAATATCTGGTTTCTTGATAATTTCCATGCTTGTGAAACCAAGGCAATAGGTATGGAGAACATGAGGGCAAGCTTACAATAAAAAAATTCCTGTGACAGGATGCCTATCGAAAATCAATACAGCTGACTAACTGCAGATTTATTGGACAGAATGTGATTGAAAATGCAGTCTGTAAATGATTAAAGAGTAGAATACAGCAACTAAAGCAGAATAACTAAAAGGAGCTAACATATCTCTGATACTCTGCCTGTTCACTGTTTCCCAGCCTACGAATCTTCTTCTCTCTTGTTAGTCCCGATAGTAATGGACTGAATATACTAACGCTGCAATATGGACTACCACATAGAGTCCTTTTCTCCCGAGCTAATTAAATGCTCCACATAAACCATTGTGGATGTTTTACATCATGCCTAGCTGTGGTACACATGCCTCTGTAATATTAACAGTGGCCTCAAGGCTACATTTAGCTATACCATATTATTAAATCCTATGAGTGTAGCTTAAGTCAGAAAATGTTTTGAAAACAAAAAAATTTTAGCATGAAGATTAAACAAAAATGTGTGTTTCATCATATCAGAATATCGGGGGGAAAAGCCCACTCATTTATGACTGAGCCAAAGGAAAGCTGTTTGCATTTTGCCTTGTCTATAACTTGGAAAATGTATCATGTAAGTATTCTTTAGTGAGATAAAAATCAATTTCTGTTTTCCTACCGAAACATTTTTAAAAATCGTATTTACCTGGCACTGATTAGTATGCTTGATCTTCACACACAAAGAGAACATCTTTAGGTTTCTTCATTATGGAAGTAAATAAAGAATATTCCAAAAAGGCTTTAGAAAATTCAGCAGAACTAATGTAATAAACCTACTCACTCTAACATGCATAATAGCAATATAATTTACATTTAATGGATATATAATATTTTATATTTACTTATTTTGCCAACTATTGACAAAATTTTGAAATTTATCTATGATTTAATATTACTTCTGAAACGTATAAATTGGTAGATTCTATCATTGATACTTTTCACTAAATAAGAAAAAGAAAAATTGATGAGCTAGATGAGATTTTAGAAAGCCTCATTGCTTTCTTCACAAAGGATATTTTCAGTACACCCACTATCACCACCATAACTAAGAGTCTACTATTTGCCAGGCACTATAAACACGTAATTTTATCTTCACAATACCTGTAGTGAGGTAAGAACCTGGGAAAACTGGTACTCTAAATGCTTTACAGCTTGGAGAAGAACAGTGGCTATGTATGCATCTTCTCTTAAGTTAGGATAAAGTCTTCCTGACAGTAACTTTTTCTACCAGAAATATTGATAGCACAAATATTTGCAAAGATTCCCTCAAATATGTGCATTAGGTCCAGAAATAACTTGTCAGTTAATTTTTAAGAAACAGTTGTGTAAGCCCCATGTACCAAAGGACAATAGCATAATCAGGTAATAATCTTCTCAAATTCTGTAAGCCTCAACTTTGCTTGTATGGACCTTGGGGCTCAAGGGCAGCTGTGTACTTATGGGCTGCATCTACTCCTTTGTAGCAACCTCATTTCCTCTATGCTTTGTTATTGTCATTATTTTGCAAAATAAATATGATATTTTATAGTAAGCCTTCTCTTCCCATCAATATGTTGCCCACCTTGGAGCACATCATAAACATGATTTAGCAGAAAGCAAATTCAAAGAGCTGAAGGAATTGATCAAACTACTTTACTGTAGAGAGAACCAGAATCCACACCCAGCTCTTGTTCAATAACGCTTCTTTAGGTAGAGTTGTTTAAGCCTCCATATGGACCAACATTAACAATTGACAATTAAGACTTGAATTTTATATGGAGGTAGGCTGGAGGGTAGATTAGATCACTGAGTGATCAATTGTTTTGTTTTGGGGGGGACTACTGGGTTTCCCAGGATGTGGGACTTCCACTGAGTCCAAGTCGAACTGGGATGGTTGCTCTGCCTAAAGATGACAGTTTGACAGAATTTATCCTAGGATTTGGAGTGAGTAAGTAATGTGACTGGCTACATGCACTTAGGAAAATTATTGCATCTCCTTCATTAGAGCCAGTAATCTGTAACAGCAAAGTGTCAATAAATAGTCATGAAAATCTAAGCCACAAATTGTATGTGGCTAGCTCAAAAACCATGAAGAAATTATAAAATCAATTTCTACCAACTGAATTATTGCCTATGATAATGCAATTCTTAGCAACTGCACTAGACCGGTAAAATTCTAAAAGAACCAAGCTGTGGTGTACAAATCCATAATCTAGGAGCAGTTTCAAAATTAAAAATTAATTGTTCTGAGGAGGATAAAAAGTTCTATTACCTTATTTTAGCATATCCTCAAACCAATCTACTGAAACAAATATAAAATACATGGTCTGAACTTTTGTAAGATTTTCTCAATAACTATTCTAAATTTTTCAATTATAATTATAATCTAACAACATATTAAATATAATAAAGTTGGAAATATATAATCAATGAATATCCTAGATGTTTGCTAAAACACAGTGATTTGATACGATCCAAAGTATTTGTATTGTGAGATAGCTTTTCAATAATTTGCATCATTTTCAGGAAGTATAAGAGTGTTTATGATAGAATATATTTGCTGGGAAGAACAAAAGAAAAAAAAAAGAGTGTTACCTCTCATTTGACTAAGGCTGTTATTTCATCTTGTGTTTTTAGCTATTCATTGTATCTGGATCATGATATCTTCTGGGAGAGTTAATAGTTTTGGGGCATATTTATGTAAGAACTCATAGTCTCAAGATACATTTGAATAAAGAAATTTGAAAATTTAATTGCTAGGACAACAAAATGCACAGATGCAGGCAGTTGCCAGCAGCACACAAACTTCCTTTTATGATAGTAATAGAATTTTGAAAAATCTGGATCATCATATTGCTCTGGATACTGCCTTAGGAAAAACCAAAGTTGAAATTTCATAACAATCACTGCTTCTGTTGACAGAATTGCTGCCTCTTCATCATCTATATTTTTACATTTCTGAAGCTACATTAGTGAAAATACGTCATATATATGCTTGATTACCTTAGAAAATGACAGAACACTGAAATGAAGAATCTACTGAATATCAACAACCTTGCACGTTAGGGAAAGTGTTCTGTTTCCGGGTCCACAAAGGGGTGTAGTTTTAAGGGCAAGAGCTTCCCAGTGCCATGTCCCCCCCCCACCCTTCTCCTTCCGGGAGATTTAATGGTTTATGTTGAAATTTCGCGGGCACAGAAAAACTAAGAGTCAATGACCCCGAACGGAAATTTAAAGGAACTCCTTTCATTGGCCAGAGGAACTTGGAGAGGTGGGAATTTCTCCCAGGATAAATTCCCTGCTCCTTCACCCACATCAGATTTCCAGCTCTCTGGAATCCCCTTCCATAAGGTGGGAGCTTTCTTTCCCGTCCTGGATTTCCCCTCTGGAGTCTCCTTCCACACTCTTCATAGAAGTTTTCTCTCTTCTCCTTTTTTCTCTTTCTCTTCCTAAATATAATCACTTTCTGTAAACTCTGTTTGGGGTACAGTATTTTACTTTACGAGACCACCTGCTGTGGTCCCCTCTCTCATTCTTGAGAGAGGAGTCAAAGAACCTTGGAGAAACGTCCTCTCAGGGGGAACTGAGGGCTCCCCTGAACCCGTGAACCCCAATACAAGTTTCTTCTATTTCCTAACAAACCATTATCAATTTCATCAAGCATATTTTATATTTATGTTAAACATTTTTTCTCCCAATAGGTTAAATATATCTAGACTATCAATCATTTCTATAGATTTTAGTGGGAAATAAAAATATCTAGCATATGCAATGACAAAAGCAAGCCTTAAAACGATCATGAAATTATTTCAAGATTAGTCATCCATGATGGAAACTATACACTGTATACTAGCAAAAATCTGACATTCTTTCAACTTACCATGATTGCTGATAACAAAAACTTTATTACTTTTATATTATCTAGCTTAAAAATCCAATTATAACTATGTACTGAGTGTTACTGTGTGCTACTTTTTAAAGCTGTACATTGAATAGCATTTACTGCCTACAAAATGAAATAATGTGGGTCTTTTGTTTTCTTCATTTTTAAGAAGGTGAAAAATAAGTTTAGAAAGGCTATTAATAACATCCTAAAAGATTTCAGATCCAAAATTTAAACCTCAGACTTCTGAATGTTAATAACTTTGGTTGTATTCCATTATTGGCTGTGGTAGTAAACACTGTTGTTTGGATAACCTGGATTATTACCTATAATTAAAAAATTATTAAAGCATTCATATTTCCAATATTTCAGTGCATCAAAGGTAAAAAGTCCATTTTTTTTCTTCCATTTCACATACTAGCTTTGCCCTCAGTGAAAAATAAACTCAGGAAAAAAATCCAAGAACAACGCACAAGTTCACTGACATATCATTTATGTCCCTGCTATAATCATTTGACCATGCTTTTAAAAATTCATGATGGGCTGGGCACGGTGGCTCATGCCTGTAATCTCAGTACTTTTGGAGGCCAAGGTGGGTGGATCACAAGGTCAAGGGATCGAGACCATCCTGGCCAAAATGGTAAAATCCCGTTGCTACTAAAAATGCAAAAAGTAACTGGGTGTGATGGCACACACCTCTAGTCCCAGGTACTTGGGAGGAGAATCGCTTGAACCCAGGAAATGGAGGTTGCAGTGAGCCAAGATCGTCCCACTGCACTCCAGCCTGGTGACAGAGCGAGACTTTGGTTTCAAAAAAAAAAAAAAAAATTCATGATGATACTATTACAAGAGTAATATCTGTCTCTCCCGAAAATTTCATATAACCTTCTTCCTTTAGAATCCCCAAAGCTAAGAATGCAGGGTCATAAATGCTCTCAACAGTCACTTCTTTGAGTTCCCAGTAAAGAATAGGCTCTTTAATACACCTGAGTCATTTTCTTGCTTTGATTTAGCATATATTATAAACTTATGTCTGAAATTTTAAGGAAAAGCAATCCTAAATGGAAAGTCCACATTCAGTTATTTGGGAGAATTATGGACCTAATTGCATCCTTTCCTCCAAATTCATATGCTGAATCCTGTCCGCCGGTGTGACTGTGTTTGGAGATCAGACTTTTACAGAGAGGTAACCAAGGGTAAATGAGGTTCTAAGGATGGGACTCTTATCAAATATGGCTAGTGTCCATATTTGGGACACCAGACAAAGGGACACCAGAGCTTTCTCCCTTTCCTCCATGAACACACAGAGGAAAGATTATGTGAGGACATAGCAAGAAAGTAGCCATCTTCCAGCCAGGAAGACAGCCTTCACCAGAGGCCAACCCTGATGGCACACTGATCTTGAACCTGTGGCCTCTAGACCTATGACAATATAAGTTTCTATTGTTTCAGTCATTCAGTCTGTGGTGTTCTGCTATGGCAGCCCAAGCTGACCAACATAGGACATCACCATACATATACCATGTATTTTCACAAACCTAAATAGTCCTTCAAAACTGTTATTGATGGTTAACTAGCATATCTAGATTCTAATATATAATTCTACTGATTCCCTAGATGCTGTGAAGATCATCTAAACAAGAGGCTAGAAAAATTCATATGGCTAAGGAAAACGGCTGATATTAGTACTAAGGTACAGTTTACAACAAAATTTACACTGCCACTTCCTCTTGCACTTACACTGGCAGTCTATGACCATATTTGTACCACATCACAAGAGAAATTGTTTTTGTATTTTGTTTCATACCCACAGCTATCAAAATTTCTATAATTAAAATATTATTTTCTTTTTCATAAGACTTACGTTAGTTAAGTTCCTATAAACATGAAGAGAACTATCATGAATAGGTAACTGTATACAAAAGGTTTTACACTGAGGGTCAGAACAATTGTTGGACGTTTATATTTTAGCTTCTCTAAGAGTTACATAAAATAATAAAAAGAGATAACAGTTACCTAACATAGGAAACAAAGACATTTCTTAACCTCTATCTTCTTCCATGGTCATTTATTGAGACCAAAAAAAAAAAACAAGAAGAAGAAGAAGAAAAAGGAAAAAATTTGAAGAATAAATGAGAGAGAGAGGGTGGAGAAGGAGATATTTTCCCCTATTTCTATAGCCAGTAATACTTTTATGACTTGATTCCTAGATTTAATGCCCATTTAAAGATATGTTAATTAGATAATTAGCATATATTATAGAGCAGACTAAGTCAAGAAACTTATATAATTAAGTCAAATGAGCCACATCTATCCCTTTTTTTTTAACACTTCATCACAACCTCTCAAGTAGGTAAAAAATAGGATGAAAAACATTTTGAACCTGCTTAAGAGGTACATATATTTTGTACCTACTTAATTCTTACTTGCCTTTGAAATTGTGAGACATAAAGACATAAGTGCTTGAAACTCATAAAATAAAATTTGTTTTATTATAATTTCTGTGTGTCCTGGTGTTGGTAACACACATGAGAAATTTAAAATAACTTATACTTAGTTATCCTAATTATGATAATTTTAAAATGCACCCATGTTTATTACCATTTAAACATAAATCTTAACATGGTATTTTAATAAACTATGAGAAATATAGCCACATTAAGAATTTACCAATCAAGGGAGTATGTATTCATGGCAATTCAAATTTATATTCCCAGATGAAAATACACACACACACACACACACACACACATATACATATGCATATATACACACACACACACATATATATATATTTGAAAAATAAATTTAAAAGAATTTACCATTCAAGAGGTGATATCCCTTTCATCCAAATATGAGTAGAGAAACAACCAAAACAACTTGTAGACCCTCCTAAGCACTGTGTCAATTGATCAGTGTGCATGACAAGAAGTAAACATGTCAGTTCGTCTTTTATAAAATTCTATGAATTGTCCTGGTAAATTTTAAGATATGATGCATAATGACACTTCCGTGGCAGGAGACATTTTCAGAGCACGCCAAACAAGAAATGGGAGCCAACAAATTAATTAACACTTCCCATGGCTGATACATAACTATGAGCTCTACCACAATGCCATTTCATAGTAGGAAAGTTAAAAAACCACATCACTGGTAATGCTACAGATGACACTGATTTTTACAATGACACCTAGACCCTGCCTTTCGAAGTGGTGCTAGTAAATTTATTTCTATTAACAAAAGTTCCTATTCACAAAATGGAATGGGCTCATGAAAAACAGTATGATAACAAGGACTACATATTATCTTCTGAAGCAATTATTTAAACTGGTTTCAAGTATATACATTGCCAAGCCATCTGTGAAAGTTTAATTCAGCAGGTAGGGATGAAGCCAGAAAACTTACTCCATGGTGCAAGTGTTCTACAAGAACTTTATAGAAATTTTTACTTCTAGTACACATTGTTTCCATCCTTATATCTGTATTATTTGGGTATTGTGCAAATCAGGTTCATACACTGACTGCAATTAAAAAGTTGATGTTACTATGGAGATGTTCCAACGGTATTTTGTCTCCACCAAAAGTACATTTATTACCCAATTATTTGACATTCATTACAAGAATAATTTCTAAAGTTAAGTAAGACTTTAATAAACATATTGGTTTACAGAGAAGATTAACAAATCATATTATAATATTTGTAATTTTCTCCTCTCAACAGGTACACATTTTCCTTGACATTTTGCAAATCAAGAGTTTAAAATACGGTAATTTTACGTCTATCACTTAGAGATGCAAAACAGTAAGAATCACTAGGAGCAACTGACTTTCACATTGATTATGGCAATGGTAACTTATGTTCCTCTTCCACTATTGAAAGAGCAATGAAATATCTTGCATGAAATCATTTGTAGTTTACAGACCTATTTGCATGAGGATGCACTCAGCTTAATTTATACCCTGTGTACTTTTAAAGCCACCTCAGTGAATTCACCTATTTGAAATTTACAAACCCTTCCAACTGTAAGCACCACCAGATGGAAAAGTTTCTGAAGTGAACACAGTTTAAATGTGTAAAGTATCAGGTCTATGACACGTCTCATTATAGTTACTGAGGAGTCGAATATGTACTAGCTTATATTTTTAAACTCAGTGATTTACCACAATTCTGATACTCATTTTGTAGTGAACATCAATCAAAAATTTTTTGCGAGATAATTTATAAAGGTAAATAATAGGTTTTTATGTTTGCTGGGTCTAGATATACATTAGCGGAAAACTAAAGAATGCAACATGAAGCTGAAAGGTTAAATAAAACATTTCTAGTTATAGCACTCCTGTGCCCTCCATAGGACAGGTACTCAAAGACTGCTTTCTGGCCAGGCGTGGTGGCTCATGACTGAAATCCCAACACTTTGGGAGGCTGAGACGGGTGGATCTCGAGGTCAGGAGATGGAGACCATCCTGTCCAACAAATTGAAACCCCATCTCTACTAAAAATACAAAAATTAGCCAGGCATGGTTGCATGTGCCTGTAATCCCAGCTACTCAGGAGGCTGAGGCAGGAGTATTACTTGAACCCAGGAGGCAGAGGTTGCAGTGAGCAGAGATTGTGCCACTGCACTCCAACCTGGTCAACAGAGTGAGACTCTGTCTCAAAAAACAGACCATTCTCTGAGCCAAAAATTGTTCAAAAATAATCACAGAAATAAAGTCATCCAGCTACTTTAAAAGATTTCAGGAATTCTATCACTTTTCATAGAAGTGATTTCAAGATTCACTTTTCTCAAGATTTTCAAGTAATCTTCCCCTTTTAGCTTTAAGGTATGAAGTCCTTATTTATTCCTAACAAAACACTCTGGCTGAGATTTAAGTTCATTTTCTCCATCTCTATGAAAACTAAGAAGAGGTGTCAGTCTCCTATTTAGAATAACTTTTCAAACACTGGAGTCAATCTCATCCCCATTCCAAGGGTACAGGCTTGCTGGGGATATTTATGAATGCAATATTTTAAGGAGCTATCATTTTGTATGTTATACACTCAAACATGTTACATAGAGTATATTACAATAACATTTTACTGTGAGCTATGGAACCTTGGAAAATGATAAAATCATATCTACAACATAAAAATATTAAATTATAAAAATATTAAATCTAATTTTATTGTTTCTCTGTGTCTTTAAAGAATTTTTGTGTATGCCAATTTTGTTGATTCTCAAAACAATCCAATGAGGATGCTTTAATTGCTGCAGGATAGTTCGTTACCTGTCAGATGATAGAAAAAGCCAGGACAAGAAAAATCTACCTGTTTACGTTCCTGTAGTTATAAAGATAAACTGAGATTAAAAAAAAAAAAAAAAACACTAAAGACTTTAAAAATTAACAAGGCACTGCTAAAGTGCAAGGTGGTAATTAAAGTAATAGTATTCCTAGTGTTTTTTCTTCCTCATTCCATAGTAATGCTTTTATTCGTCCCATAGGCCCTGCACTCATTTTAATCTTCTCTCTTAATTGTATGTATTTCAAAAATATATTAAAGAAGTTAAGAAAAACAAAATTAGTTGTAAGTCACAATACATTTCATGCCAAGAAGAATAACATAGCCAGTTCTTATATGTTAAACAACACTTTATTTTTCTCAATATCCGATTTCCCCTTTTTTAAAGTCAGATGAGATTAACTTTTATAAGTCCTAAGTCCACTAAGATTTTATACTTCTATTTTTTTCTGCAACATAGTTTCCATCAACTATTTCTTATGCTTATTGATAAAGTTTAATTTTCTCTCATTGTTCTTGTACTTTCCTCTAATTACTTTTAACTCAGACATACTAACACATTCTCTAGTTTAAGACAATTTAAATCTTAGCCCAAATCCGTGTTCCTATCATTGCTGACCCCTAACAGGAAGGGTCCCAGTAAGTTTGTGATGAATAGAAAAATAAATATATAAAACAATGAGCATTTCAAAATCTTGGCGACTCAATGGAACATATGTTGGTGAACCAATGCAGCAGCTGACATTTAAAAATATATTTTACAATAAGGTCTTGGTTTAATCTTTTTACCAACTGACTTGGTTGGACTTTGCTGACCAGCTCTTTGCTGGAATAACTAATAAAGTGTGTTCCACATTTTTATACATATCCACTCATTAATTCTTTCTACAATTCTATGAGTTTATAAGGAAATCAGGCAAAGAAGAGTGAAGTCGCTTGCTCAACAAGGCACAAAAGCTGGTAAGTGACACAAGCAGAATCTAGACCCAGACACAAAAAAGTCAACACTTTTAGAGATTCTTTTTAATGGGAAAAGGGTCTTTAAGACTCTTTAGCTTAATATAGTTACTTAAAAGCAAAAATTTATATTAATTGCCATGAAAAATTGGAGCATCTCAAAACCAGTTCAAATGTTAATTTATTAAGATGATTCTTCATGCACAATCATAGAAAATAGGTTTTCCTCACATGCTCTCTCTTTGCTGTTTCATTTATCAATTTCTTCTTAATATGTTTACCATTATTCTGAGGTCTGTATTACTGAACACAGGTGAACTTAAGTTCCAATCCTACTAATGTTTTGACATTTTCTACAAAAAATACTGTTCTAAAAACATCTATGTGAAATTACCTATTAGTGTTCTTGACTTGACATAAAGTAAAAGAAAGGTTATTTTACTTAAATTTGAAAGCACAAAACTCATTTAGCAACTTAAATCACAAATTTTTAAATTTTATATAATCTAGTATTTCAGAAGAGTATTTCTGAGCAGGATATAGCCTTGTTGGTGACATGTATGAATGCAATACTTTAAGGAGCTATAATTTTGTATGTTATACATGCAAACATATTACATAGAGTATATTACAATGGCATTTTGCTGTGTCCATGTACGAAGCTTTTCAGATATCCTAGAATTTTCTGGGAATAAAGGTGCTTATTCCTACATACATCATAGAAACCATTTGGTATTTAAAATAATTAAAGGAAGTTTTTTAAACATTAGTTGTAGATAAGAGACATGTAACATACAGAGATAATTCCATACCTGTTTTATTGGACAGTCTAAATGACACCATCTTATCAGGAATATTACATACATTCCTCACTGAAGCAATGCAGCTATAATTAGCATAGTCCTGAGGTCGAAGATTCTTTAGTTTTAAGATCTTTGTTTCACCCTGAAAATGTTTAAAAAAAAAAAAAGTCATAAGAAAAAAGCCAACACAACCAGAATGAATGAATGAAACATCACATTACATTGTACTAAATCCTATTATCAGAATATGCCAGACTGCCTTTTTTTAAAGAAAATGCCCCAACTTTAAAATAAGTTATAAATATACTAACTTTAAAATAACACTGAATTTTAAAATAATACTGTAATATTAAGTATGCCTGGAGATAAAAACTGATAGACTACAATGAAAATTCATAACATTTTCTTTGCAAACTAGTTTCCTCAGGGGAAAAATCTATTTCTGGTGGTAGTTATGCAAATTATCATGCAAAGATCAGAACAGTGTACTTAATAATGGAGTGCATTCAACAAACACTGCAATCTATTCAGACATAGATGTGAGAAGATAAAAGAATCTGAAGAAAGCCAACAAATGAAATACAGTTGTTAGAACAAAGTTAATTAAGTAAATCTAATGATAGATAATTAAATTTATAGACATAAATATTTTGTATATGGAGCAATGACAGGTGACAGATCTAAAACTGAAGGAAAGAAGCATTCATTATTGTTTTTATATTATTATTATTTCATGTTCAAGTGTTTAAGGGCTAAGTGCTAAGTCTCCAGGTAAATCTACACGTTCGTAGATAGATTCAAATCAGGCAAGGGGCCAGAAGTATCTAACAAACTCTTGATGAGCCAGGAAAGATTCTGTAAAACATTAGACTGAAATTGTTGAAAGGACAAAAAAAGAACAAAGAACAAAAATTAAAGTCTTCTGCCCAATTCAAACTGGGTCCCCTGGGCTTTTTTTGCCTTCTAAAGTCAATAATGCATCTTCTCAAAATAGTTCTTATAAGTAACTTACTTATTTTGATGGCAAAACAGTGATCTAATGATTTTATACTGTTAGGGATATATAAAAAAATCAAAATGTTAATTTCTTCCAGATAATCTGTATATGGAACAATGTGTTTCACCACCTTATCTGGGTAACATTCGTTGTTTTAAAAATTGCAATAATTTCATGTTATTGAGGAGGACTGAAATACATAGTGCCTTACTACATAAAAACACTGCTGTTCATTTGCAAGAAAGCTTGCCCAGACATAGGCACACAGTTTTGTAAATGTGTCAAATTAATCTCTATTCCAGTGTGCATGCACATTGTAGCCATAAGTATTTTCATTCACTGTCCAAATTCAGTCTTAAATCAATCACACCCTTAGCATTTTCATCAGTAGTATAAAAAAAATCTACCTTTAAATTTTCTTTAGAAAAAACACTGAATTTTTAATATACAAGCAAAGATAAATGTATCCCATACAAATATACACAGAAATCTGTGAGTTTCCAGAGTTTATATATAAAAGTATTCTCTTGTGTTACAGAATTCCCATGTTATATAAAATGCCTAGAAAATGTGCTTAGTTAGAACAGCTGAAAGAAGATGATATACTAGAATTAGTCAACTCAGAAAATTTTTGAGTAAAGTGATACATCTTACCCGTCCTACCTCTGTGACACTTATTGCTCAAATTTCTTTGCTTTTCTTTCTCCTCTCAACATAATTAGTGTTACTCCCTGGGATTCTACTTATCCCATAGTTAACCTCACTTTATAAAATGTCATTAGGTGGTATTATCTTTGCTGATGAATTTCTACTAGAAGCTCTATTTTCTTGCCCCCTCCCAAGTCTGAGCCCCTATTCTAGAATTCTCCCTTATGTTTCAGATGCACTATATGTATATATACACACATATATATGTATATTTGTGTGTATATATACATATATACACACACACAATTACTCCAAAATGTACCAATCTCTAACCATTCTGAAAGATTTAGCATATGTAGTCAATATTCTAAAAGCATATCCTGTGTGTATATATACAGACATAAATATGCAGTTGTGTGTATTATATATTTCATTGTATTATCCTATATATGTAACTGCATGTATCTGTAGCTATATATCATTGATATCTATATCCATGTCTTTCAGTTGCATTTCTACTGATTTTCATCTATGTATCTATATTTAACTGAAGACAAATTATCAGACAAATTATGTGTGTGTGTATACGCAAATGCTCCAAAAAGTACCAACCTCTCATCATTCTGAAAGATTATATGTAGTCAATACTCTAAAAGCAACCATGGAGTGATAATGATTCTCAAATATAAACAAGTAATGAACAGTGTCATTTAGATGTATATTTAATAATAAAGTCTCTTTATTCACATAGAGTTAAACTCTGTCAGTACTTCTTGTTTCTGTTTCTACCAACAAATTCTTTTTTAATTTGCATTTTCTGAATAATACGTTTCTAACATTCCACTGAAATAGTACTCACTAATTTCATTAATGGTGATCTCTTGTTAAAATTCAATAAACCTTTCTTTTGTATGCTTCCATACTTCTCCGCTTATTTCTAAGACTTTAGATTACCTTTACTCCTTTGACAGCCCCTCATATACAGGCAAATAATTACAGATACAATAATTTAGTCATTTCTTGGTTGTTTTATCATGGAATATTCTAGCTACTGAAGTCTGCAACTTTGTACTAATATATTCCTAGTGAAATCTCATCTGTTATCACAGTTTCAATTAGCACTTATGTATAGATAACTGACAAATGTCTAGACAAAAAGAAAAAAAAGCACACTTGCTAAAAATCACCAACAGCATTATAATTAATAAATTCTAGGTTTTCCTAATTTTTCTTGTCCTTTGAGTTGCAATGTTTGCTGGCACACTTAATAGGACATACTTAAATTTTAGTCTCTCCCCACCCAGAATTTTTCCCAAGAAGAAATGTAGTCTTTCAACCTTTTGGATCTCTTAAGATAATCTATCCTGCATTTCTAATTCTCTTTTCTTTTTTCTTTTTTTGGGGGGCAGGATCAAGGTTTAAGGTCCTGAAAAACTTAAACTGTTCTCCTTCACTGAAAAAAAATTTTAAAAACCCTTAATTCATCATTTGAGACTCTATGCAGTCTAAGCAAAACTACTTTTTCATTATTCCTCACACAAACTCTTCATTCTCATCAAATTAGTTATGTCACTATCTTGAGGTATCTCTTTATGATTTCCTAATGCTCCTCATCCCTTGCTATGAGTCGTTTTTTGTTCCTATCTGAACTGATGTATAGTTCAAAAAATATATGTACTTACTTTTTGAAGCCTTTTCAGACCTCACTAGTTATAACTAAATAATCTTTCTTTGGAATATCCATTGCATCTTATATTATGACATCTATTTGTAACTCACTATTTAATGTTTGCTTATGAGTTATGATCCAGGGTGTTGAGCTGTGTTCTGCAACTGAATCGTAAGCCCCCTAGGGAAAGAGGTATCCTGCATGTCCCACAACAGCTAACAGAAACCATTTCCTATCCATTGCTTTATAAATATTTGGATTAACAAGACATACTTAAATTTTGGTCTTTCTGACAGAAATACCATTTGAGTCAGCAATCCTATTGTTACTGGGTATATACCCAAAGGAATAGAAATAATTCTATTATAATAACACATGCACACATATGTTTATTGCAGCACTATCCACAATAGCAAAGACATGGAATCAATCTAAATGGCCATCATGTTAGACTCGATAAAGAAAATGTGGAATATATATACACCATTAAAACTATGTAGCCACCAAAAAAAAAAGAATGAAATCATGTCCTTTGCAGGAACATTGATGGAGCTGGAGACCACTATCCTTAGCAAACTAATGTGGGTAAAGAAAACCAAATACTACACGTTCTCACTTACAAGTGGGAGCTAAATGATGAGAAAACATAAACATATAGAGGATAAAAACACACACTGGGGCTTATTGGAGGGTAAAGGCTGGGCAAAGGGAGAGGATCAAGAAATATAATAGATACTAGACTTAATACCTGGGTGATTATATAATCCATACAACAAACCCCCATGAACATGTTTACCTATGTAACAAACGTGCACATGTACCCCTAACTTAAAATAAAAGTTAAAAAAAGAGTTGGTCTTTCCTACTCAACATGTTCCCCAAGAAGAAATGTAGTCATAATATATAAACACAATGACTTTCTTTATTTATTGTTTTTTGAGATGGAGTCTTGCTCTTGTCGCCCAGGCTGGAGTGCAATGGTATGCTCTTGGCTCACTGCAACCTCTGCCTCCCGGGTTCAAGCAATTCTCCTGTCTCAGCCTCCCAAGTAGCTGGAATTACAGGCATGCGCCATCACACCCAGCTACTTTTTGTATTTTTAGTAGAGATGGAGTTTCACCACATGGGCCAGGCTGGTTTGGAACTCCTGACCTCAAGTGATCTGCCTGCCTTGGCTGCCCAAAGTGCTGGGGTTACAGGCACGAGCCCCTGTGCCCAGCCCAGAATGACTCCATAATAATAAAAGTTACAAAACATAGTATCTATCTATACAAATTAGTCATCTTCATTCTTCCTCAATAAACAACTCTCTCTCTTGCTTACGTCTGCTGTACTTCTGATATTATCCTCATTACTTTATCATTTTTTGCCCCTTCTGTAAATTTTGCCATACTAATAATCAACTAGACACTGTTCGATTTTTTCACTGTAATGTTTCTATATTTAAATATTTTTACTTGAACTACTAAAATCTGTACATGGCCAAGCTGTCTCCATGTTCCCTGTAAAACATAAAAATTATATCAAGGACTCTCAATTATTTAAAATGTTATCTTGCCATGGCATGTCCTATCTCCCACTTTAAGAAATAGTTGATTACTTAAAATTTACTAAAAACATGGAGAGGATGAACTGCTCCAGTGTTCTGTTTCTTGATCTTCAAGCTACTAGAAGGGGTGGGATCTCTCTAAAAACTCATCAAGCTGTATACTTAGGTTTCATGTGCTTTTCTACACATGTATTTCAATAAAATGTTCATGTAAAATTAACTACAGCCTTATTTCAACAAACAGACAATCATTTAGTACATACTCTGTGCCAATCACCTTTTGAATGCTGGGAACACCGTGGGAAAAACATGAAACATATGTGTGAAACAATGAATATCTAGGAATATCTAGACAAATGCAAAGGATGATTTCAGAGAATGTTAATGCTACCAAGTAAACCAAACAAGAGAATATATAGAGATAGAAATGATGATGTAGTTAGCTACTTAACTGGAACAGATTGGAAAGCAGCTCTCAGGAGGTCTTGAGTTAAAAGCTGAAGAACTAGAAATACATTGGAGGGATGAGTGATACAGAATGACACTGGAACCCACAACCACAGAGACCCTGACACAGCAGTAAAGCTGGCATGTTGGAGAGCTAGAAAGAAAATTAATGTGACTGGAGTGCAGCGTAATAAAGAGCATAAAATACGATTTCAAAGCTTGGAAGGGTTGTATTAGATGGCTTATGGTCACAGATTTGTATTTATTCTAAAGTTACTTATTACGTGTTTAATGCTACCAATCTCCTCTATGTTTCTTCACCAAGGCTTGCCTTCTCCTTTTGGAAAATATTTTAAACTTGATTTTCACTAACCCTAATTCTCCATTTCACCAAACAACTCTACTCTATTCTCCAGTCCTTTTGAATATTATCTGACAGCCAATATAAGAGTTTTTTCTTTTTTTCTTTTTTTTTTTTTTTTTTTTTTGAGACACAGTATACACTCTGTCACCCAGGCAAGAGTGCAGTCATGTGATTTCAGCTAACTGCAACTCGCCTCCAGGTTCAAGCGATTCTCATGCTTCAGCCTCCCAAGTAGCTGGGATTATAGGCACATGCCCTCACGCCCGGCTAATTTTTGTATCTTCAGTAGAGACAGGGTTTCACCGTATTGACCAGGCTGGTCTGGAACTTCTGGCCTCAAGTGATCTGCCTGCCTTGGCTTCCCAAAGTGCCGGGACTACAGGCATGAGCCACTGCACCAGCCTCAAAGGTAGAGATTTCAACCTAAAAGGTAGAGATTTCAACCTAAAAGCTCTTACTTCTGATCCATCCTCTAGAAGTGTATTCTTCCTACATGTATTCTCCTTTACTTTTTGAGTAAATACCTTTTGTCTATTTATATCAATCACATTTGTTTATATATTTACATACATTTTTATCATTTACATTATGTATATGTATTGATCCTGTCTTTCCATTTAATGAGATCACTTCCAATTCTATTCCCTACCATTTGGGCAGTGTTGTGCATGTTGTCAACTCAGAAAACATTGCTGACTAGAAAAGAATAGAGCCAGCTCATCATCTTGCACACAGTAAGTTTTTAGTAAGCTTCCTGAACCACGTTGACTCGAATGATAATAATAGGAATTTTAAAAATCTTTACATTAGGGTAGCCTGCAAGACAGATTTACACAGCCACATTTGGGGCCATTCATAGGAGAATTGAACAGTCATTATGGACCAAAGAATGTAAAACAAAGGTAAGCCGCAAGGGAAATACATGCAATAATCAAATACACAGAACCAACATGAATGCAGCTCTGGCCATTAAAATACAGAGGTGACTTTTGTAAAGGATGCATTCTTAAAATATTTTGTATACCTTTTTGGGGTCAGGGACACTGCTGGTATTTACGTTATCTAAAGGTAAAAAATATTAATTTTGTGGTAATATTGCGATTACAAAAGGGAATTCATACTACTGTTTGAGATGATTTCTATTCTTTAAAGCCCTATAAATACAATGGCATGTACATGCATATCCTCGTTAATTCTTACTCAGAGCACAGCAGCAAAACAGGCATATGAGAAGGTGCTATAGTTTGGATGATTGTCCCCTAAACCTCATGTTGACATTTAATCCTAATGTTGAAGGTAGGCCCTAATGAAAGGTATCTGGGTCATGGGGGCAGACCCCTCATGAATAATGTCCTGAGGGGGGACTGTGAGTGAGTTCTAACTATTACTTCCCATGAGAGCTGGTTGTTAAAAACAATCTGGTACCCACCCCCCACCCCCCCCCCGCCACCGCCAACTTCCTCTCTTATCATGTGACCTCTGCACATACCAGCTCCCCTTTGCCATGAGTGAAAGCAGCATAAAGCCCTCACCAGATGCAGATGCAGTATCATGCTTCTTGTATAGTCTGCAAAACTGAGAACCAAATAAATCTCTTTTCTTTATACATTACCTAATCTCAGGTGTTCCTTTATGGCAACACAAAATGGACTATAAAGGATAGACAAAAAAGAAAGAAAAGCCTCTAGATCCATCATTTCCCAATGGTTCAGCTGTCATGGGATTGGAGAGTTGTTCTGGGTGAGCTAAAATGATAACTTCTTGCAGTCAGAAAACAAGATACCAAAACATGTGAACCTAGAGGACCCAGGTTACATGGTCTCTAAGTTAATAAGTAAGATTAATGTATATACCATGTCAGTGGGTAGAGTGGGTAATACAGTTGCAGTTTGTTAAAGGATTATTTTTTAAAATAACAGAATTATGGAAAATTTTGAGCCTTACACCTTCTTAATGCATGATAGTCAGGATATAATATTTTAAAACAATACAGCAGAACGTATAAGAAAGCAGAGACTATATGCACACACACATTAATGTTATCAAGTGGCATACATATATATACATGTGATGATGAATATAATTCAGAGTTTATTATTTATAACTACTTTATCACATGATGTTAATTTTATTTTGTTGATCATTTGAATTTGATATTTTGGGGTGTTGGGAGGCTTTTTGCATGTAAATTTTCATGATTTGTAAAAAGGAATTTTGAGTTGATTATTGTCTAATTGTATAATTAGTTTAATTAGACTAATTATAACTAATTATGTAATTGATGTAAATATGTTCAGTCTCGTAATTAGGTAGTATAATTACAATACACAAGATGATGTCATAAACATCTTTACAAAAGTTTCAGACAAATGGAAAGTGAATTTTCAATTTGCAAGATTTAAGTAATTGTTTAACATTTCTTAAACAATTACAAAATAATCTGCAATATATATATTTAACTTTTGACATTATTTTTTAACAAAAGAAATAAAAGGAAACCATACAATGTATATTAGCTAGTGGCCCTTACCAATGCTGACATTTCTCTAGTGAAGAAATACATACAGCCTCAAGCAGTATTTCCATATTTCTTATAAAATAAACTAGAACATTAAAAAATTATATTTATTCATTACGATCCTTAGATATCAGTAAAACACTAAAGCCTGTCAATTTAGATTCATTTTATGAAGCTCTAATGACTGATTTATTACAAACTTAGAAAACGATATATGCTAGTCTACACATTTTAGTAGTGAGCAGAAGTACAAAAAGCATAATTATTCCTCTTAGCAATAGTACATTATATACTTATGAATTCATAACAGCTTTAGGAACACAGACCAGCTTTTTTTCTGGAAACACTGTCTATAAAAAGGTATAAACAAGATTTTTGTCATTCAACAGATTTTTGGAATACTCAACTCAAATTGCTGTAGTTACTAACATAATATGAATGAGCATACAAAATAGACGTATCTCATCTTAGAAATTCTATTTTATTAAAAACAAGACAGTATTATTAAATAACATTATTATTGAAAACATATCCTTAAAAGAAGTATCATTTTCTAACATTAAAATTTAAGCAGACATATGATCTATTACTGGAATCCTTCCACCATATATTCCTAGTATGCCTTCCCTGCTTCACAATCCCCTGTTCTCCACACATACTAATTATTGTTCTAACTAACCAGAGACATGGATAATCTCTGGAGACACTGTCTTTCTTCTGCATTACTTGCAGGTGCTAATGTCTCCATTTTAAATGCTCCCTCCATAGCAGTGTGTATACCTCTATTTTGACAATGATTTTTATTTTATATTATAATTACTGTTAACCTTAAGTTTTTCTTTATATACCAATAAACATTAGAGGAGGAGCTTTGCCTAGTGACCTCCGTATCCTTGGCAAAGGTATGCCCATATCTTGAATATAGTAGATCTTAGTTACTTTAATTGAATCTTGTTTACGTCACGAAGCCACAAAGGCCAATGACTATCAACCTATGGAGATACATTTAAAAATTAAAATATTATTGAAGTACTCCAATACAAACAATGCTAACATAAAAGTGTTTTCATTATGAAGTACACATGGCAGTAAGGAAAACAGTGCAAGAAATCAGTAATATTTGAGAAATATATACGTTTATATAAAGTTATATATATACATATATATATACACACAAACACATATGTTTTGTCTCTATATATAGACATAGAAACACTAGCATAATAAGCAAAAGATAAAGTAAACAAGGCAAGAGTAATCCAATATAGAGGTATAAAAAGGAAGGAATGACACTGCGTATCAACTTTTCAGAGACGGCTTCTCTGAGATGATGAATCCTTAGTGTTAAGAAGGCCTCTGCCATATTATCTAACTAAAGAATACTTAGAAATACATTTAACCAAGGAGGGGAAAGATTGATACAATGCAAACCATAAAATATTGATGAGAAAAACTGAAGAGGATACAAATAAATTGGAAGATATTCCAGGTTAGTGGATTGGAAGAATTAACATTGTTAAAATGTCTGTACTATCCAAAGTGACCCACAGATTCAATCCAATCCTGTTAAAATACCAATGAAATTCTTCACAGATACAGGAAAACACAATCCTAAAGTTGTATGAAACCACCAAAGACCCCAAACAGCCAAAGCAATTTTGAGCAAAAGCAACAAAGTTGGTATCATATTATCTGACTTCAAAATATTCTGCAATGCATAGTAACCGAAACAGCATGGTACTGACATAAAGATAGACATATAGCAAATGGAACAGAACAGACAATACAACCAAATCCACACACTTACAGCCAATGAATTTTCTTTTTTTTTTTGTACTCTCTTTTTTTTTGTAGTAAGTCATTTTATTTTATTTATTTTTTTTTAAAGAGAAAAAAGAAAGAAGGAAGAAAAAAAAATAAATAAAGAGAAAAGAAGAAAAAAAAGGAAGAGAGAACGGGAATCTTGCTCTATTGCCCAGGCTAGAATGCAGTCTACAAATGGATATTAAAAGCTTTTTTATACTAATAATTGTGTTATACAATGGAGACAGGAAGGAATAAGGGAGGAAAATAACAAACAAACAACCAACCAATATTTCACTTAAACTTATGAAATGCTATGCAATTGCTAGGGACTTATTTACTCCCAACCATGTGGTCACTTTTAGAATAAATGTGATGCGTTACTAAAAAAAAATTATATTTTGTGGATTTGGAGTAGAGAGTTCTGTAAATGTTTATTAAGTTTACTTGTTTGAGGTTTAAGTTCAAGTCCCGGTATCCTCTTAACATTCTGCTCATTAATTTGTCCAATATTGACAATGTAATGTTAAAGTCTCCCACTATTATTGTGTGGGAGTCCAAGTCTCTTTGTAAGTCACCAAGAAGTTGCCCTGTGTATCTGGGTGCTCCTATATTGGGTGCGCATAGACTTAGGGTTGTTAGCTCTTCCCGTTACATTGATCCCTCTACCATTATACAATGTCCTTCTTATCTCTTTTGGTTTCTATTACTTTAAAGTCTATTTTATCAGAGATGAGAATTGCAACTACTGCTTTTTTTTTTCTCTCCATTTGGTCGGGAAATCTTCCTCCATCCCTTTGTTTTGAGTCTCTGTATATCCTTGCATGTAAGATGGATCTGGATGCAGCTTACTATGGGTCCTTTCAAGTGGCTGATACTGGTTGTTCCCCCTCTATACATAGTGCCTCCTTCAGAAGCTCTTGTAAAGCAGGCCTGGTGGTAATGAAATCTCTGAGTACTTGCTTGTTTGCAAAAAAATTTATTTTTCCTTCACTTATGAAACTTAGTTTGGCTGGATATGAAATTCTGGGTTGAAAGTTCTTTTCTTTAAGGATGTTGAATATTGGCCCCACTCTCTTCTGGCTTGTAGGGTTTCTGCTAGAGATAGCTGTGAGTCTATGGGCTTCCCCTTGTGGGTAACCTACCTTTTCTCTGGCCCCCTAGTATTTTCTCCTTCGTTTCAACCCTGATGAATCTAATATTATGTGCCTTGGGGTTGCTCTTTTTAGGAAATCTTTGTGGTGTTCTCTGGATTTCCTGGACTTAATATTAGTCTGCCTTGCTAGGTTAGGAAGTTTTCCTGGATAATATCCTAAAAATATTTTCCAGCTTGGATTCATTCTCTTCGTACATTCAGGTACACCTATCAAAGTAGATTAGGTCTTTTCACATAGTCCCAATTTCTTGGAGACTTTGCTCATTCCTTTTACCCTTTTTCTCTAATCTTGTCTTCCCGTTTTATTTCTTAAGTTGGTCTTCCACCTCTGAAATCCTTTCTTCTGCTTATCAATTCCACTGTTAAAACTTGTGATACTTCTCAAGTTCTCGTATTGTGTTTTCAGCTCCATTAATTCACTTATATTCCTCTTTAATTGTCCATTCTACTAATATTTGTACCTTTTTTAAGGTTCTTAGTTTCCTTGGATTGGGCTAGAACATGTTCTTTTAGCTCACAGAAGTTTCTCATTATCCACCTTCTGAAGCCTATTCTGTTTATTCCTCACATTCATTTTCTATCAGGCCTTGTTCAATTGGTGATGAGGCACTGCAATCCTCTGTAGGAGGAGAGGCATTCTATTTCGGGTGTTTTAGCCTTTTTGCGCTGGTTTCTTCCCATCTTTGTGGATTTATCCACCTGTCGTCTGTGTAATTGCTGACTTTCAATTAGGTCTCTGAGAGGAGTCCAGCTTGTTGGTTATAAAGTTTTTTCTATTTCTTAATTTTCCTTCGCGGATGCCCCTCCCCCACAGAGCTGGACCTTCCCGGGTTCAGCTGTACTTGGTGTGAAACGCTTAATCCTAGCAGTTCCAACTGCTGTTTTTTTTGTTATTGTTGTTGGGGGGGGAAGCTTCCCCTGCGGCGACCCACTACGCCGGCTGAAACAGCCGCGTTAAGATTCGTGGTGCTTTCTGCCCGGGAATCTCCCGGTCTGGTTCCCCCACTTCAGTCTGCTTTTTAATCAGCTGAATGGGAGACTCTGCTTTCCCGGAGCTCCAACGCCAACCAAAGGGCACTAGTCCCGTATATCCGGACTCAGAACCGCCGCGTGGGGCGCCTGCAAACAGCCGCGCCCCTCCAAAAGGGTCGCGCCGGCGACCTGTGGGGCTCCTCCGCCAAGAATCTCTTGGTCCATAGGCTATGAAAATTCGTCTCAAAATGTGGCGTCCACTCACTCTCTGCGCTTTCAGTGGGAGCTACAATCCTGAGCTGCTGCTAATCGGCCATCTTGGATCTCTCTCCAGCCAGTGAATTTTCAACCAAAGTGCCAAAATCTCACAGTAGGGAAAGGACAATGTGTCTTCAGTAGATAGTGCTGGGAAGCTTGAATATTCACATGCAGAAAAGTAAAGCTAGACTTCTATCTCTCCTCATATACAAACATCAACTCAAAATGGATTCAATACCTAAATATAAGACCTGAAATAACACAACTACTCGAAGAAAACATAGGGGAAATGCTTCATGATATAGGTCTGGGCACAGGCAAATGAAACAGAAATAGAAAAACAGAATTATACTGAACTAAAAAGCTTGGGCACAGGAATGGAAACAATCAACACAGTGAAGAAACAACCTACAGAACGAGAGAAAATATTTGTAAACTATGCATTTGATAAGAGATTAATATCTAGAACATACACAAACTCAAAGAACTCAAAAGCAAAAAAAAAAAACAAAAACAAAAAAAAAACTCATTTAAAAATGAGCAAAAGACCTAAAAAGACATTACTCAAAAGAATACATACAAATGACCAACAGCTATGTGGGAAAAAATGCTCGACATCACTAATTATTAGGGAAATGCAAAACAGAACCACAGAGAGCTATCACCTCCCTCCCCTTAGAATGGCTATTACCAAAAAGACAAAAAATAACAAATTCTGCTGTAGATGCAGAGAAAGAGGAACACTTAATACACTGTTGGTGGGAATGCAAATTATTACAGCCATTATGGAAAATAGCATGCGAGTTCTTCAAAAAATTAAAAATCGAGCTATAATATGATCCAGCAATCCTACTGTTGAATAGGTCCACAAGAATTTTAATCAGTTTGTTGAAGAGATACCTGCACTTCCATATTTATTAGAGGACTATTCACAATAGACAAAACATGGAATAAATCTAAGTGTCCGTCAACAGATGAATGAATACAATGTGGAATATGTACATAACGGAATACCACTCAATATGAAATAACAAAAGCAGCTATAAAATAATGAATGCTTATTTTACTTAACATAATGTCCTCCGGATCCATCCATCTTGGTGCAGATGATAGGTCTGTCCCAGAGCCAGCAACACGGATGGATCTAAAGGACATTATGTCAAGTAAAATAATCAATGTACAGAAAGACAAATGCTGTATTATCTACTCATGTGTGGAATCTGAAGATGATCCATAGAATTAGAGAGCATAATAATGGTTAGCAGCGGCCAGAGGGAGGTAGGTAGAAGGGAGACTAGAAAGAGACATCAATAGGTGCAAAGTTAAACTGAGGAGGAATAAATTCTAGCGTTCTACTGCACAGTAAGTTGACTATTACTAACAATATTGTATCGTATGTTTCAATATAGCTAGAAGAGAATATTTTCAATGTTCTCACCATGAAGAAATGATAAATGTACAAGGTAATGGATATGCTAAATATCCTGATTTGATTATGATACAATGTGCAGACATGTATCAAAACATCACACTGTATCAGATAAATATGTACAATTATTATGTATCATGTTTTTTATAAGTTTGATTGTGCTTGTTTAGTAAATTTAAAAGAAATTCCTAAATATTCTGGCAGTATAAAAGATTTTCCAAAATCTGGCCAAGGTCCATGTGTTCATTTCCAAGTGATTGGATCCATTTGCAGGTTAGAAATAGCCATATAGCCAGGTGCGGTGGCTCACACCTGCAATCCCAGCACTTCGGGAGGCCGAGGCAGGTGGATTGCTTGAGGTCAGGAGTTTGAGATCAGCCTAACTAACATGGTGAAACTCCATCTCTACTAAAAATACAAAAATTAGCCCAACATAGTGGTGGGCGCATGTAAGCCCAGCTACTCAGGAAGCTGAGGCACGAGAATCACTTAAACCTGGAAGCGGAGGTTGCAGTGAGCCGAGATTGCGCCACTGCACTCCAGTCTGGGTGACAGAGCAAGGCTCCATCTCAAAAACAAACAAAATAAAAGTAATAGCCATATAGTGAAAAGATGTTTACATTTACCTCACTATCTGTAAATGGTATCATGTTTGACAACATTCTACAGGAAAACATTTTCTAAATCTTAATGTCTATATTTTTAAAATAAATTGACAATAGAAAAAATATGTAACAGATGATCATTTATCTGGATATTTTTAACTAAAAAATTCATTTTAGTAATAATTGAAGAATGAATTGAAGTACTGCAGAATGTATGGGTGAAAATTCAGTCCTGCCTACTAGCAGAGAATACTTAATATCACAGTGGCCTAAATAAAGAGACGATCAGATTAGAACAGGCTTCAATACTATGCTATGGTGAACTGACTAGTAATACATGTGTGATGCTGACTTTTAGACATTTGTATTTTGGCAATTTAAAACTGTTCTTTTGAAAAAATAAAGAATACATATTTTTATTTACAATCTGTTTTCAAAAGAGGAATATATATGATGTGTGCAGATGTTATCATATAATCACTGCATTATTACACAGTTAATGTCTAAATATCCAAAATTCTATTAATCTGAAAGAGGTCAGACCTAGTTTACCATATAAGGAAATATATTCAATGGTGAAAATTGGGATGCTGGGATATTCACAAAATCAGAATAACCTTATGTTATATAGTTTAGATGTGAAAGCTGCATTAATCTTTAAAACTATGAAGTGAAATATTTACAACAATTACAGATTAGTTTTACGTTTCCCTCATTAGGGATCTATAGATATCTCAAATGTATGTATGCTGTGTCAAATTCCTATTTTGTAATCTCTAATTTTTTGTTTTGAGATGGAGCCTCGCTCTGTCACCAAGGCTGGAGTGCAGTGGTGCAGTCTTGGCTCACTGCAACCTCTGCCTTGCAGGTTCAAGCGGTTCTCCTGTCCCAGTCTCCCAAGTAACTGGGACTACAGGCATGTGACACCACGCCTGGCTAATTTTTTGTATTTTTAGTAGAGCCAGAGTTTCACCATGTTAGCCAGGATGGTCTGGATCTCCTGACCTCATGATCCGCCCACCTCAACCTCCCAAAGTGCTGGGATTACAGAAGTAAACCACCATGCCCGGTGGATTTATGTAATTTTAAAAATTATTTTTCATGGTCACAATACTTTTGAACATTTGTCGAAATATGTTTTTTTAAATTTAAAACTTTTTTCATTTTTAATTTAGGTTTGTGCTTCTTTCCAGTCATCAAAAAACCTTTATAATAACAGCACATAAATATTCCTACAAATTTCAGTATCTTCCTCAAGACTTACTAATGCCTTACTCTTCATGTATTACACAAGAATATTTCATATTACATTTACTCTATGTAAAATGAATTCAACTTTTATTAAATGTGTTTTTAACGACTCATGACATATTCTCATTTTTAACATAATTAAAGCTCTATGTCTAAACCAAGTCAAAAACAAACATGAACTAAAGGAAACTAAAGACATATCTCTCCTAAAACTACAGCCAAATAAATTTCAAATAGGTTTCTTCACTTCTTTAATAGTTCTTTACCACTTGCAAATGGGGAAATCAAAATCTCTTCTTTTGAGAAATATTTTCCACAAAACCCATATCAGTCAGCAAAATGTATAACTATGTACGTTATAGTGAAACACAGGAAAACTTATAGATTAAAAAAGTATGTTAGGACATATTAAGTTAAAAAAAGTTTTCAAGATTTAACATTTTAAATTTAACTACCACATTAAATAAGTTTTCCTTTATATTTAAGTTCTCTAAATCTTTACGAAAAGCACATATTGGTTTTTGAAAGGCCAAAATAGAGAAATTATCTTTTCAAATAGCTATGAATTCATGCTGCCTGAATTAGGAAAGTATCCTAGCAGAGTAGGGTGGAAATACTGTACCTTAATTCATACCTGGGGTAAAGAATGGTTCATAAATCTCAACTCCTTTATCAGATCCTTGCAGCAAGACCTCCTGGCCACGTCTCCAGCTGTACCGAACAGGTGGATTGGAATTGGCAACACACCGGAGGAACACTGTTCTCTCATAGTAAAATTGTTCTTTAGCTTCGCCTATACTCTGGTGAACAGTTACTACTGGATCATCCAAATCTAGACGTAAAAACAACCAAATGGCAATGTTATGAGATAGATGACTTTTTAAAAATATATATATTTTATTTTGTTTTAGGTTTTGGGGTACACATGAAGAATATGCAAGATTGGTGCATAGGTACATACATGGCAATGTGGTTTGCTGCCTTCCTCCCCATCGCCTGTATCTGGCATTTCTCCCCATGTTATCCCTCCCCAACTCCCCCACCCCTCGCTGTCCCTCCCCTAGTTCCCCGCCACAGACCCCAGTGTGTGATGCTCCCCCTCCCTGTGTCATGTGTTCTCATTGTTCAACACCCACCTATGAGTGAGAACATGCGGTGTTTGATTTTCTGTTCTTGTGTCAAGGCTACAGTAATCAAAACAGCATGGTACTGGTACCAAAACAGAGATATAGACCAATGGAACAGAACAGAGGCCTCGGAGGCAATGCCACACATCTACAACCATCTGATCTTTGACAAACCTGACAAAAACAAGCAATGGGGAAAGGATTCCCCGTTTAATAAATGGTGTTGGGAAAACTGGCTAGCCATGTGCAGGAAGCAGAAACTGGACCCCTTCCTGATACCCTTACACTAAAATTAACTCCAGATGGATTAAAGACTTACACATAAGACCTAACACCATAAAAACCCTAGAAGAAAACCTAGGCAAAACCATTCAGGATATAGGCATAGGCAAGGACTTCGTGACTAAAACACCGAAAGCATTGGCAACAAAAGATAGATGACTTTTCAAGTATTGTGCATATGCAACCCAACCAAAAATGTATATTCCTCACTGATTGTATTACTTAGCACTAGGATTTTTTTCACTCAGCTTACTGAATTCATTTGCAAAGACGTTTCCAATAAGAAGTATATTAGTATCTCTATTTGTTGTTATATTACAAATAATCTTGTGTATTTCCAACTCTTTGTCAATAGCCACATAAAACGGAGTTCCATGAGACAGATAAAAATTTAAAACACTCAAATTTAATAGTTTAGTCAAAACAATGAACCTCAGTGACAACAAAATTAGTATCAAGCTGCCCAACTTACTCTTTCTCTTTTTTCTTTTTTTGAAACAGGGTATGCTCTGTCAACCAGGCTCAAGTCCAGTGGTGCAATCAGAGCTTACTGCAGCCTCAATCTCCTGGACCCAAGCCATCCCCTTACCTCAGCCTCCTGAGTAGCTGAGACTCAGGCATGTGCCACCATGCCCGACTAATTTTTTTGCTGTACAGACAGGGTCTGGCTATGTTGCTTAGGCTGGTCTTAAACTCCTAGCTTCAAGTGATCCTCCCACCTCGGTCTTCCAAAGTGCTAGGATTACAGGCATGAACTACTGTACTGGACCTCTTTGTCTTAATATACTTCTTTTTCCAATTATTTATAACTTATATATTAAAAACAATTAAAAATTGTTTGTAAATTATTAGAATTTTTATAGTACCAAAATATGATCTTGCACAGGATTAAATTTACCTCAAATTTTATACTCCAGATTATATTTGTTAATTTGAAGAGTGCTAAAACAAGGCATTATTGGCATTATTAAAAGGGATTCCAATTTCTATTACTGGATATTGGAACTAAATATGTATCCTTTTGCATGTATCCTCAAGAAAGACTATACAGTAGAGGCTCAGCATTTTCTGAAAAATTCATAAATACCTTGGGCTTTGTGGGTCAAATGATTACTGTCTCAACTACTCATTGCTACCATTGCAGTGTGAAAGCAGCCAAAGGCAATGGGTAAATTAATGATGAATGTTGCTGAGTTCCAGTAAAACTTGATTTATAAATGGAGGCACCCCTCAACCAGGTTTGGCTAATGGACCATAATATGCCAATCCCTGATATGGCATATTCCAGGTTCTTAAGAGAAAAATAAATTTTAACAGTGTACTTGCCTTAAAGCAACAAGCTCTTAGTTCCATGTGCTAGTATAAACTTAGTATATACTTTAAGTATGATGCGAAACCTGCTGTGTTCATTATCACCTTTTAATTATAACCAAGAAGGGTTACTTAACTTTGGGGTCTTCAATTTCCTTGTCAGCAAATCAGAATAATAATGATACCCTATTATTTAGGCTGTTGAAGGATTAAATGAGATAGTCCATCAAGCCCTGGACACATAGCACTAAGTTGGCGCAAAAGTAATTTCAGTTTTTGCTATTGCTTTTAATGAATGCTTAATAAAAGTTACCTGTTACTATTAATAATATATTATCACTATCATTATTGGAGTCTCTAAACTCCTATTGAGTCTATGCTGTTTTGTTTTTATTTCACCAATTCATACTACATTCGACTGTTACTATAAATAGGTAAAATGCCACCTGCCCATTGTCCAGACTATCAAATGCTTCTACATGACAAAACCTTTTACAAAGGCCTGGAAATAACCTACAGTATTTATATGGGCATAAGAATACTGAACTGTGTGAGCATATGCTACCCTGAATATTTAAAAGGCATTGTTCCTTAGAAAAGACTCTTTCTGATGTGTTAACATAATAAAAAGCCAACAGAAGTAGTGAAGTAATAGCTACCCAAGAGAATCAAAGTAATGAACAGAATCCAAAATTTTCCCATTTTTAAAAAAGTTTTTTTTTTTTTCAAATGTGAATCGCTTGACAGTCCTACTTTGATTTCTAGTTTTGCAACATTCTGAGGACTTTTTTTTCTTCCAACCTTAGAATACTTTCACAGCTACCTCAACGGCCTCTAATTTTAGTAGTGTAAATTTACAGAACAACTGCTGCTTTTTGGTAAAGTTTAAAGGAACTTTCCATTTAAATTCACTCTATTAGCTGCAGTGATATATGCTCTCTGGTTTTATTAAGTTGGGATATTTAGGGACACCAGCATTATTATTATGAAATGTTTTGCGGTTTTAAAATCTATCAAATATTCATTAGTTTGGTAATTAGCCTTTCACATATATCATATATATATTAACTGAATTTAGCCTTAGTGACTTGAAAAAAGATACTCTGATTCAACTGTAAACCATTTTTTTTTCTTTTTCAAAACATAACTTCTTTTAGTCACAGGCTCATTTTTGGAAGTTATGAGCTATATATGTTATAAAAATTAAATTCTGAATTCAGAAAGGTCAGGAACAAAACAGAATTGGATAGTAAACAGTGTAACAATGGTGAGTTCCAAACTGTTAATAGGGCTGCACTTTCCAACATCCATTTACTGATGTATCCCTAGCTCTTTTCTTGTTAGGTGGTGGTGTCAACAGACTCAGTCTGGAATAGATCAAACCTGCTTTTCCCTGGTCTGAATGACTTTTGGGTAATTGGTTTTCAAAATTCTAATTTTGTAACAATGGCTTATAGTATTGGCTGAGTTATCTGTTGAATTCATTCATGTTTAGAAATTTCGAAGTGTTTTCTTGCATTTCAGATTTTAAAACAACATGCCAAAACAAGATTTCCGTTAGACAAGTAAAACGATAGCACAGCTAAAAATATATAATTTTAAGGGAGATTATACGTGTGTGTGCCCACGTGTATGCATATGTGTAGATATATATACAAAGAATGTACAATTTAATTTACACACAATCACTTAAATCTATTTTAATACATATTCCTTATATTACTAAATACATATTGAATATTTGCATTTCATTTAGGACAGGTTTCTGAGAAAAGAGATTCAGAGATGTGTGTGAACAAATGGTTCTGGGAAATACCTTACAGATCAACACATGTGAGAGAGTGAAAGAAGTAGGATTGGGGTTGAACCTCAGCACAGTTGCAGGTCTCAGTAGATTTGTAGAGCTTTCTAAGCTGTGGTATCCCCTCAAAGCTGCCCTGAGGCTAAGGGGCTAAGACTTTATACACCCTCCCCTCCCCTATCGACGGGTCATTCAATTTGTGCTACTCCTCACTAGGAAACATAACCTTGGTAGGGCCTGATCCATTTGGCTTATTTCTAGACAGGGTAATTTTAGCTGATAGCAGTTATCTGCTAATACTCTCAGCAGTGGGAGGAATGAGTGCTTCAGTCCTGAGGAAGGGATCTGACTGGTGCACTGCAGTATCCACTCAGATCTACTTGCTAGGTGTGGGTAAGTGTAATAAATCCGTCCAGCAAAAGCTACTCCGAGACTCCAGTTAGTCACTTTCTGGGAAAACATTCAAAAGGAACTATAGTAGGACTATATCCATCATCTCCTTCTACTATTGCCATTCAAGATTCCGCTCACCCTGGGCTAGAACATCTTTTGATGTAGGTAGCTTACCTAGTTGCATAATAAAATTCTGTCAAATTTAAGCCCTTGATCACCATATTCTTCTCAAACCAAGGCTGATGTACTTGTCTGTTTATGATCAAAACTGAACAACAGAATGCCTCGCAGAGCATTCATGTTTAGAAATGTCTAAACATGAATGAATTCGACAGAAACGACTCACTGCATGAACTGAGTATCAAACATACTGTTCACTGCCTCACTATGTAACAACAGTTCTACCAGCAGCCTCATATAGGCTGACCACTCCCAACAGGATAGTGATTCCTCTTCTCTCTTGTTTGCTGACACAGAAGCAGGAAGTAACTGAGTTGCTGCCATGGCTTAAAAATTAATGGGACTCTTGCGATGGCATTTAATAGAAGCTTTTTCTCTTTCTGGGAACTGGGGCCTCTCAACTGGCAGAGCCCAGAGTTGCGGGAAAGAAATCATTCCCCCAGAGGGTCATTGGATGTGATGATAGTTAGGTCACTTCTTGGTTCTTGGACCTATGCATCCTATATGGAGGAAAAAAAGCATATAATAGTGGTAACTGACTTAGAATTTAACTGCTTCCTGGAAGGTAGCACCCACTCCTTACTGGATATTTTCTCAACTGCCCTCTCTAAAAGGCCATTCTGTCACTCTATTAAGTTGGCATTTTTAATTGAGGTAGTACATGATATGACCAGATAATCCATGGCAATGTGCCCACTCCAGAATCCCAGATATCCAGGTCAATTTGGATCCTATGTAGGACATTTCTCAAAGTATCAACGTATCTCAGGAGTCCCTTTTCTCTAATGTATGTCCAAGAAAATGGATGTAGGTTTTTTGTAGAAAGAAAAAACTGAGAGAATAATTACCATATACATTTGCTATGGTGTTTAGGGTTCCTTTCTGGTGATTCAGTCTTTAGTCAACGCGGTCAAAGTCTGAAAACTGCCTCAGGTACAGATATTGGACAGAAGTCATGGCTTTTTATTAGGTGTACATATGTAGACTCTTATTCACCTATTTTTAATTTATTTTAATTGTGTAGTGCAATAGTTTGTTGATGGTCCACTTATTTTCCCCTAGAGATGCTGTGTTCTGTTAACCATCTCCACAGCTGTGAATCTGGAGTCTTAGATATATTTGGACTAGCCACTCATTAAGATAAGTGTGCCTGGCAGGGCACAGTGGCTCATGCCTGCAATCCCAGCACTTTGGAGGTGAGGTGGGTGAATCATTTGAGGTCAGGAGTTCAAGACCAGCCTGGCCAACATGGTGACAACCCACCTATACTAAAAATACAAGTTAGCTGGGCATGGTGGCAGGCGCCTGTAGTCCCAGGTACTTGGGAGGCTGAGGCAAGAGAATTGCTTGAATCCAGAAGGTGGAGGGTGCAGTGAGCCAAGACTATGCCACTGCACTACAGCCTAGGGGACAGAGTGAGACTCTGTCTCAAAAACAAAAACAAAAAACAAACAAGAAAAGATAAGTGTGCCTACTTTTCTTGTGACAACTAAGAACTACCACCTAGCCTCTATTATTTTGAAGACCTGTCATCCTCACTGTTACGAGAGAGGCCAATTCTATAATAGCATCTACTGTTATCAACATTTGCCTACACAGGAGTCATCACTGAGCTTCTTAATGATGCTTGTGTCTCAGTCATCAGCACATCTTTATTGCTTTAGTCAATGAGGTGTCCTCCAGGCCTTTATAAAGAAAAGAGTGAGCTGATGATATTTCTGGACCTTACCTGACATATTCACTTTAGCATTCCCCCATCTTTGAGTCATTTAGTCCTTTTTTCACTGTCTGTACAGCAGTTTTGGCATTTATACTTTAGTGGAGACCATTCCTTTCCACAAGCTTCCAGGAGCCATCCGAGCAGCGTATAACACTATTTCCTGCTGTCCTTGTCTAAGTGTTAAATCTCGTATCATGGTAGAATGTTCCCATATCAATAGTCTGTGTCACTATCTTCACTTGACCCTATTTTCCACCCTCAATTTTATTCAATGTCTTATTCTTCATCCCATCTCATCCAGCAGCCTCAGAATCTAGCTCTATACATACTTCCCTAACTCCTGGTTGGGGTCTACAGCTAATTTGAAGCATAATCTTTTTCCTCTCTTAGAAGCCCAACATTTCCATAGCCAAGTAATATTATCTATTGGCCTTACACGAATCTGGTGGCCACAATGGAGGTGGGGTTATATTCTAAGAGGGGGTGTGTGTTACCTCCAAGGGAAGAAGTTTCTGTATCATCTTCAAGCAAGATGGAAATTACTGCCTCTAACAGGGAGGAATAGGTGACTTCTGTAGGTCCAGATGGTTTAGGAAAATTGGAGGCTTCAAGGTTATGGAGTCCATAAACCCAGATGTAACACCCCCTGCAAGATTCCCTTTGTTCCCAACCAGGATTCAAGACTCTGGCATAGCTGAGGATGCAGGCCTCTTTAAATTCTGCTATACTTTTAAATAAGTCCTAAGCCTTATTATCAGATTATATGATCTCTGACTGCAGAAGAATCTCTGCGTTTTGCCAAAGAGGTCTTATGCTCTCCTCTCACTGTCAAGTGATGATTAATTACACTCAACCTGTCACTTTTTTTCTCCATTGCATAAAAGGAATCCAAGCAGAACCTAACTGATTCCATTGTCCTTATAATTATTACTTTCCTCTGAATTCCTTGGAAGCCTGAAATATTGAACTCACAGGGCATTACCTTTCATCAATACATATCCTTGTTTATCACAGGTGATGTTTTTAACAACTTCCCACTATAGTGATCAAGAGCTACCAATGGTTGACTGGACGCAGTGGCTCATGCTTGTAATCTCAGCACTTTGGAAGGCCAAGGTGGGTGGATCATCTGAGGTAGAGAATTCAAGACCAGCCTTGCTAACATGGTGAAACCCCATCTCTATTAAAAATGCAAAAATTAGCTGGGGCATGGTGGCACATGCCTGTAATCCCAGCTACTCAGGCAGCTGAGGCACGAGAATCCCTTGAACCGGGGAGGTGAAGGTTGCAGTGAGCCATGACAATGTGAGGTAGGGAATTCAAGACCAGCCTCGCCAATGTGCTGAAACCCCATCTCTACTAAAAATGCATAATTTTCTCTAGATTTTAAATGTAGTTTATGGAGCATAAAATCTGTATCTATATTTATTCAACAGTCAATTTTCATACTTTATGCCTCTGATATTACATAACCACACCTATTTTCTGTTATTTTATATTTATTCTCTTTAAAATAAACAATTTTATAGACTATATGTGTGAAATTCAAATATGATATTATATAACTACAAAATGTTATTTTAAAAGCATATGATTTTTGTTATTAAGCAAGGGCCAAAATTCTTCACATGTATACAGTAATGTAAATAATTGAGTACATTATTTGATCTATGAATATTTTAAATATATTTCAATAACATAACTAATATGGTTTCCTATAAAATATATTTATATGTGTATAGGACTCATACCTTAGTTATATTTTTGAAAACCAATATAATGGGCATACTCAATAATAATCTAATAAATTAACATAAAAGAAGATTAATCTGTCATGAATATAGTCAATGTCAGTTTTCAGCAATACAGCTGATATATATCATAATAATCTAAGAAAATCTTTTTTCACTTAAATGCGGTAGCTACCTCTTTATAACAAATTTTCTTGAAACTTTTTTTTGGCTGATTAAATATGCCAAACACTGGTAGATTAAAGTCAGTTTAAGAAAATATATAATAATATATGCTGTTTTTCTTAACTCTAGAAGCAATTGTCTACCTCAAGAATTTGTGCTATGAAAAAATTTGACATAGGTTTTGATGTAATAGTAAGAGAAATGTTCTAAGACAATCTGAATTTTTCCAGTTTTTCTTTTTACACCTATAAGAATTATCTACTTGCCCAGTTTTACCTTACAGTGTTTTTTGAGTTTCTATTACTCTCAACATATAGGTGTTCAGGACACGCTGTACAAATAATCAAATGAGTGATATACCTAATATTTATTGAATACCTATTTTGGGCCAGAAGTTTTTGGAAGAAACCTCATGTATGCCAACTAATTTCATTTTTAAAGAAACTTCATCTCTTTTAATGTCCTAAGAAGTCGCGTTTCAGAGAGATTAAGTAATTTGCCAGTATATATGTAACAGGATGAGTATTATCATCAAATATGTCTTCATCTAAAATGTTTATGTTCATTTTCATTCACACCTTACATGTCTACAATACGCTAAGCATTATATAAATCATTCAGTTAACAAGTAGCCTAAAATTCATCAGCCAAAAAAGGAAAATAAATGAGTAAGATGAAAAAAACACAACACAGTTACATGAATGATCCTACAGAGATGTAAGCCAAATACAGACAACTATTTCTTTCTGCAAAGAATAGTAAAGGCTTCCTGAAAAGATGATGCCTGAAATAAATCCTAAATTATGAAGAGAGTATGTCAGGTAATAAATTAAATAACGACAAAATGTTATTTTAAGTAAACAGCATATGATTTTTATTAAACAGGTCAAAATTCTTCACATGTATATAGTAATGTATACATGTGAAGAGTAGGAAGTAGCACATATAAAGTTCTGAGATATCAGAGCCAATATCAGATGTCCAGCGAAGCTAGGGAAGATATCTGATGTTGGAGAATCGTAATTTGGTATGATGTTTGAAAGACAAAAATGCACCAAATCCTTATAGCATTATCTATGCTAAAGAAAATCAATTTCATTATATTACTTTCTTGGCCAAGCTTTCGCTTTAGAAAGATCATCCTGGCTCTTTCTGGAGAAGAGATTTGGAGGTGGTAAAAAGAGTGGTAAGATCAACAAGAAGGTGGTGGTAACGATGGAGATGAACAATGATAGGGGATTTGAAATAAGGGTTACAATAGGCATGGAGAGGAGGCTTAAGTAAACTGAACTACATGAGTGATTAGAAACAGGGCTGGGCAAAAAGTGGGGAGTTAAAAAAGGTCTCTAAGGACCTGGCTTTGGCAGTTGGGTAGACAGTGCACTAACTGAAACATGAAATGTAAAGAGAGAACTTTACCAGGCTGTGGGTGGGATGGGATGGGAGTTGTAAAAGGTAAGAAAGTTGATGAGTTCTGTTTGGATCATGTGACTAGCTCCTCTAGATGCAATGCACATGACCTAGAGCCAGAATAAATCTGGGCTACAGATATGGATTTGGGGAGTCATCGGTATGCTGGGAGAGGGGAATGGACCACTCAAGGAGTATGGAGAATGGAAAAGGGAAGGATCAGTGAGAGGGGCGTGGGCAGCGCGCGCGCGCACACACTCACACACACGTGCGCGCACACACACACACACACACACGTTGGGCAAAAGGGATTTGTAAAAGACTAAGGAAAAAGTGATGAAAGAGGAGGAGAGGTAGAGTCAAAACAAATCAATAGCAAATAAATAGCACTTCCACACATGGAGAGGTTGGAGAGCAGAATAAGTGGTGAAAAGACAACAAAACTAAAAAGTGACTTTAAATTTGGCAAGTAATAGATCACTGGCGACCTTTGCCAGGGTTGCGTCAGTGGAGTGATGGGTCTAGCATTTTCCTGTACTTTACAGAGTCAAGTAAAACATGGAGAAAGTCAAGTGAAAACATGGAGAGATTAATGGGTATAATCCCTTCAAGAAATTTGGCTCTGAGGAAAAATAAAGAGAGAGAGAGGAGTAGAGGACAACATGTGATCAAGAGAGTCTTGTTTTGTTTTGTCACTGTTTTGTTTTTCGTTAAGCTGAGAGAACCTGTTTTTCCTTAGGCTGAGTAAATCTAAATTCCTAGGATAAAATAAAACATAAGGAGCTTTAGGAAAATGCCCACTGTTTGAAATAACTATTTTTAGTAAACTATTATTTTAGCGGTATAGTTTTGATAGCAGCAGTGGCCCATCTGGAGTGGCTGCTGCAAAGACATGGCTGCAGTTGGGGGAGATGTGGCAAGGGCTGTGCACTCCATGGAGCCTGTGGGAGCCGGGGAACAAGCAGGAGTCTCACCCCCTTTCAAGTTGGTGGGGTGGGAGCCCTGCAATCCCAGGCGCAGCTGCAGCCACCCAGCCACAGCAAGGGACCCAGACATCCCTGTGCTCTAGGCTCCCGAAGCTCCCTGCACCTGCATGCTTGGAAGTACCTGCTTCCACTGCCTGGCCTCTCCTGGCTCCCAGCTCCCGCTCCAATTTTGGAGCAAAGTTCTGGCCCAGCCCAGGCACCATCATGACCAGGCCTGGTGTGTGCCTGCTAGGAGTGCAACTGACACACCAGCCTCCTACTGCTTCACCCACCTCTGGACTTTGGGGGCTGACAAGTACAGTAGAGAGGCCAAGATGGGGCTGAAGGCCACTTGGCACCAGCCTGCAGGCACTCCTTAGCATGAACAGCCTGGGCTCCATGAAAAGAACAGGAGGCAGATAGGCTCCTGGGCAGACAGGGGCAGGACCCCTGTAAAACCCCACCTTCAAGCCAGGGACTCTGTTTATGGGAACCAGGCTGCCAATTCCCTCTACCGGAGTGAGAACTTAGGGTGCTTTTCCCAGTCTTGCCCATGGCTGCCCATGGACCAATCAGCACCTACTTCCTCCCCTTTGAAGCCCATTAAAATTCCAGACTCGGCCAGACTGGGACAGACAATGGGATGACCTGACTGGGGAAAATAGCTATGCACTGTGGGGGTCTCCTCTCCACTGACAACTGTACACTCATATCATGACAACCTGCCTGCAGATAGGAGCTACCCACTCTGAGCCTCTGAGGGATGCACAGACCCTGGGATGACCTGCCTGCAAAAGGAGCCACTCACTTCAGGTCTCCTGAGACCCGTACTATAGCTCAATAAAGCTCCTCTTCACCTTGCTCACACCTGTAGTTGTCCATGTACCTCATTCTTCCTGGATATGGGACAAGAATTTGGGACCTTCTAAATGGTAGGACGGAAAAAGCTCTAACACAAACAGGGCTGAAACATGCCTCCCTGCTTGCCACGTTGCTGGTGATGAAAAGGAGAGAAGACAGAAACAGAGACGAGACATGGTCCTTTGGGGAACCCAGACCTAGGAGCTCCCCAAGCCATAGCTGTGACACTCTCTTTAGGACTCTGCAGTTCCTTGAGTCTCCAAGATTCTGGGCGCCACGACGTTCCCCAGTGTCTGCAGTGAAAGCCGCTTGGAGGATGCCTGGTCCAGTTGTGGCCTAGCAGGGAGCCAATGCCCATGCCAGTGCCTGGAGCTGCCCACCCCACCACAGCCAGTGTGCCTGGCTGTGCACAGTGGCCAGACCCTGTGGTCACTCACATACCCCTCACCACTCTGCACTTGGCTCACCCTTGGCAGGTGTGAGAACCAGGCTGGTAGCACAAGGTGAGTGCAGTCTGCCAGGCCAAGTAGGCAAAACAAACCCAATCAGCCTGAGCAAAACTTGGGCAAAGGTGCCACTGGCCACAGAGGTTTCCAGCTGGCAAAGTGACACCCCAAGGGTCTTGTGACATTTTTAATACGATTTTTTTACAACTAAACAGATTTTTTTTTTTTTTTGAGACAGAGAGTCTCTGTCACCCAGGCTGGAGTACAGTGGCATGATCTTGGCTCACGGCAACCTCTGCATCCCAGGTTCAAGTGATTCTTGTGCTTCAACCACCTTAGTAGCTGGGATTACAGATGCACCCCACCATGCTCAGCTAATTTTTATTTTTAGTAGAGGTGGGGTTTCACCATGCTGGCCAGGCTGGTCACAAACTCCTAACCTCAAGAGATCTGCCTGCCTCAGCCTCCTAAAGTGCTGGGATTATAGGCGTGAACCACTGTGCCCAGCCAAGATTTAGTTTATCAGTTGCGTGTACCCATTTTTCAGAAGGTTTTCATTTAAGCTCCTAGGGTTCTGAGCTAGAAAACTTAAAATTATTTTTAACTCCTCCCTATATTTACATTAAAGCACATACTTTCTTAACCTTAAAAAATCCAAAGTCAGTCATTACACACTAAATAGCTTCGTTTGAGTTTAGTTCACTAAATTATGGAAGCATTTGTTTAGTCCACTCTCCACTTCCAATTGAGTTTCTCCAGTTACATAAGCAAGCTAACCCACCCCGCAACATGCACTGGTACAATTAATCCATATGCTTATGATTAATCAGTTATTAACTGTGACTAAAGTCACAGGGTGTAGTTACAAGTTAAAGAATCAATTAATCTCGAAAATAATCACAGCAGAAGCATGCCTTCCACAGGGGTTTATTCCACCATTTGATCCAATTTTTCTGTCTTTAATCTTTGAATTAAACCAAATGAATCTGAAAGCCCAGATGGCAAAGACACACTAAAAACTATACTGAATGTCATCTTTTTCTCTGAAAACTTCCAGAAATCTTAAAAATCCTATACAGAAGATATATAAATGTGGTTCCTTAAGGAAAATAACTACTCAATACACCTAGAGGCACGAAAGCTAGAAAAGTATATTTTTTCATTTTATGAACAAGAATTTATATTATCAATATAACTACAGTATGAATGCACTATATGAGTGATAGCTCGTAACAATAGATAATGCTAATTATATGCATATGTGTGTCAACTGCCACAGCCTGAAATTGTTACTGTGAAGCTATACAAAAGAGAATCAAATCATTGTTAGACATCAATAATTAAGAACAAAGCATCAATATCAACGATTTGTAGTTTTTTCCTGCAGATAGCAATTCAAAAGCCCTGTTTTCTTGGATAAATCAATGGGAAATTTTGTGCAAATATTGGTAACAAGAAATGTTTCTTATCTTTCCTACATAGCAATTTTCGAACAATGGGTAATCTTATTTGAACATACAAAATAAAAGACAAAACGAATACTTACAGCCAAATTCCCCAAATGGGACATTTCTAAGAGTGAGGCTATCTATAAAACATTGATTTATTCATTCTAATGTGAAATGTGGTTTTTACTCATTAACTAAACAAAATAAAATCCACTGCATCTTCAATACGATTTTTAAAATATATGCAACTACATGTTTTATATGTCTTTGCAAATATTATCCTGATGCTTTTGCATATCATTCTGGAGAAAAGTTTTTTGTTTTTTTTTTGTTTTTTTTTTTGAGACAAGGAGTCTCACTCTGGGGCCCAGGCTGGAGTGCAGTGGTGCAATCTCAGCTCACTGCAACCTCCATCTCCCAGGTTCATGGGATTCTCCTGCCTCAGCCTCCCAAATAACTGAGACTACAGCTGCCCAGCTAATTTTTGTATTTTCAGTAGAGACGGGGTTTCACCATGTTGGCCAGGTTAGTCTCAAACTCCTGACCTCAGGTGATCCACCTGCTTCAGCCTCCCAAAGTGCTGGGATTACACGTGTGAGCCACAACGCCCCGCCAGCAGCTTTGTTTCTAATTGCCAAACTTGGAGACAACCAAGATGTCGTTCAGTGGGTGAATTGATAAATAAAAGGTAGTACATACAGAAAATGGAATATTATTCATTGCTGAAAGGAGGTGAGCTCTCAAGCCATGTGTACACATGGAGGAATCTTAAATGCACCTCAGTAGGTAAAAGAAGCCAATCAGTAAAGGCAACATGGTATGACTCCAAATACATGACATTCTGGAAAAGGCAAGCAATGGAGACAGCAAAAAGGCCAGCAGTTGCCAATGTTTGCGGGGAAGGAGGGGATAAATAGAGCACAGAGGACTTTTAGGGCAGTGGAACTACTCTGTGTGATACTAAAATGGTGGATATGTGTCATGATACACTGTCCAAACCTGTAGAATTTGTAACACTAAGAACAAAGTCTAACGTAAACTACGGACTTGGGTGATAATGGTATGTCAATGCAGGTTCATCAATTGTAATATGCCACTCTGGTATCGGAAGTTGATAGTGGGAGGGGTTGTGTAAACGTTGGGGGAGGAAGTACATGGGAATTTTAATATAACACTTAAAAATAAATCTTACTTTTCTCACAAAAACGACTTCATGGAAATTCCTCCAAGGTACAGCTCTAATCCTTCCCCACCTTTTAAAAATAGTTATATAATATCCCTGGTCATGAATGTTTTCTAATTTAGTCAGTCATTCCCATTAATTGTCTAAACATGTATCTTCAAACTCCTGGCTTTATTTTGACAGGGGAAATTAATGTAAGTGGGAACCTGACTTGTAACTAGTTGTAACAGACTGCACCTGAATGCTTTCCAAAAGGAATGTACATTTCACCACAAGCATATGAGTCTTCTTCCTGAATTTCAGCCGTAACAGGCTTTTTTACTGTTCTAAATGTGCATGCGGTCTGACTGTGTGAAGTGACAGCTCACTGTTACTTTATATTTACACTTTCCTCATGACTGGGGAACTTGAGTGGTTTTCATTTGATGGTTTTCTAGACTTTTGCTTCCTCGAACTGCCTTTGTCTACTCAGACCCTTTGTCTACTTTTATGTTGGGTTATCTTTTACTTTAAAATTAAAAAAACTTTGTATATTATAATCTTTTGATTATTTTTCTATTAATTTTATTTAGTAAATCGCATTTCATAGACATATAAATAATTTTTATATAATAAGACAGGACTGCCTTTTCTTGTACAGCTTTTGTTGGTAAAGTATGATAAAGTACGGCTAGTTTTCCCCTAGATTGTAGATGAAGTCTTTACTCCATCCAGAACTGAATTTTGAATGTGGTGTCACTTAGAGGTCTAATTTTACTTTCTTTTGATGGAGATATAGTAGCCACACCACCATGGAACATCATTCTACCACAAGTTAACCTGCAATTTATCATGTATTAAAGTTTCACATTAGGGTCTACTTCTGGTTTATCTTCTGTTATAAGAATTTATTTTTCTTTTCTTGTATAAAACTACATTAATGTGACATCGAAGTTTTTAGCTTCTGAACTTTACTAACAAAACTTCACCCTGTCCCAGTACTTCACTGCTATTCTATTTCACGCTTTTTTGGTTATTCTCAGGTATCTATCTTGCAGTTAATGTCCAGATTATTTTAACAAAAACACAAACAAAAGCAGCTGAGAAGAGGCTTATTATGCCTATAATCCTAGCACTTTGGCTAGGAGCTCAACACCAGCCTGAGCAACGTATCGACGCCCTGCCTCTACAAAAACTTTAAAAATTAGCTGGGCATGGTGCAGCCTGTAATCCTTGCTACTTAGGAGGCTGAGGCAAGAGAAGGGCTTGAGCCCAGGAAGTTGAGACTACAGTGGTGAGCCATAATTGCATGCCACTCCACTCCATTCTGGGCCACAGAGCAAGACCCTGTCTCTAAAATAAATGAATAAATAAACACATACACATACACATACAAACATAAAACTCTGCTGGGATTGTTCATTGGAAATCAATTAAATTTCCATATACATTTTAATTTTAGGTAAGCGAAAACTCAGGGACTCATCTGACTTGGTGCCATCACCAAATATAGGTATTTTAATTTTGAAATCACATTTCTAATACTATCTTTAAAAGTGTATTTTTTACTTGGCACTGCTATCTGGACAACATTTAGCAATTTAAATTTTGCTACAAAATAATCAATTTCCATAAGAGCTGCATGAAGCATCTCTTAATTTTGTGATCTCTCCTTTACATAAGGTTATATCCCTTTCTTTGTTCTGAATCAGGAATATTTTTACTTCCTTTCTTCCCTCTTTATCAGAACTGCAAGGGGTTTGTCATTTTTATTTTCCTTTTAAAAATAAGTAGATTTGCATTTTTTAAAATTTCTAGCTGTATTTGCTTGCTGTTATGCTATTTTCAGCTTTTACTTTACTAATGCTGTATTAATTTACTTAATTTAATTATACTTTTCTGATTCATTATAATGAGAATTTCTGGCATTCCATTTCTTTTTTAATAATGGAGGCATTTTGAGCTGATTTTCCATTGACTTTAGCATTTGTTTTGTTCAAAGGTTTTATTATGAATTATCTGTTTAGGTTCTTTCTAGATGGTATATAATTTACCTATTGATTTTCCTTTGATACAAAGATTATCAAGGTATGTTTTAAATGTCCAAGAAGAAATAATTTGACAATCACCTTTTTATTATTTATTTCTATTATGGTTAGAACTTATGCCATACAAATCTTTACATATTAGAATTTAAGGTTTATATATATATATAGTCAAATACATTTTTGAGAATACCCAAGATGATGTAATTTTTTTCATTTCCAAGGTGACCACTTTCTCCCTTTTCTCCTCATTTCAATAAAGAAAAAATTTTAGATGCCCTTCAGGGCACACTCTGATCCCACCTCTGCTGCCCACATCCTTGCCCCTGACAAGGAATCTTAGAACACTTTTTATTTCTTTTCTCTCACCCCAATCTCAACTCTTACATTTTGTTTTTATTGATTTTAGATTTCCCTTAAATTCATAGTTTTCAATTTCAAGAATCTAATGGAGTTTTTTCCACACACTGCAGACTCTTTACTCATATCCATTAGATTTAAACACCCCACCCCCACTCTGCAACACACACACACACACACACACTTGCCCCATCAGAGGTCACTATTTTTTTCCTCCAATCTTTTCTGGAGTATATACCTTAGACTGTATAATGTAAAGGAATCCTCACTGGATTCCTGTACAACAATATTTTTTCCTTATGGTCAATGGCATGGTCACTGGCTACAGGATTCCCCGAGTTGCAGTCTTCTCTTTAATAATCAATAGATATTATTCTGCTGCCTTCTATCTTTTCAAATCAAAGATAAAAACTGTGATATAAATCCTTTTTTAAAAATTTGTCCTTTTTTGCTTTGTGATTTCTTCTTTCTCCTCAGATTTCACAATTTTTCTAACAGCTCAGGCAGTTATCTTTTCTCCCAATTCCGTGTGAGTTTAGTAATTTCAGGATTTTCAGTAAGCACAGCTACAAACTCAAGCCTTTTCAACCTAATTATTTTTCTAAAATTTCCAGTACTTACATATTACTTCCATAGGCTATATCCTCCAAGTCTTTCTCCCTCTTCCCCTCCTCATCATTTATGTATCTTCATACTTCATGCTCTGTATTTTCAGATATTTCTAGCACTTCCTGTCCTAGGCAACTAATTTATCCCCATTTTCAATTTATTTACTGAACTATTTAGTTAAGAAATTCTGATTTTAAGTCTCACCAAATCTAGCATGCATATGTATATGTAAGTGCACATGCACTCAAATGCATGTACCTGGCAAATAAATCTCTTTAAATACTAGCCTTCTTTTTAATTTAGTTTTATTTTTTAACACTTAAGCTGTTCTGTGTTCCACTGGGTATATGTTCCATTTCATTTCTACTGACCTTTGCTTCTGACACACGACACTGTTGACAGGTTGTCATTTTTCTTTGTCACATCTTTGGGGCTCTAATCTAGTTGTTCATGACTCCTAATTGCAGGCAATCATAAAAGTGTGGGAAGACAAAATCATCCCTGATCCATGAACCAGTGGTGTAGAGGCAGGCTAGCCTCTTCTGAATCATGGGAGAAAAATCTCCCTGCCTTCTTTCTCACTATAGTCTTTCAGCCTCAGGACAGAGAACACTTTCCCAACCTATCTCTGCTATGTGCATGATACGGTTTGGCTCTGTGTCTCCATCCAAACCTCATCTTGTAGCTCCCATAATTCCCACATGTTATGGGAGGGACCCAGTGGGAGATGACTGAATCATGGTAGTGGGGTTGGGGCAGGTCTTTCCCAGGCTGTTCAGGTGATAGTGAATGGGTCTGGCAAGATCTGATGGTTTTAAAAATGGGTGTTTCTTTGCACAAGCTGTCTTTTTGCCTGCTGCTATCCATGTAAGATGTGACATGCTCCTCCTTGCCTTCTATCATGATAGTGAAGCCTCCCCAGCCATGGGGAACTTAAAGTCCGATAAACCTCTTTCTTTTGTAAATTGCCCCATCATGGGTAGTCTTCATCAGCTGCATAAAAACAGACTAATACAGTGCACTTTTCTGTTTCAGCACGAGGAGGAAAACATATTTAGCCAACCTTCCACTCAGACACATCTAGTCCCTTAACTCTGTTGGTGAAGAACTGGAAGGACCCGTTCCAGTGGCATATGGTGGGAGTAGTGGCAACAGTGTTGCTTCCTGGGAAGCAAGAGCAATTGTGCTAATTACAGCACCCTGAATTTAACATGAGCAACAACAGCACACACTGGGAAATTCAGCACACACTGGCCGCAAAGAAGCAGCCATATCCCCCACTGGCTTGTGGAGGGATTGAGGGCTGTGCTTCCCCATGTTATCTAGCTCACCGACTGTTTTCTAAATTTCGTTCTATGACCTTAAAGCAATTCCGTAAAGTTCGCTTTTACTTCTTTATTTGTTTAGTTAGTAGGTCAGTCAGTAAGTTAGTTGGTTAATGTAAATCAGCCAGTTTTGAAATCTGCTGCTTGTACAGAACAGTTTATTAAATGAGTTTTAATCAACAGATATAGCTATAACTTAACTCTATTCTCTCTCCCACTGGCTCTGAAAGCCTATGTGGTAGGCTATTTCTTATCCTGCTCTTGGATGAAATTTTAGGCATATTCCACAGTTTTCCCTGTTCCCTGAGTCAATCACAAGAACAGTCCCATTTCTGTAATTAAAATGTCCAGTTCAATAATTTTTTAACAGACCTGTGAAGTTTCTGATTTAAAATTTCTCTATACCTCCCAGCTGTCTTCTAGTTCAGGCTTGATAATCCTGAAAGTTTGAGGGGGAAAGAGTGGACACCAGTGTTACTTAAGCTTTCTTCCCTCTTCACCTACGTTGTTCTTTGACTCTTCCCTTCTATTGTCACTAGCCATAGGGTATGACTCCTTCAGGACTGTAGAGGTGTTGACAGGACGAGGAGAGGTAAGGGAGAAAGGTGCCCTATCCTTTGTAGGGGAAAAGTCTACACATCTTAAGGTGGAACTCTTGAATAACTCCTCAATTGCTTCCATCTCTAGGTTCCATACTCAGCTGCTTATATAAACCAAAGTGGAAGGGTCTCCAGTGCTGGTATAGATGGTCTAAGCAGCCCACTTTGCCAGAGGTACTTGAAAATTTTTAAAATGATTTCACCTTTTAGGTCTTTGCCAAAACTGATATACAAACAGACTCAGTACAAAATAATATTTTCAAAACAAATCAGTAATAATAATGAAACTATAAGCCCTCATTCATAATTTTGGCTCTTGTAATAAACTCTGTCCCAAACAAATCACTTATATACTGATAAGCAGAATAAAAACACATTTTTGTTCTACTTTGATTTGCATAAATAAGAAAAGAAATGGTGACTAAATATGAGATAATTCCATTTTTTGAAGGCTCATGTACACCTTTTGCTCTGTTTTGATTTCTGCAGTTTTATAAGCAGCACTGTTTATTATTTTAACCTTTAATTCATTCGTTAAAACTTTCAAACGATTTAATACAAATAGCATATACAGAATGTATTTCATTAGTTCAAAAAATATTTATAGTATATAATTTCCTATATTTTCTATTTTCTCAAAGGAAATCTAATTGCATTTTCTTGCTTTTAGCAACATTGGCTCTCTCCTCCATAATGCAGCCATCGCACTGTCTGATCTTAGTCAAGATACCTTTAATAGCACCTCTTCTAGGAATAGGTCTTTAGCATAGTACTCAAAAGAGATATACACCTGAGAGAGAACTTTAGCTCTACACTTCTAGTCTACAAAGCTTGAAGGCATAAGAGGAATAAAACTTGAAACAAATGGTTTTCAAAATGAAAAAACAAAAGCCAAAACAAAAATATCAACCACCACAACAAAAACTTCACCTGACATAAAAGCACATCATACACAAGACTCCAGTTGCAGCCTGACAGTAGTACTCAGAGCATAACCAACTTTGTACCTTCCACTGATTACCAAATGCTCTTCATTCTAATTATCAATTTTAAAACTGATCAACAAGGCCTCCTGGAAGACAAGACAGTTTGTGTCAGCTAGAATAATCAGATAATCCAGCCAAGTATCCAGCACATAAGACTGTGCTCTCAGCTGCCAACTCTGGTCTGGGCTTAGCTCTCAGAAAATTGGGAAAAATTAACAATACTCTCAAATGTAGACTCTGACCAGTCACCACTGGTATGCCTAACTTACAAGAATCCACTCACTCTCTCTATATATACTTTTAACATTGCTGTAGGATTAGCTTTCCAAATGTAGATGTGACCATCCATATTTTTTTTTGTCCAGACTATTATTTCTGAAGTTGACACTTACTTTTTTTAAAGTAACTGGTGAAACAAATTCTCATTAAAGTTGAATACGAATCAGTTGCAAACACCTTGTAACCAGTAGAAACTGAGTAATCACCAAGATCTTTGGTCTTCTAGTAAAACTAATATTGCAATTGAAGGCAAGATACTTAACCTCTCTGTGTACTCATGTCTTCTCCTTATAAAGGCTCTGCTGTGGGAAGCATCTCTAAGCCAGTTGACTGTGAGAAACACAGCACGTTCTTAGTGCATAAGGAGAAAGGCAACAGAGATTTTCCAGGAAGAAAAAATGAGTAGCAGTAAGTGTACTTCTCACCAGAGACAAAGCTACAGAGGCCAACGGGAGCAGCAGGGAGGCAAGAATAGCAAAAGTGAGGGACTTCCAAGCATCAGAGAGTGCTCTGATTGACACTCCTCTGAGGGATATTAGATTACAAGAGTTAACACATATTCCAGCTATACATGGGAAACATCTCGGACTTATTGGAAATATTAGGGAAGGTCAATCCCAGAAGATTTCAATTTCTGATTTGACAAGTGAGTGGTATATATGAACAAGTATTTGGTATTTTACTCTAAATACAATTATTTCATTTATAGTCTCAATAAGTTAAAACTTGATAAACTTGGTAGACCAGCTTTGCAATAATGGGTGACTGCTGCCTGTGTAATGTCCCAAACATATAACTTAATTGCATTTAAACCACAGCAGCATGTCTTTTATTGCGTATTTCCATTAGAAAATGCACAACTATTGCATTTGGCCATATATGCATCATTTATAAATAAATATCTCTATTCCCCTCCCCCACTTTTTTTTTTTTTTTGAGACAGAGTCTCACTCTGTCGCCCAGGCTGGATGGAGTGCAGTGGCACAATCTCGGCTCACCAACCTCCGCCTCCCAGGTTCAGGCAATTTTCCTGTCTCAGCCTCCTGAGTAGCTGGGATTACAGGCATGCGCCACCACGCCCAGCTAATTTTTTTTGTACTTTTAGTAGAGACGAAGTTTCACCATGTTGGTCAGGCTAGTCTCGAACTCCTGACCTCGTCATCTACCCACCTCAGCCCCGCAAAGTGCTGGGATTACAGGCGTGAGTCACTGTGCCTGGCCCCCATTTTTTATTTTAAACAGAGCCTCGCTCTGCTGCCCAGGCTGGAGTGCAGTGGCATGATCTTGGCTCATTGCAACCTGTGCCTCCCAGGTTCAAGTGATTCTCCTGCTTCAGCCTCCCAAGTAGCTGGGACTACAGGTGTGTGCCACCACGCCTGGTAAATTTTTGTATTTTTAGTAGCGACGGGGTTTCACCGTATTAGCCAGGATGGTCTCCATCTCCTGACCTGGTGCTCCACCCCGCTAAGCCTCCCAAAGTGCCGGGATTACAGGCGTGAGTCACCAAGCCCGGCCTATTTTCCGATTTTTAACTGACCACTGTCAATATATTAGACACTGTTACAGAAACCCTGTGTATCTGTAACTGGCCTGGATGCGATGAGAATAGGTTTACATCTCTTTATTTGACAACTGCCTTCCCTTCTCTGCCACAAGTTTGCTTTTCCTCTTATGGAGTTCCTAAGAATATTTTTTTAAAAAGAAAAAAATAAGCTTAAAAGCAACTCTTGCTAATATATATGTATATTTATATAAACAATATCTAGAAATACATACACATATATATATAAACAATATATAGAAATCTCAAACTAATGGGAATTTTAGCAAGAATACCATAAGAATATGATACACAAGAGAAAAGTATGACCAACTTGGGGTGACCTCATGTCAATGTCCTGCTTTATGACATATTATCTGCTGTGATTATCTGTGAATCCAGCATTCAATCTCCCCCACCCCACCACCACCAAAAAGCAAACAAAAGGGAGTCCGAAACTGGTTTTCTGCTGTTCAGAATGCTAAAAGATTCTAAGGTGTGTGACAACAAGAACCCACATAATTGATTTTGGTCAGATTTATCATTTCTGAAGAACCAGGGGCTCTCAATCAAAACGATTAATGGCTACTTATTCATGATTGTTAAAATGTACTAGGATTCCTCCATACTAGTTTCTAAATAAATTTCTAGCCTGGAAGCAATAATAAGGTCAGCTATTGGCCAGACTTCAGGCGACAACTCGGTATCTGAAATTCGTTATCTTCACTTTCAACACTGAGTGATATCATCATAAGCAGACATAGAAATAAGGCCTTAAGTTACAAAAAAAAAAAAAAAAAAAAAAGGGTTATTTTTAACTGTTATGTAAAAAAAGAAAAAAATCTCTTTTTTCTTTTTAGAGATATTTTACAAAACTGCTTCAGATTAGAAACCACAGCCATGAATTCCATGATTCTGCTTAAAAAGGCAAGATGGACATGCTTAAGTTGTCAGATGAAATTGTCAAGCTTGTCAGTGTGCAGTTACGTAAAGGTCTTATAGTCCACCCATTACATTATGTTAGCAAAATGTCTCACCATAAAAGCTTAACATCTTGACCAGAACTAAATGTCAGTTTAATTTAGTTCTTAGTAACGTCTATACTCTATATAATTTTTCATGATTTCATTACCATGATTAGATAAAATGCTGCCAAATTAACGCACAACTCTTCCGATTCTTTTAAGTTGGGTATTCTCAATTGATATAAGCTATTGTTTTTCTTTTACTTGAGTTCTTTTCCCTTAACGACCTGTCTCTCATTGGACAATTGATGAAAAGTTATTACTAAAGGGATTGTTAAAACTAATAATATATTACATAATTCAGAATATAAAGCAGTTAAGTGGCATGCACTGAGTTCTAGAAACAAAGATAAGCTGAATAAATGTGTGCTAAGTTTTATATTCTCATATTGAGCTATCAACCAACTTCATTTTAAGAAATTGCCTTAAATTAAAAGTAATTTAAGTTAAATCACCTTAAATTACTTTTATATGTTAAATTAAAGAAGCTGAAATTTCACAGCAAAGTAATAAAATGCTAATAAGGCTAATGGAAGAAATTCTGCCTTCAAGACACTAATTCAACGATTTCTTTTGACTGAGAACTGAATCACCTGAAGTATTCGATCTGTTAAACCTTAGCAACATTTATACCTGATATTTCTGGATATAAGTAAAATAACATGAGACTTTAAATAGTACTCTTTTATTGTCTCATTATTGATAAAATTAAGTGGCTAATTCAAATACATATAGAAATGTAATTAGTTTTATTTAGTTAGTTAGTTGGTCTTTCTCAGGCATTAAGGAGTTCCATATAAACTTACCAAAATTCCCCTTCCAAATGGGCAACGTAAGGTGACACAAAACAAGAGCCACTTTGCTTTATTTACACACATCCTTCAAAACAGGCATGCTGAGCATACTGAATCTCAGCTTACTTATGAGTTCAATATGACCAAATACAATGCTTGACAACTTTAACAACTAATTTCCTTTCATAATTTTTCCTTTCATTTCTTGTTCTTAAAATATTCATAGATATTTCTACAATTGATTATTACAAGGAGTTGTGAGTCAATGTCTTATATGTTATTTTTCATATATATTTGAATTAAGCTATATGCATTAAGCCAATATTTAGTGTGTCAGAATCAATTAGATATAATTGTTCCTGTAATTTTTCAAAGTCTATTCTGTTGCCTTCACTTATCTACAGATACTAATAAAAAGATTCATATCTATTGGTAACCAGTAATTTTACTGAGAATTTCCAAGAATTGTCGACATGGAAATAAACTATTACTTAAATATGACAAAAAGTTGAATACTAAGGCATGAAATTATGAATCTAATGAGAACAAAAGTAAGCACAGTATTAGCTTTAAAACTGAGACATTTTATATTTACTAATACATAATCACTTTTTCTACTTGAAAGTTATGATAAAATAACAATGGTATAAGAGACAAACTTTTCTAGTTTATTAAAACTGAAAATTTTTGTAGTTTTGTTTCTCGGCTTATTAACTAGATACTACTTGAGTAAAGGTTTTTAAATGAAAATTTCCTCTAAAATATGAATAATTATAAGTCAAATATATTTAAATGAGAAAACTCATCCAGAGATTTTAAAAAATTACATAAACTGTTAAAAAAAACACCCACTCTCCTTCCATATTCACAACTTTCCAGTCAGGCCAAGACAACACAATGAATTATTAAATAAATACAAAATGTTAAATATAATACTGCAACTATCCTGAGTTAATCTGTCTATACTGTCAATCACAAGAATAAATCCTAGTGTTCATACATGAACAAAGAGCTCTTCTGACAAGACAAAAAGAAGTTCATGCCCTTTATTCACAAGGGTTGACACCTTGCCTTTGGCTTCAAAGTCTCATTCTAAAATTTTAGAAACATTAATAAATTGCTTCTTCATTTAATTGCTCAACTCTCAGTTAACCAGAGGCAAAAGAGAAGAGGGAAAGTAAACAACAGCAATAAGAAATTGTTTGAAAATTTGAAACGCTTATTTGAAACAATTGGCAATAATGAGGAAATAAATCATAATAACAAATAATACTAAATTATTTGTTATCCTTTGTCAGAGCCAACTATATGTCTGAAACTGCACAGGAATTTGATATTTCATACAACTTTTACAATAATGCTTTGGCAAAGATGCATCATTGTGATTTTATAGGTTAGAAACTACTCACCTACTAGTTTCTCAGAGATGATGAGTCACTTAAAAAGTCAAACCAAGATTCAAGGACTAGTCTATTGAACCTCAAAGCTCTTTCTGCAAGAACTAAAAAGTTGAGCCACTATGAACATTTTTGTTTAGGGGGAAATAGTTCTACATATTTCATTAAAACTTTAATGCATTATTACAAGTTTATGCAAAACAAGGAGTTATCATATTAAAATGACAAATGGATAAAACATTCTAGAAACTTTCATATAAAAACTTCCAACAAGTCTACATAGGAAACACATTTCTATAAACTAATTTCAAAACCGATTTTGGTTGAGTTGTATTTTTATTTTCCTAAATGAAAAGTGGCTACCAGTTCATGTCCTTTGCAGGGACATGGATGAATCTGGAAACCATCATTCTCATCAAACTGAAGCAAGAACAGAAAACAAACCACCACATGTTCTCACTCATAGGTGGGTGTTGAACAATGAGAACACATGGACACAGAGAGAGGAACACACAAAATACGGTGTGTTGTGGGGTGGGGGGCTATGGGAGGGGTAGCGGGGAATGGGGGAGATTGGGGAGGGATAACGTTGGGAGAAATACCTAATGTAGGGGATGGGAGGATGGAGGCAGCAAACTACCATGCCAAGTGTATAGCTATGTAACAATCCTGCAAGATCTGTGCATGCACCCCAGAAATTAAGGAATAATAAAGAATATTTTAAAGTTAACCACTGGAACAAAAGGATGTGATTTTTTAAGTGTCATGAACTTAAAATGTTTCACTTTGTGGTTTACTGAGCATCTTTACATATACTTAAATTGAAATATCAAAAGATAGGATGTCTGAGACATTAGATATTGGCTTAATGAATATAGCTTAATTCAAATATACATATGAAAAAGTACAGTCATATACTCACAAGCCATTGGCTCACAACCCCTTGTGTAATTTAGGCAATTTTCTACAAATCATAATTTTTTTAAATTACTAATTTTTATTAGAAATATTATACTCCAGAAATTTTATACTCCAGAAAGCCATAATCTCTGAAGAGACTGTGGGAAAAGTACTGCAGGTTCTAAATATGGAATGTATAACGAGAGAACTCTAAGTGTATATAAGGTAGTTTTTTTGCTTTAATAATAGTAAGGCCCAAACACAGGGAATATTTTATAAAATCTTAATTTAATACACTATAAAAACAAGTAAAAATAAAAAATATCAAACAATTTAACATTGCTTCCTTGGGATTAACTGGAAGAAAAACTAACCACGGAAAAGGCAATCTATATGAAAAGTGTAACTACTTTTCTAGGATTCACCTCAATTATTCATTACTGACAAATCACACAGATCAATGTAGGTGATTTCTTATTGCTCAAAGGGAAGTAATTTCTTTACTGAAAACATACATTTCAGATGTGTGCTGCTCAACTTTAAAAATTTTACATCAATTTATGATGTGTATATATACATATACACACATATATATACACACACACATATTAAACCTGCTTTACTAGTTTTGCATTTGCGAATTGTTGAGGAACAAAGGTTAACAGAAATGCTTAGCAGATTAACTGCAAATATACACAGTAATATTTCATCATCATCAATTCTGCTCCATGGCTAATAGTATCACAAAGAAGATTCCCCTTGGAATGCATCCCAGGGATATATATACATTGAGGAGGTTGGGTGTTATAGATTCAAAATCCAAAAACATAGTCAAGAACTGCTCCATTTTGATCGAAAAAAAAAAATGTTAAAGCATTAAGTAATATTAAAATTCATTTTAAAAGTACCACGGTGTTTTAAAGTAACTGACATGTGTTGTCATTTTCTGGTTTAAAACAGGAAATGCACACTTGGAAACTCATTAAACTCCCAGGCATTTTCTAGGGCCATTGTTTCTTTCCATACCTAAAGAGCATTCAAAAGTGTCTCTACTTGGTTGAGAGCTACGGGTTGAAATCAATCTTTTCTCCCTATTCATAATAGACATTTAAAACTGAGACTATGCCTGGAAACCTTTGACTATATTGCCTTTTATTTGTTTCTAACTTTGGGCTCTTGGAGATACAAAGTACCTTTATCCCAGTCAATTCTCTTTAAAAGTTTTACAGAATGCATTGTTCAGTTAATTCACTTACTATATAAAAGTGTTTTTCATGTTTACCATTTATGTACCGCACATTGACCTAGGTATAGGAATAAGTAACAGAACATTTCTACTTTGGAAAAACTCACAATGTAATGAGGCAGAAAAGAAGCAGAAATATAAACCATCATCATCTTGCATCATGGGTACTATGGGAACTGTGGGTAACACCCCTATGGGCACCGAGGAAGGAGAACTGTCCAGACCCCAGGCACAATTAGTGCCTGAAGAATATCTTAGTTTATAGTATTATTACTCAGCTATTTTCTTTATATAATCCTTTATATATAATCATGTATTTATACATACTTATATGATTATATATAAATATAGAATTAGTTTATAGAATTAGTGCCTGAAGTATAACTTACTGCTTACATATATCTAGCTTATATAATCATACTTCATACTTTTATCTAGTATACTTAGTTCTATATACTCTTTCTATATAATCATATAGGTATTGTAGTCAGAGCTGTACTGACACATTTAGTGCTGATTTATATAATCCTTCCATATAACCATATAGTAGTTTGTAGTAGGAGAAATGCCTAGAGCAGTCACGGAACAGAAGTAGTACATGGGAAAACAGCCAGACCAGGACAAGAACCAAAGACCCAGGCAGTGGTGTCCCTGCCTGAAACGGCATATGCTGTATGGCAGGCTTGGAGCAAGAGCCTCTCCTCCTGATAAAGGAGTTGTAGTACCTTGCATCTAGTTCCTGTGGAAAGTAGGCCTCAGGCCTAAGATCCTGGAAATAACCAAGGAAGAACCACCCCTCTGGCATGACCAATCACAGCGGTTGTACACCCTGTCAGTCTTTTCTCGCTTCTGTGCTAGCTCAAATCATCCTCCCATAAATATCTTAAGAGAAGAGCACAAGTCTGTCAGCTCCCAATGCATTGGCTTACAGTATCCTTCTATTAGAAATCCTTTGAAGTCTCTAGCCCCCAGATAAGAAGTGTTGCGCACGACGCCTGGTGCACACAGCCCGTGTCCTTGCCTCGGTGACCTTTTCTGTACACGACCCTCTATGACTTTACACGGCCCCCTACTGCATACGGCCCACCTCTCTGCCCAACTGACATAATGGGGTGGCCCCCTCACTTATGACTCACGTGATTATGTATGCCCTATTATTAAGCCTATAGATGACCTCACTCACGACCCTGCCCTCTGCTTGTAACTAATAAATACAGATGCTTCTGGGCATTTAGGGCTCTTGCTGATCTCTGCTCACAGGTTGCATGGCCTCCCGAGTCCAGCTGCTCTTCACCAGTCCTTCAGTGTCCTGCCTCTTTACTTCTCAGATCCTGAAGCTCAGCACAGCATAAGGGACACCCCACGACCCTGTGGGGCCCAACAACCCTACAGGAACTATCAGAAACTATGCTATAATTTCTGATATGTGATTAACTATACAACCTATCCAAAGGTATATAGAGACTCAGGCAGAAATAGCAACATGTTCTGCCTGAAGGAATGTAGAAGAGGGCACTTCGAGTTTAGAAAGTGAGTACGTGTTCTAGGTAAAAGGAACAGCAAATATTTGTAGGCATAAGAGAACAAGGTATATTCAGGAAACTGCAAAGAGTGACATGTCTATTAGAGTGACGTATGGGAGTACTGGTCTTAAAAGCAATGAAGATCCACCAGGGACTTTGGTAGACAACAGGTCTATATAGTATTAGAATGTTAACTTGTTTGGTAACAATTTTAATTTACAACCTACTGTACTCAGCCTTTTGTTAGAACACAAATAATTGTGACTAAAGCACAGTGATTATCCTCATGGGGAAGACAAATATTAAACAAGTAATAATAATTAAATAATAACATGGGTATAATATTATATGGGGAGCCAAATCAACAGGAACCAAAAGGTTTTCATATGTAATAAAAAATATTAGGCCAGCCACGGTGGCTCATGCCAGTAATCCCAGCACTTTAGGAGGCCGAGGCAGGTGAATCACTTGAGGTCAGGGGTTCAAGACGAGCCTCATCAACATGGTGAAAACCGGTCTCTACTGAAAATACAAAAATTATCTGGGCGTGATGGTAGGCACCTGTAATCCCAGCTACTTGGGAGGCTGAGGCAGGGGAATCGTTTGAACCAAGGAGGCAGAGGTTGCAGTGAGCTGAGATGACACCACTGCATTCTAGCCTGGACAACAGAGCAAGACTCCATCTCAAAATAAAAATAAAAAATATGCCAGGCGCAGTGTCTCATGCCTGTAATCCTAGCACTTTGGGAGGCTGAGGCAGGTGGATCACAAGGTCAGGCATTCGAGACCAACCTGACCAACACAGTGAAACCCCGTGTCTACTAAAAATACCAAAATTAGTCAGGCATGGTGGCTGGTGCCTGTAATCCTAGCAACTCTGGAGGCTGAGGCAGGATAATCGCTTGAACCCAGGAGGCGGGGGATGCAGCGAACTGAGATCGCACCACTGCACTCCAGTCTGGGCAACACAGCGAGACTCCATCACAAAAATTAATAATAAAAAATTAAATTAAATTAAAATAAAAGTATTTATACTTATGGTTTCTACTTTTGGTAGAATCATTACTTGAAACCAACTATTTTTCTTCTATTTATATCTATACTGCATAGTTCTTTCTGCTGTAGCTTGATAATATTTGAGGTCAAACATCCTCATTTTTTTCATAACATTTCGATTTTTAAATATTTTTATTATTGCAAGTAAACCATTATATATTTGTGAAGATCTAACATCGTCATACTATTTGACTCCTAAAATCATGTTCACAACACAGCCCTATATTAAAGTCACAATTATACATAATTAAAGATTTGGGGTTTTCTTTGTAAAATCATTTTTTATTATATATTTTAATAGGTACTCTGATATTGGAGATTTAATTATACACATATCACATAGAAGCATGTAAAACACAAAATTAAAAAGTTCTATGGTTCACAGAGGCAGGTGAAAAATGTGAAACAATTATAAAAAAATTTTAATGATCAAGTTGAAACATTTCAAACTCAAATATTTCTTCTTACCAAAATATTCTATTGGAGTACTCACAAATTCATGATACTGAATTATTCTATTTTTATCCTTTTTTAACCAGATCATCTTTTTTAGAACTAAATTTGGGTATTTTCTTAATTTGTCAATATCTTCTTAGTGACTGTTTTGGGATTGTTAGACATACTTTTATCAGTTATGTTAATATATTTAAATGTGTTCTAATAAACTTGTCTTCTTTATCCATTATTTTATTCTTATTCTATTCTTTCTTTAACTTGTATTTTAATCTTTAAGTTCAGGGATACATGTGCAGGTGTGTTACATAGGTAAAATTGTGTCATGGGGGTTTGTTGTACAGATTATTACATCACCCAGTTACAGAGCCTAGTACCTGTTAGTTGCTTTTCCTGATCCTCTCCTTCCTCCCACCCTCTGGCCTCTGATAGGCCCCAGTGTATGTTGTCCCCCCTCTATGCATCCATGTGTTCTCATCATTTAGCTCCCACTTGTAAGTGAAAGGACTTAGGCACAGGCAAGTATTTCATAACAGAGATACCAAAAGCAATTGCGACAAAAGCAAAAACTGTCAAGTGGGATTTCATTAAACTAAGGAGCTTCTGCACAGCAAAAAAAACTAATCAACAGAGGAAACAGACAACCTACAGAATGGGAGAAAATTTTTGCAAACTATCCATCTAACAAAGGTCTACTATCTAGCATCTATAAGGAATCTAAACAAATTTACAAGAGAAAGACAACCCCATAAAAAGTGGGCAAAGGACATGAACAGAAAATTTTCAAAAGACATACATGCAGCCAAAAAGCACATGAAAAGCAGCTCAACATCAATGATCAGTAGAGAAATGCAAATCAAAATCACAATGAAATACCATCTCGCAGCAGTCAGGATGGCTATTAAACTCGCGCCTGTAATCCAGCACTTTGGGAGGCCAAGGCAGGCGGATCACCAGGTGAGGAATTCGAGACCAGTCTGGCCAGCATAGTGAAACCCTCTCTCTACTAAAAATATAAAAATTGGCCGTGCCTGGTGGCATGCACCTGTAGGCTGAGGCTAGAGAACGCTTGCACCCAGGAGGCGAAGGTTGCAGTGAGCCAAGATCACATCACTGCACTCCAGCTTGGGTGACAGAGCTAGACTTCATCACAAAACAAAACAAAACAAAACACACCAGATGCTAGTGAGGTTGCAGAGAAAAAAAGATTGTTTAGATATTTGGTAGTAGTGTAAATTAGTTCAAGCATTGTGGAAGACAGTGTAGTGATTCCTTTTATTCTATTAATTTAAAAATATATATTTTACTTTAAATTCCAAGATACACGTACAGGTTTGTTACATAGGTATACATGTGTCATGGTGGTTTGCTGCACCTATCAAGCCCTCATATAGGTTTTAAGCCCTGCATGCATTAGGTGTTTGTCCTAATGCTCTCCCGCTCCTTGTCCCCCATCCCCCAATAGGCCCCAGTGTCTGTTGTTCCCCGCCCTGTGTCAACTCCCACTTTTAAGTGGAAACGTGGTGTTTGGTTTTCTTGTGTGTTTCACTGTAGCACTATTTACAATGGCAAAGCCATGGAACCAACCCAAATGACCATCAATGATAGACTGGATAAAGAAAATGCGGCACGTATATACCATGGAATACTATGCAGCCATAAAAAAGCATGAGATCATGTCCTTTGCAGGGACATGGATGTAGCAGGAAGCCATTATCCTCAGCAAATGATTGTATTCTGAATCCTTTCATTTATATCACTATGCTTTTTACTTCATCGTAAATGTATTAATATAATTTTAACTTGTGATTTTTAGAAACAAGAGATTACTACTTCTCACTTCAAATTCATAGATGACAGCTATGAATTTCCATTTAGTTGAAACTTAGTTTTGTCTTTTCAATGATTTTTTCTGTTAAATAAGTTAACATCACTTCTCTTGATCTTTTTTCTCTCCTGATTTCTATTTTCTTACTTTGCAAGTCGCATTATACTGTTGTTCCTGTCAACCAATATATATATAATGAACTAGCGTGGATGAAATAAAAATTACAAAGACTATGACCTGAACACAATTTTTCTGTTAAATAACTGTGTGACACTGAAAAGGTATTTAGACTAATCTTTAATTTTATTCATATTTGTATCAAAAAGTTGAAACTGAATTATTTCTTAGTTCCTGTATATAAACTTCTAATTGTCTACATTTATTTGCTGATGAACTAATCAAATAGTAACTTTGTCATTTAGTGTTCATTCAAAACTTAATAGTTTAACACCTTAATCTATGCTAGGAATTGTTCCAAGTATGTGTGGGAGCAGGTACCCTCCTTAATACTTAATTCTTCTGTTTATCTATGGTATCAGTTATTCTTCTCTCTTTATATAGAATACACTTAAGGGCTAGATTTTTTCTTTTAATAGTTATTTCATTGAGGCAGTTTGAATCCTACAGCAGATTTCCAACTCATTTTGGTATTGTAACTGTTAAAGACTACGTTATCCCAAATTAATATGTTCAAGCTCTAACCCCCAATGTGGCTTTATTTGGAAATAAGACCTTTAAGGATGTAATTAAAGTTAAATAAGGTCATAAAGGTGGGGTCTTAATCCAATAGGACTGGGGTCCTCATAAGAAGAGACTCTAGGAGTACATGCACCCAGTGGAAAGGCCAGCAGAAGAGGACACAGAAAGAAGCCATCCATCTGCAAGCCAGGAAGAGAGGTTCACTGGAAACTCACAGGGCAGATATTTTAATCTTGAACTTCCCACCTCTAGAACTGGGAGATAACAAATTTCTGTTGTTTACACCCAGTCTGCAGTATTATACAGCAGACTGAGCAGACTAAGACAGTAACCAAAGACGTATACTTTACGGCCAAATTGGTCTTCATAGTTGACATTTTCAATTAGCTGAAAATGACACCAATGTATTAGTAGAACTATAACTCATACAGTTCCATATATTCCTTTTAATGAAATTCACATACAAATCTGCTCTCAAATTAAACTGCTTTTTTGGATTTTTTGTGTGAACTCTTTCTATTCCACCTGATATTTAGAAATGGCCAGGTGTTTTTCAGGTGTGTTCTCACTCTTTAAAGAACTTCAATTCAATTTAATTTACTTCATGATTTTAGCTTTAATCTAAATGTTGATAATGTCTAATTCTTCATCTTCAGTTGACATATCTCCTAAACTGAAATCCAGTTCAAAATACTGCTTGCTTAGACACATACATTTGGTTCTTTCTGTAACATTTATATCTATACATGTACAAAATTAGACTCATTATCTTCCCCTGCAATATGGGCTCATCCTTCTGTTTTTCCAGGGAACTGTGTCCTCATCTATCTAATTTACTATGTTTGAGACACCTTCATCAGCCTTGATTTATTCCAGTTCAACCGCTGGATCTAATAACTAAGCCCAGCACAGTTGAACCCCTAAGTATCTCTCCAATTTTAGCATTCTCCACTGCATCTGCCATGATTTAGGCCCACACCATCTCTTACTTATGTTACAAGCATTTCTCCTTTCCATTTCATTCCACCTGCCCCTACATTCATTCATCACACTATAGCAAGAAAGAACTTTCTATATTCCAATTTTAACATTTCAATAGCTCCCTACTGCCTCAAAGTAATGTTAGCATGTTTTAATGAGGCTGATAAGGTGTTTCATGATCTGCCCTAGTTTACCTTTTTCTCCTAATTCTTACTACTCTTTCATTTTAGGTGTGCTCTAATTATGTTGAAATAATTCTAGTACCTTAAATAAGCAATAGTAATAACTATAGCAAACATTGCAACAATAATTACAATAGCATATTTACTGGTCACTAACTTTGGGCTAGGATTTGCACAAAACATACACACACAAATACACATATATGTAGAGCGAATCTCTAAAACATAAATTTGAGATAAATATTATTAGAGATTATATAGGTATTTGAAATAAAATGACTTCTACAAAATAGTTCGGAAACAAATTTTGAATCAAGGTCTTCCTGACATCAACATCCCATGGGTTCTCTTGCTTCTATCCTTTATATATTATACTTTCCTCTACCTAGAAATCTCCACTTCCATTTTGCATTCCTAACTCTTACACAGTTCTTACGGTCTCAACTTAGACATTAATTCCAGGAATATGCCTTCCATGATAATTCCTCCTCTTAACAAATATTGGCTTAAATCCTCTTTCTGTGCAATTTAGAGGAAAGACTCTATTTCCTCTTTTATATAGTCACTCTATATATAATATAAATAAATTTTAAAATCCATGTGTGTATGTGTACATGTGTGTATGTATGAAGGTAGAACAAAAACATTTATTTTCCTAAATTTTATAATTGTTTACTGTTTAAATTTCACTCTGTTTTAACACTGTCTTGTTGATTTAAACTCTTTTGCTTCGATATTCCTTAATTAAAATGTATCTGTGGTCAATATTTCCTTGAAAGCTAGTCAAGATGTTTTTATTCATGAATAATTGCTTTGTAGATAATAGTAGGGTAAAACAATCAACCAGCTGCAAATTAGAACTCTACTCAGATATTTTAGAACTTTTTTTTGTCCATGTAATTAATTGGAAATCAACCCAGATAATGGCAAATTTTATAAATTGATACGGGTATAACTTTGTGTTATTTTATTAAACAGCCATGCAGCCCAGACGCATTTCTATATTCTCTTTCTCCCCCAAAGTTCTTATACTATTTCATAACCTATAAGACTAGCAATATTTGCATTTTTCAAAGGAAGTTTTGCTACTCGATACCAATATGGCTATATAGAACAAATATCATTCTATGATAGTATCTTCCCACTTCTTTAAAAATACAACTAATTAGATGACACTTAAGGTGAAATAATTGTTTTATAAAGGTGAGCATAATATTCTCTTCAATTTTCAGTAGTAATACTACTATATTAAAAGTTTTAAATTATACTAATAGACTTGTAGCACATAGAAGACTGAGTTGAATGTAGATACCTAAAACATATATATCATGAAGGGAACTGAGACACTGATCAATGTTCAACACAGAAGGTTGATAAGTATGCTCAAACTTTACTTGTTAAAATATAAAAATAGAATTTGTGAATTTAAAACCCATCAAAAGAATAAGAAAAACTAAAACAATCAAATAAATGGTATGAAAGAAGTAAAATGAAGCAAACCATATAAAACAGAAATTAATGAGTAATATTCTAGAAATACATCAAATGTACCTTAGTCTCAATAATGTAACTTGACAATAAAAGACAAACATTTGCTTTTCAAAGAGTCTAATGATCTTTTACATACATAAAAGATAATGTATGTAAAACACACATAAAACATAATGTTAACATAATTTTATAAAATTTTTGAATACAAAAAATAAATAGGAGAAAGAAAATATTAACCAGAATCATGTTATGGCAGCACTATTAGTGTAGAAAAATAAGGCAATAGTGATAAAGCGTGTCATTACTTTATAACACAGAATAATTATTCTGGAAACAATGACAAACTATATGTCAGGTGGTATTCTTTAATTACTTTATATGTATTATCTTAATTCTAAAAGCGCCCCTATGCTTTAGGTACTAGTAATATTCCCACTTTGTAGTTAGTGAAGCTAAAGGTCAGGAAGTTGAAGTAATTTGCCTATTATTATACATTATTATGTGATGGCAATATATATATATTACAAACATTTGTACACGTAATCAAAATTGACTCAAGAGGAAAAGAAGACATGAACAGAATTGTAACTAAATAAAACTGAATGAGAGTCAAAACTGTAAAAAGAAACATGTAGACAGTTTACACAGAATCTTTACCAAATTACCTAGGAAAGAAAAATCTGTTTCATGTGGCTAACATAATCCTAACAGTAAAACTGGTTAACACCCTAGAAGAAAGAACATTTAGCTAATCTCATTTATTTATAAACATATTCAAAAATCAAGTATTAGCAAGCATCCTTCTTAATTGTATTTATCACAGAAATATCAGTAAAATTTGACATTTGGAAATTGAGTACTATAATTAGCAGCATTAAGATAAAAGATACAAAAAAAAAACCCCACAAATATAGATTACAAATGAATGCAGACATAAAACAACATTAAAACATCTCAATACCTATTTATAATTAGGATGAAAGGCTTTCCAAAATAGGATATAACTTTCTTACCATGATTGAAAATAATCTATCATCAAAAACATACAGCTAACATCAAACTGAATGGAAAAATCTAAAGAACTTTCAGAAAATATTTTGCTTCACTTTTTAAACCAATAAATTCCACAAGAAAAACATATGGAGACATAGTCACTGGAAGGGAAGAAATGAGTCTAATCTGCAATCATTATCAGAATTTTTGATAATAAAAAAATTATATATCAGTTTAGAAATAATGAAGTTCATTAAACTTGCTATATGCAAGCTTAATACATAAAATTCAGCATGTGTATATATGTTCATGCCACCAATACCCACTTAGAAAAAAAGTAAAAAAATTCCATTCATGAAAACAACAGATTCCATAAAAATTCATGGCCAAATTAAACAAACTAAATTCAGAACTATTAAGAAAATAATTAGAATATTTTATTAAAGTTCTTGAGAAAAAGACCTAAATAATTGAAACAATTTCTGTGGTCACAGACAAAAATATTCACTATTGTAAAGGAGAAACTCCTACCCCATATCAATTTATAAACGTAATGCAATGATTACATAAAGATTATTTTATGGAATTTGGTTTATTAATTTTATTAATTTTAAAATTCATGTGAAAGAACAAATTACCAAAATAGTAAGACAAACTTGCAAAAGGGGAGAAGGACTTGCCCTATTAAATATGAGATTTCTTATAAACCTATATTACTAAATTATTTTCCAAATAATCGGAAATCTACACATACATGCTTCACTAATAAAAGCTAACATGTATAAGGTGCTTACTATAGCCTAATTACTTCTCTACATGCTTTGTGAAAATTCACCCAATATTCTGAGAAATCCTATGACGCATGTAAGGATTAGAAGTAAGGAAACACAACTGAAGTGTTTAGGAAATTGTCAAGATTCCATAGTTATTAAGTAATTGAGCTGATTTTCAAATCCAGACAGTCTAGCTCATGCTATTAACCAACGTGCCTTAAACACCAGTTGACTTTTAACTATCATTGAAATGTCTAGTAATTTAATCCTTCTCAAATTGCTCAGCATTTGTAAACCAACAGATGGAATCTAATCCTCTCTGAAGAAATGTATCTGTTGGATTACTTCGATTTTCTAGGATTATTTTCTATTATTGATTATCATTATTACCACCTTCTTTTGATAATCTGTTCCCTTGTTCTGCTGTGAGTTTATAATCATTTGTTTTATCTCATTCTGAACGTGGCTCTGTTTCTACAATGAGCCTGGGCCAATATTCCCATTTATTTCTGCTGCCAATAATGAAGAGTTAGAAAGATGCTATTTACACATGTTGTTATTTAAAATGTAAATAGTTAGCCACAGCTGCTGCAATTTTCCCAATTGTAAGAAAGAGAAATGAGGTAGGGAAATGGGGGCACAACTACATCTATCAATTCTCTAGGCATTCAGAATAAAACATGGAAAAAAAAAAAAAGAATAATTTGCGCTCAGAGCACTAAACTTTGAATAAACCTACATAAATTCCAGCTACACTTAACATACGCAATGACCAAAATCATAAGATAGGCTTGGAATTAATAACCAAAAGTTTACATTTTCATAAGAGTTTGCGGAAATATTCTGTTTCATTTCCCCATATAAACAGTTGGCAAACCAAAGAAACATAAAGTGTAAGATATAATATTTTCGGTTTCAGGAAAGGTGACATATGCATTTTTAGCAAGTAACTTTGAATTGAACTACTTAAAAATTAATTGAGTAAAATTATGTATTAAACATATTTTCTTCAATTTAATGCTTGTGAGATAAATCAATGTTAATATGTGACTCTAGCTTATTTTCACTGTGCATAATATTCAACTTTATGAATAGACCAAAATTTATATGTCCATTCTGCTATTAATAGATACGTTGATTGTTTCCTTTTTAAAAGTTTTAAATCTTTTGACTGTTATGAACAATGCACTTTCCAACAATCTTTAACATTTATTAACGGGAGCACAAGAAGATACCATTAAAGTTTTAAAACAACACAATAATACACTGTTAATAGAGCATATATGTAGCAAAATTACAAGTAAATATATTGGAAATAAAATCACCAAAGTCAGGATGTCAATTATCCCTAGGAAACGAAGGGTACAGAGGGGATTTTAACTACACTGTTCATGTTTTATTATTAAAGTGGGGTGTGTGTGTGTGTGTGTGTCCTCCTATTGCTCTACATTTTTTATGTTCCAAATACGCCATCAAATTACAAAAAGTGTAGTAAAAATACGAATGTAAAAATACTCTAAAGGAAAAAATATTTTCCCATTAGAGATTTTGTAAAAATGACTCAGGAACTCTTTTTTGCTTGTTTGGTAACATCGTTGGTTGCATGTCACTATTTGTGATAAGCAGCTCCAAAAGGACCCCCCCAATGATTGCCTCTATCTGATAGTCATGTCTTTGTATAAGCTTTTACCTTTGAATGTGGGCTGGACCTACTGACTCGCTTCTAACAGAATACAGCAGAAGTGACAGAATTTCACCTCAAAAATTATGTTACAGAGGCAGTGTGGCTTCCTTTCTGGGTGTCCGTTATTGCTCTCTTGCTTACTTGCTCTAAGGGAAGTTGGTTACTATGTTGTGAGCTGCCACATGGCAAGGATCTGACATTTCTGGCAAACAGGCTGAGGGAACAGCACTTGAAGCCCACCAACAGTCATGTAAGTAAGCTTGAAAGTGAATCTGCCCCAAGTCAAACTTCTCCTAGATGACACATTGATGACAGCTTTATGTGAGGCTCTAAACGGGAGACCTAGCTAACCAATGAAGGGATTCCTGACCCACATAAACTGCAAGATAATAAGTGTTGGTTATTTTAAGCCATAAAGTTTTGGGGTAATTTATTCTACAGTAACAAATAAGACTCTTTTCTCAGGAAAACACTATAAACTGGGCTATGGAGTGCAAACATGTTTCTAGCAGTAAAATTACAAAGAACAAAAATGAAATAGTCTTGATCTATTCAAAAAGATGATTAGAGGAGATTCATTTCTAGCATGACAGAGCAGATCAACAAAATCCTCAAATACTCTCCTCAAAAGGAAACAAACATTCCGACATGCCGGAGAATGACCCTGAACATACAACAAACTAAATGTTTTGTCAACCTTTATTCGTAACATTCACTGAACTTCAGGTAAAATCAGGAAAAGTTTGTTGTGTTTATGCTTGTGGCTAATCCCCTACCCCAGCCAAATTCTGTCTGTGTAGTAGTCTAAGCAGTCCTTAGAAACAAGAGACAGGTTTGCTGTTGTTGGAGACAGCTCACTTAATCTGAGGTATTTTTCAGTTAAAGACAAGGACACAGGAGAGCCAACGGCTCTGGTATTCTGAGATTGCAACCCTGATATCACTCTATCCTGCCGCACACATTCTCTCTCTTCCCACTACCCCTTTTTCACTCCAATATCCCCTCTGTCCCCGCCTGTCTCTCATACACAGAAACACCCATATAAGCTCAGCCACAAACACACACTAAAGTATATTAACAATTCTATCAGTGCTACTACTGCAATCACTCATGCTACAGGGACAGTTGGAGCCCTCATGTTGCTCTTTTGTGAAAAGACTCCTCCCAGACTGACTTGACAAGAAACCATAGAGATTACGGAATATACCTGGTTTAAGTACCTCTGCTTAAGAATCCTAAGACAAAGGTGAAAAATATTATTTATGACAACCACAGCTGCTGATACCGAGTCAGCTATCATTTCTATTCTTCCTAACAAAAACATTGAGATATTCTGAATCCATTTACTTTTCTTCCTCCCCATCACCTTTTAAACAAAAATGCTATCATTGATTTGCAGGTTTCATCATGGCCGAAAGCATGCCTTTGCTGTTACACAAACAATCACCATTTAAGTTTAATCCCATCATCGTTTCCTAAATCATAAAAACAAATCTTACATTTCAATGTATATTTAAATTATTAATGTGACAGACTGAGATACATGATTTTTGAAGAGTATAGACTTAAAGAGGTATTTAATCACTCTGTCAGGTAGGAGATGGACTTAATATATCTAAAATCATTTTTGGTGGCCTTTCTCACTGAGATGGTGATAATTAACACCTAAAAGACACCTTCGTGTAGCAGCAAAAAGAAATAATGAGGCTGTGTTCCAACACCCTATTAAAATGTCACTTTTTCGATTACTTCTCCAGAATTTTCCTACCAAGTTCCATCGTTTCTCTCATTTATCTGTCGCTTTAGCTATAGGGGAGTGGCAGCATCTTACAGAAGTGCTCAGGTTCCTGGCTATTTACTAAATGGTACGTAATAAATTCAAATCAAATCTGTTACTACACCCAAAATGAGGCTAGAATTAATTTACTTGTGCAAAGTGAAACATGCCAGATCCTCCCTTTGTTTCCATATAGTTCATAGACATGGCCACTTTGCTGATCTAGGAGTTGGAACCTAATTACCCTTTGCAATGCTGCTGTGGTAAAATAGCACAAATGTGTAACGAGTCTCACTGACAGCAATATACACAGCCTCGGAGGACAGCAAGCCAGATTAAAATCAATGACTTGGGTCGAAGGGCCTTCTTGTCCTTTGGGCTGAAATATTGGAAAGTCAGGACATGTTGTGCTATGTAAACACATCGACCTTCAAGGTACGTGTCCTTTGGAATTTTTCTTATAATCTCCAGTGGAAATATAAAAACAGGAAATTCAATTCAGTTGCTTCACAGATTGACTTAAGGTCAAAGTTCCCAGAAATAGCCCTTAAAAAATTATCTTTGGCTATGTAAACAACAACAACAAAATAAAAGCCAAAGTGCATCTCTATGAAGTTGCCAGACCCACAACATTACGTAACATTTAGTCTCCTAATGTTCAGAAAATCATGATCCTACATATTTTTCTTTTCTTTCCTCTCTTAATAAAATGAATTTTATCAACAGAAATATTTTCAGGGGGAAAAAAGAGAAAGTAGCTCACAATGGAACTATCTAAATCAATTTTCATTTCACACTCATAGTTGAATACAGCTGTCAACTGGCTGGGTAATATAGTGGAAAATCCAATGTGGAGACGTGTATGTGTATTGGATTTTCAATCTTATTACACTGTCTTCTTTGATACAATATAGTTAGAGGTCAGTTAGTGCGGCTTTTTTCTCTATATAAGCTGAGTTTTTCAGGAGACATTCATTCACTCAATTGTCTGAAAATGCACCAAGTTGAGACTTGCCCTATGGCTGTTAGATTTAGGGAAGGATAATGTTTCAACTTAATATTAAAACTTTCTTAAGTTCAAAAAATACTTGTAGGGAATTTTGCCACTCTAACAATATATATACATATCTGTGTGTGTGTGCACCCACACGTGCACAAGTATGTGTCTATTTTTTCTCCTTAGGACTATAACCTCATGCATATTAGCACTTCAAAAATTTGAAAACAATATGGAAACCCTAGAAACCTATCATAATGTTCTTACATATACTTCTTTGATACATCTATATTTTTAAAGACTCAATAAAATAAACTAATATCATTTATTTCATTTTAATAAAGCAAAAATTTCTTCCTACAAAATGCATTAACTTCTGAATACATAAAGTTAGGAAATATATATTTCATATATATTCATTTATATATGAAAATTCTAGAAATGTTATCATGAATTCTTATATCACCCATTATTAGAAAAGGCTATCTTAGGGCAATCTTTATAGCTTAAAAAGTTTCGGTTGTCACATCTGTTGTTTTAACATCTTCATTTGATTAAGGTGTTGATTAGATTTTCAAATGAAATTAACTAGAAAAATGACACTGTGTCCATGAAAACAAGATTACCAAAGTAAGAATAACACAAATGCTCCCACTATTATTATAAGTTGCTACTTTTCTACCCATTTTTTCATCTGCTGATCAACCTTTGTGATTAATGGACACATCATAGTTAAATAATAAATTTCCTGATGTACCACAGTCAGAAAAAGTAATACTGCATATCTATTTTTTAGCTTTTCTTCTCAGAGTCAGAACAGGATAAAATAAACCACCTGTGATGAGCACATAGGGAAGGAATACCGAGGCAGAAAAACTGGATGCTAATCAGTACAGAATACTACAGCTCACGTAAATGAGAAAAACCATCCCAGATAGTGAGTAATGGACTGTTTGCACCTTACTGAGCATATTCGAGAAAACCACCACCCTAGCCAGGAAATTAACAAAGCCTCTGCATTTAAAATCTAAACTGTGCTCAAGTGCAGACATTAAGAACTTTCTGCAATTAGTAGTTGATAATAAGGGCAAGGCAATGACAATTGCAGTGGAGAAAGTGTGAGACGGACTAAGAGAAATTTTTGACAGACCAGAAGAGAAACAATTGTTTTTCTAATGCTTTGAAAAGAGGTATGAGGTCAAATGAGGTGGCTCATGCCTGTAAGCCCAGAACTTTGGAGGCTGAGGTGGGCGGATCACTTGAGCTCAGGAGTTGGAGACCAGCCTGGGCAACATGGCAAAATCCCATCTCTACAAAAAATACAAAAATTAGCCCGGTATGGTGGCACGTATTTGTAGTCCCAGCTACTTGAGAGGCTGAAGCATCGGAATTGCTTGAACCCGGGAGTCAGAGGCTGCAGTGAGCCGAGATAACCCCATTGCACTCCAGCCTGGGTGACAGAGGGAGACCCTGCCTCAAAAATAAATAAATAAATAAATAAATACAAAAAAGATACAGAAATTACTAATAGTCTATCTTCAGAATATATTTAGAGTTTATTGTACAAAATTACTGAATTTAGCTATAACAAGTTTTACAAAATTATTATTTTGTATAATGTGTTCAATCATTCTCAGTTAGCTATTAAATGTCTTAGCTAAATAGGCCAACCATGTATGCTTATTAACTTCAGCAAAGGTGTCTTGTAACCAGCCATGTATAAAAACAGATTGATATTCACTACTATAGACTCCTTCCCCAAAACTCACCAGTGGTGCAGGCCTATGTTCAAAGGCAGGTGCTATCAATACAGTTCTCATGTAAACCTCCCATTAGAGCTATCTGAATCCCACTGGAAGCCTATCATTGTATTGTTTAAAAACCCCAAGTTCAGGAAACCTTTTTATTCTTATTTGGGGAAATTCCTAATCATACTTTAAGACTTAAGTATTAACCTGCTTATATCGCGTAATATTTGTCATCACATTGTATGGCAGCTACCATACCATTACCAACTATTTTAGTATCTGGAATCTTACATATTGTCTCATAGATAGAGTGAATTAGGAATCAGACTCATTTATCCTAGAATCTAGAATCTTAACCATGTGTCTATGCAATATTCCTCATTATTCTGAATTTTTTTGCAGTATCCTACAAACTTTTTGAAGATGCAGAATGTGTCATCCTCTTTATCTTTGGTCTCTCAATGTGTAAGTTAAGATGGGGAAGTGGTGGTTCTCATAATACCTATCATGGGGGAAATGTGCCAAATAGAAAAATGATATAAAGGACTGAGCACACTAGCTTTCCCATATTAGCAGACAGAAAGCTACTAATTAGTTTTGGCAAAGTCAGTGAATTATGGCATTATTTAAGGTGTCCAAGCCCGGATTCACAGCATACCTAGAGCTCAGAGAATGATAAAATTGTACTCCTTTCTTGGGGTGCTTTTCAGTGGCTCCCTTCAGACAGCCACTGAAAATGCCATTTGTCACTTGTCATTTATTAGAAAATTACATTAAACATGGTATAACAAGAAAAGACAGTAGGAAAAAGACTTCCTATAGTGGTCTTCAGTAATTTAGTCTTATGGTCTAGTTACTAAATGGTCAGACTTATCTCTTTAGCCACTAAGATCAAAAGCAGAACAAATTTTATGAAGTCTCTTTAGCACAAGTAACTCAAAAATCACTTCCCCAGCACTCTATCTCAAAGAAGTGTATAAGAAATGTTTCCATATATTTCCCATAATTATATTTCTATTTTACTATACTGTATCCTAAATAGCAAAATGGTGTTCTGGTAATAGTGTTGAAATTTAACTGAAAGAGATTTTCTAGACACAGAAACAATACTTTTAAATATTTTGAGAGACATCACTGATTTAATTAAATAATAATAGATCCAGAAGGTTCAGGCTTAAGCTCACCCAGAAGAATGTGGGTCATTCATTTTTCCGTTTTTCTTCTGCTGACTCACCAATAACAAAGGCTTTTTTCAAAAAGTATTTTCAAACTAGCTTCATTTTACATGCATGTATAACAGACAAATTTAATCAGTAGGTTTTCAACGAAGAATTGCAGTTAATTCACCCAATTTTATAGATATATATATTTTTTATAGTATCCACACTTGCAAGTTGTTGAGTCTTTTAGAAATAGGGATTATCCCTTTGCATAAGAGGAATAGTAAATTATTCTCATTCAACTAGGTTAACTGAACCCTTGGGCCCTCTCTAGGAGGCACAGTTTCAAGATAAGCACTTGGATCTGGCAAAATAAAGCAATCAGCTAATAATAAACTGGAAACTCACAATAAAACTATAGTATTGAACTGAAGATGCACATGAAGGAATGCCACAGAGATAATGATGCTTTAAGTTATCCTAGAATTACAATTAGGAAGTTAGGTGAATCTCTCTCTTTCTGCCTCTCTTTCTCCCCGTCACAACTTTGCAAGATTATTACTGTTATACTAGTTTTTAACAATAGGAAATCTGAGTTTAAAAATACTTCATGCCTTTTCCACAGTCATTTAGCTATAAAATGTAGAGACAGGAGCAAATGCATTGCTTATGTTTTCTGTTACAATGTATCATTTTCTTACTTATTTTATATATTCTGGAATGAATGTGTTTGATATAAAACCCAAGTTCTAACTTTTTCTCTCCTGTGCATTAAACAATTCTCACATTTAGGCATAAAATTCAGTGTATCTGTTAAATAATGATAGTACACATTCTATTTAAAACCAGTGGCATAAAAATTTGTCTTCATTCAACGTCAAATTATATTCTTTTCATGTGCACTTTACTTCTATTTCAAGTTTCAATGATTGTATTTTTTCCTTTGAGTTTCCATCAAGGTTGGCAATAGTTTTTACATTTAACTACCATAAAAAACATCCTTTCAACAAAATTATTAATAGTATTGCGATTCTACTAGAAAATAGAGAAAATATTCTTAAATCTCCAAGGAGCACTTTTAAGCCTTTAAATTACTTTAAAGTTTGAAAATATCTCTTATTAAAATGTGAAGACATTAAGGCCTACCAGCTATTACATCTCAATGCAGGATGTGTTTGATTAACTGGTTTTATTGGGCCATGTGAAGAAGATAAAGAATTAATATAGGCTTAAATCTACAAAGTTTAACCATTTTCATATTAAAGTTTATTTTGATATTCAAATCAAGAAATAACCTGGAGATTTGAAAAACTGAAAACCATATAAAAAGAAGTTCAAACAATTCATTGACTTTTGCTGTATATCTTAAATAGAAACTTAAAATGCTATTGCAACAGAGATTTAAAGTTTGCTTAAGTCTGTAACTGACAATTCAAAGTCAGAAAGGCAGCTGAGGAATTCATAAATATATTACATATTCCCTTCAATCTGTGGATAACATCTTAAGTGCCTGAGAACTGCATTTATAGAAAGTCATCCAAAAACCATGCCTAGTAAAAACTAATAATAATTAAAAGCCACATTTGACATAAAGTTAAAACTGACAAAAAGAGAAAATGTAGCAAATTATGATTTTTGAGCATTCTAGTATCAAGACTAATTTTAATTTAATTACACTTTAAATATATCCTATTTTGGCACTTAGTCCAGGCATTTAGTCATATATACATCTATATCACTAGTTAAATAGTAAGCTTATAAGGAAGAGTTTTTAAAACAGACATTTATATGATGACTTTGTAAGCTACTTAATTTCTAAGATATTGGAGTCATTATAAAAAAAAGTATTTTCTGCTTTTAGTTACTTGTTTTCAGGGAAAAGGGAGCTAGAATACCTTAGAATAAGCCAAATAATTTTCCCTTGAATTGGGAAATGTATGTTAAGCACCAAACACATTGTGTGAATCAGTTGGTACTCATTAAACATATTATAGGAGAGTATAAGTAGCTGTAGTCGTAACAGTACGCAGGTTTTCAGTGACAAGAACCCTGGGATGAAGAAATCATTATTTCCATTTATTATTTAAGAGAATGATGCAGAAGTTTTAAATACTTTAAGATTAAACAATGTCTGAGCACTGGAGCCAGAATTTTAAGTATTAGCTGCTTTCTAAGCTTATACTTTCTGCAGTGATTTAACACCGCCCATTAACTTTATATAAAATCAGGTCTTATAATTAAACAGATGAATCGTGTCATAACCCTGAAAAGCTGGTTTATAAGAGCGCCTCACATTTGCAGAAGTTAAAAATTATTTTCATGATTTAAAAGTAACTTGTCAGCTTAGGATTCATGTATCATCATTTGCAACACAGGTACTATTTGTTATTTTTTAAATTTTGGGTTCAAAGGTATATGTGTAGGTTTGTTACATGGGTAAATTGTGTGTTGCTGAGGCTTGATATATGAATGAGCCTATCACCAAGTAGTGAGCATAGTACCCAATAGGTAGCCTTCCAATGCACACCTTCCTCCCCTCTCTCAACCCTCAAGCAATCTTGCAGTCTATCATTCCCTTCTCTGTGTCCATGTGCATTCAGTGTTTAGCTGCCACTTATAAGTGAAAACATGCAGTATTTGGTTTTCTGTTCCTGTGTTAGTTCACTGAAGATAATGGCCTTTCTGCTGCATGCATGTTGATGCAAATTATTTTTTATGACTGCAGAGTATTGCATGGTATATATGTACGACATTTCCTAGTCCACCATTGATGGGCATCTGGGTCTATTCCATGTCTTTGCTATTGTGAATAGTTCCGTGATGAACACAAGAGTGCATGTGCCTATTTTTATAATACATGATACATATTAATAAGGGTCCGTTGCTGCTATTGACTGTTTATGTTCCCTCAAAATTTATATGTTGAAATTGTAACCCCCAGCGATATGGTATCTGGAGGTGGGGCCCTTGGTCAACAATTAGGTAATGAGCGTAGAAGCCTCATGGATGGAATCAGCATCCTTTTAATAGATCCTTGCTGTGACTCTCTGTTCTCCACTATATGAAGACAAAACAAGAAGACAGCTGTCTGCAAAGTAGAAAGTGGGCCATGGTTCAACAGATACCATATGTGCCAGCACTTTGATCCTGAACATTTTAGCCTCCAGAACTGCAAGAAATAAATGTTAGATATTTAAGCTGCCCAGACACCTATGGTATTCTGTTATAGTAGCTTGATTGACAACTGTCCTTCAAGAATTACCATATATTCTATACTACCTGATTCTAGGATAAAGAATATTACTATCAGTCTCTTTATTTTTAAAGTAAACATGAGTCCTTTTGAATTTAAGTACTTTTTAGTATTTGCACATGCAAGCAAGCAATCTTTATTATGAAAATTGCCATGACTTAATGAATGATTTCTAGAATTCTTTTTAAGGAATACATGAGATATAGTGGAGTCAGCCAAGAAATTTCAATGAGTGGAAGTGAGGAGAGAATCCATTTTTTAATAAAATCTTGAGAAACTGTTGTTACTGCATTTACAAATAGGAAAAAGACATGTGTAGGTGAGAAAATAACTGTGAAAAGTGCTAGTGAGAACCATTCCCGTTTAGAATCAATTCTGCCATGCTGTCCAAGCTAGACACATCCCGAAATATATATATATAATATAATGTTGAAAAGTTGATATCATATAGTGAAATCATACTAATCACTTGAGATTATGTTTAGTCTGAAATAAAAACAATTACATACTAATGTGTTGTCAATGATGTGCTTTAAAGTAACAATTACTAGTTTTTTAACTCAGGCATGTTTGTCAGAAATGTTTTGTTGATGAATCTGAAACAAGATTAGAAAAAATACCTTAGCAGCCAATAAAGGCTCTATTATTTTAGCACTATGGAGTTATAGTTATGGTAACATATTCAGTCCTTCATTTCCCTGCAAAATGATACCATTTGTATGCACTTTTGCAGCAATCCTGTTTAAGTAAAAAATGATCTATTCATAGCCATATAATTATATCTCTAGCTACAGATATGTGCCTATGCGAAACATGTGCATTGACTTCATATGTGCATTGATTGGTTATGTGATTTAGTCCAAAACAAACTGGTCAAAACAGCAATTTGTTTAAAATAGATCAAACTGTTAGTCTTTACCTTTTGAACTTCAGCTGGTGATATCTACTTTAACTTGTTTTAGATTTATATGAATACAATTACAATGAAAAGATTGCAATAATGCTATGAATGTTCTGTTGAAGTTTTTAACCAGATTCATTTATTTAGCAATGTTTTTAAACTTTCATATGTCTTTTATTTTTAAAAAGAATTGATTAGACATTTAGATGAAGAATAAAACCTCAAAATAATGGAAAGAGATGTGATGAGTAATTTTATACGTCAACTTGCCTAGGTTATGGTGCCCATTTGCTTGGCCAAACATTAGTACTTGGAAGTTATTGTTTAGATGTGACTAATATTTTAATCAATAAATGTTGAATAAAACATTTATTCTTCATAATGTGAACAAGCTTAAAGTTGGAAACTTTAAGAACAGAGACTGAGGCTTCCAGAAAAGAAGGAATTCTCTCCAAGACTGCAACATAAAAACTCTGCCTGAGTTTCCATCCGGCTGCTTTTTGAAATTAGGATTCAAGACTGAAACATTAATTCCTACCTAAATTTCCATCCTACTGGCCTGCCTTACAAATTTCCAACTTGTCAGCTCCCCACAATTGTGGGAGCCAATTTCTTAAAATACATCACTTCTTCTCTCTCTCCCCGCCTTCTCTCTATACATATATATGTCACATATATAATTTTAAATAGTGATTTTCTCACCTGATTTTTAAATAGAGACACATAAAACTTGACGTCTAGGTAACTTCCCATCTTCTAATTCAACGTTCCAACAATTTTGGCTATTTATCCTAGGAACACTGTCTCTTGAATTCAACAAATCATTATGACAAAGTTAAAATAAGCATCTCTGAAAGAATAATAATAGAATAAGTTTTTAAAATATTCACTTTCTACTAACTTTTTGGTTTTACTAATTTGTTGCTTTGAAATCATAAACTTTTAACAGAAATGAAGACCATAGTAAAATGTCAGTGCTCGAGTAGACCTGAGAAACATGTCTTCCAACTCTCTCATTTTAAAGTGATTGTTGCTCTGAGGTCATACAAATAACAGTCTCCCAGTAAGGTGCTACACTGATATACTCGAAGAAAAACAATCATGTATTATGGGGAATAAATATTAATAATAAGCACACAGGTATTTGTTAAATAATTGAAGAGGATAAATAAGGACAGTTTCTTCCTACACTATTTTTTCAACTTACAGAATAGTAATTCAGATCAACTTGCAAAGAATATAAAGGTGAATTTGATATTCAGAAGTTTTAGAACAACATAATGTATGACATTTCCATTTCATTGCAAATTTTGGCTTAAATGGATGACCAACAGTAAAAAGCATCCTTAAGAAAATTTAAAAATATAAAACCATAATATGGATCTCAGTAATATAAAATACAGATAATATTTATAAGAACCAGAAATAATATGTAAACCAAATGCAATGAGTGAGGGTAAATGAAAGAGAAAATTAGGAGATTGGAACAGGAAGAGAACTGATAATAGGAAAAAAATGGGAAAAGAAAACAGAATAGATGCTTTATACATATATTTATATTTACTTATATGTTTTGTGTATGTGTTTATATATGTATAGTCTATATAGTAACAAGGATGACCAAAGAATGAACAGGGAAGAAGAAAGAACGTAATAGTGGAGAGAACTTAGCTTAGCACAAAGAAGTCACTGTCACCACCCTATATGGCATTTTTATGTTTTTCTAAAGTAAAAGATAATCAAATACAATAATAGAGCTAAAACAATTAGAAATATTTATTGAAGACAAGAATGAACAAAACAATTTAAAAGGATATCGTATTTCTGAAACTATTTTATAGAATGGATTTGTTTCATTGAAGGCAACAGAGTAAGATTTTAATGCCCTAATATATCACATTAGTTTTTAATCACTCGTATGCAACAACTTCCCTTTTTCTATTTTTATTGCATTACCTGCTAGCTTACCTACTCCATCAATTTCTTGAGGAACACTTTTCACCTGGTTTATAACCCCTCTCTCTTACATGATTCCTGCTACCAAATGCTATGATTTCAATATGCTCATCAATGCTACTAGCTCCATAATCCCTAATACCTTCTACTGAAAGGACAGTCACTTTCATTCCACCTCAGCAACACTCTCACGAGATTATTACCTCGACCTTAGAATCACACAAACACATCCTGGCTCTGAAATTATAAACCCAGATGGTTCTCCCTCCTACCTCGACGACCTCCCATCTCCTACTCTTTCTCTGTCTTGCCTAGTGCACCTACTCATCAGACTGACTGAAGCCTTAGTGTGTTTCATAAACCTCTCTCCTCCAAGTAAATGGCATGTCCTATGTTTCACAACAATTGTCTCAAAGAGGTAGAATTTGCTTCAGACCTCCAACCCAGCTGTTGCTCATATTCTCACCAAAATAACTATTTTATTGTATCAAAATGGACAACAGATATCAACTCCTTCAACTTTCTAGCCACTGCCAGCCTTCTTTATCTGTTTCTTTTTCTATTTCCTTCTTTTCTACCTTTTTATTACAAAGTAAGACAGTTTTTCCTAAAGTTATCTGAGTTTTTATTCCAGTCCCTCCAGATTCTCAATCCCATCTAATAGCCTCTCTGCTTTATATCATTTATCTTTCTTTCCACTCATCATCTGTAAAATGGGACTTGTACATATTTAATTATGCAAAATCCTATATGTAAAGCACTTGACACAAGGTATGGTCCATATTAAATGCTATGAAATGCTATCTTTTATTAGAATAGCAATAGTATTAATAGCGATATAATTTTTATATATGTGAAGTATCTCACACCTAAATATAGACAAATTAAATATGACATATCCCACTCTGTCTTCCTTTCACTCTTACTCTTTTTCTTCTTAGCATCCTTTATTGAGTTCTTACCATGTCATGCATCATTCTAAACCTTTTTATAGTTGTAAAACTTAAAATCCTTACAATGGGCTTAATAATTTTGGGGGCAAATAGCAAGCACTTGATTAATGTTAGTAAAAGTAGTTGTTGTAATGATTATATAACAACAATAACTGTATAGCTATCATAATGGCCCTCTAATAAAGAGTTAAGGAAATTGCCCAAGGTTATAAACCTAGTAAAAGGTGGAGAAGTATGCTTGCAATTAGATTAACTCATTGACACATTTGCTTAACAATCCCTATCTTGGAAGCTTTCTGCTAACTTCCTGATTTAAAAAAAAAAAAAAAAAATAGAGCCGGACACAGTGGCTCATGCCTGTAATCATAGCACTTTGGGAGGCCGAGGTGGGTGGATCACCTGAGGTCAGGAGTTCAAGACCAGCCTGGCCATCATGGTGAAACCCCATCTTAAAAAAAAAAAAAAAAAAAAAGCCTGTTATCAGGCACCAACCCTGTAAAGGTCACAATGCTGTCAATGACAATCATCCTTCTTGGAGCTTTTCCCCTCCTCTCCTATAACCCTACCATGCCCCTTGTGAACAGCTGACCTTCCTGAGCTCTTTGTGTCAGCCATTGAACCAGTAACTATACAGGCCCTGACTAATTTTATCCTTACAGCAATTCTATAAGGGAGGAATTGTTATTATTATCTCCATTTTACAAATGAGCAGTATTAAGTTGCATGAGGTTCAGAAAGTGTCTGGATTATATGGTGACACAATTTATACAAGTGACAAAGTATAAATCCAGGATGAGAAGCCAGCAGCGTGGCTCATGTTTGTACTCACAGCGATGCTCTAATGACCTTAGTGTCCAAGTTAGTAACATATAACTGATACTGAATACATGCTTGTGAGACAAATGTTTATGCTAGAGAATTATTATGATAGCTAAATGCAATGTTAAGAAAGATCTTTGAAATACTGGAAAATAACTTTTCTTTCCAGTTTTGGTGTTTTAAATGCCTAAAAAGAGTTTCCAATTCTTCAATTTGAAGCAAAAGGACTTGTACTGATGGTCTTAACATTTACCTAGACATTTAAAACGGAGAAGAGGCGGCTAAGCAATTACAGATCCTATCACAAACACCGCCTGGGCATTCTGCAGTTACAGGAATGCAGGTATTTCTTATGTAGCTATAACAAGATAGAGGCATTTCATTAATCTAATATTGGGCACTAGCTTCCCCAAAGAGATCACTCTTTAAAAACACATTTATAGGTGTCAGGGTGAAGGTAAAGCTGGGAGGTCGAGAAGGAGGGCCTATCGGGGGATTAGAGAACGGGGTGCTATTTGTCTTGACATGGGAGTTGATGACAGATGGGGAAAGAGATTTGCTGTGTGGGTCCTGAAAGAAAGAAAGAAGTATGCAGGGATGAAAGGTGCCAGGAAGACATAGAACATTTGAATACACTGAGGGAACACAAAAAACTAGGATTAATGATTTCATCAGATCCAAGTAAAGCTTTTGGTATTGCTGGGAGCCTCAATCATATCTGGGCAATTTTCAATTAAGTTTGCTGGGTTCATGGAGGCTTGGTGGTAGAGGAGTTTGGTGTAAAATCAAATGGCACCATGCTTTATGATTGGCCCAAGCAAGATTGCACAGTGACAGAGAAAGAGAAATAGAAGCCCAGGAAGCAGAGAGTTTTATAAACCAGGGTAATTTTCAGAAACCCTGAAGGAAGACTTTGCACTTTGACAGAGTGTAAAAATGACATACCTCGTTTTGATTCAGATTTGGGCTTAGACCAAAAATCTTCAAATTTTTTAAATCACAAGAGATCAGGATATATAACCAGAGATAAAACCCACAATATAGTTTTAGAACTATGAGAAGGAAACTTCTCCAAAGATAGTTCCTGAGGATACACTCTAATTGCAACAGAGCAGATACATGTCTTTGGGGCCTTTAAGCAAGGTAAAAGAAGTCGTGAGATCTGACAGGTGTCAATAAGAAAAATTAGAGTTGGCAAAGAATAATATTTAGGAAAGTACAAAGATGAAAAATCCAAACAGAATTAGAAATGAGCACATACATAGTGAACATTTTGAAAGAAATATTAAATCTTAATTGAAATGCTTGCTAATTAACATTTCATGCATATTAAGAATGCAGTCATTCTACCTTGTTTTATCCAGGAGTTACAGTCAATATTACCAATATTACCATTCTTATCTTAGAACAACGCTACGTGTTTACCTTGCAAGAAAAGATATACGGTAGACAAAGCTGAATGGAAATGTACTTACTGTGGGGGGGGAGAAAATTAAGCAGCAACAATTTAGTAAAATTATTTTTATTATAAAATTATGCAGAAAATGTGTAATATATGCATATATGTCTTTCAAGTAAAATAAAACACAAATTCAATGGGAAAAGGAATCCTGAAATAGAAGTGAAAAACTAAAATCTCATCTCTAAAAAGGTTAATGCACTTACCGAAAAAGTATATAAAAATCAGTTACCTCATATTAGGTATACTTTTACATTCTCTTCTAAGCTAGAATACAGAAAGTATATTTATGCTTTTTGGGTTTTATTTTTTTGTTTTACAAATATGTATTATCTCATTCCTCTAATTCTCGTGAGTTGCAACACCTCCATGTCTAGTATTATTCTATTGAGAGTGGACCTTCAAAAAGGTGTGCTCAACGGAATGAATTAGCTTGTTGACAATAGTTTACAACAGTTCAGACTCACAGGGAATTTGTTATTCACTATGTTATTAATAAAATATGTTATTTGCTAAATAACATGCTAAAAAGGAAAATGTACTAGTTTTCTATTTCTGATGTTGAGTTTTTCTACTACTGACATTATATTTTCTAAAACAGTTTCACTATGTACCAATTGTGGGTACACAGTTACAAGACCTAATTTATAATTCCTATATTTTAATTGGAGTGGCCTAAGTCAAAAATGTAGAAAAGAAGGCTTCTATGGATTGCTTTCTCTCTCAGCTCCTTCTTCACATATATACTAGCAAATTTTTGTCAAATGACAAACCATATATATACATATGTAGTTTCTCTCTGTATGTGTATATATGTGTGTGTGTCTATGTGTGTATATACCTGTAGCCCCATTCTGGCAGAGAAATACCTCCCTCTCACCTAGAATTTCTAAGTCAACTCTTTCTTGACAACATCAACACTTCCTTTGATCATGAGGATCTTTAATGACTATTTCTTCCCCCTCAACTTCTGTAATACATCTTCCATGTGCTTATGACCTTATGTCTATTCTTACATCTCCAAGAATCTATAATTTATTATTGGGTAGATAGTATGCCATATACATTTTAATATCTCCAAGCCTAATGGGTACTTAGAAAATTTTTATTGGTATATTATTAGCATTATTCAGAATTTTCTTAGAAAAATAAATAAATGATTATTAACGGTCTATTTTTTTCTTCCATACTACAAAACGCACTTAAAAATCTTTATTCTACATAATTTCTGCTTAATGCGAAATATACTTTCAATAGAAAAGAATTCATCATTAAAGAAGCTAAAACTTTTAAAGATAATTTAGGATGTTTCATCCAGTTTTTTCATTCGGAAAAAAACAACAACAACAAACTTAGACCTATGAAAGTCAAGTCTCTGGGCTAACACAAGAAGAAATGGAACCATGATCTCCTAATCTTAGCTCAGCATTTCAGCTACTACAGCAAGTATCTTAACTCTGCCATGCTGGATTCTAATCTCTGATGATATAACCATGCTGGTTTTGTTTACCACTGTGTTCGCAGAATGAGTCACACAAAATCTGCCACACAGAAGTCATTTGATAATTGTTTGCTGAATGAATACTGAATGCTTCTCTATATACTATACCATATGAAGTAGAATTTTACTCCCACAGAGGGCACTATTCAAAAGCATTGTTTTCCAGATCTCACTCTCACACTGAAAACACTGCTGTTCATAGACAGAAAAAGAAAAGACAGAGTTAATTTTCTAACTCTGGGTTTTCCAACCAAAACATACTGCCCCCTCAGAGAACTGCCATTAAGATTACTAGTGACTTGCTCTCTTTTCCTAATATACATATGGACACATGCCATCATATCTTTGCCCGAATGCTTGTTTTGAGGAAATTTATGAGAACACATTTTTTTAGCAGTAAGTTGTTATCATTGAGAATGAATGATCACAGACTTTAACTTAAAATATATAGGGAGGCCAGGCCTTGTAGCTCATGCCTGTAATCCCAGTACTTTGGGAGGCTGAGGCAGCAGGATCTCTTGAGTCCAAGAGTTTGAAACTAGCCTGGTCAACATAGTGAGCCTCATCTCTACAAAAAAAAAAAAAAAAGAAAAAGAAAAAAAAATTAGCCAGGCATGTTGGCATCTGCCTGTAGTCCTAGCTACTCAAGAAGTTAAGGTGGGAAGATTGCTTGAGCCCAGGAGATCAAGATTGTAGTAAGCTAGGATCATTTCACTGCACTCTGGCTCTGTCTCAAAAATAAATATAAAATGAAACAAAATAAATATATAGGTAGGGCTGGGTGCGCAGTGGCTTACACCTGTAATCCCAGTACTTTGGGAGGTGGAGGTGGGAGACTTACTTGAGGCCAGGAGTTCAAGACCAAACTGGGCAACATGACAAGACTCAGTCTCTACAAAAAACAGAAAGTTAGCCAGCCATGGCAGTGTGCACCTGGAGTCCTAGCTACACAGGAGGCGGAGGTGAGAGGATCACTTGAGCCCAGAACTTCAAGAACGCAGTGAGCTATAATCACGCCATTGTACTCCAGCCTGGGCAACACGGTGAGTCCCTGTCTCTAAAAAATGGACGGACGATAGATGATAGATAATAGATAGATGATTGTTAGACTGTTGCTTAGAATTCAGAGATCATAAAAAAGGGCCCACAAGTCTGAAGGAGGAGGAAGGTAAAAAAATCAACGCACATTTTAAGAGATAGCATCAAACAGTTTGATTTTATCTCCAGTGCTCTTTAGTAATCAAGCCACACGTATTTCACATACCTTATTATAAGTTTGTCACTGAGTTGTTCATTTGGTTAGAGCTATAGTAAATAATGACATAAGGTGATCTCTATTCTGTAGGTGTTTACGAGACCTTTGAGAGAACAAAATGTATAGCTATGAATATGGGGGTCAAGAAGCATGACAGAGGATGGGGGGTGGGGAAGTGAGGTGGAAGGACACTGCTTTAGGAGGATGAGTAATTAGATTTCAACTTAACAGGAGAAAAAATGAACAGAGGGGCTTGGATTTTTATTAATCAAAAACATAGGATAAATTTTTAGCGGCAAGTACTCTGACAAGCATTAAATTTAAGGAAGATTGATCTGGCAAAGATATGCAGAATTCATTTAAGGAGAGAACTATTACTGAGGGAGAGGTCTGCTGGGATGCCTTCTGCAGGAACCAGGTGTGAAGTGATGAGAGACTGGAATAAGATAGTGAAAGTGGGATTAGAAAACTGAATTTGTTCCCCCTTTCTCTATTTTAGCTCATTCTGAAAACTCGAAAATATTTCTAAAAGCTTTTTTTCCCACATGTTCCCTTCTACATTTAGAATATAGCGCTTAGGGATGGACACCTGAAAACGTTTGAAACAAATCCTTTATTTCATTCACAGCCATCTGGATGTCTTGACTGCATATCTGCCTCAGTGTTACCTCATGAAACCGGGAGTTTTATTTTCTAAGCCTGGTGACAAACTTAAGTGATCATGAATAAAAACACTGCACTGCCCTCTAGTAGGGTGCAGATACTTCCACTTCACTTTCAGTTTAAGGGATTGAAAGTAGGCTGCTTTTCAGATATTTCAGTATTTCATGGATCAATCACACCGGTATGTTTCAGAAGTGAAGACATATTAAATTTTTCCCTCTATCAAGAGAGAACAGAGCTAAGATTTTGAAAATATGAAGTATCGAAGCAAGGTCAGATGTACTCTCTGATACCCTTTTCAAAAATCATTTCCTTCAATTGTCAAAGGGAAAAAATAAATTCTTGCCCTGAAGTTCGAGGTAGAAATGATTTTAATTTTAAAGAGATTCTTATTTTGTAAAAATCTCATGGTTTTTTTATTCTCTGAGAATCCTTCTACCTTATCCTATAATACCAGTCAACAACGGATATTTCAAATTACTCGACCTGACTCACGGTATAGACCAAACCGCAGAAGCAAAGGTCGCCAGGTTTTCTTGACAGTGTTATTTGATAGTATAATGTATTCTGAGAAAATTCAGACAAAGTTTGGCCTCAAGTGCTAAATAAGTAAGCAATAATTTACCGTTCAATCTTTTACTTTATCTTCTGTGTGACTCAGAATTTGCTATATTTTTAAGTAAGTGCGAAAAAAAACTTATTAGGCATCCTCCGTTTCTATATTCGAACCATTTTATCAGCTCACCGTACTCGTACAAATTATATTCCTTCTCCAAACATGTTTCAAATGAAATGCATATGCCATACAGAGTTGACAGTGGCAGCCTTTGCCCTCAGGGAGAAAGCTAGATTCAGAGGGCTCATGAACTGACTGAAGGTCAGAAAGCTGGATGCCAATCTGCATTCTCTGGCTGACTCAGCAGGAGCCTCTGCCTGCCACTTAACCTTCCCCCTAGGGAATCCCACCCAGACCATGGTCTGTGTTAAGGGCCTTTTATTCAGTTTAACCAATAGATTACCTCTTTTAAATGACAGACAAAACTTAGAAATAACTTTTAGATACGGAGAACCTTTACTGAATCTAGATGTGAAATTTTAGACATTTTAAAAAATATATTGGCAACGATAAGAGCAAAATTATAAACAAAGTTGTACATTTGATAGCCTTCTATCTTTACGAAAAACACTACAAGCTTTCAGTTAATACCTTTGCTCAGGAATGCTTATTACCAGAGTAACAACCTAGAAATTAGACGCACACCGATGTAATGATTATATCCATTTCACTGAATTCCTTAACACATGTAGTGAGAGGACTTTCTATTTAATGTCATGCATCACTTTTCCCTTAGTATTTTTAATACGTCAACCAACTTTTTAGACTTACCTAATTTTTACCCAAGACATTTTTACATCTATTTTTCACTTCTCCAACTGATTATAAGGTTCTACAGGGCAAAGGCCTTGTATTTTTGTTTTATCTCTCACCAGTAGTCCGTGTAGAGTGTTTTTCACATTGTAGGTTGTCAGTTAACATTGCAAACTAACAGACAAATTGAAGTGGACTTCCCAGCCCTCCAGCTCAGAAGGCTCACACAATGTCTGAGACTTTCAGAATCAGATTGAAGTAAAGACCTAAAGGCAACAGAAACAGGTGCAGAGCAACTGAGGGGGAAAGCTGCCAGCTGTCATTCTGTTTGTGTATTTGCGAATTTCAGGAAGACTCCAGTAGGTGCTCTGTGAATGCATCTTAAGAGGGCGCAATTGACCAGTACTGAATGGATAATAACTGAGATAGGACTAAAGTGATTTAAAAGTAATTCTCTAACATCCTCTGAACAAGAATCAGTAAACAGGTATGTAATAGGATTTTCGACAAAGCTCTTTTATTAGGAACTCTAATACTATTTGGAAATTAGATTGGTTGCGTGTCCCACTAGTAAATAACACTGATGATAAGCAAGCATTCTTCATCTGTATCATTCATAAAACTGCAAAATCCTGTCTCAAATTTTATTAATAGGGCAATTAGCATGACAGCAACTCATTTTCATAAGCATTCTAATTGCTGCATCAAACATTATTAAGACCTTCCAAACCCAAGCCTGATGTTTTGGGAGGATGGGGTGGTGGGTGAGAAAATTATGCTTAATAGGATTTACATGAAGGATTAGTTTTTTCCCAGGGTTTGTCATGTTTCTAGAATTCCCATTAGTCATTCTAGCCCTTTTCCTAAACTCTTCTGTCCAAAAATCACGTTGATGTTTCCAGTAAAAATATATTCAATGTTAACAATTTTTAGCTGTATGGCTTATAATTCTAACGCAGGTAAATTATACTTGTAGAATAAAATGATAATATGTTATACTAATCTCCCAGGTGAAAATGTAATAAATAAATCTATCAGACAAGGACCAAAAATATCACTGCCTGTTCTGAACATAATGAAATGCAGCAATCTACCTAAGTGAAATTGAAGTAGGGGATATGCTTACAACATGTTTAATGGATATTGGAAAAGATTTGTCTCGTGTGAACAGTGTCTGCACACATAAAAACTTATTAAGCTAATGCCTCTGAATCTAATTTCTTTTTGAATTAAAAATAAGTTTTCATCGAACCTGAACCTTTAAAGTTATATGACCTCTATTACCCTATGAGTCACACAGTTATGGCTAGGAATAAGTGAAATAAAATAGATGAACACACTTTTAGAAAGTTGTTTAAATGTCCTCAAGAATCTTAAGGTAACAAATATATTTGGGAATAAGCACATCAAAATTCTATTAAACCACTTTTTTTTTCTACCTAGGATGTACACCTTCTTCCTCCAAAGATAGATTGTAGGGTTCTCAGTAAACCGCCATTGCTTCTTAGAGAGGACAAATGAAGCAGTATCGATATTAGGAGAATGCTGACTCTCATCATTAGTTCTACAGGTATAAAATTACAATTCCAGGGGGCTGGGCACAAGTGGCTCATGCCTGTAATCCCAGTACTTTGGGAGGCTGCGACCAGAGGACTGCTTGAGGCCAAGCATTTGAGACCAGCTTAAGCAACAAAGCAAGACCCCACCATGCATGCCTGTAGTCCTAGGTACTCAGGAGGCTAAGGCGGGAGGATCCCTTGGATCCAGGAGTTCAAGGTTACAGTGAGCTATGATTGCACAGCTGCACTGGAGCCTAGGCAACAGAGCAAGACCCTGTCTCTAAAAAAAGAAAAAAAATACAACTTATTTATTTTGCATCTTACATAAATGGCAGATCATCATTCACGTGGTAAAAACACTGGCAGTAAAAATTCAACATAATTATGACATAATTAACAGTCTTTCAAATTAAGCTGTCATTTCTCCTTCAAAACCACTATTTTAACCACTAGTCCCTATACTCTGAGGGTTTATTCTCCCTTATTTTTGTGCCTTTAATCAAATTTCTCACCCGTTAAAGACAGCTTTGGCTTTCCTCAGTACTCTGTTAAGAACAATGAGGGGTCTGATACTTTTCCCTACTTGCTGGTTAGTAAGTTAGCTTGCCAAAGTTTCCTGGATTTCACGGATGCTAACCAAAAACACAAGACTCCTGGGTCTGAGAGAAAAGATCTCATTACTGAAGTTTCAAAAGTATGTGCTTCCTGTTTTTATACGTCCCCCACCCCCACCTTAATTTTCGTAGGGACAATGTGTGGGGCAGCCCAGGTGAATGACATGCACACCACTGGTTTTTGTCACAGCTAAGGGACCCTGAGCTCAGGAAGCTCTCCATCTTATAAAGGTCCTGCAAGAAAGCCTGCCCAATCTTTGCCCCTGAGGTAATCACTATCTTCACTATCCTGGTCAAGAAACAAATCTGCCCTCTTTCCTAAAGGCAGACACTATCTCTATTGTCCAAGGCTGTCGGTTACGCAGACATTCTTGAAAAAGACAATTCAGGACACAGCTGTCAAAAGACGTGTAGAAATGCCAGAGAGAATTGTCTTTTAAAACCCATCCTTAAAACTGCAACGTAAATCCTACTTCTTTCATAAGAGGCCACAATAACCTTTTATTTCCAGCACTGTATTTTGTGCCGTTAGCATATCATGTTGTTTGGCATAATTTATGTTATTAACCTTACTGCTTAACATTTCTATTCCATTTAAATGAATTAAATTTTCACTTTGTCTCATTAAGTAGTTAAAACTAATTGAAGGTACAAATTAGTAAGTTCCTTTTTAGCTTCACAAAATTTAATGGAGCTGTATTTTGAATAGGCACTCAATGAATGACAATAAAAGTCAAAGTTATTTTTAAAAATATTTAATTCTAAACAACACGCAAAAAAAATGTAGTGGAAATTAACCTGAAGAATTTTATTCTAAAAAGTTTAGAAGAAAAATTGTTATCAGAATGTAGTACCAACATTCCCTGTGCTATTGCCTATCTTTCAGATAGGAGATAGTATGTTTTTAGTCAACTTTATGTTGTGTCGAATATCAATTCCTATGAATAAATAAAGTGTGAGTATAAATCTAGTTTTAAGTTTCAGAATTAATAATGATCTTCTGCTAAAATTTGGAATGAAATCAATTTTGACTTCAGGAAGCAGAACCTCCAAGGTAAAAATCTTCCAAGGTAACAAGAACCTCCAAGGTAAAAATCTTCAATCTATATGTTATTAATGTTTTAAACATTGAATTATGCAAGTGTACAGTTTTAAAAGCCACATAATTATACATCAAACAACCTGAAGTATTTCCAATACCTGGAAGCAACCTTTTCTAATGCATCTCTTAACTGTTTATAAATGGTTTTGCCTTCATATTCGTGTTTAACTTCTATTTATAGACTTGATTTACATTTTCACATTGTCTTACTGAATTCTTGAACAAAGGAAGCATTTTATACTAACCCTCTTCCATCCTCTATGTATTTATAGCATGCTTTTGGTTAAGTGTTATCACGACTATGCAAGCACTCTTCACAGCTGAACCTTGTAGTATCTTGATTACCTTTCATTTCATACAGCTTTTTACAATCCCTTAATAACTCACATATTTTATATGCTCAATTTTGTATCCACCTATCATTGCCATATTACTAACCTTTCCATGAGAATTAGTCCCTAAAATAACAGGTAAGCATCGTTATTCCAGCTTCAATCTGTCCCAGTTGCTTCTGAAGCTAAAGGTATAACTATTGTCTTGCCGTTCTGCTTTCTTATTCTGAAATTCACTTCAATATTTTCCTGTACGTAGTCTCCTATTTTGTGTATGATATTTCTTCCTCTCTTTTTGTTTACTTCTTAAGTTTGGAGGAAAATAGATCAAAGTGGTATCCTCAGCAAGGACGTATTGGCCAAAAATCATTGAAATCGTATAGGTCTAAAACGTCTTTCTTCTTCTTTGATATTTCAAATAAACAGCCTGGCTTTATGAAGATTCTATTTGAAATAATTTTCCTTCAGAATTTCAAAAGCTTTACTTGGCTGTCTTCTAAACCCAGATTTTAACTGTGCATACCTGTGCCATTTTGATTCCTAATTTTTTATATGTGACCACTTTGGAAAAAACAAAAACTCTTTGGTCATTTTTAAGATCTTCATTTTGTTCCTAATGTTTTGAAGTTGCAAGCTGATACAGGGATTGGTGAAGATTTTATTTACTCCATTGTGTTAAGGATCCAGTGGTAGCTTTCTAATTAAAAACACATGTCCAACTCTAAGAAATTCTTAATCAAAAAACAACTTCACTTTGACTTTACCTGTGTGGAACCATTATTATTCAAATGTTAGGTCAGCTAGATTAACACTCTAATTTTCTTATCTTCTTTCTTACGTAGTACCCACTTGATTGTAAAATTTTTACTGTTTTATTTTTCAGCCCTTCTACTTATTTTTATGTTATCACTTTTAATAATGTAAGAGCTGCTATTTTATATTCTCTGAAAGTTCCTTGTTTGTATTTCCCATTCTTGTTACATGAAAGCAGTATTTTCCCTTTTTCTCTGAGAATACTAATTGTATAAGTCCATTTTCATACTGCTATGAAAAACTGCCCAAGACTGGGTAATTTACGAAAGAAACAGGATTAATTGACTCACAGCTCAGCATGGTTGGTGAGACCTCAGTAAACTCACAATCATGGCGAAGGCAAAGAGGAAGCCAGACAGCTTCTTCACAAGGCAGCAGTGCTAACCAAGGAGGGAAAGAGCACCTTCTTCACAAGGATAAGTCCCGAACAAAGGAGGAGCCCCTCAAAAACCATCAGATCTCGTGAGAACTCAATCACTATCTCAAGAACAGCATGATTCAATTACCTCCACCTGGTCTCTCCCTTGACACGTGGAGATTATGGAAATTACAATTCAAGATGAGATTTGTGTGGGCATGGGGGAAACCATGTTCAGACACTCAGAAGATATTCAGAAGTGATTTTCCCAAAGCCCAAAAAAGAACTGTAATTGGTTAGCTTCTGATTAGACATATTTGCATAAATAACCAAATCAGATTTGGGAAATTTAGGTCACTGTGTGGTTATAAAATCTACCAGGCTATAAATATATTTTATCAATAAATTATATTTCCTAAAACCCTTGGAACGCTTTTATAAATCTTAAATGATAAAATATAGGTCCTATAAATTGAGGAACATGATTATAATAATTTTTCAAACTGTATTCTTGATTAACACAGTAAAAAATTGCATTTGGTCGTTCCTTCATAAAATCTGTGTAACTTAATATTTTCTACTAAATTGTAGAAAATAATGTGGGAAAAAGTTGCCAATGAAGATACATAAACTTTCTCAAAGTTATCAAAATGTTAACATAGCTATTACAAAGATTTCAAAGTATCTATCTAAGAAAAGTCGCTCATTTTATAGTATTCACCATTATGTCAAGTTCCTTTTCCCTGAAATCAAATTTCCTCATCAAAATAATGACTGATTAGCATGTAATTTCATTTTAGGAAGGTTTTAGCTCTAAAGGTAGAAACTTGCATCAGAATGTGGGATTTAATGAGAGATATCCATTTTCACTATTATAAAAACTCTGTAAGACTACTGATATATTAATGCATTGTGTGTTAATTATACATCAATAGCTTATGGGGAAGATTTTAGAGACAATCTATAACAAGGGATTTAAGAATAAATTATAACATTTTAATTATTATTTTTGTTAGATCCAAGTCAGAGTCTGCCTCAGCTTGGTGTTTTAAATATATTTTTTACTGCCAATTTTGCATGAGTGTATTTTGTTTTTATGCACATCCTGTTCCACATTCTACTGATGTTGAAAGTTCCACATGTGAAATCAGTTTAGAAAAAGAAAACAGAAACCTACAATGCAGTGGATGATTTTAAAGGCATGATTCCAAACACAAAACAAGATCCTATTTTTTTTTAGCATTTCCTAAAATAATTAAAGCAAAAGTACCTGAAATACATTAAGTCATTGTCTTGCTTATAGTTTACATAAATGAATATCTATTCAATTAAGCTGCCCAACATCCAATCAAAATTAGAGCACAAATAAATCTTAAATACTGTAATTCAGTTTTAGACACCAACATTTCCAAATTTAAACAAAACATGAATATGCTAGTCATGTCCTTAACAACAATGATAAAGCATGTTTTGAATTATAGAAATTCAAGTAGAGAAAAGGTACTTGAACCTAAAAACTCTGGTCTTCAATCAAGGTTATATTTGGAGCACATGGATTTCTTAGATAGATCTAGTGGTCTCTATTGTTAAGTATTTTTACCACTCAAAGCATTTTTGAAAATTTACTATCTAAAGGAATTTATTCAAACCCTTAAAAATAGGCATAACTACTTTAAATGTATAGTAGAAAGATCTCTGGAGCTAAAGGTAAGGCATTCTCTGGGGATTTTATATCAGAGCTATGACATGTTTATGTATATAGTCTAGAACTTAACATCATATTATTTTCTCAAATGGCATAATTTTAGACAGCTTGTTAATAAATCCTAGTCACCGAACAAGTACTGAAAACAGCACTTCAACATGGTATGCATCACAATGATATTTCACTGAAATAACATAAAACAAGATGCTTGTCAAGTCCAGGCTGCATGAGAAAAACCTCAAAGGAATTCAAAGACGAGGAAGGTAACAAACAAATGTCTTCAGGCATGGCTGAATGGAAGATGAGTCAAGCCTTAGAAGGCTAGCAGGGTTTGGGAAACCTGGAGAGAGCAGTGCTATTTTTTCCAGTAAGGTGTGCCATATGAATGAGATACTTAGGTACAACCCAGTCGACACAGCAAGAGATACGAGCAGGTAGAAAGGAGACAGTATAATGCAGACTAGCAATGAAAAGGCTCTCTAGTAAAAGGAAAAGAGAAAAATATTGTTTAAGTTTCTAAAATTGTGAATTTCACCTTTATATTTAACTTGTTAAACCAGCAATACATTTTTTTAAAATTATCAGACTTGTCATTGTAGAAATGCAAGTCAGAATGCAATATTCAAAACCTTTGGAGTATGTATTTCAGAAATTTTCAGATTTTAGAAAGATAATATACTACACATGCTATCTATTATATAACACACTCAGCTCCATCTCTGGCTATATTGTGTAATCCAACACATTTCCTGGGCAAATGTGATTATTCAAAGTATGGTAAATAAAGAGTGTAAAGCTTTTTTTTCTATTTTTCTAGTCAAGTCATCTCAGATCAAATTTTCACACCACACTACTTCACATCAAGTTTACAAAAGTTACAAACAAATCATACCCACTGATTTTCAGAACTTTTTTAGATTTTACAATTGTGTTTAAAGTACTGAAGAGGTGTATTTTAAAATTTGATGACCTAAACTACAGTAATTAAAAAAGCAGAAGTATGTACTCTAGACTATTACAAAAGTATTTAATTCATGTAAATTGAACTTAATCTAATTTAAAGTTACATATGAACAAAAACACTGAAAATATTGAATCAGGAAAAGGGAAACCAGGAGGTCTATTGTTTTGGGAAGCATACAGGTGTGGTCAACCTGTACACCCATAATAATAATGAAAGGGTGACACAGGGGATGAAAATTTCTAAATTACGCAGAGGGATGGGGGGCAGGGTACCTCAGGAGATAGACGATACCGGAGAGGATGAAACGAGGAGGAGGAAAAGCATGAGGAAAGCAGGTATCTGAATGTGGAAAGCAAATTACAAATGCTGCTTTATCACACACTTCTCAGTCACCTGAACAACTAAATGAGATTCAGCAGAGCATCCGACGAAGAGACCACGTGTAATTTCAAGCCCTTTCTTAACTACCTAACACTCTGTCCTGCACTGAAAGAAAGGAAAGGGGGAAAGAAAGGAAGACAGGAAGAAAAACAACATCTTCTCACTTGTTACTTATGTCTAAATTACTTTAAGAAAAATAATTACCTTACATTATAACATAAGAGACTTACATAAAATGCAAATTCTTGTGAAAACATAGTGAAATGATAAAAAAAAAAAACCTGGGCAAAAGACCAAACTAAATGTAGGCCTTTGCTTTGTTTTTGTGGAGAAGAAGCAAGGAGACCAAAAGGATTTAAAATATTATTGTCAAGAGCAAAATGTAGGAACACGAGACTAAGAACAAAAGTAAATCAACAAACACTTCTCAGGTAGCAAAGCACTGTCCAGGGTTGGTGCTGATTACTTTTAACAGAGTTGGACCATAAACAGACTATACGTAGAGATTTTTGGTCATTTACAGGCCAATTCATAATGCTCTGTTTGTATGTTGTGCATTTTTAAAAAAAAAGGAATAGCTGTATTCACATGTAGGTAAAATTAACAGACATAAATTTAAAAATATACAGCATGACCCTATTTTAATAAAAATATAAAATGCATGTATGTATATATAAAGATAAAAAATATATAAATGAAGACACTAGCAGTTATTGGTGGGATTACCAATGTGTATTGTCTTGTTAATGTTGTTCCTAAGTGTTCTATAATGGATATGTATCATATCATAAAAGTTATGAAAGTTTCTAGAGAAGATTCTTTCTTCAGAAATGTTTTAAGGGAGCTATCATTATTTATAGAGTTTTCATTCTCAACTAAACAGAACTCTATGGTTTTTGAGAAAACCATAGACTTGCAGGACAAAAGAAATCCATACTAGGCTTAATGATCGTTTTCTAGAAAATTTACTTACAGTATACATCCACTCTGATTGACTTTATCGCTGGGGACCCCAAGCCATTCTCTGCTTTACAGTAATACCGGCCTCCTTGGTGTCGCTGAATATTTGTAATCCTCAAAGTCTCATTGAAGACACTTGAGTCTTGGAATCTGTCAGAGGCACTTCCTGCTGTTTTGGTCCACCTGATCTGAGCAAGCATCAACAAAGATTGTTACTTTAGGTTGGTTTTCCCACAGAGAAATCAAATAGCAATTACTCATTTGAAGAGTTTGCATGTAGAGCTTCTACATTGCCTCTCCTATCAAACTACTGACAAAAAGTTTAAGGTTGATGGACATGATTGAATCCAAAAAATGTTAAAAGTAATGTCATTACTGAACAGTGTGTGTAATTTGAAATCAATTGCATAGAATTCATCAGTTGCCTAGTCAGTGTGGAGGGCAATATAAATTATAACATAAAGGATGTTAAATATCAGTAGTACATTGAAACTATAGATTAATTTTTCTTTTCATTGGACATTTAAATTTGCTTTTCATATTTTCCAAACCTTGTAAGATAATTTTACTTATTTAGTCCAAGTAGGTTCTCATTTTATTTTTGGACATGCCTCATTCTTTTATTTGAAATTTCCTATTTGATTTGAATACTTTAGACATAATACCATAATGGCTTATTGAGATTATACATAATTTTAAACACCTGGTTGTTTAAGAGTTTTTTTCTTTAATGGCTTTGGTGCAATAAGCCCACAAATGATTTGTCTATTTTGATAATTAGTATTCGCTTTACATCAATAATTATTTTCAAAAACATATGTAAACTTTTCAAGGACAACATGTCTAGTAAACTGCCAAAACACTATGAATATCTAAAACATTTCATTATAAACAACACCATTCTTTTAAACACAGCTGTGTACAACAGACTTCATTTCTGCTAGCAATAATGACTGGTATACAACTCAATTTTTGTGTATTTTAGTGTATAAAACCTGAATAAAAAGCCACATGCTCATACTGTAAAGTGATACAAAATGGCAAGTATACAGCAGCATGTCCCTGCTATCTATTTTAGTTTGTTTTAATTTTAAGGTTGAGAAACAGCTGATAGAAATCCTCTAGTCAAACACATGTGCTGAGACATGGAAAATGAAACACAATACTGAATCATCAAAACAGAAATACTATAATATTGCCAATAGATACCTATTTTCATACAAAGTTAATTAAAATGTATGATCTAATGGCATAAAAATTATCTTTAAAAAGTTATCCATATAATTAAAATATCTGTATAAATATAATCATGTTGGTTTGCCCTTGTGAATGGAATCAAATGTTAAGGGATTAATTTTAAAAATCAGTAAATCACAAAAAGAAATATCAAATATTTATTCAAAACCTTCTATATATATGAAATACACCGAGAAGCAAATGGCATAATTTCCGATTTCCAGTAGTTTATAAATGTATTACTAAATGCTCATAAGAAGAAAAGGAAAATTTTGTAAATTATGTCAAAAATGAAAGCATACTCATACTTTCACTTAGCAATTATCTGGTTAAAATTTACCTTACTAACATATTTGCAGAATAATGCATAGAAATTAGCCTACTGTGTGTATAAAACTATAACACTGCAAATGACATAAATGCTAAAAGATAGGTGGTTATAAATTGATTGACTCCAAAATTGTACTGAATACAGTCATTAGAAAAATTAAAATACAAAATATATTAATAAGTTTAAAAAAGCTAGAAACAGAAGAGAATATTCTCATCTGTGTAAAATAGCATGTTTGTATTCATATTTGTACATATTACTAACATGTTTATTAAAATTACACAAGGAAACATACAAAACTCTGTAAATGGGACTGGGAGTAAAAAGAGGATAGTGAAATGTGTCCTTAAGTTTTATTTTAAATTCTTATTTATACTTTACCAGAAGCAAATATTGTGTTTATTATAAAGAAGTTTAAAAAATGAAACACCTTTGGAAGGTCAAGGAGGGCGGATCACCTGAGGTCAGGAGCTCGAGACCAGCATGATCAACATGGAGAAAACCCACCTGTACTAAAAGCACAAAATTAGCCAGGCGTGATGGCATATGCCTGTAATCCCAGCTACTTGGGAGGCTGAGGCAAGAGAATCGCTTGAACCCAGGAGGCGGAGGTTGCTGTGAGCCAAGATCCTGCCATTGCACTCCAGCCTGAGTAACAAGAGCGAAACTCCATCCCCCCCCCAAAAAAAAGCAGAGAGAGAGAAAAAGAAACACAATTCTCAAATGAAATATAGGAAATAGAAAAGTAAACAATAGAAGTAGAAAGGAATGCACATAATCACTTAGAAAATTTTTCTTCCCTTTTTATTCTCTACTTTTAAGAAATACTGAAAGAAAATATTCCTGAGTGGTAGAAAGACATAAATCTCATTGGGAGAGTTAACCAAGTCATATGCCTAACTGATGAGAAAAGAAACCTCCATATATACTTCAATAAAAGTTGTGACCTCGAAGTCTGCAAAGAAAATTGTTCAGGCTTCTGAGAAAAAGGGACAAACTTGTAATATCACAGGGCCGGCTCACTCCCTAATGTTAACTCTTTCCTTCTTCTTAAACCCAAATTATTAATCACCACATGGCTGCCTGGGATAAAGACATTTCCCAGCCATCCACTTACCACATTCTTGCCAGTATGTTTCAAGCAGAAATGTCCTTATACGGAAGCAGCACTTCACGTTGTGAATATTTTTGGCAGCTTCCATTTGAACAGTGAGCCGATTTGAAATGAAAATTAAGCACAGAGTAGTAAAATAGAAGAAATCTGAAATCCTGACACCATGGAGTTATACCTACCTAACCTAAACTATTTATAACCCTGGATTTCTATATGAAGAAAAGCAAAATTCTTGTTTACTTCTTTTTCAGGTTTTTCTCTGATAGCAAAACTGAATTCTAATTGATATTTCTGGAGTGGTATGGAGGTCAGTTTGTCTTCAGGATTCCCATCTCCAACACTGAAAGCTCAAAAACATTGGAATAACGTCCACATTTACTAAAAAAGGTGAGGGAAAGGGATATCTCCCAATATTCCATACCCATTCAAGAGCTCATTCATCATTGTGTGAAATAAAAATATTCAGTGATATGCAAACATTCATTAACCTCAGGGTTCAAACAGCCCCCACCTAACAAAAAGACTTGAAACAATACTCTAACTCCCAAGAAATGAACTGTATCTGAGGTCTGGGATTTTGAGAAGATGTAGAAAAGCACATTGCGGTGAGAAGTTAATGGATATGCATTTAATGAATAAGAGGCATTTCCTTGGGTTAACATACAATTTAAGTACTAAGTAAAGTTTCTTTAAACCAAAAGGACATAGAATAAGAAGATTTGTAACAAGCTAGCAAAACCTAGAAGTTTGGCATAGGAATGTAATGCAAAGCAGAGGTAACATTGTAGGGATGGAAGGAAAGGAGAGGGGGAGAAAAAAGTTCTTCTGGAATCTTAAACTTTGGGATAGTTGAAAGGGGAAAATGTGTTTCTGTGGGAGAAACAGTTAGGTGTCTTGTTTATACTTTTAAAAAGCATAAATGTTAATTAAAGTAACAGAAAAAAATCACAGTTTCATTAATGGAAGGAAAAATGAGATAAAGGAAAGAAAGTGGAAAAAGCAGAAACTTGATAAAATGAGCAGAGAAATAGGGCAGAGGTAAAGAAAAATATATGAAATAAATATATATTTAATTTTAATTTTATTTTAATTTTATTTTTAATTGGTAAATATATATATGCGTGTATATTTGAGCAATAGCTAGGCCTTAAAGAAGACAAAGTAGGTTTTCTGATCCTTCTTTGTTTTTGTCTTTTCTTTGAAGTTAACCTTTGAGGAATTTATTCACCTCCTGTGTGAATAAATAATGAGGAAAAACAGATAAACTTAGTGCTTCTCTTAAACAGCATCAGACTTCTTATATGCATTTGGAGCACTATGACAGGACCTGCTGGCATTATTTCACACCAGAAATGACACAGGAGGGTACCTCTTGGTGCAAATGCGTATAAATACAAAATGCTGGAGATTCATGCAATCATCATAGAGAAGTTTGATTTTGTAGCACTGCCATGACATTACTCCCGGGGGCCCCAAACCACCACTATCACAATTCGATTTCTTTAAAAGTTAACAAAACGCTATTGTTCCATCCTCTGATTTTAATACCAAGACAAGATTAGAAGGCAAGAAAACTTTTCTCCCCATTTTACAGCTCCAGTTCTTCCATGACCATGAGAGTATGTGCTGTTTTATACTGGGATCCTTTCTGACTTGAAAGTTCTCCCTTTTTCCTTCATTTGGTATCTAGTTAATACCCTCTGGTCCTCCAGATATTATTTTATTACAAAGCCTTCCCTCTATCATAAAGCTCTATTATGTCCTGCCTGCTTTGTTGCCATGGCATTCTGAAATTCCCTCTGTGAGAGTGCTTATCATATGCTTTTGAAGTCAGCTGTTTATATATTGTAGGAGATAATTGGTATTCTGTCTGATTCCCTTAGAGCCATTTACCCTTCCTATATGTTACCTCACTGGGTCTCTTCATTTCTTATGAAATAAGGTACTAGGAATACAGAGTTACTTTGCAGTCAGAGTTAAGCCTGTGAAATCTTGGGAGTTTATTCCCTACCCCTGTGACTCTTAGTCAATGAATGATCATTGTGGGATATGAAAACCCTTCTCCCATGCCTCCGGATGGGACAGATTCTTCAGCACAACTTATATCCCAGTTTCTTTGCAGTGTCAGGCTGATGCTAACTTTGTGAAACCACATCCTGGTCCAGCTTCCTCCCTTTCCTCTCCTTTCTTGCTCCATTATCAGTTTCTCCTAAAGGCATATCCTTAATAAATCACTTGCACATGAATCCTCATCTCAAGCTCCATTTGTAAAGAATCAGACCGAAAACATAATAATTTGGCCTTAACCAATGGTAAGTTCACTAAGACAAGGACTATTCATAAACTTCTTGTCTCTGGCCCAAATAACTGAGTCTTGAACATAGTAATCATTGAAAAAATTGTTGCTTGAATTAATTCCTGACACTATAATTCTGCTGACAATACAATTATGAATTAAATAAAATCCCACTTTACAATGCATCCAAAATAGAATGAGTTTAATCTCTTTTGGTGGTTTTTACTTATCTCCCTGACTTCTGAAGAATTGACTGTCTTAAAGCCTTGTGATTTTCTATGTACATTCACTTCCTCAGTCACTTCATGGAGCACTTTAAACATCATTTACGTAATGATGACTCCTAAATTACTCTCCCTTGACGCCCAGACTTCTAGTCACCAAGTGCCTGCTCTCTATCTCCAACATAACATATCCAAAATGAACTCTTGATCTCCCCCTGCAAACCAACTCTCCCAGCCTTTCCCATCTTGATCACTGGAAACTCCATCCTTCCAGTTATTCAGACCAAAACTTTACAGTCTACCATGATAAAAAGAGAATGTTAATAAAACCACAACATACTAGTATTAATCTTAGTCATTAAAAAAAAGTATACTATATACTGGATCTATATAGACTTTAAAACATGTTTTCTAACTTGAAAAGTAGTAAAACAGTCATTTACTAAATTTTCCTGTTTGTCAAAGGATCCCCAAGACCTTACCCAGGTTCAATGATTTACAAAGGACTTTGTGGGACTCATTATACAGTCTCCGACTGATGGTTTCACTTATGATTTTTTTTTGACTTAATGATTTTTCTACTTGATTTTTGATTTTATGATGGTGTGAAAGCAATACAGATTCAGTAGAAACTATACTTCAAATTTTGATCTTTTCAATAAATTACAGGAGATATTCAACACTTTATTAAAAAACAGGCTTTGTGTTGGGTCGTTTTGCCCAGTTGTATCATAATGTTACTGTTCTGAGCATGTTTAGGTAGCATGTAAAGATAGGCAAAGCTAAGCTATGATGTTCAGTAGGTTAGGTAAATTAAATGCATTTTTTCTACTTACAATGGGTTTCTTGGGATGTAACCTTATTGTAAGTCAAGAAGCATATGTATAGTTATACTCATGACTACGATATATTGTAGTAAAAGAAAGCAAAGCACAATTAGCAAAAGGAAAAGGTGTATTGGGTGAAGTTTGGTGAAGAAAGGACATAAGTTCCTTAGTCCTCTCCCAGTGAAGTCACACAGGATATGTTTAATGTTGAATTATGACAACTCTTGTGAAGTGCTGTCTGCCAGGAAGTTATTAGAGACTCAGTGCCCATGTTTTTTGCCAGGGGCTGGCCACTTAAGCACACTCCACCCAATATATATCAAAATTCCAGTCTCCCAAAAGTAAAGCAAATTTCCACCATAAACTATATTGTTTGCCAAAAAAAAAAAAAAGATATAGTGGAACACTCATCAGTTGGAGAATGGTGGGACCTCTCTGGAAATCCAAACTCACGGATGCCAACTATAGGCCAAACTTGCAAGCAGGCATGGTATTTTCAAGCTTGCTAGATTAACTATTCTCTTTCTTTACACACATGTATACCATGTAAGCAAAAGTGTCACGTGGGAATTCTGAAGAAACTTCTTAAAAGGCGCTTATCTTTCTAGCTTTTCTTTCTTGTTGCCTAAAATTCAAATCTGATACCTGGAAATCCAGGATCCAATTTAAGTTGTGGGCCAACCTCAAGATGTACAGTCATGTGCTAAGAATGGGTCCCTGATGAGGCCATGAAGCCACTATACCACTTAGTAATCTCTATAACAGACCTTTTTTTTCTGTGAGATAGAATTGATGTTTACCTTGTTTGCGCTATTATTTCTGAATTCAGTAATTAGCAGCCAAACAATTTATAATGAAAAAATCAATTAATAAAAATGTAACAAATACATTTTTTAAATGTGAAGGTCCTGTAAATAAAAGATCTGCTCTGTTTATCAAATGCAAAATGATGCAAATAATACCCATGAAGAAACAACTAAAAGTATCTAAACAAATAAAAGAAACTGCATTCATTAGAAGTGCTGTATTTTTTAAATCTAAAAATAATTGAGAAGCAGCTCGTGAGGGAAAGAACTATTCATTTAAAAACAATTAAGCTGGGCCTTTAATAGCCTAAAACCGAAAATCACAACTTAATCATCAATGTCATTTTTATGGAGGTAAAGATGCTATAATGACATACAGTATATTCCATGCCCTTTTTTTGTAATGAGAGTTAATAAATACAGGAGGCTATTCCAGTTGGCTGTAATGTTTCTTCCATAACTTCAGAAGGTTTCCCTGATCTAACTTTAGCACTTTTACACTTAATAATCAATACTGATTAAGTGTAAAATTTTACACAAATTTTACAAATGGAAGATTTTTTAAAGTGTTGCTTTGTAACAGCATTTTCATCTTTTCCTTCTGAGTTTCTTACGGGAATTTTTTTCACCATTATTCTCAATCTTGTTGAAAATGAAGCAGGAATTCCTTTAATGATTTTTTATAATAGAATATAATCTAAATTAACAGCATTGCAGACACTGCAGAGTATTAGAAATGTAATAAAAAGTAAATTGCTCTGTTCCACAGTGCTCTACTACAGTCATATTTGCATCTATTCATAATGTAACCAAATGAACTCCTGCCATTTAAGGGATTAAACACCAGCACAATTATACACCAGCATAATTATAGAAAAATGGGATGCTTCCAAGGCATGTAGGTTTGACAGAGATGTTTGTAATTACAGTATTCATGTATTCTCCTAGCAGCTAAATTTAGCCAGGCTACACCAAATACATAATACAGTGCAATTCTAATAGTGTTTTCTAATAATTCATCTAAAATTCCCCCCCAAAAAAGTTACATTAAAATGGCTTAAGGGATATCATAGAGTGAATAATCTGTCCCTGTGTATTTTTCCAGGCACCTGAAACTGGAAAGAGAAAATTAATACCTCCAATTCCTTTGGGTACATTTTCAATCTTATGGACACATTTTTCCCTCACATTTTGCCACTAAAATATTTAACAACTTTTAGAAAAATAAGAATGAGAACAACAACAAATTTTATGGGTGCCTTGCAACACTTGGAGATGTAAATGACCTTTACATCTAAATGTCAGTTTACAATTTAAAGTCATTCAACATCCAGGTGATTAAAAGCTACCAATAAGATATGCAAAACTAAAATAAGGCGTAAGAAATAACATACATTAAGGAGGACCATTTTTAAATGTTCATGTAAGTAGCCCAGTTTCAGTACCAATGAATCAGAGAGCATTAACAGTACACCATTCCTACACACATTTGAAATATTTCAACCCACTAGATTAATGTCAGGGTTAAATATTGCAAGAATTATATTTAACCTCTTTGGATTCTGAATAAAGCTTAAAAAGAGAAGAAATGTGAACTAATTTTGTGCTGGATTTTCTACTGGGCACTTTTGAATTGTTGTCCTCATGTAAACCCCACTAGCAAATATATTGCAGTCTTCAATTTGCAGATGACTAATTAAGATTCAGAAATTCACGCCTGTAATCCCAGCACTTTGGGAGGCCGAGGCGGGCGGATCACGAGGTCAAGAGATCGAGACCGTCCTGGTCAACATGGTGAAACCCCGTCTCTACTAAAAAATACAAAAAAATTAGCTGGGCGTGGTGGCGCGCGCCTGTAGTCCCAGCTACTCGGGAGGCTGAGGCAGGAGAATGCTTGAACCCGGGCAGCGGAGGTTGCAGTGAGCCAAGGTCGCGCCACTGCACTCCAGCCTGGCGCCTGGTGACTGAGTGAGACTCTGTCTCAAAAAAAAAAAAGAGATTCAGAAATATTAACTAACTTTCCTAGTACTGCACAATTAGTAAATAGTGGTTCCAGGATTCCCACACGCATCTGTATGACTGTTTTTCTACTGAAAGTCACACATATTTATTAAGGACTTACTCTGGCAATGTATTAATGTACCTCATTTAATCCTCGTAAGAATCACATCAATTAAGTAGTAGCTCCTCACTTTACAGATGAGGAAACTGGTGATTCAGACAGGAAAATGATTTTCCCAGATCCCACAAGTAGTATATAAGCAAGCTATGATGGAAGTCCCACGCCATCTGAGTCTAAAGTCTATGCTCAATCTCACTCTGATGTTAAGAGACATTGAATCCAGTAGCTTTAATTTACGTAGAACAGGAAACCTTTCTCCAAGAACACGTGAAAATGGAAGGCTGCTGTAACTCTTGGTAAAGTGAGCACATCCATTATTAAATTGCACTCACCCATTGTAAAGTTTCCTATATATATTTGTACTTCTACCAGATTTTTTTTCCTAATTGAAATGGCAATGAAGAATAAAACACAAAGTTATCCTATAATAACACTACCTGGGTTTCATGGGACAGAAAAAAAAAAATTAGAAGAGGAAAAAAATTTGAGCCTGCATGTTGGGAAAAAAAAAGGAAGAAGATGGAGAATTCAAAAGTGAAAAAAAAGGTCTATCTTAGAACCTTCTTAAAATAAAATGCTGTTTTCCACAAACAGCAAGGAAATGATAGGATATAATCATCAACATACTGGCAGATTCCATACATACGTCTTGAGTAGTAAGTTAGGTATTTTGACTTTTGTTCAAAAATGGTAAGATCAAATGGGTTATGGGGATAGATGAATAGGAAAGTTCTCCATATGATTGCCCCATATGACCAGAGGATACAATTTACTGGACAGTCATTATCTCTTTCAACTTTCGACTAGGAAGCCTTCTTGCAACTCAGGGGCCAGAAAGCTAAAATCTACTTTACCAGACTCCCTTGGTCTAAGCTTGCAGACAGAGTTTGGGTTATATCAATAACAATTCAGAATCAGATCAAGTGGGAAGAGACATGCTTTGTAAAGAATCAGTTTTTGTGGTTAGAAATCACAGTATACGTGGTTAAGAAACAAATCCAAGAGTTCTAGGGCAGGATTCTCCATCCTTTGATTATAACTAAGGTCCATTTTTCTTGAACTATTAGTAGGTAGAATTACTTTTGATTCTAATTGGAGAAGCAGTTCGTTTGGTGGGCAAGTGGTATGATATTATTCTGTATGTTATTCTTGCAGGCAAAGACATAGGAGGTTTCTATGCAGACTTTACATTATGCTTTGTTAGGAATTAATTACCTAGAGTAATCCATTTATGCTTAAACAAACTAAATGGATGCTATTATCTGCAATTGAACTCTGACTGATAAACCTTTTTTTCCCTTTGCTCTCCCCCTGCCCTCAGTGAGGTTCACCCTTAAAGCCAGGCCAAGGAAAGTGAGGTGTAAAGTCAATACTACTACGCCACCTCTACAGCCCCGACTCTCCAAAGGTATGGTCCCTCCAGGGAATTACCAGTGGTACCTACAGATGAAAACTGCAGCTTTCTTCCAAAATTATAAATAAACACCATAGAATCTAACTGCCCAGTGAAATTTATATGTTGACAGATACTCTTAGCTGCCTAAGTATTATCTGTAGATCCACAAGTTTAAATGATGGTTTTCAATTCTATAATTTTAATGAGAGAAAGAGGAATGATGGAAAACAGGGAGGCACTGGTAACTAAAAAGAGAAATGGCACCATCAACAGAGTGTGAACAATCAGAAGTTAGATTTTGCTAAATAAAAACATCACTTGGTACTACTTGAAACAGGCAGAAGCTACTCTGTGTAATTTGTAAAGACCTTAGTGTGTCTTTAACTGAATGTAAGCACTATTATAAAAGAGTTTCACACTCAGTATTTAAATTATCAGTGGAGTTACATTTTAATAAACAACTCTGTAAAGTTTAAAACTAGAAGTGTGCTGTTTGAGAGTAAATTATGTCCCAAGTTCATCTATCCATGTAAAGATAACATCAATATCTGCAAAAACCCATGAATACTTAGTTTCATCCTGACATAAATGAAGATATAGTTCACAATACTTACAATCATTAGACCTTATAACTGTGAGAGAACTGCATATAAAACACTAAATTCTATGTTAGGTAAAATATAAACAAAATTCTTATTGCAAAGCTGATATATTACAATCCATGTCAAAATTACAATGTGTATGATAAAGATTTGCTCATCTCTCCCTACACACTTAGTTTTCAAGCCAGCAAGAATGTGAACATATATTCCATTTGCATCAGTGTCCTGTCCTTAATTCCTAAAAAAGTCCAACTTTGTACTTTAACCTTGGCTGTCACTTTCTTAAGGATATCTCAGTGCTTAGAATACTCTTCATGTGATATACAGTATGAGTAAGGTGGGTCATTAAACCAAGATGTCAGAGGGGAGAAAAAAATGAGGAATTACTGGTCCTAAAATTCAAAGAAAAAGATGTTGCTATAGAACATGTTATGCAAAGGGCAGGACAATGACATTTTGTTAAAGTTTATAAAAGAAATCATGTTATGTGGTTAACTAAAAGGCAGAGTATTGACCTAATAGTCTATTAGACTGTTTTAATTCAAACCTACATTTAGACATTTCTGAGAATATGTCACTTCCACCACAAGGATTAGGGAGAGAGAACTCAAACCTTTAAAAATTATGGATTAGATCCCCTACTAACAGATCTCTCTATTAGCCCCACAACTTGCACTCAGGTCCTCTAAGAAAATAGATGACACAATTGAAACTCTTCAGCCTGTTTGTTTGTTGCCTCCTAAACTATTAAGGGTAACCCTTAAAATGTTTTCATCTACCTGACTAGTTCAAATTAAAACCAACAAAATACCTTTTTAAAATATTTCCTTTTCTTGTCAATAAACTTATTTTTTTACATTCAGATAATAAAAACCAAAATCACATAGCAATAAAAATAAAATAGCCAAAAACAGTAACTTAATATTGTCCCAATAATATATGTATGTCCATATATGATATACTTATATCATTAAATTATGAATAATATAATTATTTGTATTATATATTATATAAATGCATGTGTAGATATTTGTGAAAAAACTATAATCATGAATCATCTAGCATAATAATAAACCCTCTAGTATAAAAAATGCCAAGAGGTAAATTATAGATGCCATTTATCTATTATTAATTAAGGTGTGACATATCTGAAATTTTGGTTTATCATAGCAATTTTCATATATTGTTTTCCTTAAGTAAAGGAAATGATAAAAACCTAGGTCTCAGTATTCTGTATGCACATCTACCAATGCCACTTCTATACCTGATGTCCATGAAGCCCCGGGATATTAAGTATGTGCACATATCAATACCTCTGGCAAGAGTACATGTTCAAAATACAACACCAAGAGAAAATAAGTATATATTGAACTTATCAGGCAATAGGAAATGACATCCAATCCAAGATGCTACTGTGGCACTTCATGAAAAGGATTTTTGCCTCACCCAATAAATTTATATATCCACTATTTTAGGTGAGAGTCTCACTGCAACTCTCGTTGCAAAATGAATACAATACACATAAGACTTCTAATAAATAGCAAATGCTAGAGTCCATGGAAAGGCACTGTATTATAGAAATGTATCTTTATTCTTCCCCTAACCTTCTTTGATGGAAGTATTTACTTAATTTTGTCACTTCAGTCAATTACTGTATATTTACAAAGTTGGCTTAATTGTCTTTAATTAAGAAGTGTCCATATGTTAATTTGAACATGTAATTATGATATCTAATTACATAATTACAGAGTATGTTGAAATGATCAAAATCTTCATTATCTCATTGATTTTAAAAGAGTGCAGGATATTCATTAAGTATCTCAAGCACCACTTACAATATTGTTTTCCAAATTGCTTACTTTCCAAAGTTAACAAGACTTGAAAGACAGATAAAGAGAAGATAATGACAGAAGTCATGTATCCTACTGGGCCATGAAACAATTTTTGCTTATCACATCCTAAACATATCAAAATGACTATTAGTAATAGCTCATGATTTTTGGTTCAATCCATTTGTTAATTTATAATACATTTATTACTTAAAAGTTTTGACTAAGAAGAAATTTTTCTTAGTCTTGGAATTATGACAGAAAAAAGCTCTGATGTCTTTTGAAAGAGGAGGTTTTACTGTTTTCACTTTTTTAGAAACATCTTCAAAATAATGTGAACAGCTAATAGCAATTCAGACAGTGTAGGCAGAAGGGATCTTATAAACCTTTCTGTTCCTCACAATCTTTGCTAAATGAGTAGATTAGTAACAGTTATCTTAGTCTGAATCCTTTAAAAAGACGAGAGCTTGAAGCAAGGATCAGAGTATTGACATTTTCTTGGAGAGGTACAAGCTCAGGAAATGATGAGGGAAGAAAAGGGGATGGACAATCTCGTGGCAAGGAAAAATGTGAGGAAATTCAAAGAATGTGTTGTTCATGATATACCTTTCTTTTGCACATGAGATTATCCGGACGGTCTGCAAAGGTTAATGTACTTCCATTGCCATTCCCTGAATGAGGAGTTAATAATAATAAATTATCTGTCTTATCCCTTCCTGTTCCTGTTTCCCACATATCTAGACTCATGCCAAGATGAACTAACTTTCCCATATGGCTGAGCTTCATTAGCTGACCTGAGCGGCTGCTCCGGAAGCCATATCTGAAGGCTGAAACTGGCCCTGAGAATTACACACTTTACCAATGCCGGTGCCTGGGTCCAAGGGTCAAGAAGTGCAGAGTCAAAGGTATGGTTAGAGAAAACGGGTTATAAAGAAAGAAACACTGTAGGGAGGCAAGAGTGTTGTTACAAGATCTTTTCCAAGACCAAAGCTGAAGGATACAATTAACCCTGGTAGGAAATGTGCAGGAGCAGTTAGTGTTTGAGGAAAGTCCTGAGAGGTAACAAGAATAAAGGAGACCGAGATTCACATGCTGTTTCAGGGATAAAGAAATGCTAAGTAGGCTTTCTTCCAATGGCCTTTTAAAAAACAGAACAAAACAAAAAACCCAAAACCTGATTTTGCTAGTGATGTCTTCTCAAATGCCTCCCTAGTTTCTGGGCAAAGATAGATGAAGCAATGATAGCATCCCATAAGTGATTGATAAATAAATAAAGAGCCATTTCAGTGCCTTCTGGGAGCAGATAAAAGGATATTGTGTCTTTATACATTAGGAAAGTATTAAAGTACCCAATAATCAACTGGTTTGAACATGTTCAAAATAAGTTAACACAAAATATCAGCTTTTAGATTTTGGAAAAGTTTATTTTCAAGAAGCTTTTTCCTGAGCTGGGCCATAAAATATAAAGAAGAGTCTCCACGAAATGCACTTTACCTTTGCTTGCAAAATAAGCCAAGATATTAGAAACCTTGCAAGGCACCAGTTTAATATATCCCTCTGACCCAGTTCCTACAAATGTGTTATCAAGTTACCTATGAATATAACTTACTAGTGCAAATACCCTGAATATGGAGTGCTTATAATATTCAGGTTCCTATAAAAATAGCTATTGCCTCCCCTAGAGTAGAGCAAGTTTTCCCTTTCCCACAACCTAAATCTAATTTCGACAGGCTTATTATTAATTTAGAATGCTAGAGAATCTAGTGCATTAAAAAGGAAAGCCTTGCAAAGGAAAAAAAGTCATTCATTTCTTAGGCATGAACCAAGAAGGTAAGGTCCCAAAAATCTAAAACACCTTAGTGCTCTGATTAAAAAACAAAAAAATTAAAATCACAGTAAGCAAATTGGAGAACTCTAACTTCTAACATAATCAAATGATTTGCAACACTTATGAGCTGCATTTCACACTCAGGTCTCCCAGGCCTTCCCCTTAATGCCAGCATTTCTTTATACCTCTGAATTCACCTGACACAATGTAGTAAAAATGATTCTAAATAATGAGTAGGACTTGTAAACATGGTTTTACAGGTAAAAAATGACGGCATATTTCTCCTCAGTCACTGAAATGGGGCAAAATGGAAACAAGAATCAAGATATTACTTCTGGAATGATCACAGATTATCACTTAGCTGCACAATAATATTAGAAATAAAATATTGGTTATACAAATATATCTGTTTGTAATGAATGTCGAAGTTTACTATCAGAAAGTAGCAAATTAAAACTCCATATCCATGCATATGACGTGCACCATTCACCCAGTTTCTCATATCAAAATTCTTGAATCATCTTAGACTGCTCTTATTCTCTCACCTCCATATCCAGTCCCTCAACAAAAGTCTCCACTCAAAATATATTTGACCTACTTTTTTCTACTACCTCTGAATACTCATCTGTTTGCCCATGTCACCATCATCTCTCCCTGGACACAAAGTCCAGCTTCCATTCTTGACCCGTCTAATCTATGTCCCAAATTGCAACCAGAGTGACTCTGTTAAAACAAGTCACATTCTAAATGCTTAAACCCTTTTTTGGCTTCCTATTGCCCAGAAAATGGAACTCACTCCTGTTCATCAGGCGTGTATCCGTCTTCATGTCTTGCACTACCCCTAGTCACTGAACTCAGGGCAAACCTACCTTCCTGAAAATCACGAAGAGTCCTCCTGCTTCAGAGCCTGTACCCTTTGCTGTCCCTCTTCTTTTAATTACACGCAAGCCTCTGCCTAAATGGCATTTCATCAGAGTAGGCTTCCTTGACCACTCTATTAAAAATGGCAGTTCCTCTTATTCCCAGTCACCATATCTACTCTAATTTTCTTCAGCACACTTACTGATATCAGAAATCAGAACATATATGAATTTGTGTCTTACCTGATTTTCCCTAAAAATATAATCTTCAGGCCGGGCGCAGTGGCTCACGCCTGTAATTCCAGCACTTTGGGAGGTCCAGGCAGATGGATCACAGGTAAGGAGTTCGGGACCAGCCTGGCCAACACAGTAAAACCCTGTCTCTACTAAAAATAGAAAAAATTAGCCAGGAGTAGTGGCGGGCACCTGTCATCCCAGCTACTTGGGAGGCTGAGGCAGGAAAATCACTTGAACCCAGGAGGTGGAGGTTGCAGTGAGCTGAGATCACGCCACTGCACTGCAGCCCAGGCAACTACAGGCAACAGTGTGAGACTCTATCTCAAAAAAAAAAAAAAAAAATTATATATATATATGAAGATACATATATATATATATATATATATATGAAGATACATATATATATATATATGAAGGTATATATATATATGAAGATACATATATATATATATATGAAGGTGTGTATATATATATATATATATATATATATATACACACACACACACACACACCCTCATGAGGGCTAAGATTGTATAGGACTTGATTGCTTTATCCCAGCACAGTGCCTCATACTTAGTAGGTGCTTAATACTCACCTCCCTTCTATAACATGCTGCTGTCTTTCTTTATAATATTCTGAGTAAACATTAACAAGCAGAAATTATCTCCGTAATGCCCCCATGTAATTCTAAGGGATATCTGTACTCCACAAAATTCAAGGTCTTATGCGCTTACAAAAAAACTCAGATTACCCATTTAGTAATAATAAAAACATCAACATTACTAATTAAAATGTTTGTGTTATAAATTACCCTGTGGACGTCTCCAAATAAATGTGGAAATGCCATGTTCCCCAGATGGGTATTCATTCACAGAAGTGGTTTTATGAAAAGACTTTAAAGCTTATTAATGTTAGGAAGAATAGAAAGTAAAAGTTCAGGGATAAAAAGGCAATATATTCACTAATTTCTCCACAACTAATGATGTAAAAACAAAATAAAAGACACTATTTTTTAGTAAAAATATGACTAACACAGAGGACCCCAAATAATACAAAATGATTTATAATAATATTTTTTAAATTAATAGAAAGTAAGGATGAGCTAAGAGGTAGAAAGTTTAAAATGGGAAGAAATACCTTTATGTTTTGTTGTAAATAAACTGTGATCGGCTTTGCAATAATCAGTTTATTCTTTACCCAAAACTTTATTATTGGTATATATGTAGCTGGGTTTAGTTATTCCTGGATAGCTATCGAATATAAATTATCTTCTGCAAATTGGAGTGCTACTATTGCCATCATAAAGTTTTATTGAGGGCCGAATATGAACCTCATGCTAGCTTGGGGGAAACAAAATATATTCTGTGACCCTGATGACCATAACCTTTACAAAAGTCAAAATTTATTAAGAAAATGGCTCTGATAAGTGCTAAATTAAATCATGGAGAAATTCTTGTCACACTGCATTCGTTTTCTGAACTAGTATCACTGAGTTAAGGAAACATACCATTATTTTAATCATAAATATTTCACTATAAGCTTCTACTTTAACATGTCTAATATAAATTACTGTACATTGTATAAAATAATTTTTAAACTTTCTAATGAATGAGAAAATTGGCCTTCTCAAAAGGATGTGTTTACATAGCAAAAGGCAAGTAATATGCTTTGATCAATTTGATATGAAACATAAAAAGCTTCTTTCATATAAAACAATACCAGGCATACAATTTTAATTGAAGAGAATTTTTGTTACTTCTTAATATTTCAAGGGGAACACATACCAAAAGGAGCTGTCGGTTATTTTATTATTACCTTTGGCTATTTTACCATTACCTTTACAATAAGATAATGAATTTTCCTTTGGAGGGGGAAGTCTTCAATGCTTAACAAATGAGATCATTCTAAATTAAATTATCTGCCTGAAAAGACACTATTTTAATAAATATTTGATTGAATTAAAGTTTTTTCCTCCATATACACGAATGTTATTGCATCCTTGCTTTTTGAAACAGCAGGCTTTATACCAAAATTTTATATCTTTCTCTTTTAGGTGTACTTTTTTTTTTCCAGAGTGTAGTAGTAATCTTTTTCTCTATACATTTCAGTCCTTGAAACATATTGGGCACATTCAGTGTTATAACCTTGTCACTCAAATATCTGATAAAACACAAAGTGATTTCACCAAAAATAATGGAAGGATAGACAGTGTCTCACTCTGTTACCAGGCTGGAGTGCAGTGGCTCAATCTTGGCCCACTGCAACCTCCGCCTCCCGTGCTCACAAGATTCTCCTGTCTCAGCCTCCTCAGTAGCTAGGATTACAGGTGTGCACCATCACGCCTAGCTAATTTTTATATTTTTAGTAGAAACGGGATTTCATCATGTTCATCGGGCTGGTCTTGAACTCCTGACCTTGTGATCCTCCCACCTCAACCTCCCAAACTGCTGGAATTACAGGCGTGAGCCATCTCGCCTGGCCCTAAACATTTTTTTAAGAAGAATATTGTGCTGGTCATGTTCAGTTTCTTGAATCAGATTGCAGGATTGTTAAGTTATGAACATTCAATAAAATAACAATCATCATAATAATGAGTAACTAGGTAATTAAAAAATCCAAGAAGCTTTGTATTTTGTATCTGGGAAAACACCACTAAATGTGCCTTTGTCTGTAGATATTCCATTTAGGAAAAGGTACAAATTAGAAAAGAAAGGAATGTCGTATGGAGTAGAGAGAAAAGAAGTATTTGAAAAGAATCGCAGAAATCATGGAAAGAAAAGAATTAACGATTATTACCATGGAGGTAGTGCATGTTTTAGAATATTGCACAAAACAACTGAGAGGTTTTAGGAAAAAAAATACATTACCCTGAAAGGAAAATGTAAATTGAAAGCAGTGTGCAAAATTGCTGTTTCTCTCTCCTGAACTCCCAATCAGTGAGCTCTTAGCCAACTTTCTTGAAAGCAAATACCTCTAAGGAGGGTGGCGTCACTTAATTATTCATATTTTATTTCCAATTACTTTAATCAGATGCTTTCTTCATAACATTCGGCTGAATCAGCTGAATTTGGAAATGTTATGCATACCATCCGAGAGTATAAAGAGGTACATGTGTGGTTTTAGAAAATGAGTTATTTGTAGGAAACTTGCCCCAGATACGTTTGTTGAAATCATTGAGGGTTTTCACGTTCTACTTGAAATCTTAACCCCAGTAGCTTTCAGAGTCTTGATGTTGCAAAGTTGATCATTTAAATGGTTATTTAAGTACTTCCTTAAAAGAGGTATAATTCAACTCTTAGGAACCTTAGGATGGCCTAGGGGGAAAGGAAATACCTTAAGTAGTCTTAACAAAAGCTAAGGTCTGTGGTTTAAGGTTGGAGACACAGGCAGGCAAAATGGTGAAACCACGGCTCTCCTTCAGGCTCCCATTCACTTTTAGACAAATATCCCAACATCCTCATATTGATTCAGGCTATTTTTACAGGGCCAACTCTCTGAGCTTAGAAAAATCACATCTTTTTCATTAAAATATCAATTCCTTCACGGGATAGAAGAAATTTTAAAAAATATTGTCTTTTTGTGTGTGTACGTGTTTTTCTTTTCCTTGTAAAAATGTATTAATGTTAGAGAGGTTTTAGTTGTTTGCTTTAGCAAAGATGTTTTAATTTAAGATCACTCCTTGAACCAAAAGGTTAAGTCACCAGTGAATTATTTGTGGCCCAAATTATTTGTATGAATAATTATGTGAAAAGACTAGAAATGTTGCCCAAAACACTTACATCTCCCAACATTTTTCCTCTGACTGACTGTTCTGCATTGCAGAATGTTTCACTGTCTCATAAAACCCTAGCACATATTTTATGATTTCTCCACTGAGGTAAAAATAATGTTTAATATTCAACTGACAAAGTGATGTTTACCTACCGAGAATATTTTTACGTAGGGGAACAAATGAGGCAAAAAAAATAGCTACATTGAAATCCATTATTTACCATGAAATTGCTTTGTGATCCTGAAGAAGGTGCTCTTTTTCTAGAACTTCATTTCCACATCAGTAAAAGGGAGACAATTTTACCCAACATAGAAGGCCATTGGAGAAAAAAATGAGATGGTGTATAGAAACTGAGAGCAATCAGGCAAGAAAAAGAAATAAAGGGCATTCAAATAGGAAAGGAGGAAGTCAGATTGTCTCTATTTGCAGACGACATGATTGTATATCTAGAAGACCCCATTGTCTCAGCCCAAAATCTCCTGAAACTGATAAGGAACTTCAGCAAAGTCTCAGGATACAAAATCAATGTGCAAAAATCACAAGCATTCCTATACACCAATAACAGACTTAAAGAGAGCCAAATCAAGAACCAACTGCCATTCACAATTGCTACAAAGAGAATAAAATACCTAGGAATACAACTAACAAGGAACGTAAAGGGCCTCTTCAAGGAGAACTACAAACCACTGCTCAACAAAATAAGAGAGGACACAAACAGATGGAGAAACATTCCGTGTTTATCGCTAGAAAGAATCAATATTGTGAAAATGGCCATACTGCCCAAAGTAATTTACAGATTCAACACTATCCCTATCAAGCTACCAATGACCTTCCTCGCAGAACTGGAAAAAAACACCTTAAACTTCATATGGAACCAAAAGAGAGCCTGCATAGCCAAGTCAATTCTAAGCAAAAAGAACAAAGCTGGAGGCATCACACTACAGGACTTCAAACTATACTACAAGACTACAGTAATCAAAACAGCATGGTACTGGTACCAAAACAGAGATATAGACCAATGGAACAGAACAGAGGCCTTGGAGGCAACACAACACATCTATAACCGTCCGATATTTGACAAACCTGACAAAAACAAGCAATGTGGAAATCAGTCCCTGTTTAATAAATGGTGTTGGGAAAACTGGCTAGCCATGTGCAGAAAGCAGAAACTGGACCCCTTCCTGACACCTTACACTAAAATTAACTCCAGATGGATTAAAGACTTAAACATAAGACCTAACACCATAAAAACCTTAGAAGAAAATCTAGGCAAAACCATTCAGGACACAGGCGTAGGCAAGGACTTCATGACCAAAACACCAAAAGCATTGGCAACAAAAGCCAAAATAGACAAATGGGACCTAATCAAACTCCACAGCTTCTGCACAGCAAAAGAAACAGTGATTAGAGTGAATCGGCAACCAACAGAATGGGAAAAAATTTTTGCAATCTACCCATCTGACAAAGGGCTAATATCCAGAATCTACAAAGAACTAAAACAGATTTACAAGAAAAAACAAACAAGCCCATTCAAAAGTGGGCGAATGATATGAACAGACACTTTACAAAAGAAGACATACATGAAGCCAACAAACATATGAAAAAATGCTCATCATCACTGGTCATTAGAGAAATGCAAATCAAAACTACATTGAGATACCATCTCACCCCAGTTAGAATGGTGATTGTTAAAAAATCTGGAGACAACAGATGCTGAAGAGGATGTGGAGAAATAGGAACACTTTTACACAGTTGGTGGGAGTGTAAATTAGTTCAACCGTTGTGGAAGACAGTGTGGCGATTCCTCAAGGACCTAGAAATAGAAATTCCATTTGACCCAGCAATCCCATTACTGGGTATATATCCAAAGGATTATAAATTGTTCTACTATAAGGACACATGCACACAAATGTTCACTGCAGCACAGTTTACAATAGCAAAGACCTGGAACCAACCCAAATGCCCATCGATGATAGACTGGACAGGGAAAATGTGGCACATATACACCATGGAATATTATGCAGCCATCAAAAATGATGAGTTCGTGTCCTTTGTAGGAACATGGATGAACCTGGAAACCATCATTCTCAGCAAACTGACACAAGAATAGAAAATCAAACACTGCATGTTCTCACTCATAGGCGGGTGTTGAACAATGAGAACACATGGACACAGGGAGGGGAGCATCACACACTGGGGTCTGTCAGGGGGAAAAGGGGAGGGACAGCGGGGGGTGGGGGAGTTGGGGAGACAGCATGGAGAGAAATGCCAGATATAGGTGATGGGGGAGCAAGGCAGCAAATCACACTGCCATGTGTGTACCTATGCAACAATCTTTCATGTTCTTCACATGTACCCCAAAACCTAAAATGCAATAAAATATATATATATATATATATATATATATTAAATAAATAAATAAGGCACAAAAAAAAAGAAAATGAGAATAGGTATTATTTTTATTTTCCTTAGTATCTTTTCTATTTCCCTGGCACAAAATTAAACCTACTAAGTATCTTATCCTAATAATCTATGAAGATTGCTACTATTTCATTTAGAAAATTGTTCATACAGATTGTAATACCCCGCACCCCACATACGCACTGACACCCCACATACGCACTGGCAGTTCTGCTTTTCAATAATTATATAGCTATTCAATGGTTTGATTAAAATATTGCCTTGCATAGACGGTATTAAACTCATGAAACCAAACACTCCAACAATTTCAAGTGGCGATTGGAGACCAATGGTGATAGGACATACATGTGATTGCTTCGCCTCTGCCCGTAGCTACACCATCATTCTCTCTGGGTCTTAGTTTATGGGTGTGTAAAAAATTAGATGACCAATGCAATTTTTCTAACTTAATAATTTTAAAATTTATGATCTATAAAGAATCTATTCCTACCTCTGATGATTTTCCCTTGATGGAATTTAGCAGGCTTGATAATTGCTTCTTCATTTAGCTCTCTCTTGCAGGAGATTCTGCTTTTGAGGGGACAAATTTATCTGTTTTACTAATTATTTTATCTCCATCAGTTAGCAGAGTGCCTGATACATAGTAGGCTCTTAAACACTTCCCTGCAAAACTGTAATATATTGGCTTAACAAATGAATAATACCCAAAGTATTATTATAGAGAAGATAGAAGTCAATTAATTTTAATGTATTTAAATAGAATTCTATTTGCTCTAAAGCAATGTATTTTCAGTATAAGTTATGCACCCTCTGGAATTAAGTTATTAAGGCCCTATGTATCCAATTTTACACTCTTGCAATTTTTATTTATATACCTGTCTTTCTACTAGAACTTCTTAGCTATTTGAAGGCCTATCTCTGGCCTCCAGTGTCTAACATATTTTTTTGGCCACATCTACTAGAATATTCTACAATTTTCCACAGGAAGAATCTCATTTACATACTTACAAATATACTTGTGTTAATTCTTTAAAATTAATTTTGCTTATATCCTTTTCATTTGACTCGTATCGACGTCAATACTGATTTCTAAAACTTTCACAAAATAGAGTCAGCCTTTATGGCAAACATATTGTTGTCTAGGTTATAGCACTCAGACCAGCTGCTATTTTTCAATGACACGACATCTTGATTGAAGGTGTAGAAGATGCTATCCTGTGAAAACGTTATTGAAAATGTGGGTTCTGTGTCTGTATATTTTTATAGACATATCCCAAAACAGTATTTTGTTCCCTTGGTCTCTTAGAAATCATATTACATAATGATAAAAATGGAATAAACAAAAATATTCTCTGTCATTAACGTGAGGATAAGGAACAGAAGAAAAAAATAACTGCAAGATATCAATATTTTGCTGGGAATATTTACAAAGCATTTTTTTATTGGCAGTCTCAGATTTATTGAGGTATTTAACAGACAACTTCATTGTGCTTATTTAAACAGATGTTAAAATTAATATAATTGTATTTACTTTCCATACTTCCCTCCTCTTGTTTGCATTTCAAAGTCAAATTAGGTTGCCAGGTAAACTATTACCTCACTGGTGCCAGACCTCTTCCTACCCATTATAAAAAGTTATTTGAGACCCTCAGCCTCACTTCTTAAAGAAATCACTACAGGGCATACAGGGGTAAAGTTAATGATACAGAATTCTCATAGTCTTTTCTAATGGCATTTTCTTTTCAAATTCCTGAATAATATAGTAGAAAATAAGGCTGTATTTTACAAATAAAACAGATTTTTTGAAATTTTTTTCTCTATAATTTTATTTTTAAAATCTGGTCATGAGGAATCCACAAGTATAAAGTTGTAAAAATCCTCCACCGTTCCTCTTTATATTAGTTCATTTTCATACTGCTATAAAAAACTGCCCCCAACTGAGTAATTTATGAAGGAAAGAGGCTTGATTGACTCACAGTCCCACATGGCTGGGGAGGCCTCAGGAAAATTACAATCATGTTGGAAGGCAAAGGGGAAGCAAGCACCTTCTTCACAAGGTGGTGGGAAGCATAGGGAATGCAGGGGGAACTACCACACACTTATAAAACCGTGAGATCTCATGAGAACTCACTCACTATCACAAGAACAGCATGAGGGAAACTGCTCCCAAGATACAATTACTCCCACTTGGTCTCTCCCTTGATACATGAGGATTATGGGGATTATAATTCAAGATGAGATTTGGGTGGGGATACAAAACTTAACCATATCACCCCTGTAATTTTTAAATCAAAATTATACACTATACATTAGCATCAAACAGTTTTAAGGGATTTGTTTCTAAGATTTAAACACCACCTAAAGCCCTGTGAACAGATTTTCTGCTTCCTGAGGGAATAAATTCAACTTTTAGCATATACATGTATGTGTATCTATCTATCTATCTATATATCTATATATATACACTTCCACAAATTGGAATAATGTATTTAATTATTTCTTCTATGTTTTTTGGTTTGGGGCATTATGTGTTGGCTTCCTACTCTGGATGAATAATGAGCTCCCCTATATTCCTCAGCCTCCCCACTTCCACCACAGACACACAGATTCACACGTACAACACACTTCATATCAACCTATATTCTCAAATATAGTATATCATACTTTTTGTTTAATCAGTACTCACTGTTTATAGTATCACAATCCTTTGAATACTATTCACTGCTAAGCCATAGTTACGTAGAATACTGTGTAATTTTTCTATTCTTTAAGCACCTTTGGTTTTCCTTGAAGTAAATAACGGTGCTTTTAATTGTCTGATCCCTTTTGTTTATTTTATTTAAAAATTTTTTTAGACATGAGGTCTCACTCTGTTGCCCAGACTGGAGGGCAGTGGCACAATCACAGGTGACTGCAGCCTCAAACTCCTGGCCTAAAGTGATCGTCCTGCCTCAACCTCCTGAGTAGGTTGAGGACTATAGTCCTATCGTTAGGACTACAGACATGAGCCACCATATCAACCTGATCTCTTTTTATACAGTTATCATTAATGCATGCTTACCTGTCTGAGAGATTACCTGTCTCCGTTTTTATATAAATACATTACGTATTTCTTTCTTATTTACTTTCTTTTTTTTTTTTTAATTAGAGATCGGGTTTCACCATGTTGGTCAGGCTGGTCTCGAACTCCCGACCTCATGATTCGCCCGCCTCAGCCTCCCAAAGTGCTGGGATTACAGATGTGAGCCACCGCGCCCAGCTACATTACGTATTTCTTTCACTTCCTCTCATTGAAGAAATCCTGCCCACAGCTTCTACCTTTTCAACCTGGGTAGGCTGCCTTCTGACTCTGCTCTGCAGCTGTCATCTCAGAGTACTCCTTCACCATCATCACAGAGACTCCTTTCTATTTACTTCCCTTCTGTGTTCACTCCTTGTGTTCTGAGAATTTTCTTAATTCTTTGATAATTACTTTCCATTTTTCACTCTCCATGTTTTTCTGGGACTCATATTATTTAAATGATGGACCTCCTGGAATATTTATTTTGGTCTTCTAATTTCTATTTCATTATCTGTTGGCTCTCCTTTCTGAAAGATTTTTTAAAATTTTCAAACCTCCTATTGAGATTTCTCTCATAACTATCCAATCTTTAACTGTAAAAGCTCATTTCAGTTTGATAATTACTGTTTAATAGCAAACTATTCTTGTTTCATGAATGCAATATTTTTTTATTACTTTAAGAGATTTCTAATAAACAGTTTTGCAGAGATCCTCACCCCCCCGCCTAGTGTCTGTTTCTTTTAATATGGTTTTGTTATCTTTCCTTCCATCTTTTATTTAAGATGTTATCCACAAATATGTTGTGATCCATAGCTGTCTACTAATATCTAAGAGTAAAATGCTAAAAAGCTGGTTGGAAATTCATGCTGGTAGGTGGGATTTGTTAACTATAGTCTTCAGTATATGATGATCTACTGGGCCAGTTGATTGGGGATCTCTGGTTTCAGTATACTCAGGATTCCTCTTCCCATGCATTTCTGAAAAAGCATCTTCCAGTTTTATGCCTGAAGGATGTATGCATTGTTTTCAGCATCCTGAGTATGAGGTGACAGGAGGTCGGGCAGAGGACAGAGCACCTCAATTCCACTACGTAAATCTTCACTCTCTCAATGTATTTTAACTTAGTATCTTGGCAGAGAACATCTCACTTACTTTTTCCGTAATATCAAAACTTCATTTTCTGTCAAGGTATAAAGAGAGAGAATCAGATCTAACTGCTTCTTAAGCATCTTAAGTGCTGTTTAAACAGGCTTTCAACCATTTCTTCCTGTTATTTAGTCCTCCTGCCACCATCTTCTCCACTTCTATAGATTGTCTGATGTGTCAAGTTACTAAATAGTTGTTGGTGGAAAGGAGGGATTCTGTGATGTAAATTATATTTCTTCTCTGTTTAACAATGCTGGCTTTAAATTCAGTCTCATTTCCCCCCTTTCTGCCGACCAGCTGCTGTTTATCTTCCAGAGTTGGTTTGCTAAAGTCTCTTTCCCCACTCTGCTTGTCATTTTTACAACTTTGTAACATCATGGTCTTAATGAATGTATTCAATCCATTATTTTTAACTGGATTTTAAAAGATTATTTACTCTACTGATCTGTGTGCAATATTTCAGGTGATTGCACAGGTTTAGGCTTGGAGTATTATTAATAACAAGAAGTATTTTCTCTTTTTTCTAGGGTTGGGGGGGTAGTCACTTTAAACAACAGCAAAAGAACCACATATTAATTATGGAATATGCTATAGTATCGCATATTATTAGAAATAATTTGAAAAAAGCTTAAGTCCTTTCAAGTTGACCCCTGAACAACATGATATGAAATGAACAGGATCATTTATATGTGAATTTTCTTCTCTCTCTTCCATCCCTGAGACAGCAAGACCAAGCCCTCCTCTTCTCTTCCTCCTCAGTCTACTCAGTGATAAACCAAGGATAAAGACCATTATGATTATTCACTTCCACTTAATAAATAGTAAACATATTTTCTCTTCTGCGTAACTTCCTTTCCATTTCTTTGTCTTGTCTTTTCTTTTTTTTTTTTTTTTGAGATGAAGTCTTGCTCTGTCCTTCAGGCAGGAGTGTAGTGGTGTGATCTTGGCTCACTGCAACCTCCACCAACCTAGTTCAAGCAATTCTCCTGCCTCAGCTTCCCAAGTAGCTGGGATTATGGGTTCGCCACCACACCCAGCTAATTTTTGTATTTTTAGTATAGACGGGATTTCACTATGTTTACCAGGATGATCTCAAACTCCTGACCTCGTGATCCACGCACCTCGGCCTCCCAAAGTGCTGAGATTATAGGTGTGAGCCACCACGCCTGGCCTCATTTCTTTTTTCATTTGTTTGTTTTTGAGACAGAATCTCATTCTGTCACCCAGGGTGGAGTGCAGTGATGCAAACACGGTTTACTGCAGCCTCGACCTCCCAGGCTTAAGGAATCCTCCCAACTCAAGTCTCCTGAGTAGTTAAGACTACAGACACATGCCTTCATGCCTCACTAATTTAATTTTTTTTATATATATATAGAGAGATGAGGTGTCCCTGTGACGAGCCCAGGCTGGTTTCGAACTCCTGAGCTCAAACAATCCTCCTGCCTTGGCCTTAAGATTTTCTTAATAACAGTTTCTTTTCTTTAGCTTACTTTATCGGATATAACACATACAACATACAAAATATGTGTTAACTGACAATTTATGTTACTGGTAAGGCTTCTGGTCAACAGTAAGCTAGAAGTAGGTAAGTTCTGGTGAAGTCAAAAATTGTACATGGATTTTCAACTGTGTAGGGTTCAGTGCCCCTACCCACTGGGTTCTTCAAAGGTCAACTGCACAAATAATTCACGATATGGAGGTAGAAGGATAGAATAAAAGACTTCAAAGTTCCTTTCTAACTCTAAACAACTATGAAAGAAGATAAAATTTTATGTCCTGACACAGAAAATTGTGCAAGACATATTTTAAGTGAAAAAAGTCAGTTGTAAAACTGTAAGTCCATGGTACACAGCTGTAGTATTTTTTGTAAGCATACAGGATTTCAAATTTCTTATTTCTAATATTTAAAAATACATAAAATGTTAAAATCATTCTTTACCTAGTTGAAAGTTCACTCAAATATGGCAATATCCTATTCGTGTTTGCAACCATTTGCTTAAGGAAATAATGGTAATCACTTATAGAACTCTCCATTCAAGCATTTTAAAAAATAGTTTTATGAACATTAACTCATTTAATACAACAACTCTAAGAAGTGGTTGTCATTACCACCTCTATTTTGCAGATATAGAAACTGAGGTAAGGAAACAAAGTTTCTTGCTCAAAGTCACACAGAGCTAATGATTAGTGAAGCTGAGCTTCACAGAGAGTTTCTTTGGCTCAGAGGGCCCGTTTTCTCCAAGTTCACTTCTTACACTTCGCTGCCTGATGCGCTTCACTTGACAGTCCACTCCAAACATTAACTTGATGTTTATGCTAATCAACAATTTGATTTTATATTTACTTTCTGCCCATTTACTTTACAAATATGCTTTGAGCACCAATTATGTGCAAAGCTCAGCTTTATCTCCAGTAACTGCTAAGTCCAACTTTTTAGTTTGTTCCCATTAACAGCTAGCCCAAAATTTATCGGTCCTTCCCAGGATCCTGATCTAGTCATTTCACACCTATTTCTAACATCAAAAACATTGGTAGAAAAAGAGGCCTTTGAAGGCCGCTATGAAAGATATATAGAAACCAACTTCAATACCCTCCAGAAGGCTGAAATTTCACAAACTCCATTCATGCAACTCAAATGCTCATATATTAGAACAGGTACTGTATGCATACCTACAGTGAACTGGCAGAAGAAACTGCTGACAGGTATAGGAGGTTGAGCTAGATGACTCCTGAGGTTCATCCAGATAAGCATGGAAAGAGTCAGTCACTTACTATCTCTTACCCTGAAAAAGAATAGCACTTTCTCTGGAAATGACGACTAGTAACAAGGTCAACAAACTGCAAGAACCGTGACTTCTCCCTTTATTTTTTAAATAAAAGGTGTATTTAAAGATGTATTAAGATTTCCAAAGGAAATAAGAAGAAATGTAACAGGAAAGAACTAAAACCCATGATTTCTGAAGTAATGAACACACACACACACACACACACACACACACACACACACACACACACACACAGACATATCAACAGAAAGCCAGATGGTGATCGCAGGAGTATAACAGGTAGCAGACGGTGAGGCTGCAGTCCTGGGTTTGAAGATTAGGAAGATTCCCCATAATCTACTCGATGCCTATGACCAAAACAAGAAGTTACTGCTATATTGTGGCATCGTCAGTTATCAAATGAGCATTGTACACATTTTTCTGTTGCTGATGCGTTTTTCTTGACTAAAAGTTACTTTCTACCATGTAATGTTAAGGGTATACTTCAGCCTGTATCTTAACCAGTGTTTTTAGCATCAGGACCATTTTGGAAATAAGGAAAATGTAAATCTTCCAGGACAAGAGGTGCTACATCTACTGACCTTGCATCTTTGGGATAAGGGTAGTATTTAAACCAAGGGGCCAGCTGTGGAACTCCTCCAGGTGTGGAGACAGAACTAAGCAGGGGTGTATTTCCCACAGTGCTGGTATAGTTTCAGATTTTTTTTTTTTTCAAGACAGGATCTCACTCTGTCACCCTGGCTGGAGTGCAGTGGTGGGATCTCGGCTCACTATAACTCCGCCTCCTAGGTTCAAGCAATTCTCCTGCCTCAGCTTCCTCAGTAACTGGAACTACAGGCACCTGTCACCACGCCTGCTAATTTTGTAATTTTAGTAGAGATGGAGTTTCACCATGTTGGACAGGCTGGTCTTGAACTCCTGACTTCAAATGATCTGCCCACCTCAGCCTCCCAAAGTACTGGGATTACAGGCGTGAGCCACTGCGCCCGAACTAATTTCAGATTTTTAACACCAGTACATATTTGTTGTTTTGTTTTTGTTTTATTATTATTATACTTTAAGTTCTGGGATACATGTGCAGAATGTACAGGTTTGTTACATAAGTATATACGTGCCGTGGTGGTTTGCTGCACCCAGCAACCCGTCATCTACACTAGGTATTTCTCCTAATGCTATCCCTCCCCTTGCTCCCCACCCCCTAACAGGCCCTGGTGTGTGATGTTCCCCTCCCCTGTGTCCATGTGTTCTCATTGTTCAACTCCCATTTATGAGCGAGAACATGTGGTGTTTAGTTTTCTGTTCCTGTGTTAGCTTGCTGACACTGATGGTTTTCCAGCTTCATCCATCTCCCTGCAAAGGCCATGAACTCATCCATTTTTATAGCTGCATAGTATTCCATGGTATATATGTGCCACACTTTCTTTATCCAGTCTGTCATTGATGGGCATTTGGGTTGGTTCCAAGTCTTTGCTATTATGAACAGTGCTGCAATAAACATACGTGTGCATGTGTCTTTATAGCAGAATGATTTATAATCCTTTGGTTATATACCCTGTAATGGGATTGGCGAGTCAAATGGTATTTTTAAATAAGTGAAAATATATATATATATATATATTATACAAGGACTAGGAGAGTAAAAAGGATGAATTCATTTTACAAAAAATAGAGAAACATTAGATGGAATAATAGGAAAAGAAAATTATAATGTAAAAAGCACACCTCTTTTCACATCTTATATAATGTTACAAAGTTTAGGAAAATAGATTAATGAAAGAAGATATTTTTTTGTGAATTTGCAGAAAATTATAGCTAGATAGTAGCCACAAGGTGATGATTCAGACACAACAAAGAAGCTAAATATAAAATTATAGTTTTTAAAGTTATATGACAAATCTTTAATATCTAATTGAACTTACACAGTGTTATAGTAATAAAAGTCTTAAGATTGGCAGATGGCTGGCATGATGCAAACTATTTTTGTTTTGTTTTGTTTTTTGAGACAGAGTCTCGCTCTGTCACCAGGCACCAGGCTGGAGTGCAGTGGTACAATCTGGGCTCACTGCAACCTCTGCCTCCTGGGTTCAAGCAACTCTCCTGTCTCAGCCTCCCGAGTAGCTGGGATTACAGGCACGTGCCACCACGCCCAGCTAATTTTTGTAGTTTTTAGTAGAGAGGGGGTTTCACCATGTTGGCCAGGATGGTCTCAATCTCTTGACCTTGCGATCCACCCGCCTCAGCCTCCCAAAGTGCTGGGATTACAGGCGTGAGCCACTGTACCCGGCCCACGCAAACTACATTGTCTGGGTTTTGTTTATTTTTGTTCAGCTTGGTTTGCTTTATTTTTTAATATAATTTTTGAGCACCAGATAATTGTAAATCTTATTAGCATCTAGAAAACAAAAACAGTTTGCTTAAAGGCAATACAGTATTAGGTTTATCAAAGTAATTTTAAAATTTTTGTTTTATTTCTCTAATAGATTCGGAAAAATATTTTCAATTAATGCTGCTATAAGAACTGAGAAATAATTAGTATATTTGGTGATATTACCATTGCCTGAAAACCAAAAATAAATTCATGTTTCAGTTAATTTTTTTCTTTTCTTTCCTTCCCTCCCTCCCTTCCTTCCTTTCTTCCTTCTTTCCTTCCTTTCCTTTTATTTTCTTTTTCTCTCTCCTTCCTTCCTTCTTTGCTTCCTTCCTCTTTCCCTCCCTCCCTTCCTCTTTGTCTCTCTCTTCCTCTCTTTATTTCTACAAAATCTTGCTCTGTCACCCCAGGCTGAAATACAATGGCACAATCACGGCTCACTACAGCCTCCACCATGTGGCTCAAGCAATCCTCCTACCTCAGTCTCCCCAGTAGCTGAGACTACACCCAGTTACATTTTGTGTTTTTTTTAAAGAGATGCAGTTTTGCCATGTGGCTGGTCTTGAACTCCTGGGCTTAAGCAATCCACCCACCTCAACCTCCCAAAGTGCTGGGATTACAGGCATGAACCCAATGCCCAGACTCATGTTGACGACAATTCTTATGGCCTCTTTACCTTCTTCAGAGTTTATTGTTAAGACAAGACAGAGAGTACCTTTAGGCTACCTTATTTTTTAGAGAAACAGGTTTAGATTTTTTGTAAACAGTAATCCAAGAATAAGTTTAAGTCCTGAGGAGTAAGACACTTATTTCACTTATTTACTGAAACAAAAAAGTTCACAAGATTCTTCTTTGTATTTCTTTTGTGTAGCAGATCCTGTCTATAAAGAGTTGATAACTAGAAAAGGTAAAGGGAGATAATGCATCTATAACCTGTCACTTCCATGGCAGGGAAACAGACCTTCACACTATTGAAAAGCTAAAAGAGGACACTCGCAGCCTATTATGATTGTAAGCAGAAGTCCTAAAGAAATGCTTTTAAAAGCATCAGAACAACATGGGTAGAGATATGGGATTATGAAGGAAATTCTGGGGTGTGGGAAAGGTCTTAATTCATTGTATCTGTAGTGTAACTTGACATTAGATTAGACACTGAGTCAATGTATTCCTACCCTTGGACTGTAGAAAAGGATGGAACACCAGCATGGGGCCCTCTATGGGAATACTTTACTACTGAACCCAGAACAGTTTACTACAACTTTCAGGGAGCAGAATACTTAACTTGCAACAAACCACATGGGGCAATCCAAGCTGGCTTCAGGGAGCAAGACTGCCATTGGTGAATTCTGGATTACACTGTATTTTTAAAGTTGTTTTATTTACTTATTTGTCTACTTACTCATTTACAATTTAATGAATTAATACACTCTTTACTATGGACTGAATGTGTACGTACCCCCAAAGGTCATATGTATAAATGTAATTGCCAATGTGATAGTATTAGAAGGTGAGGCGTTTGAGAGATTCGTTGGGTCATGAGGGTAGAGCCCTCATGAATGGGATTAGAGTTCACAGAAGGGACTGAAGGGACTAGAGTTGTCTTCTTTCACCACGTGAGAGGACAGTGGGGCCTCACCAGACACCAGATCTTCCAGCACTGTGAGAAGTAAATTTCTGTTGTTTATAAACCACCTAGTTTACGGTTTTTGTTGTAGCAGCCTAAAGAGACTTAGTTTTCTACACACATATGAGACTTTAGTTAAGAAAAAAGAAGAAGAAGAATTTAAGACTTTGTGGCAATTTTAAAGCATAGGCACAAATTCCTTTGCCCTTTTACCACCGAAAGATGGGGTCTATGTCTTCACCATCTGAATCTGGGAAGAGCTGCATCTCAATGGTACCACTATCATCTAGGCCACTATTATTATTTCACCTGAAATATATCAGTCACTTCTTACTGGAATGATTTGCTTTCATTCTTTCTTCCCCTGTGAGCTAGTTTCTTACGATGTAAAAAATAATGTTTAAATATAAGTCAAAATACACAAATCATATCCTTGCTTAAAAGTCTCTAATAGCTTCCCACTACTCTTGTCTATTATTATGCCTACAGAATCTTTGATTTTCATATACGTTTGGTTTTCTATCCTAGAATTCTCCTTCCACTCCTTGCTTCAGGGCTTTTCCACCTACTCTTCCATCTACCTGGAAAATTTCCCTGTTACCTCCTGCTTCGTAAATCTCACCAAAATCTTCACGTGGATAAGTTCTTTCCCATCATTCAGATCTCAGAAAGATAACTGTGTCTGTATTCATTGTGTTCTCCACCAAAATGTAAGCCTCATAAGAAGTTAGACTTGATCTAGCTCATGCCCTGCTATACCCTCAAAAGTTAGAACTGTCCGATTACAGTGTAAGCACTTATAAATAAAAGAAACACTTGACTTTGTCTACCATAACTCACTATCCCTGAAGTATATATACCACATCCTGAACATTGATATACTGGAGATGAATAAACCATTATACAAGTCTTAGATTGTTGTTATTGTCATTAAAAGTACAGCTATCAGCCAGGCATGGTGGTTCATATCTGTAATCCCAGCACTTTGGGAGGCCGAGGTGGGTGGATCACAAGGTCAGGAAATCAAGACCATCCTGGCTAACACAGTGAAACCTCGTCTCTACTAAAAATACAAAAAATTAGCTGGGTGTGGTGACACATGCCTGTAGTCGCAGCTACTCAGAAGGCTGAGGCAGGAGAATCACTTGAACCCAGGAGATGGAGAGATCACGCCATGACACTCCAGTCTGGCCGAGATCACGCCATGGTACTCCAGTCTGGCCAACAGAGCAAGACTCCATCTCAGATGAAAAGAGTACAGCTACCACAAATAAATACCACTTGTTTGTTGTTTCATAAAAAGCACACCCAAATGTTCAGATTTCTCATACACCATTAACACTCACACTTGGATAGATACCAAATTGTTTGTATGTAAAACAATCTCACTCAAGACAAAAGAATGTTTCTTTAAAATCTTCAGGTTAAAAAACACAATCAACATAAAGGAAAGACCGTCTCTGATTATTAGTTGGGTGTCCTTGACAAGAACTTTAACCTTTCTTTGCGTTAGTTCCAACTAAAAAATAGGGAAGTTAATAGTATTTGACTCAGAACAAGGTTGGTTTCTCTTTATATTTATTTATTATTTATCATCATTACTATTGGTGGTGGTTTGCAGGAAAGGGGCTGTTGGAAATAAGGGAAGGGGCTATAGTTTCCCAGAGTGACCTATCCCTCACCCCAGCTATTCTTCCTTCTTCCTCTACTGACATGATGCGTACAACCTCATTTTCAATCCATATTTGTAAGATGGTAAAATAGTGGTCACTTTTTACTTTATCAGGCCATTTTACAGCTAAAGGGAAAGTAGATAGGGAGCATACTTTAATGAAAAGGAAGGATATAACACAGAAAATCTAGAATTTCTAAATACTAGATTCTTATGAAGGACACAATCGTTAACAATTAAGATATTCTTATAATAAATAGGAAATAAATTGTTAATCTTATCGAAGCAAACCACTTTCAGAAAATAGGTTTGTGGTATAGTTAATTGTTACAGCATCACTTCTTTTAACATAAAATATATCATAATACACACACACAGGTCCCTTCTCAAAAATAACAAAATAATAATTTAATCACAGCTTTGCGTGTTTCTGTTAATGTGAACTGGCTATTTCATTTTTCATAATCTAGTAAGCTACTGAGAGCAGTAAAGGTATAAAACTATGCAAGAAACATGTAGAATTTTCGAATCTGTTAATGTACTATGTTTTTACTGCAAATTGAGACATACTGACATTGTATCATTTTGGTGATAAAACACAAGTGTTTACTGCAGCACAGTATGGGTGTGACAACCTGAATTCAAAGCTTGACAGATATGAAAATGCTACATAGATCTGTATGTTAGAATACAGCAAGAATTGGCAAAGGAGTGAGGAGAAGAAAAAAGTGAGAGTGATTTCGCAATAAAGTAAGAAAATAAGAAACAAACATTTACATGTGTATTAGTCAGTTATCATGTTGCTATAAAGAACTACCTGACACTAGGTAATTTAGAGAGGAAAGTGGTTTAATTGACTCACAGTTTGGCATAGCTGGGAGGCGTCAGGAAACTTACAATCATGGCAGAAGGGGGAAGCAAACATGTCCTTCTTCACATGGTGGCAGGAGAGAGGAGAATGAGAGCCAAAGGAAAGGAGAAGCCCTTATAAAGCCATCAGATCTCATGAGAACTTACTATCATGACAACAGCATGGAGGACACCACCTCCATAATTCAATCACTTTCCACTGGGTCGCTGCCATGACATGTGAGAATGATAGAAACTACAATTCCAGGTGAGATTTGAGTGAGGACACAGCCAAACCATATCATTCCACTCCTGGCCCCTCTCAAATCTCATGTCCTCACATTTCAAAACACAATCATGATTTCCCAACAGTTCCACAAAGTTTTAGTACATTCCAGGATTAACCCAAAAGCCCAAGTCCAAAGTCTTATCTGAGATAAGGCAAATCCCTTCCTCCTATGAGCCTGTAAAATCAAAGCAAGTTAATTACTTCCTAGATGCAATGGGGGTATGGACATTGGGTAAATATACTAGTTCCAAATGAAAGACATTGGCCAAGACAAAGGGGCTACACGCCCGATGCAAGTCTGAAATCCAATAGGGCAGTCATTAAACCTTAAAGTTCCAAAATGATCTCCTTTGACTCCATGTCTCACATCCAGGGCATGCTGATGAAAGAGGTGGGTTCCCATGGCCTTGGACAGTTCAGCCTATGTGGCTTTGCAGGGAACAGCCCCCTTCCAGCTGCTTTCATGGGCTGGTGTTGAGTGTCTGTGGCTCTTCCAGGAGCACAGTGCAAGCTGCTGGTGGATTTACCATTCTGGGGTCTGAAGGATGGTGGCCATCTTCTCACAGCTCCACTAGGCAGTGCCCCCATGAAGACTCTATGTGGGGGCTCCAACCCCACATTTCCCTTCTATACTGGCCTAGCCGAGGTTCTCCATGAGGGTTCTGCCTCTGCAGCAAACTTCTCCCTGGACATCCAGGTATTTCCATACATCCTCTGAAATCTAGGTAGAGGTTACCAAACTTCAATTATCTTCCTCTGTACACTCACAGGTTAAACACCACATACAGGCTTCCAAGGCTTGGGGTTTGCACCATCTGAAACAATGGACCAAGTTGTACCTTGGCCCCTTTTAGCCATGGTTGGAGCTGAAGCAGCAGGGATGCAGGGCACCATGTCCTGAGGCTCCATTAAGCAGGAAGGCCCTGGGCCTGGCCCACAAAACTATCTTCCCTCCTAGCCCTCCATGCCTGTGATGAGAGGGTCTGCCATGAAGGTCTCTGACATGCCCTGGAGACATTTTCCTCATTGTCTTGGTGATTAACATTCTGCTCCTTGTTACTTATATGAATTTCTGGAGCTGTCTTGAACTTCTCCTCAGAAAATTAGTTTTTTTTCTATCACATCATAAGGGTGCAAATTTTCCAAAATTTTATGCTCTGTTTCCTCTTGAATGCTTTGTTGTCTAGAAATTTCTTCCACCAGATACCCTGAATCATCTCTCTCAAGTTCAAAGTTTCACAGATCTCTAGGGCAGGAGAAAAATGCCACCAATCTCTTTGCTAAAGCATAGCAAGAGCTGCCTTTGCTCTAGTTCCCAGCAAGTTCCTCATCTCCATCTGAGACTGCCTCAGCCTGGACTTCACTGTCCTTATCACTATCAGCATTTTGGTCAAAGCCGTTCAAGAAGTCTCTAGGATGTCCCAAACTTTCCTACTTCTTCCTGTCTTCTGAGCTCTCCAAGTTTCTAGGAAGTTCCAAACTTTTCCACATTTTCCTATCTTATTCTGAGTCCTCCAAACTGCTCCAATCTCTGCCTGTTACCCAGTTCCAAAGTCGCTTCCCCATTTTTGGGTATTCTTATAGCAGAGCCCAATTATCAGTACCAGTTTACCATATTAGTCCATGCTCATCCTGCTATAAAGAACTGCCCGAGACTGGGTAATTTACAAAGGAAGAGGTTTAATTGACTCACAGTTAGGCATGGCTGGGAGGCCTCAGGAAACTTATAATCATGATGGAAGGGGAAGCAGACACATTCTTCTCCACATGGCAGCAAGAGAGAGAAGAATGAGAGCTGAGTAAAGGAGGAGCTCCTCATAAAGCCATCAGATCTCGTAAGAACTTACTATCAGGAAAATAGCATGGGGGAGCCTCCCCTATGATTCAATTACCTCCCATTGGGTCCCTCCCACCACATGCGGGGATTACAGGAACTACAATTCAAGATGAAATTTGGGTGGGGACACAGTCAAACCATATCAACATGTGACAAATTATCCATTTTAATTTTTCAAGAAAACCAAAAACAGAATTCTGAAAGGTTGAAGTATCTAAGACATTAAAGAGATTGTAAATTAACAAAGGGGGAAACGATATACCAAATTCTAGGCAAAGCACAGTAATATAAAGGAAAACAGTCTGTCAGAGGAAGAGCCTGGAATGGGTCTGACTGGAACACAAACAACCCTCCAGGGAATCACGGGAGATGAGAGTGGTGGTGGGGGACTGACTATGTACCTTACAGGTAGTTCGATCCAAGGGGTGCATTTATGTAAGGCATAACATGATCAGATTTGTGTGTTCATTGTAGGTGTCCAGACTCAGGTTCTTAACAGTTTTGTCTGTTGGACCTATGCCTGCATCTTCAGAAGCTTTTCAAAATTTATGTGCAGCTACTTTCTTCACAGGAATTTCTCCCAGGCCCTACCTTCTCCCTCCTCTTTTTAATCCTCACTTTCTTTTCAGCTTCCCCAATTTCCACAGGATATATTTCACTGAAACTAAATCTTTTATCTTTGTGTTGTTACTTAAAAATGGCAATTTGGTTTAATAACTGCATTGGCTATTATTTTGTCATCCACTTGTCATACCACCTTATATTTTCACATTTCTTGGTCCTACCCAATATGGTTCTAACATAAAATAAGCTTCCAGGACATTATTCTTATATCTGAGCAGTATAAGCATGTTAGTCCTGCTTGTCCGGTAGATGAGATCATAGAATAAGTATTACTGGAAACAAGTATTGAGCATATTTGTGTAGTCCAGGTGTTAACTGATATTATCTCATCTTTCGAGACTTTTACATAAAATTAAACTGACCCGTTTTCTGCTTCTTCCCTTCCCTTACCCCACTGTCTACATTAAGCGGGAAGTTTGATGTCCACCTCCAGATTCCTACAAATTCCTTAAAGCTTGGGTTATTTCAATGGGTTTTTGTTTGTCTTAAATCAAATTTCCATGTTTTTATTTTCTGAAACCCTGATCTTATATCTCACTCCAATGGTTATTTTATTTGAGCCCCACAGCAACCTATAATACTTTCCCTTTAAACTGATGTGGCCAGGGCATGATTAACATGGAGTATGTGTAGGAGACCACTGAATTTTGGGATGATTTGAGGGAGCGGCTATGATTACATCATAGGAATATCAATATTACCAATCAAAAAATAAAATATTCAATATACATGCCCCTAAAAGACTTTCAGCCATTTTCCTTCCACTCCAGTCAGGAATTTATCCGTGAATGATACTCACCAACTGTACCCTCTTCTTCTATGACCCTTTTTTTCTCCTGTCTTACTTTGTTTTTCCACCTACGTTTCTCTGGTCCTCCTTATTTGTAATATCAGTACATTTATCCAGTAGAACAGTTTATGATTTGCTTCTTTCTTTCCAAGCACAGCATTCACTGAAGTATGCACCTTGCACACTTAAAGAAGATATGCTTAACAAAAAGTCATTTCTCTGGAAGGAAATTCTGATGCTCCATTAGGGGAAGAAGTGGTTTTACACAGCTGTAGTTTTAAATAGAACCTTTTCCCTTCTTTATTATAGTTTGAGTTCGTTTGTAATTTGGGAGGAAATGAAATAAAATTTTTATTAAATATAACAAATCATAAAATTGAAATTTAACTATAATTAGAACCAGGAAGAGGGAGAGAGAGAGAGAAAGAGAGAGAAAGAAGGAAAGAGGGAAGGAGAGAAGGAGGGAAGGAGGGGAGGAAGGAAGGGATGGAGAGAGGGAGGAAGGGGGAGGAGGAGGAGGGAGGAGGGGAGGGAGTGAGGGGGAGGGAGGGAGAGAGAAAGAGAGAGGGGGGAGGGGAAGGGAAAGGGAAGGGAGGGAAGGGAAGGGAGAAAGAAAGAAAGAGAGAGAGAAAGAAAGAAAGAAAGAAAGAGAAAAGAAAAGAAAAGAAAAGAAAAGAGAGGGAAGAAAAGAGAAAAGAGCGGGGGCCAAGATGAAAACAGAAGGGGAGAGGAATGGGGGAAAAAAATAACAACAGTACTTGGATGTGGCTTGCAGTGTGTATACTCTGTTTAAAATACACCAAATAGCTTCCCCCGCTTAGAATAAAAGCTAACGTCATTTCAACAGACAACATGGCTCTGTGCTTCTGCTCCCGTTGCTTCTCAGATCTTATCTCCTACACTCTCATGGTCCACTCACAATGACACTTACCTCAGTAATATTTGTGTAATCTTAACTCAGAGACCTTTCTCTTGCTGTTTTCTCTTCCAAAAATGTTTTGCCTTGGATATTTACATGGCTCACTCCTTTGCCTCCTTCAGATTTTTGCTCAAATATCAGCTGCTTACAAAGCTTTTCCTAAACATTTAATTGGATCTATTTACCCCTGGACAACCTCTTCCAGCTCTCCTCACCTATCACTCTGATATTTTATTATGTATGCTTATCGTCTGCATCCCTTCAGTAAAATGTTCATGAGGACAGGAATTGGTGACATTTTGTTCATGAGTGGTTTGCCTAGAACTGTGCCTGGCCTATAGAGTTGCTTTAATACAATTTTTGTGTAATGACTGAACACAAAAGCTATTACCAGTTTTCTAAACTGACTACATAATTTGATTAGTTAGTGAATCACTTTTTATAGACTAGGACTGTACCCAGAAAGTGTCACTTGGCCTGAAATGACAGGAAGAGCAGAGGAGTCTGGGCATCAGAAGGAGAACCCAAAGCCTTAGGTTAGCGCTTTCCAGAGTGCTCGGTAGCACTGGTCTCCACATACTTTTTGTTCATATCCATCCTAGACGACTTTTGAAAAAACCAGACACTTCTCATATATTTTTGGATTGACATCTAATTCTATTCTCCTAAGTTTAACTACTTGCAAAGATGCATTTCAGCTATCGAGATTTGAAAGTAAAATGGTTACATCACCTTTTTAAATAGGTTCATGGGCTATACAATCTGATACTCAATATCTTTCAAAGAAAAATATGAAAGCACTGCCTTCTTTAATAGAAATGTTATATTTCTTTCTCTCCTTGAATCACGTTCCATGACACTTTTCTCCACAGAATTTTATCTTCATGTACTAAGTTCATATGCTTGAAAATCATTTACTAATTACAATTTCATATTACATGGTGTGTTAGTCTGTCCTCACGTTGCTATAAAGAACTGCCTGAGATTGAGTAATTTATAAAGAAAAGAGGTTTAATTGGCTAACAGTCCCGCAGGCTGTACAGGAAGCAGGGCTGCAGAGGCTCAGGAAACTTACAATCATGGTGGAAGATGGTGAGGAAGGAGGCACATCTTACATAGCCGGAGCAAAAGACAGAGAGGGAAGGGGGAGGTGCTACACACTTTTAAAAAAACCAAATCTCCTGAGAACTCACTGACTAACAGGAGAACAGCCAGGGAGAAATTCGCTTCATGATCCAATCACCTCCCCACCAGGCCCCTCTTCCAACACTGGGGATTATAGTTCAATTTCATTATATTACACATTTTATATAACATATATTACATATATATTATATAAATCTCTTTATAATTATAATGAGATTTGGATGGGGACACAAATCCAAACTATAATCACATGGGAAGTGGGAAAATATAGGTTTTTTGAGACTGAGAATCCTATCACTAAAATTATATTCGTACAGACTTGATTTAAACAATATAATATAGTACATAATATAATGTGAAAAGTGTTTATTGGAAATTAATTGGATTTTTTTTCCAATTAATTCATTGTACTTGGAAGATTATCACTTGTTGCTGGAAATGGAACAGAGGGTTCAGTATCCTGCTTATTTTGTTCATTTTTATAATTAATAACTGAGAAATTTGCTCACATAATAATATGAATATTTTAATTCCTGGAAATTCTTCCAGGCTACAAAAAGAATATATGGTGCCATAATATATCATCAAAATTGTTTCCCATAACCCGTCAGCTGAAACTCTAGAGGTTAGGTATAGCTTCAATTATGTTGAAAACAAAAAGAATTGAAAACCACTTAAGTTGGAGAAGAATCAGTTACTCAAACCTAAAAGCTATTCACTGTTTTCTATACCAAGATCAATTTCCATTTGTTTAGTGCCCTGAAGCGTTTTTTTTTTTTCTTTAATAATGGAGCGATGTACCAATAATACGATTAAGGTTGCTAAGTATGTGAATTTTTTCTCTTTTATAAAGGGATAAGAGTGATTATAATGGGTGGGTGAGGAGAACTTAAATCACATCAACTCTTTCTGAAGCAGATCAATTTTAGGAAACTATACACATAGAATTTATAGATATTCAGGATGATTCCTTAAAAATATCCTTCTATTTGCATACCCTTGTTTGACGCTTGTTGCTTTAAAACAAGCAAATCAAAATAACCAATCCTATAAATAAGTGTCCTAAAATGTGTACCAAAAAGACATGTTTGAGAAATGCTGCTTTTGCTTTTCCCCTTAAAAAATTCACAATGTTCATTGTTGGCATATAATGAACATATGGGTGTTCTTTGGTAAAGAACTTGGCTTGTTTGGCTTGTTTAACACAGGCTTTCTAAATCATATTTGAACACAGGACACTTTTCTCTTGTGACATTATTTGACAACCCACAGTACTAATATTTCACTGATACACATGTAGCACTATCCTAGATGTGGCTACTGAAAAGAATGGCTATATATAAAATAGAAACTCAGAATGAAAGTGGCTTTAGAAAGAAAGTGCTCAATGACACCGATTGCCGAAGTCATAGGAGAGTGAACATCGATAACTATGGAATCTGGGAAAGTAGAGAGGGACCCAGGGGCTGATCAGGATGTTGCATATTTAGAACAGAAAAAGGACTAGTTCAAGAAACATGGGGGAAGGGAGAGGACTCAATGTTGCCACCAAGCTGTTATATAAGAGACTTTGACAAGACGATCTAACATCTAGGATATTTCATACATATTTAACAGATAAGCTGCTGCTGAGAATATTCTTTCATTTTGAAGCTGGGGGCGGATGGGGAGCCTAGACAAAAAATAACTCTGCATCTCCAGAGATCAAGGGAGTTAAGAAAATTCATTCAGTCTCAAATGGTGCTAGATGGAAAAATGGTAATTCAGAGGAGGAGAAAAATGATAGCATGGCCCAAAATATAAGAATATGTGAAAAACTGACCTGCCTGGAGAAAATGAGTACAAACTCCAGATGAAAGCAATGAATCTTTAAATTGCTGCAAGATGAATTAATACATGACATGAGGGAAATTTAACTTTTGTTTTTTTTTTTTGTATATAGTCAGCTTTCTCTCTGAGATTCCCTAGCACTATAATCAAATTTTGTGTGCTCAAGGCAGTGCATTTATTTTGGGGGAAAAAAAGTGACATAAGTGAAGTGAAAGACAACAGTCAAGCTTTAAGCAGGAAGTGGAATCTTTACTGAGCCTCTGAAGTACATAGAAGTCACCTAAGATACAGAGCTGATAATAAGATGTGTCCAGAAGGTGTCTCTCTCAAAAGGTGTCCTATGATGTACCTGTTCTCTTCAAAGTACCCACAGTGTAATTTTTAAAGATTGAGAAACATTATAAAAAAGATTACAGAGATAGTAAAGGAGAAAAACTGAACAACACAGAAAACACCCACAGTGAAAAAATACAATTTTTGTCTATATAGTTCCTGTAACATTTAGATCAGCATCCTTCTTAGAGTTCTCTGAACATACATTTGATGGCACTGGACTGGGCCTGAACATATTGTAAACTGGGATCTGATACTGGATGTCACTGAATTGACTCCTCAAGCCAACCTACATTTTCAGGGTACCTTTGTACCATGTATCCCCTTTACACACAGCATCTTGTTCTATGGTCAGTCCATAGCATTACTAAAGAATGCAAATACCAGCAAAGATTTAAATGTGAAATTCAAGGGACTGATTATATTTGGCTTTAATATCAGTTACCATGACAACAAATGGGCTATTTAAAGTTGTTAGCTTTCTAGCCCACTGAGTTAATAATATGGACAAGAATGGCATGAAAGTTGAGCAAAAGCAAATTACCTCAATGTCATATCACATAACAATGACAATGAAAGCTGTGTAGGCTTAAGAGGGTTCAAAGGATCTGAAAAACATAGTTAGGAAGGACAAATCCATCAAAAAATATAAATAGTCTTATTTATAACTAGCAGCACATTTTAATGCCTCCTCGATATCATGTTTGGGCTTTTTTAAATTGGAGGCTTCAGATTTAAAACAAAACAAAACAGGAAGTCAAACTGAAATGGACAAATTGGCATTTAGCTAGAATCTTTCACTACTGCACGATCTCCATACTATTAATTATCCCCTTTCCATCTCGAGCACATGGTCAAGAGTGAAATGTGAAATTAGATCATGGATATCCAGAAGATTTTAACAAGGAAAAAGGTGATGCAAAAAGTAAGTAAAGATCAAGTTTTATAAGCTGTTGTTTGAAAGATTCATCTGCTAAAAGCAGCAAAGAATGGCATAAGATGTTAAAGCAGATGGCCTAAGTCACAGTGCTATATTACAAAAGTATGAAGACTAGAACTGAAATAGCCCAAGTAATATTTTTATTAACAAGATGCCAAGTGCAGCAGCAAAAATACCTTTAGGAAGAAATCTCACTTCAAAAAAAGGTTTTTCCTCTTTACACTTGATGCTATTTTCTGAATTACTCTTGGTCTGTTGCATATGTTTAAGCATCTGGGTGCTCACCATGTCCAGATGAAAGAAACTAACCCTCTTTACTTAAATGAGGGCCTCCTTGTCTTATGAGCCCACCTGTGTGACAGAGATACATGAGAGTAAACTAAACCAGCAACCTAGGAAGGAGTGCACTACACAGTCTTGTAGAGAATTTTTTTGCACAGTAAACAAGCAGAGTGAGGAACTCATTAGTCCTTGAATTAGTTATAAAGAAACCAACACTCATTAATTCTGTGGTGAAACGAAATGTTGCTGGAGTGATTTTAAATTATTAAAGGTGATGCCAGGTGGTCCCTTCCCAAATGTAGACACACAGTAGTGGGTATAAACAGGGGAGCTGTGATTATCTACAGACATTTTCAACTACAAAAGCAGGCTACAACAGGCAGATCAGAGCACCAACACTCAGACATGCAAAACACTTTTTCAAATCAGAAATAATAGGCTAAGGCTGGCAAATGGATTCACCTATATAGCCCTATCAATACATATTGTTCACTAATATATGTGTATTCATTCACCTATGGATTATAGTTAGGAACCACTGTGGGAACAGCGAAGTGGTTAAAAGCATGGAATTTCAAGTCAGACAACCTGATCTTGAATTTTCAGCTCCTCCACTCTGGACAAGTTAACATGACTTAATCTTGGCTTTATTGGTATATTTCCTCAGAAGGCTACCCTAAATATTGAATGTGTTTAAAGCCCTTAGAATGGTGACTGACATAAAATTTACACCATATACTGATTGATAGTATTATTAAATAGTATGTGCATTGTAAAATATATAAAAAATAGAAAAATAATACAAATAGGCACAAATGGAAATTCTAATGTTCTTCTCTCTTGTGCCATGAATTTGCTTGGACAGCACCACCTAGGCCATCAATCTGAAGAACAGAAGTTCAATAGGGAAAGTTTTGAGCAAAGTGCAGTCAAAAGACAAAGATGGCAGACCTTATTCAAATACAGAACAGGAAAGTTAAGACCAAAATGTCAAGATATTTGGCTTGTCAGGCCCTGGCATCTTGGACTTCACTTTCATGGAGATGAAGAGATTTTCAAAGCCTAATGTCATTATATGTTGAATCCCATATCTATCTCTCTTTATTAAAATGGCTTTCCTTACAGCTTTCTAGCAAGGAAAATATGTCATAGCCAAAGAACAATACTACCCACTTGTCAGGTAAATTTATAATGTATAAATTAATCATCACGCTGCTTATATACTTAAAATTATTGTGAGTTTTTTCAGCGTGAGTCAGCCTCCCAAGTTCATTGAAAAGTTTGAGTTTTAGGGCCTCTCAGGCTGTGGGGTAGATCCTGGACAAAGGCAAATTTAGCAGGATAATTCTTGCCTTTGCCCACCTGCCAGTCGGACTGGATTGTCCTGGTGATATTCAGCTTCTAAGATGCTACTGCTTTAAGTTCTCTAGGTTCAATCACAGACAACTGGTACTGCATAGCTGGGCCAATAAAGAAATTCCTCCTTTATGGTTTCATGTCTCACAATCTCAAGAACGTAGATTTCCTTAGGTATGTGGATTCAAATTATAAATTGTTATTTTGTTTCTACCGCCCCCACCACCGCCACCCATCCCCCATCCCCAAACTAAATAGTAATATGAAGCAATATCTTTCAAGCTCCTCTTGGAAAATATCTGATTTACATTTTCCGGCTGAAGGATTATCCTTTGAATTAGAAAAGCCTTTGATTTACTACTGGCTTTTTAGTGTTTCAGTGAAGTTCTCATTAAAAAGCTCCTACAGGGAGGACAGCTGATGAAGTTCTTTATTTTATGACCATTACTGTGATTATCATACATGCAAAGAGCTAGAAAGCTCCAACTGATTGATCTGCATTGGACTTTCTTAGGCCAGCTTTCAGGCTTCATTTCATGGTGGTGACCACATTTAAAGCGTTAAAACATCACATTTGCCTTGCAGTTGCCAGAAGATGATTTGCTTTGATGAATATTCACTTGTAAGTCAACGTTTTTAGCCATTATTTATATCAAAATGAAAAACTAATTTATTCATTTTGTCCTTATTGTTACCATTTGTCATTTACCATTTGTATCATTTTCATAAAGAGAAATACAACTCAACTCTAAGTTTGAAAACCCCAGCAAGCACCAACCTGTGACCAAGCTTACATCTAAGGAGTAGTACAAGCTTTCAAAGTCATGTTTCATTTTGTAACAGGTTTAACGAAAATGATGATATTCAAACCACTTTTTATATCACAGAATTTATCCCATTGTCATTTCTCAAATCCATCAAGAAAATTAAGGCTATTTAAGTCAGCATGTCCTTGTGGAATAATTTAATAACTGCAATTGTTTTCAAGAAGCAGAGAGCCATTATTTCTGAAATCTGTTCTGTATTTGTACTTCTGGGACCTATTTATAATGAACTCACTAATAAATCACTTGCCACTGAAAATTTCTTCATGAGTTTTTCTGCTCTCAAATCTTTGACAAATGAACATGTTATTATAGACATCATCAGTAAAAGATAATCAATGAAAATTAATAAAAGAAGAGCCACGTTATCAAAATTCATAATTGTTTCCTCCAGGTAGGCTAAAAATATTGGGTTGACTAAAGTTTTTCAACCATTTCTTAAACCATATTTTTGGAAGTCAGTAAAATTGGTCTTCCATGGAATTGCTCAAAGAGGATACCTTGAAAAAACTTTTGACATCCAATTCACTCTCAGCCTTTCCTACAGCACAGGGCTGAACTAAGTTCTCTACATTCCAGGTTTTGCCTTCTAAGGAAGCTTCAAATATTTTAAAATATCTTCTTAGTAATTAGGGTTTTTCATTGTCTTGACTCTAATCAATATTTTCACTTTAACTTCAAAAAATATTTGACTTTCTTTCTCTAAAAATTTATGGGACACATGTGAAGAACATGCAGGTTTGTTACATAGGTATGCACGTGCCATGGTGGTTTGCTGCACCCATCAAACCGTCATCTACATTAGGTATTTCTCCTAATGCTATCCCTCCCCTAGCCTCCCACCCCATGACAGGCACCAGTGTGTGATGTTCCCCTCCCTGTGTCCATGTGTTCTCATTGTTCAACTCCCACTTATGAGTGAGAATATGATTTTATTCTTTAATGTTGCTGTAAGAGGGTACCTATGTTCAGTGGTATGCTTGTCAATGTTTAACAACTAGTTCTCTGAACAAATCAAACCAAACCAAACAAAAAGCTTTGATTTGTAGCATTTGCCAATTTCTATTATGAAATATACTCAACAGGGTAGTTTTCAAATTATCACTATAATGGCATTGAATGCAGAGTTAGGAAAAGACGCCCAGTATGTAATTACATAGCATTTCCACCATATGGATTCAGTAGACATAAATAATTTCAAGTGAACTGGTAATAGATACAGTAAAAGAATTATGGAGTGATCAGTTTTGAATACATATTACATTTGGTTTTAATATACTATTGTAACATCATGTAATTTAATTTGTAATAATCTTTGTATTTAACAATAATCTTTCACAGGCCATTAAGAGATGGCTGTAGCATATCACTCCCTATGTTTTATAAAGTAAATCAAGATTTAATATTACATATCTCCATGACAGCAAAATTCATATTTTAAATATCCATGTAAACACATTCTACAGAGTTTTCCTTGATTGCTCTATTTTCTACTCATGATCGTTTGACTATGCTACTATTTTCTTTGCTTTTGAGTTCACGGAGAATACCCTAAATGTAATGGCATAAACTTGACGTTATTGTGGAAGCCAGTGTTTAACTTAGTTTTGGGAATTGCATTCTTTTTGAAAAAAATTAAAACTCATTAGTTTATCATAGGATAAGATTATTTTATTTAAAAACTGACTGGGCAGATCTGAAAACTCCTAGAGAAATCACAACTCCACTGTGAGGACCAGTGACCTTACTATAATCTTATCTCACATTAGGGGCCTTCTACATTAAATCCAATTAAACGAATGCACCCAAGTTCCCAGTAATACAGAAGTTTAAAATTTTCTAATCAAGCACAGACCTTGAAAAAGCAAATCACAAATCACAATCCCTACTACATAAGATATATGGAAATCATAATCTGTAGCCTCCACAAATCTTTGCTATTATTATTAAAACTAACGATATTAACAGCAAACACCATGAGCAAGGCACCCATCTAGGATTAAATGAATGAGGTTATATAATCCTCATATGTTACCTCATTTAATCCTCACAGCCAAATAGGGACGTGCCTCTTCAACGTATAGGTTGACAAACAGATGTAGTTTAAACAGACTAAGTAACTAGCCCAAATTATTGCAGGTATAAAACTGGAACCCAAACCCAGGTCAGCCTAATTCCCAAGCCCATTCTTTACTCCTGAACATTTATTATACTTTTTGCCTCTACTCAACCTGTCCTCCATCTACCCAGTGTTCAAATCAGAAACCCCAGACTTATTTAATTTTGTCTAGTCCTTCACTCCCTACACATACTCAATCACTAAATCCCATAGGCTACACTTCCAAAATAAGTCTCATACACGTTCATCTCCGCTGCCACTATCCTGGTCAGGCCACCATCATATCTGACCAAAGTAACTATGAGTCTTCATCTTGCTCAGTCATTCTTTACTATGTAGCTAGAATAATCTTTCTACAATTAAAATCTGATTCTGTCAATATCTTAAGTAAAATATTTCAGAGAGGACTCACCTCCAAAGTCCTTATGTAGGAGATTTTCCTCAGTGCTTTAGGATTTGTTCTCTATAATCTCTTCAGTCTCTGGAATTGTATTTTCCCCTCTTATAGTGACCGATTTCTGGTTCTCTGAAGGTGTCTTGCTCTCACCACCTGGCTTCTGAACAAGTACTTTTCTCTGCCTGAAGTGCTAATCTTCTGCTCCTACTCTTCTCTAACATTTCCACTGTAATTTGATTAATTATTCAACTTTCAACTTCACTCTCTCTGGATAGCCTTTTTGGCCTCTCGAAGTCTAGGAAAGGTGCTCTGCCTTCTTGTTTTCCAGAACACCCCCCATTCCAAACACTGAGCACACTAACTCATAATCTTCCTGTTCTCTAAAGTCAGAAACCATGTCTATCTCATTTCTGTCTGTATACCTAACCTTGAATATAGTGGCTTACATAGTAATGTTGATCAATAAACAGTTGTTAAATCAATCAATGAGTTTATTCTGAGGATTAAAAAGGGATGATTATATGAAGTACCTGGTAACACTGTCCTTGTTAGGAATCTAAACATGCAAGACTAGACACCAAGGTGGGATAGAGGAATGACACAGTAAAAGCTATTTTGACCTGTCCACTTTGATCTCAAAATATAATCCTTTTTTGATAAATACGCAGTTTTTAATCAGAATTATACAATGTGGAAATTTTTTTTTATTTTTGAGACGGAGTTTTGCTTTTGTTGCCCAGGCTGGAGTGCAATGGCATGATCTCAGCTCATGGCAACCTCTGCCTCCTGGGCTCAAGCGATTCTCCTGCCTCAGCCTCCCGAGTAGCTGAGCAATTTAATTACTTGGGAAGGGAATTAAATGATTTCAAATTCAATTAAAATTCATTTTGTTGATTATTTTCATTTGTATCCATCATAATTAATGTTAATGACATAAAAAAATTGATTCAGTGATTTAATTTTGTCCATATCCAATTTTAATTGCTATTTATGTTATTTTTTTTCTTTTGTGCTCATTGTGCCTATTGATTCCTAATTTTTCAGGTCACAGACGGCAAAAAGAAATTTTGTCACAAAAATTTAGTTTTTCCATTATTTTCTGGAAATAATGTTTTAAGTGTATGCATATCTGAACAATATCTGTTTTTATAGATTATTTCTAATGAACACACACATAACAATTTTGAAAATTCTACAGAAAGCAATCTCAATTGTTTTTCTTCTACAAATTTTGAACTTAAAATGTGTCCACTGTTGGCTTTATTTTGTGTTATTTTTACTGGTGTTATTTATTATGAATAATATAAATGATTAATAATTTGTTTTATTTTTCTGAACAAAAAGTAAAGCACTTAAAATAATTTCTAGCCCTTTAGTTGGTCAAAGATATACTTTCTAGGTGCTCAATATTAGGGTCAAATGTTATGGTTTGATTAACAAACATTTATTGAAAGTATTGAGCAACATTCTTTCTGCCCTTCCCTTTGAGTTTTAAACATTATTTGGTTTATGGACTTAAGTACCTGACACAGTACGACAAAGGCTACACCTACTCATGCAGCCTCAAAACATCTTATTTCCTTTTTATATACAGGCAACATCATTTTAAAAATAATTTTGAGGCCAGATGCAGTGGCTCACACCTGTAATCCCAGCACTTTGAAAGGCCAAGGCAGGCGGATCATGAGGTCAGGAGTTTGAGACCAACCTGTCCAATAGGGTGAAACCCCATCTCTACTAAATAATACAAAAATTAGCTAGGCATGGTGGCACGTGCCTGAAGTCCCAGCTACTTGGGAAGCTGAGGCAGGAGAATCATTTGAACCCGGGAAGCAGAGGTTGCAGCGAGCTGAGATCATGCCACTGCACTCCAGCCTGGGTGACAGAGCAAGACTCCATCTTAAAAAGAAAAGAAAAAAATTGAAAAGTTTATTTGAAAAAGAGTGATACTAAATAAACAAATGGCTGGATTCTACTGAATATTTAAAAAACAGAAAAGATAGAAATACAAATAATAGGACTAAAATTCAGACATATTCCATCCTGAAACCTATAATAATAAGGCAAGATGTCAAATGCTTCTAAACCCTCCATTTCTGAAAACACAAACTGTTTTACTGTCATATGTCTAGATGCAATTCTGATCTCCTTGGTGCCAAAACTTTGTAACTACGTATCCTTTAGAAACAAAGATGCAGTTTTGGTTGCACAGTTATGCCTAACCCGGGATTGATCTGATGATACTATAATAACTCTAGTCTAAACTATGTCCAAAACATTCTCAGCACCCATGAAGCATGAACTCTATGATAAGCTGTTTTCTCGGCATTAATGAAGCATGACTTCTATGAAAAGATAATTTATTGGCAATGTTAATGGAAATCAGTGTTTAAGCATAAGTGCTGCCATATGCAATAGAGTAATAGCAAAATACGATTTAAATAAATACACTTTAATTTTTCTAAAAACATATTAACTCTTTTGGGATTATAAAGTTTTCACAGAGTAGTGAAGTAAGGCTCACTGTGAGCTAAGTCCTACTTATTAATACCTGGGTAAAACTGAGGAAGAGAAAAATCTTTGTAGATTAAGGAAGCCTCCAATGGTAGGACTTGGCAATTAAGTATAGTAGTTAGGGTTAGCTGAGGGATATAATTTAGGAAAATATTCTGTCATCCTTAAGATTAGTGCCTAGTACTACCTGTAGTAGGACTTTATGGACCCTTCCCTAAACATTTTCTTTGGTGAAGCTTTGCCATTATTTGTTCTTATAAAAGAGAAGCTATAGGCCCTTCGAAATGATCCATTATCATCATTGACTATATTCATTTATACCATTCTATATGTAAAGAACATAAAGAAAGTCATTGACTTTCTCAGGAAGCAGTTTCCTTATCCAAAAAGTAAAAAAGACAAAATAGTTTTCATGGAATGAGTGTATAATTTGTACTACTAAATCAGAGGACTTTGTATCTTCATTGAAAATTTAGGAGACCATAATTAATAAAAGAAGCAGTAGTAATAACTCATTCTAACCAGCGAGTAGTATTTTTTTATGAAAACTCCTGAAACATCACACAAAATCAGCTTTTGAAAAAATTCAGTAATTACAAGCTGCAGAACGTAAATATGCTTTGTTGATCCTTGCTTCATTAATTAAAATTAAATTTTAATTAAAATATTTCAGAGAGGACTCAACTCCAAAGTTCTTATGCAGGAGATTTTCCTCAGCTCTTTAGGATTTGTTCTCTAAAACCTCTTCAGTCCCTGGAATTGTATTTCCCCTCTTGTAGTGAGCGATTTCTGGTTCTCTGAAGGTGTCAAGTTCTCACCACCTAGCTTCTGAACAAGTAAAGTATCAGTAAAGTGTGTGACAGACTCTAGAATTAGGAAAGCTCTGGACTCTTACTCAGAACATAATGCTTTTTGAGATTTTTAACACAAAAATTTCAAGTTTGTGACTTCTTTGTGAGTACTGAGATGAGAAAAATTCAGTAGAAATAAGCAAGTGATATGGCATTATCTGTATAAGGCACCTTTGAGAGGCTGTTTTCACCTATACGCTTAGATTCTTTCAACATACAACAAAAAAGACTGATGAAATAAAGTCTGGAAAAACACCAATATTTTTTCCCCTTGCAACCCATTACATTAGCCAGCATTTCCCTGTAGTTGTGATTATTACATTACGACTTGATTACTAACTATTACTGCCACAGTTGGAAAAGTGAAAGCACAGCGTGGAGCCATTTCCATTAAAAGAATATGAAATTCCATAACAAGCTCTGAGGCTGCATGGTTACTGTGGGGTTGAACTCAGAAGTGCATAACTATCTCCTTAAGTTGCTGTTTGAAGGAGCACCCTAACTTACATCATTATTTCATTTAGTTTGAACTGTAACATGGATTTTTCCATTAAGCAATATCAGACACTGAACACTGTTATTTGTACTCCAAAAAAGGTAATGGGTTTTTTTTTCTGCTTACTTTGCAGAGTACTAGAATTTTCTATCGCATGTATATGCAATCCCGATTGTGCCTAATAGAACAGGATCAAGTGTTTCCATAAACTAGAGTCTGCCAGTCATCTTGAAGTGGCATAACCCAGAAGAGAAGCATTAATATTCATGTGGGTAATATTTGTCTATGCCATTTAAGAACTTAGGGAGAAAGTCGTTTCAGTTGCTATGATTTAACAGGACCAGAGAACATACAATGAAAAGAGCCAAATATACTCAAAATATGTAGATTAATGTTAATGGGGAAAAGGAATGAGGTACCACTTTACATCTCTTCTTGGTTTCTGTGTGGCTCACATGACAAGGTGGCATGCAACGAGGACTGCAATGTGAGGAAGTCCTTTTACAGTGTTTTTAGGACAAAATATAGTGACGGAAAAATACAAAAACTTCTTAAATATTTTATAGGGGAATGATCATCACTGTAAGAAAACTACAAATACATTTTAATTTATGCTCAGAATCGGCTACATGTAAGCGTGTACTGTTGTGGGTGTGGGCACGTGAGCACATGTGTGAATATGCTCTCAAAATAATAGAAAGACCTAGAAATATAGGTCAAAATCATAGAAAGACCTAGAAATATTTGACTTTCAAAACAAAAGAGGCTTGTTTACTCACATGATTTCCTCTAAACGCAATCCTGCAAGGAAAAGCTGTATTGAGCAGGATTGAAGCTGTCCCTAGAAGCTTTCCAGTAAAAGTTAAAAGGAAGTTACTCCTTCTCTTCTGTTTGCCATTTTCTTTCCTGTGTGGCATTACTAACTTTAGTCGTGAATGCATATGCTCTGAGAGTAGCCACTGAAGGTTTTAGGGTCTTATTATCAGACAGAGGAACTTAACAATGGTTCCAAACATCGGTATCTGCACCCCAATCCTTTCCTGCCCCCAAAGTCTTAGCTCTACCTGCCTTTGCATTAGTGCTGCTGCAATACTAGCAACAGCTGCACCTTCGAATTTTTTATTTTTAATCTTTTAAACACAATTCATTGAAAATCCCTAATGCAATTCTGTCCTATTTCCCCCACTAGTAATTTTGAACAGAAAATACCTATAAAAGTACAGTGCAAGCAAGTTTGTTGACAATCTAAAATTTGTGTGTGTTTTCTTTTTGAAAAAGATGAAAATAAAGTTGAAACGTGAAAGTCTAAAACGTGGTTCCAGGTTCTTTTGCAAATGTTCACTCTGCAGCAGACAAGGAGAAATGCATAGAAGTAGAATCCTTGGAAAAACAGACTGATGTGAAAGGTGCTGGGAGTGCTCATTGCTCTGGAAGGAGTCATCAAACAGCAGTAGGAATGATAAAAGTCAGAGTTCCCACCTTATCCCTGTGGCTGCCTCTGCATCTCCCGATCTTGAATAAGTCAATTAAGCTACAGAGACCATTCTTTTCTTCCCTTAGACATAAAACATCAATAATATTAGAAAATAACTAAAAAACTTTAAAAATTTATAAATAATTTTGTCAATAAAATTTTGTTTATAAATGATTCCTCAAATGTCAAATATTCATTCCTTATTTTCTTCTCGATTTCTAAAATAATTTTCTTTCTCAATCGTGGTGATCAACTTCCATGAAAACTCTTTAAATGTAGGACTTCACCGTTGATAAGTCACAGTATGCTGAAAATCACTTTTAAGTTGATAGTCTGCTATTGTGTACGTCCCAGTTTTTACATTCTAGATATTCATAAACAACATTTTGTTTTTCCCTTACATGCTATTATTTCCCTTACATGCTTTTATTTCATGAATGTACCTTCAAGCCAAAACCTTGAAAAAGCATTTTTCTTCAGTTAAGAATAAATAAGAAATACAACACATTAAGTATTAAAATGAAATTTAAGGAAGGGAAGAGAGAGGGAAATGAAACAACTAATGAAAGAGCAATGGTTAATTTCATTGAGACCCAACTACATGCCAGGCACTTTCCTAGGTGCTTTCCATAAGCTGTCTCACTTATCACCACACAGCCCCAAGAGGGAAGCATCATGACTGTCTCTATTGCACCAATGAGGAAACTGAAGTCAAAGGTAAACGTCTTACTGAAGGTGAATGGCCTTCATTGTGGGTGAAGGGCCAAGCTATCTCTGATTCCAGGTATGTCACACCAGAAGAAAGGAGAGAGAATAAGATAGAAATAGAAATTGAAATCATGGTCAAGAGAAGAAAAAGGCAAGGGGGAGAAGTTGAAGAGGAAGGGAAGGAAAGGTTCTCACCTATCCTCTACCCTTCCAGGATGGACCTGTTCACTCCCTTCACCCACTCTCAAACTCATATCCAGGGTTAGAAGCAATCCCCCATATCAGCTATTACTCTACTCTTTTCCCTAGTATTCCAATTGAGCCTTCAATGAATAAAAAAAGGGACTAAAATAATTTGACTATAAAAATAACTTCAAATTTTTTTTCAAGGGAGCCATTTGCAAAAATTGACACTTTAAATATTACCAGTAACAAATTTCATGAAATTCATTCCATAGCTATTTTCATCACACCAGTGTGTTTTCACGAGGTTAACCTATTAACATCTTTCTATTTTTAAGAAGTCTATAGAACAATACACGTGAGGTAGGTGTTTGCTAATCAGTTACCAAAACGCCATTAAATTAGCTTAGCTGAAAGTAATTGGTTACTATAAAAAAATACAACTCCTCAGATGCAGGGAAATGCACAGGCCTACTTTCCACCCAACTAAGGGAAAGATTTTTTGCTCAAAGGAGCCTGAAGCAATCTTTGGAGGAGTCCCCTGGGATGATGGTGGCCACAGGTTAGGTCTCTTGACCCCTTTTCAGTTCCTAATAAGCAGAACAACTTTGTTCTTCTGACTTATACACTGGATTTTGAATAAGATTTTGGTTGAAGAAAGAGTTCAGTTTAAAAAATCTTGCAAATCACTGAGGTAAGGGACTTTCTATTTTTCTCAAGAGTAATTTTGAACATAAAATCAACTCATAATTGTTACTTAAAGCTGTCTTCAAAATTCTTGTCAAATTATATTCTGTTATTATTAAGGAAACCAGGATGACAGTGGAATCTTTCAGTAAAACCATATGATAATATTTGAATAACAAGATTTTAGTGGTTCAATCCAGCTCTTTTGCTCAAGTATACTGAGGCAAGGAAAAGTCAGAGCAAACTCACAATGTTTGAAAAGCTTAATGGTGCTTTAACGAAAGATAAAATAGTCGTAAGAGTTGTCTTTTTAAAATTATAAGATCCTTTTAACAGTAAAGTGAGGCTGATCTGATTTGTCCTTCATAAAATCATATTAATGGCCTGGTACATTTTGTCCCTTTCTGTATGTAAATATTGATTGTCTTCTCGTATAATTTATTTTTATTACTCACTCTTTCAAGGCAAAATCTTTGCCTTATTAAAATGTATATTTATTTTCAAACATTTAGGGAGGTATTTTTTTTTCTATCCACAACTTTTAATATTAAATATTTTTTGAGATAATTTCAAAAACCTGTTTAAATGTAAAGAATAATATAGTGAAGTCCAGTTGTATGCTTCCTATACATGAAGACATATGCCAGACCCTGGAAAAATAAAAAAATAATAATAATAATAAAAAAGAATTTGTCTCAATTATGAGGAACTTTGAGTCTAGTTGTAAAGATGGACATATGAGGAATTCTTATGTCAACATAAATGTAAGCACAAGGAACCACAAGAAAGGAAAATGAGCTCAAATTGAGTTTCAGAGAACTTATTCTAGAGGCTATACTAAGAGTAGGGCTTTTATTTTTTTAATGGCTTCACTGCAATCACTACTGAGATTTCATTCATACCATCCAACCTACCCATTTAGCGTTTTACAATTCAGTGTTTAATATATTCACATATTTGTGTAACCATCACTAAAATCAGATTTTAGCACATTTTGGTTCCCTCTGAGAGAACTCTGAAGCCATTAGTTGTCACTCATCATCTCTTTCCACTGACTCTTTTCCCGACCCCACCAGCCCTAAATGACCGCTGTTTACTTTATGTCTATATGAATTCGCCTATTCTGGACATTCCACACAAACAGAAGTATGCACTATACATGTTTTCTTTCATAATTACTTTCTTTACATAGGATAATGTTTTCAAGGATCATCCTTCTTCCAGCATGTATTATTATTTTTATTGCTGATAACATTTCATTGTATAGATGGGCCAAATTTTATTAATCCATTCATCAATTGATGGACATTTGGGTTGCTTCCACTTCTTGGTACTACGAGCACTGTTGTATGAACATTTGTGTGTACAAGTTTTTGTGTGAAGGTATGGTTTTATTTCTCAAGTGTATACTTAGGAGTAAAATTGGTGGATCATATTGTAACTCTATGTTTAGCTTCTTGAGGAATTCTTAGTTTTTCAAGGTGGCTGCATCACTTTATATCCCTACTGGCAATGTATAAGGGTTCCAATTCCTTAACACTTGTTATTTACCTTATTTTTGTTCATAGGCATCTTGGTGAATATGAAGTGGTATCTCTTTGTAGTTTTAATTTGCATTTCCCTAATGACTAAAGATGTTGAGCATCTATTTCATGTCCTTACTGAAAATTTGCATATAGTGTTTGGGGAAATGTCTATTCAGATCCTTTGCCCATTTTTAAATTGCATTATTTTTCTATTATTGAGTTGTAAGAGTTCTTTATAAACTCTGTATACAAGTTCCTGATCAGATAATATGATCTGAAAATATCTTCTCCCTTTCTATGAGGTGTTGCTTCACTTTCTTGATGGTCCCATTTGTAGCACAAAACATTTTAAATTTTGATTTAGTATAATTTATCTATTTTTTGTTGTGATTATTGCTTGTGCTTTTGGTGCCATATTAAGAAATCGTCTCAGTTTAGGTTTGTATGATGAGTAAGAAGGAACAAATTAAGAATAGTGGAGGCTTATTCCAGACAGAGGTTAGCAAACAAGCAATGTCATACAACCATGATACACTGTAAATTCCTCTTCTGTTTGCTTAGAACAGGGTAGAGTCCCACAGAGCCATATCTAGCAACTTTGGCATACCATTACACAGATTTTGTAATGCATGATATGGTTCCCAGATGGGTATTATTCACACTATCCTATTGCTAGCTACAGGTTAAGCTCAGTTGAAGGAGCGCACGTGCTAAAAGAAGGCCAATGTAATGTAAACATTTAAAAAATATTTGTATTTCTTTAAATAATTAAAAGAACAATTACACAATTAAAATATTTATGCCGTCTTACATGGAGGCCCTAAGGCAAAGTCCAGTTCACATATTTTAGTTACTATCCTAGATTTAAACCAGATCTAGGTAACTGTGAAATATACCTAAGGAGCTTTATGTAATACCAGAATTCTATGAAAAAAGGTGGAGAAATTTTAATAATATTGTTAACTATAGGACTCGTATTAAGGCTTTTTGCTTTAGACAAATCTGTATTTCCAGTATCATTTTTAAACATGAAGGGTTTTGCTTAGTTTTGTTAAAGTTTAGTACATTGAACTGAAGCAGACAACGGCCTGACCGTCTTATCTTACAGCAGAGAAATACTTCACTTTTCCATGAGAGCAGCCTGTGTAACGTAATGAGCCGAGGTCTAAGAGTTGACACACAATTCCTTTTCTTCCCTGCATTAACTTTGCGTCATCTGATACAACACTTGTCATCTCTACATTCACATCATCTCAAGTGAAAAATTCAAGGGCTTGACCAGACCATGTTTTCAACTGTGACTTCCTTGGATGAAGTGGCCAAACAGAAAATACTGGTGAAGGCAGTGATAAATACCTCCGTCAAGACAGTGTAGAAATGCAATAGTTGTAGTTTATCACCTATGTGATTTCACTTGAGAGTGCCAGTTCAATTTATCAGAAGTATCTTCCCGCTATTCATCTCTTAATTAAACATAATCAGGCATTGGTTTCAAAATGGATAACATTACTGGAGTCCAAATTATAAATTCTAATCCAGTCCATGAGGTAAAAGGGAAACTCTTTAGATGAATGAGGAAACTAAATTGATTTAAAAACATGTTACTATTTAGTCACAGGCCCCAGCGTCTCTCCAGATTACTTATCAGAAAGGATATAAATACTTGTGCAATTACCTTATTCTTAAGTCTAAAATCCAGAAAAGTATGTATAAGGCAATAACAGATTAATATCTTAAGGTAGTCAGGCAAATCACCAAATGTTGATGGAAGTGTTTTGGTTAATGGAGTAAACCACCTTTATACAAATGAATAATTTATTCTAAGTAAAAAGAGAGAATGGGTCATACTATAATTCTATTTTGTCTCCAATGAAAGTATCTCTGATTCTAGAAAAAAAAAATCCCTTTAAAAAAGACACTAGCAAAAAGACAAATTGTAATTCTGCAGTTGCCAACGTCTCTGCCAATTAATATGTGATGACCATTCTGTGCCCCAGCAATGTGTTATTTGGAGTTGTCAATGAGTTTGGTCAACTTGGTCCAAAGTACACATCTATTGTTCTTCCTCTGAATTACAACAGCAACTTATTTTTTCGGCTTTCATCACACTCCTCATTATCTACTTCTGACTAGAGTCTAAGCTCCTTGATATTTCCTACTAGTTTACTTTCCATTCATTTCTCTTACAAATATATATTTAGCAGTCCTAGGTCACTGTGTGGAGTACAAGGTCAGAACTCCAATACTAAAATACCATTACCACACCACTGCAGCTTGGGAATTCTCTTTTCTAGGGACAGGGCTTGAACATGACTGATGGTGCAGTGGACTCCAAGCTACAAGAGACAGGGAAGCTCTCAGACATAAAGCTCTTTTGAAGGATCAGGCTGAAGCCACCCTCTCGGTGCCTTTGCCTAAGATCACACCCTTGTTTTGCTTCCTTCCCTGCTCCGTCCTGCTTCCCTCAGTCCCTGCCAGTCTCCTATAAGCACTTCTCTTAACAAATCTTTCTGCATGTCAATCCTCATCTCAGGAGCTGTTCCAAGAAACCTGACCTAAGACACTCTTATAGAAGATAATTTTTAAAAATATGCAGCGTGGATAAACAATGAACAAGATGTACTTATATTTTTCAGGGGAGCCAGGCTTAAATAATTAATTGCACATTTAGACCAATTTTATCGCCTTGATTTAACTAGCAATGCTCTAGTAGATATTCCCTAAATATGTGTTGAGTGAACAATTATAAATAATTAAATTAACCAACAAATATACAATACATATATTCATCATCTAACTCCTATGCATTTGATTGAGCAATACTGACCAGAGAAGGACTTTGGAGAAGAAAATTAGGTAACTGAAAATGGAAAGTAAAACAGGGTTAATATTAGCTAGGAGAAACTGAAAGCATCAATTGGGGAAAAGTATATAGGTCACTTGGATTTAACCTACCAAAACTATGAAATGTTTCTCCAACCAAAAATAATAGGACTAAAAAACACAGTGGGAGTTGGACTGCAATGAATTAAAATCTCAGGAAGGCTAAATTGTTCATGCACTTCTCTTGAACGTCTTGGTAACAGGACTGAGCACTGAGCAGGCTTACTGACAACCGCTCGACCCCACCAGTTTCCTGGAAGTGTTGATGGCTAGGAACCTCACCCTGAGTAAATAATTTCTTTACCATCATTCTGGTCTATGACAAAGTTAGCAGAAGGAGTCCAGGATTGGCCTACAGATGGAGAGGAAGCAAAGAACAGGCAGGGGATTCCAGGCATCAGGCAGCAAAGGGGAAAAGAGTTAGAGAGGGAAAGCCCAAGTAACTATAGAGGGGAGTAAAGGATGGAAAAGAGAAAAAAAAAAACTCTGAGATTTAAAACTTTCATGGCTGCAAAAATGGATGCACAATTCAAATTGAATGATGAAGAGTCAAGATAAATTAATTAAATAAATAAAAATAAAAGAATGAACACACAAATAAATCAGAAAAGTAACTGCAATAACAGGGATCAAATTCAATACGTAAAGTAATAGTAGTAAAAAGGTTACGCTTGGAGAATATTTTTCATTTTTTAAATTTTATTTTTAAATTGGCAAATAATAATCTTACATAGTTACGGAGTACACAGTGATATTCTGATACATACATACAACGTATGGTGATCAGATCAGGGTAATGAGGCCAGAACTGAGACTGTGAAGCTGCCCATAGCTCTGGGAAACACTGCCCCCTAAAGGTCCAGATTGTGTTTTCAGGGAGACCAGATTTCACAACTGTCTGGAGCCAAGCCACAGACTCAGGCACCCGGGATTCCTAGGCAGAGATCTCAAACCAGGTCCAAAATTATGGTTCGGTCATCTAAAGATCTGTGATAGGTCTTTAGTATCAGGGCTTAGTGAAGGATGTCAAATTAGAATGAGATCATTTTTCTTTTTCTAGTCCTCACCAGCCTTTCAGTAATACTGTTCAGTTTTTAAATTTGAGTTAATATATGTATATGATACACAATTCAAAAGAAACAAGAAATGCATATAATAAAAATTAAGTATCTTTCCCCCCTCATCCTCTGTCCCCTAAATTATTATTAGTTTTTTCTATGTTCTTTCAGGAATTTTTCATACACATACCAGCACTGTTTCCGCTTGCCTTGTCATTTTCTCTCCTAATTTAATATATCTTGGGGAAAGTTTACCATCCGAATGTATAGGAAGGCTTTATTATTTTTAATAAGAGCATAGTATTCTATGGATTTATGTATCTAATTCCCTAAAGTTTGACAATTAAGTTGCTAATATATAATGTTGCAATGATACTCCTTGTTAAATATATATGTATGTAGTATAAATGACAGTATACACATCCAAACATTATGCAAGTATGAATACACTGAAATGAAATTGTGGTCAGAATCCAGGTGCATTAGTCCTAATTGATATTTCCAAATTGACAACAGATTTTAAAATGTGTGCTTTCATCAGCAAATTTTGTGTTTATGTATTCCCTTATATACTTACTGATAGAATATATTATCAATTACTTTTTATCTCTGCAATGTAACATTTTTTTAAGTCTCTATTTTCCATTTTTATCAAGCTTATTCATAAGTGTCAGGTTAAGCTAGTTTTGGTCTAAGAGACATTCGAGTGTGTGTATTTCTGCCTATTCACATTCTTAGACCATGTTTCTCTTGCACTGTACTTTTTCTTGTAATATGCTGTGCTTTTCTTTTGTTGAAAACATTACCTCTTTTACTTGGATATAAGCTGTAAATATTTTATATATTATTTTCCAGTTTGACATTTGCCTTTAATGTAATTCAGGATTTTCCCTGGACATATTTTGCATTATTATTATTATTATTACTTAATGTATTCAAACATACTAGTTTATTCATGGCTGCAGAGTTTACTGTCATCATTCAAAAGGCTTCCCTACCCTGTGATTTTTTTTAAAAAAATAATGTTTTCCTCTAGTATTTTCGTTTTTTATGCTTAACTTTAGATCTCTTCCAAATAGACAAACACACCCCACACACACCCATCCCTCCTACACACACACTTTTTCTTTTTTAAAATTTCAAATGACATGCCCTCCCCACCACCACCCCTAAATATGGCTTTATTAGAGAACTAGCCCTGGTATTTAATTGCTCACAATAAAAAGGACAAGGGAATAGTTACTCTAAATGATAAGTCCTACATTTTTGTTGTTGTTAGAGATGGGATCTTGGTTTATTTCCCAGGCTGGAGTGCAGTGGCACAAGCATAGCTCTCTACCACTTTGAATTCCTGAGCTCAGGAGATCCTCCTGCCTCAGCCTCCTACTTTTGTTTTCTTTTTTTATACGATATTTTCAGACATTGATCTATGTCATTATACAAAAAAGCAAGTTAATTCTTTTGCACAATTCATTAAATGTTGTATAATCCATGTTATAGTGGATGTAGCAGGAAGTTACTATGTTCAAGGTTAAACTTTGTATATGTGCTTTACTATGATTAAAAATAGCATTTTCTAGATATTTAGCTTGCAATGTTTTAAAATATTTTCCAGACTATATCTCCAACTGTGGAGATTTGTGGAGAGCTCTGTTGGACAGAATTCTGGAGGTTCTATCACCTGTTCATCTGCATGCTACAGTCAATCCCAATACTTTTTCATGTTCATCATATTATCCTCAAAAATTGTAAACCTACTATAAAGTAAGGGAATGGTTTAGTAAGCCCATACACTCGTATCACACAGCTTCAAAAAATGATAATTTGCCATTCATAGTTCCCCTATTCTCCCTCTCATCTTTAAATAATTTATTTTTATTTTATTGAAGTGTATTAAATTTCAGACATATTCTCTGTAAATACTTCAGTACGAGTCTAACAAATAAGCACATTTTTAAAACCACCATAATACCATTTTTAAACCTTGTAAAATTAAAAATAATATTATATAAGGTATATATAATAAAATATATAATTAACACATTATATAAGGTATATAATATATAAAATATATAATGTGAAATAACCAAGTTGTTTTCAATTAATATAAAATAAAATATAAATATACTATGAAATGTTAATTTAACGTAATATAAAATAATCAATATACTTTAATATGATACAACCAAGTTGTATTCCTCCTGTCTCTTTTTAAGTGTTTTCTTTCCCTAAAGCCTGCAAAAGATCTATCCATTGCACAAGGATGACATGACCATAAGTATCTTAATTAATCTATAAAATTCACCCCTCTCCCCCCATCCCATGTTAGCTACTCGGTGATCTGTCCTATACATTTTCCTACATTATGTATTTTAGTGATTGTATTCTGATGCCAATTAATACATTTCTCTAGCCAGATATTTTCCAGAATTTGTAGAGACTTAACTGTATTTATTTCTATTTTTAAAATGTAAACAAAGCATGTATAAATCATGGATAGGTGGCACTGCAGTGTTTAGTGCTTATCCAGAGGTACGTAGAGGCATATACTATTTTGTTGTACCAGTCTGAGTTAGGTTAGGACTTATCAGAGGATTTAGGTATCGTCATACTGATCCATCTGTTTTCAATCTCCTCAAAATATTTCAACTAATGACTTTAGCAATCATTGATGATCACTGCATAAGTCTGCTGTTTTTTAGGTGTTGTAAAATACTGATTTTTGAATTCTATAATTTCTTCAGTCTGTATGAATTGAAATTCATCTCTAAAGAAGACACTTTCGGCTGGGTGCAGTGACACATCTGTAATCCCAGCACTTTGGAAGGCCTAGGCGAGTGGATCACCTGAGGTCAGGAGCTCCAGACCAGCCTAGCCAACATGGCGAAACCCCGTCGCTAAAAATACAAAAATTAGCTGGGCGTGGTGGCGGGCACCTGTAGTCCCAGCTACTCGGGAGGCTGAGGCACAAGAATCACTTGAACCCGGGAGGCGGAGGTTGCACAGCCGAGATGGCACCACTGCACTCCAGCCTCGGTGACAGAGCGAGACTCCATCTCAAAAAAAAAAAAAAAAAAAAAAAAGACATTTTCTTCAAGTAATTGCATACCTTGAAATGTGTGTTTAGAAAAGCCAGGGGAATGCTAGACTCTTTATTGTAATTTTTCAGAAAAATAAAGATATGCAGAAGCAAATTCTAAAGATGGCCATTCATCCTTTTTGTTGTTGTTGTTGTTTTCATGGGCTGGTGTCATCATATACTAACAGATACTGATATATTTGACATTAATGCACTCACTTGAGGTTCATGCTACTTTCCATGAAATAATACTAGTAAATATTTGACCTGAAGAACTAGAAATTCCCATTTAAATGTTCACTGATAGATGTTTATAGAAATTCAAACAGATATTCTGTTCTATACAACATATCATCTTTTTAAAAATGTAAAATACATGTGAATATTATGAATGGACTAGCTGTGTGTGGTGGCTTGTGCCTGTAATCTTAGCTACTCAGGAGGCTAAGGCGGAGGATTGCTTGAGCCCAGGAGTTCAGGCTGCTATGAACCATGATCATGCACTGCCCTCCAGCCTGAGCAAGAGATAAAAGGTCCCATCTTTAAAAAATAAATAAATAAAAATACATTTTTTTAAAATGGAAAGGCAGTGAAAATGTCTGTTGTTCAAATGTACATTCCAAAAATCCCTTTAGTGATGAAGTCATCACATATCAAAGGTCTTTGTTCCATTATAATCCTTCTGGCTATCAGTTTTGGGCAAAATTGAATACTTCTTTTAAATGTACAGATTGTGGTAACAGAGAAAGGAAGGAGAAGCGAGCGTTAGGGAACGAAACAGAAAGTAAAAGAGAGGAAAACATATTGAGGAAAAAGGCAGTACGTTGGTAGATAAGGGCAGAAGTTCACAAAGAATGAATGGAATTTAAATCAGTCCTCTATTTTCAAGAAAAGTAAGCTGAGATTTGGAAAGGGAGAACATGAATATTAGCATGTTATTCTGATAAGATGCTTCACTCAACTGTATTTTTTGCTATTTAATGCAATAAAAGTTTTAATTTTAATATTTTGTTGATAGGGCATACTTTGTGTGTGTTTTGCTTGTCACCTAGAAGATAACACTATACATATATATTCTTCATGCGTCTGCAGCGAATTTAGGAGTAAACATTACATGAATGCCATTTTGTTACATTCAATGCAAGTTACAAATGCAAGCAGGTAAACTGTACATAAAATTCCAAAGACAGAAATAATTTTGCATTATGGCATAAATTTAAATCTTTTTGATGCTAGGTGCTTGTCATTGTCAAATTCTCAAACCCCATTTTCAGGTAAATATACTTTTGTTTTTGCTGTCTCTTAAGAAATGATGAGAATCCTGTAGTGCTGTTTTTTAAAAATAATAATATAAATTAACCATTAGCTTTCCTTTCTATAGCTGTTGTTTTAATAAATAAATAGCAAGACAGTAAAAAAATCTTACAGTTACTTGGCTGTGTTTCTGATGGGTGACAAAATAAACTCTGAACAAGTCAAATAAGATCATTTCAGTCCACAGAGCTGAAAAGTATGTAAGTCCTACAAAGGGGACAGAATGTGTATAAACGTGTGACGACACAGAGCGGCCGAGTGGCAGCAGTATGAGGTCAGCACTTTGGTAGCCACCTGGTAATCTAGCCTCCGCCTCCAACAATCTAGGTGGCTTTGGTCTCCTCACTTAACTTTTCTAGCCTTCATTTGCATATTCATGAAATGCAGAGGAACAAATAAGATAAAATCAAAGTTTCATCAAAATTTGGTTTTTCTAATAAAACATAATAAGGACCACCCATCCTAAAGAACTTAAAGGAGATAAGACTATCCTCAGAGAGGGCATTTATGATTAATGAAGTACAACAATTTGGAATAGAGACAGGCAAAGTCAGCTTAATGAAGCCAAATTGCTAACGCATCTCTGGAACTTGAGGGTAATGTGACTGAATGTATTAATATTAATATGGCTAAAGAAAGAATGTGTCAATCAAAACAGTAATTGGTCAGCGCTGGGAATGGAAAAACAAGCTTGTGGAAGGACAATTTGGCAAGCAGTACCTATCTGAGAACTGTCTGAGAGAGAAACTCATTGCTATTGGACTCAAGCCTGTGGTTTCCTATTCCATAGTAGGTACGATGGCCTTCAGGTATCCCAGCTGAACGTTTTGCTTGTCAACCTGATTATTATTGGGCTACCTGGTTGACTTGCATGCTGGAAGAGCGATCCTGTTAGACAGGAACCATGTCCAATCTATTTGCCATTCAAAGATAAAAAATTGGCATTTTAACTGTATTTTAGCTTTATATGTAGCTTGCCTACACAGATTTGTAAGTGAAAAAATATGCTGTAATCTACAGTTACATTTCTCATTGTTTCTCACACATAATGAGAAATGCATCCAACATGATTTTTGGATCATTCATACATATGTCAGCATTTATGAGTTTGGAAAATGCCAACCCATCCCTAATCTGCTTCCATTATACTAACAAAACCATATTTATTAACATGTAAAATGAGTATTAGAACCTGGAGTGGCCTTATTTTGCCAAGGTTAATGCCCTCCTGTGGATAACTGCCTAAGAAGCAAGTCAGCATTACCAAGATGATATCTCTTTGACTGCCCGTACTTTGGCAGCTACCGACTTAGCTTATCTATATGTCTAACAGTATATTAAAATGTAGGTTTTAGTTTAATCCACGAACATACCAAATCACTACAGAGGTGGACTAGAATGCTTAGCAATGTTCAGACTGATAAACATAATGTTACAATGTGTCATCACAATATTGGGACATTTACCAATTCTGTTAACTAACATACTGGCCAAGTCGATATGTCGCTCTCCAAAGAGGGGATCTAAAGATGTGTTACAGAAGTTTATACTTCATAAAATACACAATTTATGGATCACCCATGCATCCTATTTCATGCATCCAAATTCTCTCTGCCTATAAAGGAATTAAATTTACCCTTGGGTTTTCTAGGTTGTGCCAAACACAGACAATGTCCCCTCAACGCTTCTAGCAAAATAGTTAATTTATATTTTATAACATAATAGTTATGGCTAGTTGTCAGTATGAAGTTGAATGTTTTAGCATTCACTTTTTGTGACTCTGTTTTATTTTCTACTAAATTGAATTTTTTCCATTTTTCTGACAAAAACAAAGCTTTCATCATCTCTGCATTATTAAGACATATGATTCTGATTTTTTAGTTTGCTGTAAGCAATACATTTATAAGCAGTAAATTTAGAGATATTTGTCTAAAAATCTAGTATTTTGTGAATATGTTCCAATGGCTTGAAATCCCAATGTTTCACCATTCTATCTGTACTTAAAACTGTGTGCTGTTGTCAAAAGTGATTCACAGGGCTTAAAGTTAGAATTTTCTCTGACTGAATGGCTTTAATCACTTCATGTTACTGAGTTCCATTTCCCAGTGTCTTTAAGTCCTAGCTGGGTAGTAAAATAAGAAGACAAATTAAACCTTCTAAGCCATCAAGGGAGCATTTAATACATTCCTACAGGCATTGAGGTATATGGCTTCCAACAATGCTTCATGGACATAAATGAATTGGAAGATTTCCTTATTAAACGCTTAATTCTTAGAGGTAAATAGCATAAGCACAGGCAAATACAATTTAGTATTTTCCAAAAGCAGCATAATTAATTAAAATACTAAATTAACCAAATTCACAGGGCTAGAGAGTGAAGACAGAATTTAAAAGCATGCTGCTTGACTCCAAAGTAATAATGCCTGTCATATTCACTCATTAAATAAATATTTGAGACCTTCTGCATCTGAGGTTTTTATGTTTAGGGTCCTATGTGTCTCTGTGTGTGTGTGTGTGTGTGTGTGTGTGTGTGTGTGAGAGAGAGAGAGAGAGAGAGAGAGAGAGAGAGAGAGAGAGAGGATCGATCTTCTAATTTTTATGAGAGAGAGAGATCTTCTAATTTTTACGGATAGTTTTACATGTTTGTGGAGTACATGTGATGTTTTGATAAAAGCATACAGTGTATGCTAATCAAATCTGGGTAATTGGAAGTACCTATCACCTCATTTATCATTTCTTTAAGTTAGGAACATTCCAAATCTACTGTTTGAATTGTTTTGAAATGTACAATAAATTATTTTGAACCATAGTTATCCTCTTGTGCTACCAAACACTACATCTTATTCCTTCTATCAAACTGTATTTTTTGCACACTAACCAAACCCTCTTTATCCTGCCTCTCCCATTACCCTTTCTGGCCTTTGGTAACCTCCATTCTATTCACTGCCTCCATGAGACTAGTTTATTTTTTCTTTTTTTTTTTAGCTCCCAGATGTTAGTGAGGACATGTAACATCTGTCTGCCTGTGCCTGGTTTATTTCACTTCCAATAATGACCTCCAGTCCCATCTATGGTGTAGCAAATGATGTGACTTCATTCTTTTTTGTGTGGTGGAATAACATTCCATTGTGCGTTTATACCCCACATGTTCATTATCTATTCATCCACCAGTGGACACTATGGTTGACTCTATGTCTCGGCTATTGTGAATGGTGCTGCAATAGGTCTCATATATTTTATCCTCCAGAGCAGGACACTTTTTGAAATAGAAAGAGGATGCTATTGAAAAGTATAGTAGAGCAACAGCCATAAACCAGGACTACATCAGCATATCACGATGTATATATATATACACACATATGTATACACACACACACACACACACACACACACACACACTTCACTATCATCGAAAATGTGAATACAAAATGAAGTCCCTGTTATCTAGGAATTTATAGTTCCCTGAAAAACAGAAAATTTGAAAATAATTTGATTATTCTATTTTATAACTCTACCATAATCATTATTATCCAGAGTTTTAAGTCTTTCCTTGTATGGCTTTATTTGATCATTAAAGAACTGTATTATATAATTACTATAACTATTCTCATGTTATATATGAAGAAAACAAGTAAACAATTAACCAAATTCACAGGGCTAGAAAGTGGGGACAGCAGAATTAAGAACCATGTCGTTTGACTCCAAAGCCTAAAATCTCACTCACTCCCCCAAAGCAGCTTCCTGTGATACATTATAGTAGGGAAGTGGCCAGGCATTCTGTGACCACATGGAAGAAGCACTTAGCCAGGCCTCTTAAATCAACCAAAGCTTTTGGAAAGAGGTGACAAATAAGGTATTTACTTAGCCAAGAGGAAGGGCTGGGAACAAGTGGAAGGGACAACAAATGTAGTCAGTAGGAAAAGCACTGCGACTTCCTTCAACATTAATGATGCACAGCAGTCATACTTGTCATGTTCCCTTTATTAATATTTTTATCAACAAATAGTTGAAATATATAAATTATATATTTATGGCATACGATGTGATGTTTTGATATGTGTGTACCTTGTAAAGTGGTTAAATCAAGTTAATACATCCATCACTTCACATAGTTTTCACATAAGATCTATCCCCTTAGCAATTTTCAAGTATACACCATATTATTATTAATTGTAGTCACAATACTGTACAATAGACCCTTTAAAGGTAGCCCTGGAATTTGTTTAGTAAGAGTATGGATTATCTAATTTAATTGATATGTTACAGGTTGATTATGTGCCCCCCAAAAGATACAATGAAGTCCTAATTCCTAGTACCTCAGAATGTGATATTATTTGGAAATAGAGTGTTGCAGGTATAACCAGTTGAGATGAGGATATCAGAATAGGGTGAACCCTTAATCCAATCCACCGGTGTCATTACAAGAAGAGGAAAACCCCATGTGAAGACAGGCATGAGTCAACAGAGGCAGAGATGGGAGTGACGCAGCTGAAAGCCACAAGGTACCTAGGATGGCCAGCTACCACCAGAAGCTAGGAAGAGGCAAGTTTCTACCCAGAATCTCAGAGGAACGATGGCCCTCCTGACACTGTAATTTTAGAATTCTAGCCTCCTAATGGTAAAGGAATACATTTCTGTTTTAAGCACTTTCTTTGTGATACTTTCTTGTGGTAGTCCAAGGAACGTAATACAAGGTAGTATCATGCATAGTATCATGCAGTTCAGGCACTTGCCCAATTTTGAAATTCAAAAACCATTTAGATTCATACTGGATGTCAGCTGATATAAAATTTACATATCTCATGAAATGTGTTTACATTCATTCTGCATAGTAACAGATATCATGCTTTTGTGCTATTTCAGAAAATTCTTTTCAAAATGATCTGTAAGTTTGATTATCTACAGTACATTTTTTTGAAGACACCACAAAGAGTAATTCAAAATGGTGAGTTGTTCTGATTATATATCATAACAACACAAAAAATCAAGTAAATTTGATACCATATTGCAGAGCCAGATGCACAAAATTTTTAAAAATACAGAATTTCTATGAAACCTATCAGCAAAGTCACTAATTAACTAAGGATTGTGTTCTGCTCAAGCTTATCCAACATCATTTAATGATTTCTGCCAAAGGCAAGTAAGTAAACAAGAAGGGGCCAGGTTGTAGAGGATAATGTTTTCTCATGTACCACAAGAAGCAGAAAAAGGAAGAAATCAATGTTTGCTGATGGAAAAGGATAAAACTGCCAGGAAAATAAATGTTATTTTTAGTTTTTTGTTAAGACCCTGGCATTAAAAGGAAGTCAAAATAAAAGAGTAACAATTCCTTAAAAAAGAATTGATTGAATCAGTCTTAATAACTGGTTTTTTTATTTTTTGGTTCTGGAAATACATTTTATAAGCACTTTCCTTATGTAGTATAAGTTAGCTTTTTCAGATCATAGAAAGATTGTTATTCCTTATTGATTTTGTTTGAAAGCATCTTGCAGCTTTTCAGAAAATGGCTGTGATGAGCCTCATTTAAAATAAATGTATCATATTTACAACCAGCACTTATATAGATTATTAATTACCATTGATGGCATATTCCTTAGCAAAGAAGTAGATAGGCAGTATTTTCTGTAGTTGTAAGTGAAATTACTAAACTTAAGTCTGAAACCTCCTTTAAAGCCATTTTAATGAGTGTTTTATTAGATTAGAGATTTAAAAACTCAAGTAAATTAATTGTCTTAACTGGCATCATTAATGTGCTAACCAAAAGTGAAAAGGATGATTTCTGTACAATAGGACCACAAGGAGTTTGCTACTATATTTATTTCATGCTCATGCTACCTTTTAAAAATAGTAGGGGTGGATATAACAAATAATTCATACTTTCTGGACTTACCCACATAGGCGCGCGCACACACACACACACACACACACACACACACACACACACACAAACACATACTCATACTTAAAGCATATACATAATATAGACCCAAAAACTGGATCAATTAATTTGATTATCATTTTATGATTTAAAAAAACTCTCTTTCGGCCTATGCTAAAGTTGGTCAATCTGAGGGAAAAAATATATTGTGAAATATCTACCATTCAGTGATCTTGCTACTTAAATAACACAATTCTGAATTATGTCAATAATCTTCTAATAATAAAAATACAAAATTCAATTCATCAATGTTCATGTAATTGTTCAGAATTTCCACATTAAAGAAACTGCAACTGTTTTCCTTAAAACGACGTATTTATAACTATGGACAACGCAATCAATAGATTCTCAATTCTATGTTGACAGACAGTATTTCTATCTTCTCGAAATGCCCTGATAATCTTCAAATACTTATTTCATATCAACTCTGGTGGTAAAACAATGGTTCTGATCTTATCCTTCTACCTATATTTTCCATTAAAATATATAGACTTCACAAGGAGACATCTAATTTCAAAATTTCCACATTTGTATACCTTATTATTTTGATTCTGAGTTTTGAGATCCATTTTCTGAGCTCCCATATGATCCAATTCTGACCCTCAGAGAATGTGAGTGGCAAACTTGTTATGACCAAATAAATCCTTCCTCTGTATTTATATCATAAATCTCTATCACACAAAATTCCTTGTTCATGAACTTGCAAACTTAAAATACTTAGATATAGTTTAAGTAAAAGACACTTCTTTTAAGAGATGAGAAGAACAAACAAAGAAAATAGATCCTATACTGCTATGCTCTGAATGTCTGTGTCCCTCCCCAGATTCATTCATATTTTGGAATCCTATTCCCCAGTAGGATGGTATTAGTAGATGTGGCCTTTGGGAGGTGATTAGGTTATGAGGGTAGAGACCTCATGAATGGGATTAGTACCCTTATAAAGGAGACCCCAGAGAGCTTGTGCACCCTCTCTGCCATATGAGATTACAATATAAAGGAGAACAAGTATGAGAAAGCAAGCCCTCACTATACATGGAATCTGTGGGTGCCTCAATCTATTTTCAGCCCCCAGAACTGTGAAAAATAAATTCCTATTGTTTATAAGCCACCCAGTTTATGTTATTTTGTTATAACAGTCTAAATAGACTTAGAAATATATTCACTCTAATTACGTTACATAAAAGTCTTAGAAATAAAAATGAAATTTCACTAAACATTATACGCTGGCTAATTACTTATGGCTTTTCTTTACAAGTCTTTAAGAAAAATAAAAGTACAATAATTCTGAATCACAACTAAGCAACACAGGTGAGCAGCAAGGAAGAAGATACCAGGGTCACATGTATAGATACACTTCTCATTGAGCTTGAGTCCAGAAGATTTGTAGTGTCTTATTCTTTTGGCTCAGAAAAGAAAATGTGAGATAAAATTCTATAAAAATGTAGTTTATTTTGGAAGATAATTGCAGGGAAACCAAGTAGGGGATTTAGAACAGTAACACAAAGAATGAGGAAAAACCAATATAAGAAAGTGTGGTTCCTTTGGTCATTGCTGAGAGTAACAGGCTCCATTCTACTGTGAATCTCTGAGGAGTCATGTAGAATGTGCCCCAGAATTGTCTGACCAAGGGACAACAAAGGGAGCATATATCAACTAAAGTCTACTTTTAATTAACCAAACAGATGCTTTCCAAATAGCAATTAGTATTTTGCTGCAGGAAGTTTAGTCTTGCTTTAAAATCTAAAGTTCTATGCTGTGATTCTCTTCTTAAATTTAATGAAGAATCTACACAGCATGTTATTATTATTATACTTTAAGTTCTGGGGTACACGTGCAGAATGTGCAGGTTTATTACACAGTTATACAGTCCCGTGGTGGTTTGCTGCATCCATCACCTGATCATCTACATTAGGTATTTCTACTAATGCTAACCCTCCCCAAGCCCCACCACCCCAAACAGGCCCCAGTGTGTGATGTTCCCCTCCCTGTGTCCACGTGTTCTCATTGTTCAACTTCCACTAATGAGTGAGAACACGCAGTGTTTGGTTTTCTGTTCTTGTGTTAGTGCGCTGAGAAAGATGGTTTCCAGTTTCATCCAGGTCCCTGCAAAGGACATGAACTCATCCTTTTGATGACTGCATAGTATTCCATGGTGTATATGTGCCACATTTTCTTTATCCAGTCTATCATTGATGGGCATTTGGGTTGCCTCCAAGTCTTTGCTATTGTGAACAGTGTTGAAATAAATGTGCATGTGTCTTTATAATAGAATTATTTATAATCCTTTGGTGTACACCCAGTAATGGGATTGCTGGGTCAAATGGTATTTCTATTTCTAGATCCTTGAGGAATTGCCACACTGTCTTCCACAATGGTTGAACTAATTTACATTCCCACCAACAGTGTAAAAGTGATACCTATATTGAGTCTGCTAGTGAAGTGTTACTACTAAACTTCTGCCATTTCTGAAAATAACAGAATCAGACCATCGATTTCAGAGATCCTTGTTCTATGGTAGCATCTCCTGCTATACCCTGGGCTATGGAGGACAGTCACCCTGAGCTTCTCAAAGATGCCAGTGTCCATATGACTAGTGTATTTCTCACAGTGAATGCCTTTTGAGAACTCTCTAAAAACCAGTCTCATATAATAAATATGTGCTAACATTCCCACCTCCCTGAGCCTTCTAAGTTTTAATATTCTGTGAAGTTAGCTCCTATATCTCTATCTCACTTACTATAAGTCCTCATGATGTCTAAATTTCCAAGAACTACCATAACAGCATATTAAACCTAGCTCCAGATATTCTTACTAATAATTAACCCAAGTCATGGAAGAGTGCTTTCTCCCGAAATTCTTCTTAGCCCAGTATCATCACAATCTAGACCTACAGTGCAGCTAACTCAAAGCCCAGTAGTCAAATCCAGGTATATAGATGAGACAATTTCAATGGGACAGAAACAAATACTCCACCTACTTTCTTGAGTTAAATGTAAGTATACAGTGATAATAGTAATAGCTTAGAAGTATTAAGTTTATAGAATAAATTATTATTTGGTATCAACAACAATCACAAATACGATTATGATTTACTAAGCATTTATATTGTGCTAGGCACTCTGTTAAATGATCTACATGTATTATTAACTACACTGACTAATGTTTTTTGAGATAGTATCTGGAATGAATGAGATGTTTTAGATTGTTCATAAAATTAAACAAAAGAATTCTGAGAGAACAGTAGACAGGTAAATCTTCTAATGAAAAATAGCTGTTTTCCTGACAATTTTAATAAAATTTCTAAAAGTCATTGGTTGATGCTGATACACTGAGAGTAAAATGTATTAGCTCGGGAGGCTAAGGCAGGAGAATTGCTTGAACCCCGGAGGCGGAGGTTGCCGTGAGCTGAGATCGCACCATTGCACTCCAGCCTGGGAAACAAGAGCGAAACTCCCTCTCAAAAAAAAAAAAAAAAGAAAAAAAAATGTATTAGCAATTTAGAAGTATGTTAAAGGGTTGACCCCAGAAAGCCTTTCTTATTCTATATAAAAATCAATGGAAACAAAACTATTTGAAGACTATAAGGAAGACTGTAAGTGCTTCCTCCTAAACAAGCTACGCTAAATACATTTATCCATGTAACCATGAACTTTATAAAGATGTATATCACCTGGAGATGGGACTAGGTGTATAGGGCAGGAGCAGAGATTGTGAAAGCAGCCATTGATATGACAATTTTTTTTGAAGCAGGCTTTTGCTCTTCGCCCAGGCAAGATCAGGGCTCAGTGCAGCCTTGACCTCCCCAGGCTCAAGCAATCCTCCCATCTCAGCATCCCTCCCAAATAGCTGGAACTACAGGCAAACATCAGAACACCTGGCTAATTTCTTTATTCCTTTGTAAACATGAGGTTTTGCCATGTTGCCCAGGCTGGTCTCGAACTCTTGAGCTCAAGGAATCGGCCTGCCTTGGCCTCCCAAAGTGCTGGGATTACAGTCTTGAGCCACCACACCCAGATGATGTAGAATTTTTTTTAAATAAATGTTTGGATGCTTATCCTAAACATTTTCCACATCTTACCCAAAAAATATTTGAAAAACTATTAGTTCTTTTAGTTGGAAACTCTCTAACATGCTGTAGCAGACAGATTCAGTCTAGATATGTTTATCACAGAAGAAAAAAAGCAAATTATATTAATTTTACAAAACACAAGAAAGAATTAATATAATATTGGATTATAGCAGAACCTAAACCTGCCCACGTTAATTGGACACAAATCTGAAAACCTAGTATGTCTCTTATTCAAGTGCATGCATTCACATTTTGTAAAAAATTTAATAGACTAAATCAAAAAAAAGTATAGAAATATGATCAAGATATATAAAATATCTTCAAAGAATAATACACATAGCACTAATGGTTTCAAACTGAAGAACTGGGTACTAACATTCACTAAGATTTTTATCAGGGTAAGATTACCATTTCAGAATCTAGGACAAAAGCATCAATAACTCTGCAACAGCCTTGGTAGTTAAAAATGCATTTATATCACAATCAAATGACTGAATACATTCCATTATAAAATTGAAAAATGGCCCAGCCTAATATTTTTATGCAAAAAGCAAATGCTCATTAAGGTTAAGGTGTAAAAACCTAGTAGACAATTTTAATGCCTCCTAGTGTTTGGGCTTTACATAATTATTTTTAAAGAGTGGCTTTCAAAATATTTTAGTGATGAAAAATATTATTCAAATGAAATCTTATCCAGAAAGCCAGCATATAAAAAGAAGCAAAGCAGAGCTGCTTTGATTGATGCACACTTTTTTTCTTTGTTTTGTTTTTGAAAGGAGAAGGTCACTATCTTCCAACCTCACACTATGCATACCTATGCTTATTATTAAAAGAAATTCAAAGACCCACATAGTACACTGGTTACCATTTTACTGTATTGCTATCTGAGAAGTCTGAAATATTAGAAGTTCAAATGTTCAATATTCCTATTGAGAACTTCCTTTTAAAAGCCGGTCATGCTTTCTACATATGACTTCATTGCAAGAATAATGCAATGTAACTAAAATCTCAACATTTATTTGAGTGGACAACATGAAAATCAAAATTTTCTAATTCATAGGGAAGATAAAAAATGTTTGAGGTCAACTGTGGAAATATTTTAAAACAACTATAAAGGAATGATCTGCTCATTTACATATCAAAATATATTATAGGCTGAGTCGGTGGCTCACGCCTAATCCTAGCACTTTGGGAGGCTGAGGTGGGCAGATCACCTGAGGTCAGGAGTTTGAGACCAGCCTGGTCAACATGGAAAAACCCTGTCACTATTAAAAATACAAAAATTAGCCACGGGTAGTGGTGTGTACCTGTAATCACAGCTACTTGGGAGACTGAGGCAGGAGAATCACTTGAACCAGAGAGGCAGAGGTTGCAGTGAGCTGAGATAGTGTCACTGCACTTCAGCCTGGGTGACAGAGTGAGACTCTGTATACACACACACAGATACACACACACACACACACACACATATATATACACACACATACACACACACACACACACACACACACACTATATATATACACACACATACACACACATATATACATACTATATATATATATATACACATACACACATGCTGTAGTAGTTAAAATAGAATGGAATTGGTACAGAAATGAATAACAGAAAGCACAGACTAATAGAATTTTCTTAATGCTAAAAATAGCATTTTGAAGCTGGCCAGTAGAATACTGACCATACTGTTTGTATAAGGGCAAGAGAGAGAGAAGGAGACAGAGAGAACATTAGGCTAACACTTCATACTAAGGACAAAACAATTTCCTGATGATTAAATTGTAAAATATATAAATGATTACAAGCTGTCAGAAAAAAAAATTCTTAAATAGATATAAGGAAATATTGCTAAAGTAGCTACAAAATTCAGAAGCCAAAAACAAATCATCTTAAAAAAAAACAAAACAAAACCTGGGACCAAAAGTATCTTAAACAGTCTTAAAACACAAGTAACCCCATGGGAGGTGCAATTGACAACATGTTTATCAGCAATTGAATTAATTTATGTAGTATATTTGTCTTCACAAGTCTACAAGATGATAAGTAACAAACTAGTAAGAAAAGAGAAGAGCAACCAGTAAATAGAGATGTACAAATGAATGATAAACATGTGGGAAAATGTTCAAACTGGCTAGTGATTTAAAATGCAAATTGAAACTGCAATCGAGGGTAATTTACTTTCTTTCATCAAATTGACAAAAAAAAAAAAAAAAAAAACACTCCCATTAAGAAAGCAAGGAACAGGTCCCTTTCAACTTTGGCTAAATAATTCCATTTTGAGGAAGGAAACTATGCTACAGCAACCATACCATACATTTCACAAAGATGTACACACAGACAACACAGATACCCTACAAGTATTTATTGGATTGTTTGTAACAGTGGTATAGGCTGTTTGTAACAGCCTATAATATATTTTGATGTATAAATGAGTGGTAAAGGGGTTTCTAATGTGAAGGCATCTGAGAAAATAATTATATCTAAGGAAATGCATTGTACAAGTATTGAAAGGTGATATGCCAAACTAATATCTGCTTCTGGGAAGGAGGGCAGGTAACAGGGAGAAGAGAAATATTAATGTTACATACCTTACTATTTAAATCATTTACAAGATGACTATATTTAAATGTATTTAAATTATTGATGTGAAAATTTTGAGAGAGAAAGGAAGAAGAGGAAGGTAGGAAGGGAGGAAGGAAGAGAAAGAGGGAAGAAGGAAGGAGGGGGAGGGAAGAGAAGGGAGTGTGGGGGAGGGAAGGGGAGGGGATGGAAAAGGGGGAGAAGGGAAAAGGAGGAAGGGGGGAGGAAGGGAAAGGAAGAGAGGGAAAGTGGGGAAGGAAGGAAGGGAGGGAAATAAAGAGGGTAGTGGAATCCTGAAGCTGTAGACATCTAGAGCTTGTACTAGACTGTTAAATTTACTGAGGAATCCTTTCTTTCTTTTTCACTTCTTCATGTATCTTGTTAATAAACCCTCATTAAATGAGGCAGTCTGAACATAGTTCTATTCCTTGCAAGCTAAGAAAGCTAATTAACAGAGATGTATAGGTTTTGCAGAGCATTAAAACACAACAAATGCTGAAATTGATTTAAATGCATCTAATTTAAAGTAGGATATAGGAATGCTTTTTAAAACCTATTTATTTTCATACCTACACACTCAAATCTAGATCTTAGAGTTGATGCTCCCAAATTACTGAAAAATAATAAAGCCAACATATGTTTCTATTACATGCTGACATAA